>UELW01000311.1:7843491-9253389 GCA_900490495.1 Danionella dracula | reverse complement strand
GTGATTTTTCAATAGAAAACTACCCTGAATTAGCGCTTAGCTTAATTTTCGCTAGGGTGTTCATTATTCTTGCTAAAACTCATTACTGGAACGCAGTCAATGAATTCAGCCGAATCAGGCCTTTTTCAACATAAATTCTGAGCTCAATATCCATAAAATTGCCTTTTGCAATTTCTGTCATTACTCTCTTCCGGCGTCCCGGGCAGCCATAAACTCCTTACCATTTAACAAGCATTTAAAGCATTCCTTATTAGATCTAGACAGTGGAACCGCTATTGCAGCGCTCGCATATTCTCCACCAATATATGTAACAAAACTGGTTATTACACATTTAATAATTAATAAGAATACGGATGAACCGATAATCATTCCATCTGTCGTATAACAAATCAGAAGATTACCTGTGTTGGTGACTCGGCCCGTAGGGGATTAACACACTGCCAGATGCTGGAGAGTCGAATCAGATGAGAACGCGCCAGATCATAATTCAGTTTAATCAATTTGTCCACCAAATCATTTACCACAGGAATTTTGACCCCTCACTCAAAATGGACTCGTCCCGACACCCCCATCGCTACCTAACCTGTAATCGTATCGGATCTTAGCCACAGTGAACGGATTACTGCATAGATTACACAACAAGGGAAATGTCTTTTAAGGCTTTATTAACTCTATTCTAGAAACACAATTTGAATAACAGGATTCTAAGCTAAACTAACCTATACCATTCGCGCGCACACATTCACACCGAGAGAGAGAGAAAGCGAGAGGAGAGAGAGAAAGAGAGCGAGAGAGAGAGCAAGAGAGAGCAAGACAGAGAAACAATGTTTCTGAAATAACAGCTCAAGTTATCTGTACACCTCAGTTCGGTCACGTACTTAATTTAGGCATTCCCCAGTCGCTCTGTTCAAGAGACCGCGTCAAAAGTAACGGATTATCGCAGTCTACCGTTTAGATCTTTCGAGCCGATCTGGTCGAACGTGGTCCGGGGCAGGCCGAGGTAGATTTCCGGGAGTACAGCTGTGAGGGGTGCTCGATTTGGGAAGGTGATCTTAGTGTCCCAGCAGTTTCCGTCCTTGGGAGTCCGAAGGAGCTTCCGTTGGATTCGCGACCGTCTTAAGTCAGATCCCGGCTCTGTGTTGAAGAATCGGGTTTCGCCAGAGGAGAGAGCAGACTCTCAGTTCAGAAGAAAGAAGACTGTTCAGAGAAGAGAAGTTTCAGGAAAAGCAAAAGCAAGACTAAAGAAAGACTAAAGAAAGACTAACTTCTTCAGGGGAGCGCGCCTTGGTTTTAAATGGGAGGCGGGTTCTTTTCACAGCTCTAGCCACTGAGAGTGCTAACTTGCCTCGGATTGGTGGTGACGTCACACTTCAGCCCCTAGCAGCTTTTCGGCGGGAGAGACGTCCGCTTCTTTAATTTGCATCCATTAATAGACAACGTCATATCTAATCGGAAAAGTACCGGATAATTTTTTACACAATTAAATCCTTTCCGCAACATTATCCGCATTCCAACGAGATCAAACATTAGGGGGGCAGTTACAGAAATTCATTCATTCTTCATTCATTCATTCGTTTTAACTGACTAAACTATTAACTGTACAGTACGAATTATTCCATAACATGAAAGTACATTTCAGGAGATATTTGTATGAGCACAAAAGTGTTCTTAAAGCAAGTTTTAGTCTTCTGAAAAGCAGTTTTTGGGTGAGCACGACTTTGAGTGGAGCCAGGCTTTGTCCACTCAGTGTCTGATCCTGGGGTCGTGGAGAGTTCGGAGCGTTCGCAGGCTTCAGGGGAGCAGAGAGGTGACGCGGGGGGGGTTATCTGATGACCCTCGTAATCTGTGGAGATGATTACGTTCTGATAGAATCAGACCGCTGGCGCCCTGAGATGGGGTGAGGGCCCCTAATTCTGGAATGTGGTTTTTCAGAATTAAAGGTGCAGTAACTGAATCTGGGTTGATAATTCTTACAATAACTTCAACTGACTACTGATACCTTAAGAGTGCACAGTATGAGCTCATGCCATTATCACTCCATGTTAAGAGCCCAGGCTCTTAAAGGAGCAACTGTAAGTGGAGCAACATCAACCTTGGTCTAAGGTCCAGCAGCCTTACAAACCAACACCTTATGTTAACAGAATACGTATAAGGTTTTATCTTGAAGTGTGGGCTTTAATGTATGTGTGTGTGTGCAGAGAGAGAACTGGCAATGGAAACTACGAAGGAGAGGATGAGACGAGAGAATCGGAGAAGAGTAATGATGTGGAGGGCAGGCCAGACTGTGTTTAATGAGACAGAGGGAGAATGATTCATCCCCATCACCAGACAAGCCTGCGATCGATGGCCACAGTCAGCCTAGAGCTCTAATGCCTTGGGCCTCTGTACCCACACATTTAGCACCCCTCCTCTTCCTCATGAATTTACTTTATCTGCGAGAATCATCTAAGTGTGTGCAATTAAAATAGGAATAGCATGATGAAAAGGTTACTCAAAGACATAATCATGACAAGATCCCACAGTTGAGGTCATTATCTCAAATCTATAGAATCTGAAAATAAAGATTATCTACAGAAATAAACAAAACCTTTACACTTCATGAGCTTCTGTATTGTACATCAAGACGGTCAAATAGAGTTTGTGACTTTGACCTGGATTCTACTTGCTTATGCCAAAGCACGCAATTCTGTGGCTGGTCTCGATTCAAATCATGCTGGAGCATGTGATGTTGGGTTTTACTCGAACTCATGGGGTTTCTACTTCTCTGCCTTCGTAAGAGGAAACATGGGGCATTCCTCTCCAATCTCTCGTTCTGAGAAAGAGGTGACTGAGAAAAGTTCTGAAGCTTACCTGCAGGATTAGACAGCATTACACTCTTAATCCTCCAGCCCACATCCTCACACAGAAAAAAGGGGGAATATGCAAATTATAAACATATGATATGCTCTCACTAAAGACAGATAACACATGTCCGGCTTGTGCGAAACTGACAATTGGAAGATAACAAACATTTTCCCATGTAATTGGTCAATCTTGCAGCAATAGAACTACAGGTCATGAACCAATTTTAGGTTAATTTAAGGACAAGTGTGATTTCTGCAATAGCATGCTCTCAGATAAAATAGATTGTGTCTGACACTTTGATTTCTTGTGAGTTACTGACCATCAGCATTGACAGCTTTTCCATTAGCATTCAGTTAAACTAGCTCTTTGATGTCTCTGAATAGAAACACACACATAATCCGGAACACAGCCTGTTCTTCTTACATGATGCAAAAAATAAAGTAGCATAAAACAGCATTATTGGCTAATGATCTAAGAATTACAACAATGTGAATTTTTTTTATATTACGTACAAAACAAGCATTTATTAACTCTTCATCTCCGGGAAAAGACAATAAAAAAAATTCCTCATACCATGATTTGTTTTTACTATAAATAACTACCAAACACTTTTATGTAACTTTTCATGGCAAAAGTACCATATATATATATGACTTGTGAATTATAAATTATCACTTCAAGTATTTCAGCTTTTAATTTGACACAATATTTCTTTTTCTTTGATATGTAACCTGTAAACAAAAAAGCTTGATAAAACACAGCAACTAAAGACATGTCAAATCATTTGGTTTAATGGGAAGTTAAAGGGTGAAGCATTGAAGGGTTACACTCTATTGGCATATATTATATATATTTTTTATTTAAAGGAATGTTTCACAAGTTCTGTAAACAGTTTTATTGTAAACTTACTTTTTATAAGAATATAGAATTCATAGAAACCCAGATACATACTATTATGTGCTCAGTGTTTCCAAAACATATCTGTGAACCCAATGTAAATTTGGATTTGTACAAAAAAAATGTTTGGTTTTGTGTAATTGAGCAAATACTTTTTTATGTTTTCAGTCTAATCCAAATCATTATAATCTAATATGTTATAATCTAATACGGTTTGACTTCCTGAGCAACTCAGCAAAGGAGCATTAGGAGGCTGTCATTTGTCACAGATGGGGAGTGTTTTTCTGTGCTTTCTGTGACATCACAAATGAGGTTGGGGCTGAAAATTTAAGGTTTATTATTATTAGATATTGTGATTAAAACATGTGTGTAAGTTCATAATTGATTTTTATGGACCAAAAATCTTATCCACTTCTGGTTTAGAAGCGAATGCTGTCTGTTTTATTTTCAATTTCGTAAAGAAGCTGTGCAAACACACTCACAGATATAAAATCAGACATCACTACTGCTTCAAAAAAGCAAGACAGCTGCACTCCAGCATGGAGTCAGTGGGAAGCAGCTCTGCCCAAATCCATGTCTCAGGGAGCTGGACTTCACTTCCTCTGGCTTTGACAGCACTTACCAGCGGTGAGTACAGGACCCACCATACCAACACACACAGTGACTACCTGCATGAGTCACTACTTGAGTGGACTATGAGCACACAAGCCATAATGTTGACTGCAGTGTTTTGAGCCATCACAAAAGCCAAAAAGCATGGAGGGATCTGGACTTTTTATATGCTGAAAGTCACTAGGCTAGAGCCTCTGCTTCTAACCATTGATCTGTTTGAAATTCAAAGCCCTTGCATTGAAAAAATCCTGAACTTAGGATTGGGACACAAGCACTACTCACAACCTCCCAGGGGAGAGAAACACAGGAAAATACTCCCCCAACAACAGCACTTAAATGATTTTCCTAGTGTGTGTGTGCCTGCATTGATATTCGATAAGCCTGTATGCCATCTGTGCCCAAACCTGTCAGGTTTGAGTGAGTAAGGTGGCAAGAAATCATATTTGAGGTCCACAGGAATCGAGGCCCTGAAAACAAAGTTCTCATATCCTGCAAATTCCTGCAGTTCAAATTGTGTTTATTGAATGTCGTGAATGTATGCAAAGGTTGGAAATGTGAATAAATCTATGGACACACCTGTTAATGCACTATGCCAGCATGTGTGGATGTACTGTATGAAGGGGCAGGTGTATTGGCGTGTGCTGCTGAGTGAATTGGCAATGAATAGAACGGATGGTAGATCAATACCAATCTGCAGGCAGCCCAAGGAATGCTAATGGCATGCTGCTCCAGATGGCTCAAGGCCAAAAGCAGTCTTGCATTACCTTTGTGCAATTCACAAGCTGAATGAAGATAAATAAGTGCACATAATGCTCAGCACTTGCAAATCACACAGCTATAATGATAAATGTAATGATGAGCCTTGTTAGTAGTGAATACAGAAATTGACTTATCGCTTCAACATGCACTGACCAAGCACGTAAGTTATAAAAAACTGATTATTAAATAAAAAGGGAATAAGGAAAAAATAAAATAATAAAAAAGAAACAATAAACATATACGCAAGTAATAGAAAAACATAAATAAAAAAATACAATTATATGATGACTAAATATATGTTACAAAAGATGAATTGATGGATGGGTAGATGGATTGATGAGTGAATGAATGAATGACAAAGAAATAAATAAATAGTTTAGAATAGTATAAAATGATGTATTATGTAGAAAGATATTATTTTTAAGACAAAGTTAAGATGAAGAAAGAACAGAAAACTATCACTCCAAGACAAAAACATCCAAACAACTATGAAATAAAATTTAATAAAAATAATGCGATCTGAAGTGTAAAAAAATTTCAAAGTAACAATTTTTCAGCAAGTGCATCAATACTCAATAAAATGTTAACTATAAATAAGAGACAAGATTATGCATACATTTACACATTCATAAAATATATAAGAATATCGCAACATAGCAATTACTAATTCGTTTTTGCTTGTTTTTATCTACTTAAAGGCTGTTCTTGCATGTTCTCGCCATTTCAAGCTAGTGTTATTTAAAAAAACCTCCTACTTGAGATAAAAGTTAATGCATCAAATATAAGCTTACTTCCTATGTGATAATTTTGTCGATTTTAAAAGTCCATCGCCCTAACATTGTAAATATTTTAGCAAAAAGCTTTTGAAACAAATGAAATGCGCCATAACAAAATTTCCCTGCATTGGTATTTAATATGTAAGTGATCATTAGGGGTCCTTGTATTAATTAAAAGTGGTTATGTTTTTTGTTAAGCTGTTTTGGGTTCATGTGTTTGTGTTTTGAGTATTAGCGAGCATATTGACGGATACATTTCATTTTGATAGGTGGCATCATTGTGTGATCAAGAATGATGGATGAGAATGCCACCATGCCCTCCTGTCTCCAAGCCTCTTTGCCCATTTAACTGACTGCCATTTCACACAGCCAACTACGCACGCACACACTGATGCAGGGGGATGAATTTCATGCTGTTATCATCCCCAAGGCAAGGTCACATTGCTGTCGCCTCTCTCCCCATCATTAGCGTCTGCTCAGATAAGAGCTCAATACACATTTTACACAGATCTCCTTTCTTGTGCATCTGCTTTCTAAAAGGCACATACACTCACTAGAATACATGTGGTTGCTAACATACCTCAAACATATGTATCCACTGGGGCACAGGGCTGCCAATCTCTTTCATGACAAATTGGCTAAAATCTATTTCCTCAACACCCCACTCATTCACACATCCTCTCATTCACATGACCTTTCTGGTCATGCTGAAAGGCCCTCAATCTTTCTGACAGCACAACCCCAGTCGAGAGCATACAAAAAGATGTCGATCTCAGGAAGTGAAGGGCAAACAAGCATTCGCAACTCTCTTTCACACAAGGCAGCTGCATACAAGGGTGGGAAATGGTTCGAGCAGAGTGTCAATTTCTACTGCGTTTACATTCAGGTGTGTCTTCTTGAGTTTGGCTTAAGGTGAGCTTGGCTTTTGGCTTGAAGGACATGCGCTGACAGTTGGCTGTAACAAAAGTTCTCGCTCTCATTGTGGAGAACGATCTTTAGGTAGATGTGCACTGACAGCCACGCTGACAGATGGTGTCACAAGCGCCAGGGGGTTTCCTTTACAGCAATAGCTACCTGAATAGCCACAGAAAAACGTAATGAGTGTTGGCCAAGGGCTTCGTTCCTCCGGGCACCAGGGGACTGCTGCACTACTGAGTCATACAGCCCCAAGAGATTCTGTATATCTGGAACACAATGAGAGTTTAATATATGGCAATGAGCAATTGGACCATCCAGATTGCATCACCCACAATAGTAAAGGAGACAGAGTATCCATGGGACACAGGGAGCGGGAAAAATGCGGGGCTGTGTAGAGCATTTCTGCTTTGCACAGAGCGGGAGTAGTTCAGCAAGCGGCTTGCAAAGTAAGGGATTAAACTGTACATTTTTCAACACTAAATTGATAATGCATTCTAATTAAATACACAATTTCATTTTGTCAGTGTGATGATGACAATGTCCATAATTCATCACAATGCGTTCTCTTTAACTAATGGTGCAGGTGTAGTGTTGTATTGACTAGTAGTTCATCGGAGAGTAACGCCTCGAGCCATTGAAACGTTGACAGGGGAATTCTATTCCCATGATATCCATAAATGCATGATGGGTTTTCAATTCTTCTTCAGATAATTGTGAAGAGCTGATGTTATTAGTTGTGTTATATTTAAGGGATGTTTAGGTGTGTTCACTAAATGTATGTTTAACCCTGTAACCAAAAGTCAATATTAAACGCTCCCCCAGTATTGGTATCCTCCAAATAACTTTGGTGGGAAAAGTCTGTATGAAAGAAGGGTGTTTGTTGCAATCTAGAGAATAGTGGAATGTGCCTGACTCTGGATCATAAAATCTGCTCTGAGATGTTTTGTTTTCCTCTAATAGTGGTTTAGTGTTAATACTGTTTTGTTTATAATTAAATATTTATTGCATTTCTTTTTGGCTTGTACATATAGTGAGAACTTCACTTATAAACACCTGGAAGTCTGAAATCAACCTGTTGTGCTGAGCCTTCCATAGCTCCTTCCTGGTCTCTCTGTGACCCTAGCTGACAGTCAACATGAAAAGATGTTCTATATGAAATATAACAAATCAGAAAACAAATCGATTGGTCAATTTAAATTGGATTATTTTCAACATGAATGTAAGTTTGTTGTGTGTTTCAAACTATTGTGGTTTATCATTTGTAATTGAAATCTGAGTCATTAGTGCCATCACAAATGGCTTTATAAAGTAACTTCGCAAAAAAAAAAAAAAATTATTTGAATTATTATTAAATGACTTGTTCAGATCCATCTGAAGTACCAAGGAATTAATTAAAATTAATGAAATAATATCAAGAGATTGAAGCACTAGTGTAATTATGTCTGATGTAATTACTGGTTGGTATTTTAATCCCAGTTACAGTGTGTAAACACACAAAGTGACCTGAAATAAAGGATTCATTTAAACTTACTGTATGAGAAGGAACAAAATGGGTTAGACACTATAATAGGATATCTCACTCTTTCCACAAAGACACACAGTGCCACGATTGTCCCTTTCTTTTCACTAAGTCTGTGGGAATGCCTTACATGGGTTGAGATGACAGGTGACTTTAAATGCTCTCTAATATCAAAACTTGTTTCTCCAAGGCCTTAACATGCAAATTTTCCCTCGTTCGTCTGCCTGTAACGGCACCTGATTGCAGCAGAACAAATGCTGTTTACAGCAGTTGGCCATGTCTGCTGCGTGTGACACGAAGGGATATTAAGCAGCTGAGTTTAACTGAGCTAATTATTCAACAGTTGAGTCATTCACTTGACTGTGAAATCCTCATATGAATAAACCGCATATTTACAATGTGCCATTAAGTTAGTAGAGGGAGTGTTTCAAATGGCATTTGTGGCTATTCAATTTTCAAGTGTTAGATGTAAATCACACATTGTAAGAGCATCTTTTGAAGTACATCTGTGTTTCATAATCTGTGTTTGCTAAAACGAGAAGAGAAGAGAAGAGAAGAGAAGAGAAGAAGAAGAGAAGAGAAGAGAAGAGAAGAAAGAGAAGAGAAGAGAAGAGAAGAGAAGAGAAGAATTGCATGTGTGTAAGGGAATGGCATTACAAGAAAACAAAAGCACAAGCCCAGATGAAAATGACAACTCAATTTAAATAAATCAAGAGAAGTAAATAGCTTGAGTCAAAATAAAAGAAAAGAAAAGAAAACAAAACAAAGAGCAGAGAACAGAAGAACAGACAAGATAAAAAAGGTGAATAGTAATGAGTCAAAGAATGAAGCAAATATATAAAAAGAGCAAAGCAGAGTATATTAGTCATCCAAAAATAATAAAACACAAGGTGAAAAAAAGTCCACACAAACTCACACACCCACATATGAGAAAAGGAAAACAACAACAACAGAGAGCCACCATGTTACTATCGACTCGAAGCAAAACCATAAAGTAGACAAAAGTATGAAAAAGATTAAAAAACATAGGAAAAAGTATTAAATTACACACTCACAAACAAGACTCAGAAGTTAGTCAAAAAGAGGAAACAAAAATAAAATATGTGCACAGAAAATAAAACCAGATACACATTTACAGAAACGAAAAGAAAAAAAACAAAACTTTTAAAAATTAGCTTCTTTCTCCTTTAGTTCTCGGTACCAGTTTAACAATCTGTTGTGAAATGATAAGTGTACAACAGTGTTGCCAAAGCATTAACTGCTAAGCCTCATAACTGCATTCTCTCTTCCAGCTGCTGATGCAGAAAGGTGCGGATGTCTGATTTACAACAGCGCATATATATGTCCTCCATCCACAAAGACACCTCCACTGAGATACAGAAGCCTGGATTCAATCCCACACTGACCTTCACAGTGAAGGACAACATATCATGGAGGACAAATGCAGAATTTAACAAACTGCATTAGAGTGACATAGTATTTATAAACCAAAATCGGGAACAAACAGAAAGAGCAACTAATATTACTGGAAAGTGTTGAAAATTAGTAAATGTGTTAAGAGGTGAAGAAATAAGGCTGCAAATCCAGCAAGCACCACAGAGGACCCCCGCTATCAAAGATGTTATTAAGTTATAAATACTGTCAGAGTAAAGGTCAATCACAAGTCAGGGTTAGAACCATCATTTATTAAAGAAAGAGGCCAAGATGTGAACAAAAAATGGATGAGAAAATGAAAATAAGCTTTTTGAGTTGCTTTTTTGGAAGTCTAGTGTTAGAGAGATTGTAACCATATGCTTAATAGTGCACCCATAACACAGAGAATTTTGTCCAAGTCCTTCCTCGCATTTCCCCCATTAAGCAGGTACAACACATCATATTCCACTAATCGACTCTGAGTGGCATGATGACAAAGTAATGTTTAGCTGTGCTGATTTGAATATGTTTACGTTTGATAATTTTTGTGCTAGTTGGAGCACAGCAGTATATCTCAATCTGCAATTTAAATGCAAACGTATTGTTTAGACTGCTGTTTTCTTAAAGGAGGCAGATTTTTCAAAGCTCAGCATGCTGACATTTAGCTAAAATCCTCTTAGAAATCAACTTTTCACCCATGAGAAATTGAACACTCTTTATAATTATCGAGAAAGTTGTCAGAACTCAAATTTATCTGTTCCTCCTCACACAAACAGTATGAAAGACAGTTTAATGGCAGGATCTTTTGATCAGACGATACCTCCATTTACTGGATGTTGATTGCTTCTGTGACATGAACCCTAGAATGAGAGCAGAGCGGAATAAACCCTAAAGAGCTCCTCGATGTTCGCACATCTGTGTCAACACAAAAGCTCAAGATGCGCTGCTGCTGTGCTCCGGGGTTAAATGCACACTGTCTCGCCCACCTGCACTGATGGTGCTTGCCTCAATGTTTGTGAGTGAGAGCATGTGCTATACTTTAAGCTTCCAGCAGGAGGAGCTGCCGTCTGAGTTAAGAAGAGTGAGAGAGCGTAAAGGAGAGGATGTCAAGCAGAGACGGAGACCAGAGGAGGGATATTTTTGACTGATTTTTTCTGAAAGCTTCAATGGGGGGTGGGGTGTTCAGGAAGACATGCAAGGAGGTCTGAGGGCTTGCCAGTGTGCAGCTGACTGCAGGAGTCTTGTACATCTTTCCTCTGTTTCTATGATGCCCTGCATGTGTGCACAGCCTCAGGCTTAAGGAGAGCCAGGAATGAGGACTGCTCAAATGCACAAAAAAAAAATCAGAAAGTGGTCTTTTTTTTCTTTAGCCCAAACAAATATTGTGTATTTCTCAGACATGTTTGGACTTGATTCTCCACAGAGATTTTTTTCATTGATATGAGGTGTTTGTCACAGAGCAAGTGGCTATGTTTACACTCTGCCCCTTGTAAATGAAAATCACAACCTAGTGCAACCAAAGAATTTATTCCTTACTTTTCCTCTCCACTAATGAGATGCTAATGAGAGCCCAAGGCTTCAGGGTTGATCTAATCCATTTTTTCAATTAAGTTCTTCCTCTCTATATTCCTGAAGGAAGGTGTCTTCATTGCACAAACAGGCTCCAACTCAGTGAGGTAAACAGAGCCAATTAGGTTTCAGGATGTTTTGATCAAATACCTCTCACTTTTCAGTTTTGCTCTATCAAATGAGCAAGCATCCGGCTCCACAGCAGAGCCCGTGCCCATTAGACTGGCTCAGCAGTGAAAGGAAGTAGATGCTTAATCCACTCCTGGCTCCTCCAAATCCCAGATTCTGTCTTTAGTTCAACATCAGCTTGCTGTGTGTTTTGCTGAGGTCAGCGGAGAGCTTGTGTGCCGCTGACCTGAAAATCCTCGAAATGCACCGTTATCAGTTCATCCGAGCTGGAAGTGATTTAGGGGTCTTGATCGGAGCTCTGTAACTACAAGCAACTCTAATTGTGCATTTAACCAGCCATTTACATTCACACTTGAGCTGAGATGAATTGAATTGTGTCTTTCATCAGGTCTATTATTATCCTTCCACTCTTTCAATCACCAAATTCCTCACCTCTGTATCAGGTTTGTTTATGCAGATCTCAAAACATATGGTGGAGTAACTAAAAAATATCAAAGAGAGCTTTCGCACATATGCTTCTTCGTGTGTGTGAAATAACAATGAAAAAAGGTGAAAATGCCTTGGTGGGAGATCTGCAATTGTTTTATGCATATTTATGCAGTTTACAAGAAAGAATGCACCACAGAATGAATTCCAAAAGATAACAGCCTTAGCACTCAGTCACACAGAAAACCAAGTGTTCACATAAAGTTAATTAAATATGACTTTTCATATAACCGTTTCCAAGGGAACTTGATTTAACCAGACCTTTGTGTGGAGAAGCTTGGTATCTTGAATACATTTAAAGTTTTTGGACATTTCTGATAACCTTACACCCATTTACAACATTAAACAGCACAACCTAAACTGAATGACGTTAAAGTTTAACTTATTTTCCTGGTGAAATACCACCATCACCCCTACTCACACGTCACAAACACTAACTTCAATTACTCAGCAAAATCATTCCCTAACAAAGCATCACTTTGTTTTTCTGCTGAAATGCAAATTGCATCAGATTTACTCAGGGAGGTAAATTAGGCTAAACTGCAGGCTTGTAAATATTGAAACTTGCACATGCATGAATAATTGATTGAGAGGAAAGAGAAAAAGTGTATAAACCGAAAGCAAATTCATTCACCACCCTCACCCAAACATCTCATCAAAGCTGCCATCGCATCAATCTAAAATAGCACACATGATACTTGAGAATCGATATCTAGAAAACACATCAGTGGCTCAGAAGCACAAACCAAACAAATTGTGATTATTCCATGAATGGATCCACTGAATAACTAATGACTGATCCTCTTTACAGTGACTCGCAGCCAAATTAATTTCTAAGGTTGGATTTCATCACCATTACGATTGGTACACGGATGACAGATGGTTTTATAGACAGTAGATGAGCATGAAAGTCCTTTGACTCCCTAGAAAGCTAAAAACAACACAGACATGGTTTTCCCAGCAGGGTCTAAACCAGTGTTTCTGCATCCTTTCACAATTCAGAAGCATTCCCTTCGCATCTCTTTCTCTCACACTAACACCAAAACACACATGGACAGGGTTCTGCAGAGCTCTTACCGGTCTCTTGAGAGAGGGCTTTTGCTCTGCTGCTGGTGTTGCCTGAGTGATGCATCGCTCCAAGCAAGAGTCTTCCCCTTGTATCTCCTCCACTCCAAACCATCAGACGTGGTCCCTTGGCAGTCTCTTTCTCTCTCTCTCTCTCTCTCTCCCCAGGAGGCAAGATAGGTTCAGAAATCACGTACTGGAATCAGCTGCACCTTTTCTTTCTCCGTGTGTCCTCGTCACACAACTTCACATGCACACAGGCGTACGGCACAGAGCCACTTAGTCGCTCCTGAGCACACAACGCTCTAGTCCACTATTCAATGGGAGCTAATGTACAGACAGATAAGAAAATAGAGGCAAAGAAAAGAACGAGAGCAAAGAGAAGATAGCGAATGCTTTTTCCACCCTACATCTGCACATGACTGGAGCTCCGTCTGCACAGACTCACAGCTCTGAGAATTATACAGCATCGCTGCGGAGTACCAGAGAGCGCGAGAGAGGAGAGAGAGAGAGAGGGATGTGCGGGGGAGAAGAGAGAGAGCGAGCAAGAGAGAAACTGAGGAGGGGTGCGGATGGGAGAATGTGACAAAGCATGTTTATCAAAGAGAGAGGAGGAGAGAAAATGAGAGGGATCGAGCATTTTTATCCGTCTAGCCAAGATGAGAATGTGTCAAGCCATGTTACTGAGAGTACCATCAGTATTCGTCCTTTTGACAATGAGATTTTCAGTTCTTTCCATCCACAAAAGTGTCACTTGTGTGAGGAAGGCTTTCAGCATTAGAGCCGCTGACAAGTTGACATTACATGATGAACCAGCACTGGTCCAGAGCCAAAATTTATAACATTGAACTGAATCTATTTTAATTTAGACCAGGGTATCCAGCGTTGGCTCCAATTTGAAAAAAAAAAACAAACAAAAAAAACAAGATGGTATACATAATCGCACCGAAGCAGAGTAGTATGTAAAATATGCTCAAACTAAAGTTTTGAGAGGCATGATTTTGCAAATAAAACAAAGAGACATCACAACGAATTTGTCATGCTGGAAGTTACAATTTTATCTTTAGTTGTCTGTGTCTTTGTGCTGGTTTCTGTATCTGCCTGTCTGAGCGTTTGTTTCTGTATCGATCTGTGTATGTATCTGTTTTTGTGTCTGTATCTCTGTGTTTGTGTCTGTTTCTAGGTCAGTCTGTGTCCGTTTCTTTGTCAGTCTGTGTATGTATCTGTTTTTGTGTCTGTTTCTAGTTCAGTCTGTGTCTGTTTCTAGTTCAGTCTGTGTCTGTTTCTTTGTCAGTGTGTATATGTATCTGTGATTGTGTTTGTTTGTCTGTCTTTGTGTCTGTAGGTCATTCTGTGTCTGTTTCTTTGTCAGTCTGTGTATGTATCTGTGTATGTATCTGTGTTTGTGTCTGTTTATGTGTCAGTCTGTGTATGTATCTGTTTTTGTGTCTGTTTCTGAGTCTTTTGTCTGTGTAAAGGTCAGTCTGTGTCTGTGTCAGTCTGTGTCTGTGAGTCTGTTCATCTGTCTTTGTGCCTGTCACTAGGCAGTTCTGTATATCTATTTCTTTGTCTTCATGTCTGTTTTCTGTCAGTCTGTGTCATTGTGTCTGTTTCTCTGTCTCCTTGTATGTTTCTATGTCAATCTGTGTCTGTTTCTTTGTCAGTGTTTTTGTTTCTGTGTCAATCTGATTCTCTGTCTTTTTGCATGTATCTAGATTGGTCTGTGTCTCTGTTGGTTGTGTTTGTTTATTTTTGTCTATTTCTGTGTCGGTCATGTCTGTTTCTGTATTTTGAAAACAGAGGGTTTTTACTCTGTTATGTACAAAACTGATGCACCAAACCTTTGCATCTGATGCTGTGTCTATCTGCATGGCTGTTTATGTGTGGTTCTATGTTAGTTTCAGTGTCGCCTTGTGTCTGTATATCTATTTCTGCAGTGGTCCCTGTCTATCTGGGTCTTTGGATGGCTGCTTCTGTGTTGTTCTGTGCCTTTTTCTCTGTATGTCTATGTCAGTATTGCTGTCAGTCTGTATCTGTCTGTGTGTCTATTTCCATCAGTCTACATGTGTGTGTTTTCTGTGTCTGTCTGTCTCTTGTGATATGCTTGCATTTGTGGGTCTCTCTGTCTGTCTGTCTTCTGTGTGTGTTTCTGTTTAAGTTATTTTTTGGTTGTGTACATTTTGAAGACTATTGGCCAGAAGATTACATAACAGTGAAAAAAAATCATTTTCAAAAAATTACCATATTGTCATAAAGTTAATTATTTTCTGTAATGTACTGATAACCATTAGACTTTCATATAGTCCAGATTCATTACACACAACTAAAGTAGTTCAAGCCTTTTATTGTTTTAATACTGAATATTTTTGGCATACAGCCCATGAAAACACAAAATTCATATCTCAAAAAATTACCTTATTTCATCCGACAAATAAACAAAAAAAGGCAACCTTCAAATAATTGTGTTCAGTTATGTACTCAATACTTGGTCGGGAATCCTTTTACAGAAATGACTGCTTCAATGGGGCGTGGCATGGAGGCAATTAGCCTGTGGCACTGCTGAGGCCCAGGATGCTTCAATAGCAGCCTTAAGCTCATCCAAAGCGTTGGGTCTTGTGTCTTCCAACTTTCTCTTCAAAATATTCCAAAAATTCTCAGACTAAATGGGGTTCAGGTCAGGAGAGTTGGCAGGCCAATTGAGCACAGTAATTCCATGTACAGTAAACCATTTACCAGTGGTTTTGGCACTGTGAGCAGGTGCCAGGTCATGCTGAAAAATGAAATCTTCATCTCCATAAAGCTTTTCAGCAGATGGAAGCATGGAGTGCTCCAAAATCTCCTGATATCTAGTTGCATTGACCCTGCCCTTTGATGAATCACAGTGGAACAACACCAGCAGCTGATATGGCACTCCAGACCCAGACCATCACTGTCTGTGGGTACTTGACACTGGACTTCAGGCATTTTGGCATTTTCCTCCCTACAGTCTTCCTCCATACTCTGGCACCTTGATTTATGAATGACATACAAAATTTGCTTTCATGCACCACTTAGCAACAGTCCAGTGCTGCTTCTCTGTAGCCCCGGTCAGGCATTTCTGCTGCTGTTTCTGGTTCAAAAGTGGCTTGACCTGGGGAATGCGGCACCTGTAGCCCATTTCCTGAACACGCCTGTACGCAACGGTTCAGCATGTTTCTACTCCAGACTCAGTCCACTGCATCCACAGGTCCCGCAATATCTGGAATTGTTCCTTCTCCACAATCTTTCTCAGGGTCCGGTCACCTCTTGTCGTTGTACAGCGTTGCCTGCCACACTTTTTCCTTCTCACAGACTTCCCACTGAGGGGAAATTTCTTACCCTCTTGCTTGAGGGTGTCAGTGATGGCCTTCTGGACAGCATTCAGGTCAGCAGACTTACCCATGAGTGCGGTTTTGAGTATTGACCCAGGCTGGGATTTAAAAGCCTCAGGAATATTTTGCAGGTTTTTAGAGTTAATTAGTTGATTCAGATGATTAGGTTAATAGCTCGTTTAGAGAACCGTTACATGATATGCAAATTTTTTGAGATAGGAATTTTGGTTTTCATGAGCTTTATGCCAAAATCATCAATATTAAAACAATAAAAGGCTTGAACTACTTCAGTTGTGTGCAATGAATCTGAAAGTCTAATGTTGATCAGTACATTACAGAAAATAATAAACTTTATGACAATATGCAATTTTTTTGAGAAAGACCTATATGTGTGCCATTCTTAAATAATTCTGTTTATTGCCTACTTCCTATCCTCGAGTTACGAACCCCACACACACAAGCTCACACAAACAGACATATGCACGCACACAGACACATTAACCCTTCTAGAAGTAGCTATAATTACAATGGTTCTATATTTAGATCTGTTTGACCCTTCTGAATTGGACAAAGAGCCAACGTTCTCATATTACTCCCTCTTGTTACGTTACTTGATTCACAGATCTCTAAAGGGACTACTAGACATATAACTCCATTCACAAATGGCAACAAACCAAAAGTGAGAGCTCTAACACAGATATTCCTCTGTGCTCTTTTCATTTTACACAAACCTCATAAATTTTTTTTAATCCAAATATGATTCAAGCAGGACACGAATTCACTAAGATTGTACACTTCTCCTGACCTAAATTAGAATAGCACCATGTTTCCTAAGCTTGGAACAGTGCATCTTGAATATGTTGGCATCTAGTTTAAAGATCTACAATCAATGCAGATAAAGGAACATAGTCATCCTGAAAAAAAAACATACTTAGCACTCACTATAATAAACAAAAACAGCATATTCTTTTACCAGTAGTTTATATAAACAGTTATACCACTCAAATCATAGAGAAAGTAATTCAGGTCGGAATCACTTTATTTATGCTGGCAATACAAAGACTCAAAAAGTTTGATATAAAAAAACACAGAAGCATTCACAGCTTAACAGCTGCATTAAACATGATATGTTTGTTTTCCACTAGACATGAAAGAACATGCATATTCATTTGTGTATATATTTTAGACAGACACTGGCCAAAGCAAGTAGCGCAGAGAAGCAAATGTTTACCTAATCTGAATACTATGTTTCAGCATAAATTAATGCTATTTAATCCACTTTAAAAATCTAAATTTTTTGGAAGTGGTTACGGTTTTATATCTGGGAGCGGGCAGAAGAATTGAACACCTGTAGACTGTTCACTAATTATCTGATCAGCCCTCCTGAAATTGCGTTCACAAAACTTCACGAAAAAAAGATACTACCATAAATACTACAATAAAAAAGGCTTTTTTAAAAACTGCAATAATTTTTTAGTTATGGGTTTTACGCTTATCTTACTGCACATTAATGTGCTGAGCTTTAACTGTGAAGTGAAAAATAAAAAAGGAAACTCATGCATGGCCATTGCAACTGTTATCACTGAAGGTCACAAAAAAAAATGGCTAAAGCTTTGATCTTGGAGTGATTAAAAACCGCACTAATCGATGTAAACATCAGATCTACATGAAACCAGGGTGAAACTGACAAGTATCAATGGCTGATGAAGAAGAGTAGGACAAGGTCAGATAATGAGGGGTGGACACATATTGTGAACATCACAGTTTCTATACATCAGACTGATCATATGGCCTCTCAATTTATCTCTCTCTCTCTCTGTGTCTCTCTCTCTCGCTCTCTCTCTCTCAGTCTGGTCAAGGGTGAGAGGAAGTGAATGCAAATGAGCAAAAAGAGGTGCAAGATGGGCAGCAATGGGACCTGGGGGTTGAACACAGCCATTTGTCATCTTGTGAAAGCTTAAGAAAAGACTAGTTAACCTTTCCTTGGAAACTCCCTGGGGAGCCTACCGACTATAAAAAACACTGAAAAAAGAATCAAGAAAAAAAATTACAGTGAAAATAGATGGTCAAAGCTTCTACACCCATGTTTGTTGTAAAAAGCTGTGCTAGGCACTTTTGACATCTGGGTCGCCTCTGTTCATAAGCAAGGGCAGAGAGGGAGATTGTAGATGTTGCAATACATGGAGGAGTTTTGAAAAAATAAATTCAGCCCTTTCAGCTCTGACTTTAATTGTGACTAGTTGTTCAAATGTGTTTAACGACATTAAAATTATCTATCTATCTATCTATCTATCTATCTATCTATCTATCTATCTATCTATCTATCTATCTATCTATCTATCTATCTATCTATCTATATTATATTTATAATTATTATTACAAATTATTGCCTAAATAACATTAGTTAAAACAATCCAAACACTGGATTTGATAAGTAACAATCTTGCAAAAATACAATCCCATACTGTATCTTCAACTATAAATGTATTTAATGGAGTGTTTTGGAGTGATATGATTCACTTTTTAAATTAAAAGTTATATCTTACAGCAGCAAAGTCGAGAGCATATTTTGAGGAATCTGCAGACATTTAAAGCTTTTTCTCATATCATAAACATATTGCAGAAAATCTGAATCTAAACCACAAATGAACAGTGACATGAACATATTTTATTATAGTGTTCAAGCAGCATGCCTGTTTTGAGAAGCTAGCTGATCAAGTTTTGGGGAAGCTCTCAAACTTCATCATCAATTATCATCAGTGATTGAAAGGGATATTGGTATTGTCATATACTCGTTGTATCCAAGCCTGTCACTTATGTAAATCTGAAGATCATCTTTGAAAAGCCATTAAGTAACAGTGTCAAGCTGTAGTTATCATTTGCCAAACCTGGCCCAAGCCTGTCACTCATGACAGCATCACCATGGCAACAGTCCTACTCAGCCAATCATGTACAGACAACAGTGGGATGCTAGTCCTTTACAATTACTCGAATGAAACATCCACTGAGTCAAAACAATATGTACCCATGACTGGAGGCAGACAGGCTCTGTTGGAAAGTATCATATTGGCGAGAAATGTTACAGCAGTCAAACAGCTTGGGAAGTGAATGAAGTTGATTCAGAAACATTTACAACACTTTTCTACAGTTTTGCTTGCCTACATCACTTTGAAATTAGTCAAATGTTTTAAATTAACTTAAAGCGATAGGGACCTGTCCTTCGACCACCCAGACACAAAATACCAAAATAAACTACCACACATTAATACATTGTCAATCAGCTAATACACTATACCATAAGGTATCAATCGAATGCCGCTTTCCCAGTGAATTATAGTAATGACTCAGCTCTACTTGGCTCAGCTTGACTCGACTTGCCCATGTACTGTTCCCACTCATGACCAAAGGCAGATCAGAGTGGGTTTGTTTTACACACATCAATCAAATCACGTCACTCAGCTGCATCAATCCAGTAGCAATATGTCTGTGTTACTTACCATCGTTAGCATAATTCCGTCGTTAGCATAGAATGGCGACTCCTTTGGTGAAGAGTACGGCAAAGATGAGAAAAATGCTCTTGTGCACTACTCGCCAAACAGACATGCAAAGATTATATTGTGTAAAGTGGTTTTGGTTTAAGAGATGTTTATTTTTACCACACAATAAACTCTATTTTACCTTACAGTTGTTTCTGTCATATATATATTCTAATCTATAACAGTATACAAATTATATTCAAAACAAATATCTGTAATATTATTAGTCAAAATAATGGAATTGCATGGTGCATTAAAAATGGACAAAAAATAGTGCAAATGTTTTCTACAAACTTACTTTTAATAGGAAAACATTAAAACATGTAAAATATGACTACCTATTTGTTTGGCATTAGTTCGTTAATATATATATATATATATATATATATATATATATATATATATATATATATATATATATATAATATATATATATATATATATATAATATACAAATTAAAACAAATTTGGCATTTAATGGTATAATGGTATTTGATGACATTGGTTTAAAATCAAAGTAAAATATTCAATCAATTTGGTTATATTCCCTCTTAATATGTGCAAAGAATTAAAATAGTACTGTATGGAGTAGGAATGTAACTTGTGTAGTTAAAAAAAAAAACAGGCATTATAGACACTTAATGGCATTAAGTTGGGAATTAACTTTTACCAGCGTTCAGGAATGTGTCAAAATCTTCTTCTCGAACTTTGTTTTTATAGCAGTTCACATGCCCTGCATTCTCGAAACACAAATCCGTGTTCTGCTCCTCATGCCACTTTATCAAGCAAAGAACATAAGGTCTGCAGATTCCCTTTGGTCCATTCAACTAGTTTACACAACTGTTTCAGGTGATTTGTGTTTGTGGCGTTATGAGTTAGCAAAGCAAGCAGTATGTGTATCAATGTGTGGCATTTTGTTTAACGTATGTAGAGAAGAAAATCTGACCAGAACAAGCAGCGATCAACAGGATCTTGCATCATGCCTTTCTTTCCAATCAGACAAAAGTACCACCACGGCTCACTTCGGGCTTACTTTTAAGAAACTCATCTCAGTGGGTACTAAAAAAGTATTGCTGCTATTCAAGATAATATCCCATGAATTAAACAACTTTTGGTTTTTGTTTCTATAGTATCCATGTTAAACAGTGGAAAAGGAGTACGGTATGAAAACATGATCACAGAAGAAGCTTTCCCACATGTTCTCTGATCTATATTTGTATGTCATTAAAAGCCATATAATTAAACTGGCTCATCACACAAAGCAAGCATGTCTTTGGGAGACAAGTATTTCAAAGTGGGACAGTTGAAATTATAATGGTGTTGAATAAAATTACAAATTGCTAGTTATGTGATGAAAACGTCTTTTAAGGGCATGCCATTTTCAACTCTAAAAATCTTCATCTTTAAACAATTTTCATGTTTCTTTCTGAGAGAAGAACTCTCAAATCCTAACTAACTAGGGAGAGTGGGTGACGCCTTGCAGATTAAGACATAGATTAATGGATGGCCTTCTGTGACATTAGAGGAGGCAGAATTATGAGTCGGTAATTGAGGATCCTTCAGCAGGAGCATAAGGACGAGATGATATGAGACTAGGGGGATGGAGCTGCTGAAAGAAGCTTCTATCCTTAACAAGGAGAGAGAGAGAGAGAGAGAGAGAGAGAGAGAGAGAGAGCGTCACGAGGGGAATTAACTTCTCCATGCAACTATCTTTGGCTACAGCCTTCACCTCTTCCCTGTCTCTCTGAATCCATCTCTTCTCCGTGTCCTTTGTCTTTGTCTCTTGGATACAGGTTGTCTCCCACTTCTTTACAGTCTTTAGAGAATTAAAATGAGGGTTACATATGACTGAACCGATGAGAAAAAACCTGTTCTATGTTCAGTCAAACAATTGAATAAAAGAACATGCCTACAGTAAAAATAAAGAATGAAAGGACATTGAACAGCAGAATAGCTGTAAAGTTCTTTTAAAGAAGTGGTTCTAAAACTCAACTGTTGGCACTTATAACCCTCCACTGCATACTCCATTATACCAATGACTCCTAAGAAAATGTATGACCACCATCTAATGAATGCATTTTAATAAATTTTTGTGTATATTTAAACATATATAGTATTATACATTTTTGGGGGATGCAAAAGCAAGACTCAAACTTTAAACAATTTACTTTCTTGAAAAATCTTAAAATTTTACTTGGAAAAAAAGCCAAATATGTTTAGTTCTAAAATGTAACATTTATAGTCAGGGTAAAATTATTAGTGTATCTGTTGGTTGATCATATTTTCCCCATACCTGGGCCCATTTCTATTTAATTTTTTCTGCATGTTCTCACTGAGTTTGACCTCAACCTCTTTGGACAATTCAAACTTGAAGGCTGGGTTAACCTACTCTGTAAACCAAGGTGGAATCCACACTTCCCACTCATGTCTTTCGTCTTTTCAGGAGCTTTGTCTTCTTGGTCCCCAGCCTGTTTTTGTCCCTTTCTTTTCTCTAGTGGGTCAAAGACTTCAGCCCTGTATTATTACAAAATATTTTTGTATATTTGGTTAATTTTAATTATGAGGTTTAGGTCAGTTCTGCTTCTGTAACAGAGTATGATTTAAGACTGACTGGTCTAAGACTTATTAGTTGAAATCACCTTAAATTCCCCAGCTTTGCAAAGTGTTCTAGAGGTTAATTTGTGTGCATATGATTATTTGAGCATAGAAAAGCTTATAGAAATGATAAAAAGTTTTTATTTGCCTGAACTCAAAGAAAAAAAAAAAGCTGTTGGGTCATCTTGTGAATTTAAAAGCTCATGAACTAGATTTCTCTCTCTCTCTCTCTCTCTCTCTCTCTCTCTCTATATATATATATATATATATATATATATATATATATATATATATATATATATATATATATATATATATATATATATATATATATATATATTGCTGTTCCAGTTTAACTTGGACTATAAATATATTTACATTGTGTTTAATATTAATGCTCCTATATACTATAAAGTCGATTTCCACTTCTGAGTGATGATGGTAGCTTGTTTTCCGTATTTTTCCCAAAAAATTTCAGAGACAGCGAAACACCATTCACAAAGTTTGAAAATGCTGTCCTTTCAAATTTACCAACCGTTTGCTGTAACTTTTGCCTGTGCTGCTAGTCCTAGCACTCAAGGCTTTCTTGAACACAGAATCAAGCAGTGCACAAAGCTTTCGAGAGTGATGATAGAAGCTTGCTTGGAGGGACTGAAGCCATAACCTTACCTCAACACTCGCAGTGGACAAAGAGATAGAAGACAGTCTTTTATCCTGTAGCCAGATAGTGAAGAATAATGAAACAGGCAGGAAGCAGGGCAAAAGTTGATTCTGAGCTCAGAATGCAGCAGAAATGAGATTTGCATAAGCTGGTGTGCAGAGACCATTGCAATAATGTGACCTACGCCTTGATTGTGCTGGACACAGATATGCAACATGGTCTCTGGACACAGATATGCAACATGGTTTCTTTTCCACCTGAATTTGCTTATTTGGAGACCAGCAAATGAGCTTTAATGCTTCATCTCTGGGTAAGTGCTCAAAGTTAATGTAAATATGAATTACATCTGCCTGTTGAATATGTTCAATATTTTAGATAGTCCAGCAAATGCCTTTGGGTGTTCAGTTTTGAGCAAAGTTTGATGTGTTTAAGAAATACTTCAGTCCCTCTCACTTGAATGCACAAAATTCTACATTTTCATAGACCTATAACTCAAGTAACTTCGTTGCTGACTATATTATATAAAAGCAGTTAAAAATAAATATAAAAAAGTTCAACTGCTCTATTGTCAGACTAACACTCATCCATTCAGAACTGTTGATGACTTCTTTAATTATTTTTACTTAAGCTTTCATGCTAAGGCACAGAATATGTAGTGATAAGTCATAGAAAAAAATACCTAAAGAAACACACTTCCAACATCGTTCTTTAATTACCCTGGATCCATGATAATCTTAACATTGCTCTTATGCAAAAAGAAGGTAACTCACACGAACAACATTTCAGTGTGCTGTCACCCACAGGCCATTCAAGTGAGTGATTAATCACCTCATGCTAATGAGATATTTACTAATTAGGTACTGACATGAGAGGAGATGAGGGGAGAACTGCCATGATGACACGGGTGGCTGACACACTTAGTGTAGATTCAACCCAACTGTTAACCTGTTATTAGGAAATACCATTGCCGGTTTTTAGGTCTGCAAGTGGGTTAAACTATCATATAGATTCATTAAACACTCAAAACCGCTGCAGTGCACAATAGAGCATGCTTATTTAATAACAAGCCTAAAACTGAGACAAAGACATTCAGTAGAGAATGTCAGCAACGCGTAAATGTCTCACTCCATCAGCCTTTGCAAATGTTAAGTGCAGCCCGTCCATTACAAAAACTCAACTGTCAATCAACAATGGCCATGCCTACAACCAACAGAAAGATCGGTCACAGACTTTCAGCTACCAGACAGAAGAGCTCCTTTGCTTTCAATCAAAGCATTTAACCAGAGAAGGACTCTCATTCCTTTGCTCACAATAGCCTCGCATATAGGTGCAAAGCAACAGGTCTGAATCAATCTCCTGTCTTCTATTTCTCCCACACACTGTGCACAAAAGCAGCTGAAGTCATCGTGTATGGTGACAAAGCAGCCGCAATCGTTCACAAGGCCTTTCAGCACTCAGCTTTTGATTCATGTTCTTATAGAGGGGTCCGTATCATGCACAACCTTATATAAAATGCTCAATTTTGCCATTAGGTGGAGAGATTGACCTCTGAATGCGCTTGTTTCCTTTTCAATCGGGGCTGATTTTGAACCACTGAGGACTAAAATGAAGGGACACTCACACAAACCTCCCAAAGCATGTCTCGTTGTGATCTATACAGTTTGGATAAAATGTATAACCCGATAAGACATTTCAAGACTTTTTTTCAAGATCTTTTAAGATCAGTTGCTGTTAGGAAATCACATTAACTGAATATTTTCACTTAGTAAAGTTTGGTTGGTGGATTTTTTTTTACCAACCTTGCAAGATTAACAAAATTTGATGACTTTACAAAATGAACAGTTGAATCCTTTTTTATTGTTTTAATGACTACTTTTTATATGTATCTTTAAAATATGTAGTCTTCATGTTTGATGAGCTAGTCAATTCTGGCAACCAGAAAATGTTTAATAACTTTGGCATCAATAATGAGTTACAGTAGAAATGAGTACTTGTTACTATACATCTGAATAATACAATGTATGAATGTGCTTTCAAATTGTTTATTAATCATCTGTTAGCATGTTCTATATCTCATAAATCCCTTGCAACTAATAACTTATTGTATTTTTAATAGTGAAACGTTTAATATATAAATGATAAACTGATCCTCCATAAAGCATGAAATTACTGTTATAAATAAAACATGAAAAGCCTTTACATTTATACACAGCTTACAAATGCATGTTAACATAGAATGATTTATAAACTTTATAAAAATTATATTTTTGTTAATGCTTAATTGATTATTAGTAGTGTGTATCTATTATAAAGTGCTACCTCATTATTTTATTAACAATTTACATTTACATATTTGACAGAGGCTTTTGTCCAAAAGCGACTTACAGTAGGGGAGAGACAATAAGCAATTTGTTACACAGTCAAAGTCTATCTCAGCTTGTTCATAATAGAATTTTTATCAGCTGATCAATAAACCATAGCAGGAAGGAAATAGTCTTGCTGGGAGAGTGTCTCCTAGTCCTGCTAGGAGAGCATTGCAGTAGTCCAGACGTGAGAGGACCAGAGCCTGAAGCAGGAGTTGAGTTGCATGTTCAGTTAAGAAGGGCCTGACCTTTCGAATGTTGTGCAGTGCAAATCTACATGCTCGAGTTGGTGATGTAGTTTTTGAAGGACAGCTGTTTATCCAAAAACACTCCAAGATTCCTGACTGAAGGAGATGGGGTAATTGTAAAGGATTCCAACAGGATGGTGAGGTCGTGATGCACAGAGGGATTGGCCAAGATTACCAGAAGTTCTGTCCTGTAAGATGTTAAGCTGTAGGTGATGGTTCTTCATCCAAGTAGAGATGTCGTTCAGGCAGTTAGTTATGCGGGTAGTTACTGATCGGTCATCAGCGGGAACGACAGAACGATAGAGTGTCATCAGCGTAGCAGTGGTCTGTGGACGATAGGGCCCAGGGAGGTGGTGTAGATAGAACCCCGGTGAGTAGTCTATGAGTGTTGGAGACCTCACCCTTTTAGCCAACGCTGAAAGATCTACCAGTGAGATAGGACTCAAGCCAATCGAGTACAGTGCCAGTGATGCTCATCACACGGAGAGTGGAGAGAAGGATCTAATGGTTGACTGTGTCAAAGCAGCAGAGAAGTCTAGTAGGATGGGGACAGATGATCTGCAGTTAGGCCTGGCACCTCGCAGACAACAAAGCTGTCTCATTTGAGTGTCCATTCATAAAGCCTGTTTGGTTGCCATCAAGCAAGGTCTGTAATTGTTCACTAAATGACGAGTGTAGGTTTATTGAAAAGCGGGGTGACTCTGGTCACCTTGAAGGTGTTAGGGAAAATGCCGGTCATGATTGAGGAGTTCATGATGTTAGAGAGGGCAGGTGTAATGGTAGATGGTAGGGGGTTCAATGGTAGATGAGATTGAGGGGGCAGGTGATTGGCTGCGCTGAGTGAAGGAGTTTGGACACCTGATCTTCTGTGAGTGAAGTGAATGAAGACATGTGGATGAATTTGGGTGCAGTGTGGTGCAAACTGTCGGCTGATGGTGAGGGTTTTGTCTGTGAAGTGATCAGCGAAGTCATCTGCAGTGAGAGAGGTTACTGGGTGGGCAGAGAAGTGACTTGAAAGTTCCGAAGAGCTTTTGGCTGTCCTTGGCATGTTGAATCTTGTCGTGGTAGTATGTTGTCCTCACCTCTTGTACAATGCTTGAGAAGGTTAAGATTGCAGTTTGGACTTCAACTGCCACACCAAGAAAACGGCAATTTAAAACATATTTTTTTTTCTTCGAAACCCATATTTATTTACTATAAATAAGTACCAAATATTTTGAGGTAGCTTTTTATGGTAAAGTATAATAAACATATATGAAACCCCCCCCAAAATTAACTGTAATACTAATTTGCTTTGAAAGATTGATAAAAAAATTTGAGAACAGTGTTGTGAATTGAGGTATCACTTGGCTTTTCATTTGAAACATGCTATTATTTGCTTTGCTTATTAACCTGTAAACAAAAAACCTAAATAAAAAACAATGACTCAAGTCAGATACAATGCTTAATCATTTGGTTTAGTGGGAAATTAAAGGATTAAATGTAATTCACATTGCTTTCCATTAAGCAACTGGGCTTAAAACAAGTCTTGACTGCTATGAAATGATCAAAACGTAGTAGGAATCATGGAATAAGCTAACTTTTCCAAAGAATCATGGAAAAAATCTAATTACAATTTTGGCATCCAGAAAAGCTGGTTCGAATGATAACCTTGCACAGTCTACATCAACATTGGTGCATCCTCATTTGTCTTTCTCAGTATTTTTGCATCACTCTTAAGCAATGGCACTGAGGTGTGTCATGTTTGTGATTTTGGCACTGTCAGATATGTAGACATCTTGCGGGTGCGGGACCCGCAGGTGTTTGTGTCTGCCCATCAAAGAGAACTTCCCTGAGCCTGAGGCATGGCGAAAGAACAGCTGCAGCTAGTGGAGAGGTGCCACTCTTTAAATCTCTGGGGCCTGTGAACGCAACCTTGGGCACCTGGGACCTGTCAACTCCCACATGTCTTGAATGAACACATCTCCACACATGCAGGTTTTCTGTTTACATTCTGCTGGTTATCTCAGTATTACATATGTGTAATCTGTTCAATAATAGTATAATGCCACTTTATGACTTACAAAACATAACTAATTATTCTACTCCACGAGGAAAAAATATTGTATCTAGCAATCTTAGAAGAAAGCACAGTTGTGGTTTAAGGAAGTCAGCAAGAGTTTTGGGTTGCATTCTAAGGTGTGTTACATCAGAAAAAATTATTCGAAGACGTTCTGTGTTTAATTTTTTTTTTACATTTGTGATTACCTTGTGATTATCTTTTTACCCCCTTTAAAGGCAAATGTAACCACAATGTATCTAACCCATCCAACTGTAGATGCATACCTATAAAAATATTCAGTTAACAATCTTAAATGTAAAAAAAAAAATTAAATAAATGAATAAAAACTTCTGCCATGCATCTGTTCACATCTTCAACAAATGCACGCATCATCAGAAATCATCAGAGTACAGAAATATACACACTCAACCTCTTTAGATACCTGTAAGTTCATTGCTCAATTCATGCATCTTTTCATTTTTTGTGAGCTGTGAAGTGAGAAGTGGAAAATCTTTTCACTGGCGGATATTCATGTTCTTTTACACGTTCCAAGTTAATTCCTAACAAAGCATTTAGTGTCAAATGTGGGATGCATTCATGTATTATCCATTCAGAAATATAGAATCTATAAAAACAAGGCATTTTAACATATTAATTCTAAGATGTATGCCAAACATTAGACTGAATAAAACTATTTCTCAAGAGTTTATATTTAAAAAACAATAATGAAAAATGTAAAATATAATATAAAAAAAACTCTGAATCTAACAGAGCAATAACACTGAGTAAAACTGTTGCATTTAACTGTTCTGTTTAAAAATGTATTGGAGATTATAACTAGCAGTAGTCTGAAGTTTTTCACAAAAAATAATTAAATAGATTTTTTTTCATATCTTAATGTTAATTCAGATAAAAAAAATTGAATAATTTTACAAAAGAAACAATCTATTCCCTCCCAATAAAGGAAAAAACAACAACAACAATTAATGATTCAATCAAGATTTAGACAGACTAAGTGAACCAAGTGTTATTGTTTTGTTAGAACACAGAGACTGGAATTGCATTGTGTGATGAACTGTAGACTCAAATTATGAAATGTTTGAAATAAAAAATACATGTGTTCTATAAATTCAATATAACAATAATATGACCTAATATGACCTTTTGCATTGAAAGACATGTGCATTCATAAGACTGAGCAATTAATATGCCATATACTGCTCCCAGACTTTCTGACAGTTTAAAAGAGGATAAGATAATGTGGATTTAAGTCCAGATTATTATTAATTTCAAATAATGTAATTTAATGTATTTTCCACCAGAACATTTTGCAATTGCTGTATTAAATGTGTAGCTAACCCTCAATAGCAACTGGAGTTATTCTATTTAGTTTTAAATAATTTGTTAAGGCTCAACAAATGTTGTGGCTTGAGTCCATGTCCAAGAACCAGGGTAAAAGACCATGAACTCATTCATATAAATGTGAAAATTGTGGCATTTTTGCAAAGATTATTAATTTAACTTGTTACATTATTTTTTTCATGGGGGTGCATGATTTCTTTACATCATTAAATATGGTAACCATTTATTATAATTTTGCCTTTTTTTTTTAGCTCTGTTCAGAGAATGAATGCATGGTTATAACTCAGATTAGTTATTCTTTGAATCAGATTGGAGTGTCTCAAATAATATTTTTTTTTCAAACAAATACTGAACTAGCATTTATTTATCATTAAATGCACATCCATAAAATGGTATATTCATCTGAGTGACCAAAATAGCAAACACACACAGACACATAAGAAAAATCTACAGTGACAGTAAGCCTCTATGGGTTTGTTCATGTATCATATCTTAAAGCATTCAATGTTTTAATTGCCAGCATGTTTACACCTATGTGCAGTACAACAGCATGTGATAAACAGAGTGAATGAAGAGTGTTGTGTTGATCAGGCAGTGCTGGGGTGATAATTATGTCTGAAGTTTGAGCAAATGCCCTGATCAAAAATGTCAGCAATCAGCAGCTCTTCGTTTTAACACAAACAAAGATATGAGATACACAAACCTAGCAAATAACTTCCTTTAAACGCTGCCAAAACCATGACAATTTACGTATGTATTAACTTAGTTGTCTGTATCGTAAATAGTGGTTGAAATTTCCCTTTTAAGTTGGCCCTAAAAAGCTTAAACATGAAAATTGAATAGATATTATTTCAAATAAATTGTTACTAATACAAACTACTACACATGTTCCCTTATACCAGAGAGCAAGACTAATGGGATGCAGTTAAGACAGGCTAATGGGATGAGTGTAGCACACTTAATGCAGCACACAGACAAGTGGAAGTACACAACATTCTGAGGAAGGAATAAATGAGGGATCATAATCTGAGCAACGTCTTGAGTGGTCTGGATGTGGCAGATAGGCACTTACAAGCTTACGCTCGTGGCACATGCCCAGATCCACACTAAACCCCCACAACGCCCTGATAGATCAAAACATTCTCTTCTTTCTTACTTCTAAAGATGAAGTCTACAGCTGTTTGTATATGGCCTTGGTGACATTCCCATCACCCTTATTCCTTGTCTTGAGGACAACACTGATCCTTATTCCAGCACTGACGGATATTCACTGTTTGTCCAAGTGCATGCTGGCACCAGCCCCGGGGTTCTTCCCGGAACAGGGCGGCACATTAACATTGGGATTGATTTCCCCATACCTCCTACATGCCTGCAAACATGAGTTGAAATCATTCATTAATTCTGCCTCTTTGGAAAACTGAATAGATTACATTGCTTATCCCAGCCAGATCAATAAATGTAAGCAATGGTCAGATTAATTGCTTGTGACAGGAAAAAGCAAGCACTGAGGGCAGTGTGGAAGGCAGGGAGGAGACAAACAGATATCGAAAGCGCAGAGAGTGCCTTTGTAAATCTTAATTCAGATCCTCTGTCTTGGATCAGGATGAGTGAAAGCCTGGATGAGACCATCAGATCGCTTTATTGGTCTTATATCAGAACAAGCTGAAAAACTGATTGACAATTAGGGACATGGTTAAGTTTTTTTTTCAAAGGCAGTGACTAAGGGCATTCATGAGGTGGTTAAAAGTGCATTAAAGGATCAAGTTAATCAATTGCTTAATCTTTTGTCAGAAAAAAAATGCACCTTCACAGCTTTACATTTGTACAGCTTTTATTGGAGCCAGCAACAAACTGACCCAATTTCATGTGTTTCTGTGTGATCACAAAATAGAATTTAACCCTGCCGCTATCTTTATGCCATATGCCAGCTCCACCATCTCTGCATAACCTGTAATCACCATACATATACAACAAGAAACAAGGTTAATAGTAAACATATTTAAATCCTAGCAAAAAAATTCTGAAAAAAAAATTTCAATATTGGCCAATCAAAAAGCTTTATTGTTACTCAGGCAGTGTTTGCGGGTCTAGTGGACACATTGCCTTTTGGGGATTTAATTCACCCAAAAAACTACTTAAAATATATTTACATATATTATATTGAATTTAGCAAAGCCACACGTGATATAAAATAAAATATCCTTTATTTATTGTTATTTAATCTTATTTCTTCATGTTTAGAATTTAACCTATCACAATACACAGATGTATAAATGTAAAATGTAACAAATTTAGGCTTTTAACCAGAAACTCCCCAAAATCAAATGTATAACCTGAAATTTTAAAACTTTAAAAGCTTTAAAAAAATCTAAATTAGGGCTCCTGTGCATTTGTTATATTTGTGACCAAAAACAACTAAATCTGTAATTTCCTTTAGCTCTGGTTTCTTGAATAGTATTACCTTAAAAGTAACATCTCAGCAGCAATATCTTCAGATTTTTTTGAAAACATAAAAAGTGCATATATATATATATATATATATATATATATATATATATATATATATATATATATATATATATATATATATATATATATATATACACACACACACACACACAGAGCAAGAGAGGGAGGAAGAGGGAAGAAGCAAATACAAATGGAGTATCTGTGCTCTCAGTGTGCACATGGTGTTAAGATGGATAGCGGTATGCCACTGGGGCTCCCTGTAGAGAGCTGTAAAAATAGCAACCCTCCTCTTCCACTTGTTCCCCACTCTGCTCTCAAACCCTCTCATCTCCCCCTCTCATCCTCATCCCTCTTTTATCCTCTCCTCTGTCTCACCTTTGCCCACCTCCTCTTATCTTTTCTAATCTTTCATTCGCTTCTGCTCAGTTAGTTACATGTGCAAACACTCGCCCCGCAAAGACCATTCTAGCATTTTTTTTTCTTTCACCTACTGGGGTTTTTGTGGACTGAGCTGGACGGTGCTGGATGGGATGGCAGCATACTCATGTGGGAGAGCTGTCACCCCAGCACAGGTGTCTCAGACAGTAGAACAGCAGGGCTTGTGGGAAGAGAGAAGTGCAAGGACTGGAGAAGAACATGAGTGATAACTGGTGAGAACTAGGATACTGCTCTAGCAAAAAGAAAAGCCTAGAGCGATGCCAATGTGAGTATGAGGTTAATCATTATTATATAGATTTCATTGAACTCCCAGTCATGTATGTCAGCTAAAGAGGTGGTGAATGGTGCTGTTTTGAAAGAGAGATATGAAGTAGTCAATAATACAATAATGCATTAGTATTGAGTGGTGGAATAATGTAAAAGAAGGAATAATAAAACATAACACAAAAAAAAGTTTATTTCAGTCATGTCAGTCAATTGATTTATAAATGAAAACATAATGTAACATGAGGTTCTTTTTGAGCATAAGATGTCAGCACACTTTCTATTTTAGAAAATCACATTTTAGTCTCAATCAATTTGTTTTAATGTAATTTGCTACATTTCTTGATATTGGTATTCTCAAAAATTGTTAAGTGAGTGAGTGAGTGAATGAGCTGAGAAAAGAATGCTCCAGATGGTGAGCTCGGGTCAGTGTGAGAAGAGCTGTGAATCAATAATGCATATGCACAGATCCGATCTCAGCCCAGTCCTCTGACAAGGTGAAAACAAAACAGAACAGGACAAGCCAGAGTGACAGAGGGATAGACAATGACTTGGCATGTTTAGCTGACCGTGTCAGATACGAGCATGTAATACGAATGAAATGTGTTTTTTGGGGGGGCTGGTATTTTAATATTTTCTGCACAATCTTTTGATATTGAATCTTTGCAGGTCAATACAGTTATTAGATCTGCTTTTTATAAGCTCTGGTTTTTATTAAAAATTAAGCTGTGCTTATATTTGAAAGACTTTGAGCAAGTGGTGTATGCTTTTATCACTTCACTTCTGGACTACTTTAATGCTCTCTATGCTGGAATTAATCACAAAATGCTTTGTCGCTTAGAGTTGGTCCTGGACATTGCGGCATGTCTTTTAACAGGAACATGATCAAAATGATAGAGCATATCACACCAGTTTTAGCATCCTTGCACTAGTTGGTGGTACATTTTAGGGACAATTTTAAGGTGTTAAACGGACTGGCCCCTAAAAACCTTATTGAACTCATTTACATTTATACATCTGTGTATTCTCTGAGGTCAGAGTGTCAACTTCAACTGGTGGTTCCAAAGACAAGACTTGGAATATACTGCCTTACCTGGTTAAAATGGTTCTTACAGTAAAATGTTTCAAGTATCGTCTTAAAACCCATTTTTATTCTTTGGTAGTCCTTTGTGTGTTTAATACTGGGTGTATTTTAGTGTTGGTTTATTTTATTGTTTTAGCTATTTTTGTCATTTTTATTTCTTTTTAATATTGTTTCATGAGTAAATTTTTTTTATCTCTTTTAAATACTGTTTTGAGCAGCACTTTTGGATTGGATTGGATTTTTTTTTAAAGATCTTATCCATGGGACTTGGTATTTACGCATTTATAAGTTACACAGATTCACAAATCATCTTTATACAAGCGCTGCAACAAATTTAAGAACCCATTTCTGAGAACTCGTTAATGTGAACGCTGAAAGTAGATTTTTTTTTAAATGAGATCATAACCAGAAGATTTTAACTTGTGTAGAATCTGCCATAAACCTTATTGGCTAGCATGAGTAAAATATGATTATATCTTGCCTTCTAAAGTAACATGCTGCTGTAAAAGGATTTCCAAAGCAGTGAGCTTTGCTTGAGTGAATTTATTATAACATTAGTATTTTAATTCAGGAAATATAATACAGTGTTTGTTAGGACATGCCTTAATGTTAATGTATTGATATAAAATAAAATTAAACCTGATCATTTAGATTTTTGATTATCTCAGCCAAACCCAGCACAAGCCTCAGAATTTGTTTAAAATGTGCTGTGTAAAGAGCAGATAAAAAGACCAAACAGAAACCCTAGCATGAGGCAGCATGTAAGATGCTGAGTTCTACTGATGCGTGATCAGCATGGCCCCACACAGCCCTGCAAAATGACAGCACGGGCTAACTCACTGACCGAGACATGGTTACCATGGTGATCAGGATAACAACGCTCTTAAAATCACATTTTCTGCTCTTTCAAAAAATGCAAGAGGAGCGAGATAAAAAGGAGAGAGAGAGAGACAAGAAAGAGCACCAAAAGGAGAGATAATGTAAAAAAGAACGAGCGATAAATACTTTCACAAAGCAGTTTTTGAGGTTTACAAAGCAGACAAATGTTGAGGTTTTACAGCACAATATGTATGTGTATTACCGATTTGTATATTATATGTATGTATGTATAGATTTTGTATAACAATCGCCCCTTTACCTAAAACAAAACCTCACTGCCTGTATATCTCTTTTTCAAGCAAGTTGGACAACATTGGAAATGGGAAAGTTTGTGACTTATTGACTTTCAGCAGTGTTGAGAATGCATTGGAAAACCTCTGAACAACCTTAAACCAGTTACGAGGTGACATGTGAAAAGTTCAGCTAGAACTGAGAGCAAAAAGGCTTTCCAGGCATTTATGTTACAACGTTTGTCAAAACACATGTAGTTCAGTTGAATGGCTTACAAACTGCTTATGAAAGCTTTACAGTATAAACACCATGACTCTGATATAAACATAACGACTCATTGAAGCCACTAAATAAACATGCTTGTTCCGATGGAAAAAAAAAATATTTCAGAAACTTACAAGAAAAACAAGAGGTCACAGTCTTAAGTACTGCTACACATAAACTATTTCCGAGATATTGATGTTACCAGGTCCCCCATATTACCATGTTAATTGGGCCTCTGTGGGATGACCTGCACTGATAGGCTACATCCTTAGGCACCATCACCTTACAATCTACATCTGCTGTTGATTCCTTGATGCCAGGCACAACAGAAGACCTTCTGGGGTCTAGTAGAGTTCATGTCTCAGCAGCCTGGTGTAGGTTTGGCAGCACAGGGAAGACCAACCAAAGACAAGACAGGTGGTCAGTATATTTTGATGCATCTATAGACAGTATGTGTATTTTTCTACAAAAAGACAGTATATTTTATTTTTATTCCTGCAGGGCTTGATGTTGAAATACAAATAGACAATGTTTATTGAAAAGTTTATTAGGTATCCTTTTAAGTAAACGAACACAAATAAATAAATACATAGATAAATAAAAATAAATAAATAAATAAATAGTTGATGTTTTATACTGCCTTTAGCTGGCTATCTGGACAGCAGAAAACTCACTAGGTTTTTTGAACAGGACTGGCGAACGTGTCTAAGTGTGTGTGTTAGCGGGTCTCAGGTGCAGTGAGTCGTGTCTTACCTTCATCACTCCGCATAGACAGGTGGATTGGTGAGCCAGGGGGTTTGTGGGGACAGTCTGCTACACCACAGACCCCCAAAAGGCTACCGATCCACTGTGCCAAACCTCATGTCCAACAAACACTTGCACATTAGACATTTACACAGACTGATGGAAACAGCAGTTGTGCTGCTGGACATCATCAGCAATATCATTTTAGAGCAACGATGTGTGCTCAGAGGGTTTCTCCTGTCTGCTGAAACTCTCTTTTGAGGGTCACAGCGGTAGACCAGACTAACAGATGGTATCTCAGCCCACACCCAACGAGCAAAGTGACCACCAACAGGAGCTACAACAGAGAAAAGAATGGTTGAACACGAATCCCAATTATGAATTGTTGTGCTTTTTTATATTTTATAATTTGTTTACTGGCTCAGAGAGCTATTGTTGTGTAGGCAGTTTGGCTGCTTGACCGAAAACTTGTTCAGCCTTGAAAAATGTTTTCGAAAGTGATGACAAAACAAGTAATTTCCAGATATATTAAACTTGAGATAAAACTTTTTGAGATTAAACTTGAAATTTCTGTGGTGGATTTTATGTTTGCAAAGAAAAAGTTGAGGCTTTGACATCAGGAGATAAATGTTTTCTTGTCAGAAACGTTTTTCAGCAGACTCATCTGTGCAGCTTTAAGACATACAACATAATAATATGCTATAATAAATGGTGTTTCAAATGACTGATTTTAGTGAAGCTGAATTTTATAATACATTGTGTACCCCATTGTAGTATGAGGAAGAGTTTTCAAATGTATTAAAAAACAAATACAAAGAAAAGGGCAGTGGCAGCAATTGTTGATCCCTCACTCACGTCCACGTTTGTTCAGAAAAATCAAACAGAGCAAACAGACTTCTTGCTTCAATCCTTACACATGTATGAGCGAATGTACCACTGAGTGCTTGTCAGGGAGATCAAAGAGATTTTTAACTGAGAACCATAAAAGTGAAATGGGTGACTGTGTTTTGATGTGAGGTTGAGGTAGTGAAATGCTGCCAAAGCTCTATGAACAGCCTGCCAATCGGAAAAGGCGAGTAAATTGAAGTGTATGCATGCTAATTCGGCTTCTGGTGTCTGTGCATGTGTGTAAGTGTGTGTTATCTGATTGCATGTGAGTGCCTGGCTATGATCCTTCTTTCTCTTTCATTAAAATGTATTAATATTAATTAAAAATTTATATTAATTATAATAATTACTAACAGACCCTTCTGTATGTTGACAATTCCATAGGCCAAATGCTATTTTCATAGATGTAGTTGCACCAAAAACATAAATAAATGATTTTAAAATATGAAAATAAAAAAGTGAAAAAGGTTAATTAGAATAATATGATACAAAATGTGTTAATCAAGATAAGTAAAGTGAAATAAGATGAATTAATTCATCCATTCAAGATACCCTTGCGTCGTTCATTCATTAAAGCATTCAACAAGATAAGCTTCATACATTCATCTATTTAGCAAGATCAGCTCCAATCTTTCATCCATTCATCAATTTAAGGTTCATTCATCCATTCAACCATTTATCAAGATAAGCTTCATGCATTGACTCATACATCAAGATAAAATTCATTCATTCATTGATCCATTCAAAATAATCTCCATGCACTCATCCATTCATCAAGATCAGATTCATTCATTCATCAAGATAAGATTCATTGAATTCATAATTCATTCATTCGTCCATCAAGATATGACTCATGCATTCATCCATTCATCAAGATGAGCTTAATTCATTCATTCATTCATTCATTCATTCATTCATTCATTCATTCATTCATTCATTTGTTCATTCATTCATCAAGCTAAGCTTTATTCATTCATTCATTCATTCACTTCATTCATTCATGTATTCAATTGTTCATTCATTCATCAAGCTAAGCTTCATTCATTCATTCACTTCATTCATTCACTCAATCATTCATCAAGATAAGCTTAAGATTTTCTTTCATTCATTCAAACTATGGAAATCATTAAATCACAGTGAAACAAGACACTGTTACAGTAATGTTACAGTACTAACAAAATATTTAATAAAATAAGAAAATAACAAGAAAATAATTTGACCATTAAAAACAAGAAATTACTTTGTAGATCTATGGTGGAAAACAGGGGTCTTGATTTGCATTCAAAGCAATGCAGGATTGACAACAGCTGTCGGTTCTGGCATGGCACCTTGGAGTATTGGAGGAGTTTGTGTAAATGAAACACTGCATTAAAGTTACCTTTAATTTTTTTTTCACTATTTGTTTTCGGTTCTACATAGGTGGATTATTAAAAAAAAATTCTAGCTATATTTTGTTCATAAATATTCACTAGAGAAACGGCTTTTAAGATTTCTGGTCGATATGAATAAAAACAGTCTGTGTGCTACATAAAAAAAAATATTTTCTGGCCACCTTTACCATATAGACACCTTTAAAGGCTTTGAAGTAGAATAACTTTGAACAAACGACTGCAAAAAGAGGATGAAACGGATGTGAGCTTCAAGGTTCAGAAAACTGTAGCAGTCTGCTGAAGTCCACATTTCCAATGTTAAGGACTTGACAGCTGATCACAGTCTTGCTTTGATAAAGGAAAAGTGCTAGATCTCAGGTTAAGCACCTTGTTCAGAGAGATCCCTCTCAGCTGCCCTAATCTGACAGTAAGTCTTCAGAGAATCGGATTTGTGTAGCTCCTCTGAGACAGGAAAAGTGATTGAAATTCATAATTCCATCACGAAACACAATATTAAGACAGTATCTCATTCTTAATATTTTCTAGCATTTTTGATATGGGAAGCGCAAAAGACAGCTACAGTACCATACCTGCAAATGACACATTTTGTGGGAACCACATATAATAAAAGATTTTAATAGATTTGTTTTTTTGCCTGAAATAATAAATAACTGCATGAACAATCATAAGTGATAAGGGCAGAGTTTACTCTTAAAATGTCATCCATTAGAAAAAAAAAACATCTAATCTGGGTCACTGTGAGCTAAAACATTCAAGCCACGTGCCAATGCATCCTGAGAAGAAACAGAAATGACAGAATCAGCAGCGGTGTACGCATGTGAGTGAGTGCTAATCTGAGGATGCTCCCTCAGGGAAACGTCTCTTTTAGATCTTACAGACATGCAGCTGGCTCTGAGACGGCATTGCAGACGGCATCATTAAACTTCCCATTTCCTAATCTGTCCCTTTAACCCATCATTACTTATTTCCTAAAGCCTCCCATTTCTTTACACACACATCAACAGAGACCATTCTATTGAGAGAAAAAAACCCACTGTGTCCCTGTAATTGCACTAACACTATGTAAAGGGCAGTTAGCAGAGCTTCCTGGCCAATCAGCTCACAGCTCCTTGCCATTAACTAATATGACATAATTGATAGAAGCTTCTCTCTTGAGAGATAACCACTTATTATACGTACAATTTGTGGGCGAATGTGGGATGTTGCCCACGAGGCTAACAGGTGGTAAGTTAAGCAGCGACAACTACCCCTCAAGTCATTAACTCATAAAGCACACTTCATAGCTGTTTCTACGTTTTATGTATGCGTGGGTTTTTTTTTCTAAATCCTATATTTTACAGCATACCCATTAAAAAAAATTCTATTACCAATATATGAGTGGTTAAATGAAATAGAAACCAATGTTGAACTTAACATTCACAGTGGTATAAAAGTAGAGTGATCCTTGGTTTGCTGTTTTATCCAAATAATCCAACACTATTTCATTCCATTTGAAGTCACCTTAAAGCATGATTAAGTCATACTTCATCACTGTAGATGTTAAGTTAAAGGTAAAAAAAAAAATTAAGTTAAGGTAAAAAAAAAGTTAAAAATACTTCTAAATAGTATAACCAATGAATGATGTATCCCTTTATGAACTTAATCACGGCAACTTGTTCATTAAATGTTTTTAACACTAACAGCTTTCAAAAAGCAACTGAAAACTCTTCTCTTCAGAGAACACCTACTATATATACAAAAAAAACTACCTTCTTTTTTCCCTCCTCTGTCTTTATCTTCTTCTTCTACTTCCTCACTGCTTTGGTTTATTGATCAGTTGATACAATTTCTATTATGAGAAGCTGAGATAGACTTTGACGGTGTAACAAATTGCATATTGTCTCTCCCTAATGTAAGTCGCTTCGGACAAAATCGTCTGCCAAATGCATAAATGTAAATGTAAGTGAATTCAACCTGTCACTGGGAAACATCCATACACACTCATACACTACAGATAATTTTAGCTCACCCAATTCACCTATGCAGCATGTTGTTGGTCTTGTGGGGGAAACCGGAGCACCCGGAGTAAACCCACACCAACACAGGGAGATCAAGCAAACTCCAGACAGAAATGCCAACAGATCCAGCCGATGCTTGAACCAGCTACCTTCTTGCCGTGAGACAATTGTGTTACCCACCGCACCAAAACAATTACACATTTATTTTTAATTATTATTAAAAATATATATGTTTTAGTCAGTAATAAATAATAATAATAATAATAATAATAATAATAATGTTAGCTAAAATACATTTACTAAACAAAAACTCATCCATCCATCAAACTGGGATTTATAACCATTCTTATGACATTAAAAACACATTGTTACCTTTTGTCCTCCCACCTTTCATTTAATGTGAGTTTGAGATATAGAAATAACTTTTATATTTTTCTATACTTTGGAAAAGTGTATATCAGGTTGAGCCAGATACATGTCTTTCAGAGTGTTAGGGGTCACAGCGCGATAAGACTCCATGTCTTAAAGGTCGCTTTGTGTTAAGAGCCTTTGAATGGGTTCCTTCAGACAAATACTGTCTTTTCAATCTACTCACCGAATCAAGCTCCTCCAACATTTCTGCTTCCTCTCACCTTTCTTGGTGAATTGAGCGAAAGGACAAAGAACCATACTTTGTCTGTGCTCTCATAAAGGCCTTGGTGAGCTTTGATTGGTGTGCTTTTTCACATGAGATGGGAATGTTCACATATGACAACAGCAACAAAACAAATAGTATTAATACAACAACATAAATTTAAGGGTTGATGAGTCTGGTCAGAAAGCTTTATGACAGCCAGTATTGTCTCTCTGATATAGGGTGTTGATTGCTTTTCTGTGTAAAGAGTCGTAAAATCTTCTGGCATCTTTACACATTAAATGAAACAATGTCTACACAAACATACATGTCTACTCTTAACTCGCTGTCTATTGTTGTCAATTGAAAACATAACAAAAACAATACAATGAAAAAAATGTTTAGAATAAAATCTATTCAAATAAAATATTTTATTACAATTCATTACCAGGAATTTCACATAGTTTTAACTTGTCATCTTATTTTCCATAGAGATTTACGGGGTCATATTATATATGACTATGATTAACAAAAACGTATACAGTCTTAAAAATAAGGCAGCAATAATAGAACACTTCTTTCTCTCCATGAGCAACTGACTGAATTCATATTCGAAGATAAGTGCAGTGCAGAGACTTTTGCTTAAGCAGCTCTTAATTGAAAATTTCCTTAAATGCCAAATGGTGGAATAGAGATCAAGCAAGCATCTCAGCAAGAAAGTTCTTTGAAAGTCACATCTAGAAAACTTTTATGCATGAAGTTTGCATGCTCTCTGAGTGTTAGGATGCCCTACTTGATAGAAAGACCAGAAAAAGTAGAAGTGAATAAAACATCTTAGCACAGGGCATAGGAGATAATGGAGCCAGAAAGCCATAGAATGCAAATAATAAAAAGGGCAACATTTTTGAAAGGTCACAGATTCATCCCTTCATTCTATGAACCTCCTTGGGCACTGCCTAGCAGTACAATGTGGAGATTAAAATTAATCAGGCATGCATGTTAGCATACCTCAAAATCCAAGCCAACAATTGCTAAAAATTATAATCCTAAGAACAACTCAAAATTAAACTTTTTCAATATATTCTCTCTTTAGCCTTATTTTACAAGACATTTCAATATCCTCCTTCCTTTCACAGGCTTCAAATTACCAAAGGAGATCAACATCAACATTTTGAACTGCCTTTGCAAGTGAGCACCTGTTCTAAAACCTTGGAGAGAAATGCTGTGTAAAGTCAAATGCTCATCACATCAGTCCAGTTCTCTCTCCCCATGAGGTCAGAATCCATGCTGTGCAGGCCAGTACATGCAACACAATACCTCACACACTCAAACTGCTCTCAGGATGCTTCAAGCAAGGATAGACATATATAAACAGGTTAAAATTTAAACACAAATAGGTTATTGACACCCTGGGGTGGACACACAGCATAACGTGAGCATTATCAGAATTTTCTCATGGTGTGATTAATGTAGTGTGCTGGCCCTTTAAGGCACATAGGTGAACTGAGCAAAGTAAAGTCCAATAAAGTCCGCGGATGGCTGTGGATTTTGTTGTTTTGACTGTAGATTTCCAACATCGTGACAGGAAGCTAAGCGTGAGTATTGACTTATAATCTTTAATTTTCCAATAATAAGTTGGTATAAGTGTTTATTCTAATTCAAGCCATGTAATTAAAACAGGATTATTTTGTTTAGAGGGGAGAAAAGTGCAGCATGTGATGGAAAGAAAACATAGTGAGTGCTTTAAACAAGTGTTTATGAGAATGTATTTTCATATTTCCTCGAAAATGTTATGTTCAAAATGTCATGTGTTCACAGAGATTTTATTGCATTTTGTTTCTTTACGGTTTGTTGAGGAAAAAGTCATTTGCAGCTGTTAACGCTGTGGGTGTGTGCGTGTGTGTGTGTCATTGAGAGCTGACGAGCTGTAAGTTTGAGTCATTTAATTCATTTCATTGGAATTCTAACAAACATTTATTCACTGATGTAAAATTGAGGAACGCTGTTTAATTGTGGGATCATATTTGTAAAGTGTTCGTATTGCAAAATCTCATTTCATGTATTTTATAACGGTATAGTTAGCAGCTCTATTCAATCTGACTTTGATGGTGGACACTTGTATGTTTGTTTTCTCAGCGTGAACTGCTGCTACCGTTGTTTTTGTACTATTTTGTCTAAAAAAGTTGTTTGAGTCATTGTGAATAAGAGAAAGAAAAGAGGATAACATATTTGGATGTCAAAAATCAAATTTATTGTTTTCAGTTTTTTCCAAAATTTGCAGACTTAATGCTGAGCTGTTCCAAGTGCAGTCTGGAATAAAAATCCCCAGAATTTTTCATCCTGTGTCCGGTGTCATTACGCATCAAATTAATGGGCAACACATACAAAAAACACCCACAAAGCAGTATTTATGATGATCGACCCCTGGTGTGCCATCATCTAAACACCATTGTGGTTTTGACTTCAGAGTGCATGAGTTAGAAACAGAAGGTATTGCACACTAAATTGTAATTCTCAGGAGCATTTATTTGGATTATTATAATTGGAAAGACCAAGCATGATAATCACTACATTGACTTATTGTTTTCTAGAATTCTTTTCTGAGGTAAATAATTCTTGATCCTTTCTAAAGTCTATTTTTGACACAGCAGTAGAGAAAATTTCTATTGCTGTTCTAGTAACTGACACCTTTGGTAAATCAAGTTAAGCTATAGTTACTGTTGTGGCAAATTGACTTTAAGCTATTCAGAAATGAGAAGAGTTATTTATTGCTGTTGTACAATAAAGCCCTGGAACATCAACACGAACATCCCTGAAGATTAAAAAGACAATTTCACACAATTTTAAAATATCATGTCACTTTGAATAAAGTGTTATTTTTTATAGTGCTTTAAACCCTACACATTGCATTTAATCTGCTTCATAAGGAAAATGACTAAAATTAGATTAATGCGTTAATTTAAATTAAATTGTTCATTCAGACAGCTTAGATTGAGAAGATGTTTGGATTGTCTTAGAGTTAAATTTAAATCCTTTAGATAAAAAGTATTTCCTTTCAAATAGCATTTGACAAATTTTGGCTCTGCCTTGTGAAAACCTACTCTTTTCACCTCCGGATCTAAGTAGTTTTTTTCTCAAGATTTTACAGCATAGTTATTTTATTGTAGGACGTATTTTTGCTTGCATGCATTATCTAAATAAAATAAAATAAAAAAATTCTTATTCAATTCAATCGCTAACATTCCATGTTATTTTCTATGTAGTTTAAATAAACTCAAATAGTATTTTGTTCTGGTGGGGCATTCTTATTTATTTTTTTGTAAATCAACAGTCTTACTAATGGATACTGATAACACTGAAAGATTAAACTCGTTCATTGGGCTCCACCCTTCCAAACCAAGCCAAACCAGGCACATTAGCCAGCCACCTTCATGGTTACACCTTCTATAGGGGGAGCATTTGAAAGCCTTGAAGTTTTGTCCCAAAAAAGGCCTAAATCTATTTATTTTGTTTTCACATTCCTTCCTTCTTTTTTTTCCTTTCACCCTCTTCTTCTCCTTCCTTCCTTCAATCATTTTACTATTTGGAAGGCTTGAAGGTTTGACCCAAAACAGATATAAATCTATTTATAACTGTTGTAAAAAAAGAAAACTTTTATTTTTATTTGAGTGGGATATATGGCCCAATGTGTTCAGGATCCATTGATGGAATGGCTGTTTAATCTTTAATAGCCAAGCAAATAACTCATTTATTCAAAGGCTGCAGCAAGACCAATACTATTGATTAGTAGGGAGGTAAAGGTGATCAACCAGTGAACCTTAGTCAAGGGCTTTGGTGTCAACCATTAATTGTAAGTTGTAAGTGTATAATGACCATTTAGAATTGGGTCAGTGAAACACCTCATTGACTGTTAAAGACACAGTATAAATACAATATAGCACAGTACAATCCAAACCAATTAAAAACATTGGCTCATTAAAGGGATCTTGAAAAAGCACACTTTTGCAGGGGTTCAAATGGATCCATGGCTTTAGTAGCATCCCCCAATAATAATAAAAAATATATTGTTCTTAAAATACTTTCATCTTAAATTACTTGTAATTTGCAGTTCACTGTAAAACTTAAAAAAAAAAAAACACAAACTGTACGTCACGTTTCATAGGAAAGATACTGAAAACAAGCATTGCAATGGAGTGGTTTTAATAAAATAGCTCAGGTAGAAGGAACAACAAAGGAACGCCACTGGTGTCAAACAATGAGAATAGGCTTGAATAGGCTTAGCTAGCAGACTTTACAGTTTGATGAGGAGATGGTCAAGCCGGGTGTCAAGGGGCTGGAGATGGGCAGGAGAAGGAGGAACGAGTCTCATGGAAGGTGAAGAGATAGTCATCGGGAGTGTAACCTTGAAGTCCAGTTGGTGAACTGTGTGAGGAGTAAGCCTTTGATGCGGAGGGATGCTGGGGATCGTTGGTGAGGACGCAAGTGTTCAGTATTCCGGTGATTGTGGTCGGGTGACTGTGCGCTGTGTGGTTGAACGGGGTGAGGATGTGACCGTATGGTTTTATCCACAACTATTGACATATTTCAAAATAGCATTATACTGCCCATAGTCCTCAATTATGGCTCTTAAGTTCACTACTAATCCCAGGATCAATGATGTTTCAATCGTTTCTGCTAAGGTGTTGACACAATGTGCAATGACACAACTGTAATTCACTCTTGAATCTTGACAAGATGAAAAAGGGCAAATTATCATTAAAAATGGAATATAATATATAGGGAGATGTAAATAACAGATTTTAACATATGTTTTTTGCAAACAAACAAAATGTGGGTTGGTTTTTATTATAATTAAAATATTCAAATGAAGAATGTTACATTCTTTTCAGCCGTTGCTGTTTTATTTCTGATGTTTAACATCTGATGTTAATAAATTTTTTATTATTATTGAGAGTTGTCAATAGTAAAATATGATGCATTGTATTCAGTAAGGTCAACCCTAACTATAGAAGAGAGAAGTAACTTCGGTTTCATGAAAGTATAAAGAATAAAGTATACTTTCCACAACAATCTCCATGAGATCAATAGACTTATGGGAAATTAATAGAAAATCAACAAAGATGCAAAGGATTTTGAAATTAGCCTTTGGCACAGAATAAACAGCAAATTGCCAATGGCAAAAACCTTTGAAAACGTGTTAAGTATTAAAAGTTTTGTTTAAACATTAAAAGTGTAAAACAAATGGATTGCAGCATCAATATTTATAATAGCATTATAATTTATTTATAATAGCATTAATCACACAAAAAATCTCCCTACTTTGTGGATAAATTATTATGAAACATATGAAAGTTTCAAGTTTTTGTTTCTCACATTTCAAGTTAGAAACAAAAGCATTCAGGAAAGAATCTCTGAGATTTTCTTCATTAAAACAAAGCTCTGATTCAATGGTCTTTATAAAAAAAACATTTTAACCTGAGACAGCACCTAAAGGATATTCCTGTTTAAAGCGTTTTTCTTCAATCTATTCATCACAGACATAGACAAGACTTTATATTTTGATATTAAACACAAACAATAGATGGTATGTCTTTATAGTGAAAGAATGCATCAAACTGTGTCACTGTGAAAGAATGCATCAAACTGTGAATCATGGTGAAAGAATGCACCAAACTGCATCAGTTTTGAGATCATTGGAGCCAAGAAGCTTCATTCTGCAGGTGAACAACCAATCTTGTTTGTTTGGGATAGGGTTGAAAGGAGTGACCTATTGATCGGAGCAGAGAAGGAGCCACCGGGAAAGTGAGCTTCATAGATTTCCAACACAGAACTCCGGAGTGTGCAATTGATCCGGAATTGGAATTGATTTGATTGTGGTTGCCGGAACAATAGTTTAATTGACACTTAGTGACAGAGAGAGGGAGAATAGCGGAGAACAAGAAGAGCATGAGTGAAAAACCAACCACAATGAGTCAAAGAGATAAAGTGAATAACTACTTGGACCAGTAGCACAATGATAGAGTTGCTGTCTCATCCATGTTAACTAAACTAGCTTCGTTTTCTAGCATCAATAGATGAAATAGAGAATAGTCTTTGAATAGACTTTGAAATCCTTTTTGGGGACATTTTTAGATTTAAAAAATGAGGACCTTGGAATGAAGAAGAAAGTCTGTGCTTATAATGCGAAGACCTATGATAACCAACTGGTTAATGACAGTGAATCACACCAACAGAAAATAGAACACAGACATCTTTTCAATACATGCAATGACATGAACATATATCTTTTTGCAAGTCATAACCATTTAAAAGACATTTAACATATTTCAGGTCTCTATCCAAAAATATTTTTTTTTATATCTGAACTTTTGGTTTATTTCTAATAATATGTGACTCATCTGCCCTGGTTGTAAAAGCAATGTGTCTCAGATGTAACAAGTCTACGCAGAAGAATACACAACGTCACTGTTTATGGATTAAATGTTATTGTGAATCATGTTTAGACACTGTTATCTGATCATCACAAACTTTATTAGTACTCAACAATAATAATACGAAGACTATTGAGATGGAGGAGGGCAAGAATTAAAAAATAACAATGGGCTGTGGTTGTCATGCATCTCTCAGTGCCATCCTGTAACAGTTTCAGTAAAAGACGTTTACTGAAGTTCACAAGATTATTAGTTCTTCGACAATTTGTATCTGCAAGAAATCTTATCTAAGTTGAGCCTAATAATGTTGTTGTCAATGTGATTTGAGCATCGCAAAGAAAAACAAATTTTATACTCTGATTCAGGTTTTTATATGAAAGTAGCCATGGCTGTTTTTTTTTGTTTGTTGTTTGTTTGTTTTTAATGGAATTGAGGTGTTCAGATATTTTGAAATGATCAGATATAGTAAACATACAATATGGAAAAAAATTAGATTTATATTTTGTGGGCTGCAGTCTAAACATAGAGAGATTTGATCATCTTTTAATCAATGTTCACGTGCCTCAGAGGTGCTTCCAGCATGTTGGGTAATTTGGTAAACTTTCAATTGAAAATGCAAAATAAAACTGCACTGAAACATAACAGGGATATACAAGGAAGTATAAAATACACGTATCAGCAGTATTGTTTTGATCTTGTTACACATTTTGGGATATTTAGTGTCAAACAAAAGCAAATACTGTTCTTCCTGTTGCTTAGCGAGTTGACAATAATAACTTATTTTGTGGATTAGAAAGTGGTTGAAATCATGATTATTTTGTCTGGACTGTAAAATGCTCTGTTATGATCCTTCTGTATGATTCTGGTTAACGTGTAAAAAAACATATCAGAGCTGAGAGTGAATGGCTTCCAATAAATGGTTGTAATATTTGCCACATACAGCATCAAACTTAAGTCACAGAACCTCTGTTGTCTTCACATGATTTGGATTAGTTAAGCATTTTTCCACAAGTAAGGTTTGTTTAAAAAAAGTTTATTTATTTATTTGTTTATTTATGTATTAATTAATTGATTTATTTACTTTGCTATTTAATTATTTAGTTTGTAAAGTCAGTGTGAAAAAAATAGGTTAAATGGATTGTGAAGATGTCACTTGTGAATGTCACATAATCTCAGAAATATTAAATTAAATTAAACCGTAAATGAACCATTTTTTCTTCTTCAAACTTCACCTATTTCGCTTGACAATATGGTGAAATTTCACTTCATGGACTGTCTTCCCTGAACACTATATCTGTACCGCATGGTCAGTCCACACTGGGGTTCAAGTCCAGACACTGCCCACTGAACTCCCATCAAAACCCTTCCTGACTCCCTAGTTCAAATGCTTGAGAAATGTGTTGTATAATTAACCTGATCTAAAATAAAATGCCTGACTAAAACTTTTAGCTGGTATAATGTGAAATTATATTTAGTGTCTTTTAATGTATTGCATCTAATTCTCCTTAACTCTATTGACTCACATTATGTCATCCAGAGAGACCAATTTGGGAAAGAAGTTTGTTAGGTTGGAGTTAAATTGAGAGGTGTGCCTATTTGAAAAAGATTTCCTGACTGTTTATCGAACAAACTGTGGGAGACATCTGTTAGGCTGGATCTTTCTGTTTGTTGCACAAAGTTTAATGCCTGCTTATTAAGACTGTCATCTGTTGTATTTCTGTAGCATTTAGCACCCTCAGCTAAACACAGCTTCTTGTAAATTGAACCGCAGAGGTGTTGACTTAGTTTTTTATTTCAAATCTGTCATTTTCCAACTTTTTATATCACGAAGCATGCCTATTAGAGTATCTAATGATCTGGACAGGGCCTGTTTAAATGAGAATATTGACAAACTGGACCATTCCTTTTCTGCTGAACAATGTGTTTTCAATCAATGGTGCGTTCTTATTCAATATCAATAAATTGACTATTCTGTCTCAATGTGCAAATGAAGAATATTGGTTCTGCTGCTGTTGCAGCGGTTAATCCACAAGGATAAGGGTAGATCCACTTCCAGGTGAGAATTAAAATGGATTCATGAACTCACACTTACATTTCACTTCACGACTGGTGTCTTTGTAAAAAGCAACACGATTTTTAATGTAATCTGACAAAAAAATTAAGTCGAAATAAACTAAATGAAAGGAGTGCTTGACCATTATCTGGTTTGGTCTTTTTGATAGATAAACATGCTTTGAAAGCTTAAGAATGGCTAACACTTTTCAATGATATGCTGCTTTTCCACCAACTGCTTTAGTGCCTGCTCTGCTTGACTCAACACAGCATGCAAAATGGGCTGTTTCCACTGGTGTCTGTTCGCTCAAGGGGTACTTTTTTAGTACCTGTTAAGATGAGGTTCTAAAAGTGAGTTGAAGCAAGCTGAGGTGTTCTGGTTGGAAGATAAAGTGTGACGCGACAACCAGTTCAGTCCACACAGATATCTGATTGGTCAGATTCCCTCACTGCGTGCAATGCACCAGGAGCTGCAGACATTCTGTTTATTGGATGTTTGAGTGCACTCAAAAAAAATATTTGAGTGCTTGAAGGTGCATAAATTCAAAGTAGTTAATGAACTGCTTTGGTGTATGGAAGAGCAGAGCATGAATTTGCTTGTGTGCAGAGCAGAAAACTGCTAATGAAACATCATCCAAGAAGAGGGTTTTAACTGTGTGTGTATATATACATGCCTGTTTGGGGAGCAGTGCGCCAGAACATTTCTCTCTTCTATGCGCTCCTCTTTACCTCAGGAGATCAAATGTTGTTATACGCCTCTCCGTGACTCTCGCGGGTTATGCAGTGCACAAGTCAGCGCCATTGACCTGGTTAAAGCATTTTAATTTCAGAGGCAACAGCATCTGGCTTTTCAACGAGTAAAAACAGTCTCAAAACACATGTCAGTATCGTGTGCTGACTTAAACACAGTCACATTTTCTCTGACGTCACTGAGCGGAACTGGAATGACTAACAGAGTGACGCACTTTGATTGACGTGTCTAAAACAAGCCCGCACAGATCTCTGTCTGGAAGTCAGTGGAAACAGGATGCAAAGGGGGTCGAGATAAGTTGAGTTGTTACTAAAATCCAGCGGAACAGAGGCAATAGATTCTACCTGGTCCTCAATTACTGTAGCAACAAATAATGCATTGCTTACCATGTTTGAAATAGCCCAGTTGTAAGCGCTTTTGACAGGGTTAGCTGTCTGAGGATTCCCAGGTCTGTGAATTCCTCAATAAGATTTTATTAAACGTATGAAAAAAGTTACATTCAAATAAACCAAAACAAAATAATTAATATAATTCATTACTCACTTCCAAGGGGACACAAAACAAAGTTTATTTTGTCTATAAAACAAAATACTACTACTACCACTACTACTCTTTAAAATAATTAAATATAAAATATAAAATTTAAATAAATATAATAATAATTTTATATTAAATATAAAATTAAACTAAACTATAATAAGCAACTTGAATGATTCTGTTCAAAAGTATTAAATAAAACATATAATATAAAGGATATATTTAGAGGCCATTGATTAAAGCGCTGATATTCTTATCGTTATGAATTTATTAATCCTAAAAGTGCCTGTCACATGTATTTGCAACACAGAGAACGCTTTTCATGTGTGCAGGGAAATATTTTTTCCCAAAGCATAATAATTTAATTATCATCAGTGAGTGGGAAATCCTGATATTTTTTATAACAATCATGATCTTTAGCATGGCCTCCTCCACAGAAATAAAATGATCAGTGCTTCTAAATGCACCCTAGCACCCTTAATCAAAGAGAAACAGTCCTTTTCATACTCTCCCTAGGCCACAAAGATCACTAAATCCAATTAGGTAACGATTAGCTTATTGACTGGTCATGAAGGGTTAGAGGAACCATATCTAGACCCTGGGATAGATGGAATCCTGTGAATATCATCAGGTCGGGGAGATCACAGGGGAATCTATGCCAGGTCTTGATGGAGAGAACACTAATGAAAAGAAGTAGACCAATTTGATGATACTTTGACATATACCATTATGCACACATAACACACATCCAGAAGCTTGCCAACAGGAAGCAACACAGACTAAGACTGCAGGGCCTCCGTTAGAGCCTGGAGAGCTAAAATCGATGAAGCCACGTGGCGGCCAAATCAATCTGGATTAGAACACTAGCGGGAGGGCCTTACAATCCTACAGTGAGAGAATTTGACCAGCAGGCTGGGTAAAAAATTATCAGATTTGGGGCAAAAAAGAAGAGTTGTCTGATATGTAATGCTATTTGAAGGGTGAAGTAGAGAATTAGTTTACTCACACTACTGTAACTGAAAATATTTACATCTTCTTTAAGACGTACCTTTTAAAAAGTTATTTTATATTAATTTAAGAACATTTTATTTAAAGTACTTCAAATTAGATTATTCACTTGATTTTAATTTTCTATAGGCAAGGATGTAGTTTACATGCATTAATATCTACACTCATTTCTTCTTATCATATAGGAGGTTCTAGTTGGGACTCTGTAAGTGATGCCAATCAACATGGAGGTAGTGAATTTAACACAATTCATTTACAAGCACAAACAAACTTTCCTTATAGATTACTGTAGATGAGGGGTCTCCAAACCCGATCCAGGAGGGCTGCACATTTTTAGTTTAACCATCGAGAAACACACCTGTTGCACTAAATAAGGGCCTCTCTGACAGTCTAAAGCTAGAATAGTATGCATACTAGAGCAGGCCTGCAACTAGAATGTCCAAAAGCCATGATGATAAAGATGAGATGATGAAAACACAAGAGATGACAACGATCAAGAAATCACAACGAAGAGAGTTTAAAGTCTATCAGAGAACACAGGAATAACAACATGTGGTGAACACAACCATTGGCTAACCACTGTTAGTCTCAGTTAGTGGCCATGTAACTTTGGCTAAAGGTCTGGTGGGTTTAGTATTTTATGGCAGGAGCTTCAAGAATCCTGAAGTCGTGATCTAATCGGTTGAATTTGTCCGGATTTTCAGGAGAAGTGAGTGTTTCGATTTGTCTAAAATTCCTAATAAAAAGATGTTTAATCTTTATGTTAATGTTCGATTGAATGTTCAGCTACCTTGTCTTTTTTACAACTTTTCTCAGTACTTAACAAGTCGGAGTATATTTATCATCTACAACTACTTTTTACTTTTTCTTGAGTGGACTTTTAGGCGGTTAACTTAACTTCTACTTGAGAACGTTTAAACTGAAAAGTTTTTGTACTCTCTCCACTTCTGTTGAATGAAAAGTGTGGCATGTTTAAAAGCCATGGTGTTAATAAAATACTCAAATGAACCACACTAATAAATAGTTTGAAAAATAAAGACAAGTGAGTAAAAAAAAACATTTGAATCGATTTCTGACACCTTGAATTACTAAACTGCAATGCCAGCCAAAACACAGAGCAGCTCATAAACAACGTATTCAGCTGTATTGGATAAAGCGTTCAGGGTGGCTAAACAAGTCTGAGATTATAGCTGGAGATATAAATGAGTGGCAGGAGAGAGCTTTAAAAGGACTTTAAAAGGCTAAAGATCTCAAAACGTCCAAACTTAACACTTCCCCTAAAAGCAGCAGGAGGTTTGCCACAGTCTGGTCACCTTGAGAAGAAAATGGAGGATGGAGGCTATTTGGGAGATTTCAGACACACTGCTGGAGCTCTGATAACCAGTAAAGATGATGGGTGTTAAGAGATGCTCTGCTGGACAGAGACTCCTGCTCTTACAATACTAATAAGCACATCTGCTTGCCTGCCAGTACGTCTAAGCCTCCCACTTATGTAGTTATGCCCACCTGCCTTGCCCTGCAGGGGGCCACACTGAGGCGATGGAGGAAAGTCTACAGAACACGGTGGTGAGCATCCTATCGTGCCTCAGGCTGTATTGAGTATCTTTTAACAGACAAGGATGGAAGTGTAATGGGGCCATGCAGATTTTGTAACTGAATTTTAAACTCTTACAGACCAGGTAAAACAGCAAGACTCCTCTAGGAAGTAGATGCCATTAAGATGAAATGTATATTAAACTAGCTTCGACAACAGCAACGCTGAATATTTACGTACTTAAAAAGCATGTTTTTCAGAAGAGAAGGAAACAAAATTTCAATTACATTATATTTTTTAATGAAAAAATCTCACTTTAAAATAACCTGAACTCATCTTAAATTAGTCAATGTTAACTCAAATGTCTGAAATGAAGGAATGATTCTGATGAATACAGAGAAAATGCCAAATAGAAATGTCAACGTTGAAAAGGCCATATTCATCACAGGTCAACTCCATTATATAGTACTATTGTAAAAACATTATGTCTTAATGTAAGTGTATGTTATGCACGGTTTTGTTTAACCCCTAATGATGTAATGACAGCTAAAAGCCATCTGAAGCTGTTACCTGGGATTATCGAAAGCCAGATGGCTTTGCCGCTGTAATTAATTAACACTGTGACTGCTGAGCAATGCTTCAGCATCCAAACAGACATCAAAAACCAGTCTCAGAACCACCACGACATCTTTCTAGAAAATTTGATACATAAAACATTTAAAAAAAAATAACGAATGAAAACACAACATACACAACATACACAACCCAAAGTTATGTATTATATTCACAAATAACAGTGCCATTTCTTTGGGTTATTGTATTAATTACCTTTTTAAGAGTCATTATTATTATTTATAGTAATTAAAAAATATATTTATTTAAAATTTACTCTAAATAGTAATTGATGTAGTCAAGGGTAGGCCTGAGTGGGACAGCACAACCTTTTGACCTTGACACTTGATTTTGAACCTGAGTAATCTCAGCAATTTCCTTTGACTATATTCATCCCTTTCTTTTACAAGTTTATGTATTTCAGTTGCAATAAACAACCTCTACCTTTCACATTTCATGGATTAATTTACGTTCAAGCTAATGAGTATCAACGATATTCCAGTCAGCGCCTGCATGGCTAAAGGTGACAACAAAGGTGACAAAGTGCCTGCAACACACATGTTAGTCTCTCATAAAAAAACAACTATATGCAAAAGAGATAAATCTCTAAAATGTAGTATTAAACAAAGATTGAAACAAACCTGGAAACAGAGTTATATATCAATGATAAATGATGCCCCTTTTTTTTCTTCTGATAAGGGAATGAGTCTAACACTTTCTTCAAGACACAACCTGCCACAACAGATCAACTGACTGACAACACAGACACTAACAAATCAATCAAACCCAGCAAGCTGCACTGATTGCACAGGGTCTTGTCTTGTCTGCTTCTAAGCCCCGATCGACCATCAGGAGCATTATGAGCAGATCTCCAAGTGCGCATGCATGTGATGTGGCTCAAAGCACCAACAATAGATAGAATTGAATGATAAAATTCAAACTAATACTGTTTACCATTAGGGCAATACTCCAATTTGCAGCTTCACAAGACTCTGGAATTATATCTGGTATTCCCAAAATCGATTCGAACTGTTCTTCTGAATGTTTTTTTCTCACCTAGTGGTGGGCTGTCGGGAACATCAAGCCAGAAGACTAATATTGTGTATGATTTTGCTGAAAAGCTTCCAGAAAGTGTATTGAAGAGGACAAATGGAACATTGAATCCTGGAGTTAAGAGTGTTGAGGCTTATTGGCAACAATTGTAAAGGGATTTAACTTCAAGGGTCCGCAAAATACCCCCCCACCCCCAAATAATTAAATAAAGTAGGCATTTCTGTCAATATGAAGATAAAGCATTGAAATATCAAGGAAATAAAATCATACTTGCCAGGCACAAACAAAGAAGATGCACCCATCTCCAACATGACAAAATGTTGTCAAGTTCTCTTGTGGTTTCAGTCTGGTAAAAAAAAAACTTCAATGATTGTAGAAGCAAGGACTCGGTCTGAAAAAAAATATTTTTCCCCCAACTCTAATTTGCATCTGCCATGGAGTCTATTTCGCTTCCTGCCATATATTGATAATTGGAGCGACAGTGCTTTGTATCCTCTTACCATTAGTGTTATTTCAAACAGCCGAGAACATCACTTAAGACACTATAGCACTGTAGCTTGTGAATTTTTATTTTATTGTTAGTGTTTCCTAAGATTTTACAGTGCTATTCATGTAGAATGGGGAGAAAGTATAGTCAATGGCTATTTTGTAATAATTAAAAAATATAACGACACATAAACAAACAAAGTAAAAAAATAACGAAATAAAAGACTACCAATAAGACAAAGAGAATTACAAGCAATTATACTTGTATGTTTGAAATATAGCTGTTTGCCATAACATTAGGCTAATTATTTTACAAGGAAAAATAAGGCAATGACTGTTGGTCTAAGCGACATCAAAAAGATATCTCTATTTATTTCATTATTATTGGTCTCATCTTCATGGTTAAATTTAGTGAGGAATATTTTGGGGAGAACAAAGTTAAAGTTTCCATCACCCTAACTACATCTATGTGACAATGGCGTAAAGCATCTTTCAATCATGGGATCTGTATTAGACTCATTATCACACAATATCTGCACCTTCTCCATAAAACGTCTGAGCACTATAAAGGACTCTCTACTACTGCACCACATGAACTCTGTGGATGTTACTTGGGTTTGCGTTCCTGTTAATACATCTCCACATTGTTCCACAGCGGAGTTGTAAGCATTAGAATCTGATGAAGGAGTTTATGTGTTTTTCTTGCACATTTGTTGACAGGAACAAACATGGAGCACATTTAACCTAGTGACCTGACACAAACGTAAATAAAACTGTTATGCTGTATTCTTCCATTAACTTACACATCGAGCAGATGTTTAAATGAAGAAAAAACCTCAAGGGACATGGCAGTGAGGGCATGGCAATGGCTAAATCTATATGCAACCTTTTGTCCTTTCCTCTGCATCTGCCATTTTCTGACTTCATTAAGAGGTAAACTCTGGCTTGCTAAATGAGCCTGCCTGTATCAGCACTGTGCTGAGCAGTGTATGATAAGTCATTATTGGAGAGTAAATTCTCAATTAACGGCATTTTGTTGCAGTCAGCACATTCTGAATAAATGTAGGGTAATATTTTACTACTGTTATGGCTCCCATGGAGACACCCATAAGGGGCCTGTAAGCAAATCACAGAGCAGGAAGTAGAAGCTTTCAGAATCTGCATGACTTAGAGAGTAATTATTGGAGTTTGTAATGGGTGTTGAATATGCTGAGATGGAGAATGCGGTGGCCACCTGGAGGATAATGCACCATTCAACTTGGGTTGTTGTTATCAAGGGCAACGTTGCCAGAAGGTCTAATATCATCGTTTTGTTAATTTTTCGACATAACAAAGAGCTTTGATGCCACCACATGAACTACAATTTACAGACATCAGCTTATCTATATTCTTTTATAATTACTGAATTACTGGAGTTTGATTTAACAAAGATGTGTAACCATTGGACATTATAATAGATTTAAAATATAGCTAGAGTTCAAAGCATGTTATTGTTAATTTAATTGTCCCATACATTTGATTTGTAAGCATCTTGTCTATTAGTAAAATTATCAATACAGACATTTGACTAGCAATGAAACAACAATTCATTTAACTTCTTGAAAATATGTGTCAGTTTCTGGCCTCTGAGTTGTGTTTAATTAGTCATGTTCTCAGTATTATTTTCTGTTCTGTTTATCTGTATTTTGTTACAGTTTTGATTGATATTTGTGTTCACACTAAATCTCTGTGTTTGCCATTGTGTAATTATTATTCACCATCTCAGTTTATCTTCACTGCATCTGCCCATCATTACCTTTTATCTTATTGTTCAATCACCTCTCTCACTCTCTGTTACACAGACTCTATCTCCCAGCATCCCTCTGTCCAACAATCTGCCTGGAACTATGTAGGATCTAAGGGTAAGTGTGAAACTGTAGACGGTTTACCACTTTTAAGGTGTGCGGAGAGCACCCCAAAAAATAATGCTGTTACCCATATTAGCACTTTTGTGCAATGATTTTTATTAGTGCATCAGGAATCAGGAAAAAAAGGGGGAAATTGCAATACATATAATCAGCATAACATAGCACAGCAAAGAAAATAAATCATACAAAAAAACTTTACTCGATATTGGACCACTTTTGCAATAGCAAGTTCTCAGAGTTAATCCCAGAACTTCTCTCTTGAATGACTCCTGGCCCCCTCTTTTATTCTAATGGCCACGAAATGGATGACTCTCAAATAGACACATATAATGTATTAATTCACATAAATATAACTCTTAATTCACTGTTCACAAATCACCTTTTAAACCCACAATGTTTGAATTAATACTTTGGTCCAGTTTCCATTCCTATCTGTTGCAGGGTGTTCCCTACTTTAAAACACATGGTTTTGTCTAGCTCTCTTCTTTTGGAGCCAAATGGCATGCTGAGTGATGTCATAAGCCTGCGCCGTATCTACATTCTGTTTTGCTCTGGTTGAACTGTTAGTTCCCTCTAACAGCTCTAACTTTTTCCCCAGTATACTATAAAATGTGATCTATATGTATGTGTGTTAACTTTTGAGAGAAATTATAACTATGGTTAAATGTGGATGTGAGTGTGACTGTCTTCGGGTGATTCTGTACAGACTCATGGTGCCGTCGACAAAAACTAAGGGACTATAGGAAAAATGCATCTGGATGAGGTAGATGCACAAACTAAACTGTAAACATTGATAATGAATTTCACCTCTTCACAGTAATCAACACAATTTATTCATAACATTTAACAGATAAACTGTTTTGAAGTGAATATATAACAGGAAAGCTGAATGACTGCAGCACTGGAACCATAAACAAACAAACCGTGTCTGATTGGTCAGAAACCCAGGATCCGAGCATTGAACCAATATACTGTCAGTGATCTGAACCCAGCATCCTAAGGCTGTAAAAGCTTTTCACTAATGAAGATACAGCTTCATTATCCTGTAGAATTGCTTTTTTGCTTTTATTTTGATTTAAGTTGCTATATTTAGAAAATAATATATATTTACATGTATTGACGTGTCACTGATTTTTTAAATAAAGTTCTTGACATTTAAGGGTAGTTAAATTTTCATCAAATATGTTTGGAGACATGAAAAACATTTTTTTGGGAACAAAAACAGTTTTGGCACAAAAACATCACATAGCGCTAAACATTCTTTTTTTAATCATTTTTAATTTCACATATACACAAAATTGTGTATGGAGCTGTTTCATCCAAGATTGTAGAGAAACGATCTGAAGTGGCCAGAGTTTTGTGAAAGTTCAGTCTTATTTCATATAATGACCACTAAATGTCGCTGTGGGGCCAGGTGTCGGATTGTTTCGAAGCCTCTAATCAATACGGTTCATTTGATTCATCAACTTCGGAGTTTCATAAAGCTTCGGTTTGCCCATCAATCTGAACAGCAGCATAACAAGGTAAAATTAGGCAGGTGCACCGAGTATAACAGAGCCGTGAGTACAAATGACACGACAACAAACACAAAGCAAGCAATGAACTGAACAGAATACAAATATAATCCAAAACTATTACAAAGATAACAACATTAGGAATATTTTCACATTATACTAAAATTATTCAGATTTGAAAAATTGAAACAGAAAACAAATGAATAAAAAAAAAACATTATCCTGGTTTGTTTTTATGGTTTTAAAGTATCAAATCACAAAAAGAAGTCAAACTTCACTGCTGAAAAAAAGAAACATTTTAATTTCTGATCTGTAATTGGACATTGGAAGTCAAGCGGAACTTGCATCTCTTTTAAAATCTGTGTTAGTTTAGTGAGTCCTATCTTTTTAAACATTTATTCTTGTTATATACCTTGATGGTACCACATGTTGTATTGTCAAAAAAGTTTTGATAAAGTGTAACATAAAAATATCAATAAAAACAATCTGAGGGGGACGCCAGAGTATCCGTATGTCCTCTACGCATTGCATTGATGGTGGAACTATTGATATCCCTTTTCATGGAAGCTCCTTCCTCCCAATTATCAATACCACAATGTTTGTTCTCCTAACAATCTCTTTGATGTTCAAATAATCAATAATCTCTTTTCCTCTTCAATGTGCTTTTGTTTAGAGCCGGGTATAAAGTGGTCAGATGATGTTCCAGACGTAATTTAAAGAAAGGCACTGCACGCTTATAAAGAGAGAGTTTTGCAATAACAGCAAGCCAATCCAAGACAGAGACTCCAGTGGATCTCTTGAGAAGAATCAGCCTGATGATCGATGCCATCAGGAGGTAAGGTAATGGAGAAAAGAGAAAGAGGATGGCACACCCAGCAGTCCCTCCCCAGTCATCCCATTCTTTATGAAGTGACAGAGTAAAGAAATGGCAGCCAGGATCAATAATCCTCTTCTCTGAATTATGGCGGCTCAAGCTTTCACATTAAAAAAAAGGGCACAGTGTGTTTAATATCCCAAGGCCTCCAGGCTCAAATCCAACATTGTCTCCTCTCTGTCTTTATTGAATCAGTAACACAGTTGTTTTCATTGTTGAATTTGTCCAGTTCACTGTTATTACTCTCTTATGGGGAGCGTTCAGCAGAGAAATGCTTGCTGACTCTGTAAAGAAGAGATTTGGATGTCCTCCAATTTGGCTCCTCTGGAACCCAATGAATACGCAGCATCCTTCAATACCCCCGCACTGCAATCCATAGGTGAACAACTCCAAAACTTGATTAGCCTAAGCAACAATTAAGCTTTAACCAAACACTTTACACCACTCAGCAGTGAGTTGGCCTGTCATGTGCAAGAGCCAGGAATAAGCACCTTAAACAAAAGTGAAAAGTCCTTGCTGTTTAAATGAGTGTAAACTGCACTGCTAAGAGTAAACCACCAAGGGGCTGTCAAAGCTGTTCTGTTGCACAATTCATCACTGGCCACTAATTCTGTAACTACATTACAGAATCCTTCGCACTACACATTGTCACCAGCAAACTCAATCAATTTATTTAGAGCCAAACACAAACGGCATTGGCTTCGGTCCCTGGAGACCTTACTCTCAGCTACACACTGCCCTCTCACTGCTCACTGACTACAGATTGACAAGATTGGCCAATATGTAGGGTGAAAAACTCCACTTATATAATTAGTTTGCTTTGTACTTTAAAACTAAATCAAACTAAAATTTGTATGTTTCACTCCCATATAATTCACTTATCCTACATTCAAACAATGTCAATACACAATCCTTATTTATATATAAATAAGGATTGTTTTGACAGAGACATTTTTTGCATTATAGTGCTGACAAACAAACAAACAAACAAATCAAAGTATAAAATTAACACAGATCTTGATTAAAAATAAAAGCATTCCGATTAAATTAACAAACCAAATAAGTGAAATAAGTGTCAAATAAGACTTAAACAGAAAATACATAACATTAATGAGTGCATAAATAAATACATGCATAAAATACAACAGATACAAAATAGAGGATCACTAAATGAGACATTCAGAGATGTAAAGAGCAAGTAAAAAATAGTCCAGTGCAGAATAAATAAACCAAATTCTAGGGATAAACAAGAACAATTTCAAAAATAATTATTAAAAAAATATATTTTATATCTGTTACAAGGACATCAGGTGCACAAAATTCCCTGAGCAACCCTAAATCAACATCTTTTGTTAAAAATCAGAGCTGAGAATTAGCACTGATGACTTCTATTACAACAGAGAATTAGAGCACATTGTAGACATCAAATGTTCCACAAAGTAATCAGGGCGGCAGCTGAACACAGCACTCCCCTAATCAAAGTTCTGTTACTACTGATCACGTCTGAAAAATTAGCACAGGCAGCGTATAGTTCACAAAAATAGAAAATTGGAGAGAAGGAAAAGAAATGGGATGTGTGAGAAGGAAACCCACAACCATTGCTGTTTTTATGTATAATTTTAAAGCGTAATTTTTTTTGCAAAATCACAATCATTCACCCTGCATTCAAGCAACACACGTTTCAGTTAGTTATAGCAATTTTGATCTTTTTTGGAGTAAATTGTTCTTTATGCATATAAAAATGCCTTAAAATCCCTATTGTTTTCTTTCCTTCCACACAAAAACACTGCAGGGGTCCTGAGAGTGTTCGAAAGTGTGTGCTTACACTTAATATAACAAGAAAGAGAAAAACGAGTCATTTGAGACATGAAAATAGATGTTGATTATGAATGCATTTCATTTAAATACAAAAAAAAAAACATATTTCAGATGTTTTTGTGCGTTCTAGTTTGTGCTTCTTCAGTTTGCATGTTTTTGTGTGCTTTGGCAATGTGCTTGTGTATGTGTCACAGTCTTGACTAATAGAGCACCTCAGCTTGCAACATTGCCAGTAGTAAATAACAATCAGTACAGAACACACAATCACGCACACTCATAGACAGAAGGGTGACAGACAGATGTATGTCTCTAAAAGGTCAGGCAGCTATATATAACTTCCATCTTCACTCCCCCTTTATGATAAACTGCAGTGTCTGATGGCTGCCCTGCAAGTGGCAGCAAAATTTACCGAGCGCTCAGATGAGAGGGAACGGTTAAGCTCAGATTTACTGGGGGGCGATTGATCGGTGCACATAAAGGGCCCCGGCGTCGGCCTGGCCCTGTTTCATTAACTAAAGCTGCAGTGTAATGAAGCCAGCAATGGCAATCTTGTCTCCAATATTCTACTGGAAGCAGGAAGACGACAGAAAAAAGTTCTCCCAGGGGAGAGTTGTAAACGGAAGGCACATTTAAGTCCTGAATCAATATCCATGCTGACACTTAAATCATCTAATGCTTTAATCATTCTGCCTAGAGATTTAGTTTTATTCAGGTGGGGGACTTGGAAACTGCTAGAGAAACTTACAATTGTTCTTTCACCTCCAAATGTTGAACGTATACAGATTTTTATGAGCATGGCTTCCCAAGCCCAATTCCCACTGCAGCAGCAGATGCAGACAGATTATTGGGTTCCGTCCGATTAATGTGATGCCCAATGATGTGATGTCTTACAAAGAATTCGTCTGATGATTGAATGACCTGAAACTTTACTTAAAAGGTCTTGGGATGTCTAAAGAGATGTGCTGAAAACTGGTGAGTGTGTTTGCTTAAAAGATACATTTGTGGTGACTAATAAATAAAAGTAAAAACAGAACAAATAAAGCAAGCAGTAAACTAAAAATAAACAAATCAAACAGACAAGCAAGCAAAAAAACAATCAGCAAACAAACAATAAGCAAATCAAACAATAACAATTAGTAAACAAATAAATAAACAAATTAAACAAAGACCAAATGAAGGGTTTTTGGGAGATGACTTCAAGTGAGGTGCCAGTTTGAAAGGTAGTGAATATAAGTCAACTTCCGTTTTTGTGTCATACAGTACATTTTTTTGTCTTCCGTTTTCTAGAATAGTAGACAAAGTCTTCTTGTCTTATACTATATTATGTCATAGTTTGTCTCAATACTCAATTCTGATTGGCTGGCAGGTGTTGATTAATTCTGAATCACTCTATGTATCCTTGTATGCACTCTATGTTCCCTTGCATGACATCTGTAACCGTTGTTACAAACATTAGCCGAGTACCCAATACGAGCACTAGACCACAGTTCACAGATTTGATCAACTTTGAGGGTTTTAGATGGTATTTTTTTAAGAGGCGAGAACAAGAGCTAACTTAGCTGCGACTTTGAGAAAAAGGAGAGCATGTCGTGTTGTTCTGTCCACTTTTATTGGTAATTTAACATAGAAAGGAAACAAGGAGGTTCAAATTTGTCTTTAAATGTTTTCCTTAATGTTACCATACATTTAAGAGCTTGTTGTGAAGTTTTAACTTTGTTGACAATAATTTTGTCAACAAAGTGTTGAAGTTAACTCAGACAGATATCCATGTGCAGTGAATTGGGGAAATCCTAGTAGTGTAAGTGGAACCTACTATGGAAAGGGAATGGACAGATAAGCGTAAATGGATGTGGCTGGTTATAGAATAAAGCTCTGTCTGATAAATTTTGATTAAATGTAGATTTAGAAATAATGTATAAACTATAATTATTCTAAAAAAATGTAAACGATCAAACCTGATGTGTGTGAGCATGTAAGAACTCTTTAGACAGTCATGTAGCATTATGATAAAGTCAAGAAATAAAATGTTTTTACAATAAAAAAATCAAACGAATGTTCAAATGTTCAGTTATTGTTTAAATTGTTCCGGACCTCGTTTATACAACACAGATTTTATCACCAGCTATCTTCAGCTATCCTCTATTCAGGTGAGGCGTGTAATCTGAGAGAAATGAACACCTTTGTTGTCATCGTCTGTCAGGAGTTAGAAGCATAGAAACGTACAAAATTAACCACCATCTTTATCCTTTGTGTTATTTACTGCACAAGAAATATTGATAATAACTTTAATACGTTAATGCTAGTAAATACTGTGTGTAATCAAAACTAGAGAGGGCTTTTGAAAGAGAATTGTATTCCTGGTAATTGCCTTGTTGGCCTTGCATATCTAATGAATGAGACTGATACATTGCCTATAGGATGTTAGGGGTAACAATGAGCATTGAAATTGGAACATTGAGTAGTTGAACTCAATTTAATTATTTAATGAAATAAATCTCATGGTCTCTAACCAGCCATTCTCTTTTTAAGCAACCAATCGCTACAATCTTCGTTAACCACATTCTGCAAACCCAATCACTTAATACATCTGTACCAGGTTTCTTCAGCCCACATGCAGTCAACTCATTTCAGCGCATTTCGAATAATTCAAGTCACCCCTCTCACACATGAATATCCCAGCATGCAACTTTGATTTCTCTCTTCTTCCACTGATGCTCTTTGCTTGACTATTAACAGGACCCTACCGATGCTTCCATTACAGGATTGATTGCAGTTATTTGTAGAGAGTCTCATTCATGCCATAATCGTCAGCACAAATCCCACTCGCACCATGAATCTGCATAAAGGGGCTTGATCGCATCATTTCAGTCTTGTTGGCTTAATGCAAATCCCTGGCACAAGATTGCAAAACTGACATAATCAATGCAAGATCCCTTTTAAGTCAATTGTGCTGATCAAAAAATTAAAACAATTGTTATTTTAACAATGAAATATTACGGTCAGTCCCATAATCATATTCACAAAAGCTTCCTGCACAGTCATGTTACAGACAGCCTCCACAGAAGGGGAGCTTTTAAGCTTCAAACTTAATTATCTTAATTCTGCCTTCTATAGCACCATAAAATGAAGAACTCATTGAGCACAGTAGACTTTTTGAATATCCAACAAGGCTTCTTATGTGCTTAGTGACGTCGATCAGAGAGTGAATATACAAACAAGCCACCAAACAAAAGCCTCCCGCTCTTTTCACAGTATGGGGATTCGAGGTGGCTTTGTTTACCCAACGTGATGCGAAATGCTGATCATGGAACCGCTGCCAAAACCACCTTACATGAGACCGCATCGGAATGATGGGATAATTTCTTATCTGGCTGCAGAACAAACACTTATGCAAACAAACATGCTGCAGAGTGCAGAAATGTCAGCCATCCTTCAATAAACATCCAGCCCCTTCTATGAACAGCAATTCACACTTGAGTTAAATTCAACCCAGATTCAACAGGACCTGACAGTGGTCGTGCTGGGTAATAGATCCTCCTGCCCGTAAAGATCACTGACTCTTTTGCTCTGAGAGACATCGCTTGTGGGCAGTAATCAGTCAGTTAAATTGAACAGGCTCCCAGTCATCCAAGCTGCTTAATAAGACAATCACTTGGCCTCATTATCAAGCTCCCATTGCACCTTACCTAGTATCACTTAGCAGTGAAAAGAGATGGAATGGTTAAGACGACATCAATACATAGCTGAAGAAGAATGAAGTTTGCCTAATACAGCTGACATGGAATCGCATCATTGAATGTGTCGTGTCTAAATGAAACACACTATAAACTTTACACATGTGCACGGGTAAATGTATCAATGAACTGCTGAGTTTTCTTATACAAACATCTTGGTTAGCAATGTTATGTGCAGCACATTCAAAATTACCATATCCAATATCCATATATATATATATATATATATATATATATATATATATATATATATATATATATATATATATATATATATATATATATATATATATATATATATATATATATATATATATATATATATATATATATATAATCTAAAAAAAAAGTTATTAGCTAGCTATCATGAATAATCAATATAATTCAAACAAAATGATTAAGAAGTGACTACCAGCAGACAATTTTGATTAACAGAGTAAAAAGTTGTTAATGTCTAGTTTATCCTGGATCTCTTTTCAATAACACAGATTTACATTTTATCTTTTGTTGTACTTTTCATTGCTTGTGAGTCTTTGGCTGTCCAACCTTTTGTCATTGAGGTATTTGTGCATACATGATTTTGAACCTTTTCTTTTATTTCTTTTTTTTACAGGGTATATCTTAAATTTAAGAAATATTAGTCACAATATTAATGATTTCAATTTATATAGCGCTTATCCAGACATTCAAAGACCCTTTACCATTTTCAGCGCAATATTTACTCACCCCACATTCACACACTGGTTGTGATAAGTTACCTTGGTAGCCCTCTGCTGTCCTGGGGCAGTCTGACAGGACATGGCTGCCATTCCGTGCCTACAGCCTCCTGCCCACCATCAAACACACCCCACCAGTCACACAAATCCATACAGAAAAATGCGGTGGAATGTCTTGCCAAGGCCACGATGCCAGAATGGACCTAGCAGGGATCGAACAAGACATCCAACTCGACCAACTCCCCACACTTCCATTAGCACATTAGCAAAATTGACTGACTATGAGTCTGTATATGTTCATGAGTCAAACAGCTGCTTCAAAGGAGAGTAATTTTTATCTTGCCTTGTTTGAAGAGGAACAAACTGACAATAGTCCACAATAAACTAAAAGATTGCTCCAGATTCTAGAACTACAGAACATTTAACTTAAATAAGTAAAATTCAACCTTGTCACAGAGAGTTTCTTCCTCGAGGTCAATCAGCTCTTAAACGCTTAGCTCTTCAACTACCTGCCATATATAACATCTTTTGTAAGCACTCAGGAGTTTTGTTCCATCAGTTAACCTTAGCCTGTTTCATTTTTGTTTTATTTTTATCATCTCTGCACATTGTATTTTTGTTGGATTTCGTTTTCATAACCAAGCTCTAATAGCATATTGAAGTTAGTTTTCATTAGAGTCATTGATTACAACCCAGAAGGCCCTGTCAGTTAGGTAGGGCTCAAACCAATTTGTATGTGTATTATTATAAAACCAAAACAAAGCGTCACATAGAGGATAAGAAATTGTTACATGTGTCGCAATAAATGATTTGAATGAACGATATGAAAGCTAAAAAGCAACAAATACATCACACATAATCATTATTGTGCCGTCCTCATTTAACGCAATCACTTTTCAAATCAATTCAATTCAATCGATGCCAACAATGCACCAACGCTTTTTGACTGTTAAATCTTGTGGAGCAGTAGCTATTTTCACTACCGAAGCTTCTGACTCTGCATCCAACCAGATATTGACAAGTCTTATTTAGACTCCACGTCTTGAAAGCACAAATGGACGTTTTTAGTCAAAGCGCGTCTCACTTTGATCGCTCCCTTTACATCTGAGACAGTGTTTAGGAAAACACTTTCAGAGACTGACAGGGAGCGATAATTGATGAAAATAACCTCCTGAACTCATACACTCTCCCCCTGTGAGTGACATCTGTCTTTCAAAGTGAATTGCTACACTGATAAATCTATCAAGCAAGGCTAAAGGGAAAGATTAACTGGCCCTATCTCGCCAGACACTGAGAAAACTTACATGAGAAATAATCATTATTTAAAAATTGTGTATTATTAGTATTCTGCAAGCAGGTAAAATACAAAAATATATTTAAAACTAAACCATTAAAAATTAATTACTAGACAACTGACATGACAGTTGAATCAAAAAAGTATGGGACTACTCAAAAAGTAGTACTGCTCAGGAGCTTTCCAAACATTACAGGCACAACATTTACAAAGCATTTCATGCATGATATAGAAAGTACATAAACAAAACTAATGGAAAAAATGTAACATGGGCATATCATGTAGGTTTAAATTAAAAAATTGTTAATTTTATAAAAATTAAATAAATTGTTTCATGGTATAAAGATCTCTGGATTTGCCACATAATTAAAAAAAATATTTCTTTAACAGCTTTGAAAATCAAGAAATTCATAAAAGTCTTTATTGAAGAAACATGAATAGTGTAGTGATAAATATAGGGATATAAATATAGTGAAATGTTATATTTAGACTATTCTGATATTTAGTTTTCATTATTTAAATAATTACAGTAAAATTATAAATTATAAAAAAATAAAATAAAATTAGATGTATATTTATGCATGTATATTTATGTATTTATTTATTTTTTGTAAGCTTGTTCATTTATGCAAGTTTATTTATTTATTTATTTATGCATGTCCTTCTCTCTCACTATCCCTGGTTGGTGGAAAAAAACTCCCTGATCCAGTCAGGAAAGCCGCAACACTACAAGCTTTCAAAAAGCAACTGAAAACTCTTCTCTTCAGGGAACACTTACTATATTAAAAAAAAATTCTCCTCTGTCTTTTCTTCCTGCTATGGTTTATTGATCAGTTGATACAACTTCTATTATGAGTAAGCTGAGATAGACTTTGACTGTGTAACACATTGCTTATTGTCTCTCTTCTACTGTAAGTCGCTTTGGAAAAAAGCGTCTGTCAAGTGCATACATTTAAATGTTATGCAATGTAAATGTTTGTTTATTTATTTATGTAAGCATGTTTATTCATTCATTCATTTTTTTATTTATCTTCTTTTTTATTTCATTGAAGTAATCAGCCTTAAAAAAACTGACTATAACTTCTGTGACTCACACACCCAAGAAAGATTATAAGGTCTAGTCTGCATAAAATTTAATAGCTGTGTGACTGAGAATGAGCTGTTGTGGAGCTGAGAGCTGAGAGACGGTGTCCAGCCTGGATCCACTGCTGTCAGCACAGACAACCATGTGATCTACTGACTGGCACATGCTGTGTCCACACGCGTCCAAACCAGTAAAACCCAGAGACAGTGCTTGGAAACAGCGGCCAGGAGATTAGCGTGGCAATTATCTGTGAGGCAATTATCAGCCAGTGAGAAGAAAGCGACAGCTTCCCAAGGTGTTTCTTCATGTGTTTAATAGCTGTAGAAGAGTTTGATGAATTGTAGAAGCAAGTTTGTGTGATGCAGAAATTCAGGGATGATGAATCTGTTTGGAGACTGATATGGTGAGAACTAAATTAATTAAAGAGGATTGTGTCTTGTCATTAGCATTCCCACGTATATTTCAATATGTTGTGTGGAAATACAAAGCCAACAAAATACTGAATTAGAAAAATCTAATCTGTTAAGGGATGTCCAAGAAGTGACACCAATAATAGCAATTAAAACAGAAGTGCAGAGCTGTATGGGGAAAGAAAAACCACAATGTTTTTCTTAAAGTAAAAAAAAACTTGTTTATGTGTGCACAGTGTGACACTGTGTTTTGTGTGCAGTATATTTATCACACTCACTAAAGTTTGTTTGACAAACACAGATTTTAATAATTTGGGTAGGGTTTCTTATGCACACTAACACCAAAGTAAGAGCAGCACAAAAGGTATCTCAAATGCATTCAGCTCTAAATGAATCATAGGCAAATGCAAGTCAGTGTTTTATCACATGCTGCACATTTTTAACATCTCCCTCCATGCACACCTTACAGATTTCTTTCTCACTCCTTTTTTTAATAGCAAAAACTAGACTTTGTTCTTGCTTTCACTCTCTTACCTGTTTCTTCATCAGATTTCTCGTTCTCAGAGTCAGTGAGGGTAAGGGCTGAGTTGTCCCGGCTGGAGAGGCCTGAACTGCGCCGGGACTTGACTGCGTGCTCCCCCCACAGCTGGATGGCTCGCTCAGGTGAGATGGGACCCTCTGGATCAGAGTCTGCATCAGACCCACCACTCAGAGAATATCCTTGTTGAAGAAGGCCAATGTCTGTGCAGTAAGCGTTCTGGTGAGTGGCTGGTTCACAGATGCTCAACTCTGCTAAAGTAAAGTTTCCTAAAAAGTAAATCAACCAATCAATTTTACAAGACAGATAAAAATGTTACTATAACAATGAAAATATAAAACTATACAAAATATATTTTTGAAGATGTCACTTTAGAAAACCATAATAGAGTGTTTTATGGACAGCTTCACACCAATGATGGAAGTTACATGACTTGGTGGAGGTTCTGAGATGCGGATATCATGTTGTCCTATATTGTACTGCAGCTCAACACCTGCTAGAGACTTACCTTACAGCATCTCCCCAACTCACTTTGTCGACAACTCTAACACAAAACACACAGACCACCTCAAAACCCTTGAAATTTGGACTGCACCACTTTGGTTACTTATAATCTGTCATCCAAATAGAATCCTATCAAACTCGATCAATAAACACAATGGAGTCTCAACTATGGACAGGCTGTGGGAAAAACAATTACAGGATAAAGTGTGTGCAACCACTTTCTTTTCTCCAGTAATTAAAGCAGTCAATGCATGGTCTCCAATCCGATTAAAATAAAGAAGCAATTCCAGTCATTAACACTCTTTAAGACAGGAACCTTCAATGCTGCTGGTATCGATTTGGCTAAAATGAAGAGGATTCAAGTCCAAAAAGCTATAGTGTATGTGGTTGGTGTAGCTCAAGAACAATCACTTACTATTAGACAACAAAATTAAGGCTACATGTGACACTACATGTTTGAAATGTTAATGCTACCGATACAGGTGGCATTTCTTTAACATACTCTACATTATACCTTTGTTAGGGTCTTGTACACTGTGAGTGCAGCAGACTAAATAACATCTTTCTTAGACAGTGAATCTTATTTAACCTGCAATATTTTTCAGACATATTTCTAGTTGTTTAATGTAAATGTTGGGCTCTGCTTTTTGACCGATTTCAAGTTATTAATTTAAACTATTCAATATTTACTTAAACAAAAAAAAAACACTAAAAACACAAGCATAAACAAAAGTATTAAATGGTAGTTACTTGTTTTATTAAAACAAGTGTTCATATATATGTGAATATATATATATATATATATATATATATATATATATATATATATATATGTGTGAATATATATATATATATATATATATATATATATATATATATATATATATATATATATATATATATATATATATATATATGTGTGAATATATATATATATATATATATTATATATAATATATATATATATATATATATATATATATATATATATATATATATATTAATATTGTCAAAATTAAGGAGTTAATGCATGCGATTAATTTGAAAAGTAAAACGCATTAAAATAAACGCAATTAGCGCGGTTTATTTTTTTCCTGTTATGGCGGACAAGCTTTAGATGAAGTGTGATGCAGTATATATGACAAGGACGAGGCACGGTGGATGGACAAGTTACAGCACGTGACACACAACGTGTTCATGGGGAACCGCTGAGCTTCTGTGAGCAATGTTAGCCACTTAAAATCACAGCACTCTTTGTTGAAATTGCATTAATTTGGTCTAATTTTGTGTAAACTGAGGAACAGCAGAATGCAGAGTCAAGTTTGGATCACTGTCTCGAAGTGACGAGAGAATGGGAAAAGCAAGGACAAGTTAAAGCACAGTTATGGTGCTTGTAATATGTTTGCTGCCACAAGATTAGCGTTACTTGCATGTGAACGCCTGTCCTGCATGGCTGTCATGCTGCACCATACTGCCAGGTTTCTTTTCACAGCAGCAATTTTGAAAGTGTGCTACCTAAATGAGGTTGTTGGGAATTTAAACTATAGTCCATCCAACACTCACGAACTAATGGAACAGCTCTGTTTCTTCTGTTGTCTGTCTTTTGTGTGTGCGTGCGTGCCCACTGTCAAGGTATGCTGCATAACATAAAATCAAGTTCAGAGTAGTGTAAAAAAAAATTAATAGTTGAAGTAATAATTATGGTGTTGAATAATGTAATGTAAATAAAATACATTTTCTCCTGCTCAGTGGTATTGCCAGAAATTATAGAGTCAACAGAAGACTATTAGCCTATAGTTAAATTCAAACATGATTTTACCTCAGACAAAAGGAAGGACAGCACTAATCTCACACGGCTGAAGATTGCTACTGCAATTGTTTCAAGGTTTAAAGACCTAAAGTTTCTTCCCAAAGATGAAAGGAAATAGGCTGTTAATGGCAGAGAGTCCTGGAAAACAGGACAACAAAACTAAATAGACCACAAACTAACAGCCACCAAAGAAGAGAAGCTAAAAGTTAATTTGGAGGATATTGATGATTCAATAAAAAAATATATATTTTTAATTTAAATAGTCTCTATAAATATATTTTATACATTTATAGATTCTTTATTTACATTAATAGATTTAATTTCAGTCTTATTGCAATTAATCGCAATTAAATAAAAAAAAGTTGTAATTAATTTGTTATTTAATATGTATATTCATTCATTCATCTTCATGTCAGCTTTCTTCCCTTTCGGGGTTGCCACAGCAACCTCGAAATGAACCGTCAACTCTCTGGCATATGTTGCCCTTCCAGCCGCAACCCATCGCTGGGAAACATTCACACGCACACTCATTCACACTTTAACACTATGGACAATCGTTCTTACTCAATTCACTTATACCGCATGTCTTTGGACATATATATATATATATATATATATATATATATATATATATATATATATATATATATATATATATATATATATATATATATATATATATATATATACATACACACACACCCCACACACACCTGCGCTAGGCACTACTTTATTCTTAGTCTTTCTTTCTTTGTGTTCACATACACACCATTCCTTCATCAAACTCCATAGTCTGTTGACCTCTGGCTCTCTATTTCTACCACTCAATATTTTCCTGACACCAGTCTGAAAAAATCCGATACCTGTATGTCGTGAATTTGCTGAGTTTTCTAAATTATTTCTAAAGCTATTAAATTCATTGGCCTGTGGGGCAGTAAGTTCAGCAGTTGTCCAGGACCTCCTGATTTCATGTTGTTTACCAGCAGTGTTTTGGCACAACTTGAACATACATTAAACTAATAATTTATTTAAATCTGGAAAATATTTAATTTAGAGAGACCAAACAAACTTCGGTGTGCATTATATGATGGGTATGTAATATGATAACTATGAACTTAAATGTCTTTTTTTTCTTCTTAAATTTATATCAACTGTCTTAGTATCTTCAGCAAGACACATAATATCATGGTTCAAAACCAAGAAAGAGAGAGATAAATCCTTATTTAAAAAAATCTTTAATCTAATAAAAGCATTTGCATATTTCTGAATATGAGTTAAATGAGAAAAGAAGGTAAATATGAAAAAATAACACATGAATAATAATTAATTTTGTTTACAACATGTTCACAAAATAGTGTTCACTCTTTTATCATAAAAAAACAAACTTGAAAAGTCTAACTTTTCCCAGTAACAAACCAAACATATATTGCTTCTTTTTAAACTTCGCCAAAGTTGTTTTTCAACATTTTTGGTCAAATTAGTTTCCCATTAAAAGCTCAAAGCCAGTTCCTATGATTTTAAAGCACACAGAGCACTGGTGTGAGGCATTGACAAATTGGCTTGCAGAGACTCAAATTAGAAATACAGCGATTGATTTCTGCCCAGGCTTGCGATTTGTTCTATGGTTTTACATTAAAACCTTTCAAAGGTGCCTGAACTCATACTGGGCTAATTTACTGCCTTACAAATTCCCAAGTACTGACTCAAATCCCATTTTAGGCCCCAAGAGCGGAAATTGTCCTCTGGTCATTATGTTTCATCAGACCTTTGTAAGAAACAGTCGACTTTTAAGAGAGGGTGGGCTGATTGGACGCTTGAAAAATAAGGAAAGAGGGTGAATTTCAGCAGCGGAAGGATGTGGGTTGCACGTCCATACCAGCAGGGTTCTCTGTAGTTCCTCTCAATCCTCCAAACACCCTTCTGCTACTCATAGTGGGTGAAAGATTTGTTCCACAGATCACCTTCTGTGCTTTTTGTTTGCTCTTGCTCAGTGTACTGGTGGCCATTATTGCTACTGAAGGCATTCACTGAGTTATTGTGGAGCAGTCAGAATAATTGACCAGTGACTGAAAATTATTTCTGTCAGCCAATTCACAAATTAAAACTTTACCAGCAGTTTTGTGACCATTACATTTACATTTATGCATTTGGCAGGCGCTTTTGTCCAAAGCGACTTACATTAGGGGAGAGACCATATGCAATATGTTACACCGTCAAAGTCTATCTCAGCTTCTCATAATAGAAATTGTATCAACTGATTAGGAATTGTATCAACTGACACATGAAGTACACTTTTTCATTTGTCGTTTTAGTAACATAAGGAAGTACAATGTGAAGAGATTAGACATGAGGCATGATTGCAACAAATACAATTTTCATATTCAACTAATCTAGCGAATATTAAAGCAAATAGTGATGATTATTGTCCCTCCACTCAATTATTCAGCTTGATGTTTAAAATAGTGGAGCATATTTCTAATCGTAAACTTTACGCAGTTAATTATTTAACGGTTTGAAAGATTGTCAACTATAGATCTTAAACTTAAAAATGTATACTCGACAATCTATTTAGATTTTGTGTTTTTGACCATCTAAAAACAAACAAAAACTTACAAATAACGTATTTGCTTTTTTGGGGTTTCTATCATGAATCAGATAGATAGAATAAAAATAAAATAAAAAACTAACACAGAGATTAGAATTTGATAAAAAGTAAAACAAACAAAGAAAAAAACAAAGTACAAGGAAATTAGCATGATCACAAAACAAGCTAGTTATTTTGTCAAGACAAAAAGAGTAACTAACACTTTTTTACCCCAAAAAATTTAAATCAGAGATATTTAGCCCATATTAGTGATGTCATTTTTTTATGTACATTAATATAGTGTTTTCTATTCCATTGTACATATATCTATTTCACATTAGAACCAATGAATACGTACATTAGAGAATGTCCTGGCACTTTTTAAAGCACATAAAAAATGCAAGTAAATAGATCTTAATATCGTAGCTACTTTAACAATGTTAGAAATATAAATTTTTAATGTATTCTCGACTTCAAGGTTACCACTGTCCCTTGGTTTCACTCATCACTGCATTTTCGCTCTCTCGGGATGTCTCTCTCTCTCTCTCTCTCTCTCTCTCTGAGCACTCCTGCATGAATGTGCTTTGCATCTTACATTGATACACTCAAAAACCAGTGTTGTATTTACTTTTGTTAAAATGTGTTGTACTTTATGATGCATTAGTTCATTGATATGGTTTCATAGTCATCCTACCCTCCTCAATTTCACTGCTTGTGCTTGAGAGGGCTGAAAGCTCTCTATCTATCGAATGGCATGACTTTCATACTTACATTAGTATAAGGATACATTGACTAGTTAACAACAGTCTCTTTTAGCCGTAATTTAAAATTGAATTGTTGAATTTCATATTTTCTATACGAATGATTAAATTAAATTATTATTCTGTTCTGTGATCATTTCCAGCTGAAAAAGTTGACTCTTAGTCTTAGACAAATAGAATAGGCAGAGATATCAAGATGAGAAAAGAGGACTACAGGGCTAATACAGAGAATATGAGTTTAGAAAAAGCACCTGCTTTGAGGAAAAAGGGGGGTGTAGGAAAAAGGACATAAATCAAGGTCAGTCTACTGGCTTCTGGGCACAGTTTGGCTATGGGCTCGATGGTGGGATTGTACTGCCATTAATGAAATGACACAGCTGGCCCCAGAAACCTACACCTAGCACACAATCATGACATTCCCATCAGTCTGCACCCGTTCACATTCGCCTCTTCCTTGACACTCCCTGCATTGTGCTCTCCAAGCGACTCATTAATATAGCGCACTATAATTATATCGCTATGGAGACACAGTTTGGCTCTCCATCATTCGCCCATAACAACTACACCTACATAAGGTGGAGATGCTTGTTTTCCATAGCTGACTACTGAAAACTGCTCTCTGTATGCTCTGTATAGCATACCTTTGATTTAATATTCAATTACAAATTTGAGAATATATTCAATGATGCAATTACTAGTATTTTTAGACAGTCATAATAAAAAAACTACACTATTTGCCTAAGATTGAATCTTGGCTATTGCTGCTCCCAGTTACTGCTTTAACTTTTTGCTACTACATACTTTTAATGCTGCTGTTTTGACCTACTACAGTTTACATATTATACTATTACTTTTTCTGGTTTAACAATTACTCCAGCCAGTGCTTCTGCTTCTTTTTCTACTACCACTGCACTACTACTGCCTCCTTTATAATATATACATATTATTTAACTTGCCACCATTTTGATTCAAAAATGAGACTAGGCTAATAAGGTTATGTGTCATATCTATGACTAAACAATGCAAAACAATGCATAAATGAGAATATATTCATTTGTGCTTTTTGTGCCCAAATGAGTTTATTCTTCTGAATTTAAATAGCACATAGCAGAAGAAAACTGTTTAAAAACAACACCTTCCATAATTAGGAGCAGCTTAAATTAAAATCAAAAGAGCTTGCTAAAATTTGGTGCAGAAGTTAAAGTACTGGCAATAATTTGGTGCAAAAGCTAAAGAACCGGCAATGACTTGGTGCAAAAGCTAAAAAACTAGCAATAATTTGGTAATCAATAAATCAACCAATCAAAACTTTATTTGAATAGCACTCATACATAACCTGACAGTTGTCCCAAAGTGCTTTCCATGAATAAATAAAGCACATTTTAAAAACATAAAAAAAAAAAAACATAAATACACCATCCTCTGTGTCCGCACATGGTCAAGAAATAAATGCCTCTCTGAAAAGATGAATTTTCAGATTGGTTTTAAAAAGTGATAAACAAAAATAGCATAGGCAGAGATATCAGGATGAGAAAAGAGGACGACAGGGCTAATACAGAGAACAGCCATACTAGAAATAATTTGGCGCAAAAGCTAAAGAACTGTTAATAATTTGGTGCAAATCAATCAACCAATTAACCAACCAATCAATCAAAACTTTATTTGTATAGCACGTATACGTAATGTGACAGTTAGCCCAAAGTGCTTTCCATAAATAAATAAAGAAAATGTAAAACACATCAACAAGAGAAAAAAAAACTATAGAAAAACAATACATAAATACACCAGCACATGATCAAGAACCAAACGCCTCTCTGAAAAGATGAGTTTTCAGCTTGCATTTAAAAAGTAATAAGCTGGTAATAGTTCTCATTTATAATGGAAGTTTGTTCCAGAGTCTAGGTCCAGCTACACTAAACGACGCTAAAGAACTGGCAATAAATTGGTGCAAAGCTAAAGAACTGGCAATGATTTGGTGCAAAATCTAAAGTACTAACAATAATTTGCTGCAAAGGCTAAAGAACTGGTAATAATTGATGCAAAAGCTAAAGTACTAGCAATCATTTCTGCAAAAGCTAAAGAACTGGCAATAGTTGGTGTAAAAGCTAAAATAATGGCAATAATTTGTATAAAAGCTAAAGAACTGACAATAATTTGTGCAAAAGCTAATGAACTGGCAATAATTTAGTGCAAAAGCAAATAAATTGGTACAGAATTGGTACATTGGTTGTTTGTTTATAACTTTTTATTTGTTCATATTTCAATGCAAAAAAGAAAAGTTTAACTTAATGTAGTTTAAGGAAATGATTTTGGAATATAAACACATGTAATTTAATCACCAAAAACAAATTCCAGATTTGTAGTCAGGCCCAAACTAAGTTTTACATTTATAACTTTTTTTCATAAACTGAAACTTGACTCAACTGATGACTGAGTGTGAGGAATAGATCTGATTCAGAGCCTCCAACCTTTCCGTGCGACATCATATTATGTGTGGGGTGTTTTTGCTCTGTGGGTGCCATGTTATGGTTGCTGCTCTCCAAAGGCCCAGGGTGTTAATTGCTAGGGTTTACTGTCAGCAGTGAGTGCACAGGGACTTTTTGCAACCATACTTTGTTCCCAAGATGCATAACACATTATTGGGACCTCCATTAATGCTGGGAACAGGGCCCTCAGTGTCAAACGACCTGGCCCATGTGAGCATTCTGCATTGCATGACCACTCAACACCTTTTAATTGGGCAGCAGGAATAGATGTGACCACAGAGGGAGCATTTGGTTCTAATAAACCTGAAATCTTCCCCTGATATTTAAAACATTGCACAATGGAAATGAGTTTAGCAATGACATGTTTTAATACCTGGAGGAAGCAATGCCAAATTACCAGTGAGAGCTGAGCGGGTTACGAACAAGTTTGACCTGGAGTACCTTTGGTGGGCTCTGGACAAGTCTATACATTTCTGAGGACAAAATATATTTAAATACATGTTTGATCTGTGGCACAAGCATAGCTAGGTTCCAATTATCCAATAATGATGTGCCATGCAAGAGCCACCAATTTCTAAATGTTTGAATAAAAAATTATTAGGAGAAACTTTTTTTTATTTTTGGGTAACTTATCCTTGTCAAGTCCCTCTGATATGATGTTTAATGTCCTGTTTGTATACCTATCATGGTCATGCTTCCAAATCATTTCCTGCACTCCTTTGTTAAACTGTTGTGATGAGTTTTTTTTAGTTCACTTGTGTTGTTGATAGATTAAATTTTTATTTAATTTGTAGTTTTCCCCTGTGGTCTTTGCCCCGCAATGTTTGAATTTTTTCATTGTCTGAATTTTGTATGGTTTGCCTTGTCAAATAAACCATGTTTTGCATAATACTCCTTCCTCTTTAATGTAACATTATTTGTTGTTAAAGTATATTAACTGAAATTTACATATTAAACTTAATATTTACTAGTAAATGTACTCAAAAATAATTAATTACATTTACCTGAAGATCATTATTAAACATAGATTTTCCTGCGGCTTTGAATACATAACACAATACCTATTTTTCTTTTCTTTTACCTTTTAACTGAATTTACAGTGCACTTACAGACAAAACAAAACAATGATAAATAGTTTGAGCAGGAGTTTATTTTATGTATAGAAACGCTGGAGATGGAATGGAGTTTAAAAACTCAGACATGTAAAGCTGCCTTACACAGAGTGGTTCTGTTTTCAATAAATGCTGAGTTATTTTGTGCCCCGTTTGATATGGTTGGGTTTATTACTACATATTCCCAAAGCTCCAAATCAATAACATAAACTAGTAGAAGTGTGACTTGACAGCTAATTCTGGATCAAACCAGAGCCTTTTGTGTAAAGAGGAGTATCATGCCTAGGGAAAAATCCAGCACAGTGACACAAACCAACTTCAACAGATAGTCTGAACAGATGAACTCACTCTACTCTAAATGCTGGGTTTGTTTTCCCTTCCCTCGTACAGGACGGATTTGAGGTAAGACAAGCTACTGCTATTCTCTAAAATTCAAAGCTTCATCTGTGATACAATCCAAAAAGAGAGAGGGAAACGGAAAGAGACAGGTAGAGAGAAAGGGAAAGAGAGGGGGAGAGAGAGATACTGTAGAGAGAAGGGGACAGAGAGAGCGAGAGAGAGAGAGAGAGAGAGAGAGAGAGAGAGAGAGAGAACTTTAAAAAAGCGGTGTAGGAGAAAAGTACTTGACAAATAAAATACAAGTAGATCCATATTTCATACAGATAACTTGTAAATAAGTTCATGGTCATTTGATTGATAAGGTAATCAAATAGCATATGCCTTTCAGTAATTAGGTGGAAATGCACAGGTGTGACTTAATCCATCCAATTAACTTAACTGATTTCAGGTGAAACACACACTATAATAAAAAACAAAAGGTAAAAGATTCACATGTTCAGATCAGTGAAAATATGTTTCGTCTCCACTGAAGGTAGGAATAGACATAGACGTTCCTCTTTGGACAGATGTGACCCCGCAGGGATGCAAAAGAAGAAGCATTCGATCAAATGCCCTTCTGCTCAAAGCTGGACCGTAAGCTTGAGAGCCACCAGAGCCAAAAAGCTCAGATCACTTTTCATTTTCACCTGAGAGGAAATTTTGCAGATGTCTAGTATGCCTGCTTAGAGATTTAGGTTGGCAGATCAATTATAATAAGTGCTGAAAATCTACCACACCTCATCAAGTCAATAAGCTCTCATTTTCATACTATTGATTTGGCTGCATTTACCAATGTCTCCGATAAAATGACAATTGTAAAAACAAAGAGCTAAATTTGGATAATGTAAAGTATATTTATACATGCAATAGTTAAGTTACTATAAGGAATTTGGTCCTGATGGGTCTTTTTATGTGTTTCCATTTTTTATTCGTTTTTAGTGCTTAACAATGTCTAGTCTTGCATATGCTGTATTATGTCACGTTAAGTCCTTTGTTATTACAAAATTGTTTCCTTGTATTACTATGACTCTTCCAAATACCTTGTCTACACTCCACTCTTAGATCAATCAAGGCCTTTATTGGTTACTACACTGTTACATGCAGCGAAAATGATAATTGTCTTCACCTAATTCATGTTCCTTAAAGTTCTTCTCTGTCTATTTAAGACCTGGTTTCCCACCATTTTTTCATAATGTATAATACATCATTGTTCACTGGCTCCTTCAGCTCACTGTATCACCAGCAGGAGTAAATTACCTAAAAAAACAAACTTCCTCGTATTCTACATGTATCATATTATAGTACTGATTCAAATGTATAAATCTATTACATTGTGTCTAAATACAGAGTCTGTGTCAGATACAGAACACAGCAACAACAGATGTAAAGAGTGTTTTAATTGTTTATATCTGTCTCCTGTGTTCTGTGTATCTACACAAACAAATGCACATCTACAAAAAATATTTTTTCCATCAGAATTAATAAGTTAAAATTGACAAACCCATTAAACTTTGACGCAGACTTGAGACTGTGGTATGATCCATCAAACATGATGCATGAGTTCTTTGAGACTCTCTTTTGAAATTGTGAAATATTCTGCTTCCTCTGAGTCCAAGTGTCAGAATGTGCTGTGATGACTGTGCGAGTGATCTGGAGAGAAAAGTGTAATTTGGCAGTACCCTTTGAGTGCTATTACATATGGCCCTAGCACACTGTTAGTCTCCCGTTGCAACGCTTCCCACGATGCATCTGGAGTCAGTGAGCTGCTAGCACTTCAAGAAGTCAAGCGACATCTTGCGATATGTCCCAATTCAGAGGCTGAACACATCAAAAGAGACATTTGAGGTGGGATTGCATCACCGTGGTGTGATGAAGGTTTTCTCGATTCAAAGGGTACTTCATAAGCAGCCTTTTCCTTTCACTTTTTTTATTTGGTAGGAAGAAAATCAATTAATTACTTAAAGCCCACAATCTTGGTATTGGTGTTTGTAAAAATAATGTTTAAATGAAATGTAATGCCACCGTTACACACACACAGGCATATATATATATATATATATATATATATATATATATATATATATATATATATATATATATATATATATATATATATATATATATATATATATATATATGTTATATAAAAGGCACACCCTCCTGGGCAAACACATTTTGTGGTCCTTAAGGGTCAGGATATTTAGGAAGTGGAATAGTAAAACCAACAATTAAATGTATTTTATTGTATGTTGTGAGACTGCCATTGCATGTATTACTGCATCCACAACGCCTTAGTTCCCTTTCAGGAACTCGAGCTGTGTCCAACGCTATGGGGAACGCTTGCTGCGTTTCCGGCTCTGACCTATGTGTCAAATCTCGTCCAATCGACAGGTGTGACATCATACGAGCGTGACGTCGTACCCGGAAGGGTGCAGTATAAAGGAGACAGCGATGGAGACGACAACCAGCTTTTCTGCTTTCAGTAAGCGCTGTTTATGTGTCTTTCTAATCCGGGTGGCTATTTAAAGTTGTTGTGTGAGAATGAAGCGCTCCTCTAAAGCGAAACATATGTTCAGGCCGTGTTTTCCTCCCTGCCCGCAGTTTATTTCGGGCGAGGATTCTCACGCGGTCTGTTTGTCTTGTTTGGGAGTGGATCATGCCCAGTCGGCTGTCGAGGGAGTCGGCTGTGAGCATTGTGAGCGCATGCCGATGCGCACACTCCGCTCGCGGAGAGCATTTTTTGAGGAAAAATCTCGCCCAGGACCTTCACCAAGTGTGTGGACGTGGCCCTGTTCCCATTGAGGCTTCAAGGTATCCGCATTCTCAACTACATCAACGATTGGTGACTGCCTGGAGTTGCTGGCCGTATTTCATGCTCTCCTGCACTTCCTGCCAGAGATCAGGGGCCACCACGTGCTGGTACGCTCAGACAATATGTCCGTGGTGGCCTACATCAACCGTCAGGGGGGACTATGATCGCAACGGCTGTGCAGATTGGCCGGTCGTGTCCTCCTGTGGGCCCAAGGCAAGCTCTGCTCCCTTCGAGCATCTTACATTCCGGGCTGGTTGAACGTGGAGGCAGATGCATTGTCGCGCCTGGGACCGACACCTGGGGAATGGCGTCTACACCCGGAGACTGTGGAGTTGATCTGGGAGAGGTATTACAGAGCTCATGTGGACCTTTTTGCGACTCAGGAGACCTCGCACTGTCCCCTCTGGTTCTCTCTCGGTCCTCCCTCGCCTCTGGGGTTAGACGCCATGGCACAGGAGTGGCCGAGGCTTTCCCTGTATGCTTTTCCCCCAGTAGCACTGCTTCCAGGAGTCCTGGAGAGGGTACGTCTAGAGGGACTATCTCTCCTCCTTGTGGCCCCACGGTGGCCAGTGAGACCTTGGTTTGCGGACCTGTTGGCCCTCCTGGATGGCGTACCATGGGAGATCCCGTCCAGGTGGGATCTTCTCTCTCAACACGGGGGGATGGTGGTCCATCCCCGTCCGGAGTTATGGAGGCTGTGTCTGTGGCCCCTGAGGGGGCACAGCTCCTAGAGTCAGGTCTTTCGGGTGAGGTCGTTGAGACCATTCTCCACTCCAGGGCTCCCTCTACGAGGAGATCTTACGCCGCGAGATGGCGACGGTTTTCGGCCTGGTGTGTTTCCCACACCCTGGATCCAGCCCGTTGCCCGGTCGGGTCAGTACTGGACTTCCTGCAGGCCCTGTTCGCCAAGGGGCTTTCGCCGTCTACCATTAAGGTATATGTATCGGCCATTTCGGCCTGCCACGCCCCCATTGATGGGCTTCCCTTAGGCAGGTCCCCCCTTATATTTAGTTTTCTTCGCAGTGCCAGGTGGCTGAGGCCCCCGGTCTGTGCAAGAGTCCCTGCATGGGACCTGGCTATTGTATTGGAGGCCCTGAAGAGGCCTCGGTGAGCAGATGGATTGTGGACGCCATCGCCTGGGCTTATGCGGCCTCTGGTCTCCCGGCCCCCTTTGGGGTCAGAGCGCATTCTACTAGAGGTTCTAAGGCCCTTTCATCCATCATTTCTATGCTTGAGATATGTAACGCAGCTGGATGGTCCACGCCCTACAGTTTGGACCTTGACTCCCCGGCTTCGGCAGTCCTTCATTCGGCTGTCACATAAGATCAGTCCAGGGCTGCATGGCGTGTTTTGACACTCGTTCCCCATAGCGTTGGACGCAGCTCGAGTTCCTGAAAGAGAACGTCTCAGGTAATGTAGGTAACCAAAGTTCCCTGAGGGAACGAGACGCTGCGTCCCCAGGCCACTCCGCCCACGTCCTGACGGCGCTTACTGGCTTCAAAGCTGGTTTTCGTCTCCATTGCTGTCTCCTTTATACTGCACCCTTCCGGGTACGACGTCACGCTCGTATGACGTCACACCTGTTGATTGGATGAGATTTGACACATAGTTCAGAGCCGGAAACGCTGCAAGCGTTCCCCTTAGCGTTGGATTTAGCGTCTTGTTCCCTCAGGGAACCTTGGTTACCTACGTAACCTGAGACATTCTTGCAGGCTTTAGAGTGCGTCAACTCTGCATATGTGATTAATCTGACGGGTTAGTGGTGGAAATCGTCATGCGCAGAGCCTTTTTACTCTGAGCATTTTGAACTCTATGAAAAGAGACAGAGGATTACACAAATATCTATAAATTAATGTAAACAAAACTGTAGGTATGTATTTAACAGATGAAACAACACCAGAACATGGTAGAAGTCTCAAGTTAGCATAATATGGCATTTGTTGTTTTAATTAAGTTGGACCAGAGGCTTTTCTCGGGATTAAAAACATTGGGTTCCAGACCCTAGTAGAGTCCCTATAATAGGCATTTTAGAGAAACTCACCTTTCTTGAGCCTTGTAGCACCTTTTAATTGTATATATGGACTATATATATATATATATATATAGGTAAGATATAATACATTAGTGAAAATAATACTGCATAAAAGCGTGTGACCAGATTAAAATAATCAGCTTTGTTTACAAGGTACACCAAAAATAATATCCTACAGCAGTGGTTCGCAAACTTTTTTCACCAAGTACCACCACAGAAAAAAATTGCAGATCTAAGTACCACCATAATAACATCAAAATACATGAGTACTGTATACACTGCAAAAAATAAAATCTAAGCAGAGCTGAAAATGCTTAAAATTAGATAGAAAATCTTGATTTCTTATTTTAGGAAGAATTTTCTAATAACGACTATTTATCTTATTTTGAGAAAATTACATTTTCTTGAGAAGAAAAAAATGATTATTCTGATCATTTATTTTCTTGAATTAAGAAACTTTGTGAAAGAAGTTAATTTTGCCATTGATCTTAAAACAAGAATCTTAAGACAAGAATTTTTGACTAAACATATTCTTATTTCAAGAATGTTATTGATATGAAGGTTTATACATAAGGTTTTTACATAAAATAATTTCCCTTTTAGTTACTCGGCTAATTTAGTTAACCAAGTGCTTCTTATTTGTTTATAAAATGCCACCAGATAACAATTGTTCTTCATTCACAATGGTTTCTGAAAATGCTTGATTATGAGCTCGCGTTTGATTGGTCACAAGTATGCACAATATATTTTCGCTCTATATCACGGTAACTTGTGCTCTATTCTCTGCAGAAACATGCTTACAAGTGCATCTACACCTGTATACACGAGTGTACATTTTTAGCATTTCTACCGCCCCGAATGTCCTGTTAAAATAAAATGGTACATTCTGAGCTTTTTCTGTGAGAATTGTGACGCAGTCCCATACACAGAATGTACATATGAATGAAATAGCATTTTAGCCATGACTGGGTTGATTGTATTTTTTCTTTTAATTACATTAAATGCAGCCTAAAATAGAGGGTCAGATATTTATAACCATATCATTTAAATCCAACTAGGGTTACAAAATCATCAATCACAGTAAAAATGGAGGGAGGTAAAGGGTCAAGTTTTTTTTTTTACTATTAGCACATACTGCTTGAATGTAACTGCCACCCACTCGGTCAGTTCCTGCCACCTCATCATATTTCCATCTCCATGTGGTTGTCAGCACTCACTTCTATGGGAAGCCGAGCTTCTCTGGTGGGGCTGTATGAGCCCAGGGCTTTACTGTCAGTGGTTAAGTGGTGTGGCAAGACACTGTTGAATGGAAGGAGAGAAAAGCGCCTGAGATCTCTCCAATGTACTTGTCTTCCTCTTTGGCTCAGAAAGCACAGTCTGGCACTGATCAATGACATTGAGTTGAAATCTGCTTCAGTGAAATCAATGCGGCCCTAGCATCAGTTCATGCAGAGGACGAGTCACAGGCCTGGCACCACCTTTTTAAAGATGATCCATCTATACTATTTTTAGCACATTTGTATTAGAACTACACATAAACACATTGAAAATGTTAGCATAAATCATTTCATTTCAAACATTTGTTCAATCTAATGAGTAAAACCAATATAGGACCAAAATAGGAAATAAAATAAGTTACAAAAAACTAAGCTGATAATAACTACAGGACTATCTCTATATTGAAATTAAATCTCTTGTCATGATGAGGCACAATAACTGCATTCTATTTAATAAGTGCTAATGTTTTAATAATTCCAGCATAACATTAGGCAACAGGGAATCTACTTAAACTAAACTGAACATTTTGATAAAATTATATAATCCTAGGTTTATTACTTTAATTAAGTCTTTAATTTTCTTTGATTTGTTAGCATGCTGTGCTTTAATGTTTAATGAAACTTGGAAAAACATTTTGCTAAGATAGTGATGCGATCACTGAAGTGAAACTGTATCTCATTAACAGACTTCGCTTTAATATTTGAAAACAGATAATTTTTTTAATGGTAGAAAATAGTTTTTTAAGTACCCTTTCATATTTAATGGGGAACAATCACTTCATGCTAAAATATTATTTGTAAATTGTTGTTGTAATAATTGTTGTTGCCAAAAAAAAAGTTTTTTCTCTTAATTTAGTTTCTTACACAAGCTGCTTTTCAGATTTTTCCTGTTAGCATCAAAAAAGCAATGTAATACAAAGAAATGCAAAACAAGGCATTGGATTTGATCCAATCAGTCGAGTTTCAGCTGCCAAGAAAGTCATATTCAATTCAGATCCACGGTGATCTGCAGTTTGGCACTGAGCCAAAACCCGCTACATAGATTCAGCTACAAGTCTACAGCCTGAGGCACGAAGTGAGTCGACTGGCGGATGCTCAAAGGATGAGTGAGTGACGACGGATCAGTAGCATCAGGCTGCAAAACATCTGCTGGGAAAAGGTGACATGTTTAATGCAGCAGGGGGTCCAATCTGAGCCACTTCCTGTAATCTAAGTAACCGCACTGAGCTCGGGTTCCGTTTCTCTCCAGTAGCATGAGTAAACACAGAGCTGACGGATTAGCTGCCATACATGTGCAATGCCATGGCCTGAAATACAATACACTACAAACTTTACACTGCTATTTTTGTTTCACATCAACTTTCCATGTACAGGGAAAATCTGAAGTAGATGTGTTAGTTGATACAAGATTGAATCAAAATGATTCCTTTAGTATAGTATTTCAAACAAACTGCAAAGAAGGGAATAAAAACATATTTAGTTTCTTAGACTTCTCAATAAATTTTGTACAGTATTTCTTAATAAAATACTGATGTTTCCCTGTTAAATTTAATGAACACATACCTGTAATGTACAAAACATCTCTAGTTTAAGTTTTAGAAAGTTTTAGGAAAATTACAGTTAAGATTAGTGCTGTCAAAATTAAGGCGTTAAGGCATGCGATTAATTTGAAATGTATAATGCGTATAAAAAACTTTAACGCAATTACTGTGGTTTCAGTTTTTCCTGTTTCCTGTTGTGGCCGATGTGCTTTAAATGAAGTGTTATGCAGTTTGTATAACAATTAGAAGACAAGGAGTGTGGACACACTACAGCATGGGACACACGTCGCTCTCACAGGGGACCATTGGGCTTCTGTGAGCAATGACAGCCACTTAAAATCACAGAGCTCTTTTTTTAAATTGCATTCTTTCGGTCTAACTTTGAGAATGGAAAAAGCAAGGACTCAGCATTCAGAAATGAATCAAAATTCAATGAATCATTTAGCCCCATGTCATTCCAGAAGGGGTTAATGATTCATTCCTCCTCTGTAATAAGTTTGTGTAATACGTTTTTTGTCTTTGTATAGTCGATTTGGTCTTTAAGAAGAAGGAGTTGGTGAAACGATATTTTATCCTTTTGCTTACACTGTACAAGCTTTGTCCTCCACCGCACAACCTGTAAGTAACAAATTTTATAAAAATCTGTCTCACACTGCCTCAGTTTGAAAGTTACACACATTCAATCCTCTTACTCCAGTAAAACACCTGAAGTAAAATATTTGCCATTTGACACTAAAGAGTTTAGCCATACAAAGGTAGGGGAGGAGGCATTCATGATGTTCTGGAAGATGTTAATCATCAGAAGTTAGTAACAGAGTGACCACAGATTACCGTATGTGTTAATTGGAGTGGATGTGAAAGATGATGACAGCAGGTTGTGATTTTGGCATTGTTTCTGCATGCTGTCTGGTGTGATGGGAAGCAAATCAAATGGCTATGGCTCGTTCCCAATGTGACAAATGAATTGATAGGAGGATGGAAAGGCCCTGCTGTCACCCAGCTTAAACCCCACTAAATACATTAATAAATAATAAAATACATACAATAAATTATATTATAGACATATTATAATGCCTAAAACTTTAAATGGATAATTGAAAAATCTTTACCTATTTCTAAACAATGATTTTAATGGTTGCCAATAAAGATGACATAAACATGGTTGTTGTTTATTGTTTATCTTTCTTTATTCTCTGTGTTCAACTCACAAGGTTTGAAAATGATTTCTATCATTTAGGTGTGCATGCGCATGCCCATGTGCAGGTAAAACTTGTGCATATGTGTATATGTACAGTCAAACTGAAAACATACAAAAACTGAAATTACTAATCAATACTAAACATTTTAAACACACAGAAGCATTCTAAACACAAATAAAGCAATACCATATTTCGAACACCTCATCTTGATATTCAAACTAAAGAAGGAATTTAAATTCAGTTAGTGGCTAAGTGTGTATCTTAAGCTCTAATTTACAAAAAAAAATCTCTATAAATCTAACAAACACAAATATGATCATAAGCAAAGAAAACTAAACATTCTTACCACACTGAAACAGTTTTTTTTAAGTTGAAAGAAGATAGATGCTTCGTAATGTTATTTGTTGCCTGGTATCTCATGAGCACTGATTAAATAAATAAATAAATAAATAAATAAATTCTTAGCTATTCAGCATACGTTTTATTTTTCTCAGAATGAATCAATTAATCACTAAACAAATAATTCTAAATCAAACCAGTCACTTATCTAACAATAATGATTCCAACGTATTAAACCATATTCTTTGTTTACCATTAATTATATTTGCCCTTTTTTATTAAATTGACAAAATCCTCAAAAACGTGAGATTTTCATATTCTGCTGACTCTTGTTTTGTTTGTTTATTGTGTGATTCGAGACATCGGAGAATTCTTCTCACATTTTTAACTGAAGCAAACTCTAATTAGGTATTAAATATTTAACAAAAACCTTTAGTGAAGCGTGACCACCAAAGTAATTAAAAAGAACTAGACACTCTGTGCAATGTTTTATTTGTTTCATTGTTTGTTAGCTTTTTGTTTAACTGTAAGATGTAATCATTTAACACACATTACCAATGATATTGAGCAAAATTAATATTTGAAGCTTTAATATCTGCCATCAAACATACATATTAACATCCCTAAATAACAAACATCATGTGTATTTGTGGGCTAAGCTTTTTTTAACTGAACATTTTTTTCATAACATAATTGAGGATAATATTACTGCTTTTGTAAGTGCATTTACCTCCAGCTCTAGCAAATTCCTCTGCTTCATGGTGTACCAGCTCAGCCACACAACCCCCGTAGTGAAGACGTGGGTCATGATCAAAGGCCTTCAGAGTGTCACTGGAACTATAGGATTTCTGCGTAGGTACCCGGCAGTTCTCATGATCCAACGTTGAGGTGGTGAACTGTAAATCTTTCCTACAGCGACCGTGGGTCAGTGAACGATGCCGGAGTTCCTTCAGGTCCATGACAACGATGATCAGATCAGCTTAGAAGGTGATTCAAAAGCCATTCAGTCTTTCACCTGTGAAAACAATACAAAATCAATGCAACGCTGGATTTCTTACATTGGCCAGGCTTTTATAAACGCTGGGAGTTTAGTTCCTTTTCAAAAATAAAGCCTGAGGTAAGCATCGGGCAAAAAAAAAGTTCTACAGTGTATCGCTCTCACGAGAATCCAAAATCGTACTGGTTTAAGAGGCATTCAAAAGATACAAAAAAAACTGCATTTTTTTTTTGCTTTGTTTTTTAGCATCTCCTGGAAACATTTTCAAACATTGTTGGACCTTCAGCGCAACTGTATGCTGGATACCGTTATCCCCAAAAATCAGACCTAACACATAAAGCTTGGTATGGTGAAAGAATTTCAAAATTCTGCTCAGAAAAGTTGTGTAAAAGATATATTTCAAGGATAGTTTTGCTCTATTTAAATGACCAAAATAGTGTTGTCAGTTTATTTGCTTGTTATACTTGTAGAGACAGCAGCTAAAATCAAATACTATCTAAAGAAGCTTTTGCTTTAGATTTTGCTGGAGGAATTGTAGCATCACATATGTGAAACAGGCTAAAGCTGCTACATTATTTAACCTTATTTGAAAGAAACCATTTCCCAGCGATGGGTTGCGGCAGGGAAGGGCATCCGCTGCGTAAAACATATGCCAGTGAGTTGGCGGTTCATTCCGCTGTGGCGACCCCGAAAGGGAATAAAGCCGACATGAAGATGAATGAATGAATGAAAGAAACCAATCGATCATTTAATGTGTGCCACAAAAGTCAGGGTAGGGTCAATCTATAAACAAAACTAAGCAAATAAATAAAACAAAGATAAGACGATGACATCGCAACCTTAATTACTAATGAAGCTTTGGACAAGAAAAACAGTGAATTCTTGAACAGTGAATTCTTGATATTGTTGAATATTGAAGAATGAGTTATAGAGCAAACTAAATCAAAAGAGGGTGGGTGGAGGAAATGACTTGAGGGCATTGTCAGTCTCTCCCTCATTATCACAGACATAGTGAGAAAAGCTCCCTCTGTGGCTGTGAGAGGATAATCACAGATGCCTGAATGCGGTGCTGAAAAACAGAAACGTGAACACAGATCGAGATTATCAGATCTTACTCTCACTGAAATCACTAATCACTGAAATCTCTAGCACTAATCAGTTTCAAACCACAATCAACTGAGATGTTGTTCCAGTCCTGCTAACATTTATAGTTAAAATGTCACAAATCAAATTCTATTCCAACTTATTACACCAGTTAGGGACAGGTGTCCCTGGGTCTTCACAAGGAGCAACCTTCTCCTTTCCCACTTGAAGCTCAAAAGGAAATGACTAAACTGCAGTTCGCCGAGCAGCCGATAGAGGTTGACAAAAAAACTGAGCAAGTTCTCCTTCACTTGAATGTTAACACTGGCCAACTTTGGAGCTGAAAAAAATGAATAATGAAAAACCATAAAAAAACATCAACCTCTGAGGGGAGTGAATAATTTTTTTTAATTTGTTTAATTAAAATATATAAAAATGAAGACTCTTTCCATATCATATACAGTCCATGGGTCATCAACATCTTCAGCCAACAATGGGAGAAAGAAAAATGAGCATTCAGCAAACAAAACAGAACTAACTGCAAACAGTGGCAGATGAGAAGTAGGGCTGATTTTAGAAAATAATTCAGCTGTGATACTAATTCAAAATATAATTATTTTTTCCAAAGATTTTCTGTTCTATATTTTTCAAACAATAACATGTAAAAAAAATTTTGGCCTCAATAGAATGGTATTTTATTTATAAGAACCTGTGGTGTGACAAGTTTAAAGTAAAGGTCTGCATGGTTTTGTTTTTTGCAATTATAATTTAATTCAGGTTAATGATCCTGAAGCAGTTAATCCTTACATTACAAGCAAACTGTAGTAATACTTGTATCAGCAACAACAACAAAAAAGGTGCTAAATATTGAATTGGGTTGCACTGAATTGGAGCAGGTGCTGAAGAATTATTTTGATCCAGCTGTCATTGAGTATCAATTCAGAGCATGTTACCTACCCACAAAATCACAGTAGACATTGGTGTCTTTCTAACTTCAGACATGAAGCCAGAATTTTACTGTGAAAGTGAGATGACAGTAATTAGACACTAATTAAAAGAAAACTCACCCACACTCACCAAGCTGCAATTAACCTTCTTCCACACAAAGAAGGAATTATTCTACCTGAGCTCAGTTAAGACTTTTTTCTTTTTTTCTGGCAGAGACACCCTAATTTTTTTTAACAAGTTTGGACACAACCAAGCAGACCCACGTGCATGCCCGCCTCAAAAAGCACATTCTGAGAAGCACTTCTCTGCTCTTCCTCTCGCATTACCTTGATTGGAGGAGAAGTGCACTGCCCAAGGGACAGCCCGGCGTGCAGCCTGGAGATGACGACTTTTATGCACAGCAACCGATATTTACATAACAGCACGACTACTATTTGTCCTGCACATAGTGGAAATAATTTAATATGCAGGCAAAAAATAATCAGGTCACCTAACACAACAATTATTTACAGCGAAAAAGAGCATGCGACACAGGCTAAATATGTATTCATTAAAGAAGACCATAAGGCCATTTTAAGATTTGCCTCCAGTGTGTATTTATTAGAACTTAGAAGCGGATATTTAACGTTTATAAAGACCTCATTATGAGCTAAAATAACACAATCCATCACTGAGGCCATTAACATTTCAAAATCTGAGTGCTTAATAGACTGAATGCTAAATAGTCACAGCCTCAGATTGCTGGATGCAGGCAAAGTCTTTTCTCACGCGCGAATGACCAATTATCGCATTTGTGAGTTCAAAATAGGAAACTGTCTCTTTTAAGTCAAAACTGTCCATTTGTTGCTTCTGACCTTCTTTTCTTCTTTCTACCAGGGCTTGAAAGCTTTTTGGTGATGTCTAGAGATGGGTTTTTTGGCCAGGGTCTTCAAAGTGCCTGTTTTAAGCTTCAGCAACGTTGTGGCATGTCAAGCAGTGGATATAGAGCCCTGGGGCGGCTCCTGAAGCACAACGTTGAGATGATGCACGCTAGTGAGGTGGGGAAGCGGGTCAATATCAACCCAAGCTGTGGCAAAACCAGGTCAGGTTTGCATTCATTAATGCCAGTGAAATAAAAGCGAGAGAAATCTTACATTTCTAAATAAACCTACATGCATCACATCATCTATACATACTGTTTGTCCTTCTGTTGTTTATACACTGAAGAGCGTTAACACATGTAGACACAGACTGCAGACTGAGGATCGAATTCCAGCTTGGATTCAGACCCTAACAGAAACATGTTCACAGCTTCAATCTACAGACAAGATTGTAAATAATAATTGGTAGAGCTCATGAAGTCACTACTGAATAGGACCCCTGAAAAGAAAACCAAACAAAGAGTTTGGAATTAATCTGGTATGGTAAAGATTGCAATGAAAGATATGTTTTAAAAGTGAGAGCTTGAAAATGGCAACAAAAAAAAAAAGGTTTCTGCATAATATGTGTTGCTACATTCTATACATTAATACTAGAACTAAACTATTTACCCACGATCATTCAAAATCGTCAACATGAAACTTCCATGTCTTCATTCACTCCACTCACAGAAGATCAGGTATTCAAACCCCTTCACTTAGCGTATCCAAGCACCTGCTCCCTCAACCACATCACCTAGACAACTCGAGCGTGTAGGTTTGCACTGCACAACATTCAAAAGATCAGACCCTTCTTAACTGAGCACGCAACTCAACTCCTGGTTCAGGCTCTGGTCCTCTCACGTCTGGACTACTGCAACGCTCTCCTAGCAGGACTTCCATCAAACGTGCTCAAGCATCTGCAGATGATCCAGAACTCTGCAGCTCATCTTATCTTTAAGGAGCCGAAGCGAGCTCATCTTACTCCCCTCTTCATCACTCTTCATTGGCCCCCCATTGCAGCTCGGGTTAAATTCAAATCGCTAACGCTGACATACAAAACTATCTCCGGATCAGCCCCTGTTTACCTCTACAAGCTCATACTGTCCTACATGCCCTCCAGAAGCCTGCGCTCAGAGAAGCAGAGAACAAGGCCTTGTGGTTTCGTCCCATAAAACAGAAAATATCTTAGCAGAACCTTCTCTCTCACTGTCCCTGGCTGGTGATCAACAAATCACAAATGATATAACAAATTGTATATTGTGTCATCACTACTGTAAGTTGCTTTGGACAAAAGTGTCTTCTACATGCCTAAATGTAAATGTATGAATCTCAGACTGGATTTCAGGTTATACCCTCTGGCCTTCAATTCTTCAAATAACAAATCAATTGCTTTAGATATTAAACAAAAAATATCTATACCCTATATTCATAAATATAAAGTTTCTTTCATGTAAAATGTTTGCTTCCTACATTTAAAAATGAGGTCTAAAAGAACAGAAGGAACCATAAAATGTGGTTTTAAATGAATTATTAATCCAAATTAGAATGGCTCTTTGAAAAAATACATATTGCCAAAACACAAAACCAAATTATATGGTTGGACAAGAGAGAATTTAATCTTTTGGAAGGTGTTTGTCTCATCATGTGGGGTAAAAAGTAAGATAACAAGCAAACAAACCCCCCCCCCCCACCCAAAAAAAATAAATAAATATGGAATCAAGACTTATTATATATATTATAAAATTCATTGCAGGATGGCATAACAATAAAATCTTTAGAATTGCCAGCTCAAAATAATGAATTGTGTTTGAAAATCATCTAATGATTTTTTTTATCCATCTAATCAGACAAATAAGTAGCATGCACATAATTGCTTGAACATTGAACTAAATGTATTTAGGTTTTATTTTACCTATATAACCATCTTCTGTATATTAGTAAGCATTGTTTTTTGCATAGACTTTCAACTTGTTGTTATACATGTTTTTATTTGCAACCTAATTTTTTTCCAAGGGACCACAATTAAGGCTTTTGTCTAGAAAAAAAAAAAAAAAAAAAAAAAAAAAAAAAATATATATATATATATATATATATATATATATATATATATATATATATATATATATATATATATATATATATATATATATATATATATATATATATGAGTAATCTTTCAAATGGAAATGACTGTAAACCTAAACATTTAGCATATACTAAGAATTCATCGCTCTAATTTATCTTCTACTCCATTTCAGCTTGTGACCTTTGTGGGCTTTGCTTTCAAAGGCAGATGAGAGGATAAGATAAACAGATCTCAAATTGTCCTGCAGCCTTGATGGTGAGGAAAAGAAGAACAGAGGAGATCTGTGTGTCTTTTGATTAAGATTTTAATGAGTGCATCCTCTCGTACACAGGGGTCATTAATCATGTCCTGTACCGAGGTATGACAGACGGGAGGGGTCTATGCATGGCAGTGTTGCTGTTGAACTAGGAGCTTATTTTACCTCTGCATGTGAGCAAATTATTGTGTTGAACTAATGATCAATAGATACACCAATATACGTGTAGTTCTACCAACTCTTCCCTTTTTCAGAAGAACATTAAACGGTTTTTCTGTTAGAAGAATGAGTAGAAAAATTCATAATACAAGATAAAAAGTGCTATACTGCTATCACACTGTGTGTTATTCTTAGTTTGCTCTGTGCTTTCCTTTTGCCTAGTGATGTTTTCCAATCAGCCTTTTCACCCACACTGTTTGTCCCAATCAACCCCAGTCACACCTGTACCCAGTCTCACAATCACAGGCTATCATCTGAATACTAATGATCATGGATCATGTCCTTCCTCACATGTAAATCTAGTCTCCTAGAACACTTCACCTGGGTCTGTTTTACCTTTCTCAGCCTAATCAACACGTTCCATCTCCCCTGCCTTTCCCAGCCTCATAGTTTCTCGTCTAATCAACTACTGTTTCCTACTATCCATGCCACCTGGTTCTTCATGTTTGAGAATACTTCCGGGAATATGAATCATATGAAATCTATTGAGAATTATTGATAAAATTAGATTGCTCCAGTTACAACAAACAAACAAAGAAACAAACAAAAAAGTGCATCCCTGGTTATTATTTAGCAGGCTGTTGTACAGTAAGGTCATGTTCACAATTTGTTCCCCCTGTTGTAATGTGGACTGGTTTCATATTTTTTTCAGGTGGCCTCAAACCTTAATAGTCATTTAAATTAAACATGACTTCATGTTTATTCATATTTTGCCACTTTCAGTGTCTGTTATACTGAATTAATGGTATATAGGTGTGTCATACAGCTAACTTTTGTACAATATATATGTCTAAATGAGACGATGACAGTCCATGACAGTCCCTCTGCACGTCACTGTGAAAAAAATGATAATTGTCTGTCCAAACAATGATCTTTTTTTAGGAAAAATCTTTCTAATTCAAGATTAAAATAAATATTTCCTGAGTAAGGGTAATATTGTTGTAGTTAATAGCAGTAGGTCCTAATTAGTTAAGGGTAACTACTTGAAAAATTGATAACTATTACAAAGTTAATGAATAGTTATCTGTTAGTTATGTGGTAGTTCTCTGTTAGTTATACATAACTAAGGAAGAGCATTTTAAAGTGTTTCCAATTTTCCAGTTTTTAGGCCACATCATTAGTCATGTCAATAAATGTTAAACTAGGTTCAGTTTAATCAAATTTCCCCTTGTTTGGAACCTTTAAAGGAATGATAAGGCAACATTGTCTTAATTAATTTTAGTCTGACTGTCAATTAAAAAAAGTATTTTGCATATAATAATCTAACACTTTACATGCAGCTTACTGCATTTGCATTGTTTTCAGGTGTAGAACAGGAATAACTTTAAAACGAAAGGTGAACAGACACTGTAGATGACACACCAAGAAGAAGAAGACACCCACAAAAGAGAACAGGCAAGCCAAGTTCAATAGATTATCATTATATAAAAAAAAAAACAGGAAGATTGCTGAGAGTCTGAAACAAACTAAAGTTTACAGACTAGTGATTGCATCGATTGTTGAATCAACAAGAGGCCTAAATCAGAAGACTAGGATACACAAATAACTGAAAACCATAAGTAATTAAAAGATCAAGCATTGAACTAGAACATAAAACTGAAGCATTTATAAAGTAATGTCCAACTTGCTTTTTAAAAAATATTGAATATGTTGCCTAAAAAAAACTCTTTAACACCCCCCCGCCCCCCCCAATTTCACAACTACAAGCGGCTGTTTATTAAACTAATCCCCAAATCCACATCCTGACCATGCTCTCAGTTTCTTAATCTGCCTTTGCATAAAGGGATCTGACACGTCCAGGTTCCTGTGGTGACATGTCTTGGCTAACACCTAGCATCAGAAGCGTGTGGCCGTCAGAGCAAAGGTGCAAACGTGTGCAGTAATTAGAGCCAGATAGAGGGAAGCTGCTGCTTAGGGGACCAGGGGGATCATTCGAGGCAGAGCATGGTCTGGTCTAACGGGAGTTTGAGTAATGACTTCCTCTGCTGCTCCAGAGAGATTATGTCTAAACCCAAGCTGTATCACACACAAGCAGAATAACACACGCACACATCGGCACACGCAAAAAACACAAACACACTTTAACCTATAGGACATATATTGGTGATATCACCAAAATGGAGACCTATCAACTGAAAAAAATCTCAGCATTCTTGTACAGTCCATTTTCTAAACAAAAACAGGGGTCGCTTCTTGTTGGGTTACAAATGCAAAATGTGTATTCTCACAGGTTCCATAGGTGGATTAATGATTTATTCACTGGTTCATCTTTTACAAGCAGGAATTGCAAAATAGATTAATGGAGTTCTCTTGAATCTTTCACCCAGCTCGCAGAAGGAAAACATCCCTTGATGCATTGCTACTCTGTAGCAGATTCTACAAGACACTTTAGTAAGTACCTGGTATGGTCAAACGCATATCTAGTGTAGATATTTATGTTGATAGCAAAACAAATTGCACAATATGGAAAAAAAAACATACACTGACAAAAAAGTAACTTTAAATGAATAATATAATCATTTGAAGTTTTCATGGATAAGATTAACCCACAGAAAGGCTGGACAGGTCACCATTACAGTATAACACAGAGACAAATATTCAAACCCCCTCTCCTACTTAGAAGTGGTGATCTGTGTGTTGTTTGTGTGGGTATAGTGCGTAAGTGATGTACTGTACACAAACCCCATCAAACAAATGAGGCCTGGCTTTATGTCCAAATGTGGTCTCTATAACTCTTAATTAGCTACCTCACATAGTCTGTCATCAAGGAAATAATTATTACCAATATCTCAAAATAAATATTTTAAATGTGCTTAAATTATACACTATTTTGTTGGATAGCATGTGCAATTAAAAGTAGTTTAAAGTAAAGATGAGTTACGGTTAATAAGAGTTCAAAATGTTTAAGTCTATTTTGGGGGTCAGATTGAAATAACAAAGAGTTTGTATTCATCTTTATTGTGTTTTAGAAAATTTAACATTTTTATATTGTGTAAGGCAAAGATAAAAAAAAAATGGAGATCCTGACAGAAAACAAGCACACATGAGTAGAAAATGGGCCAAAGTCTCAAAATTCATTGAGCACTCATGACTCTACTAATTAAGCTTCTCTTTGCTTGTTTGAAGGTACTTATGGGTCTCTGAAAAAGGATTATAACTAAAACCGACAGAGGCTGGTTGATCCTTTATGTAGTCTGACAAAAGGTTGGGCAGTTTGGTGTTAACCACATGACTTTGATGGCCTCAAGTTCTCTTTTGGCAAAAGATATGCACACCGTATTCTTTCTTTAAAAATGAAGTCTACCTTGCAAGAACACCTTAATCAAACTTGACGCTAAAACATAGATATATTCAAAGATACAAAAAAGAGAAAAGTATGGATGCTTGTGACTAACTTCACACTAGTGGGTGAGGTTGCATTGGAAAGCAGCACCTGAGAGCGAGGAGACTCCTGTGGCTCAACACCACAGCTGCACCTCACAGCTCCTCAACAGAAGTGCTTGATAAAGGTTAATCATATGCTAGGACTCTTACACCAGGAGCCTGGACAGCAGACGGGACCGTGTGACCTACAGGGCCAAGCCAGGCTGCTAGAGCTGGGCACACATCCTCTACAGCATCCCACAAGATTATTAAAACAATATTATTGACAGTCTTGTGCAGTCATCAAAGTGAAGATTAGCAAATCTGTGTCACAGTTTGACATTCGTACCATCTGCTGGGCAAATTATTCAAATTTGTAATAAATGCCACCATAGAGAGTGGTGATGCAGAGTAATTAGCACACTGATAGAGGTGCCACTGAACGACTTAGTGAAGCCAGGGTTTTCCTTTGCTTCTTCTTGTTGGTTTTAATCTTCATATCAGAGTATAAGAGAAGGCCAGGGCAGGAACATGATAGAAAACCACAGACGCACTGTTTAAACACCTCCTGGGTAAATGGCACGCACAGCCAGAAGCCAGAACCTCTTCACGCTAAATAAATGCCAGTGGAGACACATTTCCTGTATGAGAAATGTCATTGGGACAGCCGTGGCTGGGCCGATTCATCTCTGGACTTCATCAGGTGAAGAGGACACCTGCTCCTCATCATCAGACAGTGATAAAAGGATCACAATCGCTTCACGCTCTGACGGTCTCATTTAAACCTGATGTCAAGCCACAAACAAACACACCCTCCCCCTCCCAAAATTCGGAATTGGTTTTGGAATGTCATAAAGTACACATCTTTCTCCCCCATTCAAAAAACAATGCTTTGCAACTAAAAATTCAAAATGTACTAAAAATAGAACAAGATGCTATTTCAAATACACAAATAAATCACTTATTTTTTAAATAGTTGCTAACTGTGAACTTAGGAATTTTCTTGACGAAATGAGGTGGTGCAACTGGTCACCAGAATAGCCTTTCGTGCTTACTTTCTCAGAATGCCCATAGGCCATAGGTCACCACGCAACCTTGCACACATGACATCATAATCAGGGCCAAGGCACAGCAAACAAGTCTGGAGGGAGGCAATTAATGTCCATCACACGTAGAGTCACAGATGACTGAAGGCCAGTTGGCCAAAGGATAGATCAAGCTAGAGGGCTTTATGACAAGGGGAGGGAGCCGGCAATATGCTACCCGCTAAGACAACCAGGGCCAAAAGAGGACAGCTGCCAAAAATGAGCATACATGATAAATGAGAAAATAATGGCGGCAATTTCAAAACAATCAGGCAAATATTGGATGTGTCCCTTTTGGGTTTCACAACGTATGATAAACGGATAAAGATTTTTACATTTGCAGACAAGCTATTTTTCCCTAAACCCAAGTGCATGTAAAACAAGCCCTAGACATTACTCGGGTTGACTTTCAAGTTGTAGGGCTATTTTAAATGCTTTATGGTTTTAGGGTTGGATCCTAAAGGAGCTAAAGGAGCAGAATGCAAATAAAAAAAAAAAAATTTAAGGGGCGCAGGGTTCAGCCTGACTCATCTAGAACCAAAACAAACTTGGGACCAATAAACAGCAGCTATCAATACCATTAATAGATTAAACTGGACTTTGTTTTAGAGATTTAAGGTTACTACACACCTATGCGTATTATCATTGCGAAATGACACATTTGTTTGCGCCTCAAGCTCAAAATATTGGATGGGTGCTCATACACTTGACCGTCGGATCGATGCGAGTGAACAAAAGTTCCGCTCTGCCATGCCATCCTGTTTTGTTGCAATGTGCGTTCTCATGGTCGGTCAATGAAAACTTGATAATGTGTTCAGAGTCATTATTGTTTACATTTTATTGTTAATATTTAATTTCTTTTGATTGTGGCCCTAAATTAAATGTATTTGTCAACCAGTAGGTAAACCATGTAGAAACATATTCAGATGATAGATTTAATAGAAAACTTATCCCGTCATTTAAATGCTGCATTAGCATCCAAAATGAGAGTTGAGTGGGTCTTAACTTCAGTTCAATGTTTTCTCTAAAAATCGTCTAGTTACAAATCAATTGAGATTTTAGATCAATTGTTTTGTAACATCATCATACATGTCTTTCAGTGAAGTGTTTTATTGGAAGACTGATGTGCTAAGACTTGCTAGCATTGAAAAAAAAAAAATTCTGTAGTATATACATATACATAGTGGTTTAGCATTGACTGTACTAAACTAAACAAGCATAATAGCCCAACACATTCACTGATCTGTAAATAACAACCCGATTTTGAAGGACTTGCTGAACACAGCAAAAGTTTAAAGTGATGAGCAGCAAGGGACCTTCATCCATCACAGCAAGGGCACTTCATTCTACCCAACTTTGCCACATGTTTAATTTGTAATCGTCTCCAAATTGATCTGTATATCCATGATTTTTAAGAGCATAAGCTATGTCACATCCAAAGAAAACCATAAACACCAGGACTCTACGGGCGATTGACCCACTCCAGCAGTTCCCGTGCCAAAGGAGGTTCTTTTACTTTAGTGCAGTTCGAGCTATAATAACATAGTTCAATTAATTTAATTAAATAAGCTAGATTTAATGTTATTAGGGAAACCATCTTTTGGAAGCATAAAATTCAGGGAGAAATGAAGGATGCACCAGAGTGCTTGTCAAGCAGATGAGGGCAAAAATAAGCATCATTCTCTCCAACATGGCGAATAAATTTCAAATAAAATGATGTCAATGCTGTTTCAGGCAGCACTGGTAAACATATACTGAATGTTTGACTGCATTTTTAGAAGTTCCAAATGTGTTCACCTTGGCTACCAACTTAACAATCAAATGAAAAATGTTAATATTAGTTAGTAGGATGTTAGTTAGTATTTATTTTAATTGTTTATTAATTTTACTGCTTCGAACTAGCATTCGTTCATTTATTCATTTTTGGGGACTTTCTAACGATAATACACAGTTTTATGACATTATGCGTTATACTTCTTTTTATTAATTTATAATATTTTTTTATTATCTTTATAATGTATACCTCTTTTGCAAAATAGCTTTTTCAGTCATCTTTGTTTGCTTTGTTTTTTAAATAAAAATATAAAAAGACCTCGTTTTTGTTTTCTTACTTTTATTGGCCAAATGATGGATGTTGAATTTTTTTTTTTTTCAAACTTAAAACAACATTGCCTATTCATTACAAAACAAGACAACGCAAAGATTCAGTGTTGCTGAATTCGAAGCACACTGATAAATGTTTCGTTTGCACCTAAACCATTTGTTCATTCATCTATCACTGATAAACGTTATCCACTACAGCTCTTTCTGTGAAGCAGACGAAGAGAGCAAATCTAAAATTCTAAACTATCTAAAGCGATTGCTGTCCATATACTTCTCAGCATGAAATAGATAAAGGAAGGTACATCATACTTTAACTCCTTTTATTGAATAGTAACAATGGACTGGGAAGCACCTCACCAGAAGAGCTATCAATAAATGTTCAAGCTACTGCAAAGCAAGCCAATTGAGACAAATCATATGATTTCTTTCAGTAATTCTATTCAAAAAGTTAAATTTGTATATTTTATCCATTCATTACACGCAGACAGATATAATGCAAATGTTTATTTATGTTCATGTTAATGCTTATAACTGAGAAGTAATGAAAACTTTAAATTCAGCATCTCAATAAATGAAACTATTACTTGCAAAAAATATTACTGTGTCTCTATAAAATTAGTTATTAGAAAGAAGCATTAAATACCATAAAACTACCTGGTAGATGGCTGTGTTAACCTTAATTTAAATAAACCTTTGATCTTCTCCTCCTTGTGCAAGTTGTTGTTGTCTTGCTCCTTGTGCAGTTTACAGAAGTAGACTGAGAGTAAATTTCAAGTCCTCAGGTGTTTTGAGTTAACTAGCTGAATAGAGTTGTTTAACAATGAACTTTTTCACAAATTTTCAGAGATACCGAATTACGATTACTATTTTTTGTGCTAAATGCCATAACTATAGCATAACAACATAACTATGAGTAATGATTGAATATGAAAATATTTTTACAGAAATAGTGGTCAGTTCCAGTTCACACTGATGCTGTGTGTTCATGAGTAGTATCCTGCTCTCCTATTGGTTGCCTGCTGCCCCATGACATCTTCCCGTAAGACCGCTCTTTCTCCTTATGAACTTTTTGGCTTTGTGTTGGTGGTTTTTTTTTGTGTTTCTTTTTTGGCAAAACGTACTTTTGCGGCCATGGCTCTCCTCTGCTACTACTTCCTTTGACTCTCTGCCAAAGCGCCTCACTAGTAAGGTAAGGGTTCTGATTTTTCATTTATTTTATTCTGTTTTATTATTATTATTTAGTATATTTATAATGTGTATTTTTAGGGATTAAAATTTTCTCTGGTTATCCATGTTATTTTTCATTTTCTTGTTTTGTTTCTGTGTGGATTGGAACAGATTAAGCACTTTACATGTAAAACTTGCTTCAACATGTTAAAAATTCAGCATACAATGCCACCCTGGAACAGATTAATTTAATATCTTGAGGTACCACTGTATTGTAATCATATGATCACCACATGTTTTCAACTATGTTTTCTTGATTTTTATTTATTTGTAAATAACAGCTTAACAATTGTAGAAGAGGACACCAATCACCATCATTATCATCATCATCATCATCACCATCATCATAACCATCATCATCAGCAGCAGCAGAAACAGCATCATGCTCAGCATCATCATCCCCACTCTCATCATAATCACTATTGGTTTGTAGAAGATGAAAAATAAGTTTGGCCTTGTCTACGCTTTCCTTCTATGGCTGTCCTATTTTGGTCTGGCTGTATTTGAGCAATACAGAGAGTGCTGTCAGCCATTCATCTTCGCCAACCAAATGACCCTGGAGGAGGCTTGATACCTGTGTGCGCAGTGGGGGTGACAGCGGAAGGTCTGACCCACCGCTGAAAAAGGAACTACACAAAGCTCCAGGTCAATGTCGCTGGATCCCCCGCTGATAGCAGCCATTACGCCACAGCAGCCAGACTGTAAATCCAAGGACATCAACACAGCCGGTGTGCTTTCCACAAAGTCAGCTCAAAAACTTCATCAGTAAACCACCTGTGGAAAACAGCGTGCGGAGGAACATGCTCAGATACAGCTGCTGCAGAGGTTTTCAAATATTCAGCAGGAATCTCCACTCTTGAGAAGTGAAGCGTAGACATCACATTGATGTAAATGAGAAAGGAAATATTATCTTCCTTTGCTACATAGGGGCCTTTCAGATTTTATGCTAAATGCACATCTACTAGTCAGTTCACAGCATTACTTCACAGCAAGGCCCGACGAGCAACAGAGCTTTTATTTATTGGTTTGCAATCTTGAAGCATGCCACAAATGGCCAAACCGATGGTGTAAATTGTGCTTGCTTACATTTAGGCAATTGACAGAGTTCATTACAAGAAAGAAAAAAGAAGCTCAATTTATTTAGAAAGGACTGAAAATCTAATACACTAGTGGGAGGAAAAACAGACAGGAGAGGGGGAGTGAGAAATAGGCTGCAAATTTCTCTTTCGGTGATGCTCTGTGAATCAGAAAGAATACAGAAATGGTAATCAGTGGAGAAATATAACCTAAACAATGACCCAATTATTTGCTTAGTAAATGCTCATTAAACGTGCATGAAGAAATAGAAGCATGGCAACATGAAAATGCAGAAGAGAAGCATCTTTTTTTTCAAGAACATTCTAATCATAAACTTGGGCTCCTTTAGTGTTTCAAAAATTACTAACACAAGTTGGGAAGGAGACAACAAAAGACAAACAAAACTATGTATGCAGCAACAGGATACATTTTGCAGAAGTAAATATTTGAAAGATTCCACTCAGACATCCATGCTTACAAGTTGACAATTGGAAAATTCTTTGCATTTTCAAATCAAGAATTCTATGGGAAATGTTATATTAAATTAAGTAAATTGTTAATTTGGTCTTAAAGTCAAATATTGACCATCTTGAAAAACTTTTCAAACAGTTTGGTTTGGCCTGATTTAGACAATGTAAATGTTTAAATGCTTTAAGACATCATACATTTGACAGAACTCTGTACAACAGCAACTGCAAAAGCATGCATTCATGTGTTGCTTCAAAATGTGCTGCCAGAGATCGGTAGGCTTAAATCAGAGATTTTTAGTGAAACGTGGGTGTGAATTTCTATTCAGCAAAGTGAGTTTTCTTACTTTAATACAACTTTAAATGTCTGATATCTTCTAAAATGTACAAGTAGGGGGGCTGCATTACACTCAACTTTCACAGTTTCCCAGGTTTCATTGTCACCCTATGTTCCCCAAATCATTTACAACTGTTCCAGTAAATTCTGGTTCTCATTGTCCAGTAAAAAAATAATCTGGATATGGTTTCAAAAATACAATTTCACAGATGAATCTGGTTTCTACAGGACTTGTCATTTTTATTAATAAAACCACTAAATGGCATTTTCTGAGAATTGTCCTGAAAAGTTTGCATAATAAATGTTTGATTTATGGTGTAAATAAAAACAGCCAAATAGCTTGATGAAAGAAAAACAAAGTGAAAAGTGAAATCTCTTGCAAACCCCTTGTGAATCAAAGTTGAAAAAATGTCACTACATGAAATGTCACAATATTTATTATATCCTTTTACAAAAAAGCAAAACAGATCCTGATTCTATTGATGGTCTTACATTTAAGGACGGATGGGTTTGAAGGGTGATTATGGTAAGTGGATTAATGTCTGTGTTCTGATTCACAGTGTCTGAAAAGAGTGTTTGGCTGCAGCTTAATATTCTTATTTTTCTAAAGAAAAAGTAGAGTAAAAAAAAAAAACAAGTATTGTTCTCACTCAAGTGTCCCTGCTCTAATTGTATCCACTCAGTACCAAATTCCATTCCCTTTCGCTTCCTTCCATTTTGAGTAAAGTCTTATTCTTTGCCCGTGGCTGGCAGCGCATGTCATCCAGCAGTAATTATCCTGCACTATTCTAAAAAGTGACCTTCAGCAACTCTGAGAAACATACTAATCAGAGAACAATTAGTGCAGATTTGTCAAAAGCAAATTCTGCTTCTAGTTTGGAAACTGTAGAGCTGTACTGTACTCGTACAAGCATTCAGTGATTGTTCAACAGGGAATATATCAGCAGAAGACAGGTATCTTTCACGCAAATACGGTCTCTTGTAAACAGTTTTCACACCTCTGTGCTACAGTGATTTCTCCCTGAAAGAGAACAGTCTTATGTTTGTTCTGAGACGTAAGATACAATAAAATACAATAACAAACAACACAAATACCTATTTTTTCTGAACGCCATTCACACAACAGGAAAGCTGCCTAGATTTAGATTTTAAATTATTTTTAAATACTTACGACCAGCTTAACACCCAATTTGTTTTCAAACTGTAAAACATGCATTTAAATTCAGGTATATTGTCGTACATTGCTTTTTTAATTTTGCATATTCTACGTTGTTTTATTCATTTTTGTATTAAAGTTTTGTTCATTTTTTACATAAAAATGTCATTCATGTTCGCTAAGAAGGTACATGGTACATATATAACAAAACAAACAATTCATCAGCCAACCAAAAAACAAACAAACAATAAATAAATAGATGGACAAAACAATACCTTTAATAGCTATTGTGAATTTGCACAGAATAATAGAAAGTGTGAACTGTTAACCGTGTTTAACTTTTGATATATATATCTCATTTGTATTGTTGCATATTTTACTTTGTTTAAATACAGTTGTATTCAAAAGTTGTTCACTTTTTTTATAAAAACTTCTATATTTTTTACACAATTTACTTTATTTTGGTTTAAGCTTGCCAAGTTATAAAAGGACAGGTACATACATAACAAACCAAACAAACAAATAAATGAAAACACAATTCAAACACATACTTTTCTACCTGTCATAAAGATTAATGCGTGAAACATTGCTTTAAAGCCTTTTTCAGGTTTAACGTTGCGAAAATATAATCATCGCATGAGTAAGTACAGGGTGTCTATATCAAAGAGTTCTTCAAAGTGAACATTTTCAAAAAACTACCAATTACCGCAGATTGTGATGCTTGTTATGGCTTGGCAGATTTTTAACTGCTAAACCTTGATTATCCTGAAGCTTTGAACCATTATAATCCTTATTACGCTCTCTAATGTTACGAATTAACTTTTTCTGGAAACGTAAGTAATTATGAGTAGTTTGGTTGTGATAACTTGTGCTGAGCTAAAATCTTTGGATTAGCATTATTTTTTTATATCTGTGATGGTAAGAACAATGAGTGGACAAATAGACAGCAATTCTCTAACACCATTTTATTCAAATTCTGAAGTGAAGCATCAGGAAAATTTTGTGAGTTTTCAAAGTACTTGTGCAGCTTTCTCCTTGGGACAGAGAAAGTTGATTTTTACCCATGATTTTACACAATGAAAACATAATTACTTTTGGCCACTTATTTAAATTTGACATTAAGGGAATGTTGCATTAGTGAATAAAAAGTCAAAATTATTAGATTTTATGTAATTTTCCATTTTTTTTGTAGACTTCTCAGAGTCTCCAGTCTGTAAGGTGAAATGGGCCAACACTTTTATCTGGTAATAAAATGTTGGTGCTTGAAACTCAATGTTAAACTTAACAAGTGATTTCCAGGCATAAATCTAAATAAAATATTAATATATGTATACATTTAATGACATCCAAACATGGCATGTGTTCTGTGTAAATACCATATATTTGCAATTAAGGCATTCATTATGACCTAAATATATTAATAATGTAAAAAAAAGAATAGTTGGTAAACAAATATTACTATTTAATGATTCTGACAATGACAGATTCAGTTAATCTTTGGTTCTTGTTTTAGAGGTTTATTGACTTTAAAACTATTCAGGAGCCTTTTTACACCGGCTCCACAACTTGCAATCAAATATAATTAACCAAATCTCACAAAATAATCTGTGGCACATCTGGCAGAACACCTGGAAATAATTAATTAGAGAAAAAACATGTAGCTTTATAAATGCTGTCCACACTGGCAGTTTATAACTATTATATATAATATATATATAAAAAAAAAAAAAAAATATATATATATATATATATATTTTTTTTTTTTTTAGGTAACTCAAATATTATTCAAAATATTATCATTAAACATATTTTTGGATTTGTACAAATTTTGTATGCTGTTATATGAAATGTAAAAGTTAATAAAATTAATTATTACTGGCATTGACTACAAGCAACAGTCTAAGTGGTTTCTTTGCTGCTTCTGGAAATGCAAAGATAGTGGGTGAGGGAGAGAGAACTAATGGACAACATTAGTTTTTAGCATGAGACACTAATGCACATTGTGTCAGAATAAAGAGATATTTGTCAAGCACAGGTGGCTGATGGTGGACAGGCAAAACACAGATTGATCTCCCATTGGACAGTTATGGTGAACATTATACATTGTGTTCTGTGACATTAGCACACAGACCTACCTTCAAAATTTGCCTAATGTTACTTTCATGTCTTGCATTTGTCTCTGTGATAAGTTGTGCTTCTATAATCTTTTTTATAGAACAGTGCTTACTCTTGACTGTCTGCATTTAATTAATCAAACCAAACACTTGTACTTTTTTTTGCAATTGTTTCAAAGCAGCTTCAAAAACAACTAGTAGCTCAAATAAGTAGCTCAAATTATAATTAAAGACCATATTAAATTGTGTTATGGAGAAAGAGTGGTAGAAACTCAGCACATGGTTAATTTAACGAGAGATCAATTTGAAATAAATAATTATATTTGTCTTTGTTTATTAGATTAAGAAGAACGATTTGTAATCAATGTTAAATAAAGTTAGGGGCAATATGAAGTAATGAATTCACTCGTTTGCATGTTTTATAATGTGGGAGGAAAATAACGGAGCACCTTTATCACACATGAGACCATTAACTCCACCAGCAAGAGTTCCTTCTGTGAGGTGGATGCAGGCATGTTGTATTATATTAAATTCTCTTGAAGCTTTAAATTAATTATTAAGCTCAGTGACATTTAATCAATGACAATTAGCTGATGCTTTTGATTGTGAGGTAAATAATAATGGGTTCAGCCAAAAAAAGTAAAAATCAAAAAAACATTGTGCATGATAATCGATGTTGTATGAGAAAATTCTAAATAATCTAAATGTATCACACTAAAAAGGTTAGATCGAATGTATATAAAGTTCAAAATGAGCCGTTTCAAGGGCTGCATGCTGCTTGTGTAGGCAGAGAAACAGCCTACTGTGTTTTGAAAAACATGATCTAGAAGGGTTTGACACTTCTGGTGGATTTTTTCAGGTATGTTTAACAGGAGCAGAGTCTGATGGATTTCTGACAGAAGAATATTACCCACTGACACATCTGTAGGTTAGCCTATAATGTTCTAAAGACATAAAAATAAACTGAGTTAGTGGGTACAATATGTTATGGAATTGATCTCTTAATCAATGAACATGAAAACACTTGACAGTTATTTTACTTCTCTATGAAATGGAAAAAAGGAGTGAGATTTAACAACGTTAAGCTTCAATAAACCATCAAGGTCAAAAGTGTTGACCAACTTTGAATAACTACAGAAGTGACTCCACCGCCATATTTCTCACAGCGAATATCTCCTAATATTCCTTCTGATATTTTAAACCTTTCAGCTTTAGCGACAGTGACTTAAAATTCTTATTTTAGACAAGCTGGTGGTGCAACAGTATCTATTTTTAATGAATGACCCAAGTTGACTTGAATATTTCTGACTATTTTCGGACTGAATGAAAAATACAACTTAAGATAATGACAGGGTTCTAAAACATATAACCATGAAAGCGCTAAATAAAATGCTATAGTCTAGTAATATTTTTCTTGTCTCTTCTTCACAGCTAACTATACCTTTTCCAGATGTTTTTTATGGAAACTTGGAAAGAAATTAACTAAAAGATTGAAGGTGTCTTGGCCTTTTTAAAGAATCCCGTGTAAGTGTTCACCGAAACTGGGGAATCTCTAAACATGGTATGCAAATGTTCTACAGGATAACGTTAAAAGAAACAGGTTAAAATTTTAAACAAAAGAATTCCCTGAAAATCTATAATAATTAAAGTTATAATAATTTTAGCTAGATCCCAATTACACATTTATTTATTACAGCAAACATTTTGGCTAAAACAGGAACGTTAGCACCGATCTGCAGCAAGGTCCTATCACGCATGAATATCAGGATGTTTCATAACACATGTCTTCTCCTGCTGAGGATTTGGATGCTGCAGCGAGGGAGGGAGAGCGAGAGAGAGAGAGAGAGAGAGAGAGAGGAGAGAGAGAGAGAGAGGAGAGAGAGAGAGAGAGATCAGGAATAGAGAGGATATCAGCTAGCTGTTATTCCTATCTGAGAACAAGGCAGCACCAGAGAAGCTGACAAAACTGTATTTTTCAGCAGTGTGAAATGGAATGTGTGGTGGGTGCTATATGAGTTGAGATTCTCAATCTTCATTTCCACATCACCTCATGTACATTGCAGTATTGTACATTTAACCTTGAAATATATATGTTGACTTGAGGACTTTCCAAGGATTTTTTCATTGCATTATTAATTTCAATTAGATGTGATCTAAGCTATTATCATACCATGTTAATACCTACTATATATCTATACACTTTAAAGATATAAAAAATGATTAGATTCAAATTGCTGAAGTAAAACTAATATACTCTTTTTGCAAAAGCAAGTGAATTTGAAATATATTTGAAATATTAAGATGATGAAAAAAATATCATATTTGTTTATAAATAAAATAAAGCTTTTTAAATTATGTGTTGTGTTAATAAAACACTTGTGTGAAAGCATCTACAGATATACAGTTGATATTTATGAAAGGTTACAAGCATAGAAAAAAGCATTATGTTTAGATGTGATAAAACTGAGCAATGTTCTAGATGACACTGAGGTATGAATGCAAGCAAATTTCATTAAAATAATGAAAACAATAATGATAATAAAATATATTTTAGGACACCTTAGCTATAACTTATATTATGGCTCATTACTGATTGAAAACTGATTTTAAGCACTGTAATTGTGATGTTTTTGTGATGTAAGAATGATCAAAGATTTAGCCTGACTGTCAATGTGCGAGTGGGATGCCTGGCTCTGGATGTGCTGTGCTATGTCAGACTTATCAAGCACATTGGTTTGTGCTTTCTGACAGTGAACCAATTCAGAACATGCATTTTAAGTGAAGAATGTAAAGAAATAGGGCTGGATGTAGTCACAAAATAAAAGGACATTTAAAAATGCTTTTTCAATGTTTCTAGGGTTGAATATAGTTTCTCTGTCATAACAATCTCCTTGACTTAACTGTACATTTTCACAAACTAAACTGATATTCAATGCATATATTGTACTTTTTTATAATCTTGCACATCCAATAATATAAATGGCTAATCATTGAACAACAGCTAACTTTACTGTAACGTTTTTTTTTTTCAATCTGATGACATCAACTCTAGCACACAATCGGTTGTTCACATCCACCTTTGTGTACTGTAAATAAATGGGTTCAAAAACAACTACAATGTCATGTTTCCTTTTCTTATTTTCTTTCTAAACACACTCAAGATACTTCACTCTGGATGCTAACAATTAAGTTTGCTGTATTGTGAAAATTACAAAGCAAAAGTCAAAAAGCACATAATGACAAAGTTCTTCTAAAGCAGCAGCTAAACCTGCTTGCCTCACTCACACTTTCACACCTGAGCTTTAGCTTGCACAAATTGGAGTGAATGCAGGATATTGGCTTTCAGCTGGGGAGAAGTGTTGCTTCCTGCATTCCAACTCTGAACCGAGACTGGAACAGAAGAATTTCTCTCCAATTACCACACTATATCCAGCGATGAGCATCAGGGAGGCTCAAGCTCTGGGCAGATCTGACAGTCACTCGGCAGGTGACAGCGTCGAGTTCAGAGAACATGGCTGAGCCACTCTTCTCTTTCTCTCACCAGACTTGCAGCTCACCGCTCTGCTACCGTTGTCTCTTTCAAGCGGAAACCGCGGAGAGTACAAAGAATCCTGGGGCTTCATGCCACACTTGCCTGCAAGCTCTGGCTGACAAAATCTGATGGAAATCAACACAGGGAAATACAACAAAACATTTTCCCCACAAAACATTAGTACAATCATGGATTAATATGAGATTTAAAACAGAAAGCTGCTGTTGGTCGTTAGGATATACATAACGTATAAAGGGCTACTGATGAAGTCATGAAAAAATTTGTTTCAAACTGGAATATATTTTCTCTCTTAAATAACAAAATTTCAAAAATTACATAAAATGAAAATAAATAAATAAATAAATACAAGAAAAGTCACAAAGAAAGTCACTTGCTGTCATCCAGGATGATAGAAAATTGTCTAAACTCATTTGTCTTGTTCATATAACTCATGCTATTTGTGACTATTTGTGATTCAGATTCAGATTTTATTTGTCACATACATATACATACAGAGTACGACGTTCAGTGAAATGTATTGTACGACTGTCCAACATGTAACCATTTAAGGGATTAATGGATAGAAAACAAAAAAGTATGAATTTAAACAGGTATGGATTAAATAGAGTACACTGTGTCACCGGATCCTCTCATATTTCTGGAGTGATAACTGAGCTCTAAAAACTTTAGGTATTGACAGAGACAAAACAGACTTCTGACATACAGTACGAAGGGGGATGAGTCACATAGTTTAAGGCCCTGTCTGACTTGGTGAGGGAGCTGCAAAGCATGGTTGGTTTGATTGGTTGCTCATATACCTGAGGTCAGTCTAGAGGCAAGGGGAGAGTAAAGAAGCATGATATATGATAAATTATGGTTAGTTGTGCTGATAGATTTCTTTGGAAAACCTATGCAGACTATCTATAGATTATTTGTCGTAAATCTTCAGAGACCTGTTGGTTCTCATGAACATAAATTTAACTAGCAGTATGCAACAGTCCTGTATGTGGTGGTAGCAAACCAGGCAGACAGACACCATATTTTACACTATATTTAAAACCAAAATTTTTCATTGAAAAAACTTACATGGTTTTCAGGCCAAGTAAATATTCTAATGTTTGCTTATTTAGAAAATGACAACTAGACAATATTATACAACTAGAAAATATTGGATAATGTTTAGATAATACCAGATAAACACACACACACACACACACATATATATATATATATATATATATATATATATATATATATATCACGTATATTTCATAAACTGAGATATTATGATCATGTAAGCTGTAGATTCATTAAAATAATTCTGATCCCTCATCTTAGTTTTGAGCTGCCAACAAACATGAAATCCAAGAACAATATTTAGATTTTAAAAAGTATGAAGTCCATTGAATTAAGAGACACACATTATGGTTTTTATAACCCTATGTCGCCATCTTCACATCAAGGGGCATTAAGTTAAATGTTTGTAAGCAACCCCAGATCATGGATGTCTTAAAATACACCACATTTGGTGGGAATACATTTAATCGATATTTGGACATTCCATAACACAAGATCACTTGAGGGCTCTCTATCTCAGATCAAGATTATTATCTCATATAGCACATTTTCTCTTAATATATCAATGTCTTGCTGAAATATAGCCTCACAACCGTTTTGGAGTTTGTGTTAACTTTCTTAACAAGTAATTTGAGAGTGTTTTTTGACATGATGGACATGAATTCCATAACTTTTTGCACAGGAAAAATTAGGAAGAGTTCAAAAAGGTATGTTTTCTTAACATTTGAAATGATGCTAAAAGCCATCCGGGCAGGAAATAACTAACTTACCAATTTGATCTGTATAAATCAAGGGATCAAAGAAAAACATATTTGTTTCCACAATGGATGTTTCAAAAGTTATTAGCACAAACATAATTAATGTTTGGCCTATAGTAGTCCCAGCTTACAGAGTTATGTTAGGACAACGTTGTTGGATTAGAACATTTTCATTGCTTGGACGTACCATTCCAAGTAATTGGAACATACAATTGTGATTCCCCTGGTCATGGTGGGAAAGTACTGGTATAACGTTGCTTGTATTTGAGGTCAACTCTACAACCAACCTAGCACTCCTAGAATAGTTAAGATGATCATTTCTATAACATTTTATTTCTGCTGGCAAGTGTCATAAATAAATAAATTTAACATCAGATACCTGAAATATTTCAATAAATATTCATCAATCTGAAAGTTTTCTGAAAATGTATTCTGAAGATTACTGTTCCCTGTGGTCTAAAACAGCAATGAATTTTACATTTAACATGCTCACGACTGACCAGGAAAGTTAGGTGAAATTCTAAAAAAACACACTCACACACACACACACACACACACACACGCACACACACACACACACACACATAGTAACAATGTTGTTATAACATGTCACAAAGTTTGTAACAAATGTTGCCATGACTAAATGATGACTAGCTGATGATGTTGTCATAACGTTCTTTGTTTGCAGGGGTGGCCCTCAAGGGTGAGTTCAAATGTGGTTAGTTTGTAGATCTGACTTTGTTGAACAAGGGCTCACCATACATTTAAATGGAGAAAGAGAAAGTGTATTAATAGTGAAAAAAAGAAAAGCCAATGAACACAATGTGCCTTTGCAATGTTTTGCAACTTTGCTGCTTGCTCCCTAATAATGATTGTTAACTCTTTACATAAAATAACTAAGACCAGCTTCTATTAGAGGATTTCACTTTTAGATCATTACATGCTGCTCACAATCTCACAAAAAAGTGAACTCTTGACTACCTTATGACTACAGAACTAGAGGTCAAAGTTGAGGCCATAGCATGACCTGCTACCATCTACTATGGGCCCTAAGGTAAGAAAGGTTTTTTTGTTACATGTGCACTAAATATTAAAGAATACTTTCTCTACAACACTAAAGCTGACTACATGGCAGCCTGTTCTCTTGCTCTTATTCCACAACTGTCTTTTCTTTTTATTCATGAATAATGAAAGGAAGCTATACAGCTTGTGCCTGCAGAGGAACATTGGGATCTCCGGTGTTGATCAAATATGTCCTGTTAAATTATTGAAGCAAGTTTTTGTTATGCAAATCACTTGGATCAAGTCTAGAGAGCTGCATGAATAGGCTGCATGTGCTAGTATAAGGTTTTTTTTTTTTGTAAATTAATGTCTACATTCTTGAGCCGTTCTTAAACCTTCTGCATTGCTTACTCAGACAAACAAACAGTTAACTCAAAAAATTCTCAACAGTCGTACTGTGACACTTGACAAAACACTAAGTACAACTAAGGACACTGCGATCTAATGAATAGAATGCATGTGCTAGTATAAGGTTTTTTTGTAAATAAATTTCTACATTCTTGAGCCGTTCTTAGAACTTCTGCATTGCTTACTCGGACAAACAATCAGTTAACTCAAAAATTTCTCTACAGGCGTACTTTGTGACACTTGACAAAGCACTAAGCAAAGCTAAGGACACTGCAGTCTAAGGTGGGGCAGCTTTTCATCAGCAAGAGAGTGAACATGAGCTAACACACGCAGGGCAATTATACCCACAGATAAAAGCTCATTAGACAATCAATGAGCTGCTTTGTTTCAGGGGCCTATTATACCCTGTTATCCTCCACTGGAAGCTCTCGCTTCCCCCATCCTTTTATTCACTTCATTCTTTTTTTTTTTTCTTCTTTGCTCCCAGAGATTTTAAATGAATGATAAATACCTTACTGAAATAGCAAAGTCAAAAGATAAAGCAACAAGATACCCAGAGGAACCTTGAGTTTTCTATAAGTATGCATCCACCATCCAACCAAATGGAGATTGCTCTTAGGAAGAGAAAACATGGGAAAATAACGATTGAACATAATTTACATTTACAGAGATACACGTAAAGAATTTAAAGGAGAGACTTAATGGGAATTATGTTGTTAAAATTCGGAAGCATTTTTTTGAGTGTATACAGTATACACTGGAATTTAATGGCGAATATAAGATGACATTCCATGAGAGAGAAAAGGTTAGCTGACTGACATTTCCCAAAACGATCCCTCTCTACATTCTTACGTAATTCAGAGAACCAAAATTAGTGTGCACCAGAAACACCACAGACACATTCCACATCTATAAACAGAAGAAGTCACTTATAATTTCCAAGTTTACCATTGAGATACTACTTTTTGTTCACAAAAGATACATCTGTTTTCCCTGCAAGTAGAGGGAACTCTGTTCTGTTTTGTATTGGGAATGCAAGGTTGCTATTTTCTCTGCTCTCCTCAACTTTTTGTGGAATTATTTCTGATGGATGTCATTTAATTTGACATTATTTATCAGTTATTGTATCATATTTAATCAATCCAATTCTCAGTTCAGTCTTATTTTGGTTATTTTGACCATTTAATAAAATAGCTGTATTATTCTATTGGTAATTTTGCATATATGTTGTCATATTTTGAGTAATAGACATAAGTGCATTAAAAGAGTCCTGCTTTTTATCTTAAAGTATTAAAAGCAGACAGCAATAAGTTGTCTTCCAGGTGATCCAACAATTATTGGTACCCTTCTCCTTTATTACTCTAAAAATACACAAACATAGTCAGGATAGCCCATTCATGAGCAAGGGTAACATACATAATATTATAAAAAAAGAACCTTCTACATCCATGTATTACTATAGAATGTAATGTGGTTGTGCTTATGACAATCTCCAGATCACTTTCTACGAAAGGCAATCTCGATAGGGTGTGATTCCATCACTAGGAAAGATTCACTCACCATTCTCTCTCACTTTTGTTTTTAATGGAAGTTTAATCTTTGATTTCCCTGAAGCATGTTTTGACAGTAGGAGGAAACCAAGTCAACCCTTTTAATTCCACACACACCAGCAGCCGTTTGATTGAAGTGATTTTAAGAAAACTAAAGTGTATGGCATTTATTTATTCAATTTTTGTTCCAAAAACATGGACCAGACACCTGTAATCAAACTGGGACTTAGTTTTTGTTTTACATAGAACAGTTCAATTTAAAGCAGATTATTATGGCATCCCTAGTGAAGAATATTTGACTTATTGCTTATTGAGGCTTAGATGACTTGATTGGTAGAACCAAAAACACGTGAGTAAATAAACAAGATGGAATGATTTAAAGTATTGACCCAGCAATTCCATGAAATCAATTGAACAATGGTTTAATATTGCATGGATCCAAGTTATGCCATGAAATCAATTTAATAATGTGAGATATGTTCACTAAAACATTTACTTTTTATTGTCACATTTTAATCGTCACTTGTTCTCAACATGTACTTCATGAGTTCGCTTACATAGAATTAGCTCAGAAAATGCAAGTGTATGTGGCGAAATTAAGATAAGCGTACAGAGTGAGCTGTCCACGGGAGGGCCTCGAGTTGAGAAGCGATCCGGGCCCGAAAACCTGAGAGGTGGAGACAGGGGTGGCGGAGAGAATTTTGCATTTCATCGTCAAATTGGAAGTGGAGTGGTTACGGTTTTATATCTTGAGCGGGCAGAAGGATTGAAAACACCTGTAGATTGTTCGCTAATTATCTGATCGCTCCTCCCGAAATTGCGTTCAAGGAACTTCACAAAATGTGTGTGCACACGTCTCAAGATTTATTTAAGGTATATGCACAATTTACAACCACATAGTTCTAAACATAGTTCTAAAGGTCATTTGACCAACAACATGTTGTTGTTTTAACTCAAGAAACCTCTTTAACAATGTCTAAATAATTTCTGCAAATTTAGAAGTATATCCTACTAAACAGGTAGAATTATTTGTATTCTGAAAAAAAAAAGAAAATGAACTCAAGGGTGACAATAAATGATAGTCAATTGCAAATAAATGGCAGATGCTTTGACATTTATGAGCTAGCAATCATTTACTCATTTTCTCCAATTAGTCAAGAAAAGTCTTTTTTAACCTTCTTTAAAAATACAAGCCTAACCCGGTAAAAACACAACCTCAGAGTTTCTTCTTTTTATACCTTTCTCTCTGCTTGGCATAAACTCCCTTATTTACGGTCTTCACTCCTTCTTTATTCTATACCTCCTGACCCCTCTTACCATTTCACTGGACCTTTGTTTATAGCATCCTTCATCTTTTCCCTCTGTCCCATTCTATGCCCTGTGGCGTTAGTGTGTGCATCTCCTCAAGATTATTTTCGCTGAGAGCCGCCACCCATTACTTACACACTTCTCAGAACCTGTGGGCTTTCAGGGTCACAGGTTTTGTTTCCCTCTGGGTGACGGCAAGCATGGCAGAAACCGCAAGCTATGCACCATATGAAAACCTCAGCACACCAATGCACTAGAGCATCCTTTAATCCTGGTTATAATAATTTCCAGAGAAATATTTCACAATTCAACTTGTAATGCTTGTCTGTGCGAGTCACTGACAAGGACTTGGTGCGAAAAACTATTTTACTAAACAGTTAGGCTTTGGGGAATACTTAATAACATATTTTACAGCAGCTTGATTTGGTGGGAGCTATCTCATTGGAATCTGGTTAATCATTATGTTATTGTGAAATGAGAGTTGATTTCACTAACTCTCAATCTAATCTCTAAAATGGAAAAAGTTCTTTCAATGAATGCATCCCACAGGTGACAGGTTTATGTTTTCCAGACATTTGGTTCAACTGTTTAAAAAATATATATATATCATTATTCTGTTTATTGTGATAATAAAAAATCTGTATAAAATGCATCATTGCAACAACATCATTGCTGTTCTTGCACTTACTATCAGGCCCAGCATCTGGTTTATCGCCTGATCTGTAGAACCAGATCATAACACATATAAATATAACAAAACAACATTTATATTTAGATAAGCATGCATAAGTGCAATATATGTGACCATAATATGGTAATATATACTGGTAATATGTGACCATCTTTCTGGAGAACAATAACCCTTCACTTTAGCTTTATCATGTGTAAAATGTTTAATCCCATTTTATAATATATTATTAATTATTATATATATATATATATATATATATATATATATATATATATATATATATATATATATATATATATATATATTTATTTGGGGAGAAGGGTAGAGTAATGGATTGGAACAAAAAAATTCTGCTCAGTGGCATTTCCAAAAATACTTTTTTTTTTCTTTTGCATATCATGAATTGATTCCGTTGCATTACATACTTGCACAGAGCAAGTTGAATCTCATGTTATGCATGATTGTCTGGGTCATTGTGAGCTGCACTCTGTGTAGTTTGCATTCAGATGTTTTCTGTCACTGACTTACTCATTAACAATTAATTAAGAATTGTCCAGGGCCAACAAATCTAGCTTCTAATAGTGTTTCCCTTTCTAAACCCAAATACAAGGATATATTAAATAACCCCAAACAGAACAACAAGACAGGCATGTATTTATCTCATCTGAATATTGTGCCTTGAAAAATAATTGTTTGCTCAACTGGGAGAACATGAATAAATGGGAAATCCATATAACAATAACCATACATGTTATTTCATATATGTAGATGGACACCCTCATGAATCTAACATATGCACATATCTAACATGCTTTGACATGCAAACCGTGCATCTGCGATATCCCAAACAACCCTGAATCCAAGAAATCCACTTACTTCAGAAACAGTGATCCACGCTAACTCGTGCGTTTACAGTTCCCAGAGAGAACAAAAACTACACTGCTAAACATTGACAAGAGTTTGCTATTTAATACCAGCAAAACTAACAATTTTGCCTTGAAGCCACAAAGCAAGCATTTATTCTTCTCCAGTGACCCATTGGCATCAGGGGTCAGATTACCCACGCTTCCTCTAATTGGGTTGATCGAGAGTGAGAACTGCCACAGGGAACAGACAGTAAATAAAGGCTGGCCATGAAGCAGGGGAGAGAATCAGTTTACAGTATGCTAATTAGCTATAGTTTTTGTTATTTATAAAGCCCTGTCTCTCTTTGCCCTCGGAAGAATTATTTAACATGAAGCATTAACTATTCACACAACATCAAAACATTTCAGCAAGAATGACATTCACTGTGGGCTTGTGAATATCCACCCTCACCCCTGATAGATGATGCGAAGCTACCTTTTGACTTGGTTTAATTAAAAAATCTGATTCATATCATTTTGGCTTGTCAGTCAACTGCTGGTTATAAAGTGGCATGACTTTTGGGGCATTGTGCAAATTGGCATTCAGGGTTTTAACCTCGAGTGAAAGGCAATGTCATGGACGTTTGTTGAGCAGGGGGCAGGACTTCACTAGTGGAATGACTGATGTGGTATTTATGCTCGACTGGACAACTGAGATGCTAACAGGCCTATGTTTGCTTTGCTCATTGTAAATGGATCGTTGCCGGCGATGACAGCCAGCTGTGGACTAGGCAAGATAAGTGTTGAATCTTACTGTATGTATGTCTTCTAATACTCTGTATACTAGAAGTTAAGTCTGAGACCAAGACAAAGATTGGAGTAAAGTATGTGGTTTAATTACTTTAAATACATCAAATTCAAGAGGAATATTAAAAATCAACACATCACTTCAGGGGTCAGGCATTTACAAATATCTTGATACAATTACACAAGTTGCATGTTTTTTTGTTGTTCTTCGAAAGCTTTATATTTGAATGTGTGTTCATTTAGAATTAGGCCTGTCACAATAACACATTTTGATAGGTTGTTTCTTGCCCTGGAAATGATTATTTTCAGCTATTATACCATTAATGAAATAACAAAAATGAATTTGATCTTTCAATAGTTCTGGAATACAAGACATGTATTTTGTAAATAACGCTTCAGCTGTTTTTATCTTTGTTGTAGTTGTTGCATTTTTGCTCACATTAATAGCCATGTTAATTTGGACAATAATTGTATATGGCTTCTACAGGGAAATCATCAGATAGTCACCCTTCATTTGAATAGTGCTTTACTCAAATCTCTATGTTAAAGTATATCTAGCACTATATGCATTCGCCTTAACCCTAACTCTACCTCAATAGAAAATTGTTACAGCCTTCTCCCTTTCGTGATTAGAAAAATAAATTGGATAGAGTAGGGCTTTGACAGAAAAATGTTTATTCGAGCCTTAAAGTAGTGTTGAAGTAATGAAGCAACCAAGAAATCAAACTCAAGACCATAAAACAGCGATTAGTGAGTTTTCAAAAATAAGTCAATTTACATCAGGATTAACACATAACAGAGAGCATTTAAAAGTCCATTCTTGACTGCAAAAGAAAAATAAATCAATATGTTTTAACCGTAATTGTAAGAGGCATTTTCATTTCCGTTGCAATGACATTGCATGCCGACACCATAAGTTTAAACCTAGTGTTAAACCTAGTTCAACTAGATTTTGGGTATTTGAAACTATTTCCAGTACTAAATGTCACATTAAATTTTAATGCCTTTTCATTTTAACAGAGGGAAGAAATTACATTTTCATTTTGATTTGTCACTAAAGTAAAAAAAAACATTTTAATTATACACACATTAATGTAATTATTAGTACACACCTTAACTTAATGCACACTTTAATTAAAAGAATGTTTCTGAAATGCACTATAGTCCAGCATTTATATTAGTTATCTCCACCTTAGAACAAGACCTGTTACATAAACAGAAAATAAGGATGTGAAATGTGAAGTACTTACGCTTATGAAGTAGATTTCAGTTGTTGAACTAAAGAATCAAAATCTGGTTTTCCTCGTGATCTAGTGTACTTGATGACTTTCATAAGACACTATATATCTAGACTGTAGGCACTCAAGTGATTCTGTCTCAATGCACACAGGAACTAACTCTCACGCATCTACCTCAGGCAGTTGAAGCGAAAGAGCAGGCTAAGAGCTTTTCTACAATATCTTCCCTTTGGAACCAACAAGAGAACAGTCAAGGATATAAAAAGAAGCCCAAAGCATCCCTCTTTATAAACACTTCTATTAGTTCACCAAGCTTTCAAAGGCTTCTCCACAAATAAAGCACAGATTGCTGCAGGGGTTTGTCATCTAGGAAGAGAAGCATAGGAGAAGCATGGTCTAAAACTGGAGAAGTACACCCTCGAATGCACAACAGGGAGAAACAGAAAAAAAAGTGTTGGAGGAAATGGGAACCAATATATTAACTGTATTCGACTAGCTTTCCTTTTTCTCTCAGTTTTCAGCATCAACCACCCTACCAAATCATTCCGGTCTTGACTTCTTACACATAAAATAATTTCAAACGCAAAAAAATTACACTTTAAATCTCTGATGCATGAATTATGAAAACCTGGGTCAAGATGTTTTTCGCTTACAATTAGTAAGCAGATCAACCACAGAAACCATCACATTTAGGAGAAAAAGACTCTTTTAAAAAGCCATCCACTGCAGTGACCACTATGCATCAGAGGGTTAATAACTGCTAATCAGACATTCAAAAGAAAAATCTTAATAGACATTCAAAGCCCTGCGAGAACCATTTCACAATTGAAAACAAATCACTATTTGAAGACAGTAAGAAGACAAAAAAGAGAAAAACTAAATGTGACAAATACTGTAGTGACACTTGCTTGCTCATCACAAATTAAAGTAGCCGTCTATCTACAGGCTCTGACCCGGAGGCAGGTAAATTAATAAAGCTACATGCTCGCTCATCTGAGGAAGCACAATATTAAGACCAACCATATAAAATGGCAATTTAAATAAGCCATGGAAGAGCATCATACTACTGGAATTGTCAGATTGCTATGACAACCCAAGTTCATTTATGCTCCTCTGAAGATAATCCAATCATCCTCTCTAGCCTCGAAGCATCAAACTACAGCACAGAGGGTAAAGAGCTAATATTTCACAATGTAAAGAACTGACAATATTTCTTAAAGCAGTGATGATGTCTCATTAACATATTATATCATGGAATTAATAAATGTATTATAAACGCATGCTCTCTGACTCTCTCTGTTGATCATTCAAATTCTAGCACTGATAAACATAGACAACCATTATTTTTTTACCTATCTCTGGATAAGAGTCTTAGACTGGTTTCATGCTGCTTCTATCAGTGTTACATGTGCAATGATTTTTTTTTTCTCTGCATGCATGCTAACGGGTCAGTGCCTTCATACTGGTCTCATGAGTGGCAGCTTACACACCTATGCCACTGAGGTGAAAATATGAGGTAAAAAAAGTGTCTCACCTTGACTCTAAATGCGCACAAGTGGACAGAAAAATGTATAGAAACATGAATTTGTTTATTAGATTTTTTTTCATAACTCATAAATGTGGAAAAACTGGTCTAAAACTGTTTTGCAAAAAAGCATGATTTCTTTTAGTTGAAAATGATTTGACAGTTTGAAGTCACGCTTTGTGAACAGATCTAGTTAGCCTCTCTCTCCGATATGAAAGACACAACTGTACACTGTGTAAACAGACCTGTTTAGTCTTTATTATATGTCAATAATCTGCACTTAAAGCCCTTTTGTTGTGTCCAGTGGCGCTAACAAGGAAACGTTGGACCTCACCCATTCAAAACCTCAATTGCTTTACCAAGACACCATGTCCATTTTTACAAAACCTCTGGAAATATTCCAGAGAATTAACACTTCTACCTTATATAACCTTCACAGAGTCACTAAATAACACTGAGGAAAAAGTTAAAAACAGTTATGATATTTTTATGAAATTTTGTGACACAAGTACATTTTCCTCTCCATGAATATTATTCTGGTTGATCAAACAGCAAAACATTAATATGTTTACAATTAATAAAAAAAATCATTGTTAGAGCAAAATTTCTCTAAATATTGAGTATAGTGAATAAAAAAACAATTGATTGGGGAATCATTAAACCACATGTATTATTTGGATTATATATGCATTAGTGCATTTTAATCCAATGAAATATAGTTAATTGCTTGTTTTGTTATCAACACTTTATCATTTCTTTTTTTTTTTTTTGAAAATAAGAGGTTTTATTAAAACAGCCTATTGAACATAGAACTGCATTTCTAAAAACTAAAAATGCTTTATTGGTCAATGTTCTTGATACCTGTAGTCTCTGCGTTTTTTGAAAACACTCATTTTTAAATGCGCACCATCAACCAAACCTTTTTTTGTTTTTATAAACAAAGCTCATGAACCAAATGGTGCTATTAAACCTTCCGATACAACTTAAAAGGACACCATATTTTCAGCTATAACAGGAGACCAAGACACATAAAAACACCTAAAATGTGTATAAAACCAAAAATAGCAAGAATAAAGTGTACATATTCTGGTAACATTGGCAGCAGAAAAAAAGCTCTCATTGCTAAATGACAATGTTAAAACTCCAGGGGCAGATAAAACCTTGAACATAAGTGAATTAAGCACCCTAGCACCTGCAACCCACAGCCCTAATATATATTGATGAAGTCAGTCAGTTAAACAGTGAAACAATTAGAATGCTCCTTTCAACATCTCTTGCTTCTCGACTTCTGACAATTATAAAAGAGCGAGAACACTGGAGGCCTTAACAATAAATGCATTCTATGAGTCCTTGAGCTGCTCAAGCTCTTCCTATGGCTCAAACAGACAGATCAGAACTCATTACACCTCTAGCTGGGAAGAACACACTGCCTGGGGGACTTCTTCCTGCCTACGGAATAGATAAGAGGTCTGTAGGATCAACATGCACACTTTCCTCATACATCAGGGTGAGAGAGGGGATGTTAATGTGAAAAATAACAATAGAAAATGGGATACGCCGAAGGAGAAAGGTCAGGATGAGGCTGAAAAAAGGCCTGAACTCCACATGACACTAAAATGAAAAAAAGAAAAGACAAAATTAGGATTTCTGAGCGCAGGGCACTTGGGGAAAGTTAAATCCTTGGAGAGTTTGCACAGCTATTTCACATTTCCTGCTCTGATTGAATCTGAGGAATTTCTGGTTTAATATAACTGTGTAAGGATTTATATGTCCCTGACAGAACAAAAGAATTCCTAGTTTCTGAATGCATTCTATTCACTTAAATATCTTATGAAAGAACATATCGTATATGGAGTTTAAAAAAAATTAATTCCAAGTTTAGTGTCTTTGTCAAACCAGCATAAACGTCAGGAAAGTTTTTTTATAATTATTTTATTTGACAGGAATGCATACATTCATCTATTCAATTTGCACTCTTTAATAATTGTATATAATAATTAATACATGTTGTGTCACAAACAATGTGTGGTTCATTGACCTCAACACAGATGCCAAAGGTAACATTCATTGAAAAAAAGTAAACACATGCTAATGCCAGTCTTTGTGCTTTGGATACTTGTAGCCCAGAGGCAATAAAACGAGTAACCAGATAAGCCACAGGACCAGGAGACAACACAGTAAAATGCTTTCAAATGTAAAAATGAACTCTATCTTTCGTAGGAAATATAACACTCAAAATGAGTTAAAATATATAAGAGGCCATGATCTAAATCACTGATTCTTCACCAAAAACTTCTAATGTCTGATAAATGTTATTTTCCCCTTATAATGTAAAAACTAAATAAACACACAAATAAGAATAAAACATAGAACTAGTTTAGAGAAGCATAGGCTAGGAACATAATCAATTTAACACTCTAGATTTTACTGTGAAGGAATTCAAAAATTTAGAGACCACAGACAAGAATGGGGTTGTGAAGCAGAGGTAAGTCTGGATAAAGTGCAATCATGTGTTGAAGCTAGATATACTGGTAACTAGGTGTGTGGTTTGTTATTAGTATTCAAGCTACTGGCCATGTCACAATAGGCAAACATCTAGACTTGTCTAATTATAAACAGTAGAAGTAAACCAGAGTTAAAAATTTATCCACTTAGAGCAGAAAAAAAACTTGATATACACTATATTGCTCACTTGCCTTGACTCGCATATGAACTTAAGTGACCTCCCATTCCTAATCCATAGGGTTTAATATGACATTGGTCCACTATTTGCAGCTATAATAGCTTCAACTCTTCCCACTTCTAGGGAGGTTATCCTCAAGATTTAGGAGAGTGTTTATCGACATTTTTAGCAGTCTTCCAGAAGAGCATTTGTGAGATCACACTGATGTTCAACGAGAAGGCCTGGCCATTTATGTGACCTACTACTACGCAGCAGAGTTGCTGTCGTTCCAATTGTAGGGAATTAGGTTCGTCTCCTCAGCAAAGCACATCTACAGCATGGGAACCTGGAGCTGCACATTCCTAACTTATCCTTCAGTACCAGATGCAGCAAATAAAACACTCGGTTCAGTCTGACTCCAAGCCCTAAATGGTGACCGACGCCACAAGGGTAGGCTGGGAACTATCAGTCAAGAGCTTCAAAAGAGACTGTTGGACACCTGATGCTCTCCAGGACTCACGCCGCGCACAGGAATTCATGGACCCTGTGACTGAACCCTCGCGATTTGCGGATATTCAACACAAAACTGCTTTTCTGAACTTACAGAGGAAAAGGGACAAATCTGTTTACGTGTACACGCCCATATACTGGATTAATAGTCATAGCAAGTCTTAATCTGCCTTGTGTACATGGAAGAACTGTATCGTTAGCCAGTTAGTTTAAAACGAATGAATGTGCGGATGAATGAATTTTCTGTAACTGACCCCTAGTGTTTGATCTCGTTAGAACGCTTCTCACGTTCCCGAAAGGATTTACTTGGGTAGAAAGTTATCCGGTACTTTCCCGATTAGATATGACTTTGTCTATTAATGAATGCAAATAAAGAGCTAACTTCTCTCCAGCCGGAAGCTGCTACGGGCTGAAGTGTGACTTCACCACGGCTCCAATTCCAGAAGTGCTCTCATTGGCTAAGGACCCGCCTCCAGAGAACACCAGCGCGCGTCCTCAAAGTTCTAGTTAGTTTTTCCAACGGTCCTTCTTTTCCGGTCTTGCTGAGTTCTTTCCCCCTTTCCCACTCTCTCAGTCGTTTTCAGACTTTCTTAGTCTTTTCCAGTTCTCTGCCTTTCCAGAACTCTCTTATCTTTTGGCGCCGTTTCAACAAAGGAAAACCCGGCTCTCATCAACCCAGAGTCGTGATCTTAAATATAAAGACTGTCGAACCAATGCGAAACGTCTTTTGGACTTCACGGACACCTCAAACGGAGCCAATTCAAATTTCCCCGCTCGACTCTCAGCGAATCGACTCCCCGGGCACACCTTCACAGCCGCTACACAGGAAGCCTCTCGTTCTACCCCGCAAACAACTTGGGAACCCTTATGGACTTAACGGATCTTAAAAGGTAGCAAGCGATAATTAATTAATTTCTGGCGCGGGTAACTATAACAGAATGGACTCCTGAAATGCTGAAGTTGGTTATGTGCCTAGATTCATAATTAAGAGTAACCTTAGACTTGGGACCTGAAACTTTGTCTCTCTCTCTCTCTCTCTCTCTCTCTCTATCGCTCGCATGCTCTCTCTCTCTCTCTCTCTCTCTCTCTCTCTCTCTCTCTCTCTCTCTCGCTTGCTCTAATCTCCCTCTCTCTCTTCCTCACCCCCTCCCTCTCGGTGTGTGTGTGCGTACTTGCGCGAGCGAATGTGTTAGGTTAGTTTAGCTAGAAATCGTTTATCTTTTGTGTTTAGAATAGATTAATAAACATTATCAACACATTTACCTTATTTGTGGTTTATTTCAGTTATACCGTTCCCTGTGGCCAGAGCCCGAAATACGAATTAATGTTGGGTAGTCAGGTTTTGGGATAAGATGCATTTTGATTAAGGATCCATATTAATAGCGGTTGGTTGATTCTGGTGGACAGATTGACTCTAAAACTGTAAAATGGGATCTGACAACTTCCTTTAATCGACCCCGAGACCTGGCAGCGGTCCGAATTCCCCCAGTGAACTGCTCCTTCGCCCACCCAGGTAATATTCTGGTCTGTTTACATGACGGATTGAATGATTGCCTCCTATCGTATTATCAATTATTAACATGTGTACCTGTTGCTACACAATATAATTCCATTTACTTAATAATGCAGACAATTGTCTGTGGAATATTTAGGGGCAAAGTAAATTTAAGGACAGGACCTGTTGCACAGCTGGAATTCACAAAGCTCCTAAGAGCGACCCAATAGTCTCAATGCTTGACTTACTGCCAACGTACTTCACCTAAAATCTCAGTTGTAAAGGAGATTCCCGGTAGGACCTTTGTGTTTATAGCGTTGTTATGTTTAAAAAAAAAGAAGTGATTATGGTTAAGTGTAGATTTAGTCAGATTTGTAGTTTTACCGTTTTATTGTCATATTTTATCTTTAGTTTATATCTCAAATCCATTTTTTTATGAATTCTAAAGGTTCCTCTGACATGCCATCACTATTCTATTGTGTCCCATTGTTTTATAATTTGTCTCAGTTTAAATCAGAGGTTAAAAATCCATAATTTTAAAATTGTAAAATTCTATACCGATTTCATCCATTAAAGCCATTAAAAAAAAATAACTTTGAGTGCTAAACCAGTAATTGACAAACCACTGACATGGAATATGGAAGTGTATTCTTGCACAAATAATAGTAATAAAAGTATCTGCATGCCAAGGTGTTTGATTTTATACACCTTCGGCCATGGAAGTGATTAGCTGGATGTACATACAGGTCTCCCAATGGTCTTTCTGCTATCCATTCCTAATTCAACTTCCAATCGTAATTCGAATCCTTAAAGTTTACTCTCCTGTGACCCAAAACTCTCACTGAGACTTTCACCCCTCACACAAGCTCTTTATTCCCCATCTGCAAAAACGTCAAACTCCTCTGTGATGAGAGAATATGCCAGATCGTCTCAGCTCACCCAAAATAATGGTTGCTTGTGAATCACAGTAAGTTCCATTCAGCAGCACCAACATGCATCCAAATGAAGATTAGTTTACGATTTAACAATCTGGTTTGTATTCGTGTCGTGTAATAAGTAGGGTCACCTTTACTTATTTAGAATCAGCAAAGAAACACTTAGTGCTCAGTGTCTCACTCAGAGTCTTGTCCCTGAAGAGAAAATCTCCTGTGTTGTTAGAATAATATGAACACACACCTGGCGGCTTTGTAAATGCAAGGATTGGCATCAGAAACAACCCTTAAACACTCCAGAGAGCGTCTGACCTTCACATACGTCTCCATATTCATACAGCAGTTAACTGAGTCTCTCTCAGTTAGAAAACATACCCAAAGAATCTATCTTGATCTTTTGTACAACATGTATACAGATCTCATTTATTGATTCGGTTCTTTGTTAAAATGGATGACCTATCTTCAGACCGGTTTTCATTATTTACACACATGTATATTGATGACTGTCCATAACTCGAAGGGCTTCCCACAAGTATATTCTTGAGAAGATATGTTTATTAATAGATGTGCACAAATCAAAGCAAAATAGAGAACACAGTGTAAGAGGAAAAAGTTTTAACTGTAATTTTGTAAAATTAAAAATGTGTCATGTTAGCAATAGCGAGGTTAAGGTTTACACTTATCTCACTGCCAAAGGCCTAATAACTACAAATCAGGAATCTTGGGGTGATTCTGGACTCTGATCTCAGTTTCAATAGCTACGTCAAAGCAATGACCAAATCAGCTTATTACAATCTTAGAAACATTGCAAGAATCAGATGTTTTGTTTCCAGACAAGATTTAGAGAAACAGATTCATGCTTTCACCTCCAAAAGGCTGAACTACTGTAACACTCTTCTTACCGGTCTTCCAAAAAAGACCATTAAACAGCTACAGCTTGTTCAGAATGCAGCGGCTCAAATTCTGACCAAAACTAGAAAGTTAGAACACATTTCTCCAGTTCTTAAGTCTCTACACTGGCTGCCGATCTCCTTCAGAATAGATTTTAAAAGTTCTGCTGCTCGTATATAAGTCCAAACATAACTTGGCTCCTAAATACCTAACAGACGTGCTCAGTGAATACACACCAAACAGGGAACTGAGATCCCTCTGATCAAATAAATTAAATCTACCCTGGGTTAATTTCAAACAGGGTAAATACTCCTTTAGTTACAATGCAGCCCATAGAAGGACCCGCTTCCAGAGGAGATCAACACTTTAGTCATGTTTAAAACATCATTATGCTTTTATATGATGTTTTTAGGCTTGATTTGATTAAATGCACTATCTTTTTTTATTACTTGTTTCCAATGTAAAGCACTTTGAATCACCCTGTGTACAAAATGTGCTATACAAATAAACTTGTCTTGCATATGGTGCAATAACATTGTTATATTCTATTTATTTCAAGTAGGCTTACTTCAGACGTCATTGATTGTTCAGTTTATTTGAATGAATTAATATAAAATTTTTTGGGGAAATCAGCTGAACAACATTTAATGCTATAAATCATCAAAATAGTCAGTAAATAACAAAACATTTTCCACTACAGATTGAATCACGTAACTGAGTCCGTTTCATACACTCATAAATGGACCCAAAAACATCTGCGACAGTTAGAAGATTGGATCTGTAACCCTTTGGGATGTAAAGAGCCATTGGTATGCAGAAAATGAGGAAAAGGGGGAATGAGCTAGCGTAACACCATACCACTATAGCAGTAAAAAAAGCAGTTTATTTGACAGGTCTCATTGCTATTGAGAACTCAAACTTCTTAGCAAAGACCCATGGGATGCTTCCCTGCTTGCTGTAGGTGATATGGAATGCTGTGGAATAGCTTTGTTCAATCGTATAGCCATCAAATTGATTTTCTCACCAGTTGTACTCGGTTTGTAAATTAGGGTCTGACAATTATTTGATTTTATCTGTTTTTTTAAGATGTCTTTTTACTGACAAAATAGTTCAATAACATTGATTATTGTGCCGAATAATATACTGTGATATACTGGAGCTGTGATTCGAACACTTAATTTTAAGATCTACAAGTCTGTAGGCTACCCAGTGTTCAGTTTTTAACAATAATAATAATAATAATAATGCCTCCAATTTATATAGCGCTTTTCTAGACACTTAAATACGCTTTACAATTATCAGAGCATTATTCATAGGACGTGGCTGCCAATCTGAGCCTACGACGTACTGATCATAACCAAAAACATCCCACCAGTAGCACACAGCCAAACAGGGCAATGTGGGTGATGTGGCCGGCAGAATAGACCTGGCGGGTATCGACCCGACAACCTTCCAGTTATAAGATGACAACTCCACTACTGCCCCATCTATAAGCCCCAATGTTTTAGGACATTAGTGCCTCTTAACTGCAGTCATGTTCCCCACGGCGACAAATTAATAATTTTCAAACCACTTTACGTACACATCCAAGGGATTTGAGTATAGTGTCCTTACCACTCAAGATGTTGAATCTATGGCTTTTTAAAATTTTACTTAAAAACATTTATTTGCATAATCACAAATCGAATGAAAAAGCATAGAAAATTAAATCATAATCTAGTTAAGTGCAAAAACCATCTTCAACTTTTAACTATTGTTTTTACAGCGTGGAGATTGTTTTTTAGTTTGCAGCTCATCTTGGGAAGAAATAAATAGACAAAACTAGTATTGTTTCATCAAATTTGTTCATTCTGAACACAACGCTATACAATGCATCGATGCTAAATAAAACTGTGTTTAAAGGGCGTACAGCAGAATCTTACAAAAAAGTATTGTTCCATAAATAACTGTTTGCTGCTGCAAGTACAGGAACACAATAGAAACCTATTATTCATTGACTTGTTGCAGTAGTCCAATAGTATAAAATCAATAGAAAATTTGCACTCATGTTACTCAGCATTAGTAAATGTAATGGTTACTTTCGTAACCCCCGTTCCCAGAATAAGGAACAGAGACTTATGTCAGTGATGACTATGGGAAGCTCCGCTAAGAGCGCTCTACTCTCTCCATACTTTTTCAAAATGCCATTCAGCGCACACGCTATGGTCACTTGATCAAGCCGTCCTGCACAAAGTGGACGCAATTGTGACACTCTTCATGTTGTGAAGCTGGAGCCGGACTCACCCCCTAGGCAACCAGACTTAGTAACGAACTTACGGTTGTGGCTGAGGGACAAAGGTCTCCGTTCCCTATTCAGGGAACGGGGGATATGAAAGTAACCATTATGTTCCCCATCAGTCGGTCACTACGACTTATGTTGGTGATGACTATGGGAACACCCTGCAAAACACAACAATCTAGGTCCTTCCACATCAGCCAACAGCCAGGCACATCAGTAGTCCAGCACTGAGCGAGCCATCCTCCGCTCTGGCCTTAAGTATAGACTTAATTTTTAATGGGCAATCTGGCAATAATTCTGTCATACAAACTCACACCATCAATCCCAGAGCTGAAGGGAGACCCGCGACCTTGAAGGCTACACATAGAACTTCCGGTAGTTTAATACACGTATGGTTTCATTGAGGGACTAATGGAAAATGCGCCTTGAACCACTAGGGAATGGTCTTTTTAGAGGGAAGATCGCATATATGAAACAAGCTAGAGCAATAGTTTTCAAGAGTTAGCCTTTTTGGGAAGCTCAGTTAGCTCAGCCCTCCTGTGCCAGGGGTCATAAAAGATTCAGCCGGTAGTACCTCATAGAGGGCACACACATGGACAGAACGTAGAGATACTCTGCTTACTCTACTACGCCTGTTGGGTCCCAAAAAGTTGGAGGTTATCTCCAGGGGTAAAAAATAGCGCACGTAGCACTAAGACTGGCGGAACCCAAGCTGGACACCCCTTCTCAGGCAATGCTACCACCATCTAGCACGCCTGAAAAGACAGATTCAACGGTCAGGTTATAGTACCTGTTGAAGGTGATGGGTGTCGACCAACCCACATCTCTGCAGATCTCTGCCAACGGAGTACCTCTTGCCAGCTCCCAGGAGGCCGCAACACCATGGAGTGGGCTCTCAACTGCAGGGGGCAAGGGACATCGGACGATGTGTATGCAGTAGAGATGGCCTCCACTAGCCAGTGGGCCAACGTCTTTTTAGAGACAGCCTTTCCTATTGTTTGCTGTCCTTTAAAGCATACAAAGAGCTGATAAGAACTTCTAAGGTTCCGGGGCCTTTCTACATAGATCCTCAGAGCAAAACTGAGTTTTGAAGGGGATGTTAGGAACCTTGGGCACATATCCAGGCCTGGGCTTAAGAGTAACATGGGATTCACTAGGTCCAAACTTTATGCTCTTAATCTTGGCTAACGCGACCAGGAATGCTGTCTTAATTTACAGATATTTAAGCTCTACTGATTCAAGCGGCTCAAATGGAGGACCTTAAAGTCCTCTAAGGACAATGGAAAGGTCCCAGGAGGGAACTAAGGATAGCCTAGAGAGTTTAACTCGAGTCGTCCCAATGTGTTGCCTTCACCCGGAAGGTGATAGGCAGAAATCGATGTAAACCTTCAGGGTGGATGGAGACAGTCCTTGATCCAGACCCTCTTGAAGGAAGGTTAGCATGAGTTTAAAGGGGTAGCTGCTCAGGTCTATCCGTCGAGGGTGACACCCGTCGATGAACCGATCCCTTGCCAGCATAACAGGCCCTAGTAGAGGGAGCTCGGGCAAGACAAAGTGTTTGAACCACAGAGTGTGGCATTAAACGGGGGTCCTTCACAGCTTGATGTGTTGAACATTGAGATTCAAGAGGTCTGGGTGCAGGTGCATGTGCCCACATCCCTGGGTCAGAAGCTCCAACCGCAGGAGAACTGGCCAGGGAGGGACTGTCACAAGTGAGCAGAGTTCTACAAACTAAGGTCGGTTAGGCCAATAAGGTGGCACCACTAGGACCTCTGCCTCATCCTCCCTGTTCTTGCACAGGGGGGTGCAAGGAGGCTCACTTGGGGAAAAGCATATAGGCATTTCTTCCTGGGCCAGCAATGCATTAGTGCGTCTATCCCAAGAGGAGCCTGGGACAGAGTGTAGAACAGCCAGCACTGAGCATTCTCTGGGGTGGCGAACAGGTCTACCACCGATATACCAAAGCGTTCCCAGATCTGCTGGACTGCCAGGGGATGGAGTCGCCATTGCCCTGACCAGAGTTTACACCAAGATAGTGCTTCTGCTGTCTGATTCAACCTGCTGGGGATATGGACTGTAACTTGGGACAGACCCCAATGCTGAAAGGAGCAGTCTGCGAGAGAGAGTCGACGAACAGGGTGAGCACATCCCTTCTTGTCGATTGATATACGCCACCGCCGCGTGTTGTCCATCCAGACAAACATGTGATGTCCCTGCAGCATTCTCCCGAAGTGGTTTACTGCTAGAAACACTGCACATAGCTCTAGATAATTTATGCTCCAGGAATTATGTTTCTCTGTCCAAAACCATGAGAATTTGTGCTTCTGGCATACAGCACCCCACCCGGTCTTTAAAGCATCGGTAGTTACTACTACGCGCCCGGCAGGTCCTCCCAGGGGGACACTGTCACGGAGGAACCGAACATATTTCCAAAGACGCAGGTGGAGGTGGCAACGAGCTGTCTCGTTCGATGGAACTAGGAATTTGAGCCATGTGTAATAAGCTGAGGGGAATAACCACTGCCGCGGAAGCCATATGCCCCAGGAGTCTCTGGAAGTTCTTCAGAGGGACCACTAATGTTGTGCAGACTCTGTGTGCTGCCTTCAGCAGGCTAAGGGCGCGCACTAGAGAGAGGTGTGCTTGCATGTTCAACAGGTTTAGCTCCATAACCAGAAACATAGGCTATGGCCAGGTGTTAGACAGCTCTTTTCTGAGTTGATCCAAAGCCCCAGACGGCTGAGGTGGCATAAGACTCAGTCTCTGTTGCGAATCAACTGGGACTGCGTCTGGGCCAGTATCAGGCAGTCATCCAAGTAAGCCAGGATTCTAACACCTTCCCATATTAATGACACTAAAGCAGCCTCGATCACCTTCGTGAAGGTGCAAGAAGACAGAGACTAGCCGAGGCCAAACTTAAGAAGGGGTCCGTGCCGAGGGAGTATACTCATGTGAAAATACGTATCCTTCAGATCTAATGTGGCGAACCAATCTCCTGGATGGACTGAGTAAAACCGTGTATCTGAGAGATATCATCCTGAATGGAAGTCTCAGAAGATAAGCGTTCATATGACGCAGATCGAGAATTGGACACAACCCGCCTGTGCATTTGGAAACGAGAAATTATGGGCTGTAAAACCCTCTTTTTCTGTCGGTAGGAGGGACCGGCTCGATTGCACCATTCCGTAGAAGGGAATCGATCTCCTCACACAGTACCGAGGCCTCTGTGGGTGAGACAGAGGTCATTAGAACCCTGCTGAACCTGGGCGGCATTTGGCAGCAAACTGCATTTGATAGCCGTGCCGGATAGTTCATATGAGCCAAGGGGAAATATTTGGAAGCTCCCACCAGGCTTACTGAAACTCCACTAATGACGTCATTCGCACTTTGCCAATAGTTTCCATAGTGGGGCTGCGAACTAGCAGACATAACTGCAATACAAGCCTCCTGGTTGCGGACATAACCTACGGAGTTACATTTTTGCATGTTTAATGAAAAACTTATCTGACCTGTGGGTCTGCTGCCTGATGGTGGTGGCACCCCCTTCCTACAAAGAGGGGTTGGTGGTGAAGCCCACGCAGGACCTGGACTCCCTGGGCGGCCTGTTCTAGCGCCTCTTGCGATGGGACCTCTTCCGCTGGTGATGTTGGGGAGGGGGGTTCCCTGCATCATCCGATAACTCACTGTGGCAAATAGCAGACGCATCGCGGGGGCGACCCTGCTGAACCCCTTTGGAAGCCGGAGACATGTTCTTGTCGACGCTTGCGGGCAGGAGCTATAAAGTTTCTGGTGACCACCTGAAAATATGCCAACCGCATCCAACAGACATGCGCGGTCGCGACATATTTGGAACACGCCACAGACCGTCGACCGGCAAACAAGTGCTCTACTAAATAAAGGAAAAGTCTAAGGTCTTCAGCAATTTCGTCGACTCACCAGATCTCCAACTAATCCACACAGAATAATCCAACTGTTCTCTGTGATTCTCTCTCACTGAGTCGCTTGTGTGTCGAGAGTAGGCTCCAGAGAAAAACAGGAAGAGGCCGCTTTGTGCAGGACGGCGTGATCACAGGACCATCAGGGCGTTTGCTGATTTGGCAATTTGAAAAAGTATGGAGAGAGTAGAGCGCTCCTAGCGGAGCTTCCTTAACTTGTCACTGACATAAGTCGTAGTGACCGAATGAGGGGGAATATCTTGTCTGATTTGATCTCTTATGTGATATCAATATCAAATGATTTGCATACTATATACAGAAGTTTTCTCTGTTGTTTCTTATTCATTATATTATTAAAAACAACTCAAAATTTAGGTCGCTGAGGCATTCAATCCACATTGCATTGTCATAAACTCCAACATTGATATATAAACATTCTACATTTGCAAATAATAAAAACACAAACAAATTTTAATTCCTCAAGAAGATCCATTGGGTCAGGGTCCCTGAGACCCTCGCTGACTGAGGCAGGTGCTAGTCACCTCCCCAGCAACAAAAAACATTGATGAAAAGTTCGCCGGACAGCACCTGAAAAACAAAAACAAAAGAAGAGAAAACAGAAACTAACAAATAAAAAACAATGGTTAGAAAACTGTAATAGACAGCAAACAGGTGATCAGCACCAGCTGTATTAGATAGGCTAGATAGGCACATTGAACCACATTGTTTTTTTCAAAAGTTTGTATGTTTATAGTGCTCTCACACCATATCCATTTTGACAAATACCAGAAGCCAGTTATTCAAATGCTAGATTAAACAGATATGTTTTTAATCTGGTTTTGAACTCTGTGAGCAAAGCAGAGCTCCGAACAACATCCGGGAGTTGAAGACGCTGAAGTACATTTAGAATTGTTATGAGCGGAGATTACCACACATTGTTCCTTGAGCTTAGATCTTTTGACCTGTAAGAGGATGATCTGAAGCGTAAAATCTGCTAATTCAGATTTGATGACGCTGAGATAGAATGACTCCTGATCTTTGCAATTTGGTGAGGAACAGTGTGATGAGGCCATATTATTATGTAGAGTAATATCTATCTGCTTTATCAATATTGTTAAGGTTATTATTATTATTATTTTGAATTAAACAAGAGTTTAGCTGCACTAAACTTTAGACTACACAAACACTGTTGTTTTAACAGGTTTCGAAGCCAAATTAGATAGTTGTTTAACTAGGTTGTAGGTTTATTTGTTTATTTATTTATATACATCTTAATATTGATGAATTGTTGTAGAGATTCAAAATTAATGCTAAATGTTTTTTTTATAATGGTTTGTTATTACTTATTTGTTCAGCCTATTTTTCAGTTTAGCCTTCTATGTAATGATCAGCCTTGAGCAGGTCAGTCGGACACCATGAGAGCTGTGTAGGGAAGACTGTGGACCTAATATTGTTATTTTCATAAAGAACTACTTGATCGCCATTTTGGTGGTGAATTTACCATTAAACATTTTGCCACAGAAACCAGAGATTTGTGCTGATACAAGAACATGTGACCTCGCACCTTTACCAACCAATGGAAGTCTGACAAAGTCATGGGACAACCCTTGGACATGTGCTGAGTGGACCCGCTCAAGGCCGGATGCCTGGCCTAGTCTTTAAACCGTCAGATCCCTTCATCAGACTTTATCTTACATCATTTCAACGCATGGTGACATTGGCAAGGAACACCACAAACTCAATCAACTTGTGACTTAGCTCAGGTCAGAACTGATGTAAGTCTTGATAAGTTTACTCTTAAAGACAGGCTAAAGCCTAGTTAGACGTTGAGATGTTACAGTCATCGATTCGTACCCTGCTTTTCCTTTGTTCTTCTGTGAATGTGTGAGTGTGTTTAGTTAGTTTATGTTAGTTAGTGTTTCATGTCTGTTAATAAATAAACTGTTTTGTCTATATAAATACAGATCTTCTCTCACCTTGCACATCTTTGTTGACATCGAAATTAGATCTTGTTACCTAGCTTATATTAAAGTCAATATTTTGATATAACATGTTTGACATAGCTACTTGGGCTATACTTTGATTCTCGCTGGACGGGAATCAGGAGGGTAGTTTAAGGTAGTGAATCTAAACTAAGCTAAATCATTACAGGTGATTTCTCTTTTGATCGCTACAACAACTTCCTTCAAGTAGGAATCGACATTCCCCAAATTTAGCCCTGGTTCTTACAGCAGAAACCAAAAGTTAAACCTATTTTTCAGTTTAGCCTTCTATGGGTAGATCTGCCTTGAAACAGGACTGTCAGTCACAAGGGAAGCTGAACCAAAAGAGCCTAAGTTGTATAGTAATGAGTAAAGTATTTAGTCTAATTCTTAATCTGAAAGCAATGGATAGCACTCCTCAAAGCGAAGCTAGGTTGCTATTTATTGTATTACTAATTGAATTATTTATTTTATGAATTGAATATTTTTTTTTAATTTTGATTATTACTTATTATGTCTAACTGTTAGACAAGATAAATCAAAGAGCTGTTTTGTTAGACTAGTTGTGCGATTGTAATCCTAAAAGAGCTAAATCCAACGAGTTAGTTGTGTGTGATTAAAGTAAGTTAAACAATAGTTAAAGTAGCTTAAAAAGGCTAAGAGCAACAGAGATCCAACTGAATATTGTGTGTGCTTTTGGTAAAATGTCAATATGAGTTAGTTTGCCAACTCCCCTATTTAGGTTTCAACTTTATTCATGTATGGGAGATTGTTCACTTCCAGGAACATGTCCTTAGATCTCATTATCAGCAAACTCATTTAGTGTCTTCATATCCATGAACGCTACTTGTTGAATGTAAAACTACTTTTGCTACCTTTCTTTGAAAAGGAAAACCATTGCACCTATGCCCCAATAAATCTATGAATCCAAACTGTGTCTTCTGAAAGACGATTAATTTAATTTTTGGAAGAAAAAAAAATTTAACCAGTTTCAAAGCATTTCTTGTAACCATAATATCTGTATTAATTTTATATTTAGCACTATGTGCATTAAGAGGAAAACAAAACAAATTCACACACAAAAAAAAAACACACGGTTAATGTAGATGACAAATCCAAAAGAATATCAACAGTACAAAAAGCAAGAACCAAACTCTGGCACACTCTCTTAACTCTTTTTGGTCATTGTTAATGTTGTGCATATTAAAGAAATGTGCACTTTTTGCCATTTTTATGTACATACACTTTTTATAAACTTACTTATTTTTATGCAGAACTGAAAATGTTTCCAGCAGACTGCTGTAAAACCAGTCTAAAAGGTAACTTCTCCCAACTGCTCTGAGAGTTAAGGAAAGCTTCCATTTTTCACCTCCAAGCCAATTTAATTCAGCTTTTGGTCCCTAAAAGTCTTGAGGAAACTGAATTCTTAAGAAGCTTATTAAAAACTATTCCTCTTTGAAGAACAGAAGACATATTCAATTTAATCTGTGACTCGATAAACTGCTAGAAACTCAGCGTTTCTATTTAAGAAGGAAAAATATCTCCGTAAATAACATTTGTGTTAAATGATCCCAAGATCCATAAACCATTTTCAATCAGACCTGCATGAAGCTTAAGCAGCGTTACATCAGTTTCGCAGTATTGTTCTTTACAGAGGCTCACAACCATTAGATTTGATTTCTATGTACATCATGATGTGAACAGCCTCTAATTACACACTCCGTTTCCATTGGGCTCTGTAAAACTGAGATTTTCTAACCTTGCTCAGGGACAGCAACCTTGAAAACCGAAGCAAGGTTTTCTGAATACACCTGAACAAGGGGAATAACCTCAAGGTCAGGTGTTAAAGAAGATTAATCATCCTGCCAGGAACCTTTTAATCAACAGGTCTAGCCATCCATGGAATCTTCTCATTCATACTGTAGTTAATGGTCAGCTTTGATTCTTCTTGGTAATAGGTCCTGTCATTCACTTCTTTGAAAAGGCGCCTATGCGGTCAGCTTCGACTTGAGGGAACAGGTCCGCCAAAATGAAAGCCTGATTCTACTTACTTTTTCTCAGGCTTTGCCAGGTCCAAAGCCTTAAAATATTCAATAAGATTTTGCCAAAAAGAAATACAGCTATTGGAGATGAGAGTGTGCGCAGCTTTCATCCAATTATGTTCTTCTAAGCAGAGAAGGGGATATAATATGTGCTCTCTCAGGGTTGTTTCCCAGGTGTTGCATAGGTAGATACGAAATTGACCAAATTTAAATAGGTCAGCTGCTCTGTAAAATGGTTTTCCATTAGGATTACTTTCCTTAAAATTTCCAAGATTACCAAAACGTGTTCAAAGTCCTCAAGTACACTACAAACTACAAATTTTATACCACCATTCCATCATTGTTGAGACGGAGGCATGCAAACCTATTTGAGAGATTGTTTAACTTTTCATTATCATGTATTTTATTTAACTTGAATTAAAACTTTAACTTTAATTTAATGAACCTTACATTTTTGCATCCAGCTCTCAAATATACTTACTTTTAGGGAGTAAAGTAATTTGGTTAGCCAATTTGCTTGCTTGCCTACCTTTTTGTCACAGAATTTTCAGGTGGTCAAATGTTTCATTCTCTTTGCTGCAGTGTCAGGAAATTCAATGGATATTTAAAACAAACATTGTATGTCACTTATTGCAACATTAAACTATAAGGAAGAGTTAAATGATAATCCTTGGCATGCAGCACATGTACACTTGGGACAAAGCTAATCATTAGGAGACCGATGGCTAATTATCAGAGTCAAGACTTAATGCCAACGACTCTTGAAAAATGTCTAGGGCAGGTCCAGTGCCTTTTATATTTTAGTTGACACCCTGCTCTCGCATACATACTACTCCAGCTTCAGACAAGCCAAGAGTACCTTAATTCATGCAACAGGTGTGTTTTAAGATGGTTGAACCAAAAATGTGCTAAGCTCTGGACCTCATTGCCAGATTTGGTGATCCCTGGTCTAGAGTCCAAACTCAAGAACTACATCACCTTTCCATTAAATAAATTATTACAAAATAAATTTGAAGTCAAATGTTTTGCTAAATCATTTTTGGAGGTGACCTTTGTTCAAAAAGTGACTTGAAAAGTGAAAAAAAGACATTGAGTGATTAAGTCGTACATACTTACATACGTACATAAAGGACATGGATAGAACCAACACTTAGAAAGCTGATTCTAAATTTGGCCTAAGAGGTAATCAGCAGAGGCTTAGTTACAGGGAATGACCATACAATTCCTAATTTAAAATTGTATTTTATTGTATTTAGTTGGTTTAGTGTGGGTCACCTGTGATGCCCAAACAAAATTACCTATTTTAAATAAAACCTATTTTAATTTTAGTTCACGAACCAGTTCAACACAAGTATTACCTTTTTTGACTTGTCAATCTAGCACAAATTTTAACAGAGATGTCTAACGCATTTGAATACATAGATGAGATTTTTAGGAGTGTGTTTATCCCTTAAGGCTGAGAACATATTGGTACAAAAAGAAAGGAACTCAGTGTTCTGTTCCTTTGCATCTCTTCTTAAATTTATTGCAGCAAGGTCAATTCCATACGCTTTCATTTGAGTACACAAGCAAAATTTTATGCACAACTTGACTCTTGCTCAAAGCTGTCGATCTCTTTTAAAAGGAGAACATAACACACTTATAAACACCCCTTCAGAGGTGTGACAACAAAGGCAGGAATCTCAACCTAACGCACTGTTCTTTCACATAACATTGTTCATCCATCAAAGCTCAGAAGTGATTTAGTAGCTTTGACTACACTGCACATGGCATGAAAATAGTAATAGCTGCTTCATTTTTAGCTTCACTCTTCAACAACCTGGAGCGGTCTAAATAACTTCTGCTGTTCTACCATTCTTGCCAAACAGACATGTTCGTTTCACAGCAGCATTGTACATGTCTCATGTTCCTTACCACTGCTAATGCTGGCCAATGAGTATGCGGTGTGAGAGCACACACGTCTGAGCTGATCTGATTTGATTTGATTGAGGACAGCAGGATTTCACTCTCCTGTCAGCCTGACAGCTGCGTGACAGCTCGCAAAAGCAGATCACACACACAGACTGACTGTAAAGCAGCTCAAATGAGGCAATGGTGGCGACATAAGCAAAGAGATTTCAAGACAAGGAAAAACAGAGACCATTTTCACTGTTTTACTCATATTTAGTACTAGGGTTACTAAAATATAAAAATAAATACATTAACAAAAAGAAAATTTGCTCTATTTTGCAAAAAAATATTTTGTGTTCTGCACCAGGTTGCTACTTTCGCGATGTCCAAATTCACGTCTTCTTCTGTTTTGCACGTTTTCAACTAACAAACTCTCAACCTTTTGCTTGTTTGTTTATTTTGATAACTTACCCCACAATTTTGTTGTTTCAGGGACCTTTTTGCTAACCACTCTATTGTCATCATCCATGAATCCTTTTACACTATTCCCCAATCCGTTCCACTATAAGTGCAGGTGGCAGTTCCCTGTTCCCTGTTCACCTCTTGTTCTCTACTTAGCAATGTTCTACCTCAACGTCCTGACGCCATGCTGCAACACAGTGATCAAATCTGCCAGCGTACTGCAATCAGATATTGCTGTTTTGTTTTTACTATCTAGAATAAAGGCATAGTCTCTTCAAGTAAAAGTTGTAAATTCCCTGGTTAATATCATTTTTTTAAGCAGGATGAAGTTCTTTATTAAAGGGAGACTATACTTGGGTGAGTCAAATAATTTTCACTTTGGCACAAGATTCCTATGATCTCAACATGCTTAAGAAAGTTATTAATCATAATTTTGATATAATTGTATTCTGTTATTTTTAACATTAGTTGAGGATGTGACCGAGCATGAGAAGAGTGCTCTCTAGGTAAGAGAAAACCACAATGCTCTGACTTAACAGTAAATTTCCTCCTAGCTCCATTTAATTGTCTCTTGCATCGCAACATGTACATTTACAAAAAAATGTACATAACAAATACAAGCAGACCAAGGATACATTTTATAACTTTAAGCAACAAATACATTTCCATTTATGTTTTGTTTATTACTAAGAGTTATTCCATTACCGTTTACGAATTTATTTTATGAATCACTAAACTATAAATAAAATTAATACATGTAAGAATGATAATTGAATTACTTATTGTTTATCTATGACATTAAATGCAGTCTACAAACATCTGTGATTTGTGACACCTGCAAGCTCAGTTTACAGGGTTTGCATTTTAGCCTTATCTATTCCACACTAAAAGACTGCACTTAAGACACTAACCCATACTGTTTCACGCCATATAACCACATCCAGCAGTGTTGAATATCCACGCCAGTCTGACGCTTCAGGCTTTAAAATTTTTACAAGTATTTAACAATCACTCCAAATTCAACCAGAAACCTCAGTACCAGATAAGGAGTTAATACACTTGTTTTTGAGTGGACTTCTTTCATGTACAGAAAGTTTGAAACATCTATAACATTTCTATGTAGTTTGCTGCATTTATTTTTTAAAGAACTGTCTTATTATGTTAGCATAATTTATTCATATACATTTGTGAAATTCACTGAAAATGGTTGAATGGATTTAGATTTTGAGAAGTCATTCAATAAGTTATTTTTACTATTGACCTTTTAATGACAGAATTAATTTAAAACATTGGTGAAATGCAGATGATTTTTTCAAAATGACATCCCATTAGTTCCGTGTATAGTGCTGTAAGTGAGCTTCTTTGAAATTACTTTACCTATGTGAGGGAAATTCAGTCACTAGCACACAAGGAAGCTTAAACACAGCAAGGTTGACCCAACACTGTTGATACAACGAGGCACATTAGGAATCCATCCAGCACAATTCTGTAGAGATTGGCAGTGTTTCATAATTCATTAACATTGGGTGAATTTACACTTTGGATTAGATTTTTAATTGTGGTTCAGTGGCACAGTCAGGTAGGTCATCTTTGTGATGTGCATCGGCATTACTTCCTTCAGGAGAAGAGGTTCATGTTGGCACTCTTGTCACAAAAAAACAATATCTGTAATTTATACTAAGCAAAGAGCCAGATCAACTCATAAACAAGTCACTAATAGCCTTACTTTTTGATAAATTTGACCATTTGCATTGATTTAAGAGCCAGAGTTGAATGAGACAAAATCAAAAAGTAAGATCACACATGTACACAAAAAGACTCAGATTTGGTTTGGTGTTGTGTTGGATAAAAGTGATGGGGCTTTAGAGAGGAAATATATCAATATACACACTGAAGGTCAATGTCTCCTTTGGCTGAGCTCATTCTTGAACAAATCGAAAGGTGAGGGCAAGCTAGTGGACACATCAAATTCAAATATAGAGTTGCACCTTGTGCAATATTTAGACCAGTTACAATGGCCTATTGGTTATGACATATAAGATATTTAAAAAATGCCTTTCTCAGCAAAAACTGCAATTGACTTGAAATTCAATGGGGGCATTGCAGGAGTGGATGTTTAGTGTGCAAGAGACATGCACCATGATTTAAATGGAATCTGCAGGATAATAATTTTCAATAATATACACAAAACCTTAAATGCAGTTCTGCTCATATATAACAAATAAATAAATACATACATAAATGAATGAATGAAGGAGGGTTGAATAAATAAACAAATAAATAAATAACATGATCATAGCTGGCCAATGAGAAGTGCACTAGGAAGTTGCACTAGCCAAAACAAGCTTACGGCTCTCACCAGCAAGCTTACAGTCACATACTGACCGAATAACTGAAGACATAAGACAAATTAGTACCTGCGTGTTTAATTATAGCATTGACTTAATTAAACTCCCAATGATTAAATACCGTACTTGAGGCAGAAATTGCAAAGCACACATTTATTGAACCACTCTGCAATTCAATTGTAGACCGCCAAAGCCCGTTCTTTATGATTACATCATATCAGGATGATAACACATCAGTGCTATTTTCTTTAGAGATTAACTTTCATTCACTATCTGAAAACATCAAATTTGATTAGCACTGCCTTAAGGTTTAAAATAAATATAATCAGTCCAGACATCTTCTGCAAATGAGCACTGGGTTTCCTGTTATGATCGTTTTTATAATGAAAAGAATATGTGGCTAAAAATATGAGTTAAATTTGGTTAATTGCAGTGGTGGTGGTGATAGTGGTGGACAATGGGTGGCAGTGTTTACGTCCTAAAAAGCAGATGTGAAAGGGCGTGGTCGGGGTTAAAGTTGGGAAAAAATGTACTGGCCCTCTCCAGGGTTTCAGCATGTTTCATAATGTGAAATGTAAGACCTTTTTAAGACAGTTACGAATAAAAATTAAGACTTTCATCATAACATCAAAGCACATCTAGCAAATCTTTTGCAAAATAAACAGTACATACTTACAAAATACATTGTTTGAAGTCCTAACCATAATGTTTGTTTCTGGGCATTTACAAAGTTTTTCTCAAACTTTGGCAATACAGTGCCTGTTATGCTTTTGAGCATTTTTCACAATCTCTAGCAACCCTTAAAATCACATTAATATTGTTTGGTTCACAATTTTGAGCTGTTTTTTTTTGTGTGTTTAGAAGCGTTTTATTAAACTCTGGCAGCCCTAACCATCACTTTTTCAATTTTGAGTGTATATGAGCCTTTTTTAAAACTATGGCACCGCTAAACATGACTATGACAACACCAAGAAACAACAAACAAAAACATATCAAATGAGTTTACATGGACATCAGAAAAATGAGACCTGTGAAAAAGACCTACAACAGTGCATTTAAGTTTTTGTAAGAGCTAAAATTTGGCCTTTTAAATTTGAGACTTTTTAAAACCCAAACTCACGTTGGGACTCTCTAATACCATCTACTGTTCAAATAACTGAGCAGATTCCCACAAATACAAGAGGATAGTGCTGGTTTTTAGTCAACACGGTTGTTAAAAATCCAGATTTTAGCCACCTTACTGGTGGGGCTTCTAAGACGCTGGGAAACCCCTACAGGTTCTATGCAGTGTGGTAAAAAATGATGGAACTGCTGGACAGAGAGAAAGAAGATTGTGTAATTAAATTATTGTCAATTTTTGTTTGGTTTTGCAACATTTTTTTAAAGCTTTATATATAACATTTTGTTTCTCACACAATTTGTATAATGAAAAAACATCTATATTAAAAGAGATGCAATAGTTGACATGTCAGATAATTACATTTTTTTTTACTTATGTGTTGAAAATAATTATGACTCACACAACAACTTTCAAAATGTCTTTCTAACATTTCTATATAGAAGTCACTATCTAAAACACAAGATGCTTTTCCAGAAGAAAGTATGCCTTGCAGCTGTTGCAAATCCAAGTACAAATGAAAATGAAGTCAATGTTTGAAGTCACAGGGAAAATAATAGAAAAATAAGACAACAATGGATAATATAAAAAAGAAAGAATTGTCTTCTTATTTTCATTAGTGATAATAGCAACACAAAACTTCAAACCCACATTTCTCCCTCATCTCTGCTTTGAAACGTTCTTCATCTTTGTGCACCAAAGTCAAATGGCTTCACAATTTAATATCAATATTATACTGCCAGCTTAACGCGAGTTTAATGACACCAATCTCCTAGTTAACATCAGTGTGTTCTGTAATGGAAGGCTCTCAGTGGGAGTGCAAGGAAGAAGCACACTGGAAGACACAAGATCAGCGAGAGCCACTGCAGTCATAGACACAGCCAGCATAGAAAAATAATCACACTGTACAAGAGTAAATCAGCCACAACGTTAAGAAGTCTGCATCTAGCGAACAAAGCCCAGGAGGTACTTAAGACTGTTCGTAACAAGCTAATTAGGTTTGTTTAGGCAGCTTTTACAGGCTGCGGGTAATGAGGGGAATGAGAGTCAAACTCTGTTGCCAAGAAGGAGATGGTATGGAAACAGTTGGAAAAGAGGGGAAACAATCTGTATAGGTATATATTAATTATGATATAGATGATCAATTTGTTCATTGTATAAATTAATATGTTTCTATATTGACTCTCACAAGTCTGACTCTGGATTTACCCAAAAAAAAACATCTACTGGGGACAGGTAGAGACAGGCAAGCTTGTAAATGTCAGAGAACTTAAGGGATTCAAGACATTATTGATGGACTACTGTAAGTTATTGGAATATTAAGATTTGTAACATTGTAATATTTGATGTTTAGTGTGTTTTAGTTAGAAACCTTTATATTACAAAACCTTTTAACCAATTTTATTTCTGACCTCTTTGAAAGAAGTTTTTTTTTTCAGGTTTAAAGAAAGAAATTGCAAGAAACGTAATTGCAAAGAAACGTAAAGAAATTGCATCGTTGTGTTGTTTTTGTCAACAATGACAATAAGGAAATCATTTAGTTGAAGCTAACAACTAAAATATGTTTCTGATATAACGAAAACTTGATGAGACACTGAGTAGTTTTCGTTGACGAGAGGAGAGTGGACGAAATTGTTGAGTGGATGGTTACGCGTTCACAATGCATGACATTTCAGAATTTCATTATTCATGACTGTAATCTGTCGTTCAAACTATGAAGTATCCACCGACTGTTATCGTTGTCTGGTGTTGCATGAATGAGCTATAACGAAACTTGTTGTAGTATGGGTAATGTATACTAGAGATCATGGGAAATGGAGTTTTTTTGTGCGCAATGGCCGACGGTAAGAAGAGAAAGTGAATACAAATTTTATCCAAGGTGAAATATCTGTACTTTGTGTGTGTGCTACCCAGGTCAACAGTGATTTAAAACATGTACACTGCTGATGAGCAACAGCTAAAGCCCAATCTTGCATCAAAGAGTGTGAGCCTCTGTAATTTGCAGGCTAAAAGATCGACAACTATAATTATAAATTTATGTTACACCATACGGCTGGTGTTCTTTCAGATTTTGCTACATGCATAGACATACACACAATGTTTTATTTTATTACTTTTTTCACAACATAATTCTTTGTATCATAATTTTCTTTATGGAGGATAAGCATTTTAAACACTTTCCAAGTTTTATTTTATTTATTAAATGACAATTTATTACAATAACATTATTAAAGCCATAATATGAAATCATGTTACAACTTTCATTTTACCATTTTATTTAATAAATGGGGCATTTAATACAAGCATGTAATATTGAAATGAAACCCAAGTATGTTTTACGTTAAACATGTACTATAATACAATTGTACCATGGTAGTTAAAATCATTACAAAAACGGGTATAACTCCAGCACCTGACATGTTGTCCACACATTGAGCACGATGCATTTGCGGTTCCAACTCCTCAGTGACATGCATGAGAATTTTCTTGGTTTTATTTTTCAAAACTTCAATTGGCATATTTTCTTTGTGGTTTTAAATATGTAGAAACACATTCCTACTCAAATTCTCAAAAATAAAGCCACAATCGCCAAGTTATTTTTTTTTTGTTCTTTGATTTTTTTTTTTAAGAAAGAAAGATAACATTGTGTTAACGCTTTTTGCATAAGTCTTAGATAATACATGTGTATTATTGTATTTACTAATAAAAGCCTATCAACACTCTCAAAATGTGAAATGAAGTATTCATAAAATACATTATGCAGAATTTGTGTTACTTATTAATTAAAAGACTATATTTAATCAATTGAATAAGCATTTATATTACCTACAACTAAACTTAAACCTTTTATTTTTTGGTGACTAAAACTAGACTAAAATATTTATGTTCCCATCAGTTGGTCACTACGACTTACGTCGGTGCCGAATGTGGGAACTCTACTCACTCCACACAAACGCCAGTTAGCGGCCGTGCTGATGGTCACATGACCATGCCCCACACACATAGCGGGTCCAAGCGTGACATTCTGTTTGTCTGCTTATTGGAGCCATACTCTCAGACACAAGCGACTGGTGAAAGATTTCACATTGGTGTTGGATTATATTCCTCTTTTGTGGATCTGGTGTTTATGGCAACCAGTGCAATTCTTTAGCTGTTCACAGTATGCCTGTTACATAGAATGTCTTGTTTTCTAGAGTTGTTTGTTGTGTGCATGTTCTTGTCCTATCTGTTTCCAAATCCAGGTTCCACCCATTCACTCTCACCACTGCTCCAGTCTCTCTGTAATACGTCGTGAAGGACATCAATCGCCATTACATCGATGATGTCACCACATCACAACCCAATCCGGACGCTCCAAAACTACCTAATTTGGATAAAGGGCTCCACACACCACCATTGACCAGCGCTGATCAAGATCCTACTGTGTTGTGCGTTTTTGAAGATGACCTGTGTAAAGTTGTATGAATCAAAGTGAAGTCACGCTGCCAAAGGTTTTGACTATTCTGGGTCCCCAGAAACAATAGCTTGGACTGTTTTTCTAAACCTCTGAAAGGAGAGAAAGATATCAAGTGATATACATTCTAGGAAATTACACATAGGTAAAGCTTTTGTTAGTACACTAGATTGGTGATAAGTGCATTTGTAACCAAGATTGCAGTATATTAGAAGTTAAACAGTAATTGCCTGATATTTTCGTTTATCCTTTTTGCTAGTTTAGAGATATTATTTTCCTGGGAATATTGCAGGGAACCTGCGCCATCAAGGGGAGAGACTCTCTCTTCAGGTTGGTTGGGTTTTTGTTTTATCTGTTCTTGTTTGTCTGTACACTAGTTGTGTTGTTTGTAATTAGTTGTAAATAAATCACTCTGTTTAGTAATTTGTTGTGCTGTTGTCTCTTTTGGTTTCTCCACTCCGTTAAACGGTTTTAATTTTTTTTGCAAAATAAATGTTACGGCCAGAATCACTTTTCATCTAAAAAGAAACCTAACAATGTTACAAACCTAACAGAATTCAGAGCGTCGAAGCTGGTCTGCATGCATGATTCCCGTCCTGGGTGCTTCCCTTTCCGCCAATGCATTTACTATCCGCAACAGAGAGCTATCGAAACAAGCGCTGCTGGTATCTTCTGATGACTGTGTGCTTGATAATGCGATCTCCACTGCTATATCGGAGAGAGCCGGCACATCTCCCGAAGAATATAGTACATCTGCAGGTCATGTTGCGGAAGAGATGGCCGAGTTGCTTACCCGGGCTGCCAGAGAGGTTGGGTTACAGTTGGCTCTGCCCCTTGCATCCGAAATCTCCAGCCTGTTTGCGTAGGTTATGGGGTCACCCCAGGATGATCTTGTTCTTCCCGGAAATGCATTGGGAACTGACCAGAACTTTAAAAACAGCTCTTACTGTAAGAAAGGAGGTTTGTCAGTCTCTCCTCTCTCGCTCTTCTTGATGGAGCGGTAGCTAGGGGAAACGACACAATTACCCAGGTAGAGCAGGCTCTGGCGGTGCATTATGCCCAGTTAGCACTGCCCCTTGGCATGATAAGCTGAGGTCCCATCTCGCTAGCTAAGCTGTCGTTGGACCTGACTTTGAGAGCTCATGCTGCTGCGAGTCAGGCTGCCTCTGCCCTGCATCCCATGGCAACCTTTCAGGTATTTCCAAGACTAGTCCAGAAAGATATGCAGGAGGGGAGTTGTATCCCAGGTGTTATGGACAACCTGAGAGCTGCTACAGACTTTAGCATTTACTGCTGTAAAAGTTGAGGCAAGCTCGTTGGCCACATGATGTCTACATTGGTAGTCCACAGCCGCCAACTTGGGTGACCCAGGCTGAAGTGTTGTCACACGATTGGAAACATTTCCTCAACGTACAATCCTCAACCTGCAAACTTGTTGAACATATGAGCATACCTTTGACCAAGAAGCACGCTCCTGGAGCATAAATCGCATAGAGCTTGGCAGTGGTCCTAGAGGTAAAGCACTTCAGGAGAATGCTGCAGAGACATCACATGTTGTTAAGAACGAACAACACTGCAGTATGAGAGACTTTTTTGCCCAACTCCCCATTAAAGTATATACTTAAGACCAGGGCAGAGGAAGGCCCGTTCAGTGCCAGACTACTGATGTGCCCGGCTTGGACGCCTTGCGGAAGGACCTAGATTGTGGGGTTTTGCAGGGTGTTCCCATAGTTGGCACCAACATAAGTTCTAATGACCGACTGATGGGGAACGTAATGGTTACTTTCGTAACCACCATTCCCCGAATAGGGAACGGAGTCTAATGTCCCGCAGCCACAACCGTAAGGTCGTGAGTAAATCTGGTTGCCTAGGGGGTGAGAATGGTTCCAGTTTCACAAACAGAGAGAAGAGTGTCATCCTTGCACCCACTTTGTGCGTGGGGAGTGGTCATGTGATCATGATGTGATTCCCTATTCGGGGAACGGGGGTTACGAAAGTAACCGGTATGATTTTCACCCACTAAAACATGACTAAAACTAAAAGATGTGACCAAAATTAATTAAAGCTGCAACACTCTAAGCCCCCAAACCACCCAGTTTATTCCAGACTAAGTATACAACGTAATTTTTTTTACAAATAAAATAACAATATTCAACTTCAATTCCAGATACTGATATTTCATCTATACTTTGATGGCCACTCAAACTATGATCAACACAAGCTCTCAACTTTGTGGCTCTTTTGTATGCAACCAAAAAGATGTTGTCCATTCATGCAACAAAATGCATCAGTTTAAACTATTTGAGCATTCAGAAGTACTCATTGGTGACCCTGACCTTCACCGTCTGAAAGAGCCTTGCAGAAAGAAACAGGAGCATCACAGGGTAATCATGCATAATTAATGAAAGAGAGGAGTGCTGTTAGCCACAAACAGAGGTGCTCGGTACCAGGCGAGTCCTCCGATGGAGAGTAAACGCTGAATGAGAGCAAATTTAATTAGTTAGAGCTGGACAATTTCTTTTTTTTTTAAATGAGGTAGCATTCCTTTCAAAATGTGCATACATTTGAGGAAAAAACAGTTTAAGGCCAACAATTGCTCAACAAAAAACTCATTAAAGCAAATAGAGTGACAATGAAACAAAAGATGGGAAACATACAATTATTTTACAGCAGTAAATTATATTTAAAACATTATTACAAAACAGGGCAATAAATCAGCCAACCAGCAAACAAATAAATGGTATGCCCTACTTTCAAACAATAATTTGGGTAAATGTGCAATCTTTTTATGAAAAAATAACTCTATATAATCTGTAATATTATAACTTGAAGTCGGGAATTTTACAGCTCTTTATTCAAGAGGTTTCTGGTTCAAACCTAGCAAGGAGTATCACTGATATGTTAGTTGAGAAATCTAAGCAAGGAGAATGTTTGTATGTTTATATGTTAGCTCAGACAAATCTGATTGAGAATTTGATTGAGAACTTCAAGGTAAGGACAGGTCAACCAGGAAAGGTCATAGAACTGGTAATCTAAAAACAGCAGTTGTGGCACTCTATCATGGAAATCATGAAAAAAAACATAAATAAAACACAACATTTCTACTGTATTTTTATAGATCATTGTAAGGTACTTATATACTTTAAATATATTTTTAAAATAAAATAAGAGTATTTTGAGGTTATTTAAAAGTGAAGCTATTTAAAAAGTTAATATATCGTTAATGTCTGGAATGAAGAAAGATGTTATGGTATGTTTTTTTAAAAGTTGGAACCCAAAGTTGTCTGGTTTTAACCAGAAATTCACAATTTAAATGAGTTTTATATTTTTTTGTATTATTTTACATTTTGATAATACAGTGATACCTCGAGATACGCATGTTTCATGTTATGAAAACACCAAGATATGAAAGGCCACTCAAAGAATGTTTTGCTTCACGATAAGAAAAAAAATTCAAGATATGAAAAACATGCACGAGAAACATAGATTTGACATTTGAAATTCGGGTGGAAGGCAACACTGGGCATCATATGGCTACATTCAACAAGCGCAAAATGTTCTGCTCTCTCATTTGGTCAATTCCAGCCCTAATGTTCATGAGTACCATCCTGTTCTCCTATTGGTCAGAATACAGACATGATACCTTCCCAGAAGTACTTCCCCTCTCTTCCTGCATGCTTTCAGTTTCATGTTGGTGTCCTAAATTCGTAAAGAGTTGCGTATTTTTTATGGTTATGGCTCTCCTCCGCTACCATACATTCTCCACCCTACCCCCTGCTCTGACACTTTGCCTCAGTCAAAGGTAAGCATTGTTATTTTTCATGTATTTTATTCTGTTTCATTTATTTTATCTGCTTTATTCTGTTTATTCTGTTCATTGTTTATTAGTATTTATTAGATTTATAATGTGTACTTATTTAATTTTTCTCTGGTTTTCCAAGTTATTTTTATGTTTTATTTTCCATGTTATGTTTCTGTGTGGCTTGGAACAAATTAAGTATTTAGGCGTTTTACATGCAAAAATCCAGCATTCGAAGGCCAGCCTAGAACGCAATAATTCCATATCTCAAATTAATACTGTATAACATGACAAGATGAAACATCCAAGATTAATATTTGAATATTTGATTAGATTTTATTAGCAATAACATTGACTCTTATTTGAACTGTACATAACTATAGCTCAATAGAATGCCTATACACAGTGGCTATACTGTAGTCAAAAATATTTATGTCACTCATTATGGTGGTACTTGAAGTGCCACATTTTTTCTCAGATGGTACTTAGTAAAAAACTTGGTGAACTAAACTGATGAAATACAGTAAATGGACTTAATAATCAAACATGTTTAAATCAAAAGGATGACAATGATTTTTATATGAAAAGTGTTTAAATTACATTATGTTTTGTGAACATAAACATATATGAAGTTCGTACCTTCATAAAGTATATTCAGCACTTTCAATTCATCAGTACAGCATAACAAAATGGTAAATGAACAAACTCAGTTTCGCCCAAAGCACGCTTCTCTGTGTCAAATAAAGTTTTAAAGAGAAAAAGTGAGGGGCTTTGAAAAACTAAATCGCAAGTGGTTTCCAAAAACACAAGCATTTATCTTGGAACAAGGACGCAAACAAGACTACAGAAGGTCATCATACGCAACAGGCCTGGGTAAGAGGTAAGATCTTTCTCCTCTAACTCCCACAAAACAGCCACGTCCATGAGCGAGAGAGTACGTGTGGGGTTTTTTGTGTTTGGGGAGAGTGTGCTCAGAGGTTAAATTCGTATTCCTGAAAGTGTTCCCAGCAGAGATTAATCATTCTGGGCCGGGATGCATCATCGCAGCTATAAATCATCGGGCCTGACCTCTCTTTCCTCTCTCTTGTGATATTAGTGAGGAGCGGTGAGTAGCAAGATTGCTCTCTGCGTGATGGTTGCCACAAATGGTTTGTACATTACATATCTTTCAAAGTGCATCTATCTCAAAGCGAGCAAAAATAGAAAAGGCCATGCCATGTCTAAGCGCTGTGAGCTCTTTTTTGGAGTAAAATGTGACAGGTATAAGTAAAACAGATGTCCAGTTATGTCATGTCGGCCATTATAAGGTTGCCTGTCCTCAAAATCAATTTAGCCATCAGTGACTGAAACCCTCAGTGCTCTTCTGAAAACACCCAGCTGTGGGTATTTGATGAGCTTGTTTGACTCTGCTATGACATTGCTATTTTGTGCTGAATAGGTTGCAGACTTGTAGATGTAGATGAGTAATGTACATAACCACAACACAATTTTCAGTATTTCTGAATGAAAAGATGACATATAGATATATATAAACTTTTTCATAATCTCCATCCATCTCTGTTTTTTTGGCAGGAATGGCCCTCTTTGTCTCAACATTTTTTTTTTACTGTTCATTGTTTTAGTAATTTCATAGAAATTGGCTTATTTTGACTTAAGTTTGACAAATCAACTGAAAAACTCAAAATTAGCAAAAAATCACATCACAGCCTCATTTTATCACTAATCAGTGTCTGAAAGATTATTTAGTAGCAGATACTGAAACTTCAGACAATTTCCTGGGTCATTGAATTATTGTTTATCTAACAGTTTCAAATTACTATTTAACTTATCACTTCACTCGAAAATCAGACCAGAGTCAGGGGGGTTAAAGACAGCTGAAAAAAGCAACACAATTTGAATAACCAATACAGAAGCAACGTTGATGTATGTAAAACTAGGTAGATGCTCTATAGCAAATCCTTGTGTAAATTCCTCAACCCTCCACTGTTTGAACCTTCTAAGAATTCTCTGAGGAACCCACTGAAACCTGCAGCTGGTCTCTGCAGACCTTGAGTAGTGACCCCAGGTTTCTGTGTCATCTATTTTTGTATTCTATCCATCCCTTTACACTAATTACTGTAGTGTACAGTTGCAGAGGTTGGATTTGCTAGATAATTTTATCTGGAGTTCAAATTAGTTATTCAAAGGAATTAAGAAACATTTTAAAACAACTTATCTCCATATCATTTTGCATGGTACATATTTACACTCAAACCTGTTTACGACTTATTTCCAAATAGTTTATTTAACACAAGGTAATCCATTTCCTCAAATCACCTATAACATGGGTAAATGTAATTCAATTGAAATAGGTGGGTTTAATCCACACACTGTTCCTAAAATAACTTTTCACAGATGAGTAAACACCTTCCTTGCTGGTGAATAATCAGAGTTGTGATGAGGATTAAAAACTTATAAATGGAATAGAATGGAATGGAATACAGTAGAATGGAATGGAAGAGAATAAAAAGGAGAGGAGACGAGAGGAGAGGAGACGGGGGTGGAAGGGAAGAGAAGAGAAATGATTGTATAAAAGGTAAATAAAAACTTATGTAACTGCACAAATGTATTGGATGTCATTAATAAAAAAATTAAAAGCTTGCACTGACAAACAGTGGGTGCAACTGAGCTATGTAGACCTGCATTTTTAACACAAATGTATTAAAAAGGACTGAACATAATCTGAAAATGCCTTCATGTTCACCCAACAATAAAGAAGCCATTGCCAGGAATCGGTCGGCTGATGGTTTTGGGAAACACTGCTGTAACTCAGCACCAGTTCAGAGTGCCAGTGGCGGGTATCAGAGTGGGCAGACAGCACTGATAGATGTCTAGGGAGCTCTTTCTCCCTGATGCAGACTGAAGATAGCAGCTGGACTGAAGCCAACTCACCATTGGATTTACTTTTTCACTAACACATCATCAATCATAAAGCATCTCACTAATGTTTTAAAACATTTTACACAAAGATACAAAACCATGTGTATGTTTAAACTACAGAATACCACAAACATGGATTCTAATAATAAAGACCATTATAAATCCTTTGCTAATGTCTAATGATAAACTAACTTTGTTGTACAATTTAAATTTACTTGAGTCAACTAATATAGCACCACTGGCTTTCATAGTCAACATTCCAAAATCAGCATTTATTGATTATAATTTTTTTATAACTACATAATGTTTTAATTCAGTTTTTATTGTATTTTTCATAACGTTTAAACAGCAGCACCCAGGAAAACAGAAACTGTGTTTAGGTACATCAGAGACACTGTAACGCAGTCTGAGAAAATGTCAAAGGATCATCCCCTCAGTCTGAGGTCACTGTTTTTTTTTTTTTCAGTCATAACAAATGTTGAAGGAGGTACTGGTGACAGGCCAGTCATTGTTCATCAGCTCTCCCATTATCCACTTCCCATGTGTTTGCGGTTTTAGATGCATTAGGGTTATTACAGCCTTCCACTCATTGCAGTAATATTTTAATCTGCAAAGAGCTGGATTCACAGTCTGCATCTGCCATAGAACTCGGCGGGTGATCGGACACACCTGATACATCAATACAGCACTTGGAGAGCATTTTTTGGGTTCTTGTGAAAAGCACCTTTCAAATCTTTCAACTGACAAAATCGACTATGAAGCACACAATCAAACATCTCCTTCTCCATCCTCTTATTTCACGAGTTCGCTCTTGCATGTAATTTCCCAGTATCACAAGCATGTTGTGAGCAATGGAGAAGCATATTTGGCAAGCTGTTCAAGTGATGAGTCTGGAACCTTTGTTTCTTTAACAAAGTCAACTAATATAATGCCTAATCAATATAATGCCTAGTTTAAAAAAAAAGGTGACAATATGATTATATGATATTTTATCCATCCCTGCCAGTAAACCGATGTTTATACACAGTGCCAAAATCCTGAAGCTCAGATCTTAAACACTGATCCGAAGTTGATTAAATCAGCTGTGTGACATGACTTCAGCCAAATGAAACTTAAGAATGTTTCAAAACATTTAAGCCATTTGCCGTTGGCTGATGAAGATTCAGAATGTTTCCAAATATTTAGGACTAGTTTCGTTGACCAATGAAGCTTCAGATTGTTTCCAAACATTGAAGCCATGTGCATTTAATTAGCAAAGCTTGAGGATGTTTCTTAACACTCAAGTCACATGACTTCAGCCAAACAAAGCTTTAGATCATTCCAAAAAAAAATTGTCACGTTGCTTTGACTAAAAAAACTTCAGAATGTTTTGGAGGAATGTTTTGCCTTAAACATACCCTTGATGCGCTTCACCGGGATTCAATGTGGACTTGTCCAAGAACTACTCCCACAAGAGTATTGAAGATGGATAAAGATATAAATTTCTCTGAATAATCACTTTCAACACTGTGACTTTGCAACAAAAATAGCATTCAATAAAGTAGGAAAGAAGAGGATGACTAAAACAAATCTTTGCACAAGGATGCAAACAGAGGGAGTTTCAGCAGAGATGAGCTAAGTCAAGCATCTGCTCTCATTTTGGAGTTCATTGAGAGCAGTGGTGCTTACAGAGCCAAAACAGCAACAAGGCAGTGTATGAGCAGCTTGCAGACCCAAAACAGCAACAGGACAGTATGTGAGCTTTTGAGGATTAAGACCACACACAAACATATATTAATGAATATAAATAATGAGTGATAGACTAATTGGTTTCATTATTAAGATTATAAAAGGTGCACAGTGTATGGTTCCACACATGATGGTGAATTTAGTATTTCTGTTCACCACTTGCAGAGTGACACGTTGTTTTAATGACAGAATTGCAAAAGTTGGAATTGGTAAAAGGGACATAAAGTATTTTGATATATGACCTAAGTAACATAAGTTCATTTTTATTGGTTTTTACATTAGACATGTTTCTTATTCAAAAATGTTTTTATTGAAATGTATATTAATTGAAACTGATGTTTTTTTTGTTGTTGTATTATAGTTTTAAAGGTCCTATCCACTTAGACATTTCTCAATTTCTATATTTTATGTCAGGTTAAGTTTGATATTTTATATTAGTGTGAGCTGGCAGTGCCATGTCCCTCACTAGAAGAGTTTTTTTGTACCAACTACTTCTAAACAAGACAACTTCCATTGTTTTGAAAAAAATCCAAAGATTTGCTTCATTACAAATGCAGAATATAAAGCCACTGCCACTCTTAAGACCTAATGATAAGCTTGCCCCTAGCCCCTCTCATCTCTACCTACTGTGGAAGACACTTGTTTTTGGAACTGTTTGATAATAAATAACTTACTCATTGCATAAATAAGTCAACCATGTGTGTCCAAGGCCCGAAGGCTCAACTACCTTGATCAAGCTATTGTTACTGAGGGACCTATGGGACTACAATAAAACTAACTATTTTGGTGGCCAAATTAACACCAGGGCACAGAAAGGTCATAGTATAAATTAACATTTTGGCTGGGTATAACTTACCACTTCAGATACACAGGTCATTTTAAGAGCATCTGCACAACTTTCCTTTAATTTCTTCTTAAACCTTTCATCCACACACAAGCAGTGCAAAAATCCACAGAGAAAGGAAGATTTGTGAATCTATTTGTGAAGAGGATTTTCTTAACAATCATCTTTTCTCTCTTACTCATCCCCAGTTGATCTCTGCAATCCATCCATTTGATTTTAAGCTCTAATTGAGAGATACCACTCTCTAGAGTAAAATAGGCTGGGGAAAGATAGTGCAAGCAGATGAAAGCCAGGGTCCCAACAGAAAGCATCCATTTCTTGGTCTTCCCCATCTATCTTCCATCTATATTGTATTGCACCAATAACTACATTAACTCACCTAGTATACCTACTTTAGGTACTAAATTTTGCAAAAAGTGAGATAGTATAGTATACTGAGAGTATGAATGCCAGTTGACCATCCAGTTTATTGTATAGTTCAAAAAATATATGAGCAAGCAATTGGAAAACAAGCAACTTTCAAATTCAACTGCACATGCAAATTAAAATCTACTGGTGCCATTATCCAGCTAACCTTGCATAACCTGCTAAAATCCCTCAATGGTACAGATGAAACATGAGTATTACACTTGAGAGGACCACGGACTACTTTCAATTCATGCACCTGACCATGTACCTCACCATAATTCTCCTTAATTTTTAGCAGTGATTTTAACTATTTAAGTTTTTCATCTATGTCTGTTATACTCAAGGTTTGGATATCGATCACGGATAGGTTATATTTTAATTTCACAATATCATATTTTGTTGCAGGAGAAGTAGAGACGTAAAAGTCTTACTGTATGGAGTTGTTGCATGCAGATGCATCCAGACATAGAAAAGCACTAATCTCCACCTAACACAGTGCCATATTGCTTCACTCTACAACATAAAAACAAGTTTCGAATCTGAATACCAACACACTGTGAAAATGCTTTGATTGGTTCTTTTGATTATGAGATTGAAGTTGCTTTACTCACAGTCACAGCTTGATGGTGCTAATTAACTCTCATTAACTCTCCTAAGAGTACAAAACAAAATAAATGACAGTTTTGAATGCAGCACGTGTGGATCTGTAATATCTGTGAGTGGACACAACCTCTTCAGCCTCTCATGCACACTGGGGCTTTTAACAAAATGCTATGGAATGAATGAGTTGCAACTTGTAAGTTCTATGAAACAATTGTCAATCAAAAAATTCCCAAGAATTTGCGCACCATCTAATATCCAGGTGCAAGGTTCTGTATTGTCATTTTTGACCTCCAAAGATCAAATGCAATGTGTTAACTGATGAAGGAAATGTATGAAAGAGATGTATACTCAATGGAGAAATGTTTACTCCATAAGTCAACGTGCAGATAAAGTCTAAATTGGGTCCGCCCATCAAATACCAGTATTCAATGTGTACAGGACAGATATATATAAAATTATGTCATCAACATTCGACCCTCTTTTGCACACTGGGTTAAGATTAACAGAGGACCTGTTTGTTTTGCATCACAAGTTGGCAAGTACTTAATGTTTTTTTTCTGCAAGTAGTTGAAGCAAAACTAAAATTAATCAGAGTAAACAGTAATCTTTCACATGATTCTTTGTTTCAGGCTCTATCTGTTCTCCTCACATTCGGTGAAAAGAGCTAACTAGACTTGCAGGTATAATTTGGTTGTTACCCTCATTCTGTAGTTCTCCAGACACAGTTTTCCTTGCCTTTATTTTCTAAATGAGGACAAATTGAGTTCAAGCAATTTGTCCATTTAATCACCAGATAATTTCTCATCAAGATCAAGCACATTTTGTTCTTACAATTGATGACCCAATTGGCTATAAACAGTGTACACATTATGCATATTGCATATGCTGTTATAGCTAAACTATATTAAATAATAACTTTGTTCACAGAAAGGAGCATCTCTCTTCTATTACAGCTTTATAGCCTTATCTCTATTAACACCTTTACACTTTTGTAAAATTTGTCTAGTGATCAATCATCCAGACATTTTCTTCTTCTCTGCTTACAGCTAAGGTAAGGTCTGCTACGTCCCAATCTGCACACTATTCATACTTTCATGGGTGTGAAATGAGTATTAGGGAGTCCCAAACCATAGTGTACATAAAAAAGTATATGTACATGTTCTTCTGAAAATGAGTATCTACTTCAAGGGTTTTGCTCCCTATCCAGATCAAGCAGGAAGTATATAGAGCCCACACTCTATAGCACCTATTTGTGGCAGTTTACAGTCACCAATCAACCTAATCTATTCTGTTTCAGGCAGACGAAGATAATCAGATTGTCTTGTGAGGTTTGCACGCATAATTCTATGTTATGCATTCGCAACACATAGAAACAAGTGCAATGTAAAATATTTAAAATATTTTTTTAAACATATTAAATAAAATGATGTGTTAAATGTATTTAAATGTAAATGTAAAATATGTTTTCACCAGAATAAGAAAGCTCCATAAGGGTATAGCAGCATAATACTGATTTATTAACCAAAAATACTGTTACTTATTGGAATCGAATACAATTGAAATAATAGAACAATGATATTTTGCTGAGCTGATAAACTCTATATTCATGGAGCCAGTTCTACATTTGCAACGTGTTTTACAGTTACTATTTATTCATGTCCCTCTCTCTCAAAATTCTAACAGGGACATAGGTGCAGAAGGGGACAGTTACCATCAGTGCGCAGAAAAACGGGTGCGCGCTTTCCATACAGAAGGGTCTGTTGGAATGCGGTCTCTAAAACAAGACTGAACAGTCTGTATAGCGTCTATTTGCACCGCAGACTTACTGTACTTCTGAAAGCAGCAAGTCGGACACAATAAATTATAGGAAACCGTCTTCTTTTTATGTCCTTTTACCCAAGCAAAGACATTTTGGGGACGCATAGCCAAAAACTCCGCAGATCAGACGTATTAATTCAATGTTTAGCATTCACACGAGAGCGCAGACCTGTCGCAGAGCGTATGATACAGCGATTAAAGGTCTTACCTGCGCAGAAAATCCTCCTCATCTCCCGAAGGAAACTTTTATCCCCCCCGGGCAGCACCTTTAACCACAAAGCTCGCGATACTTTTCTTGAGAAAAAAAGCAGTCCTTCTGATCTTGAAGCGCCACGTTTGAGAGAAGCTTTATGGTGCTGTGGAGAGCCAGGTAAACGTTGAGTGTCCGCTGGGATCTTCAGAAACGCGCAAGCGACAACAAGCCACAACCGCGAGTCGTTGGTTAGGCTACAAGAGAGCCCGCTGCGCACTGAATGAATGCGGACAGCGAGCTCGGACGCTACCATTCACAGCGAGGGACCACCGCCTGATACCGGCGAGGTCCACCTCAAGACCTGAACGCTCGAATACTAACCAGAACGACTTTGGGAATTTGAAAAGTCGTATGAACTTGAGCGAAGGCGTTTTATTTTCTATCAGGAGAATTTTCTGCTTCTAATAGATGATCTGCGTACTGATCATCCCACACTTGTGTAAGAAGAATGAATGATAGATAAAAGAATGATAGAATAGTGAATGTCAAAGTTTTTTTTATCAGTATAAGCATTATCATCGTTATTAATAGTTGGTTTACTCGATACAAAATACATTTACATTTACATTTATGCATTTGGCAGACGATTTTGCCCAAAGCGACTTACATTAGGGGAGAGACAATATGCAACTATCTCAGCTTCTCATAATCGAAATTGTATCAACTGATCAATAAACCAAAGCAGTGAGGAAGTAGAGGAAGAAGATAAAGACAGAGGAGGAAAAAAAGAAAGTAGTTTTTTTTTATAGTAGGTGTTCCCCTTTTGAATTGTATGCCATTAAAAATATTAAGCTAATGTTAACTTGTTTACCCAAGCTTTCACCCCTTTATACTATGGACCTGTAAAAAAGTATATTCAGGTCAGATATAAACTGACATAATGTCGTAATTCTCAAAAAATATCTAAATAAAAAGGTCTATGATTTAGTTTTAGTCTTTGTACAACCATGTAAATACAATTAAAACCATGTTTCGAAAACTGTTTTGAAAAATTACTTTAATTTAAGTAAAGATATTCACAACTGTCAATCGACAGGCAGATGCAATGTGCCCACATTGCAATTATTACTTGCTCTACCTCTGACCCATACTTTCCATGAAGACACCAAAGTCAATCTTAAATATTTAATTTCAATGTCAGATAATTACCAGAGGGTTCGGAACTATGCCACAACTGTCAATTTACTGCTCTCAGGATCTAAAAATAAACACTATTATCAATATTACAAATTATTATTATTAATATTATAAATGATTACAAATATTATAGATGTATAGCAACAATTATTTTCAATTTATGAAAAAATACTAGTTACAGCAAACTTAACATCATAGCATTATGTTACTGTGCATACACTATCAAAAATGTCATTTATAAAATAATTTTACATTACACTGAACAAATAGAACATAACATAAGTGTTTGAGCAGAAAGCTGATTTTTAAATTAGAAAGGAGTCTTAAATTAGTGGTATCATATTTTTCACCACTTTTTCATGTTATACTATGAACCTGTAAATAAGATAATAAATAAACAATAAACTTAGCAGCTCCTTTCAGATCTGTGTTCATTGAGGCGATGTCTTTCTTTCGCGTGTTAGATACAGATTTCAAACCACCTCTGAGCTGTGCAGGTCAGGAACACTGAGCCTTCGCCTGAAATATTTTCTCATGACAACTCAACAAAACAAAAACAAATTACTAAACATAGTCGGTATGTTTCTGATATGTTTGCATGTTTTGTGGAATTAGCCAGGTGCTTAAAAAGAAGGAGACAAAAAATCCCAAAGACCCACTTCTCTCAAAAAAAATGTTTCTGTCAACTACGTGCCTTGAGAAAAGTGTGGACCACAAAGACATTAAAGTCAGTGTAACAATTTATTAAATGAAAACAAACAACAAGTCCAAGGAAACTATTGGGCTAACAAAACAAATGACCCATAAATAGGGAAATTTGGTAATCTGACATTGACAAGCATACTAGAAAGCAAACAATACTGAAATACCTAAATGTTTCTTCCAACTCTCAGATTTTAACAAGAAATAAGCAATGTGCCTGCAAGGAGCGGACAACATAGAAGAAATACAAAGGTGACCTAGTCACTATTAGTGAGACAGTATTAGACATAAAACAACAAGAGACCGTATGCTACAAACAACTTCAAAACAAAGATGGCCACTGCTAATCATGTGATGTGGCCCACATGACTGGAGATAGCAAAGAATAGGAAAAAGAATAGACAAACTAGTTGACACACTATCCATACTTTTAAATATGTGGAATGATAATTAGTGCATCCCTTGGATATAAAATTATTCAAGCTGTACTTTTCCCGGTTAGATATTTAGAGATATTTTTTGCAGATTGATAGACCCCCAGCTGTCTGATATTTCCCCAATCTACTGTGCTTTTACTCTTGGACACCACAACAATCAAGCCCTCCAAGTAATATGATTAATCGAAGAAACACAGAAAAACAAATATTAGCAATATAGGAAATGTTAAATTGAATATTAAATTTGAATATTTTTTAATGAATGAATGGGAAAGAAGGATTTAAATTCCTGAACACTGCATGCATAATGATGTTGTCAAAACTTTACTTTACTAAACTGCATGTATTCTTCTGAAAAATAACAATCTATCTACTGTAAAGGTGCAGTATAAGTATTCGGATACAGGAGATTACATGACTGAATGCCGAATGCATGACATTAAAATATATGATATCGATTACTCAAGTAGACTATAAAGGAGAATAACGTGTCAAATTATGAACTAAAATAGTATTTATACAGTCAATGAGGTGTCCTCTTTTTACTATCAGTAAAAATGATTAATGCATGACTTATGCCCTTTTTGTGAACTTCCAGAAAAAAAAGTTGCACTTTGCGACATTAGCATTACCACCTGATATTTTTTGTAGGAGGAAGAGGTGTAAAACATTGTGTCTTGCTCTTAAAATGTTTGGAAAATAAACATAATGAAACACAAATCGCAGAGAAAAAAAACTGAGAAATTGCTGATTGCCAAGGTATTTCACTTTTTTTTCCAGTTTTACAGTTTGCACTTATATATTTTTTTCTCCACTGATAGTTCTGTACCAAAAAAAACAAAAAAATTAATTTCATCATAGGCATGGTTTGTTCAGAAGGATTCCTTTATATTAACAGTACTTTTTTTACAGATTTTTTTTTTTACAGTGCAGATTAATATATATAATGACTAACATTTTTTATTTTTATAACTACCAAAACCTTTTTTCCTTTAAATCAACATACTGCATACCACAATATGTACAAAACAGTACAATTGAAATCTAGAAAACATACATTATACATTTTGGGGGGTTAAATATATTTTAATGAATATGCAGACTCACATACAGCATCTCATAGTCCATATGAAATGTCATTGAAAGAACTGCATTGTATGGACACAACTACACCAATATATTTCCAAAACATGTGTTGATGGGTGAATTATTTTACAGCACAATTCACTGCACATTATAGTGAGTCTAATTTGTCTGTACTTGGTCACTGACTACTTGTATGTGATGACTCCTGTTCATCATCCAAAGTGCTCACAAGGTTAGGCATGTGTAAGAGCAGAGTATTGAAGTAGTTGAAGGTCGCATGTGCAGAAATCCAATTTCCCATTATACCATCTTGATGGTTAAGTATGTGCATATAGATAACATTATTGAGCACCAGTTTTTTCTTTAGATGTGGTGGCAGCAGGGTGTGCAATGGATGACAGAAAGTCAGCTGCATTATGATGTTTTTGGAAACTCAGGGGCTGGCAACTAATGCAGACCATAAAAGTGCTGCAGGCAGGTTCATTGGGAATCTGGCTTGTGTGTTAATGAAATGTTTAAAGTGGTTAAAATTTTTACAAAGAATGTTATATTTTTAATTTGTACTAAGATGAACTCTTTGCAGAATAGGGGTTAATGAGTACGACATACATTGCAACTCTTCAAATATTGCTACATGGCATGGCTATGTTTACAACATAGTATTCTTAAGTGAAATTGCCTAAATAAGACTTTTTTTCACTACTTGTCCATTTATTTGGTCAAATTAATAATCAATTTGTTAAAAAGCCTAGTGATTGGTGAACATGGCATACATTTCAGTTGACCTACAGTACCCCTGGGTTCAAATAATTACATATCTTATAATGTGTCATAGTGTTACTATGGACTCAAGCAATTTCCTCTATAAAAAAGTTGTGATGACATTATCCGGCATGAGAGCAAGGTATGCCATAAATGCAATGCAATTACTGGCTGAGTCGTTGATGAGTGTTTCCAGTTATTTAATGCCAAACAAGGATCTAACTGCATATTTCCCTATGGGAATGAAACATTAAGACCATGTTGTTTGGAAAACATTTCTTACTCTCCATGGCTGATTGTCTGATTTGGTTATAACACAGCATGGGTTTCGTCTTGAAAGACAAAGATAGGGAAGCATTCAGGTGCGTCCATATAGGTTTGTGCCCCCTACCTGCAACAAAGATGGATTTCAGTGAGACAAGTCTGTTTTGTACCAAGCTGTGATTCTCAATGAGTTTATTCTTTTGGCTTCAGACCAGTGATGCTCAGCGTGGAGTTGTGTCAACAAATCCATGATGATACAGATGCTTTAAAATGTGTCTCAAAGGTACAATTTCAGCATTGCCACAACTTTGATCATGACCATCCTTTTGCCTGTCACAAACAGATGATTTGAACATAATTCATAGAAAATAAAAGAAAAGAAGTAAAACCAAACCAGATCGATTTCATGTCATGCTGTCCTATATTTGAAATCAGATATCATTCTTTATTGATGTTGACTAATTTCTTACTAGCAAATGTATAAGTTATCTATTATATTAGATGTAGTTGTTTGATTCAATTTAATTTGGTCATTAGTTAATGATAAATAAAACCTGATTTTGGAAAAAAGTTCAAATGTTTTAAAATTTCAGATGTGGATAAACCTACTTCAATTAATTGGTAATGTCCAGCAGGTTACCCCACATGTCAGTGGGTCTTCAAATCATTATTCAAATGTATAGAAAAATTAGAATAGCTGTGATAAAAATTGCCAAATATTTTAATTCTTCTTCACTTTGATCTTTTCTAAATCCACTTTTAACTTTCTGCACATAGGCCTTTCATATTCACAGCCTTGTTGTGTTTCACACTTTATCTCAAAGTATTTATTATGTGACAGTGTTCCTCCCAATCAGCACTCTCCTGCTCACAAACCACCGACACCTGGGAGATCGAATCATCGCAGCGCAGGCACATCTGCCTCTGATCAGCAGCAGGGGATAAAAGGATCCCAGAGGTACCGAGGAAGAGAGTATTTGACTCCGATGAGGACTGAGGTTGCCAATCGCTGTTTCCCTATTTCTCCCCTACCAGAGAGCAGCTGAGCTGGGACCGCCTGATCCACTCGCTAATTCACCTGGGGATTGCCGAGAAGAGGACACACCACAAGCACCTGCACCAAACCTCACCAGAGAGTGGAGCACCTGAGCACCAGACTCCCTGTCTTCACACCTCACCCTTTTGTCTGTAAATAAAGCCACCCTCCGGGTGTTTGCACTGAAAACCCCTCTGTGTGATTCTTCACCTCGCTATACTAGTGGAGAATGCTAGTGTTTTAGAAGAATCTCACCTGAACCCTCGCAATCTCACCGGCTGCCATTATTGTTTGCATTCACTGGTTTTATGTGTGTTCACAGATCCACAGCAGCGTGCGCTTCTCTCCATCCAGAATGGAAGACCCGCAGAAGTGCTTAACCGAGGTTAGCATCCGCAAGCAACAAATTGCGGAACACCTCACAAAGCAGCAGGGTGAGGTGGTACGCGAGCTGGCCGAGCTACTCGCAGCGCTAGCCCAGTATATACCGTTCCCGGGAGGATTATACAGGCTTAAAAGCGGAGATCCTCACCTGGCTGGGTCTCTCACCAATACACGCAGCGCAGAGGTTTGCAGAGTGGGAGTTCAAGCCTCGCCACCCGGCTCGTGCCCAAACTGCCGACCTGTATCGCTTCGCCTGCGTCTGGCTGCTGGACGGAAACCCCTCGGCCAGCCAGGTTACAGAGAGGGTCGCCATGGACAGATGATGCGAACTCTTCCCAAAAGCAACTGCCAAGTGGTCACTATGAAGAACCCCACCACACTATGGGACCTGGTCGAGGGAGTTGAGCTGGCGGATGCAGTGCTGCCGCGCAACCTCCGGAAGGCACAGGAGCAGCGCCCTCAACAGGGCACCTCTTGACACCTTAGCAGGCTGGTGGCTCGCTCGCCAGTGGATGAACCCATGCCCACAGAACCATCACCTCCGAAGCAACGGAAATGGCTAGTGGGCTGTAGTATCCACCACCGACTTCCTGAGAGACACCAGAAGTATCATCCTGCTCAACACAACACACAGTACCTGGGGTCCACGTCGGTCGGGGACTTATCCGCCCTCAGTAGAAGATGGTCTCTGCCATCCAGGATGCTTCGACCCCAACCACAAAGACCCAGGTACATGCCTTCGTGGGATTGGCAGGGTATTACCGTTGTTTTATTCCCAATTTCTCCTCCTTTGACAGACCTGACCAGGAAGGGGTGGCCGGACCGAAGGATCACTTGGACGGAAGGATTGGAGGAGGCCTTCTGGGGGATAAAAGCGGCCCTCACATGCGAGCCTATATTCATAAGAAATTGTATGAAAGCTGTTGACCTATGATACAAAAAAATCGATACAATTGAGGCTTTGTCTGTTTTTAATTGTTATTATCCTTTTCAGAATGACATGTGCACTTCTCTTGTTCTCCCAGATTCCTCTGCTGCTCTTTCTAGTATTGGAGAGAATACAATCACAACTCAGCATTTTTGACATGCTTGATGGCACAGCCTGATTGGTTACAGCTCATCCAGTGATTTCTCATTACCAGCACCTCTTTCATTACCCCTTGGGGCTTCTAGACCCCTGTGATTCTGCCACGAGGCCTGTGATGTATGCTTATCTTTCTGCTGAGATGAAATAGTGCTTCTCTAACTAGTATAGCACTGCAGAGTGTAATGAGAGACTACTGCATCAACAAGCTGCACAGATTGAGCTTGTCTTCTCTTCATGTCTGCTATTTTTTGAACTCGTGTAGTGGTTGAGTAATGACGTCTCCATTGGTTTTACTGAGGGCATGTTATTTTTTCCATGGTCATTAGTAAGCAGTCTTGTTCTTATAAAGTAAATCATGGCCTCCTGGTGCTAAGTCAAAGAAATCTGCTTTAATTTTAAAACGTTATAATACATTGACACATGGATAAAAACGATATGTTATAGCATCACATCCTGATTATTATTTTTAGCTAGCTAGCTAGTCTGTCAGTCAGTCAGATTGTTTGCTTCATGCTAGTTAGTTAGTAGTTGATTAGTGTGTTATTTTATTTGTTAGTTTTTTGTTGGTTAGTGTGTTTGTTTTTGTTAGTTTATTATCTGTTTTTTTTTTAGTTAGTTGTTGTTTTTTTGTCTGTTAGTGTGATTGTTTGTTTGTTTTTTCTTCGTTTGTTTGTTTTGGCCAGTTAGTGTGTTTATATTCCTTACAAGCATTTATTATCTTCACAGTGTAGTCACTTAATTACTGCTTCATTAAATGTCACAAGGGGCCACCTTGTCTTTTGTTGATCAATCAGGTTTTTGATTCCAATTTAAGTTTAGTAGCTTGTTTTCCCATAGTGAATCCTTTAATTTCATGTTTTATTTCTTGTTTCTTTTATATATATATATATATATATATATATATATATATATATATATATATATATATATATATATATATATATATATATATATATATATATATATAAAGCTTTTTAAGTTGAATGACGGTCTATACTTGGATTCAACATTTTTTACACACACTGCAACCTGGCATTGTGCTTGTTTCTTTGTTTCTTTGTTTCTTTGTTTAGTTGACCAGCTACTCAAATGTCCTATTGTAATGTAACATATCCTATTGTAATGTAACATGATGACTGTATTGGAAAAATAAGATGCATTAGAATAATGCTCCAAATGTGTCAGCTTAGAACATTTCACCAATCAACTTTAAATATATTTTAATAATAATTTTGAATTTTGTTATGTGTAAATTTACACAAAATTAGCATCCTGAGAAGACTGTCATTTGTATAAAGGGATCTGATATCGTTTACCATTTTATTTTAAACAACGCAAGCAAATATACTAAGCGTACAACAATGTAAAATTTTAAAAGGAAAAAATCAACAGCAGTAATTGAGTGCAACTTCAGGTATTCCAGCGGTTATGAAATCACAGACATCAAGTACTGATTTGCTAACTTAGCAATTTACCACTTAAATTGAAGACTTAATTCAATTTCCCTGTTTCTTTCTTATCTCACTTCCTGTATGATTACTGTCTTAATGAATGTCATAATAAGCACAAAAACTGTGGAGAACAATGTCAGGTTTAAAAGTTAATTGTCTAATAATGCAGTCTAAAACTATTTTCACTACTTTTACACAATTGGCAAATAAATGGATTTACCTGAAGTTTCAATAGAACAATTCCGTGAAAGAACTTAGTAATCAAAGCTTTCTATAGTTTTAAAACTATAAACATGTATTTAAAAAAAAGTATAATTAACTTGAATAAATTAATCACTTGCAGACATTATGTGTGTCAAAAAAGGTCCAAGTCTGGCACTGCTCATAATTTATAATTTTTAATATAGCACAACAGACATGGGTCAAATAAATTTTTACTTAGTTGAGAACCAGTCTTGTACTAATTCATTAAAGTACTTGAATCATTTTAAACTATTTCAATTATCCCATAGCTTTACAGAGTGAAAATTGATATGGGATGAGCTTATTGCCAAAACAGTGATGTGTTTTTTTAACTTTTAAATTCAATAAATTAATCTCAATTTAACAATAATGCTTTTAAAACATAAAACCAAGCCAACAAGGGCCACATGGTAAGATATTATTTTGTACTAACAAAGTGTAATATTTAGGGGTTTTTTTTGTATGCACTCCCACTCTTAATTTGCCATGGGCAATGATTTAATGACGGAACAACCCAGGGGAAAATATTCAAATTTATCCAAAAAAGCAGCAAAAGTAAACAAAATCCAAACTTTACTGCACTCGCTATTGTGTTGACAGAAAAAAACCCTAGTTTGTCTGGTGTATTTGTTCCTGATAGCATGTTATTATAGTTGATTCTAACAACTATTGCTAGGATTGTTTTAATAATTCAGTTGTTATTGTTTAAATCAGAAATTAAGTATTTCTACCATGCACTTCAACTGCCTTCCAATGCATGCAGTATGAGTGCTCCTCTCCACTTTTTTAACTGTGTTTACTATTAGCAGCTGATGTGTGGAGTGCTTTTGGCATCTGGATAACCACAGGCATTCTGTCTGTCAGTAAAGCAGGCTTTAGGATGACATTTCAAAAATTATTCAGAATGTTCCTAGCCAAAAGTATATATTTGAGACTGGGTCATTTTGTCCTCTACTTGGCTCAACTATTCCACTCAACAGCTGTCTTTTTTCTTTTGTTCACTTCTTTGATAGGTGGATAATCTGTGTTTTGATTAAATCCCTTGATAGATAAATGAATAGACAGATAGGTGGGAATGGAGGAATATATTGATGAATGAGAGTATGAAATTACAAAAAGATGGGCGTAGGGATGAAAGAGACTGACTGGATGGTATGATAGTAACTACATCTCTGAAGCTGGAGCTCTAGGTGGACTAACTTTTTTTTACCTTAAAGAGCCAGAATTTTTCTCTGGCTCTTTTTATGTTGACAGATTTGTTTGAGACCTATTCAAAGTCCAGCCAAGCCTCTGATAACATCTTGATTTTTGGAAGTGGTTGGAAGCAGATTGATTACTGGTGCCAGCACTGTGAGATATTTCAGTAACAACGAAGTTTGTTTATTTTCTCTTTCTCCCCCAACACCAGTGCTATCTGACTACTCGTCTAGTCAAGCATGACTCCCTTGGTTTTGAGAAGTTTAACTCCACTGTGTGTCTTTATAGATGTGGTGTCTAGCTTCTTAAAAGCAAACAGCAGCTTTGAGCATGTTGTGTTTTAATATGTCAGGGGAGCCCATAGATTTTTATTGAGTGGGCAAGCAGGGTTCTGCCCAACAATGATGCTGCATTACAGGAACTAACACTATGGGATAACTTGCTAAGAATGTCAAGAACATTTTTCAACTCTCACTTTCATCTGTAAAGGTAAAAAGGAGATATTTAACGCAGCAACATTCAGGCCAAGACAATCTCAGTGTTCCCAAAAAAAAATAACAATTGCTGTACCTCAGCCATAAAACAGTATACCGAATACAAAAACAATACATGCAGATGTTCCAATAATGTTTTTTATTGGATGATCACAGCTCACCCATAGATAGGCCTTCTTCTTCATCAATTTGTCAGGGTTTGAGGGATGACCTAAACAAATATTTAAATATTTTGAAAAAAATATTTGGACATTTGAAACCTGAAGAAGGGTCTGGCCACCACTAAAACATCTTGTTTTTTTCCTTATCTCTCTTTTTCTTGATGCTTCTTGTCTTCACAGGAGAGATTATGTGAGCTCCAGCAGTTTAGGCCTCTCTTGATTCTTTGTTAGGAAGTAAGTCCCAACTTTTCTTGATTCCCAGTACTTCAAAAGTATGGTTTCACCGCATCTAACCAATGGGACTGTTCAGCATCAGGAAAAATAATATTTTAATGATGAACTCAGTTTTCAAGCTTTTGGATTATCTGTGAGTACCTCAGAAAGTTTTCTGCATGTTTGAATAAAAATGTAACTAAGTGTGTGGTTATATCCTTTTCTAGATGCTGACATACACATTATTTTTGGGTTAACTATTCTTTCTCATTTTCTGAACTAATAAATGTTTTCCTGCTTCTTAGTCTTAAAACTATTCCATAAGTTTGTTATTAAACTTGTAGATGTAGCTAAAGATCTCTGATTGATGGCTCATATGCATTGCTCATAGCAACATGATTGTTTTGGGTTCAGGATACTGTAATTAATAATAAAAATGTTTTAGTATTAATTAAAAAATTATCTATGATCAAAACAATCAAATTTCCAACATAAAACAAAGGCTTTGTTAAATATTGAATATATGTGTGTGTGTCTCTCTCTTTTGCATAAAAAGACTCCTTTTTGAAAGCAAAACTTTTAGGTGATACACTCATGTAGGTTATGTGAACAATTAGATTTGGACTTTGAAAGGATATTCACTAATTTATGTTGTGTGGATTGTGTTTAAAGGTTGTTATTTCTCTCATAGCAAAATGAAATCAAAACAGGGTGAGATAAATAGAAATGAAACAAGGAGAAAACCCATTTAAACCTAGATATTCATTGATATATTTTGTATTACAGGATGGTCCCGGATCTAAACAAATAGGTGCCAACTCCATTCTACAAGGTACCGAACCACACACCCTCTTGCTCCGGCATAAGCTTTAGCCCTGGTTGCATAATTGGAAAGCAATATTTATCATAAACAACAGATTTGAACACACTACTTTTTTGTTGCCTCCAAATGTGCTGTTCTGCCAAGAACTATGCTTCCCCTACATTCCCTTCTGAGAGAACCCTAAGTCAGAACTTGACAAAACATCTGCACAGACAATCTCTTTGAAAACTGTTTTTATGTCATCAAGAGGACCTATATGTTATATAGTAGTGCTTTATATGTACCACCTAGAGTATGACCAGGATTTAGACTACTCTGACCAATTGTTAACAAGTACATGTGAATATTGTCACATTATTTGGAGTGAAGAGAAAAATGTTTATCTCAGGACAACAAAATACACACACACACGAGACCCATTTGTAGTTAATTTAAATAAGAAAAACGCTGTTAATTTCCTAAAGCCATTTTGGGCTTCCCAAAAATCAATATAGGATTAAAAAATATGCACAAAAAACTGTAATACAACTTCTGGCATGTCTCTGATGGTATGATTTATTTAGGTACTGCCCTCAGCATTTAGCATCGCATCAGAAGTTCAAAACCCCTTGTTCATTAATGTCCCAAACTATCTCCTCATTTTCATTTCTTACTTAATACCAGGTGGAGAAATGCTATTGTTGTAACACCCAGAGATGTTCTGGTTAAGAAAAGCTATACACTGAAAGACATTATCTTATTTCACTTTTAAATCCATTATTTTGATTAAAGCCTCTTTTTGTAATTTTGGAGAACTTCATGTTGAAGCATGGAGAGAATATTATTGACACTTTAAGAGCAGAAGTTAAATCTCAGAAGACAAGCCTGAGTTTACTCCTAAATTAAGATCAGCATTGTGTTTAGCAGACATCATATTTGTGATTGCCAAAAGTAGAACCTTCTTTAATAAGAAACATATTCACTCTGTATCTTCTGCAGCCTTATAGTTCAAACAAATTCAAGTTTTTTGGATGAAAGCTTTCCCTCTGTTGAGTCTTTTGTTTTATGTAATGCTGGCAGTTAAATAACTTCTCATTTCTCCAAGCGAATTGACAGAAGTCTCCAAGAGAGCCTGCTTTAGACAAACCCATAGTCTCCATTTGAAGCTCCTCCATTTGGAAATCATAATAGTGTGGAGTTTTCTTGATCTGTGAAATGTGAGTCCTTCATTTGCAACACTCATCATGCGTTTTTTTCTTTCTTTATCTCGGCAGTAGTGTCTTAGAAGATGAAAGCCTTTACTGAGGCATGAAAAAGGTTAACTCGTTTTCTATTATTACCAAGACTGGCAAATTCATATCTTTGGGGTATATTTTACCAACCCGCACAATCACCTTCAAATCCAAATTCAAATGTGAGCTTCCTAATTGCATTGAAATTTGCTTCTTATATTTCATCTTACGCAAGAATTATTGCACCTAATTATGTATTCATGGAAGCCATTAGGAAAAGGAAGCAGGCATCTTAATGCATTTATTTTAAGCTCTAATTTAATGTGGTCAAGTTTAGTGTAATGATCATCAGCATTCATCTGTGATCTCTCGCCCCACAATTTCAGTTTCTTTATTCTGTCTAATGGCAACAACATAAAGTAGAGGAAGAAATGATCTAAGCTTGTCTTAAGATAAAGAGAAGATGGAGCTTGAGCTGGATTGTATTTGCAAGTTATTGTTTCCAAATTTGCACTGGAATTCATCAGTTTTGTGCCAGTTACCACAGTGTTCATGTACTATTTAAATAATAGAACTGTTAGCGGAGACATACAGAATTGAATGTTTTCATGTTTGCATTTAAGAACATTGACTCCATGCAAATTATGTACGTATGTGTATAATTAATTTCTTTATGACAAAACACAGGGGAGAAGAACAGTTAAAACCGAGACAGACACATGATGCCAAATCTAAGCTAATGTTTTCCACATCATAAAAAAAGAGGCAGCTAAATTGGTAGTTGCAAAACTAGTCTTTCAAGATCCTTTACAATTGGGAAAATAAACCTGTTGAGTTTTTGATAAATCCATAATTTTACTGGAATTTACTAAAATGCCTTCTGCTTTCATATTTCAACTGTGATGTAGATGTATAGACCCAGACGGAAGATTCCAAAATGGAAATATTTTTTTTTTAGAAAAATAGTACAATACAATTCAAAACAAGATCGTCTCGTACAAAAAAAATAACCAAAATACACCCAGGAGGGAAAAGGTAACAAAAACACCTAGAACTAAACAAAAATGTCCAATAGCGCATCCACCAATAGTGGATACTCATGCCTCCGGGTTATTCGGCCATCAGAAAGCAAGAGCAGAGGTTGGCAGGTGAGGCTAAGCTCTTCCAAAGACAGAGAAAACACGCAGAGCATATACAGGACATCGCAACATGGGGTATGAGGTTTATGGTTGACCATGGAAATGCATCAACTGCAGAAGCGGGGCACTTAAGAAGCAGACCAATTGGGCAAGTGGAGAGCAAGATTGCATGGGGAAAACAACCTTAACAAAAACATAAAAAATATACACCTCACATAAACACAAATACTTTTTCTTAACTTAACCTAGGGTCAGTTTTAACCCAGTTATAATAATTAGAGCCAAAACTGAAATCATAAGAGCACTGTCAGCTCACATACTGATCACCAGTTCCTTTCTTAACCATGGGTTTCTCATTTTGAATGGTTTTCCAATATACCTGCTCAAAAATAAAACAAACAACCTGACATATGTGGAGAATTGCCTAATTTTTGGTTGCCATTTGATCAGGGTTATACTGACAAAAAAGCCCAGAAGCCTGCACCAACAATATTAAAAGCAACATTTTAATTGATAAGGAGCCTAAACAAGAGATGAAGAACAAATTCACTGATTGTGATTGTATTTTATAGCTGATTTAATACATGGTCAAAACCAACCCATAAACACAATTGATGATAAAGGAAAGTTAGATTGAATGTTCAAATTATTTTCCTTTTTTTTCATTTTTTCTTAAAGTAGAGTTAAACTGTTTATTTTAAACTTTTTTTATATGTATTTCCTACATCTTTAAATATTGACCAGGTTTTCTATTCAGTAATATTAGCTTTGTTGCATAATCAACTTCACATGGCCCTTTGATTTTCACCTTGTCCTTTTACACTTAAATGAGCTAAGCACAGATAGACTGAAAGCTTATGTTGTGATGCTAGAGTTGTCAGCACTCAGAATGTGATTATCAACCAAAAACTGGATTACAACATGCAGAAGCTAGAAGTTGTGCAACAGATTTTGACCAGAATGGAGACTGGTGATGGACAATAAATGTCTGTAAATTGGCAGATATTGACACAAAGAAATCAGCATTTCTTCTCTTTTTCGGCTCTCTACACTCCATCGGCCTTGTCCAAGGCTGCTGTTGGGTAGTAAACAATTTCCCCTTGAAAACAAAATAGCGAGAAGTTCTGAATTCTTCCTTAAGGACAACACCTTCATGTACTTTTCCCCTGGTGTGGAGGGCGGGTCTTCACCCAGTTCCCCTATGGCACTCTTTTTTCCACCCTGATCTCACACTGTCCTCTATGAGAGCAGTCTGGGAGGGGTATTTTTTTTTAACAATCCTTCCTAATGTACCTCATTTCCTTTTTTTCTAATGCTACCTCTCGATGGACCTGTCTTCCCCTGTATTGTACTGTGATGTTTGTATGGTCCGAGGAGTTAAATTTTGCTGCATGTAACAGTGTAGAGCCCAATAAAGGCCTTCATTTATTCATTCATTCATGTTGGTCTGTTGCTGCCCCAGATAGAACATTTTTGGTAAGATATGTGAAAATGTGATAAAACAAAAAAAATTAACTAGTGTTAAAGAATTATATTGAAAGAGAGTTTTAGATTTTAGGGTTTCATCACAGTAACAATAAACGATTTTAGATTTTGAACATAGAAGTTGTTTTAAGAGCAGTTGTGGTCTGTTGGATAAGAAGGGGGTGTGAGTGTTGAAACACTTGCTCTCCCACCTTCAACAACCACAGCTGTGGTGCCCTTGAGCATGGCACCATTTTCACAATTACTCCCTGGGCAACGCAGCCATGGCTGCCCACTGCTCCGGGTGTGTGTTCTTGGTGTGTTTGTTCACTGCTATGACTGTACACTGGGATGGGATAAATGCAGAGCACAAATTCCAGGTATGGGTCACTCCATTTCTGGCCAACTGGTCACTTTCACATAAAAGGACCATGGCCAGCTCACATGCTCTGTAGGACCATGGACAGCGGCATTGTGCTGAATAACAGAAATGGCCTTCTGCAGGAAAAAGATTGTCAATCTACAGGAAGCAAACTAATGTATTCCAGTTTTATGAAAGAAGACATTTCCTTGGTGTTGCTCAAAATCAACAAAGGCAGTATTTATGTACTTTAACAAATATTATTTGTAATTTATTGACTCCATTTCATCAAAAATGTCAAAATGTACATGTGACAGCAAGTGTCCGTTATTGTTCCTTCTGCAGGTAAATGAATGTAAATTAATAAAACTAAGGTAAAGTAAAGGAATTCAGCAACCTTTTTGTAGTATGATTTTTGATTAGATTGGTAATACAATTATTTGTTTCCTAAAATTATATTGAACAAATGAATGAAATTGCCAGCAACGACTGAAGTGTGCATTCAAGAACAATTAATCGATATGTGGGAGTCTATGTGAATCTCATATATATATATTTTTTTCTCTCTCTCTGAACTTCTGGTGCAGAGGAGGAAACACTGAACAGTCATCAGTGCAGTCTGTATCAAGATGTTGATCTGTAGCCCACATACAGACAGCTGGCTTTTACCATGATGTGAGGCTTTTGAAGCAGATGGTGGAAATATACTTGTGTTGAGCTCAAATGTGCATGTACACTCACAGACTGACATTATTAAGGCTGAGCAACTTTAACCATAGCAAGTCTGAGAGAAGCTACAAATGTGCAAGTTCATTCGCAAATGTAAAACTCCATTTAGGAAATAATATTAACTTGTTAAGGGCATGAAAAGGGCATCTTTATAACTTGCCAATTACAGCCCTTTGGGAGTTGTAGCTTGGCATGGTCTTTTCTGTTCTGGTTCTGTTATTCATTAAGGTTTTTAATGAAATCCATACTTTTTTTTGTAATTTCTTAATTTTTTTCATGGAATCATTTGTAATTTGTAATGGTGTTTGTGAATCTGAATGATGTAAACTATTCTTCCTTGGTTTTTATGACTTGTTTTCATATAAGTTTTGAGAAACCTAATAAATCAGTGATTGAGAAAAAAACCCATAATACTGTAGGTAAACAACTTAAAGCATTATTTAAATGCAGGAGAAGCAGTCACATCTACACACTCTAAAGCGCACAAAGAGAAACTGAAATGTAACAAAAAATCTCCCTGTAAACGGTGGCATAAATAAAGGGCCAAAAAGTGTATCATCATACTTTTAAAAAGTGCAGTCCATTGTAAAGCCAAGGAGAAAATTGGCAAAAATTGACAGCCCTCGATGCATGAGTGTGTAATTTTGTTCTGTCTTTTCTTGAATGAATAACTGTTTCTCTTTGAGCCGAGCATATATGAGAACTAATAAAGTGCATTTGTAAAGTTGACAGATTACAGACAGCTCCAGAGGAAAAGAGCTAAATTAAGCATGGGAGAAAGGAAGAGAGTGAATACACTTTATCCCTAACGGATGAATAGAAAGTGATGCAAGGAGCGTCTGACCTATTTGTGAAACTGGCAAGAGCACTGCAAAGAAACATCAAAGTACTTCAAAGGCTTCTTTTATTTAGTTCATTGTCAAAACACTTTTTATAAAACGTCTTCACAAACTCCAACATTGGTAAACAGTCTGGATGTTAGAGAGCTCTTGACAAGCTAAAATAAGTGATGAAGGGATTTGAGTGATGGAGAGAATGGCATACGTCAGGATCATGATGAGGGGATTAAACTTTTTAACGGCATGAATTATAGTTATAGATTTCAAGACTCTGTTAGACCAACATAAGTCATCTAGGATGATGCTGTTATGTAATAATCAAGATGGCGGAAAATATAAGTATTATTCTCATTATTGACACTTGTTGTTCAAACATAATGTCTAATAGACTTGTTTAAACAATTAAATTACACAATTACTACAATTAAGACTTAAAGATTGTGCAAAGAGATGTTGCATCCATGACTTTACACATAGGTTTCTGAAGAGAAAATAGTTAAAGGAACACATTAAAGTGGGTTCAGTAATAATTTTTTTCTTGGTAAGCAGAAGCTGGTTTATGGGCAGTGGCAGGCTAATTTCAGGATCTCCTTTTTCTCACCTTACATACGTCACTATTCCTTACACCGTTCACATGCTCCTTTTTTAACTTTATGAGACAGTCCCTGACTCTCACTCATTGTCCATGCACAACAAAATTCTCAGAACAAAATTAACTCTATTCAGAGTGTCATTTGTACTTCTCTGAATAGAGTACGAAACACTCAAATGTTGTTAAAATACACCGTTTGTCATTGAAACCCATTAACCAATCAGATGAACCGTTGATGCATCTCATCTTCATAAGTTTTTTTTGGCTTATCAAAATATGTATGTATCTGTTGGAAATGGCTGGATTTTCTGTGTGCCTACAAGAAAAACCCAGGAAAGATTAGTTTCATTCATAAGCTGTAGTTTACATCTGACAGTTTTCTAAACAGAATTTCCTAACTCTTCCTCAAGATGCTTTTGGTAACTGCAGTTTGTTCGTCTATAGAAGATTCCATGGTTGACTTGAGTTTTGCTAGACCTCTACTATAAATTACTTTATTTATTAATTGAAATAAAGCACTTAACCATTTTAGGGCCTTTCTATGTATCCAATTAGAATGCAAAAATGAAAAAAAGAAAAAATATCTGACTTTTTACAAAACCTTCTCTTTGGTGTTGCGTCTGTATTCCCTTAGTTCACATCAGAGACTGAATGGGACGAGTCTCTACAAATGTTTCCAGATGGAGTGTATTATCAGTGCTTCACTGTCCGATGGGAGGTTGTTAGTGTCTCATCTCCATGCAGAAAGAAATAAATCAGAAGAGCTGAAAGTCCTCGTGCGGCTCAGACACTGGCTTAAGCAAACCTGGAGGGAAGACGCATTAGATTGATTGTTCAAGGCATGAATGGTGGAAACGGTAGATACTTTCTGGTCTACCAGACACTGTGTGACTCTCATGCCTGATTGACATTGTTCTTGCGCTTTTAAAATGTCATTGGCCTGCAGGAAATCCTGGGCAGTGAAATCTTCAAAAACAGTTTTGACCAACGTTTCAGTTTTTGGTCTAATCTTTCCTAGAAATTCAGAGGAAGAATTAAACCCTGAGATTTTCTTTAAAAGATTCAAACATATTTAACTTCTGTTCTATTTCCATCTGTGATGATTTCAAAGTCAGACCATGGGGAAGGGTGCCCATGGGTGGGGAAATAGAGACACTCTCGATCTCCTCCGGCAATCTCTGCTGCACTGGAACAATCCCTTCATGTTCCACAGAGGATTAAATGGGCTTTAATAGCAGACTTGCCTGTGCATTTCCAGGATAGGCTTTTAATCTCCAGGAATATTCTTTTCTTTTGAGGATTTCTGTCAGATTCTACTTTGGCCTAAGCGTTCTGTTTAATCGAGAGACTGGGAGATCAGGAGAGCATGTCAGTAAGCAGGTGTTAAGAATAAAATAAGAGCAGTCTTCAGAAAGACACTTTTGTACAGAAACATCCCTACTGCATTGCCATTTAGACTACAATAGTGCCAAGTACATGTCTTAAAACACAGGGGGCCATTTCTGTGGGATGCTAAACTGTATCATCTCAGAAGCTGTGTTTTATGTTGTCAGTTATGTTGAATATTTCTAAGACACAATTCATCTTAACTATAAGTTAAACAAAGGAGCGTTGAATAACCTGTGCGGTTTCCTGAATTGCATAAACATGTCACTGGGTGTTTCTAATCCAGCAAGAAAAGTTGACAGTTGAAACACCAGAAAACACAGAAGAGTAAGTGAAATAATCTTTAATTAAAATATTTATTGGTGAAAGACAACATGAAACATTACTTTTCAGTTTCATGTTTAGGGAAACAGAGGAAAAGAGGAACACCATGCAAAATATCTTTAAATTATAATACCATGTATAATATCTGGGGCATCTGATGTTTTTTGATCAGCCTCAGATCATTTCAGAAGAAATGCATTAGAACTGCAGATTTAAAATTTGGATTTCCTGACTCAATACTTCAAGATTTAGCTTCATCAAATAAACAGACAACATTTCTTTTTAATGTGTAAAATGTTGGCAGTGAGATACTCATACTGTTTTGCTTTGTTCTGTTTTAATTTTTTATATTTTTCTCCTTGTTTGCCAAATTTTTCTGTGGCTGTGGTTGCATCACACTTCCGATTTCTCATGCACAAAACAGAGGCTTTATTTGAACAGTGCATGAGCACTGGGAGAAATGCTAAAAGCATACTGAACTCACAAACATGTCAAACATGGGCCGGCCAGCATTCTCTGTAACCCTTTCTTATTTGTAGACGATTTATAAATGATTATGAGACACCTTATTAACTAGGTTAGCCAAATACAAGGTAAATTATTGTATGTAAAAATTGAGGTATAAACTTTTTTTTTGGTAACCACATATGTGTCCGTTCTCATTTTGGTTATTATTTAAACACTAGAGATCTTTCACTGAGGGACAATATGGTTAATGTGGCCGATCAATTGAACTGCATGTCAGCTATAACTTACTGTTTTTTCCACTGATGTATTTATAAGTTACTAAATGTTGTGATTTGAGCAGCTCCACATGTTCTCGGTCCCAGGAAGTTTCCCTTTTTTTTCTATTAACAATTGCACTTTTGTACAGTAAATATTCAAAGATCACATATCTGGACAACATGCTAGATAAAAAAAAGTTTCCTGTGTATGATTACTATGGTTATCTTTAAGTTCAAGTTTTGTTTGAGTTCCTCAACCAATCTTTGTAAAGTAACACTAACCTAATATACCTCTTGTCTCGATTGAGAATTAACACAATTTGACCAGTAATTATGGATGAACGGCATAAAATTGCATTTTAGTTTTTTGTTACAAAAAAATCTAACCGCTAATTTTGACCCCCAAATACACCCATCCATGTTTGCTCCTAGCCCTATGGGTGGGCTGCCTGTGTCACGGTCACTTTGTAAAAGATGGTTCTAAATTATCATTTACTGTGTATATGAATGGATTTTCACCTCCTATATATTCCGTTTAAGAAGAAAAAAAGTGTGTTCAACATTAGTGAGCACAGAAATGCACTGTTTTAAGTTCATCTGTACTGCTCACCATGACATATATAATACATTTTTAACCTCATTTTCATTATATTATGAGAATAGGTAGAAGCTGAAATATTGATTTTCCTAGTGGGCATTGTGTCGCCGCACAGATTTGATGAATTGCAGCTGGATTTATTATCTTATTAGATGGAGAAAAAAACAAAGAGGAAAAAAAAGCATTGGAAAAATGCAGTAAGACATAAACTCCACTCTAAAACTTGTTTTTGATGTATAGATAAACTAAAGAATACATCTAACAAACCATGCGGATACTGTGGATCTTCTGGCATTAGCAAGCTGTTTGGTTTGGGTTTTATTTTTTGTGCTTTGCTTTGATAATAAAACACTGTTTGTATTTTAAGCTTATCTACTATTCTTCACCCTCACCCTGATATATATAACACATTTTTAACTTCATTTTCATTATATTAGGAGAATAGGTAGAAGCTGAAATATTGATTTTCCTCGTGGCATTGTGTCGTCGCACCGATTTGATGAATTGCAGCTGGATTTATTATCTTATCTGAAGGAGAAAAAAACCCCTGAAAATAAAAACATGAAAAGACACAAGACATCCATTGTTGTTTTTTAAACTATGGAATGGACATGTTAAAATAGTATTAAAAACTGATTTAAACTGCACTCTAAAACTTGTTTTCGGTGTGAATAAACACTAAAGAATACATCTCATAAACCATACAGCTTCTGTGGAACTTCTGGCATTAGCATGCTTTTTGATTTGATTTGTATTTTCTTGTACTCTGCTTTGCTAAAAAAACACATTGCTAATTTTGCAATAATTAAAAAAAACATTCGAAGAATTAGGAAGAACAACAAAGAAAAAGAAACTTATTTTAATTAAATAAAGAAAAATTTAAAAAAAGTTTTAAACAACTTGCCTAGTGATAAAAGTATATTGGGATGTGATGACATGGATAATAACATACAGATTTTTTTTTTACAGTTAATAAGGTGTGTTATGTTTTGGGATGTAAATGTTGCAAATGTAAATTTAATTGTTTAATTATGAGTACATTTTCAGAAAAAGAAAAAAAAGATAACAGAGAAAGGCTTATAATGGTGGTTGTATATTAAACAGCTGTCTGTCTGTACACTGTCTGATTGATGGCCATGGACAAGCTTCATTTCCCTGCCAGCCAGAACTTCATCTTGTTTCAGAGCAGTGATGGGTGTGATCCCAGGTAGAAAATTGGACACATTTCCAAGGGACTTCACTCTTGGAATGAGCACTTTCAGACTCTCAGATTTTTTCCCCATCAGCCTAAAACGTTTTAGTCTCCCAAGAGAGAGAGAGAGAGAGAGAGAGAGAGAGAGACACACACACACACGCACACACACGCATGCACGCACGCATGCACGAACGCACACCACAGGATGGCAACAATCAGTTTGAAATTGTTTATTCATCATATAAGTACTTTTTTACGATATTCTCAAAACTGCTTTTTTAGTGATTGGTTTAACATCATGGGAATTATAGAGTTATTGATATATGTTAAAAAAAGCATATATATTTAAATCAATTTTTAGACTTTTAGACTTGCATAATCAAAACAGGTGTGAAAATAAAAATAAAAAAATCCATTGTTTTGAATGTTTGTTCGCATGTTAAAACAACGTAAAATACCAAATATGTTGCAGAAATTATGACTGAGCTCATTCATTTACATTAATTGACAGCAAAGTGGTTTTCAAGAAAGCCCTTTCTTAAAAATCCAGGCTCTAATTTTGCCTTGCTTTAACATAATCTGCAAATAGATGGCAAATGGTTGTGTCCTTTCTTATTCTGACTTGTGTTTCATTAAAGATAATACATTTTTCTTCCAAGTTGGATCCTATTTTAGGCAGTTAAATGTTTTGATATGTTGACAGGCCTAAATTTTCCTCTGAAACATTTTAAAAGCACATTTTGCCTTTAAATGTGGGTGGTGAAATTACTTTTTGAATTCAAGTAGCTTTTAAACACTAGAAATGTGCTTGTATACATCATGAAAGCAACACGTGTTGTTTCTCACACCTAAAAACACAATGTTGTTTTCAGATTTTAGTTTTTGTTGCATTTTAGCTGAAAAGAAAGTCAAAACCAATTTAAAGACCAAGTGAGCATTTTAAAGGGACAAATGATCACACATTGAAGCAGTTAACATACAGCAGTAGAAGCCAGGCTCTTCTCTTTAAGGTTTTTGCTGCAGAACTTTCAATACTCTTTTAATTTTATTGAAACAAGGTTGCCAGCTATGACATGCCGTTACCTAGAATGGCAATAATTTTGTAGTTAGCATGCATGTATTCAGTCTGCTTCGGTGCTCTTAGTTCAAACAGAGGGTTGTCTTGGGTCACTGACCATGTCTATTTCTTTATGTCCACAGTGTAGCAGTCTTGAAATTATTACTGCATAAAGAGTAAAAACATGTTTTATTCCCCCTCACTTCTCTCTCAAGACAAATTAATGAATAATTTCCAGTGAATAAGTAAATGTGCTTTAAAAATAAAAGTCCGGTGTGTCAGGTTCCTTGGTGAAGGGACACAAATGCAGGACAATTAAAAAAAAAATATATATATATATTGAATGAAAACTGTACTCAATTTACTAGTTACTTCTGATCTGAATGATACAAAGCAAAAACACTGATCGTCAACCTATTAGTAGAGCATCTAGACATTTATAATCCAACCAATATATTTATTTTACAATAAACTATTTTTCCTTAACTACTCAAAGTGCTGCTAATAATTATAATAAAGATGTATATAAATATTTTCTGACATAAGATTAAAGCCCAGTAATTACATTGTAATTACATCACCATGAAGCCTAGCCACCATGCTTCAATCAAGACGCAATTCAAGTTTCAAGCAGAAGCTGGGACTTGCCCCTAAAAACAATAAATTCTAGGACTGATTATGAACCCTGAAAGCCTTGTCAAACAAAAACCTCACAGTGACTCAACAACCTTCACAATCACATAATGACAACATTGGGTCCAAATTCTAAAGATTTTGATTAGATTTTTTTTTAATTAAAAATGAAAATCCCAATCCTTGAGACATAGTAAAAAATGTGTTTTGTGCATCCTTGAATATTTTAGGAATTGTTTTAATCTTTCTGCATTAGCTGTTGGATACTTTCATACATTTCGTACATACATATTTATACTGTATTTAACAGGATTGAACTTGCTGTCAAAATAAGTCCATAATTGATCTTATAATCCAAATTGTTTTGTTGTAACACACTACTTTTTCTTCTTTCTCTTAAAACAAGGTAAAGTTGGTCTAAAACAGGGAACAGGAAATAGTCTATAAATATATAATAAATGGATACTTGGTATTGCACACATTAGTACGGATTTTTATTTTGGAACTTGAACTGAAAGTTATTTTAAGATTGATTGATTTAAATATGGTCCTGAGGTCATTCATCCTTTGTTGAAAAATTTGTTTAGTTTAGTGACTTTGCATTCGACTCTAGTCATTTTTCCAGCAATAACAAATAAATCTGCTGAGAAGAGCACAAGTCCAGCCCCCGCAAATATCGACAGAGAAAAGAATAAGCAAGTGCTATTTCAGCTTACTTTGCATCTGTTTGAAAGATCTGTCCTACCCCTGCCTCTTTTCTATTTGAACATTCAGTGCACACCTGCTGGTACATCTTTGAGAGAGGCATTATACAGTAAAATCAGGCTTGAAGTCTGCTCTGAATGGACAGATTTCCACTGATTGGATGGTAATTGCCTTATTACCTCATGCACTTTTTGATCATGAGTCATCATGAGTTTTTCATCATAGAGTCTGAATTTGGGCAGCCAGATGGACTGCAACAATGAATGTTAGATAATGTGTTTTCAGAAGTCTGACTTGAGATTGATAATAGTGACAAAATAAACCAAGGCAAGTAGGGAGAGCTGTAAAATCTGTTTTTTTTTTCTCAACATCCTCCTGCCACCATCAGCTGCTTACATCATGGTAAGCTACATATCTTGATTTTTGTTACATGCATAGACGATCTGGGATAGTGTTTAACCTATTCCTTATGTGTTCGATTCAAACTATGTCTTTTTCCACAATCTGTCATGTTGAGCCTGTTTTTAATCCATCATCTCTATTTTCAGCACAGAAGACAGAAAGCATCTGGGTCTGATTTTTTTGTTTTGGTTCCTGAAATCAGATTGCTTGAATGAAAATGTCATCTGTCTGGTTTATTTGTGTATTCTGCAATATATAACCCAAATCTATGAAGATGTTCAAATGATTTCAAGACATCTGCAAAATCATTACAGAAAATAAATCTGGAATTTCAATGTACTTCATTCTGGCACAAACATGACACCAATTTTCCCCAGTGTCAACTTCTACCTCGTAGCCAAATCTTGTGGTCAGACCTGTTTCTGTCAATTTTTAAAACAAGAGGCAACTTCCCAAGAAGAAAATAATTAAGTTTATTTGAATGCATTTGTGGAGCAAATTGAATCTTGAAGTCACTTTGAACTCTCTTGCCATTTTCAGCGCACATTCCAAAACAGTATCTCTTTGTTTTGCTAGCAGAGATGCTAGTCTCTGGTTTTCTTGTGGAAATGGTTTATTATACAAATGATAATTGAATCAAGCCAGTTCATCCTATAGGTTTCAGGGATTTTCCAGAATTAATGGCGGGCTCACACTATGAAAACAATTTAATTTTCTTGACTCTTGAATGGGATTGCATACGACAGTATGAAACTGGAAGTTCCAGCATATGAGGTTTCTGACTCCGCTCTGACAAAAGTTCAGATAAATTGAACTTTAATCTGCAATATTAAACATGCTGGCTGGTCCATGCGATTGTCATCTGACTTCTCCAAAATTAGTCTGACTGGCGCACAAGTCTTCTTTACTTTATTGCCTTAAAGACAATCCCCAAGTCCTCCATACTTGCAACTATCATTATCAGGCCAACACCTGAAAAAAAAAATAACTGCCTCATTAAGCAATTACACCACAGTCAATCAGTTTTTATGAGTAAACCATTTCTTAGCATGCTCATAAAACATAATTTTCATGACCTGAGCCATGTGGCTGGAGGTGGCAAAGGAAAACAAAATAAGCAAAAGAGTGATAACTGAAAACAAGGAAAACCTAAGCTGAGGAAAAGATTGTCAATGATCTGTCCATAAACCAGATACTTGGCAGATCATGACACAAAGGACCCCTGAAACAACTGGCGACCACTGGAGTGAGTTGAGATCACTTTGACTGAACTCAGCTCGATTTTCAAATTTTAGTTCAAATGGTTACTGACCCCGAAACAGAAGTGACCCCAAAACATGCCAAGTTGAGTGTTACAGTGAAGTGTTAAAAACAGGTCAGCGGAAAAGCAGAAAGAGGGCCATGGGGCATTAGCCAAATTGCTTTAGGTTGGGTTGCTGCCATGTAAAGACTCTCCATTTACAGGTGGCATGGTTCTTGTTGTGGTTTAGGGGCTAGAATTTCTTGATTGTTGTGAATGAGATATATGTATGTAATTAAATTTTAAGAAATAAATCTAAGTAAGAAATAAAAACTGGACTAAAATCATGCATGTGCTGTCTTTTTGGTGACAAAGAAATGTCATATTTATCAATAAATGCATATTCAATTGTTTTAAAAAATTGTTGTTTGAGGACATAAAAAGATATTTATTAGAGACTATTTTTTCTCTCTGATGAAATCAGCAGTTGACCAGTGAATAAACCAGACAGGTAAAGAGATAGCGGGCAAGAACTGAGCCTTAGCCCTGCATTATGCATGGACGACATAGACATAAACACATTTTCCAGTCTGCAGATTTTTCCGTCTTATCCGGCGATGTCCTGTTTCACACACTGAAGTGTTTAAACATCCAGCGTTAGCCCCGGAGGGAGCGATGGGAGGAGAGTGGAGAGATAAGAGGTGAGAGGAATGTCAAAGCTCCTCACCTCTTCTGCTGGAAATTTTTATCTGCGATCTTCTCTTCGGTCTCCCTGCTGCATCAATCTTTCCATTTTCCCTCATGTGTCACAGTGTAAATTTGCTGAATGGCTCCCTCTCTCTGCAGAGCATTTTAGGCAGCGCACTGGGACCTTTTACCTTCCAGTTTTCCTTTGAGTCCTGAAGATAAGCCGGTTCAACTTTTATGTCTGGAGTAATTGTAGAGCTTGCAGGACACTCTCTGTGTCTTCTCTCTGGAGTGCATGTGATGAAATTAATTGAAAAGAAAAGCAAATAGCTACCTAAGGAGCTTGGGTGTTGTTATTATTATAATTAATGGATTGAGTCGGGTCCTGTTTTTTTCTGTGGCCCATTAGCTCCTGGGCTTATGGATCTAATGAGGTGGCTTTCATTTGTTGTCAACTCTTCTGTGAAGGAATCAGTCAAATGAAGCAGAAGACACAGTCATTTGGGATGCCCCTAGGAGAGGCTGACGGGACTCGGATGTGGTCAAGAATAGCCAAGTGAGGCTGTAAACTCAACACCTCAGCACAAAACAGTACAGCAACACAGGAGGGAGGTTCATCCATCTGCTGCCAAACATATGGTATTGTCTTCAGTGTTTGTAACATTGTATTTTTCTCTGTCTAACTTTATTTTAATATATAATAACAGCTTTCAAGAATCGTATCAATAATTTTGCTCAAAATAGCTATTGATAATAAGAAAGTGCTTACTTATTTTCTTTGTCTTTATCCATGTGTCAGTCGATGCCATCAAAAGTATTTGACACTGTATTATATATATATTTTATTTGTTCATTCTAAATAAATAACACAGAGTTGCATACTCTCTCACTTTCTCATTAAGACCATGCAATTTAATTACCCACTTTCATCACTCTTTCTTAATTTCTTAGAGTAAAGAATGAATGCTCTATAGTAAAATAATTAGTTTATAGTTTATAGTTAACTGTTAACAGTTTATAAAATGTGCATAGGTCCTTTTTATGATTTTAAAAGGTTAATTCTTTGGTTTTAGGAAACTTTAAGATGACATAATGTAAAATCAAAAAGGAGCGTCATGGTGGCGCAGTGGGTAGCACGGTCGTCTCACAGCAAGAAGGTCGCTGGTTCTAGGCTCGGCTGGAGCAGGTGGCAATTCTGTGTGGAGTTTGCATGTTCTCCCCGTGATCGTGTGGATTTTCTCCGGGTGCTCCGGTTTCCCCTCAAGTACAAAGACATGCGGAATAACTGAATTGAGTAAAAACGATTGCCCATAGTGTTAAAGAGTGAATGTGTGTGTGAATGTTTCCCAGCGATGGGTTGCAGCTGGAAGGGCATCTGCTGCGTAAAACATATGCCAGAGAGTTGGCGGTTCATTCTGCTGTGGCGACCCCAAAAGGGAAGAAAGCTGACATGAAGATGAATGAAAATCAAAAAGCACTTTTATTCTCTATGCATTTATTCTGACCTGTTTTTCATAAAACAGGTGAATTGACTCCTTAACGATTTGTGCAGCGTGCCTCTGTATTTAGAATTCCTTTACATGACACTATTTGCAGTTGTGTAGTTAGACCCACTTCTGTTGGTGTTCTGTGCATTGTGCTGTTCTGTTTTCTGTCAAAGTTTGTGCATGCTCTATTTTTTACCTTTAATCTTATAACAGATAAGCACTCCAAATCAAAAAAGTGATTTACAGCTAATCTTAAAATCTGTATTCTTTTGAGGGTTCAAAGTTTCAAAGTGTGTTCATGCAGCCAAGTGACACATTTTTTAGTAATTGGAGAGTACATTTGTATGTCACAACGTACCAGGAAATTACTTTTGAAATGGTGTTGCTTTTCAATGGCTGGTGCAACTATGTCTTTTTGAAAGACAAAAAGACACATAGAACATAGAACACTTTCATATTTATAAGCCAAACTGTATTTTTCTCAAAACTATAACCACATCACATGAAAAGATTATTTTTCTCAAATCCCTAATCTGGGCTCTTAAAGGCCTGTATGAGTGTTTTGTGAGGAATGTGAATCTTCTTGGAAAGCCTGCAAACAGAATTGGGTTGGCGTTACCTGCTCATATTTTCCTGTTCTAGACTAACTTTACCTTGTTTGAAGACAACGTAGAAAAAGTAGTATGTTACAACAAAACAATTTGGATTATAAGATCAATGATGGACTTATTTTGACAGCAAGTTCAATCCTGTTTAATAAAGTATAAATGTTTATGTACTAAATGTATAAAGATATCCAACAGCTAATGCAGAAAGATTAAAACAATTCCCAAAATATTCAAGGATGCACAAAACATATTTTTTTACTATGAGAAAATGCAATAAACCAGTTCATTCCATTTTTAAATGGATCAATGAACAGTATTTATTGTGTTCAATGATGTTGATTATTTTCGCTCCAGATTCCCCATGAAGGTTTATCTTGGCCTGTAAGGGAGCTTTTGTTAAGCTCCTTTGTGTGTTCATGGATCAATTTTTATTTGGAACTAAAATTAAATCTGGTGATAAGGCAATTGAGTTTCATTTGGATTAAAATAGTTTTTCAAACCGCATTTCTTTTCCATGAATAAGCTTTAAACAGAGGTTATTTTTAAAATGATTTAATCCAATTGTAATTTAAAATGAGGTTGAAAAATAAATAGATTGAAATGTTTATGTAATTCCCATGTGCATCAGTTGTGTCATCCTTATATTGTATTTAACATTAAAACTGTTCAATTGTTATATTTACTACAGCTATCTGAGCTCAGCTCAGATAAAGTCATGTGGATAAAGTCACACGCAAAGTATATATGATGGGTCTTTACCTTAAGTTATATATATATATATAGTCATATTAGGCAGAAGGACTGTATGTGAGTCCAAAGAGATCTACTTCTCAATCATCTCAACAAAACAGCTGTGAAAGTGCTGAGTAAAAAAATTCAATTAAGAACCAGCTGTGCCTTGCATCACTCTCCTGCAAGATCTCTCTCCCCTAGGCTCTGCTATACCCCCATACCTCTGTTCTCTCCTGTGTCTTCCTTGTAATCTCCAAGTACTCCAACATAGCCCCTATAGAGGGAGACTAAGACTATGTTTAGATTGTAATACTCAATTCAGATTTTTAAAATAAATCTTTGTGTGTGTGTGTGTGTGCGTGCGTGTGTGTGTGTGTGTGTGTGTGCTCGTTCACACACAACAAGCAACTAGTACCTGTCTTTTTTATCAATGCTCGCTTTTTATGCTCACTGTGAGGTGTGCATGTGCAGACAACGGCGTTGATCAAAGCAAACGTAAACATGGATGAGAATGTGATTTACACTTTTTTTTTATTAGTATTTCCTGTGGTATTTATTAATGTAATAAATATAATATATTGTTTTTTGTTTTGTAATATAAATATATTTAAAAAGATAAAGGGAACTAGGAGAGAAGAATGCCAGGGTAACATTGTCAGGTGCAAACACTTCTGCTTTCAAGTCCTGCTCACTGTTAAGGGGGCAGGTGGATAAGGAGATCGACTCGTGATCGAATCTGTGTTCGAATCCCAGATCCACCAAGTTGAAGGTGGTGTGAGTGATGAAACACTTGCTCTTCCACCTTCAACAACTACAGCTGTGGTGCCCTTGAGCAAGGCACCAGTATCCCGACTGCTCCCCGGGCGCTGCAGCCATAGTTGCCCACTGCTCCCAGTGTGCGTTCACGGTGTGTTTGTTCACTGGGATGGGTTAAATGCAGAGCACAAATGTCAGGTATGGGTCACTCCATATCTAACCAACTAGTCGCTTTCACTTCACTTCACTGTCTACTGTTGGTGTTTATTTTAATTCAAGACTGTATACAGCGAGTCAGACTCAGACAAGTTTACTAATTCAACACAGACAATATTTAGACAGAAATATTTTTTAGGAATCACATTTTAGTTTAGAAGTGCAACTAAAAAAGTAGATTGTGATCAATTGCAGATGTTCAAGATACAATGTTACCTTTTCAAGAAGCAGACTTGGCAGGTTGTCAAAGGATGTAACGTGAATATGAATAAAACCTTGTAAATAATGAAAATGGACTATTACATGTAATGAACATGCCATGTTTCTTGTATGTTTACTACATTTTTTAAGTGTAATCTTAACACAAATATGTTTTTTAACCTTTTCCATAATCCAACTTATTGTTCATTTACATATTTCACCTATTTTAAAACGTATGTTGGTTAAACGTGCTTCATGAGTATGTTATATAATTACCCATCTGGATTATGTACAATTATGAACAATGTTTGTACATTTTAGATACATGCATGAATCAAATAAATCAATGTAAACCCAATTCAATTGTTTTTTTATCCCTGAAGTCTCATTTTTGCAAACTAATTTCTACTGGTGCAGTTAAACCTAAATCCCATATCATTCCTTTTAAAGTACAAAGCCATTGAACTGCTTTGTAAGCTAATCCTTTGTGATTCTATACATTGTGGTTTTAATGAGCTAATTTGAATTTCAAGACTTAAACAGAATTGATTAAATACTTAACAGTGTAATACATCTTACTCAGATTTGAAGAAATGTGGTTTAGGAACATGCACACTGGGCTTGGATTTGCAGTGACATTATTAACCCTGAATTTCACCACTTATGAATGATGATGGAAGCAAAGCAATCAGGAAATGCTCATTGCACATCACAGCCATCGATAAACTTGCTGTCATTTTCTGCCATCATAAGTAATGGCTAGTAATGTGTGCTAGATTGTCCATTGCTATGCAGTCAGAGAATAAATACAATATATCTCTTTTGTCATGTGTGGCAATTCCAGCGTGTAACAGATTGATTTACCAAAGTAATCTGCCCTTTACCAAATTAATGGCACTAAAGAAATTGATTATAAAACCATGTTCCTCCAGGATGTACCTCAGGTCTAGAGAAAGCTAGATGGAGAATTATTACTTGCATTCGGTTAATCTTCACAAAATCTGCCATACCATATTTGTCATTGATGAAGGTCCAAGAAAGCAGCTTCAACACTGCCGACAGGGTGCTTACAGGACATTTCTCTATATTATCTCATTTATATCCAACAACTTGCACATTCTTATTCCATGTCCTTGAAGGAGAGGGGTGGGGGTGGCAGAGAAAAGTCATCCCTAACCTTGGCCCTCATGCTGATTCTAGAAGTCTCATCTGCTTGCAAACATACCTTTGCTCCTGGTGACCGTGGAAATGACGGTAGCAGCTGTGGAAACACTATAGTGTTGGCCTTCTCATTTACAGTCAGAAATCAAACTCTGGTTCATAAATATACAGTGTTTGCAGGAATTTGCATGCAGGAAAAAGGTGAAATGCACCTATACAATGTGTGATATGTTGTTTCTCTCAAAATATTAAAATCAATATAGATATTACTACTGTTGTTTGGTTGGATTTAAAAGTAGATCCATCGATATATTGTGGTCTCCTGTTTTTCTTTGACTTTTTTTTAACAAAATAAGAAAACAAATAGACACAGTTTTGCATTATAACATACAGTGAGGACTATTTTGTTTTCCACATCTTTGGCTGGCTAGGGTGAATGCTTACATGTACAAGCACTCTTTATTTCACTTCCAGTTCATGCAGATTGGTTGATTTTTTTCCCTAGTGTTTGTACAAAGTGCAAATAATTTCAGTGAGTTGTTTTTAGGTTAGACAACATGTCCTCTAACAACCACAGCCAGACTTAAAAGATAATAAAAGCAAAGTTTAAATATAGCGTACAGTATAACAGGAAGTAAACAAAGGTCAAAAATTTGTTTGGCACATCTGACACTGTCATGCAGAGTGTTGGTCAAACATGTTGTGATTAAGGCAGAATTGTTTTTGTAAGTGACATAAAAGACAGGGTAAGTTACTTCTTTGAGGCTTGGGCTAGTCATGGCCGATATGTTTACATCTGAGGACCTGGAAACCAGGCTTAGTAGTGCTCTCTTGGTATTTAACTGTGGTACTTGGGCCAAGCAAGATTATCCAGAATATGTGGATTACATAAACTGATTTGAAGAAGCCTACAATTAAATGTTCTCATTTTGTGTTTTTCACTGAACTGCTCACCCTTACCTCTCGTCCAATAAATATACAAGAAGTATTTCCTCACCATTAACACAACCAGTTCCTGCTGAGCTCCAAGCTCTGAACAGAAATGTAGGGTGGTGTGTTCAAGCACAAGTTGTGTGTTCCCCTAAACATCTTATTCAAATACAACTAAACAAGAACTTAAGGACTCTTCTCTACTCTTTTTAAAATGTAATAGAACCTGCAAAAGCATATATATTTACATGATTAAAAAGACAATGTATTAAACTATGAGCTAATTAAAAAACACTCCAATCCAATTCATTGAGAGCGATTTCTTCTTTTATTAAAACTCAAATTGTGTTCGGGTAGTTTAAATTAATCAAGTCGCTAGTTGTATAGTAATGAGTAAAATCAAAAGATAATCTTAGCATTTTTCAGAACAAGCGGTTAATAATGTCACAACCGCTATCCCCTGCCAGGTCTGTCCACCACTAGAGATTGACAAGAGCGTGGGTTCTACAAGCAACAACAACAAATATATTAAAGGCACACAACAAGCTGAAAACTATCCAAAATCCAATTATATAAACAGCTGTTTTATCATGTTTGTATATAAATCAGTAAATCCACATCGGTCACCGTAAATCCACACTGATAAAAGGAGTTTTAAATCATACATTTTCAAACAGGCAGCTTGAGTGCTTGTACTAGGAAGTCAAAAGAATCAAAAAGTATTACCTGTATTTATATTATATTATGTTTTTATTTAACTTCATTGACAATTTATGAAGCATTGATTCTATATTAAAACACATTTGTAAGGAGTTTATGAATAAAATTTTAAGTGCTTTATTATTGGTTTATAAGCATCTATACAGTATGCTTGATAACATTAATGATAAGTTAATAATTTATAAGTTAAACTTTTCACTTTAAAAAACTGTTCTTCATGAGATAATTTGGAACGTGTTAATAAATGAATATAAACTATTTGAAAGTACATTCATACTTCTTTTTTTGCCAGAGATACTAATAAATTATTTATTTAGGAGCCGGTTCAGAATATAACTGAGGCTTCAAATATCATGTGTAATTGCTTACATGTTAAAGATTTTATAGTGTTAAGTTATTATTAAGGGATACATATTTTTATACAGTACTTGAGAATGCCTTTTTTTTCTTGAGGGTTAAGCAAAAATGTTTAAATCAACACAGTTGTGAGAGTTTGTAAGAAGAAAAAGATGGACAGTTGAATGTGTATTTTGATTATTATTTGCATGCTCAGGAGACCCATAAGATTGATATAATTTAAATTGACATTACTAGTTACTGTTAAGATAAGATTACAGGGTGGTGTGTCAAGTGCTGCTTGTAAAAAAAAAAGCTCTTTCTACTTTGGTTATATATTTTCAAAATTGTGTATTCCTGATTTATAAGTCCGCTTTCCTCATCCACAGTACACCTATATTTGAGCCATTTCAGTCAGGGTCATTAAAACCAGCACCAAGCAGACTCTGAGGAAATGATGGGGACTTCAGCATCACATCACACAGCAGTTGGGAGCAATCTCTCACTGACTTGTTTCACCTGAATGAACTCAGTGGAATGCTCATCTATGAGTCAGGTCACAAGTCTAGTCCCTGCAGATCCATTAGACTAAAGCCCGATAAACCTGACCACACCAAAAACTGATAGAGTCACATCTCACTGCAGTTTTTTAAGACCAAAGGTTACAGCAGCACTTCAAAAGCAATAAAAAAACAACTGATCAAAATGTCAGTAATGATGGCTACATAATTAATTCAAACTTAAAACTGCTGTAATGACACTCAAAACAAAATGTTTGTTATGATATGTTTTTTTTATATGTTGTCTTCAAATGAAAACCCACTGGCAAAATCATTGTATGCCAATCACATCCTTTAAATTTATTAGGATAAATTAGCTGCCCTCTCTGAACCATCAGAGTCAATTCTAAACTATATGCAATTGGGTTAAACTGCATATAATTCTATTTCATAAAAATACAATTAAAATCCATTATGGTCTTCTTTGGGTGATAAATGCATTTTAGTGTTATTTGCAATCATGTGGACTTATTGCCACAAAATCAAAATGGTTTCTGTGAAATCACTGAGTAAATGTTTTGTTTCATCTGAAGATATGTATTAAAGTTCTGCTCAATCTGTTGGCTGCTGACAGGATGTGAATGGACAAAAAAAAGTTCTAAACAAAAAAAAAAAACCATGGATAAAAAAGTTTCTCATATAATAAAAATGGTTGATGCAGACCTGAACCTCACAGTGTACCAAGATGAGAACAATATATCAGTTCCATTTTTAAACATGGTTTTCTGCAAGTTTAAAAACAAAAAAATTTCATAGTTCTAAAATATTTTTTTTTTTACTTTAACATATATTTCTGTAGCGTCACGGTGGCGCAGTGGGTAGCACAGTCGTCTCACAGCAAGAAGGTCGCTGGTTCTAGGCTCGGCTGGGGCAGGTGGCATTTCTGTGTGGAGTTTGCATGTTCTCCCCGTGATCACGTGGGTTTTCTCCGGGTGCTCCGGTTTCCCCACAAGTCCAAAGACATGCGGAATAACTGAATTGAATAAGAACAATTGCCCATAGTGTTAAATTGAATGTGTGTGTGAATGTTTCCCAGCGATGGGTTGCGGCAGGGAAGGGCATCCGCTGCGTAAAACATATGCCAGTGAGTTGATGGTTCATTCCGCTGTGGCGACCCCGAAAGGGAATAAAGCCGACATGAAGATGAATGAATGAATGAATGAATATATTTCTGTATTGCATAATGTAGGGTTTTAAAACCTCAAGCATTATCATGTTTAATGTAAGCATAGAAGATATTAAAGAGAACATCGTCCGGCTCTAGATTGAAACTCTGAACCAATGTGCACCTGTACTTCCAAATCCTGCTCATATAGCATTCAATGTTCCTACCTGAAGGATTTTGTTCGTGGATATGTTTACAATATTGTTACACAGAAGAACGTACAACTGCATGGATTTAGATATAAATTCTGCTCTTCTAAACTCAAAGTTAATGAATCAAAGATGCTCTTGTCACCTTGAGTGCTGTTTTAATATTAGACAGCAGTATAAGCTCCATTTATTAAGATCAGTAAGCTGACAGGTGCATGTGTCAAAAAAAGCTTCAGCCGAATGGATTTTGATGCCATCATCTGTTTACAGCATAGTGATATCAAATAGATGAATGCTGTCAGAGAGAAAAATGGATCAATCAGAAGCTTTATAAAATATGACTTAGGGGTAAACAACTGAGGCAGTGTGTTGTGTGTGTGCACTTGTGTGTGTCCACATTTACCAGTCTGAATGATACGAGCAAGCCTATCTATAGCCGTAAAGCCACGGAAAATCCGCTAGAGTGACAAAAGCTTTCACTTTTTCTGCTATCTTATCTCTCGGGACCTGCTGCTTCCAGCTAAAAGTCATTCAAAGCCTTTTGTTCCTTTCCACACTCTATCCCCTGCACCACAAAGTGTGATTCATTTCAAATCATATGACCCAATAATTGCCAATGGCCTGCTTCACGCAAGCCCATATTTCTTTTAAGGAGTATAGAAAATGAGTGAACCAGAATGTTCATATCTCCTACAAAGCATAAATGTATTCACACACGCAGCTTATTGAGGTGACCTAATGATGCAAGTTCCCAGGTTGTATTTATCCAGTTGCAGCCCACCATGGTCTTCAACAAACGCTTGCCCTAACCCTAAATAAATTCAACCTTCCACTATCACCTAAGTCAGTTGCTTGTTGACTCCGACCCATCCTTACACCACTGATGCTGTGAGTCTGCAGCCAGGAGCGATTGGATTTTAGACAGCATTGCAAAAAGAAAGCAACGGGATGCAAAAGTATAAATAAGGATCATTTATAAAACAAAAAACTATAAATTGTGCAGAGAACAAACAGACCAGAAATAAATTACACCAACAACTGCCCAGAAAACAATTAACATTATAGAAGCATTCATATCATGTCTGCATGGCATCCTTTAGTTCAGTGCGTGTTAAATTGATATCTTGTATTAGTGGCCAAGGCCACGACATGGGTATTTTTACAAATATTATTTCCTTCCAGAAATATAAAAAAAGAAAAAAAAAATCAACCCTCAATTAGAGGGTTAGTTTAGTTCTGTGAAAACCCATTCAGGCTTTGTCAACAGCATGCAAGCACAAAGTGTCAAGACGGTACAATCGTTAATCCTAACAAAAGCACAATCCTGTGTACTGTATTACACACTCAGGGCCTTTTCAAACTGATGTCTCTATTCCGTTTCCAAAAACACTTGGCTTTGATAAAGTTTTTTTTTTTGCTGATTGTGTAAAAGCAATCCCTTTATTTTAAGGAACCGTTACCAAAAGCGCTTCCAGAGATAGTCTCGGAAAAGGTTCAAGTGGAGGGATGTGGCTCAAAGGAAGTTGTCTGCGCTCGATGTGAAGTAATAACAGAAATGTGTGTTCATTATACTCAACAACATGGTAGAAAAAGGATTTTCTTCTTCCAAACTGAACAGTACATGTGCAAAATATAAGGCTGTGGTTAGAACATCCACAAAACAGAGAATATTCCATATTGCACAGTTTTTTGGTGCATTGACTGCACCCCTCTAGATCCTGAGAAAGTCTACTAAGTGGCTTTGGTGACATAACCACCAGGACTACCAGGAGAAGGTATGATCAAAATAGGAGCGGAAGTAAAAAGAGTCTTGAGATGATCAAAAGCCTCTTGGGCAGAGCAAGATCACACGAAAGGTTTATTGACAAAGGTGAGAGCAGAGGAGGGAGCAGCAACTAAGCCGAAGATGCATATAAACAATTGCTAAAAGTTAAAAAACAACAACAACAAAAAAACAACAACACTGTAGCGCAGAACGGGAGTCAGGCACAGGCCAATCCAGAACATATCTGACCTTGGTGGGGTCTATTCCAAACCCCTCCGAGCTGACAATGTGTCCTAAAAACTTTACGGAGGGCTTGTGGAAAGCGCATTTCTCAGGCTTGACAAAAAGCTTGTGTTCCAGGAGGTGCTAGAGGATGTTGCACAACTAAGCAGTGTGAGACTGGAGGTCTTTAGAAAAGATTAAGATGTCGTCCATGTAAATGAAGATGCATACATTAAGCATGTCCCAGAGGGAACTGCCTGCAAAACCACTGAAACAGTTAAACGCAGTCTTCCACTCATCCCCTTTTCTAATGCGCACAAGTTGGTAAGCATTGCGCAAATCCAATTTTGTAAATACGTTCAACCCCTGTAGGAGAGGAAGCGAGCAATTTGCTAAAACCCCTAGAAAGGTCGGTCATGGTAGCAATCGTGACTTTCTGGCCCATTGCCTTGTCCCACTTATTAAAGGCACCCTGTTGGCACAGCCCTGCCACTCTACTGAGTCTTCCTTCTTCCAAAGCAGCCTTCACTTCCTCCTGGATCTGCCCCTTGGCATTCTTACACCAGGGAGTTTGGACCAGTCCCAAGACTAGGTCTTTCTGGTGTAACCTGGACTCAGCATCCAGCACCGCAGCTCTGGCACTCCACTTCCGGTCTTTGCCACCACCCTCACCTGGGCCACTTTTGGGTCTCTTGAGTTTCGGTACATCAAAGACTTCCGTGTCTGCGTTACCTTGAATTTCTCTTCCAAAGACTCTCCGATGACTGTTAGGTCATCCATAAAGGCCCTGATTGGTGGCTGATTAATCCTTGATTGTGTCTGGGAGCCTCTGCACTTTGGCTCAGCTGACTTCACCAGCATATTCATTGCGAAGGAAAATAAGGTTACTGAGAGGGTGCATCCTGTGATAATCCCCACCTACAAAATTGTTCCACTCTGATGTTACTACTTCTGCTGAGAGTCTCATCCTGAAATGAATTTAACATTACAAGATCAGAACTACAACATGGTGTGGCACATGATGCTTGGCCATGGTGGTCTCGACCAGCTTGTGGGGGATGGAGCCGTATGCATTGACCAAATTCAACCATAAAACAGTGAGGTCTCCCTTGTTCTCCGGGTTTCACAGATTAGCTGAGTCATCACTCCATTGTGTTCTAGACATCCAGGCACTCCAGAGATCCCTTTCTGAGCTGAAGTATCTGTGTAATTTGTCCTGATCTATGTAGCTGTTCCTTCTTTGCTGATAATGTGCCACCAAGCTGCAAGATATCTCCACCCACTCAATATTTCTGGTATATGAAATAGTTAAAAATGACTTTAGGATGGCTTTTGAATAAATGCTGTAGAAAAGTGTTATGACTTCTGACTCCATGCTGTTTGAGTAGTTTAAAAAAGGCATAGAGAAAACGTCTACATTCACAACATTTTACAGCATATTCTAAGTTCACTAATCATTTAAGTTTTTAAAATTTCTCTTCAGAATAATGGTTTTGCAGCAAAGCCCTGCAATGTTACCAATTAACAATATGGTATTATACAATATCAAGCCAACAAACTTGTCAAAATATTCAATACCAGAAAAGAAGAATGTGTTCCTTGGCAGGCATCAAAAAAGCTCATTTCACATCAGGGAGAGATGATTGCAGAGAGTGAACCAAGCAAGCTTAAGTGTTCAAAGCATTACTTGCCTCTATAAAACGTCATTCTAAACATAGTACATTTTATGCTGTACATATTTAGTGATGATTTAGTTGTTACTTTTACAGTAAGCAAACAATAATAATCATTGCCAGAAAATGTACACTTATATCTAAAGCTAATAGTTCATTCATTCATCTTCATGTCGGCTTTATTCCCTTTCGGGGTCGCCACAGCGGAATGAACCGCCAACTCACTGGCATATGTTTTACGCAGCGGATGCCCTTCCCTGCCGCAACCCATCGCTGGGAAACATTCACACACACATTCACACTATGGGCAATCGTTCTTATTCAATTCACTTATTCCGCATGTCTTTGGACTTGTGGGGAAACCGGAGCACCCGGAGAAAACCCACGCGATCACGGGGAGAACATGCAAACTCCACACAGAAATGCCACCTGCCCCAGCCGAGCCTAGAACCAGCGACCTTCTTGCTGTGAGACGACCGTGCTACCCACTGCGCCACCGTGACTACAAGCTAATAGTTGTCAATCTTATTTAAGCTAAGATGAGCAAATAGCAACCTAAAGCACAGTCCAATACAAAAAATATATTAATCAAAATATTAAAGCAATTTTAGTTTCCTAACAGAAGCTGCTCACAGGACAGTTACTTAACCACCAGCCGTATAAAAGATGTCTGTTACTTAAACAAAGACAGTTAAAAGGTATGCTTATATTATTCTATACTAAGATGAAGTTTCTCCACTGGCTGGGTATCTTCAGTCGTTGCAGAAAGTTTATAATCCATTTTAGGAAATGTGACCAGCAGACCAGAGGCAGTAGAGTATTGTATTGACATATCTGATTTAAATAAAATCATTATCTGTACTACACTCTACTACCAGAAAGTGTTGTTATTTGAAATTAGTTTGAAATACAGTATTAACTTACCTCATACTTACCTCACACCATCTCTATGGGTGAGTTAATGTTCTCCTCATTTATGGGTTTTTTTTCCTTTGGCAACATAATAATACACAAAATATGAGCATTGGATAAGGTACGTTTTCCACATTTTCGATTCTTTAAAATACAACAATGATGAAAATAAATCATATTCTTTCGATCTGGTCCTCACAATTATGTTATAATACTTTATTTTTGGTTAATATTTGTTAAATATGTATTTAGCCCCTCACTTAAAAGGGTGCTTTTAAGCTGCTGATAATAAGTGCTACATTAATACATTTTGAAAAAATTTTGAGTGATAAATTGATGCAATTTTAAAATCTGAACAATACTTAACATACATATAAATGTCTTTGTTATTCAATCAAGTTATATCACTCAGTTTTAAATAAACCACTGTAGTGGCACAATGGTCAACCCTTTGTCACTAAATGCTAAGTTTCAAAAGACACTGTTCTATAATAAATTACATCTTAGAATTTCTTCTAACTTTGAAAGCAACAATAAATATAATTTTTTGATTACAGCTAAAAAAATGGGATCAAAAGTTGAAAACTATAACAATTGCATATCAATCATATTCATAACATAGTTAGATATTTTATAGGTATCTTGAACTGTTGCATATGAAGACCATGCCAAAAGGGAACTGTATGTGGAAGAACCAGATTTGGAACTTAGACAATTGCATTTACTTGCACTACTATGAAATAGAGTGTTTGAACTTAAGTTTTTGATTTTACTTTAGTACATTTTTTTAAAGAAAATTACTTCTCTACATTTAAAATCTAATTATTGAGTGAAAATATATAAATTAGAAAAAGAATGAATAATCAAGCTCAGAAGGGAAAAATAAATCCCTGATACTACTAAGTGTGTATTGATGTTTAGATAAGCTAGTGCTCTCCAAGATCTGCTCTCATGCAAGACATGGTTGACAAACCATGTTGAACCCCTCCAAAATATATATATTAATTCTGTATGATTTGTTTTCAATCTTTAAATATGTGTAAATATTATTTTATAAATTAATTTGACCCAAAAAATTGCCCTTGCATTTTCTGTTTTTATGTTTCACTTTTCAACCTTAGTAAGTACATACTTTGTGAACTACAGTAAACTGCAGCCTTATCTTTTTTACCCACAAACTCTTAAATATAAAGATTGTTTTTGAAAAATCAAGCTTTGTGGCATTTATTTAAATTGCCCTGATTTTTTTTATCATGATCTCAAAATAGTTTTTTCAAGACATTTTAATTTAAACCTGACTAACTATTTTACATGATAATTACTTTCACTTCTCTAGTTAGATTTCATTATGCACTCGAAGCATTTTAAAATAATTGTATTCTTACTTTGACAGAAAATCCATTTTTCCAAAAGTGCTAGTGTGGCAGAGCAACTATTGAAGAGGATACTGTCCTGCAGGACAGGGTGTGAAAGCAGGAGCAAAAAGAGGAAGATGACACTTAGTGATGGAAAGCAAGAGGATAGGAAAAGAGAAGGAAGCCCACAACTGTCATTTGGATGTCCCGTGGGTAAAAGACGGGAGGACGCTTGAGTAAAACATGGCTGACAAGCCAGATCAGAACTGCTGACACACATCCAGAGCAAACCTCAGGACATGTTCTAGAATGCCATGCTTCTACACACACAATAGTACCCACACTGTAACGTCAATCAATATTACAAAATTCTCAGCTGTTTTTTTTTACATTTTCTGTCTTAAAAGATAAAGACAAAAAAAAAGAATGACTAAAACTAAATCTATTTCAAATATGATTTATGGTATTTAAGAGTTGTGCGTTTGCATATTAAAATAATGTAAGCTCTGTGGCAAAAATGAATGTACTACATTATGTAAAGAGCAAACTAACACTTTTTTCAAATAATTTTGTGGGTGTTTTTTGACGTTATCAATAAGACAGTTGAAAGATTGACAGAAAGCAAACTGGGAGAGAGGAAATGGAAAAGGACTACAAGGAATTTAAACCTCAGTGCGCCAATGTGCTACTCTCTTACTACTATATCAGAAAACAAACAACTGCTTTCAAAGTGAGTTAATCTGATACCTAGAGATTCAAGAATAGGCAGTCCTAGCCCCCAGTGGCACCCCTTGCTCCATTATTGACATTTGTTTGTTTGTTTATGTGGACTTAACCTTCATTAATATTCATATACTCTCTATATGTTTCATTAAGTGTCAGCATTTTTAGATCACATTATAGTAAAGAGCATAAACTTTTGCACCAAACTCATTTAATTGTGTGATTGTTGCCTAAAACATCACATTTCTATCATAAATGAAGCATATTTCTATTATTTTACCACACTTTGTTGCCTCCCCTAATAGGTTTTTAAGACTTTACTTTCATGGCCCCTGTAGCTATTAAGCTTCGTCCATTTCTAAAGAACAATCACCAATGAACTTGATGCCTGTCAAGTTTTTCATGTGCATGGAAAAAAAAAGTTGCCATTGCCAAATGCCACTATAAATGCTACCACCCTGTACAACTGCCCACTTTGCCCATATCTAAAGCCAACACAAGATTCAAAATGTCATCATGTATATAGTTAGTAAAAGGATAGATGACTTACCTTGCATAAGTCTTTTAATAAAAATGTATAAAGAACAAAATAGAACAACAACAAGAAGAACAAGGTATTAATAGCAACAGTAATAACAATGCTTTTGTCATTTCTTTCCAGATGGGGTGAGTAGTGCAGGTCAGACAAGATCATTAAAGACTAGACTCCAACACACTTCCATCCAGCGCCAGGGTACCTGGGCAAAACAAGAACAAAACATTAGAGGGATGCTCTCAAGTTTGGTGAGATTTCTTTCTGAATGTTATTTAACCTTTATAAATATATATATATACATTTGTAAGAAGACATTGAACTTTGAGAGAAATAAGCCAGAAAGGGATACGCTGGTTATTTTTGCCTTTTCTCAAAGGTGGTCTTGATCAGTTCCTTCATTTCTGTTGATACACGATGCCATTGAAGAAACCCTGCTGCTTTTTTATGTTTTTATGGCTTTCTCTGCCAACTGGAAACTATGTTGTAGCAGTTCGTTCATCTCTGTTCTAATAACAAAAGCTTACATTCAAACCTGTTTTTAAAACAGTCATAGCTCAACACAGGATCAACTTTTACAAACTGCCAGCAAGCTAGAAAGGGTTTTAGTAGGTGTCTTTGCTGCCATTGGCCCTTACTGGCTGAGACTAATTGTGACAAAATCATCTAACATTACTAAATGTTCCATCCAAGGCATTGTTAATTCTCGTATTTTAAAAAAGAATGTACATTTTGCAACATTTTAAACAAAAATGAGTTCTTTGTGAAGCATCGCTTTCAAGACGCTTTATAAAATAAAGTGTATTGTTATTATTCATATTATTATTATTATTATTAGATAAATAAAAGGGTGCCTTCTTTGCTCTCTGTATCACTTCCTTATTTTCTGCTTTGATCCATTATATCTAAAATTGCAGTGGTGGACAAAGTACACAAGCCAACTACTTGAGTTAAAGTAGAGACACACTACATAAAATATTACACCAGTAAAAGTAAAAAAAAGTTGCTCCAATCAGAATTTCTCTTAGGTAAACGTACACAAGTATTTGTCTGAAAATATACTTAAATATCCAAAGCACTATGATTTATTACGGCTAAACATACAATTATCAATTTTGTCAAGACTCTTGCCTAAACAATATGTGAAATACTTTATTGACACTTTTGCCTAAAGCATATCATTGTAATTGTGACAAGCTGAATGAAAATGTATGATTAATTTTCATAGACTGCATTAACTGCATCCTTTTCCTGCTCCCTGACTTTTATTATGGCAAACTTTATGTGACGTTAAAGTCATTGAAGCGGTTGGACTAATCGGAAACAGGAAGTATGTCAGTCCCACCCAAGAAGAAATTTTACAGGGCCGGGGCACAGAGAGAAGGCAATTGAAAATGAATCTTTCTTCTTTTCCAGGACTCCAAAAAAATTGCGGCAATTGATAGTCAGTAATTTCTTTCATAATTTATTAAGGCTTGGATGCTCTTAAAAAAATGCTACTGACTGGCACTGAACCTCATTTGTACTAAGTATATATATATATATATATATATATATATATATATATATATATATATATATATATATATATATATATATATATATATATATATATATATATATATATATACTATCAAGCAGCAATCAAATCTATTCAAAACAAATCGTGCGCTGTACCTTAATTGGTGGCTCGTGCATGCTTGACCAGTTACGTTTTTTTATCCACTCATAAATAGAAAGGAACAACTAATTTTGCAAAATATTGTTGAGTAAATAGTAAGGTATTTTACTTTGAAATTTAGTGAAGTTAAAGTAAAAAATCTGAAAATACTTCAATAAAGTACAGATACATGAAAAAGCTACTTAAGTACAGGAATTAATTATATTTACTTAGTTACTGCCCACCATTGTGAAATTGTGTTGAGGATGAACAAAGCATTTACTGATTTAAAGCAACATGGATGATTATGGGCTTCATTTTCATATTTGCGTAGACTATTCCTTTAAAACAAACAAAAAAAAATTCTATTTGAAAATAATAGGTCAGCGTATCCAAAACTGGAGATCATTGTAGTCTAACATGCATGTGAATAACATAATATGTATTTTCATCCCATAACACAGTTTAAACTGCATTTATTCAGTTGCCTTGTGAATAATTTAAGCTTTGAAATCTGCTCACTATCTCCGACAAGCAGGTCTATTATAATCGTAATCATGGTACGATTACCAATTGAAGGGAGAGAGAGAGAGAGAGGGGGGGGGGGTAGAGCTACTTCCTTAATAACCATGAGATAGCTGAAATGAAAGAACTGTTCTCAGAATTTTTCTTTTAAGTCAGACGCCTTGGTCCCAATTGAGAGAGAAATGAGTCATCTCACAATATGGGGAATGCAAGATGCATATCATCTGCACTAATGAGACTGAAGATCCTGGAACATCAGCAAAATCAGAAAGAATAGTGAATCATTTAGTCAGGTTTATTGATGGTGATTTAAAACCTTGATCATCATCTGTGATTTGAACTGCTTTCAAAATCATCTCATGTGAGGTTATTATTTGAATTTTACATGGTGAAGATATTACTCTCTTTTCTAACGATGCTCTAAACATGTAGATATTTTGGAACAGATAGATTACATTTTTAAATTACAGATTAAAATCAAAGTTGTAACTTTGCAAACTCATTTTCTTTTTTGTTTTAAATGACTGACATTTCAAAGCCCACTTTTACCATAGATATGCTAAGCAGGGCTGCAGTCATGTAATTTAATTAATGATAATATGCAATTAATGTATTTAGTTGACAAAATGTAGTCAACAGTGAAAAAAATCATGATTCCAAATACGAAAGAAGAAATCCCAGTAAAACATGCCAACTCCTGTTGGCCTAAAAGCAGAAGCCTAGTAAACGAGAGAAAATAAATGGGACGTTCATTTATTCAACTCTACATTTTACATTAATCTGAGAAAGTATGTTAGTCAAATTCATTCATGAAGGCCATTTCACAGATTTACTCTTACTTATAATTGATTGCAAAATATCGGGCAATTCAAAATCATCCTAGATGCAGAAACATTGATTGTTGTCTTTTGCTTATATAGAGTACTGGCTTAGTAATAAGCTAAATGGTAACATCTTGTAAGAAAGGTGTGTCCCAAACTTGCGTTGATTGGTTAATTTTCCTTGTTTAAAACTTCAGAGCTTCCAAATTTAAAAATGACACACAAAAAAACTCAAGAAATCTAAATAACAGTATTCAAAAATACATTTGCATAAATTTAACAACACACCTCAAAAATTTCTTGAAAACTCCAAATTCTCATGAAGATTTTAGCGGAGTCAGTAGCTAAATGATGTAGGATGGACTTTGATCATTCAAGGCTTTAAAAACATTTTTTTTTTTTGTTGTCAGGGTCAACAGCCCAGCCTAACTGGGAAGCCTACGGTACAACACATTTCAATTGCCCAGTCTGGGCATAATAAGAGCATGAATTTCTCCAGATCACGATAAAAAGATAAAAATGAGATTAAGTCTTAGAGGGAGGTACAGTTTGCAATAAATTGCATTTTGATTTCATTAGCAGAAATTAAATGTACTGACACTTGAATCCCAAAATAAGAATAATAGCCTATTATTAATGATTTATAGTGACCTTGTTGAAAAATTAACACATAAACAATTCAACGAAATTGCTTATTTTCTTCAAAGAGGCAAACATAATTGTTTTTAATCTGCATTCAACCATCTTTCCTATTAATTTCAGATTTATATAATTTATTCTATTGTTGGCCTAAACAGAATTGAGAATACTGAAGCACAAACTGTAAATGTCAGTTGTTTATTTAAACAGACATGCTGCATTTGTTGTATATTTACAGCGTGATGCATAATGTAATTCAGAGGATTCTTTTACTGGTATGCATAGATAAGATCGGTGTCCCAAACAAAGATAGTTAATGTCAGATCCTCAAGGGAACAACTCTGACATTTTGAGATGGATGAGAACTCAAGTGACCTCGGAGCAAAGCATATGATGAAGGAAGTCATCCATTTGAAGAGGAAGAGAAGTGTCTATAGTTGGTGTTTTCAGAAAGCTTTTGGCTGAAATGTCGGAATGTATTAAATCAGCAAGGGGTAGCTTTAGATGTGGTGACATAACCTATGCAGTCTTTCCAACCCCCAAAAACATTTTACTGACAACTCCATTTATATACTCAAATAAAATATGAAATCTAGTGCAATTTAAATGCAGACCATTTTTCTTTATACTGTAAAAAAAGATTTTGAAATTAAACCTGTCGGAGACAAATAAAACTCACATAGAATGAAACAAATTCTTCCTGATTGTTAGCTTCCCATCACCTGTGTTTGAAGACACACTTCGAAAAGGAAGTTCAAGTGTGAAAAAAAAACATTTACTCATGAAAAGGTGCAAATTATGCCATGCAAAATCTTATTAATCTCTAACAAGTTCTTCCTTTTTAAGTTCATTCAAATGTTACATATTTTTTAGATGGATTGCAGCAGTCTTTTCTAATGGTTGAGAAACAGGTTTGACAGCTGACTGTAGGGTAAGATGTTCATTCTTGATTAACAAAATAAAAATAGCAAAAGACCTCTGAAGTTTCTGTTCTCATGTAAGTCTTATTTTTACAATATTCTCTCCTAATGCTTCCGGCTGCAGCTTATAGTCTAACTTTCAGTATCATTTGAAAAACAACTATGTATTCATTATTAAAAGTTCTTACATCATTAACTCATTAATAACTGTAGTATTTAAAAACTACTCTATTTACAAAAAAAATTGTATTAATAAAAATACAAATATTGATTGACCTCAGACATTCATTGTGTTTTAAATCGGTTTATCCTGTCTGTTTCCTTGCACTTAGACTTTGAGTGGTCTATTTTATAGGAGCCAAGCTGTAAAACTGAAAAGGCACATACTATATTCATTCATTTTCTTATTACTATTTTTATTACTTATTACCCTTATTCAACTTTTGCAAGAAAAGAAAAAGGTAGCCCAAAGAAAAGTTTGTGTAAAATTGATACAAATTTATAATCGTTCAAAGACTTTTGTGATAAAGTGAACATGGTAACCTCAACATTTTTTACGTTTACGACACTTTTGTCCAGAGTAACTTACAGTAGGGGAGAGACAATATGTAAGTTGTTACGCAATAAAAGTCTAACTTAGGTTGCTCTTATTAGAAGTCATATCAGCTGATGAATCTACCATTTGTATAACTTAATATTTTGTCAACCCACAACACATGTTAAATTTCAACAGTTTCTTTTCTTCGTATAATTTCATTTGTTCAAACTTTGTTTCCTGTGAGTTTTACATTTATTATGGACAACACGGCCTGAAAAAAAAAAACTCTTTCTTGGTTTTTGTGTCTGCTTTTGGCCAGCTTCAAGTTTAAAAAAAAAAACTTGTGAAAGTTAAAAAAGTGAAGAAAAAAAAATGTCACAAAATAATATACAGGTCATTTTCATTTAATAAAGATGTGAATAACTGTCATGAAATTACCAATATATACCTTCATGAATTAAAAAATCTTACTTTTTACTCAACTACATTTTGCAAAATCAGTCGTTCCTTTTTTATTTCTGAGTGGATAAAAAAACTGAATTGGTCAAGAACGCGCAAGTCACCAATCAGGGTACAGTGTGAGTTCTGTTTTGTTGTTTTGTTTGCCTCTTGCTTGACAAAAATGATAATGATATATTATAGCCATAATAAATCAGAGTACATTTTAAGGCAAATACTTGTGTACTTTTACTGAAGTGAAATTCTGAAGGGAGCACTTTTACTTTGACTGAAGTCAAATTTTACCTAGTGTACCTCTACTGTTACTCTTGGTGTACTTGGTTTGTGGACTTGACCAAACTTTGCCCACCACTGCTTTTAGACATGTTAAAGGAAGGTGGACATTTAACCTTTGCTCAAACAAGAGAGAAATTTTATGGCTGTCTGAGAAAAGTCTATAAAGTGTGTAGTAATCATTATTCACCCTTAATGCATTTATAGTAATCATAATTATAAATAAAATAAAGCTGACTCTACTCCACAGATGCAATTTACCATAGGGCATTTTTAGAATGTAACTCCTGCAATAAACAAAGAATTACCACATACAACTTAGAAGATAATAGCAATCCATGTTACAGAAGAATACTTTTTAATCATATCTGACTGAACCTGTCACAGACAGTTAAATTATACAAGGCTTCTGAAGTAATAATGGCATGATGCTTTCTTAATGCACAAAATAATAGCACTGCTTCAAGTGTAAGATTGACTGAGTGGCTTGCGTCTTGGCCTTAAGACCTACCTTCCCTGTCCATCATGTGCTGTACACTGTGAAGACCTCATCTCAAAATGCTTTTTATAGTAATCAAGTTAGAAGAAATGATCTAAAACAAAACCACTCCATCTATTTTCGATACAGGACAATGGTCACACAACACATGATCTCCATGGAAACAGAGAGGAATACTCTATAAGTAGCCCTCTTCTTCTCTGATGTGGAAATCTATCCAACTTTAAAGAGAAGAAAGAGCTGAAGTAAGGAAGTCATAAGTATGTATCCAAGGAGAGAGATGAGGAGGGAGAACAAATGGAGAAGGAGATGACCACTTTACTGCTTTCAATTGTGTGCTCCATTTGATTCCTGAAAAGCTTCAAGAGCAGCCTTCCTCTCCTGTGACACAATGACCACAAGGGTGTTGTTTGTCAACCAGGACTCAGTTTCTTTCATCATATTTTGAAACTGGGGCTTTAAAGGTTAAGTTGTTAAGTATTACAACCAATATTGGGCAAAAAAAATAACTTTTTGTCTAGTTGTTCAAGATTTAGTCTAAAAAATCAGTAAAATTTTTTAAAAATACCTCTCCAATAGAAAACATAAAAGGTAGAGTATATTATTCCCCTATCTTAACGATTGAAATTCCCCTTTAGCTTTATTTTGCTGTCATAAAACCTCTTTATATAACGAGCGAATGTAATTGATAAGGGACAATGAAGATCCATGTTGAGTCATTGTGGCTATGCTTTAGACACGAGCACATCACCCTCTTTTGTTTGCAAGCATTGTCAAATACAAAATATTAAGTGCATGGAATATATTACTGTAGCAATATAAGGGCAACACTTATGCAAAAAAAAAACCATCTGAAAACATCTCACCAAGTAAACAAATATAAATACCTGTCTTATATACTGGAAATATGGATTGGCAGGACCTTATGATTGGGTTGTCTATTATCGGCCAAGCTCCTCCCGAACTTATGTTAATTGATGATTAACCTAATTTCTTCTAAATCAGATTCAAAGTGTTGTGTAAAATTGCTTTACGTACAATAATCGCTAACTAAAATGGGGTCTTAACTACAGAGAGCTCAAGTTCAGATTATTCAACAGTGCAACAAACCACCAATTGCTATTCACATGCATGATTTTTCAAGTTCTCATGCATTCATCAGCAAATCAAGTCTTCAATATTTATTTTAATTGTGTCTATTAATATAAATAAATACATTTTTACTTTATAGTTAAAAATTGGGTTTATTGTTGCACTGTAACAGTACAAATAACATCCATGTAGAGATAGAATAAAGATTCTTATCATGGCAGTTAAGCTGGCTACCTTATTTTTCCTTCTCTCTTATGTTTTTATTTTCTTGTTCCAGAATGATAACATTGTCATTGTAATGATCTCACTTGTGAACTAGTGTGGGTCAAGTATCTCCATCCTGGTGTCCCATGAACTAGTCACTGCAGTAGTAGCAATTCAAAGTTGGCCTGCCTTCAAGAGCTCCTGGCATTTTCTTGATTTTAATTAGTCAACTCTAATCATGTTATACTCCATAATCTTTTTTTTTTTCAAACATCACAACTTTAAATATATTATAAAATATTACACCTTGTCTTCTTTCATATAGTTTTTTATTATTATTATTTACCAGCTCCGTGTTAATCCAATCTGTCAAAATATAATTGGCGATAACTTAAAAATAAAATAATAATAAAATAATGTGTATGAATAGAGGTTATTTAGAGAGTTATTAAAAATGATTAATTAATCACCACTTAAGAGGTGCACTGTGGCAGTTCAGGTCTAACTGTGTCTTTAATTAGTTGTATGTTCCAGCATCTGTTACACTTTCATGTCATTCCAAAACGCAATTTTACCTGTGAATAAAAACAAAACAAAAACAACTTTAGAAGTAATCTGAATTTTTAGACATTTTTAAATCATTTGTCAGCTAAAGAAATCAGAACAAACCCATAGTTTCATATCATATGGCTCTCTTCAAACAACAAAAAAAAACTGCTAATAAAAAAATAAGATGGTAGCACACAATTCATTAGAACTACTGAAAGCAAGTCCTTACACAGGAGAATTGCGCTAGAATTGGAAAGAGGATACCTGAATTATGCAGTTATAAATCAGGTTTTAAGCATGAAAGCTCCCTAAAGATTAGGAGAATGAGTGTAAGTGAGGAGAATTAAAAAGCTTGGTTGCCAGCCCATATTTACAAAACTAATTATATTCACACTATTAAATCAAACATATCAGATAAAAAGTGTTTAGCATTTTTATAGCTCTGCTATGCATTAGCGCCTGTGCATGCGTTTGTGAGCATAAAGGTTTTGCTCTCTCCAGGTTTGAGTGTTGCAGGATGTCTGGAGATAATTAAGACACTGGTCTATTTTCAAGTTTCTACACTAATGACACAACATGCTATACCATATGGCCCAATCACCCAACCCATCATGGATCACATTTTTTTTCTTCATGGCTATGGAATAGGGCATATGCTTACATTTAATAAACAAATATACAAAAATATTATATGATGATCAAACAATTTGACAGTAATAGTAAGTAGTTAGAAATAACACTATATAGAATATCATAAACCAAAAATGAATGCTTTAATTCTAAACAACATGCAGTGGTAATGCAATGGTAACCTGTTTCAGATCTGTTTCAAAAATCCAATTATAAAGTAGTTTGATAGGAAGGTATTATGTTAGCTGAATATAGGTATCTCGCAAAAACTGAGTCTGTACAAAGTTTAAACATTATTAATAAATGATTAAAGTATGTGTAGACTCAACTTATGAAGCATAACATGTTTAGTTGGCATTATATTCCCAATTAGAAAAAATATCAAATTATATCCAAGTTTACAAAAAATTGAACTCTTTCTGGCCATAAGTTAAACAAAGGGTAAACAGCCCTTTTCCAGGAGAACCAGTTAGTTCCAAACTTAGTTCAATGCATACACCAGTAGCTATAATATTCTGAAGGCCTTAATTAGTGTGCAGGTGTGTGATAAACTTTGTAGGGCTGTGACCTATTTAAAACTGTATTTAAACTCTGCTGAATTTGTTCAAACAAACTGAGCCATTTATTGCTGGTGCTTTTTTTCCAGTTGCAAACAAGTGTCACATTTTTAAATCTCAATTAGCAAAACAACAGTCAGTACTTTGTGGGCATACCATTCACAAATTTTATGTCATTTTCATGCAATATGCATTCAGTGAATGCACATTTCCAAATTTCCATTGCTCACATATCAACATACAAGCTATACCTCCCATCAAAATGATTGATTGTTTTTTTTTTTTTTGCATTTACGAATACTAACACACAACATCCCGTAATATCAAAATAAATTTCCAAACCTTAATGCAGTGTAAAAACCTTTGCAATGATATCAGCTCAAAAACATTATAAAAATATCATCACCAAACATATCACTCAGCTGATAATTAACAAACAATTGAATGATTGACACAGCTGATTTATGTTTTGTGAAAACTGAGAGAAATTGAGAGGGGCTATTTGTCTATTACAGGCTAACTTACACAGTGAAAAGAAGGACTTTGAGGCGTGAGGGTTTTGGCGACAGAAAAAGACTAACACTGTAATGTTTGAATGATGAGAAAGTAAGAATGAGGGGAAAAACAGACAGAGTGGGAGATGCAGTGAGAGGAGCAGGAGCAGGCCCAAGGAGAGGACAAGGTAGAGGTGTAAGAATGTGAGGTGGCAGCAATCCAAGGGCTGAAGGAACAGTGTGCCAGAGATTAAATTTGAGCTATCGTTGACCATGTAATCAACCACCGTCTTTCACTACGAGAGGCTGGTGTAAGATTGCAGCCCTATCTGAGATCGTCAATGGTTATTATTATACACATCTTTTAACAAACATTGTTATTTTTGTTTTGACGCGTACGTATATTCAACTATTAACTATTTTCTTTTTACTGTACATATACCATCTTTTTTACTGTCCTTCCTGTAGTAAACAAAAAAAAAACATATTTACTTTAAATGTATTCATTCCTTTACATGTTGACATACAGTTCCAAACCAAGAAATTTATTGTCAAAATGGTGGATTGTATGATTTGTATGCAATTACTTGTAAAACTAAAACAAGTCAATGCAGTTTTTACAATGTCAACAATAGCTTGTATTTTGAAACCTACTATACTTTGACTGCATTTACCTTGTGAAGTGAAAACAACTGTTATTCTTTGACAGAATAATTTCATTTTGGATCAGATTTTCAATGTTTTGGTACAGTGAGTGTGTGCTATGTTCTATTTTGAAATGAAGATGTAAAGAGAAAATGTATTTTTAAGAAGAAAATTATCCCATTGCTCAATTGTGTTGTATGTGTAAATATGTGCTAAGAGTTTAGAAAAAGTATCTGAAACACAGGTAAGTGTAATTGAAAAGAACTGTAAATCTTGTTTGTGTCACTGGATTAATCCATTGCAAAAAAATTTGAAGACATGACCAAAATACCTTTCTCTATCTATCTACTGCTTAATTGTCAAATCCTGCTATCCAACTAAACTAAATATGAAGCCATTTAAAATAATTAAATCTGTTCACATTTGACAGCATCAATACTGGCTTTAAACTGAACTGAGTGCATTAACAGAGACAATGACTTTTGTTTAAATGAAATAGTAGTTCGGGGCCAAAGGCCTTCTAACAGATTGTTTAATTTTTAATTGATGCTGTGAATGAGGTCGATTACAATCATGAAGTGTAATTTCTTTCATTTACACAACCTGAATACAGAAAATTACAATTTAGGCTCAGCACAGGGCAATGTGTTCAGAGAGCCGTTTGATTCTCATTTGCCGACAGACAGATCAGAGCCTCGTTGTAGTTGACAGGAAAACACAGAAATAAGGGGTGATGAAGGACGTAGCCAAAGAAAAGATGTCCTTCATGAGTGACATCAGAGTACATGCTTCTAAGGTATCCAGACTCGATTAGGTGGACTACTAATGTCACCGATTAACCAACCAATGACAGTCTTAACTGCAAACCTTTTACTTTTAATGAAACATTATAAGAGATTTTTTTTCCAAAGAGACACCAAATATGTTAGCCAATAAAATGGAAGCAAATAAAACATCTGCCATTAAAATGACAATCAATCATTTTAATCACAAAAAAAACAATAAATTAAATTTGATAATTGTCTATCATCTTTGCAGATTGAAAAAAAAATGTGCAAAAAAATATGAAAAACGGATGCAAAAAGTATGCAACAGTGCAAACTGTATTTTCAAATGAGGTAGTCCATATAATGAATTTGTTATAGTCTTCTAGACAAGCACTGCACCTTTTATAACTTTCAAATTAATCCCTACTAATGTCTGGCAAATTAATAATTCTTTTGCTCAATAGATTTTTTGTATTTATTTATTATCTGTTATTCTCCTTTGTTCTGGTCTGCTTTTACACTTCTGGGTCAGTGTTTTCAAATCATGGACAGCATGTTTATTCTCCACCGAGATTAGTTGGGAATTAATTATTCTTAGGTCCTAAATAATCACATACTCTTGTCCCAGCAATGTGGTTAAAGGGGGGTGTAATCAAAGAATCAGATATTTTCATACAAAAAGTTTAAACAACAATAAACAACACTTAAAGTTTAACAACTCAAAATGCTTTGTTTTTTTATAATTTACTATTTCTTATAGTCAGCGAGGAAGAGTTACCAACTCTAAGACCAGAGATTTATTATGTCAGGAGACTTTTTCCAGACCTCCCCCCAAGCTAGTGATGCCAGCTCCTTAACATTGATTAGCCAAGTAGTTAACATTAGCGAGCATGCTAATTCACATCTCGAGTTCGCCTTCATCATTTGAATGCACTGCATGTTTGCTAACATTAGCCACTAGGTTATTAAGCATTAATCAGCACAAGCTGGGTTTTAGAGGCAGTGATTTATCTGTTTGGGTTGTTCCATAACTCCATCACATTTTGAGGTCAGACTACACCTTTCCTAGTCAGAGAGTGAAAGAGAAAGGCAAACAAACATTGAATCCAAATCTACCACGCTTGCTAGCAATAGCTCTGGTTTAAACAGTTCTTGAGAGTATTAGCTTTTCAGTCTGGAATCTGAGGGGACTTTTTAATGAAACACAGACGCTATTGCCATCACGAACTGCCAAGATCGCTGTTAATACTGTGGTGTGACCAACTTCATTTTATTAGGTCTCTGAGTTATAGAGGATTCTATATGTTAGAGTCCAGAGATTGAGATAGGTATTTAGTTCCGAGACACCCGAGTAATGTGTTTTTATTTTTAAATGTATTTATTTTTAATACAGGAGGTCAAACGGTCCACATCTGTAAGTGGTTTCATTGTATTTATTATAGCACGAAATAAATGCACTTGTAAATATACTTATGGACAACTTAGCTAAGGCTTCAACTAGTAATGGACCAAGTTTGCCCATCTTTAACTCTTGTCTGGAATCAAGACATGGTCCAGTTATCTACAGTAATTCATTAGGGTACTTACAAGCCAAGCGACTTACTGAGCCAGCACTGGGCAGTAAAAATGGCTTTGTGGGAAGGTGCTCTTGTGGTTCCTGCTACCTTTCCTTGAGTAAAGTTCTGGTTTGAACCAAAGCCAGAACAATTTGTGAAAGTTGCTGGTGAGACTGAATCCACGGAGAATTGTGGTTTTCAAACCAAAATGATTTACACAATCTGTTATTTAAGGCAAGAGTATGTTGATTAGTCCATCCCATTGTCCCTCGCTGTACCTGCTGTGCCAAGACCCCAAAAGATGTTTGGCCACAGAGGTACATTTCCATCTCATTCATCACAGACAGACAGATAATCAGAAAGTCATTACAGTAGCCTGACACCAGCTCACGCTCCAGGAAGACAGAGTAATTGAGCAGTGCAGAAGAGAGGACAGGCGCAGCAGCCAAGGCCAAGCCGGAATGAATGCTGTGCATCAATACACAAAGGTGAAGCCTCTTTCTGTTAGTGTGGTTCTTTGATCAAAACACATAGAATGCTATTCGTCTATCTTAAATCAGCCTGAAAGACAAGCTACACTTTCATGAAATGTTATTGTAAGACCATTAACACTGCTATTGCTCTGCATTTCTGAGAATTGCAAGATAAAGTATAGATTTGAACATAGTTGGTGTGTGATCAAACAGAGTTGTATTTAGAAAAAAAAAGTAGAGATGCTATTAAGTCCAAATGTTGTCAGAAATAAGACAGTAAGATTGTATGACACAATGTTACATCATAGCTTTTAAAGGAGAAAAACAAGTCAAAGCTAAACAAACGAGAGAAAAAACTAAATCAAGTGAAATTGGGAGGAAGAAGAGAGGGTTATGCTATATGCTATATGGTTTTAAAGGCCCAGGAAAATATAGCTAATCTTGAACCTGGGTCTAATTTTCAAGTTGTAATATTATAAAACACAAAAAAAGAAACGACAATGTTACAATGATTTGAATCCTGTTGAATATTCCACTAATTTGTTCCATTTGCCAACTGAAAACAAACATTTCTGACATGTTCAGAGGTTGAAAAAGCCACCATATGGATTTAAATACAAGTGTTTTAGGTTATGTTAGAGCATAAGGTTCCAAAATTACTACTACTTTTTAAAGTAGCATTAAAAGAAAAGCCTTTATTCTGGCTGGATAAGTATATTCTGGATAAGTTCTGATGAGGCATGCATTAGTTATTCCAGGAACATTCTAAACACCTTTTGCAGCTATTGAGTGCATTTTCATGCACTATATACCAGAACACCTCTCGAAATTCAGTTTTTTAAAAAAACTGTTGCTATGTAAAGCTATGCTGCTGTACACTAAAATTCTTTACAGTGTCAGCAAATCCATCCCCTTGATTTCTTTTCATTATGCACCAATTGCAAGAACTGATCATTTTAAAGCAACACATATTTAAAGGGCATGGAGTCATGCCCTTGTCCTGAAGTGCCTCATTCAATCTGAAAAGGACTAGTATACTTAAAGTACTTTAAATCTCAAAATTGTTGCAATATTCAGGAACAAAAGAAAATTTATTTTAACATCAAACAAAACTATGGGTTTTTTTCAACTGGTTCATACAGAAAGAGGCATGTGCACATGTAAAAAAGAAGACAAATAAGGTTTGAATGCCAATCACAATGTTTAAATTATTCAATCAAAATTAAAAGAAGCTGTTTTACAAACCAGAGACCTTCTTTAAATACAATTTGTACCACTTTAGATTAGAGCCCACTAATTCCATTTTAGATTACAGTCCTTATCCAGTGTAGTTACAGGGTAACTACTGTGGAACTACGAAAAAAAAACTCCACTTTAGATTACAGTCCTCGTTCAGTGCACTCACAGGGTAATTATGGTGTAACTACAGAGAAAAATCTCCACTTTAGTTTACAGTCCACATCCAGTGTAATTACAGAAAACAAGCTCCACTTTAGATTACAGCCCTCATACAGTGTAGTTACAGGGTAATTATGGTGTAACTATGGATAACAATCTCCCCTTTAGATTACAGCCCTCATTCCAGAGTAGTTACAGGGAATGGCGGTGTAACTACAGAGAAAAGTTGCAGGGTAATTATAGTGTAACTAAGGAGAAAAGTACAGCCCTCATCCAGAGTTACTAATATTTGATAATTATGGTGTAACTATTCTTAAACCAGAAAAAATTGAAATTTTAAACAGAATTAATATTAAAGGTTTTTGCCATTAATTACAAATAAGTGGAAGAACACAGTTATTACCATAATTACCTACTAAGTACACAGTAAATACGCAGTAACTACCCTGTAAGCACACATTAAGTAAAACCCAGAAGTTACTCTGTAATTACAAGGTAAGTTCCACATAGGTACAATATATTTACACTGTAATTACCCTACAAGTACTTTGTAAATACGGTGTTTAACCTGTAAGTAAACTGTAACTACCCAGTAGTTACAGCATAATTTCCCTATAAGTACACATTAACGACCCTGTAAGTAAACTAAAGGGCTGTAATCTAAAGTGCTTTCATATAATTTTATAATCGCTAATTACAATATAACTTGTGAACCAAGAAGTTTCCTTTGAAAGCATCTAAAGTGGTTGAGTTAAGAAGAAAGAATTTTGTAATCATTAAATTTTTATTTAAGCCTATTTTGGGAGTATTTTTGTGTTTTTATTTTGTTTTATGTTATGAAAAATTGCTTTGTTGTGAGAAAAAAGCTGTACCTCGTCTCTTAAGATTTCTCATAGGCTGTTTGTGGCAATACATCAAAAATAGAAATAACATTTACTGATCATTAACGATTACCTAATATAAGCTGATATGGGCTTGGTTTGAACTCCTATTCAGCCGACTGGTAAGTTTGGCTAAAAAGGTCTTCCATGAGTGACACTAGTGCTTGAAGAAGCAGACGTGTTAAGTAAGTGTCTCTGCCTGTAGCCATATCAACAAGAGAAAAAGCTTTGGCTAGATATTAAATTAAAATATTAAACTGTTTACAAAAATGCTTGCAACATATGCTCACATCTCCACAGGCCTGCAACCTTTCATCTAGCCAAACGCTCTTCAAAGCTATGTAACTTGATTTCTGACTTCAGCTTTAAATCCTCTTCATTGTTAGGTGAGGTACAGAGAGAACGTCATCCTCAGATGAAGCTCATCTTCAAACACATGTAATTTCTCTAAGTGCTTTGAAATTGAGTGAGGTGTGAAATCAGTCTGCCATGTTAAACATCATTGGAACCAAAGAGTCCAAGGAGTTCTTCACAGTGGAAATGTTGTGCAAAAGCTTCAATTTCTTCTGAAAAGCCCTTGCTGGAAATCTAAATATGGGCACAGCGTGATTTTGAAGGACCCCCTCTTAGATGAATTGCACTCATGTGATCGTTGCTCAATCCACAGACAAAATCACAGCCGTTGGTCCTGTACATTCTAAAACAACAACTGAAAGAAGGACTCATTCCAGCTCACAGATGTAACTTCTCTATTGACGTACGAACAAGGTGATACAGAGTTCTACCACTAAAGACAATCATAGCTGTCAATTGCCTAATGTATTGAAAAAAAATTGTAAAAACAGAAGATTTTTTTACTTAGTAATTTTTTTTTTTATATTTTATTTAAAAAGAGAGACATTTTTAATGTTTACTGACTCATCTGCTCAGGTAAATCTATGTAAATCAGCTGTAAAACAGTCCAACTTGAACATTGAATGCTTTCCGTTCTGAGTTTATCTGCCTTTCTCAATATACAGTAGTTAAATGGAAAATGTTCTATATATGGTTACATCATTATCATATTTTCTTGTAATAGCAAAATGCTAACATTTTATTGCATTTTTTTTACTTAAACTCTATCCAGAAAAAATGCTTTGATGAAAGTTAACATTTGCCGAATGTTTTATTTTTATTAGGATAAGGTTCTAGAAAAATAACTAGAATAAGAACTAAAATATTCTATAATAAGTTCTAAGATTGTTTAAAGGGTAGATCTATTATTTAACCCTTTTATTGTGTTTGGGTCTGTGGGACCCATTTTCAGTTTTCATCAAAAGTGATGATACAAGCAATTATTATTTGAAACTGAGATTCACTGGCCTTGGCTCATTTCTATCAAAAACATTTATCAGAACACATTTTTTATGACCCCACACTGTATATCCCCTCTACACATTTAAATTACACACAAAGTGTTCGGGTTTACTGGACGCGGAGCATGTAAAAGGATGAAAATGGGAGATTCTTTACCTTTATTCTGTCTTCCCATACAAACATAAATCACGCAAACATATAATGTTAGATTTTAGTATACAATTCTATGATGTGTGAATTAAAAGGCCCAAAATGAAATGGGTCTAGCAGACCTGCCAACCCTGCCAAAGTAACAATAATGAGAACACCACACATGGTTTAATTTTAAATGTGAAGAAATAAGGTTAAAAAATTATTAAAGTATATTTGCTGTTTAAATCACTTGTTTCCTGTCTAAAGTAAATATCTTTTAAGTATTTTAACATAAACTGTTTTTGATTGACATTAAAAATCTGAGATCCACCAGACCCACAAACACTGCCTGAGTAACAATAATATGGTTACTGTAAGTAATTATTCTAAAATAACTTTATAGCTAACAAAGATAATAAATAGTAAAGCTAAGATTCATATAAATAATTAATAATGATGACTTTAATTGACATTGTTAATACAGAATTTTATTTAAAAAAAAACACTCACTTTCTAATTACAGGTTTCAGATTTTGTCAATTTAACAGAAATATCACAGATTCACTTAATTACCATTTAAGTCACATGTCTTTTTTTAAATGAATCTCTCATAATTTTTTTTCTTCATAGGCAATGTATATTATGTAATAATATTATGGAGTGAGCAGAAATAGATTTAACTTTTTTCTCTGTGTGGGAAGGCTCAAGTAGCAGTTTGAATTTGAATCTGTCATGCTAGTGTTGTGAAGGAACAACATACAGAGGAAGTATATGAGTGGTGATGGTTGTTAATTCAGTCTAACTTAAAGAGCTAAGAACGCAACTATTTAAATGTGAATGCCATCCCCCTTTTAATTAATTTATAATACATTTTTGACCCCTGTAAACTATAACTGCACCCTTAATAACCTTCAAAATGCAGTATTTATCATAAGCAATGTCTTTAAATCATCTCAAATCTTTGTGTTCTCCCAAAAGAGTTGTTTACCACATGCTCCTCCCACTGCCATGTCTCTGGAAGCCCCCTGCTGCTTTTAATGTCCTATCTCTTGCTTTTCTCTCTGATCTGTTTGTATTTTTGTTTAAGACTTATTTTATTGTTCTTTACAGCACTACAGTACAATTTCCAATGTGTACAAAAATGTATTATACACACAAAATTGTCTTGACTTTTTCTTCTCAATTCTTTAAATGCCAGAGCATTTTTGCCTTTTATCCATTTGCGCAATTGTTAAAAAGCTAATCAATGAAGGAAACACGATTGATCACTGTAAGAGAGAAATATAAATATAAATGAGAAAAATACATTTTATTCTCAGTTACACAGCAAAAATTAAATACATTATTTTTTTTAAATATATATATATATATATATATATATATATATATATATATATATATATATATATATATATATATATATATATATATAATTCATTCATTCATTCATCTTCATGTCGGCTTTCTTCCCTTTCGGGGTCGCCACAGCGGAATAAATCACCAACTCTCTGGCATATGTTTTACACGGCAGATGCCCTTCCAGCCGCAACCCATCGCTGGGAAACATTCCCACACTCATTCACACATTAACACTATGGACAATTGTTCTTACTCAATTCACTTATACCGCATGTCTTTGGACTTGTGGGGAAACCGGAGCACCCGGAGAAAACCCACGCGATCACGGGGAGAACATGCAAACTCCACACAGAAATGCCAACCGATCCAGTCATGGCTCGAACCAGTGACCTTCTTGCTGTGAGACGACCGTGCTACCCACTGCGCCACCGTGACGCTTATATATCTAATATAAAATGTAATTTTACAGCATAACTGCATTAAATATGTTTTTTTTTACCCTTTGGGCATCTTACAGAGTGAACCACATTGTTTTCTATTGTTTTTTTTGTTTTTTTTTACATTTAGTTGTTTTGTTGTTGTTGAAGTTGCATATAAAAGAGGGGGTTTTTATCTATTCCAAAAATGACTGTTTTGCTTAACAAATAGTCAAAATCAAATAAAAAATACATAAAATAACTTTAATTGTGGCATTTTAAACTCTAAACTGTGTTACGTATTTGATTATTAAAAAAAAAAAGATTAAACTGACTGCTTTTCCCTCTACCATAAAGAAACACATGTCCAAAAAAATTATTCAAACCCCTACACCTTAATGTACATCTAAGAGTTTAGTGGCAAGAGGCTGCCATTCGAGTGTGTGAATACGTGTACGGGTGCATATGTGTCTTTGTCTGTACTGGCTAATTGACAAGATGGACGTTTGTCATAAATAGAGCCTTAGTCCACCGGGTGCCATTATACAGTCATTTCCTGCTTTAATGTGTATGGAGAGCGTTCATTATTTGTGACAGATGGACTCTTCTCTCCCTCATCGAATTCCTTCTCTCAGAGAGACGAATTAGAATCTCCTAATCAGATAGGACCTTTATAACCGTTTCAATTTAATCTCTGCTGTATATGCAGACCCACACACACACACGCACACATGCACGCACGCACACACACACAAACACACACCATTGTTCTCAGTCCAATTATTATTTCCAAGACGTCCACTTATGACCTTGGAAGACGTTTAAACACCTCACACTGTTTTCTTCATTACGTTTCTCATTAGCATTTATATCTCTTGAAAACAAATTGGTAGTACTATAGAAACTGAAGTTCATTACCTGATGACATGATGAGGGTCCCAAATGGGTGCATACTCTATGTAAACTTGGAATGTATGGAAAATGGAGCAATGAGACTTTTTCCTATTAGAACTCTTTTTTCGAAACAAAACAAATGCCATGCCATTACTATTTAACTTACAATTTCTAATTCTGTCCAGTCAGCGCTTTATGTCAGAAGCACACAAATGTCCTTGTGAGTTGTTATTTAAATTAGTCACTAGAAATGTTTGTCTTCAACTAATTATCCTAACCCCAACTAATTCAACCTTTCTATTACACCAACTCAATAGAACATATCCTAAAACCTGAGTCAGCTGACCTCACACCCTGATGAGGAGGAGTCAGACATGTCAATCAACCTTGTTCTAACACCCAAGTTTGGTCTCTGACTGAAGAGAAAAGTCAACTTGGGCAAAAGAACTGCTTTGATATAACAGTCTTGCAGAACTTGATTCAAAATTTGTCTCAATCTGTGTCAAATTGTATTGAAAGTGGTCATATTGCCTCTGGGGTGACATATCTCTTATTGTTAATTTGTGTAAGTTTAGCTAAAAAATACAAATTTGGAGTATATATAGCATGTAGACTTGAGCTAAGTGGGAGACCTGGTCTTACAAAAGCTAAACTGAGTTGAGAATATGTCTAAATCAAGTTAAATTTATTTATGTAGAAGTTTTTTCAAAGCAAGAAAAAACAAAAGCACCAAGAGAAAAAAACAACACTTACAAGAAGAACCCCCGACCCCAACAAGACAACTCTTTTAGATGACACAAAATCTAACAGTATTAATAACTAATGAAGGCAGTCTCAGCAACTGGTAAAAGACTGTAGCCTAATCTGAGCAATTGGTTCATTTAGAGAACAGAAAACATTTTTAAGTGGAAAATTACAGAAAATATTCCTGCTTGATTTTTTTTCTTGAATGAACTTTTAGATGATTATTCAAATGGATACATTTCTATATAAAAATTAATACAGAAACAGTAAAGGTATAACGTTGCTGCTTAATTAAAGCTTTAAATTCTAAGCTTTTGATCGAGTTTAACTGGCATAGCACACACATGACCTCTTTTGGCACCATACAGCATTGCAATGCTTCACAGCTTATTCTGCTCACTGTCTCTGTCACTTTCTCGTAGACAATATACAGAGACAAGAAGGCATTTGTCACAGCTCTGGTCTCAGCACTTTAGTTAAAGATGTGACTCAAATTGTATAATTAAAGTCCAATATTTTAAACTAAAAGCTAACAATCATATGTAATTTGAATTTCGAGTTTAAACATCTACACTTTTCATCTTAAATAGAGGATCAAAACCAAATAAATATTTAGTGAAAAAAATAGTATTACTGTAGTTGAACTAGTACTCTAAAATACCATTATCAATATTTTAATTAAGGTTACAATTTCCAGTTCAGATGATATTGCCTTATTAAAATAAGGTCAAATATAGCTATGGGATCTTCATAATGTGATAACCCTGGTTAAATTCAAAAGACTACATATAATTTTTTCATTAAAAAAGTCTTAATGTTCTTATTTTTCCCCTTTACTAATTCTGAGCAACCTAAGACAGCATTATATAAAATTTAAACTGCAAATAAACACAATTTTTCATAGATTAAAAAAAAAATGTTTGATGATCAGTTTACGTATGGGATACATATATGCAAGGGCCTAGACAGACCTGGAGCTTAAGCATAAATGTTTTGTTGATGGCATGGAAGGATGCCTTTGTGTTCCAATGAAGGTAGAACATATCACTGGATCAATTTAAACCTCTTAACCATCCAAATAAATTAAAGATAAAACCATAAAAATGTCTTTCTTTTCTAGATCACATACAGTTTCTTTACACATTCAAACAAGCAAGAAATTCAAGCATTTACATCCATCAAGCGGCTGAAACTGAGTTTTGGTTCAGAATCTGCAATCTTGTTACAGTTTCATGCACACTTAGAAGCTCAAGATTCCAGATGTTTCCCTCCAGCTGCAAATGCAATATGGCAACAGGTACCAAGAGCTTTAAATGTGGCATACTTCATTTGATACACAGTTACTTTGTTAAAACCATTCAAACATGGGTAAAGCAATTAGATAACTTAACAGCATCAGGCAGCCATATGCTTGTGTGCACCTGCATGTTACAAAGAGGAAAATAAGCCTCTTGAAAGCAATTGTAAAAAAAAAAAAAATCCTGGCAACATTTCCCTGTGTGTAAATGTTTAATTACCATACAAGAATAGTCATCTTTTAAAGAAAAAAAGTAGAAAAAAATAACACTCTGCCTGGAGTGACTTATCTTTTGGTTCTTTCAAGCATAAAAAAATCCTTGGATTCACCAGTAGCTAGGAAAAATAAATGATTATTGACGTAAAGACAATGGGTCAAGGTGCTTGAAAGGATGTGACATTGATTATTTTGTAATCCTGTTTATCATATAATCCTCTTATCATAATATCTTAATTTAAAGATACCATGGGGCACCTCCTATAGGTTTTAAGGATTATTCCTTTGTTTTTGTTTTCATTCTTATGAATAGCTATTTAAGATATCGGAATCGTTTAAAAAGTTCTCAAACTAGAGCAGTTATTTTCAATGCAGACACAGTTGGTTGAAAGGTAGCTATACTTTAACTCTTATTCATACATTTGAAACGGTCAACTCATGGTAAATATTCACCTCAACATTCAGATCGTAATGCAAAGAGAGAGTAAATTTCATCAGCATGGGGAAAGAGAAGTGTCTCTATTTTTCTTCTTCCAATAATATTAATGGAAATCTTTTCATTCATGGGTCATAATTTTGAATAAAATTAAAACAGGAATTCGTGGAAGGAAAAATGTATTCCATGACTCAAGATTCTAAAAATGTTTAAGTATAGATTTTCTGTATGTCGTAAGCAAATATTTATTGAATAATTAAATAAATAAATCAATGAAATAAAAATAGACTAGTATTTTGATTTTATTCAGTGAGAGACTCAGAGACATATCTTGTAGCTGTTCCTGTTACAAGCCTGCAATCAACTAGTCAAGTAGCTTTTATATTGTGGATCTCAATATGTACATGGGCTGTACATGTGCAAATTTTAGCTGTGACCTCAGCTATTCCATCTGATTCAGCTAATGATGTCATCTAGCCTTGTTTGAAAGCCATATGTCTGTGTGACTGTGGTCAAATAGTAGCTGGCTACAGTCCTCTAGGAACTGAGTAAGCTGTAAGCTTTCAGATGAGTAATAAATAATGTTACCCTGCCAGTTCTCTTCAATTTAGATTTTTGATTTTGTCAAACACTTTAGGTATCGCCAGCCTGATGCACAGAGCCTTTCCTCATTGACATGTTGTCCATTTTAAAGTCCCAGACTTTTCCCCCTGAGTTAATACTTTTTTTTAATGTTAATAACATCTCAGAGCCATCATCTCTCGACTGCACTACAAGCGTTTGATTGGTTGAGTTAATAAAAAAGGGGGTTGGCAAAAATCTTTTGTGTGATCCCCCAAGTGCTCTGGTCTTTGTATTGCTATCACCAAACCTGCATTTTTTTATTCATAAACTTTCAGGTCCGTAATGTTACAGACAGTTACTAAGCATTGACCGGAAACCCAGCTATTATCCCAGGAGCCTTTTGTTTTAAAATTATATATATATATATATATATATATATATATATATATATATATATATATATATATATATATATATATATATATATATAATACTTTCTGCCAGTGGTAAGTGCTTGCATCAAATTGAAATGATTTTGCAACAAACATACTTTATCATTAATATTTATGTTCAGAAGTGATAATGAATAGCTGTGCATTTGTTTGAAAACATTCATGCATGTCAAAAGATCATTTAATCATTATATTCATGGAAGCAATTATTAAAAAAAATGTTGAGGTATATATTCAACTATATGCAAACAGCTGTAGTGTTCATATTACTACAACACACTTCATTCCATTTAAAAAACTATTTTTATATTAACAATTATGTTTGGGGAATTTTGAGAACCACACAACATTCTTCAGATTATCCTTTCTGTAATTTTTAATTACTCATCTAATGAAAAAACATGGTCTTGAAAATTAAAGATTTCAAATATAAATGTGTAAAAACAAAATTAAATGAATTCAAATAAACAAATAAAACAGGAATTCAAAACATAGCTTTTAGATGGACATCCTATCATTGAAAGTCCATTTTTTGCAGGTAGTTGTTATACAGTATAATCTTAGAAAGAACACCAAGGGAGCATGCAGGATAATCTTAGTTTGAAATGGAAGTTGAAAGATCTTGCGGAAAACCCATTGCCGACAGGGTCAAAGAAAATAGTTTTGCTTTTGGTTACATCACTCAAACAAACCAGAGAGCATGACGATTCTCTCATAGGTCAAAAACATGTGGGTGGCTTTGAGAACCCTCTTTATTTCTCTCCTATATCTGCACACTCTACATGAAAGCAGGCCCACATATTTTGGGATATCTGTCAGAGGTAAAATGATAAAATGTTGCAGGTAGCCCGAAGAGACATATTTTTGTTGGTATAGCTACCAATACATCACATTTTACAAGTGTAAGCACCCAAACGTTGTGTACCACCATCCATCACAGTGGACCAGTAGTTAGTGCAAGTAGAACAACTGCTGATGCTAGGAGTGTGCATCATTAAAGTAAGGACTGAAAGATAGGAAGGATATTAAACATATTACTGTGTGCAGCATGTCAGGGTTGGCATTTTCAAAGTTAAAAGGCTTTTAATCCACATGCAAATTATTTCACTCACTTAAAAACAGTTATGAGCAGTTCACATGGCATGTATCTTTTGAAAAAAAGGCAACATTAGTCTGCCAGGTTAATATACTCATTATTTGTCATTGTTTTTGATATATAATTTTTTTTAAACCCCCATTGTTACATATATTTGGTCATTTTAGTTTTACTGTTTGTGATTATTGTGGTGAGTCACTCTGAAATAGTCCATAACATTCTTATTTATTTGTACTTCTACTAATTTGTAAAAAAATATTTTCAGACGAACACAGGATGCATGTGTTGTTTGAGGGAGGCTATGAGTCCGCTGATACATTTATTGAATGCTAAACAGTTGCAAATTCCATCACATACTCTTCTGAGAGCTCTGCCCATCGAGGAGAGTTCTCATCATTGAGATTTCCCATGGGGTAAGTAAGCAGAGAACCCCATAAGCTGTGTCGGAGTCTTTACAAACAGATGATTTCTATGAACGTTAAGAAACCTGTGGATTTATTTATTACTAATCTGTCTTCCTTTATTTGGTTCTCACTGTAAAATTATTTGCAATAAAAAATCAGAGAGGTTAGAGCTAATAACCTAATTAAGTGCAACTAAATGCTGTTTAGCCTACAAATCTGGGTTTATTGCAGTGGACGCGCAATGACGACATAGACACAACATGTGAGATACCATGAGTAGACTGGTGGAGGACAATTTTGGGGGTATCTGGGCACTGTTATGATAAAACCTGTTGTGATTTGATGTTATAGGAGTTCAACAATGGGTGAGGAAGTATTGTTTGCGTTCTGATGTGCAAGTAGGTGAACTGAGCGAAGTCACGCGAGAGCTCTAGAGGAACAGCGCGAGTTTTCTTCATGCGGCGCGAACGTCTGCTGTGAGATTGAGAAAGGCCAATAAAGTCCGTTAACACATGAAATATTGTGCAATACATGCATGCAGTGACTTTGTGTTGTTTTGTCCGTGATTTCCAAAATCGTGAAGGTAAGCTAAGCTAAAGCTTGAGTATTGACTTAAAATCTTTAATTTTCCAATATATAAGTGTTTATTTTAAGTCAATCCATGTAAGTGATACGGGATTATTTTGTTTAGAGGGAAGAAGAGAGATTTAAAAGTGCAGTGTGTGATAGAAAGAAACGTCTCAGGTTACGTAGGTAACCAAGGTTCCCTGAGGGAACGAGACGCTGCGTCCAACGCTATGGGGAACGCTTGCTGCGTTTCCGGCTCTGAACTATGTGTCTAATCTCGTCCAATCGACAGGTGTGACATCATTCGAGCGTGATGTCGCACCCGGAAGGGTGCAGTATAAACGAGGACGCGATGGAGACGAAAACCAGCTTTGAAGCCAGTAAGCGCCGTCAGGACGTGGGCGGAGTGGCCTGGGGACGCAGCGTCTCGTTCCCTCAGGGAACCTTGGTTACCTACGTAACCTGAGACGTTCCCTTTCAGGAACTCGAGCTGCGTCCAACGCTATGGGGAATGAGTGTCAAAACACACCATGCAGCCCCGGACTGATCTTATGTGACAGCCGAATGAAGGACTGCTGAAGCCGGGGAGTCATCAAGGTCCAAACTATAGGACCGGACGAAAGTCAAAGGCGTGGACCAACCCGCTGCGTTACATATCTCCAACATCGAAATGCCGGATGAAAGGGCCTTAGAAGCCGCCATACCTCTAGTGGAATGCGCTCTGACCCCAAAGGGGGCCGGGAGACCAGAGGCCGCATAAGCCGAGGCGATAGCGTCCACAATCCATCTGCTCACCGTCTGCGTGTTAGCAGGAGAGCCCTTTTTGTGTGGACCATAGCACACAAAGAGCTGATCCGAGCTCCGAAACTGAGCCGTGCGGCGGACATACAGGTCCAGGGCCCGCACCGGACAGATGTTATGCAGGAGCTCCTGCACCGAGGACTCAAAAGGAGGAGGAAAGAACGCCCGTAACCTGACCGTGCCCGGGGTGACGGAAGGCACCTTCGGGACATAGCCCGGTTTAGGATGCAGCGATACGCTAACCATCCCAGGGCAAAATTCAAGGCACGAGGGAGCCACAGAAAGTGCGTGCAAGTCCCCTGCCCGTTTAAGGGAAGTGATGGCGAGTAAAAATGCTGTCTTAATAGACAGAAAGCGCAAGGACACGTCACCCAAAGGTTCGAATGGAGGCCTCTTCAGGGCCTCCAAAACGATAGCCAGGTCCCATGCAGGGACTCTAGGACGGTCCAGGGGCCTCAGCCACCTGGCACCGCGAAGAAAACGAGATATAAGGGGGGACCTGCCCAAGGGAAGCCCATCAATGGGGCCTTGGTAGGCCGAAATGGCCGATACATACACCTTAATGGTAGACGGCGAAAGCCCCTTGGCGAACAGAGCCTGTAGGAAGTCCAGTACTGACCCGACCGGGCAACGAGCTGGATCCAGGGTGTGTTGAACACACCAGGCCGAAAACCGTCACCATCTCGCGGCGTAAGATCTCCTCGTAGAGGGAGCCCTGGAGTGGAGAATGGTCTCGACGACCTCAGCCGAAAGACCTGACTCTAGGAGCTGTGCCCCCTCAGGGGCCACAGACACAGCCTCCATAACTCCGGACGGGGATGGACCACCGTCCCCCCGTATTGAGAGAGAAGATCCCACCTGATCGGGATCTCCCATGGTACGCCATCCAGGAGGGCCAACAGGTCCGCAAACAAAGGTCTCCCTGGCCACCGAGGGGCCACAAGGAGGAGGGATAGGCCCTCTAGACGTACCCTCTCCAGGACTCCTGGAAGCAGCGCTACTGGGGGAAAAGCATACAGGGGAAGCCTCGGCCACTCCTGTGCCATGGCGTCTATCCCCAGAGGCGAGGGAGGACTGAGAGAGAACCAGAGGTGACAGTGTGAGGTCTCCCGAGTCGCAAAAAGGTCCACCTGAGCTCTGTAATACCTCTCCCAGATCAACTCCACCGTCTCCGGGTGGAGACGCCATTCCCCAGGTGTCGGTCCCAGGCGCGACAATGCATCTGCCTCCACGTTCAACCGGCCCGGAATATAAGATGCTCGAAGGGAGCAGAGCTTGTCTTGGGCCCACAGGAGGACACGACCAGCCAATCTGCACAACCGTTGTGATCGTAGTCCCCCTTGACGGTTGATGTAGGCCACCACGGACATATTGTCTGAGCGTACCAGCACGTGGTGACCTCTGATCTCTGGCAGGAAGTGCAGAAGAGCACGAAATACGGCCAGCAACTCCAGGCAGTTGATGTGCCACGAGAGATGGGGCCAATCCCACCGACCATGGGTGGCGCGGTTCCCGAGCACCGCCCCCCAACCCGTGCGAGACGCGTCCGTGGTGATAGTCATCCGACGGTAAGGCGTCCCCAATACGGGTCCCTGGGACAGGAACACAGGGTCCCTCCAACGAGAAAGGGCCCGCAGGGCCTGACTCGTGGTCCTGATACGACGGAGCGGATTGCCCCGGGGAGAGAACCCTGCACTCCTCAGCCACCACTGAAGGGGCCTCATATGGAGAAGTCCAAGCAGAAGAATTGTCGCCGCGGATGCCATGAGGCCAAGCAGTCGTTGAAACTGCCGTACCGACAGTGAATGGCCTAGCCTCGCCCTCCTAGCCGCATGTAGGATCACAGAGATCCTGGTCTGAGACAGACACGCCCGCATAGTGGTGGAGTCCCACACCACACCTAAAAAGGTGGACCTTTGGGTAGGGACCAGCACACTCTTTTGGGGGTTCAGCCGAAAACCCAGCACCTTCATATGAGCGAGAACGACATCTCGATGCCGAACTGCCTCTGGCTCTGAGCGAGCCAACACCAACCAATCGTCGATGTAGTTGAGGATGCGGATACCTTGAAGCCTCAAAGGGGCCAGGGCCGCGTCCACACACTTGGTGAAGGTCCTGGGCGAGAGCGAAAGGCCGAAAGGAAGTACTCGGAACTGATAAGCCGTGCCCCCTACGGCGAACCGAAGAAACTTCCTGTGAGAAGGACAAATGGGGACGTTAAAGTAGGCATCTTTGAGGTCGATGGAGACGAACCAATCGCCGTACTTGATCTGCGCCGTGACCTGTTTTAAGGTAAGCATCTTGAACGGCACCCTCATGATGCGACGGTTCAAGAGCCTTAGGTCGAGAATGGGGCGCAGGCCCCCGTCCTTCTTTGGAACCAGGAAGTAGCGACTGTAAAATCCAGAGTTCCGGTCGTGCAGAGGAACCATCTCGATGGCCCCTTTGCAGAGCAGTGTGGCCACTTCCTGGTCCATGACCAGAGCTTGCGAGGGATCCACCATAGTAGGCAAAATCCCAGCGAACCGGGGAGCCCTGGATCGAAATTGGATCCTGTAACCCAGTTTCACAACTCGCAAGACCCACTGGGAGATGCCTGGAAGGCTGGACCAGGCCTCCACGTAGCAGCTCAGGGGAGCCAACCTCTCGAGGCCGGCCTCTGGTAACTGGCGGGTGGTGGCTCCTGAGACGGGCACGGGGTTCCATGGAAGCCCTATAGCCCCGGCCACCGAGAGCCTGGGTGGACGCAGGGGCAAGATACAAGCTCCCTGAAGCACCGAGGGTGGCAGGGAAAGCGGAGTAATAGTTGGGGGGTCGCCGGCGGAGGATCGCTGACCATCTTGGCGTGCGTCGCTCCAAGAAACCGGGGACTCCCCCAGCCCATCAGGAACGCTTTGCCTCAGCCCGCTTACGGAAAATGATGGTCCTCAGATCCGCCACTTCCTTGGGCTGAGTCTTGTGTCGCCGTCCCTCGGGAGGGGCACGGGCAGCGACACTCTGCTTCTGGGCCCCCCTGTGCCCAGAAGCCACAGCCTTAGGGGTCTGCTCCCGCCCGGCAGAACTCCCAGGGCGACAGCGGCGGGGAAGAAACCTCTGGAAGGCCGCGAACTGGGTCTGGGCCTCCTGGAACCTGCCGACTACTGCGGAGACAGCGTCGCCAAACAGGCCTGAGGTAACCACTGGGGCGTCGAGGAGGAATGACCTGTCCTTCTCATTAAGTTCGGTCAACGTCAGCCATAGGTGGTGATCCACAACCACCATGGCAGCCATCGACCTCCCCAACGCGCGAGCAGTCTCCTTCGTGGGGCGGAGGGCGAGATCTGTCGCCTTTCTCAGCTCTGCCACCACCGGGGAATCCCTCAGACCGAGGTCCCTCAGGATCTCGGCCTGGTACGCCTGCAATACCGTCATGGTGTGCAGGCAACCGCCAGCCTGCCCGGCTGTAGAATAAGCCTTCCCCACTAAGGCCGAGGTGGCTCTAAGCGGCCTGGTGGGGAGCGCCGGGGCCTTCAGGAACGATGCCGTGCCAGGGGAGAGATAGCTCGCAAGCGTCTGCTCCACCTTCGGGATCGTTCCGTAACCTCGCTCCTGCAACCCCTGGATGTTAGCGTAATAGTGCACATCGGGGGAAAACAGGCGGGTCGAGTAGGGGCGATTCCAAGACCTGGACACCTCAGTGTGCAGGTCTGGAAAAAACGGTAGGCCCCGGCGTGGAGATTGCGACCGAGGGCGCAGATAGCGTTCGTCCAGTTTGCTCTCTGGACGAGGACCCTGTGCTTCTGGTGGCCAAGAGATATCCAATCTCTCCACCGCACGAGTCACGACCTCCAGCAGCTCCTCAAACTGGAGCGGCTGTGCCGGATCAAGCACAGTGGCTACCAGTGGAGGGATTGACTCGATATCAACCTCCTCAGAGGAAGACAGAAGTAATCCCTCGTCCATTGCGTGGGGGGAAGAAAACGCCGAAAAGCGCGCTTTCCCCGACGGCAGTAGACCGAAGCTAGCGGGTGAGGTCGGCGATAAGGCTAGGCCCGTCCCCGTACCCTCCGCTAGCTCCACTAGCGAGCCCCAGGACCGAAGCGGCTGCTCTGCCTCGGCAAAAGCAGCGGCGTGGCTCCCGGAGCTGCGAGGGAGAGCATTTTCCTCAAAAAATGCTCTCCACGAGCGGAGTGTGCGCATCGGCATGCGCTCATAATGCTCACAGCCGACTTCCTCGAGAGCCGACTGGGCATGATCCACTCCCAAACAGAACAAGCAGAGCGCGTGAGAATCCTCGCCCGAAATAAACCGCGGGCAGGGAGGAAAACACGGCCTGAACGTATGTTTCGCTTTTGAGGAGCGCTTCATTCTCATTCACACACTTTAAATAGCCACCCGTATTCGAAAGACACATAAACAGCGCTTACTGAAAGCAGAAAAGCTGGTTGTCGTCTCCATCGCGTCCTCGTTTATACTGCACCCTTCTGGGTGCGACGTCACGCTCGGATGACGTCACACCTGTCGATTGGACGAGATTAGACACATAGTTCAGAGCCAGAAACGCAGCAAGCGTTCCCCATAGCGTTGGACGCAGCTCGAGTTCCTGAAAGGGAAACAGTGAGTGTTGAATGTACGTAAGTGTTTATGAGAATGTATTTTCATATTTCCTTGAAAATGTTATGTTTAAAATGTCATGTGTTCACAGAGATTTTATTGTATTTTGTTTCTTTATGGTTTGCAGAGAAAAAAGTAATTTGTAGCTGTTAACGCTGTGTGTGCATGTGCGTGTGTGTGTGTGCGTGTGCGTGTGCGTGTATGTGTGTGTGTCATTGAGAGCTGACGAACTGTAAATTTGTGTCATTTAATTAATTTTATTTGAATTCTTACAAACATTTATTCACTGATGTAAAATTGAGGAACGTTGTGGGAGCATATTTGTAAAGTGTTCATATAGCAACATCCCATTTCATGTAATTTGTAACGGTATAGTGAGCAGCTCTATTCAATCTGACTTTGATGGTGGATGACTTACACTTGTTTGTTAGTTTTTTCAGCGTGAACTGCCGCTACTGTTATTTTTATACCTTTTTGTCTAAAAAAGTTATTTGAGTCATTGTGAATAAGAGAAAGAAAAGAGGATAATACATTTGGATCCCAATAATCAAATTTGTTGTTTTCAGTGGCTGTATAAAATCTTTAACTTTTCTAGTTAAATGTTCCAAAATTTGAATACTTATCGCTGCGCTGTTCCAAGTGCAGTCTGGAATAAAAGTACCCAGAATTTTTCATCCTGTGTCCAGTGTCATTACGCATTAAATTAACTGCCTACATATATATGCTAGTTTGTAGTGTTGGTGGATGCTTGAGCAGAATTAAAAGTGTAATTTGTATAATGTTAATTCAAAACATACCTGACAACCCAGCAGGTCTAATTGGTTAAAAAACATTCCCAGAATGTTCCCTATTATTTACTTATTTGCTATAGTAAATGTAAAAATGAAATTGCAAAACATTGTCTGCTGTTTGTTTTCACATTTGAAATAACTTTCTCATAGTGTTCTTTCTTTTTTTTATGTGACTAAAATAGTTTTATTAACAATATCAGTTACAATTTATCTCAAACTCCACTGAGTGTTTAATTCTGATGTGTTCTCGTGTAGATTTCTTGTGGAGCTTGTGCCTGTTTTCAGATTTTCATTTTAAAAAGCCATCCATCTATCCATCCTCTTGTTAGTTTAGTTGCTTAAATTTTTCAGGGGTCACCACAGTGCAATCATCTAGTCACCTCAACAGTCACCTCATCTAGTATATGTTTTACGCAGTGAATGCCCTTCCAACCGCAACCCATGACCAGGAAACATCCATACACAAATACACTATGGACAATTTGTTTGCCCAGTTCACCTGTACTGGATGTTTTTGGACCTGTGGAGGAAAAATGTAAAGAAATGTACAGAAATGCCAACTGACCCAACCTGGGGCTTGAAAAAAATATATATAATATACAATCATTTTGATTTATCTTTCCAATGACAAAGTAAATAACTGAAGATATAATAAAATAAGATAGCAAGAACACAAAATACATCATGTTCTAGGAGAAAAAAAACATTGTTATTAAGGCAATCCCAAAATCTGTACTTAATGATGCATCCTTTTGTGTGCGTGCGTGTGGTTGGTTATGTAATCAGTTGTTTTGGAAGATGATACTGAGCCAAGACTGAATTGTCATCCCAATAGTGTCTCAGACAATGTCAACTTTTGACTGGTCAAACTTAAAAAAATATTTATATCTGTATGATTGTTTAGCATGATTATTCATACAATAAAATACATATACATATTCATAAAACAGGATTGTTGTCTTTTGGACCTGTGGTTTTCTTTCTCTTCAGTTACATAAAAACAAACTAGCGAATAAGTGGCAGCTAAATTAGAATGAGGTGCTGTTGTTCTCGTCTTTGTTTTGGCGATTTCAAATGTCAACACTGGCTTTGAAATAAATTACAAACTGGACCTTTTTGTTTTACTTTGATCTCCTGTTTGTCTCATTATTCTTTCAATGAAACTAATCATTTAAGTTCTTGAATAGGTTGATATTTTAAACAAGTTCAGCCACCTTGTTGTACCAATTAATGCACATTCTACACCATTTTGATAACAGACAAAAATGTGTATTCACCAAATCCCATGTTGTAGGTTGGCCTTGTAAGATAATAAGATCAACAGAGATAAATACTAAAGAGTATTTATGGGTTGACATTAATTATAATATTCTGAACACAAAACAAGCCTTAAACAAATGGAAGATTAGAGAAGAAAAGTACAGAAGCTGATGCTGGTCCGGAACTTTTTTGATCGAAACAATGCAACATACTCTTTGGATTACTAAACAATTTCAGAAACACAGAACATGTGCATCTCGAAAGAGTAGAGGACACAAGTCTTTAGAAGTTGAGAAACCTAAGAGCAGGAATAAGGGTTGGGAAGATCACTGGGCTGCTTCAGGCTTTTAAGCTTGGGTCTGACCTCCCCCAGGATTCAACTGTCAAATGAATTGGATGTCAAGCTGTGTGGAGTGCTCCCAAGTTTTGAAGGGAAATTCCAAAGCAATAAAAACGGAACCAAACATTTAGAAATGATCCCTCCCACTGTTTTTTTGTATTTTTATTTTAATATTCAATATGTAAAAATTACACTTTGTTTTGTAGAATATAATATCTGGTTTGACATTGGTGTGCAGAGCTCAAGCCACAGTTCTACTTAGGAGTGTTTGTTTTTGCAGGTAGCCATCATCCTCCCTTAACAGAAACAAGAGCAACCTCTGACACTATGCTTACAGAGTGTAATTGAGTATTAATGGAAGCTTGACCCAGCCACTGCGCTAGTTGTTATCTCCTGGACATGGCTAGCAATTCTGGCTGTGTTTTAGAGGATTTGGTTATCTATTATTTATGAGGGATTAGCCTACTTCTCTCTGCTGTGTAATATCAAGGCCCCCACTGGGTCGATTCGCTGCCTACACAGATCCATTCATGCTGAAGCCCACTCATTTTTTAACCTTGACGCTTGATGTCCCATTAAGCACACCGCATAAAACCAAACACATGCTTTGTGAGTTTGATGATGTTCCCCATGACGCTAATGTCTGAGCATGCCAGCCACTTGTATTTCCAATGGATACAGGATGATGCAAACCATCTCACTACGGTAAACTGTGACTGTTTCTTATGCATAGAAATATTAATAAAACCCCAAAATAAAAGCTTTCTGAAATACCACATCCCTGCATGGTCCTTTAATCTTCCTCGATTGAAAGAAAATGCTCTAGGGACAAGGTAGCCAATACAAAAAAAATCACTTTGTCATTTCTCATTCCCTGAATGTCTCCTATGTGAGTAGGAACCCTAATCCATCAAGATCTCTTTTCTTATTAAATTCTTAGGGAGACATTTTCGATGCCCTCCATGTACTACTCTGTCCTCTCCCATCTTGAAAATAAATAGCGAAAGAAAAGCAGATGGGAGTTAAAGTCCCAACTCTTGAAATAACAGCAAACATTGTGGGAGGAATTCACAAGGGAAGAGTTGGCTGTAATATTATTGTATAGTCGGTCTTGGTCACTAGCCAAGCCTCGTAAAATAGTTGAGTGAAAATGTGCTCATGTACACATACTTACAATGAAATAAATTGAGTTGATTAAACTTTGGATGATTGAAATATTTTAAATAAATTGGTAAGCTTGGAAAGGCATTTCGAGAGGCCTCAAAACTTGTTCAGTAATGTTTTCTTGTAATATTGAGATACAATTTTTTGCAGTATGCAGTGCTTGATCCAGAGCAGCCAGCATTCGCTCTGAAATATGACACCCATAAAATTGACACCCAGATAACCCCTTAAAATGATGTGATTGTTTTTATGATTTTTATGCAGATAATGAGTGAAGTCTATCTGCAAGATTTTTTTTTTTTTTTGCGAAAGCCCATGTATGCTCAAAAGAAAACAGCAGTAATCACAGGTGGTGTCAATAATTTCGTCATTTATTTTAAGCCACCATGTACACTATAAAGTTAATAAAGGTTAAACGAAATCATACAGTTAAGTTTAGATGTATTTCTACACTTGAAACTTTCATACTCTTAAAAATCAAAGACAGTTCAGCGTGGGCAACACTACATACAGCAGCAAAGGGACTTGAGGGAGTTGAACTCAGGAGAAAACCAAGGATTCTCATTAACTGAATGCAGAAACTGAAGACCGTAGGTTCAACATTAATGAGAGTTGGAATAAAATGACCTTTTCCGGTTATGTGAGGACAGTAGACAAGCTCAAAGATGTCTTGGCAGAACAAGTTCATTTTAGTTGACCAAAACGTTTGTGTAATAATGTTTCACTAAAAATAATAAGCATGTTATGTTAAAGGTATCACTCCCGGTTAAAAGTTGTTCATTCAAACAACATTGGAAGCAGAACAGAGAAAATAAAATTTTCTTCGAAAATTGACTGGCCCTAAAAACATACATGCATGAAGATAAAAAGATCAAATTATGAGTTTGATGATGGTGAAAGGATATAATTTATAATTGAAATAGCAAGTAAAGGTGCCATAAAAAAGACGTCAACCCTGCAGTGATTCATTACCATTTTTCAATCAGTAATGAATACTTTTTATAGATCTGTTAAGGTCTTCAACTTTTTTAGTCCACAGCTAATTTTAGCACTAAACTGAACATGTGCCAAAGAATTAATTCAATTTTAAAGTCAGGCAAATTACATACCTATAGGGACTATAATTAACCTCTGACAAGACCCAAATGTGTGCAAAAGCATTTGTAATAAGCAGTAGCTGAAGAAGAGCTATCTGCTCTTCTTATGTGTTAGAACCCATGTTCTGTCAAGTAATTAACATTCAAAGTAATTGATAATGATATCTCATTATCAATTGTTTATTGCTATAAAAATCCATTTTTACACCTCACAATGTTATACTTTTTCCCTATTGAATCAAGTCCACAAAAGTGCCAGCTGGCAAGATTCAGATCATTGTACAGTTTATTCCCTCAAAACAACCTGTTTGCTACCCAGAAGTCTCCATGTTTTCTGGTCCCTTCCTGTCTCTGCAGAGAGAGCTGCTGAATCTCCTGCCTTGTAGCTCATTGGTCTTATCGCTACGGGTTATAGCAGAAGAGCAACGTTGTGCAGAATTAACATCAACTTTTATCTCAGCCTGCAGAGCCACAAGGTCTGGAAACCCAGATCTGATAGCTTGTGCTCATCTAATGACCTCTGGGTCTGCACTCAACCTTTTAACATCCAGTCCTTTTGCAGGATTTATGGTGGTCATAAAGCAGGAATCGTTATCATCAGACACCCTCCTAAGTACAGCATGGCGCTATTGTACTTGTCCCAAAAATATCCTGGTGTTATAAGAACGACTGTATCATATAAATCTCAAAATATGAGTCAATAATTGTTTAATAAAACAAAATTAACTCAAACTTTTGCCTTGTCTGTTAAAATTGAAAGAATCCCATCTACAGGAGATTTACTCCACCCCTGTTAATGCAGCAAGATCAAATAGGAAATGCTTTCCTAATAGTTCCCGCTAGCTGCTAATTTAATAAAAGCACTTGCTGCCTCTTGTTTAGCCCTTTGGGAGACTGATACGGAAACTGCCCAAAGAGAGATTTTAAAAACATGTGAATAGGATATCTAGATGTAGAGATCAGTACTGTCCCTCCAGCATATCTTCTGTAGGGTTTGTGAACATTGGTCCTGAAAGCAGATAAGTAATGTTTATCTCTGCACATTTCTCCTGAGCGCATGAGACAACAAATCTCTCTTCCCGTCTATCTCTTTGTCATGTAGCCACAGCAACAAAAGCAACTCAATTTGTAGACAGTGCATATAATATTATCTGGATACTGAATTTTGTTGATAAATGTAGAAAGGCTTGCAGATATTTCTTCGGAAATGGAGAGCTTTAGTGTTTCACTATATTTGCCTGTGCATCCTATTGTAGAGTGCATGACTAAGTGCAGCTGTCAGTTTCTCTATATTTCATGAGTTCTTCTACTATGTGACAGGTTATGTGAAGCTCTGCTGTAGCAAAAAGCCATATGAATTCATCAGCGAGTCATCTTGAAGTTCATGAGCCAGTGATCATTTTCCCTGAGTTTTTGCATCTGTACTCTTTAAAAATCTGACTGCTAGTTTCAACAGCACACATGACTTAGCCACAAAGTCCTGTGACCGGTTTGACAGTGAAATTACATGAAAGAGATCTCAAAGTACAATAATGTTTTTTTTTTAAGTGTGATGCGCTTTTAAAAAAAAAAAGTGCCTTGCAGGAACATTTTGAAACCAACTTGTTAAAAAATAAATGCATTTTAAACGGTCTGCAGTTATTAATTTACATTACAGCAAATGTCAGAAAGGCTCTTTTAAAGCACTCTTTCTTAACAAGAATACAAAAATGGGGTTTTGAAATATGAAAAAGTGTGAAGAGGCTCTACACATTTCTGTAAATGTTTAAAAGTTATTCTAATACCGCCAATTCAACATCTTTTTTTTGTTTGTTTTGTTTATTCAACATCTTTTGCGCATCACTTGGAGTGTTCTTGATTTAGAAGTGGGTGTTTAGAATATAATCACATGACTGATTTCATTTAATTTTGTTTCCAGACATTGTTACTTAGTAACTCCTGTTACGACCTGTAGCTCAAAATAGTTAGGGATAAAGAGTAACATTTAAAATTGTGGCAATTTTCAAGATACAGGTGGCAATAAAACAAATGAATCAATATCTTCAAGAACTTAGGTTTATTTACAGTATAAAATAGTTACAATATTTGTAACTGTACATGTGCTGACTGCCTACCTTCCCTTCCCTGACTATTCTTGGGATGTAGGTGCAGAAGAAGTTATGAACAAAACATGTTTAAATCAAGAACAAACAGACCATAATACAACTAAAATTAAGTCTATTGAACACAGAATTCTAATGAACACCTACACATAATCTCACAGACAGACTGTTCAAATATCTGAATTGTGGTATGGATGGGTTTTTAGCAAGAGATCGAAATCTGAATCAAAGAAAAAGATTCACTCCCTAAAAAAAAGAGTTATTAACAACGAGTCAGATTCATTATTTTTACAAACGACACATCGCTACTCTTGACCGCAATCCAAGGGGCGAGGACTGTCACCGCATCTACTTTTAACTACTTTAGCGCTTGCGAAATGCACTCAGCGAATCTCATTTCAGATAGAGACTTTGAGATTTGGTGTGTACGGAGACAAACTACCAACCAGCGAAGGCAAAACCTGAGAGTGCTAGCAGCAAAGGGAGGAGATGGTTAGAGAGAGAATATATTTTAGAGAAATTGTGAAGGAGGTGTAGAGAGGACATTTTTCCAATCATAAATTAACCTAGGGCTGTAACAATTCCTCTTGCCATTCTTTAAAGTTATTGCAAATCATAATACTTTCTGCATTTGCGGAGTGTCTTGATTCTACAAGAGTCTATGAATATGATACAGTTTTGTTTCCCAGCACTTTTAATGTGTTCAAAGATGGAGTAATACACCATAGGCTTCTGCTGTAAAACATGAACTTTGAACTTATATTCAGTTCCTGTACCGTTCCTGTCAAGTTTCTTTCACTGTAGTCATGGCTTTTGGCTTTTTTAAAGTTTTATAATTATTATTTTTAATTGTAGTACAGCTTTACTAAATTAAATTTTACTAGATTAAGGTTTTGTTAAACAAGGATCATATTAGACACTATGGCTTGCCTGTTTTGGTCCCCTGACCATGTACTTGATATCCCGATTTAAAGGGGGTAAAAATGCACATTGTGTTGAATAAATAATACGTATCTGTAATACATAACAATAAATAATGAAATTTAACCAAGCATTTCATTAATCTCATTACATATTTACGCTCATGTTTAGTTTACTATGTGGTTTGTCAAGCTGGACCAAGAAATTTAGATCGATACAGATCATCAATCATGCAAAGCCATTCAATCTATTGGGAAACATTTTGCACAAGTTGGAAGGATATAGGGGTACAGGGGACAACTGCAAAGCTCAGGGATATTAATTGTATTCAATTGGGAATAATCTCTGGCATATAGGCACATTTAGAATGGACATTAACCCCTCAGGGCCCACTTATCTCTATGAGTTCTGAATCCAACATGGACCTTTCAGAAATGCTAGAGGACAGGGGAATCATTCGGCTGGGGTAAGGCCATGAAGAGCACTCACTAACCTAATTGCTCTCAATATAAAAGCGGTATGGATGACACTTAAATGAGACTTTAGCCACCACACCTTATATATCATTCCCTCTGTTAAGATCTTCATTCAAGATTTCAATGACTCTACACAGGCCCATGATTGCAGTCCTTTGTAAAGCCTATGATGTATCTCACTACTATGAAACTGTAGAAATTCTATTATTAGATAGAGAGCAGAATTTGTCAGATGTAACCAGATGAAATGTTTCTACAAAGTGGAATATCATAACCAAATCAAATCACATCATGAGAATAAACAGCATAAACAATGTGATGAATGTAAAGGCAAGCAAAAGCAGTCTATCTTTAATGAAATGTCTGAAACAATAGTCTTTTTAATGACAATAATATAACACATTTTCTAGATTTTCCTACACTTTTGAGCATCTCCTGAAATTCCAACTGAAAGTACAACAAAAGTTACATAACATTTTATTCTGTAAATATCCACATCTGAATGTATAATTATAATGGTATAATAAAGGTTTAACTTTTTTATATATTTAGGGACCTAAACTTTGCACCTTGCACCCCAACTAACCTAAAAGTCACCTGGTTCCAACTAAACTGATGCTCACTCTTTTTTTTCTTCGCTATTCTTTTTTGCTTATTTTAATAAGGACTCAAAATGTCAAATCAAAATGTCTTAATCAAAATCCTAAGTAGCTTTTTAAAAGAGGATATTAAAACAGCATATAGTACACTGAAAGGAAGCAACTAATTGAATGATCATGGCATGTAGGGATAAAACCTTAAATTAAAATTGATAACCAATCAAATTAATAAAAAAAAATCAAGATATGAATCACTCACAAAGACAAATAATGTATAGAATAAAGACTAATATATAAAACACGTGGTAGAAAATGTCAATCGAGTGAGCACTTTTAGAAACTGGGCAGTAAATTTCAATCCTGCTGAATGAATGTACTAATCCATACAGAAAAGTCTATGCTGTATGACTCGCATGATTTGTGAATCTGCAAGGTACAGCCACAAACTCCATGTCTTCATAAACAGAGGCTATTAAATGTGTAACTGAGGCTAGAGGGAGATTGGGTAATCAATCATACCAGCCTCTGCTGGGGGAGACCGCTGTTTGTGAGCCTGCGTGTGTGTGTGTGTGCGCGTGTGTCTTTCATGCTGACATATCTCACACTGACCACCATCTGCATCCCCAAACAACAATAAGTTCCATCTTCCCTCCCTTTCTTCACCAAGAAAAACAACAGCTTGTCCTCAATTGTTCAGCAAACTACAAAAAAACTGCATGCATACTGCCAAACTGGAGTAAATATGGTGTACCATACCTCCATATTTTGAGAGCAACAATTAACACATAAATATGTTAGTGTGGTTCAAACATATTATGCTTTGTAACATTAACACCAAATATTCTTTCTCAGGATCATATAAGAAAGATTGCTAGCTCATGATCAAAATGTACCACAGGTGGTTAAAATAAGAATTAGAGGTCCTGAGTGTGAGACAGCAAGTTATATCTTCAGACTCTACATATGTGGCTGATGAGAACATTTTGCCAAGTCAGCTCTGTGGAGAAAATTTGCATATGGAAATGTTCGGAATACGAGATTAGCGGTGGAGATTGATCCTGAGGGAAATGAGATGAGTGCATCGCTCTATCTGCCAGAGAAAACATGTGCATCCACATATTCTTAAATAAGTCTCTTGGAAAGACATATGAGAGGTGAGGACTAGAGCAAATCTGCACTTCATGAGTCATGAGTACATCAGTTTTCCTAAGAGCAGATTGGGACGAAGGGTAGATTACATCAAATGTGAGAAAAACACTCTCCCAAGCTAAATGTGAGCCCATCCTTGAGCTTTATTCCATGATTTAAATGCTGCCTTCCAAAGAAAAGGCATTGGCTGAAAATTTTACAAAAAAATGTATTAAAACAAAAATTGTATTATATGTCTCAACCCTTTGTATCTATTGCTTATAAGGTTCTAACGGGATGTTATGTGTTCACTTGAATAGTTATTTAGTTAAAATTTTTCAGTTGAAGCTAGAGTGCTTTTAGTTGGTGTTCGTTTCTGTTGTAAAATATATGTTTTCTTTTCAGCTAGAAAGTCAAATGTGATTAGGGTTTCTATACTACAATTTGATTTCACGAGGACGCGCAAGCAGAAATTGTTGTGTATAGACGCATACCAGACGAGCTGTCTGGTTTTGGTAAAAAAAGCATCTGTTTTTAATTAACTAGTAAATATATTGTATTAAATATGCATTACAATAGTTACATTTATAGTTAATTTATAGTTTGATAAATGGTTATTCATTTTTAATAATGCCACAATGGACAACCAACACAATTTGTATGTGTTTTTTGCCAAAATCTTGCCCAGGGCAGCTAAATAGTCAGTTCTGGCCTGCTGTAAACTACAGAATTTAGAAATAACACGATAAGGAGAAAAGAGTAGGACAGGGTAGACTTTAGACAAGGACAAAAAAAAAACTGTTGAGAAGTAAATATTGATAAATGATGATGGTGTAAAACATACCGACACAATAAAATGAATTAACCAAGATACATACAAAGCAGATTTTTTCATGTTTCGTAAACTTTACAGTACATTTAAAATTATATTTACATCTTCCTCTGTTAATATAAGATCTCACTGTGACATTACTCTCATTTTGAAGTTACTTGATCAGTCTCATCATTTCCTCTCAGCATCTATCTATTGGTCCAGTAATATCTAGCAGGCACTAATTATGCCAGCAAGAGCAAAGGAGTGATGGTTGAATGGTTCATCAAAACCAGTGCAAGAAAGATCCTGCTGATAGGGAACAAAAACACATCAACCATGAGCAAACATTGGATAGCCAGAATTTGCTTTACTCAACACAATATTTGAATTAATGGAACCAGAAGGACAATTAAACAAGGTGATGATACAACAAAGATTTTAAAAGAAAGTTCATTATTATGATAAACTATGATGAAATCCCAGAAGTAAAAGAGCAGGATGTTCAGCCAGAGACACTAAGTACTTACTAAGAGTACAGAGTACACTAAGACACTTAGCCATTTATGACTCAATCCTGCTGCACAAGCTGTTGAGGCTCAGGGAAGCCATTAGCCACAACATGAATGAACTTTTCCTGCAAAATGTAACCTAATTACCTTTGCACTGATTAATTTTAGCATTTTTTTGTAGAAAAGATGCCATTCTTTATTTTACAATTTGTTAGATTGTCACCTATTGTTTCTTGGTCTTTATTTATTCATATGTGCATTTTATTTTGTGTATTTGCTCGATATGGTAAAAGGACTTTCATAGCAAGTAGTGCTTTCTTGTTGCAGATGGAAAAAGGACTTCAAAGACCAGACCCTTGACTAATTGAACAGAGGAAAGCCTCCTCAGATGCTCTCTTTGAAGAAGATAAAATAGAATATTTGTACAAGTGCTCTCTCTCCCTGGTTGAAGATTAAGATGATGAACTTGAGGTTTTCGGTCTATGAATGTGGGTCTAATGGGGACAATACTATGAAAACAACGCTTTCAGAAACAAACGATTAAAACAGTTATGTACATTTCTTTTATAATAATGTAAACTAATTGAACAAAATAAAATAAAAGACACTACAATCATAAAAAAGCATTTGATGTTAATGTTAACATGATAAAATATTACTTCAGTGCAATCGTATGAAACATTTCACATTTCTAAAGGAAATACATACAGCTTTCAAATATGAAATGCACTTGCAAAGGCTAACTTATTATTGAGAAGCCGCAGTAGCATAGAGTGGTGATGTTCAGTTATTTTGTAAAAGAACCATTTGTGTTTGTTGAATATGATGAGAGAAAGCGAATACATTAATGATTTGAATCGTGAAATAAACCCTTCAACAAATGTTACGCATTTCATCAAACCTCATTATGTAACATTTAACTTCAAATAATCTCTAAACACTTTCCATTCTCACGGCTGTGTGAAAACTTTAGCTTTTGAAAAATTCAAGTAGACACAGTTCAGGGCATTTCCCAGCCTCACAAGGTATAAAACCAGATCCCTCTATATGTGGCTCATCAGAAAAAGAGAAAATATATCTCGGTAACCCGTCACGTTGGCATTGTTCCTGGCATTTCCAGTGCCCTTATTAAAGCCAAGCGATGGCATTAGTGATGACAAAGCCCTGAGGTCACGACCGATGCTTTTCATTATAAAGAACGAGGCACATCATCAGGAGACTGACAGTCTTCTGCTAGTGGGTTCACCCAGGGTGTGACACGTGGAAGACTGAGTCCCGTTGCTCTGGGCTCTGAGGAGAACAGTTGGGTAACGTCAGACAGCAGCCAGTATTCTGTTTGTTCCTGAATATTCTGAGACGGCTGGTTTTCAAACATAGCGGAGGGCCCAGTGAGAGTCTTGAAGATGCCTGATAATGAGTTCGGGGACTAATCCTCAAGCAGCCTGGACACCTGTATGCTTTGACTTCTCACCTGTTTCTGCCAGATGACAGTGTGATAGATCACTGCAAAGACCGAGAAGCCAATTTGTCACTCTGGATGGAAATGTCAAAACACAAAGTCAAGAGAAAGAAGATTACATTTACAACCAATGCCACCCTCCTCCATCTCTCTGCCTTTTCTCAGTTCGAAGGAAACTTTGATTGGGCTTATCAGAATACAAAACAATGTGTCTCCACTGCTGCTGACACTATATGATGGAATTTTAGACTTTTAAATAAAAAGTTGTTGAGTCTTCGCATACTTATTAACACACATTCGAGTATTAAGATAACACACTTGTACTGTCAGGTTCAGTTTGCCATGTGCTTTATGTTATACTTTGTGTCTTGTCCAGCATAGTTTGATCTCATGTAGGTTTGTCATTATTGCATCTTAAAGTACTTGCCTGTGAACTCTCACTTATTGACCTCTTTACTTAAGCCATGAATGCTGGTTTATTATTAGTTTAGTTTTGATCATAGTTAGAAAATCTACAAAAAGAAGGACTCAGACGACGTGAAGCCAAATAAAGATATTTTTAATTCCCTATTTTTTCATACAAAGTTTGGTATCTATTTCTACTCAAGGAAATTGGCAGCATATGGAAACAAAACACATAATAGAAAGAGAGAAGAAGAGAAGACTTAAAAAAAAATTCCCACAGTTAAAGAGTTGTCCTTAACCAAACATGGTTTTTGTTACAGGGACTTAATCACAATAATGGAAAAGAGAATAAGGCAATAACAAAAGCAAATGACTAAGCAAAATGTTTCTCAGCTCAAGGTAAGGAACCGAACACATCTCTTAATCAAAATCTTAAACAATTGATCAGTAAGGAATGAAATTTAGCAGTTACACAGAGTGTGAAAAGACTGCCATAAATGCATTTGATAGATCTTACATTTAGTGTCTACATCACATGGATAAATGAAATCACATCTCTAATTATCATTACCGATTTGTGTCTCATCCTGTTTGTCAGCCTTGAATTTACTTTTTTTTAACACCTAAGGGCAAAGTCTGGGGTTTGCCACCAGAGACATCAAAGCTGTTAGACTTGTTTAGCCTGATATGGAAGAAGAATCGTATTTACAGTTTTGAATTGTGGCCTTTTATGTTGTATTTTTTGGGTGTCTGGGCACACCAGATCCGCCAAGACTTTTGAGTTCTAAAAAAGGATATAATGAAGCTATGTCTTACCGGAATCTCGTTCCAAGACTCTAACTTGAAAACTTGAAACAATATATAGGGGCGTCACGGTGGCGCAGTGGGTAGCACAGTCGTCTCACAGTAAGATGGTCACTGGTTCGAGCCTCGGTAAGTTGGGTCAGTTGGCATTTCTGTGTGGAGTTTGCATGTTCTCCCTGTGATCATATGGGTTTATCCCAGGTGCTCTGGTTTCCCCCATAAGTCCAAAGACATGCAATACAAGTGAATTGAGAAAAAACTGTGAATAAAAATCTGAGAAAAAAATGTGAATGAGTACAGTGGGTTGTTGCTGGAAGGCCATCCGCCATGTAAAACATATGCCAGAATAGTTGGTGGTTCAATCTGCTGTGGCAAACCCAAAAAGGGAAAAAGCCCTTAATAATGAGTGGATGGGTATATATATATATGGCTTATATATAATAAAATAAATATAAACTTTTTTTGTTTGTTTTTTTCATAGTGCTGTTTAGTAGTCAATAAATACATAAATTACCAGACACTAACCTTTTAGCAAAAAAAATAAAAAATCTGAAGGGTTTAAAATACTGGGGTCAAATTGATCCCAGTGGATGAAAGATGTTTACGGATTTTAGGGTAACAGGAGAGTTAAACTCCACCTGCTGTAATCCACTACTCATGTCTTCAAAAGTACAAAGTACAGAGCAGCAAACGAACTAAGAATTGCTCTACTGTATAAGCTTACCACCATTCTAATTCCCTGCATTCATTTCCAACCCCCCTCTAAGAGCTAATAATGTAAATCTGTAAAATAGTTAGCCAATGAAAGAATCCACCTGCTGTGGAGACCATAAAGTTCTGATCCTAATTCCATAAGCGTTTAACAGAAATGCTTATAATGGGTCCCAGTGCCACTGACCCTACCAACCTCCCACCACTTACTCTCTGAAATGCTGCATTGAATACCAATACTGTGGTCACCTTCAAAGGCCAATGAAGAGAACACCAGTTAGAGCAGGAAGTATACACACACCTGGGTCTCTCAACTTCTAAATAATTTGTAATTGAGTAAATATTTACAATATAACTCTCTTTGGGTCTGTTTTGGCACTATCTTTATTCCTTAGCATGCATCTAATGTGGGTGTTTTTTTACCTCATTATTATGACATGGCTGTCTTGGGATTTGGCATAAACATGTGACACTACAATTTTTGGCGAGAGTTGAGGTGCCATGTAAGGATTTTAGTAGAGGTAAACATTACGTTTTTTCATTGCAGGGAGAAAATTTTTTTGAAAAAAAGATTTTGAGAATGCAAAGAAAAGGGGACTATAACTATGAGTAATACACAACTAATCAAAATTTGACGTTTCTCAAAAAATTAATCGGAATAATGATTCAACAAATCTCCAAAATGTGTTTACGTAATATAGGTCGGCAGTGCTTTTTTTTCTCAAATAAGCACAAATCAATGTAATTGATTATTTGTAATATCTCATTTAAAACAAATAGAATAGGTTGCAAAGTGAAGTTAATATTTTCTAAAGTTAAAAATAACATCCTAAATCCAGGACCCACTTATAATTTTGCATGGTACTGGCTGAACTCGTAAACATTTTGTTAAACATCATTTTGTATTGAGTTAGCATGTAGTAGGCAATTTGAACAGCTCAAATTCCATAAAGACAACGTCAAGTGTCCCATTCAAAGCAGCTCTGTGTTGCAATGGATAAAACAATTTTTGAATTGAATTGAATTACATGATTGACTTATTAAGCTACACATGCAAATGCCACCATTGGACAAATGTCAATCTTGTGATGATTGACTTTTCTAATTATTGAATTAAAAAAACATATCTCTTTTACAGCCACAATTAAAATTACAACTATTAACTTAAAATAAGTCACAACTAAAAAAAAAATCACATTAAAACCCCTCTCTTCACAAAAAAATACACAATACATTTTCAATACCCCACACATTAAAGAAAGAGTCAATTATATTATTAATTTAATAGTAAATGTCCTCCAGAGCTAAGCGTTTTCAACATGAGCAAGCGAAAAGTTCTTTTTTTAGGTTAACCATACAGTCAACTGAGCTTTCAAAACAAAAGTAGAAGCTACTCAGTTATAGAGGTTATGAATTGAGGTGACTAAATAAAAAATAAAAATATGTATTTGTGTAGATGAACCCAACATTTTGATGATCATGAGAGAGCAAAAAAGTGAGAGAGAATGAAAGAGGGAGCGAAAAAGACTGATGAAAGAGTATGTCAGAGAGCAAGAGAGGCAGAGTAAAAGTGACAGCAAGAGAGTTATAGAGGAAGAGAGGTAGAGGAAGAGAGGTGTAGAGACAGAGAGAGAGAGAGTTGTAAGTTCTCTTTTTAAACTCTACCTCACTGTGGCAGTGAGTCAGACAGAGACCCTGCTGGCGACTGGCCCCTTCATTAGCTATGTTTAATTGTTTATTTAATGGCTTCCCCTCAAGCACCGTACCCCTGCTGCTTGAGCTTGAAACAGCCAGGTTTCAGTCTCTTACTCCACACTCCATAACCACCCTGACACAGCAGGGCACATGCACTCAAATACAGCTTTTTTCTCGTCGTTCTTATCACCGTCATTTGTCTTAACTGGTAAATATCATATGCTTACATTGAATGCTTCCTTTCAGAATACTGATGCACTGCAACATCTGTATTTCACACAGTTTACAGTAATTATAGTGTTAGTGGCACAAGCTTGTCTTTTCAGGTTATTTTGCAGTGCACATTGTAATTTATCATTTCACAAAGAAAAACTATGGATCTGCTCTTCGTGTCAAACATTATGTTATAAGGTATTATACCTGTGAAGTGTTCATCAAAGCTACTGTGAAATTAAACAGGCAAATAATGAATTTAAGTCAAATTCAAATGGATAAATTACCAGATGTTGAAAATGTCCATGGCATTTATTTTAAGCAAAACACTTCATGTTCTGTTTTATATTTACCATTATATGTGATTAAAGAAAACCTATACATGCAATTTCACTTGCTTTGTGTGTCTGTGGTTTACTTTAAAAAGGGCCTTGAGAGTAAATTACATCAATAGGATGGAAAGTGTTGACTAATATTGAAAAAATTATTTATAATATTCTGAATTTCATCAGGGGTGTCACGATGGCGCAGTGGGTAGCAGCAGAGTTGTCTCAGCACAGTTCGAGCCTCGGCTGGATCAGTTGACATGTGGAATTTGCATGTTCTCCCATGAACGCATGTGTTTAGCCCAGGTGCTCCGGTTTCCCCCGCAAGTCCAACTTATATGCTGTATGAGTGAATTGGGAAATTGTCCATAGTGTATTAATGTGTATGGATTTGTAGTTTCATGATGGGAAGGGAATCCACTGTGTAAAATACATGCCAGAGAGGGGACAAAGCTGACAAGAAGGTGGATGGATTTAATCAGAGATAGAGAAGCATAATTAGAAGTTTAATAATCCACTAATAGAATATATTAATAGAAACATAGTTTATGTTTATGTTAGGAATGATAGAGAAGGGACGTACAGAATAGTTACCCTATAAAGAGTACACATTTTTTCCCTCTGACTAACAAGATGTTTCACATTAAAACAAAAAGCATAATTGTCCAATGAGGTTGGAGGCCAACCATAAAGGGCATTCTGGGTAAGGTGAAGAGGAATTGAGCCCAGCTGTAGGGGTGGTGTGAACATTATCTAAATTATATCTAAAACTTCTACAATCATTATATACATGAAATACACATATGCTTAAATTTTTTTTCATCCAGAGTAATCTCCATCCTATATGACCACAAGCTTATACTTTAAATTGAAGTCCTCTGGCATCCTGCAGATTTAGGACCAGGAACTACTCAAGCGATCTGAGACCTTCCATTTCAATCAAAATCTATAAATAAATTGTGTTTCATATTTAATTTTAATTCTGTTTTCCTCATTGTTTTATTTCTATTTAAAGTGATGCTTGTTTGTCTATATTTTATACTGTTTAACCAGAAAAAATACAGAGGGAAAAAGGTGAGGTCGGATTACCCACCATAACTGTAGCGTGACTAAGAATAAATCAGTGGATTTTGGTGACAACTAGCTAGTTAAAATCAGCCCCATCCACTACATTTCATTTCGTACAGAGGGTCTGGATCTGAGCCACTGAGTTGTGTTTTCTTCCTGGAGGTGGGCATTCAGTCAAAGTCTAATTCAGTTGGATCTGTTTTTTGTCAATTGTTCACATCTGGTCATGACGTTCAAAATGTGCCGACAAAAGGAAACTTTGAAAGTGTGGAGCAAAATAATCGTAAAGCTTCTATTGTGCAGACATTACAAATGGCGGTGTTGATCATTATTTATCACTTTTGTTGTTTTACTCACTTACTGTTTATATGTAACATGCACTTCTTCAACAATGATGCTAATGGGGTTGTCCTGGAACATAGACTAGGCCAATATTTTATCTGTCCATTTGTGTAGCTGAAGCAACCATCCTTTAATCTAATATCTGAGTCGTGCTGAACAACAAGCTAACCAGCACAAACTTTTAATTTTTCAGCCTCCTTCACTTAGTCTTCACTTAACACAAGATGACTGGAAACCACCACAATGAGCTTAGCATCACTTTTGTGTTGCCAAGCCACCGTCCTTGCAACTAATGGAGCAATTTTGTAAATTAAACTTTTTTTTAAAAAACCCTGTGGGGGGTAGAGCTATGACGTCTTTATGACAAACAAAATGTAATAAACATCCTTCTTACACATGTTTTAATTAGTCAATGTTTTCAAGAGTCGCTACAACTAAATAAACAGCCTTATAATAAGGTGACATCTTTACTCACAGCCACTAACTGTTTAGTGATTGTACTGTTCCGTTAAAATTATTACCAGAGAAAATATTTTTCAGTAGCTCAGTTCGATACTCTGTAAGAAATTAAATGCAGTGGGAGGGGCTGGTTTTAACCAGGCTAGGTGGCACCACCTTTAAAAAACTCTGCTCTGACTGGACCACAGTGAACCAGTAAATAACTCAAATGCCAGACTGCTCATCATATGGAAGAAACACTAGCATCCCAGAGGTGACCTTTTCATCTTCTGCCCGTCATACTCAATCATGTCATACTCATCGGCTGCAAGCATGTTACACATATAGCACTTCATCTATACATTTGAGCTTTGTTTATGGCTCAGAAAATCCAAGCCTAAAAACATGTAAAATACTCAAAGCACTATGATTGCAGTGCACTGAGTGACTCAGCTACATCTGAAAGGTTTTCGTGACAAAACAAGTAATGCTTAACTGTGGGATACTGATGTTAAATATTCAAGAAATGCACTGAACAGCAATGAGACCGCGAGGAACACATCTCCACTCTCTGCTCATTACTGTATTTCACATAACATTTGCTCAGCAGTCAGGAGTGCTTTAATTATAGAAACTTGAATACCACATCCTGAGTTTGAATGTCAAAACAGAGGTATAAATACTCTTGACGGCTGCTTGGCAATTACGTTACAAATAAACACAATGTGACCACCATACATCAAAAAAGTGAAATCAGACCACACGGAAGTCTTTGGATCACCAAAATCTAGTCTGTAATCTAATTAATCAAATCAATAAATATCATCTTTTATGTTTTTAAAAAGACAAGTTTATCCGGTCCACCATGATTTTCAGATGTGATTAAAAAAATTCTGTATTTCCACTTGATCTACTGATGAGTCATTTCTAAGAAGCAACTAAACATTTCAAATTAAGCAATTAAGCCTGACTGCAGCAACAACAAAAAGCAAAGCTTTTATCTAGCTACCAGTAAATGCAGAGAAAGACTAAAAGTATTTAGTGATTTTGACTAACAAGCAACTAGCAGTAGAATAAATTGTTTTATGAGGTGAAATACTTTCCTCAAGGCAACTACAGCAAAAGAGAAATGAGAAAAGAATAAAACAATGTTTTTTAAATAAAGTATAAATACACACACATGCACACACGCACACCCACACACACACACACACTATATATATTGTGACGACCCTGCGTTACGTCTTGCCGCGGAGCATCATGGGAGGCGCTTATATTAAAGTTTAAAAGCAAATGCTCCAATGTTATGTGTTTATGTTTAATGACTTTATCATTTGAATATGTATGTGATATCAGGGTATGTTTTTGGTATGTAAGTGTGTGATTTTGATTAACATTGTCGGACTAACCATACATGATACACTCACTGTGTGTGATAGGTGTGGCCACAGGTGGCCGCTGAGTAAGGGGGTTGAGTGAAATATAGAAGTGTGCTTAATAAACAGCGTTGCTGCAGATCCAGGCCTCTGGAGTGATTTCTACACAGCCCTTTTAAGTGCTAAACAACAGTTCTCTTAAGAACTCTGGGATACCCTGGGATCGTGCGGTGTATGGGACACAGGGATCTCCACCGGCTTTAGGCGCTCAGCATAGTGTAGCTTTACAGTTAGATAGTTTAGCCGCGACCTCGACTAGCTGCTCGTCACAATATATAATGAATGAAAAAATTAAAACTGTTTTATGTATGTGTATATATATATATATATATATATATATATATATATATATATATATAATGAATGAAAACTGTTCTCATATTTCTGTTGCTATATAGAAATGACCTAAAGACCAAATGCAACACTAGTGCTTTGAGCTTGAAGGAGGATATCACTGCCCTGTCTGCTTTCTGAGGGATAATGCTCTCAGACCTGCATTAGCATCTCCTTCAAAATGCTTTGTGGATGCTGCAAAAAAGACCACTTATATCTAAAGCAATAAAAGAGCACCTGGCAAATTTCATAAGTTATTGTGATCAGGCTTAGTGCCAATTTAGAGCATCATATACCTGCTCTTTTATTGCCTTGTAGAGGAAAGATAATCATGTCTGAAAGCGTCTGCTTGTTCTAAACAGGATGCAGTCAAGGACAAACATGTAGTTATTGAAAATCATGAACAACGATGACATGGAAAATGCAACCAGGCATCATTTAAATAAAGAAAAAATAAGGTGTTACCCTAAATCTTCAACTTCTACAGTTTTAGCCAAATCTCAACCCCCTTCAAAATAGCTCTCACTGCCTCTGTCACATCAACATAAAGGGATGATCATGTAATTAGTTCATGTTTGGTATCATTTTAAATATTTTAGAATGTTAAGTGCAATTTTATTGTATTTCACAAAACTAAAATCCTAGATTAATTTGCATTCTACAGTCCCCTGCCATACTGTTGAGCTAGCAATGTGAAATTCATCTAAGTCTAGTCTACTCTGTTGTTTTGTTTTGTTTGCTGTTACTGCATAAAACCCTGCTTCACATAGACTTTACTTCAGAACACTGGCAGGTGTTGTCTCAAAAATACTGTAACAGCCACAGCCGCATTCTCCAGGAGGTGATCTTGCACAAACATGTTGGTTTCTTATGGTTTGTTGTGGATCCATTCCTTGCTAGTTCTGGGGGGGGGGGGTTTGTCAGTGATTTAGGGAGTGTTTAGAGTTGTTGAGTGCCTTTTGAAAAACAGACATGGAATTGAACAAGAAGCCAACGGAGCTGTTATAATACAGGATTGGTGTGTTCAGAACAAGATGTTCTTAGAAACTTGCAGTTTATGGATGAACTTTTGCAGGAAGGACAAAAAAGCATTTTACAGGTGGCAAAATCGGATCCAATATGATGTCTAAACTTTTTACCCGTTTAGTGATGGGTACGGAAACAGAGTCAAGTGTTCTTATTTTTTTGAGCTTATGATTATCATTTCAGTCTTATGAGAGCTGTTTTATGAGATGGTTTTAGAAATATGATGGGCAACAATATCAAATGCCGCTAGGAGATCCAGTAATACCAGTAAACTTGCACAATGTATGATGCATGGACCCAGATTTAGATTTTAACACCATAGACAATGTTGGATAACAAAAAGTCTTGAAGCTGTGTGGCAACAATTATTCTCAGTCATGTCTGATATGCCTCTCCACAAATCCAGTTTGGCTTTAAATGCAGCTGCTTTATCTGTCAACTGGTAGACCATTCCCCTGAAGTGACAGATTATGATTGAATATGTCTCACAAGTAAGCCAGTTTTGTGACCAATCTTTGCAGCGGCTCTCGTAATTTAAACAGTCTGGCAAGTCAGAAAATTCAGTATATGAGAAGCCGTCTGTTCTCTGCTGTTACATCAAATATTTGTATTTGTGGTTGCAGTGAGTTCTAGCCTTCTTATTTTCTCTCTCTTAACACTCCCGCTATCTTGCTTGTTTTTTTTTTGTTTTTTTTTTTCAATGAATGTCTCAGTTCCCACCTCCAATTCTCATTTGTTATGGGTCCCATCAGTCTGTGTTGTCACCAGCAGGTCACCAATCAGAGATCACTATCTGCCATAGCGTCATAATTAGTGAGAAATGATTTTCTCACAAAGCTGCTCGATTATTGTGAGTTAAGAGTGTGCATTTCGGCTTACCAACATTTTTCTGTTATTGAATCAAACTCAGGAGCAAAGTCCTTAATTCAAACAGTTTAACCAGACAGTCATGGCAGCATCTCCATCTGTGCTTATGGCGACACAAAGTTTTCCTGAAACATAACTATCCAGTGACTTGAACAGTTATGTGGCTGTGGTGTTTGCTGGGAACAACAGTGCACATATCATTAGGTGTATCCCCTGATAGAAATCTCACACATAAACAAGTAGTATCGCCTTGTTGTCAAAATCTGAAAATTCAAACTGTAAAGTATACAGGGATGGAAAATTCATCAAACTGTAGAAAGTACTACAGGGATGTCTTAATCCTTTCCATCAATTGTTTCTTAATGTCTTCAGATCATTTTCTTAATGCATGGAGGAACGTGTGCTCCTCTTTAATAGCAGCCTGTCCTAGAAGTTCACAGCAAATGTCTTTAGTGGAGGGCAAGATCAATTCCTCACCAATAGTGAAAAAGCCACTTGGTTAACCACCAAGTGTGATACTCTTAGTGTGTTCGCCACTGGTGGCTGCCAGTAATTTCTTCAGCGCTTGTTTTTTTTAATACTCCAAGGGCTTTTAATTCAGGGTGCATGGTCTCCAAATGGCAAAGCAGTTTTGAAGCCTTCACTGCCTCATTAGAGAACCTGCATTTTATGCAGGTAGGCCATTGTCTGTTGAAATCACCTGTCCACAAATGTAGAACTGTTTCTTGGATACTGTTCACTCTTCTTCTGTCTCATCGCTGGGCCATTTTTCATTTGAAAGGAAACTTTACAAAGATGTTTAAAGTTGAGTAGAAGAAGAAGAAGAAGCTTGCATTCATATAAAGTCTGTTTTTGGGTTACATATTTGCCGTGTAAGTGACAGAGATTTCACTGATAGAATCTGGTCATTTTTCAAAATCTTTTAAAAAATGTATCAAATGTAACATCCATCCATCCATCCATCTTCATGTCGGCTTTATTCCCTTTCGGGGTCGCCACAGCGGAATGAACCGCCAACTCACTGGCATATGTTTTACACAGCGGATGCCCTTCCCTGCCGCAACCCATCGCTGGGAAACAAATGTAACATAACTATTTAATTATTAAATTCATATAAAAACATAACATTTTATTATTTAAATAATACATATACCAGTCTGTGGTACTAATTGATCCATAGGCTGTTGTCTTTCCCTGGCTTAGGGTTGGGAACCACTGCCTTCTATGACTCATTCTATTTTGTTCTTCCCAGTTTTAACCTGATGTTCAATAGATGGTCACAGAAAACCAGCTGCTGGCATGCTGTTTCAAATAAAATACAATCTGACTTCTGGTGGATCTTCTTCCTATAGAGTCAATTAGATTACACATTTTCTGACCTCTCTAGTTTCTTACATGATGGTTGAACCGAGATCAAATAAAGACATCCAAGACCTGTCACAGTGATTCTTTTAGGGGAAGAGTGTAAAATTTTGGCCCCTAAGGCCTTCTCTTTGGTTTCTGATTGAAATAGTGTATGTGTGTGGATTATAAAGTGAGAAAGCAGGTGTACTCTGCTGCCTGTGCATGAAGACATATAAGCTGTTCATTTCTTCTATATTGATGATGATGAGCCGCCATATTTTCAACACACCTGCATTTTTGTAGTTTTTTTGAGACAGAACTAGGACTAACATGTTTTTCTCTCAGAAAATTATAAAGCTCTGCTTTGTTTAAAGACTGCAGCATAAATCTGCCCAGGTAAGTACATGATGTATATTACTGAAATATACAGTCTAAAAGTCTATTACCAAGTGGTATTAAAATATTTCCTTTAAAACTGTATTACTGTCAACAGCTAGATGAAAGCTATGTGTGGTATAACTCCTACAGAGCAAGTACATGAGCCATGTGATTTATTCAGGTTTTACTTCATGATATTCTCAAGGGAATTTTTTTAAAGAGTGCTGTGGTTTTCACCCAATCCAGGAACACTCCTCTTTCACTTTGTCTGTGGACTTCATGACAAAGTTATAACGACAACAATAAATACTTAAATCAAAATGATGACCTCAAAACTTGTATATATATATATATATATATATATATATATATATATATATATATATATATATATATATATATATATATATATTTATACACGCATGCTCACGTACACACACACACACAGTACCGACCACAAGTTTGGACACATCTTCTCATTTAAAAAGTTTTTCGGACTGACTGACCTTCATTTGTTAAAGTAATGATGGCCACTTGCTTTTCTTTACTTAGCTGCGTTTGTCTTGCCATTATACAAATTCTAACAATCTATTCAGTGGGACTACCAGCTGTGTATCCACTTGACTTCTGCACAACACAACCGACCCCATTTATAAGGCAAGAAATCCCACTTATTAAACCTGACGGGCACACCTGTGAAGTGAAGAGCATTTCAGGAGACTACCTCTTGAAGATCATCAAGAGAATCCCTAAAGTGTGCAAAGCTTAATCAAAGCAAAAGGTGGCTACTTTGAAGAAGCTAGAATGACATATTTTTAGCTGTTTCACACTTTTTTGTTATGTATACAACTCCACACATGTTAATTCATAGTTTTGATGGCTTCAGTGTGAATCTACCATTTTCATAATCATGCAAATAAAGAAAACTTTTAGAATGAGAAAGTGTGTCCTAGCTTTTGGTCTGTACTGGTTATATATACACCGGGGCGACCCGGCGTTAAACTCTGGGTAACGTTACTGCTGCACAAAAAGGGGCATTTCTCGGTTGTTGTGTGTTTGTGCCACGTGTGAGTGTTGTTTTATGTTCTGATATGTTGCCACGTATTGTATTTGTAATGTATATGTGTTTGTGTGCTGACTCACTGTCAACTATGCACTAGGTGCAAATGGTCTGGTCGGTGTCAGCCACCATGTCTTATGTGTGCAAATGAGAATGATTCCTGCTTCAGCTGTGTAATTGATGTGCTGCATCTGATTGGGTTGGTGTGAAGTGATTCACAGTTGGTGTGACTGTTTCGTACGGGTCTTGTTCAAATAAACAGCTATTTTGACATACCGACTCAGAGCTGCTTCTTAACCGTTCTTTTAAGAGCTATGAGCAGAAATAGCTCTTGTCATAGCTAAGAGTTCCCCAGGGTCAAGCGGTGTATGGGATACAGGGAACTACAACGAGTAGGTATACTTTTAAACGCCTGGCGCCCCCGTTCGTCTCTAGTTTGGTGTGTGTTTGTGCCTGGAGTCTGGTGCCGACTGCTCCACCTGCTACCAGTACTGGGAGAGATCTTTCATCATTTTATGGATGTGATCCAAAGTTTTTAAGTAGACTATATAAATTAATAAAATGCAAGGGCTGTTCTCAGTGTTTACAGTTCTTTAGTGTTGTTTACACAGCTCAACACCCTAGAAATAGTTTTACCTGTCTGGAAACACACTTCGAATAAACCATTTCATTACCGACATGACTAAACAGTTGAGCATTCTTCTATCGAAGTTAAAGAAAAAAGTTCTTTGGCCAATAGCATGACCAGAAAGACAGAATCGCAAATAAACCATTGACCTTATATATAGAGATATCCTATTTATCTCTCCATCCCACAGGAGATGGCAGCTTGGTGCTGAGATTCACCGATCTTCGCAGACTCAGCCCATAATAACAGCCCCCTTTCTGGATGACCCAGCAGAGACCCAGACAGAGTCAGCAGCTCTTTATCCTACAGTTGAGGTGTGGAAGAGAAGTTTAAAGAAAAGGAGGTGAAGAAGTGACGATATGGGTGGATGAGTAGGATTAAACAAGGAGTGAGAAGAGCAAAGGACCAAGGATCAAAGATGAAGACTTCACAGTAACACAGCAGTGTGCGAGTGAACTGAGATCAGACAGAGGGTTACCTATAGGGAACAAACTGTTTCCATATCCAAGTGTCATTGTCATCAATGGCGAGGCAGCCTTTCCTTCAAGCAGCTGTATCTCTGTGAACAGTTGGGCAGTTGGAGGTTGTTGAGAGGTTATAATATCCCTTTGGGAACTCCTTGCAGGTGGCGTTTAATTTCGTTGGCGATTTGCATATATTCAATCAGCATGAGTAATTGAAGAAACTGCAGACAGACCAGCGGTGCCCCCGATTTTGCAGCCATTTAAAGAATCTGAGCCTACAGCTGTTTAGATCAGCTGATGACACAGATAATCATGACAGTGACTGATGCATCTAATCACCAAAAGTATCAGCACAATCAATTGGCTTTCCCCACAGCATTTCAAAAAAGTTCCTTGCCGCAGAAAGAGACAAGTACTCCCAAACTGAGAAAGATGTTAGGATACCTTGAAAATGACAAATAAGAAAAATACTACTTTAATAGCAACAAAACACTACATGAATCCACTTGTTTTCTTTTTCTTACTAAGATCGTTTAGTCACTCGGATGCCAAAAGGGTCACTGTCACTCAGATATGGCCTTTGGCTTTAGGTTAAAGGAGTTCGGATAAAGAATTATTGTTCGATATCTGCTGTAATAAAACCATAAGCTTATAAACATCAAAATAAACAGTGTTCTGGAAAAAAATGGCAAAACTAACAAACGATTATTGCTGTGATTTTGTCTTTAAAAAGAGCTAGAAAAAATACAACCAGCAGGGGTTGCAGACTTACAAAACTGTCTTCACACACCACTGGGCTATATGGTAATTATAACATAAATACGTAACATAGATAGGTGTGCCTCATCAAAATTTATCCATAAGTGAACAGATATGACTGAACTTACAACTACACTAAATATAGGATTTGTAAAAACTGATTATATTAATAACAACAACAAAAAAGTTATCCCCTGTCCAGGAATGAAAAAAAAAACATAAGGAAAAATGCATTTCATGTTTTTGGTAATGGTGATTTTTCTCTTTATTCGAGCATGTTTATGACATCACAACAAGGAAGTGTGCTTTTGTTTGCCTCAAAACTCTAATTTCCTTACTGTGATGTTATAAAGCTGCCCTTAAACTCGGGACATTCATGTGCCAATGAGGATACATAGATTTCTCATAGGTTTCACTGCATGACAACAGAACAGAAAATAACCAGCTGACTTGGGTTGCCAGCTGTTAAATCACAATTAGGCTCTTTGAGTTATCTAAGTGTTACTTTCAGTAAAAGATAAATTTCTTGACAAATACTATGTAATGATAAAATTTTCTGCCTGTCTAAAAGAGACTGAAAGTATTCAAACACACACACACACACACACACACAATGTGAAAAAATTAGTTCTTGTGAAAACAGATGATCACAAACATGCTCTAGGCTATTTAAGAACTTTGTTAACTTTATGACCAAACATGTCTTTTACTAAATACAACATGATGAAATGGTTTTTAGTGTTTCCTTATAGCGGGAAACAGGTAATATGAGTAATAGAACCAAAGATTAGCTGAAAATTGCATATGGTTCTGATATTACAGACAACATAAAGAGATAAAGACATTTTGAACTTCAAGCATTTTTTGAGTTTATTATAAACATTAATAAACATGATAAATGTGCACATCAAAAACACTAAAATCACTTTCTAATTATCTTTGTCTCTTTTAAGGATCAGACATCAGCTCTCCTGTGGGGCTTATTTAGAGACCAGCTGCTGTTTAAGAGCTTATTTGAGAAGAAATGGTTTACAATGCTGTTAATTATTAAAGAGTGAACAATCAATGAATGGAAAATATGTTGTATACAGCATATCTTTTTCCAGTAAGTCTCACGTTTATTTTAACCACTCCTTCAACTTCAAGCCTTGCCCAGAGGGGAGCAAAGTTTATAGAGGACTAAAAAAGGGGTGTTCTAGCCCAGATGAATCCCAGAGAAAGTCCTAAAGCGCCTCTTCAATCATAAAAGTGATTAGTGAAACGATCTAAGCCCTGACTTCTAGGATTGTGTGTAATGTTTATTTTCAAATTCGTAACAGAAAATACATGATTGTATAAATTTCAATCCTCATTTCATCTTTTCATCTCAAATTCATCATTCTTCACTGACTTAAACTCAAATTATCGGTCTTAACTTACAAAACCACCATTAGATCTGCCCCCGCCTACTTTCCAATGCTATAACCCCTCCAGAAGCCTTCATCAGAACAGCAGAAAAACTTTCTACAGAACTTTCTCATTCCTTATTCCTGGCTTGTGGAAAATTCTACCTGACACAATGAAGAAAGCAGCAATGCTATACAATTCTTAAAAAGCAACTAAATGCTATTATCTTCAGGGAGCACTTAACCAAAAAAAAAAAAATCATAGTCAAAAATCATAAATAATTTTATTTCTGACTATTTCTATCCACAATCCCAAGCGTAAATTTAATGTTTACTGATCTCAGGCCATCAATTTACCTAGTTCTGAAGCCAAATAAATCATTTATAGGTTATAACAATATCACACATGATTTTTTAAAAACTTGTCCCTTGTGTGATCAGTGAACTGAACCCTTGAAATGTGTCCCTTACCAGTACTTCAAAGACTAAGACATGGTTGTAAAGCACTCTTACTGGGGATGAGGGTGAGCTGCTCACTGAAAAAATGCAAAGCACTGAATGTTTTAAAAAAAGAAAAGTGTTATCATTCATCTCAAGGTGCCATTGACTGACAATCATAAGCTGTGGTTTAGATTTCCCTTGCACGTATCCCCTTCCATTGACAAGACACAAGAATAAAATCATCAGTCCAGACTGTACTTACTGGAAAGGGTGAATATGAGACAGGAGATAATCTATGTTACCGTCGCACTCAATTGGCTTGCAAAGCAGATGATTTACCATTTATTAAGGAATGCTCTTCAGCAAACTATAGTTTTTTTTTCTCCAAATGTTGCAGGTTAAGAGCGTTTTAATTTCGGCTGTGAGATGTGCACTGCTCTCATATCAAAAAGGCTTGTGGATGGGTAGACAGCAGGTGGAGGGTCTTCTAGCATATGATGGTGAATGTTACTGACAGCTCATAAGCAGGGCAGAGGAGATATACTCAAATACTTTGATTGTTGACTCACACATTAAAATGTATTGTATCAGCAGATTAAATTACATTTAGGTAAATGGTGAATTATTATAAAAAAAAAAAACACACCACTCTGTTGATTCGAGGGTCCATGGTCAGCACCAATTATGTATTTGTTTTGATTTAGAATTTAGATTTAGATTTTTTGAAAAGTTTGAACATATTACAAATGATTGAGTTTTGATTTTGAGAGTCAGATTTCATGCTCTAGCAGATCATGGTGATTGCTTCTCTAAGAGGTTCTCTAAGAAACCTTGTCCAAACTAGTATATAAAACATGTAGATGATTTAAATGTAATACTACAACAAAAATAAAAGTATTTGTATTTAAAGGAAAGTGATAGATCAGCTATTTTAATTGCTACCTAAATTGCTAAATAAATTTCCTAAATAAAACACATTTTTGTGTTGAACAGTACAGAATGTCCCATTCAGACAATTTCGGGCACTTAAATAAAAACTTAACATTGTCAAATTTTACATTTTTGAGCATTTTGAAACATGGAAAATTTTGCCTTGATGTGACAAATCCATTTAAATTATTACAGCAATAATTTAGCAAACCCAATGCTTAAAACATTTTAAAGTCATTAGAAATTTACTGAATCAAAATGTGTACTTTAATTTTCTGTACTGACTTTTTACTCTTTACAGAACTTGATATCTGAAACACATTTACAGTAAGTGATATAAAATGTGTTTGTATATGCTGGTTAGTTTCTTATTAGTTTTTTATTAGTTATAGTATTTATTTGCTTGTGCCAGAGAGCGGGTTTGAAGAGTTTGTGCACATGGTCACAAGCAGAAAACCATTTCTAGATCGTGGTCATACACACATGCATACCCCTATTTACACAAACTCAGAGAGACCAGATGCTCAGCCGCATTATTGTGGCTGTATTAAAGCTGACGAAATGTATCTGCATTCAAAGTTTACAATCGGCCCCTTCTGTTCTATAATAATGTAGTTTAGCTTTAATAAACATCTGTTTGAATAAAATGGGTCAAAAGCCAACAAATTCTGAATCAATGGTTTTACACTTGTTGTTTGATATAATCACACATGAGCTGGTTACTACAGCAACATGCTCACAGCTTACATCTGAAAAAAAAAACATAAAAAATACAAATCTACACAGAAAATATGGGTTCGAGTTAAGAGCAATGGTTGTTAAGGCATTGCAGATATAATGCACAACTGAAGAAGATTGAGCTTTTAGTTTAAACGAAAAAGCACATTTATTCAAACAAAATGCATGTTTCATTTTAAAAACGTACCAATAGTGTGCTTTATCAAGGATAAGACTTCTACGGTATTGCACACCTGTTTCCCCTCTCCTCATTTTCTCTGGCTCTTAGCGGCTCCTCGTTTCCCTCATTAGCCACACTATTTATTTTCTCCTCCTTTCCTTTTTCCTTACTGGCGTATTAATTCACGTTGGTACTTGATGGTGCTTCTGTAGTTTTTGTTACATAAAGGTTTTCTCACTGCAATTGGGTCCTCTGTTATTCTCCTGACAGGTATCTGTTGAAAAATAAAGTGGACAACACAAAAATACACATCGTAAATGTCATAGAAAATCAAGAATGCAACTGTAAAAATAACATAAGATGCACTACAGGCAGGGACTATTAAGATAATCGTCCTTTGTGTGCTTTATATACATTTGATGTAAAAGAGTCATGCAAACTGAACTTGGTTTATCATTCAAGGATTTGTAAATGAATGATGACACAGCTTATTATTCAAGTTTATCAAATCACTTTTGGTAGCACTTTATAATAACTACACAATACTAATCATTTATTAAGCATTAACAAGTAATTATTAAGTAACTTATAAAACATTGTTTCTATGTTATTGCACATTTGTAAGCCATTTATAAATGTAACTTTAAAGGCTTTATTCCCGGTTTATAAATGTCTAAATAATACAATTAAAAACACAAAATAAAAACAAACAAAAAAACACAAAAATCATGCTAATCAGCAACTATTTATTAATGCTTAATTAATGATTAGTCGTGTGTTATTGTGAAGTGCTACCTCACATTTTAACATTCTATTTACATGAGTCATATTGCATATTTGCCTTCAAATCTCTCAAATTATCCTGTGACAAGACACCATTTAAAACTCAATATACCACATTTATATCACTTTAAAGTGAGATATTGCTGCAACAGGCTATGTTGATTCCTCTCGAAACCTACCTACAGTAGCTTATTCTACAAGAACTTATTTTAAATGTGAAGCTTCAACTAAATACCTTCACTGAACAACTCATTTTAATTATTAAAATAATTTGTGACTTAGTAGACAAACAGCTGTTTAAAGAGAACAGTAACAAAACCTTTCATTGCTAAATAGTCACCAGGACAGATGCACTAATGCAGGTTAGTCCTTCAAAGTTTATCCTATGTCCCAAGATTCAAGTACTTGGACTATTTTCCAATTCACAGTGAAAGAAGATGCTTAGCCTCAGTCGTAAGCAAACAAAAAGTATCTATCCCAGTGGAGCTCTCAGCACTGGATCCAGGGCAGAACGGAGAGCTCTGTTTTCCCTGCAGGCTGATTGCATCTCTGCCTGCTATTCCACAGGGAGATGGCATCCACTGTACAGATACTGAAGACTGCCAGCAGTCAAGGGAAAACATGCTGCTAATAGGATGAGTGAAAGCTTTGTAAACACACTAGCCTTGTGAAATAGTGTGGTTGCTTGTAAGTATATTTGTAGGTTTAATTAATAATATATGAAATTGAAGTTATTCTAACGTTAAGGGCATACAAAATTGAAAGCAAAACGATTAAGCATATTGTAGGTTATTCCCATCTCAAAAATAATGCATCACAAAGGAAGAAGACTCTAAACAATAAAAGTCTCAAACATTTAAAATAGCTCTTGAGTGTTACATACTTTGTTGTACAGTACTTTGTTCTGGTGGACAGTGAAGTTCCACATGGTTCCATCTTAAGCATCATCTTATTTGTTTTCAATTTACACCCTTAATGCTGAGATCCTGAACAAATGTGATTCAAGATATCACCTATTTGCAGATGACCAACAAATCTAAGTTGTGATAGATACTTCTAGCCCATGCTTAGCTCTACAGAAATGTATTACAAAAATAAGGTGCTAGGGCTAGTAACTTTCTCTGTAAACCTGAACAAATGTAAGATTATACTCCTCTCTTGTCCCAAAGGAGGTTTTGTTCATGTATCTATCCATTTCTTCAATCTGTTGCTGCTATATGGATTATAAACATTCCAAAAAACATTTTCTGTGTAATTTTTGGTGCATGCTTTCAGTTTTGTAGGTATTAAGAAACATTACATTACAACACACTTAAGTATGCAATAAGATGATACAATTTCACACAAGTTGATAGGATGTCAACATTTAACGTTTATTTGTATATAACTTATAAAATGTTTGTTTTAAACAGTGGGTAAAAAAATATTGGTAGGTGACAAGGACACTCCATGGCAACATATGACCAGAAATTTAAATCTTATATTCATGGTCCTTTCCCGGTTCTGCTCCCCATCTCTTCCCCCAGTTACTTCCACACTCTCTGCTGTCCTATAAGACAAAAATGGCCCAAAATAATAATAATACCCAGAATCATGTAAGATTTCTATTTGTTCACATTTTCTTCTTCCCAATCATTTTTAAATATACCAGAAACTTAGTTGGAACCTGTCCATATAAACTCAATCCTATTTTGTAATCTGGCACCATGGGGACTTAAAGTTTTTTTTTACCCAAACTACCCTTTTCTGTTCGGTCTAACAGCATAAAAACTCATTACTCAGACCACATAGAGACAGGTGAGTGAGCGCCATGAAGAGGCAAGAGCTGTAAGTGAACTTTGGCAAATGCTGTAAGGACGTGCTGTGTTCTAGAGAATAGCGGAGGCATGTTGAGCAGAAGTGTAGTCTGATTACAGGCTCGTGCTAATGCATGGTACATTACAGCGTGCATACACAGTAGGAAGAACAGGGAAATTAACAACCTCAAATTGAACTCTCTGTGATGACTAGGCTAGATTTGACTAGTATGAATGTAATGGAAAAAATAATAGAATTGAAAATTGGACAAGAAATCCAGGATTGAAAAAAACACTAAACGATGTGCATTAAGGCTAGAGCATGAACCGGATGAAAGGTAATTCTCAAGTACTGAACAAAAAAAAATTATTTAAATCAGCCAAACTACTGCCTATGGAACAAACCAGTGATTGAAGTCTTACAAAGAATATAATTTGCAACAGTATGCAGAAGGTTAAGCTAAGATTGGATGTATGTGGTCAATTTTGAATGTCAGCATGAGAATGTAACATGGATGAAATTGCAGGCAGTGTATTTGAAAATGAGACAGTTAGCTTCACCTTCTAGACTTCATCATGCAGTAGTAATTATGACTATTCCACATTTTACCATGTGGCCCCAGGGACATTGTCACAAACACAGATGTGCCTGCTGAGAAGCCTGGGGCAATAGAATGCCCCTCTCCAGCATGACAGCACCCTGGAGTCAGAATGCTGGGAAAAGAGCCAGACCTCTAAAATGCCAAAACTGGAACAACTAAGCTTAAATGAAGCCGGCTCAAGGGTCAGAGAGCAGACAGTGGGGTAAATGCACATAATAGAAAATTAGAAATCTTTTATAAGTGGGCTGGTATTATCTCAAACTATCTCTATGTGTTTTGTGTGGGCGGGATATATCTACGATGTGCTTCAAGCATTCAAAAAACTAATATGCACTTACACACTATTCACACTGCAGTGAGTGTGCTTGACTTTAATGTATTATCTGACAGGTATATAATGATTTTATTGGCCCCAGCAGGCAGTGTTACCGCTTGTCAACACTGATTAGGTCGTTAAAAATAAAACTCACCCAAACAGCAAGACCTACAGGTGCATTAACTTGACACATACTCACACAAACATGCTCTACATGATGCAGAGTGCAGTCTTAAAGTATCTTTATTTGGAAGAGAACAGACAAGGAACCAGCAGTATATAGCTTTTCTTTTTTAGATGGGTACATTTGCTTTATATGAAAATCTACTTTTTATTATTATTCAATTACTTAAATGAGGACGTGAGAATGATGTTGAGAATCTTTTATATAGCTATATTCTAGACGATTGCATAAATGTATCAGTTGTTTGTCTTGATATGCACCAAATTAAACTAACTAGATATGTGAAAACAGCCTTAGTGAACTAGAGTTTAAGGAACATTTTATAAAACTCTTGGTCAAAAACAAACAAGATGAGCTTCTGAATGTTAACATTCTCATCTTCCACGGTTTCTTCTTGGCATTGTTTTATGTCAGAACAGCATTCTGAAAAGCCAGCAGTCTGAACAGCCAACACTACTTGGTCTCAATACTGACCTCTTAAAATCCCCTTAATCATCAATAATAAGAACGACAAGATTAAAGCAAAAATATCCTAATATTTTGCATTGAAGTAAAGTTACCAAGACCAGGTCAAATATAAGCTGTATTTAAAAAAAACAAGCTTCCTTGAGTGTGATGAATAAAAAAAAAAAAGAAATTAGTTGATTTTTCTAATAATAATAAATGTATATATTTTTATTTTAAATATTTCAACTTATTTATGCAATCATAGATTGGATGTCAACCTTCATGAATTAAAACATGATGTGCCACTTTGTCATGGTACAGTATTGAAATTATAAATGAATGTAAAGGTATATGATAGACTGTCAGAACTTTACTCAAACACAATTGAGATTGCAATTTAAACACATCGCTCTTAGTTGAAAGACTAGGTATTTGATTTTGTATTTGTTATGGAATCAATGGCTTTCGTTTTACTGTGAGGACTGTGCATAGTGTGCTGTACAATCGTAACCCAGACTGATGAGAACTGATTGGAATCAACCCAAAATGTAAATGACACCTGCAGTACAGTTCTGCATCTCTGCTTGGTGCAGAGAGACAGATAATTACTACACAATTATATGCAACATGGGCCATTAAAATATCAGAGAAAAAACACTATTATGTGAGCATATTATAATGAGAACTCAATCAAATGATGCAAGACTAGTGATGATTGGAGCTCAAGCATGTCTTGCGCTCCATTTTGTGTCACATATGTTGTCCCACATTGTACCATCTGGCAGCCAGTATCATTACAAGTTTTTAAAAGACACTTACAGCTCTTATTTCTTCAATATAGGAGTTTCTCTTGTAGTATGTAAAACCAATGGATGCCTAACAAGGAAAATTACAGACAGATAATTAAACAGTAGTGACAGCTCTTAGAAGATAATATATTTTACATATTAAAAACAATTCACATAAAAATACTGACGCATGTGATGGTGGAACACCTAAATGCTGCATTTTGACTGCAAAAATGTTTGCAAATAGCCACTTTTGACTAGTTTGAAAGGTGCAAAATACATAGCACAGCGCTGAGGGAATTTTGCAAACCCAGGCACATGGGAAATTAGTTATTTCAAATATGCAATGTTCAGCTTTTTTTATATTAGCATTTACAATCCATGGGACTTGACATGAAGAGAGACGCATTAAGCTGATGGCTGGTTCCTTATCGTTATTTTTCAAGAAAAACAAGAAATGAGCATGAAAAATATAGTATATAACTATAGTATATAATATAGTATATAACTTATTCATTGCATTAATTATGCAATATTGTGTGTTTTTTTTTAATACATTGCTCAAAGGTGCCTCCCTACCCCCAAAAAAGTACAAATCTGCCTATAGACATACATTTATAGTCCTAAACATATCACTGTGTATATTTTAGACCATCTGGTGATTTAATCTGGTATTTGATGAGAGTCAGATTATATGTAATTTAGGTTAATATTGCTCTGTTTCTTATAGTTTGAATTAGTCCTTTAAATATTATGATTAAAACAAAAACAAAAGCTTGGCGAAAACGATCTTTCGGAGAAAATGAGTAAACAGTAGTGATTTGTGTTGTTTTTGTTTCTTAATTAAAAATAATAAAAACTTTTTCAGTTTACAATTATTAATATTTATAGTTATTTTTATGCACAGAAAAGAAGCTAAACATTCATGAAAACCAAAAAATGCTGGGAATAAATATTTCATAACAGAGTAAAGTAATAATTAAGTTAAAAAATGTTTTTGCCTAGTTGTTTGCAGATGTTATGTTCAATTATTTACATGAAATTGAAAACAACAATTGTATAATTGTATAAAGGGGTAAAAAGCACATTCTTCATTGTGTTAAAACTAAAAGATACATTTTCCAACATGGGTGGCATCCAAGTGCAACTAGAGATGCCCGGGGGTCCTGTAGTGTAGGGGCAGCCTGGCCTGGGGTGCACAGCTGGGGTGGCACTATCTCGACCGGGGGCTTGGACGACCTGCTATCACTCAGCAGGACAGCAGTCTGTTCAGCAAGCACTCATATGAATTATTGAGTGTTATCTGGGTCCAGGTGGAGGGGAAGCCGGGTGGGAATAGCTAACTCGGAGCATGATCTGTCTCAGTGCTAGCCAAATCAACACAGGCTCCATATTACAAACAGAAATCTAACACAAGCAACATCCTGGGTAGACTTGCTTGTTAACTTCAAGATTAAATTCTATCTAAAAGATAGACATTGGTTGTATTGAAATGTGTGGTGTTAGTTTACCACAGCTCTTTGCAGCTCTTGACATTGAGGAAGAAGTGTGATACATATTGCATTTCACCAGATGTATGTTGCTCCAAAATAAAACTGTCTAATGCAAAAGTTCATCAATAAATAAGAACAGCCTGCCGTTCCCATCGTTTTCTGTGAAATGATGCAGAGAGGTTTTGCTATATCAGCACTGCAGCTCCCTGGAGAACAAGTACGCATTTCTGGATCAGAGTTGGACTCAAGGTTTCGGTCTAAATGTGAAAAATGGTTTTACACGAGACCAGGTGTATTTCTTTGTAAACACATGACAATCCAAGAAACATGTCAAAATACACAAAATGATTATGTTGAAATTTTGTAAAATTCCAGTAAACTCTGAAAGTAGAGCTTTGTTGGTTGGTTGGTTGGTTGTCTGGTTAAGTTAAACTGGAATCAAATCATTTAAAATGTTTTTATAGAGTGTTTTTTTCAGTTGCTTCAAATCAGTTTAAAATTAGAGGCCAAATTTGATATGAAATAATTACATTTATGTTTGGCAGTTTTACAGAGGAGAAGGGGTAGAAATATAATTGACAGTTAGAAACCTTAATTTTCATATTTTTATGTTATGGGAAAAAAATAATGGTTAAAAACAGCATACAAACTGTTGAATCCCCCAGCAGGGGTTGCAAGTGATACGTGAGACCTAACAAAGAGATGAGACTGAGTGACCTTATGCTAATCACCAAGACCAAGAAGTTTCTTTAAAGAGAAAGTCAGGGAAAACCACCTTGAAACAAATTAGAACAACACATAATGCAACAATACTAGATACATAATTTCAAGGGTATTTAAAAAGGAAGGAGATAAGTTATTTAAATCCATTCACTTCAAGAGAATAGAATGAACAGAGCAAGCCTACACTCTTATTTTTGTCAGCAAACTCAAAAGCTTAAAAGTAAACAACAGTATGACATATTGTGGTGGACATTTATGCCAAAAGATTTTAGAAATATAGGTCTGTGTTTCATAATCGACTCTTAAAGCGGTGGAAAATTATAAGTTGAATCATTAATGTCTATTTATTAAATACTAATGTGTCTATGCAAGAGGTATAAACAGACTATTTAGGCTTCAACAAAATCTGTTAAATGCACAGAATAGTTTGGGATGTTTACTACCCGCTTACCTCCTACAGTATAGTAACAGACGGACAAACCATAGACCTGGTGTGACCAGCTCTGCTCCTGCTGTACCTGTAGAGTTCAGCTCCAGCCAGCTCCAATGCACCTGCCTGGAAATTTCCAGGCATAATAATAAACATAATTAGCTGGTTCGTGTGTGTCTAATAAGAAAATGAGTTGAGCTCTACGGGAATCAGCCCACCAGGAACGGAACTAAACATGTTGGAATGGACAGTATACTTTCCAAAGTTCACAGAAATATGTTCAGACAATACAAAAATGTTTACAAGAAGTGCTTCAAACTAAACTCTGGACAACTTTTAAGATTGGACACCATGAACCTTGAAACCATGTAAAACTGTCAAACAGCTAAACCCTTCTCTGCAGAGGCACTCATAATGCCAGACACGAAGAAGACATTGACTTGGCAGGCCAATCAAAACCTTAGCATCTACAGTACTCAAATAAAAAATGCATTGAGATCCCAGTTTTCTAACAGCTTTTTTGTAGAATTATGATTTTTTTTTGACACTGAGAAGTTGTAATGAATTATGCATTGCAGAATATATTTTTCCAAATTACATAAACCAATGTATAGATCTATTATGGTGAATAGAGCAACTCTAAATCATTTTTTTGTACTTGAACTGATGAATCTAAAACCTTTTTTCGAACACACAAAAACAAATGAAGTTAATTATTCATTAACATACTTTGTGGAGAAGCTTGGCTGATAATTGACCTTATCATATGGTCTTACCTACCCTTAATAATCCCAGTATATAAGACATGGTCTGGGCCAACATCAAAGTTATTCAAGCACAGGTTGCTTACTGGTCCCAGATTCCTCGCTCGGACAGCTCGCATAACATGTTTCTCCAATTGATCACCCCACTTTTCTTTTCTCCATGGAGTGGTACTTGTGTTGGTTTATTAGTTGGAATGCCTCATTTGCTCTTTTTTTAAAGAGCTTTAATTTTGGACACTTTATTTTAAGGTTTTTATTTTTTTAACACATGATTTTGATTCACTCTGTCATCATTACTATTTGAGAAGTCACTGCAAAACTGTAAAAAAATTGTAGAAATACAAGAGAAAAAAAACACTCTATGAAAACATTTTAAATGATTTGATTCCAGTTTAACTCAACCAGACAACCAACCAACCAACAAAGCTCTACTTTCAGAGTTTACTGGAATTTTACAAAATTTCAACATAACATATAAATGCAATTTCCACAGTCGAATTTCAAGCAAAATACACCAAGTTCCATTGCTCATTAACCAAGGTTTCATCTCTTGTGTTTACCTACAAATATTTTTTGTATGGCTGACAATGAGTGTATTGTAAATTGAAGGTGACTCACTGATGGACATTGGTTTTCTAAGACCAACAAATCGATAGTAGGTTAAGAAAAGCAAGTGTAACTTCTTGTGTCCTCAACTAAAGTTAATATTCTTGGCTCAAAAAGGATAATAAAAAATGTTCTGATCAAAGTTTTCAAAGACATAATCATCAAGGTATAGCAAAGATCAAATCTGACAAGAGAACTTCACACTTCTCAAAGGAATAATGAAAATCTAGCGATATTACCCTCATTTCTGGCATGACAGCTGTAATATGGGATGTATACAATACATTGCCAAGAGCTAATTCATCAGTTGGACACAGGAATGATTGAAGTTAATGATGATACTGAAAAATACACCATCACTACAGAGTCTCCATGATGAGTTTTGTCCATATTGGTTTCTGAGAATTAATGTTCTAGGTAGAGAACCAACGCGGCCTCTTTTGATCTAAACACCCAACACTCTTACAGATATGAAGTGTACTTTAAGGTAGAAAAAATACCATACATCTCTGTGGTCCTTGATACAATATTAAAACTGTGCCAACCAAAGCATCCCCATCAATGTGCTATATAATGAATAAGCTAAAGAAAAGAGCGAGTTTAGATATGTGTGTTTGACTTTCTCTGGAGATCTGTAGAATGGATCTCAACCAGAGAGATTTCTTTGCACAAATTAATGATCATGGGAATTCATAATGGAACTTTCTGTCTATCAATGGAAATATATTTTATAAATAACTCTTACCATTGCTTTTTTTTAGCTTTCTCTGCATTTACTATTTGCTGGGTTATTAAACATTCCTTGCCAGTTCCAACATCCTGATAGCTATAAGGTTGTTTCTCACTGCTGCACTCAAAACGCATTTGTTGAGATATTATCAGATATCATATACATTTCATATGAACATTTGAATTTCACAAGAAATTAGCAATATTTACACAAGCACATATTGGAGTTAAGTGTACTAGACCAGCTGTCTAGTGGAGATGAGGAGGTTTGTGGAAGGCTGTCGAATGAAAGATTGAGGAGTTGGTTATAAAGGAAGGATTATGATGCTTAATTTGGTGAGCTGCCCATGCTAGATGTCTTTACAATTTAGTTCCGAAAATTATTATGGAATTTTCCACCAGACCAATGAATGAATCCTAGAAAGAGCCTCTTTTTACTTTCACCATTTCCAGTTAATTTGCCTGTTAATTCAGTGTCCTACATTTACTATACTTAAACAACTGTGATAAAAGTTTAATAGAGTGTCATTGTTTCCCACTTCTTCTTGCTATGATTTTGCTATGACCTAACCATGTTATTGTCATTAAATCAGCAACTAGCAGCAAAAAAGTTACATATCTAATCTCTACAAATATTTTTATATGTACTGTGCTTTTCTTATTATACGTTTTCTGATTATTATTATTAATATTATTATTTAAATCTAATATTACTTTAATTTGACTGGAGCCAACTTCATCACAAAATTAGTCAGCTCTTTGGTAACAGAGACCTTGTTTTTAGTCAACCCATTATGATTGCGAGCTCTATTTTCAAGTGGTTATTCATCTACGTCAACAGCTATAGAACAGAAAGCAACTTCTAAAAATGGCTCAAGGATGATGAGGAAATGCTCAAAGTCAGGGAATGAAAACACTTCACTGTTGTACTGACTGTTTAATCTTGATTTGACAAGAGTGGACAACAATTTCTGATTCTATTATATACATACAAGGCCCAATTTGATGATAGTGTAATGCTAGTTGAACATTGTGTAAATTATGCAACACATCTCATAAGTACCTTTTTCCCCCAATCCACTCACTGTCGGTAGCTATGAGGTTAATTAAAAGATAAATAACTGATATTTATCTGATTTTGTGTGAACGCAGCAAAAAAGAGAAATGACAGAGTTGCAAATATCTTTTTGAGAGACAAAACAACTTTTCCACTGAAGGCCAGAAGCAAAGCTTGAAAATGTGTTATTTGCATTGTTATTGTGTAGTCATAATACTCTGCCATCAATTGTATCAAATTCTTTTCATAACATGTCAAGTTCTTTGTGTAGATATGGTTATATGCTACATTTCTATATGTGTAAATAATATATCATTCTAAAGATGGCTTGAAAAAAAGTAAGATAAAGTGCTTTTTGCTCCAACATTAGTGTTTTTGATGCAAAAAGGTAAGCGCCTCCATTGACAGATAAAAGTTAAAGTTGAGGAAAAGAATTTGGGAAAAAAGGTCCATGACCCCTCAAACTGAAGTAGCTGCCAGAAATAATTTCTTTGTGACATTTACTCAAAGAAAAGTTGGTATCTAAAGTACATCACAAACTTAAAAACAGTGATGTCCTTCACTTGTTAAACTAAAAGCTACGACACAACCTTAAATGTTTCACTTCCTGAACAGAACCAGATAAAATCACATTTTAAAAAGTGTTTTTATGTGCCACTCCCAATTGCCAAGCGTCTAAAGTATCAAGAATCAACGTACCAATTCTCAACATCTTTGAAAAAACCCTCTGCTGTACCCTATGTTCACATACACTTTGATGGTGCAATCAAACAAGACAGCTCAAGGCTGAGCATACAGTGAAACATTACAATCACAGTGGGAGATATGAACACTTTATCCAGAGATCCGTGAATAGGAAAGCGACCTTGCTGAATGAAATTACACCTCGCTGTGTGAACTAGAACAAGTAAAGTGCAGCAAGCAGGTGAGAAGGAGCTGCTCCGACGGATGTGCACATTTTTAACAGCAAATGTAGTCTCAACAGAGAAGACAAAAAAACTTCAACATTGAACGTGACAACCTTTGCTAGTCCTTAAATGTATCACCAGATAAAGCAGGAGGTGGGAGATCTACTATATATCTAGGGGGAGAATAAAAATGGCCTTGGCTCTGCAAGCAGAGGAAAATGGCCTATGTTTCTTTGCGAACCTTGATCATTGCAGGGTTTTAAGCTTATACAAACAAAGCTTGTTCATTGTTAGAGCTTGTTAATTTTGTAAAGATTGCTAATTTATTCATTAGTACATTTACATGGAGTGTGGCAGCATGAGGCATGGTGTTTGATAATATTGAAAGGATTCAGATTTTTGTCTCACCATAATTTTCACAGTGTTCACTAAATCAGATAATGGCTCTTTGTTTTAAAAAAAGAAAGACTAGTCACAGTATGTATAAAAATGGCACAGTATATTTTTTTTATCTTTTTAAGCATCATTATCAAACAAATCAGAATTATTCTCTTAACATATAATTTGTATAATAACAGCAATGATAAAATCTGTAAACACAAAAGAGACTTTACATAAAACCACGTTTTTATGTGCCACTTGTGCTAAAGTTTATAAAACATTAACACTTGAAAATGCTAAAAAAGTCTTGTCAGCAGGAAGGAAAATTAATTTTTGTTCATGTTTTATTCATATAGAATTTTGTTTCTCATTTTTTTTCTATAGAGCCTAAATTGGCCTATTGGTCTATACCTCTCAAGACTAACATAATATTATAATGTTCGTACCTTGGAATTGTAAGGCATCTATCTGTATTAAGAAGGGTTTTTAGAGATTGAGGTTCAACATTTTTGCATTTCATGTAGCAATTGCAGGTAGAATCTATATTGTTTTGAAAATAAAAAATCTAAACATATAGTTTATTTTTTACAAAAAACCTCACATAATGTAAAAAAGCTGTCTAAATAGTGTAATGTTTGAATAACTAAATTTTAACAAAAATAAGGTGAAAAAAAGGTGATATCTCTAAATAGAATAAGAAAACATGTTTAAAAGGTTGAAAATATTTTTCAAAGAACCTACTAATGTATATTTACCACAAAACACCAGTTTTCTATTAACTTGCCTTTGTCTGCGCACTTATCATTTCACTAAGACAGCACACAAGACCATTTACCATAGACCTTTGACTATAAAATGTTGTAGGTTTACCTAGTGTTTAATCATTTATTCTTTAAATGACTGTGTGAGAAAACATAAAACAAATGTGAATCCCGTGAAAGTTTTTGTTCCAACCCTGTTTCAGGAGACAAACCAGCAGCTTTAACCAAAACATTGAAGGCTACGGCCCTCCAGTAATCGAATTTGAGACCGTTGCTTTATAGGGTCATTACTTACCATTAAGTTTATCTTCTATCAGTGACGTGTGGAGAGGTTTGAGGCTGGTGACTTCAGAGTCATATGCAATATATATTCACCCAATATGTTTGCCATCTACCGAGTGAGTTTCACAACTCATATCAGCCTTCTTTCCTGACACATAGCAGGAACATATTGTGCTAAGGAAGAATATAAAATGTCAACAAACAACAAGTGATGCATTACAAGTGATAATGTGAACATATGCAAGCTCAATCTCTCTCTATCCCTCCATCTCTCCCTCCTCTCTCGCTCTCTCTCTGCAGACTGATCATACCTTTTCTTGTAAATGAAGTCACATACTTTATGCTGCCTCTCCTCACTGTATATGCTGTAATTAAACAGGAAATATATCAAATACATTGATTTTGATTCGAAAAAAAGTTATTTTCATGATACAGATGTATAAAAAGTGTCTTTATAGCACAGATCAGATGAAAAACTATTTATTTTTATTTTTATCTCATGAAGACAGTTGTAGATAATATCAGGTGACCTCCTAACAGCACATCCATTTAATAAAATCCTGATTGAAACTAAACTAAATTACTCTTGAGTAACTAGAATTAGTCAACCCTGTTATAGGTCTTATTTCAGTATGTGAAATAGTGACAGATAATCCAATCAATTGCTAAATCAGTGAAGCAATTCTTAATTTATGTCAAGAGTGAAATGAGAAAGCTCATTGACTACATCCCTGTGTCAGCAACTGATCTGATTAGCATGCGCAACTAAAAATGTTGTAGTCATCCTCATGATTCATCAGGGTATTGCTCAGCCAGTCTTAAGTAGGATCCTCACCTTGCTTCCTGTAACCTCTCTAATTGTGTGCTTGCTAAAAGATTTAATTTAGGCTCCATTGTGGTGCTCTGCTCCCACTCATCAGATTCTACTATTTGTGCAGCAACCCCAATCTGGCCATGCGTTGATAAGTGTTCTGCAGGGTTTGCATAGGTCAACAAAATTCAATCAAAATACTACTCTTCTGAGACGCCACCCAACAATAAACTCAGAAGCACAAGCAGGGAGGTGTTATGGTGCAGTGCTCTTAAAAGATCTCAAAGGATTCACGTTTACAACACAGTGTGGGAGTGCATGATAAGAATATCAAAAGGCTGCATTTAAGTTAATCTTACATACATTTGTAAACACTTTACTTTGTGTTCCTCAAAGACTTTTAAAGCGTTTTAAATAATAATTTATTTTCGAAAAGAAGTGAAGATTTTGGGTATTGCTACTGTGGATTAATAGGGTTTTGTGAAATAGAGTGTAATCATGGAGTTCATCTCCACCAGGCCAAGAGAGGCCATTGGGAGAACTAACCACGCATCCTTGGCTAGTTCTCCCAACTAGCCAAGTTGGTTACTAGCCTTGGCTAGTTCTCCCAACTAGCCACACATCCTTGGAGAAGCCCAGTGTGTCAGAGCACAAGACAGACGAGGACCCAAGTGCGTCACGTTTAAACAGAGATTCTTTATTAAGGGATAAAGACAAGGAAAAATGAAGCAGACTTCAATGCCCAGCTGGCTGCGTCTCGTGGTGCTGCCGGGAGACGAAGCCCTCGGGGTCTTCACCGGGTAGTAGATCGAAGTGCCGGGGCAGGAGAGCAGAGCGTAGTTAGGAGCTGGCAGTAGGTTGGGTAGCCGGGGTTGAAGAGCAGAGCACAGTCAGGAACAGGCAGGCGTTGGTTCTATCAGGGCAGGAGAGTTGAGCGTGGTCGAGGCGGTCCGAGTCGTTAACGGGCATTCAGGTTCGGCAGACATACAACAGGCAGTGGGGACAGAGAAACAGACAGGCAGGAAGCAGGTAACAAAACAGAGCCAGGAGTCACAAAAAGCTTGCCTCAGCGTGCTGTAGGTTCGCAGACGATCTGACACAGACTGTCTGAAAACAGGGTTATATAGAGAGAAGAGTGATTAGGATAGGCTTCAGGTGTGGTGGTACTCAGCGTGAGAGCCAGGGGCGTGGCTACTAATCAAACTCAGGAGTAATGGAAAACTACCAAGTGAGAGAGAGACATCGAGTAGGCTCATGACACAGTGGAGTCATTCAGGTTCCTTGGCACCATCATCTCTCTGGCACAAACATCGTGAATAAGGTCCAGCAAAGGCCGTACTTCTTGTGCCAGCTGAAAATTTCAACCTCCCACAAAAACTGCTAACCCCAGTTTTAGTCAGTGGTCATCAAGTCTGTGCTCTGCTCCTCCATCACCATCTGGTTTAGCTCTGCCTCTAAAGCAGATGTCCATAGACTTCAGAGGACAGTTCGTATGGCCTAGAAGATCAATGGTGCTCCCCTATCCTCCCTCCAGGACTTGTACACCACCAGAGTAAGTAAGAGGGCAAACAAAATCACTCTCGACCCCACTCACCCTAGCCACCACCTTTTTGAGCTCCACACCTTTTTGAGAACCACTAACATTGTATGGCACAAACAGAGCTTCTTTTCACATGCTATCCAATTGCTGAACTCCCCGCCATTTGTTACCTGCACCTGGACTCTCGCACATTTCATCTCCTTGCATTTTGCACTTAAGCACACTACACTTTATAGAATTTTATTCAATTGATACATATAATAAATCCTTTACAACTTTCTACCACATAGCCTTGTCTGAATTGTTTTGAAAGTCATGTTGCACTTCCCTTATTCTACTGTACTTATGTTGCTTGCACTGATTGCTCCATTGTACCACAGACAATTCCTTGTATGTGCACAGTCACACACTTGGCAATAAAGCTGATTCTGATTCTGAATAGAGTACAACAAACAAAAGAATCACAGCCAGGGAGTGTTACGGCCCCTGCCGTTTTGCAGCGTTTCCCATTTATTTTCTGTCGCCTGCTTGTGCGCGCGCCCGGGCGCGCTTCTGCTTATTTCTGCAGGTGACTCCAGCTGTCCCCTGATTCGCCAGTTGGGACGCCGATCAGCAGCGAGGAGGCGGACCACTTCGGCTCGTTTGCGAATCAGCGGCGGCAGCTGGAGTTGAAAAGGAACGCGCCGACACCTGTACAGCAGCGAGGGCTCTACGGAGTCCTTAGCTCACGCGGCGTGGAGAGAGTGGCTCCACTCGGTTGCCGCCCGTTTTGTTTGTCCTTGCTCCCTGTGTTTGCTTCCGTTTGTTGCCATTTGAGTTCACTTCTGTTTCCTACCCGGTGTGTCACGTTCGTTGTCTTCTGACTTCCAGGGTCTCAGAGACAGCTTAGAATGTCACGTGACATACATTCTGCACGTAGGCTTATTTCTGTTATACACACTAGTTTAGCGGTGTGCGCCAGGTTTGTTTATTGTGTAACTTCCTAGTTAGGGTAGATTAGTTCTAGCTTTGTGTATGTTATTTAGTTAGCTTAGAATTGTCTGCACTTTCTAGTTAGTTTATGTTTTGTTTTACCTGGCGTCCCTTAGTCTCTGCCCCTGGAGTGTGTGTATTTGTATTTGATTTATTTTACCCTTGGCAACACCAGTTCTGTTAATTAAAGCACATTTGATTTGTAAAGTTATTGTTTGTGTCCTGTTGTTCCCGTTTTCATTTCTGTTCCTCCACCTTTTTGTTACACCCCGACCCTAGACACCACCACCATTTTGGGGTCGTAACAGACACAAAAAAAATACAGGTGGACCAAGTTCTCACTTACAGCTCTGTCACATATCGAATGGAGTCTAGGTATAAGCTAATATTAACTTTAAAAATTTGTTTAAACTAAAGTACACTGTCATTATGATATGATTTTACTGACAGTAGCTAGATAAAAAGTGTCTATCAAAAAATATCTATCAAAAACAATCACAAAATGACATTCACAGCACTGTGTCAATATAAAATGTAAACAAACAATAGAGGCAACTCCAATAGTTTATCCAAACACCTAAACAAAACTATGTCAATGTCATTGTGACTACTGCAATAAGCATTGACTTTATATAACCTAGTGCCAGCCACTAAATGTTTTGCTTTAACCTTTGACGGTATGTAACAATGAATGGTAATATAGTATGATCTACAGGGAAACAAAATTTTTCCAGAAAAATTACAAAATCTCTCAGAGTAAAAAATTAGAAGAGAAGAAAAAACCCTCTGATAAAACGCTGTAAAGAGTCAATCCAGTGTTGGCAGAGGACTCTTCAACCCTGAATATATAATGACCAATATTAAGCTTCTCTCAGTACTGAAAGTCCTTAAGACTGATTTATACTTCTGCATCAACTCGCCATATTGCCCGTTGCTGAAGCTCCGTGCACACCCATTTGTAAACAAAGCATTTATAGTTGTGCTCTTCATCTGCGCTGTCAACGCTCGGCTAAGGATCTGATGAGCGCTGGCTGTTTGGGGGATGTCAACTATCTGTCATGATCCTCACGAATCTAGTTTGAGAAACTTTTTGTGATTATCTAGAAAGCTGTCTTTTAAGGTTACTCTAGAGCTATCATTAGCACTAGCTGCCACACAGACTTGGATGTTGTGCACAATGACAGTTACTAAAGCACAAAGCCAACTTTAATTAGATTTATCTTTAATGTTTTAGGATCTATCATAAAAATTTGGCAGGTGTTTCCTGGGCATTAAAGTAGACTCTAAGTGCTTGTATAGTGTGAATTTGTAATGAAAATGAAAATCCCAGCATATCTCCAATGAGTTATGCTGCATGACTGGACCAGGACTTTATCTCTGACAAAGTCCACAGAAGGGCACCCATGGCCCACTGCTGATCCAAGCCTAAGCCAAGAAAAAATGTTTAAATGAAAATGTCTGACCTATGTGTCACATTAAATATGGACATTCAAATATTCAGACTTGGACCATGGTTGGCTCACCAACAATTTGGTAGAGCCAAGGATTGTGAAATGTTTATTAAAAAACAACAACTTTTTTTACAAACATATCTACATGCTAACAATTTTCATGAACAAAATCCACCTGTCCTATCCTTTAGTGGAAACTCCCTTTTATGATACTTTTTTCATTTCCTTTCTTTCCCACCTTAAAATTGAACTAAAACTTTATATCCAACACCACTTTCCTTTTGATCAAAGAAATGGAGTAAATTGGTGTTTAAAGCAGCTATTTTCTGTGAGATATTTTCCTCTCTGTTGTCCAGATCCCCAGTCTTCTCATTACAGTGTGGTGGAAACAGGGACCTGGGAGAGCGAAATCAATAGCAGAACCCATAGAACCTCCTCAGGATCTCCTTTGGGAGGTGACACACTAAAGTGCTCACTTTCTTTTCTATCGTTTCTTGTTATGTCTCATTCTTTCCTCTGCAGAATGAATGAGCTGCTTTTATTTTTCAAAATAATGGTCAACATTGAAAAAAGGCTAAAGCCTTCTTCAGTAATGTTTTTATAGGGTTGTGTCCATAATCTTTTTTTTTCCGCCATTGGTATTAAAGATGTGTGAGTTTCACAGCAGGTCTGTGTGCTTGTGCTCAGCAACTGCTGTCCTGGCGTTAACATAGGCCTTGATAATCAGTGTGATGCTCAGTGTTGCATCTCTGATGTTGAACAGATCAGTTTTGATTTCTCACGAGCCACTAAATAACCAAAAAATATTATATTTATATTGTGCTTTTCTAGGCACTCAATGCAGTTTACACCTCCTAATCTGCAGTGCTACTTTAAATATAAAATCAGTTTTTTCAGTCCTCTCAAATTGTTTTACTATGTTTCAATCATGAAAATTAATTATGATATAATAATTCAACATGGATACTACATTGATCTCAAACAAGCCTGCTAAATGTCATAATTCTCTCAAATCACCATAATTATGCAAGTCTCGCTTAAATGTTTATCTTAACTCGTATACCAATAAAAACTTGAGTCTGACTCTTCTAAACATATCAAACGTTTCACAATTTTGGCACTGTTAGTGGTTAACATGCTTCAAAACTGCATTTCTATTTTTAAAATATGCTAATATTTAATGGCAAGAAACAAACAAGATGAACAAAATAACTCAAGGACCATCTGAATCACTTCAAGACTTAAACTTAAAACACAGGACACTAGACTTAATCATAAAAAGCAAGCAACAAACTTGATAACAAGGCAAAAAAAATAGGGATTTGACTATAATATTTTTTTGTAATGGGACGTTTCAGAAAAAAATCAGAGGACGAATAATAAATAATAATAGTAATGGTTTAATATTAGTTTTAAATATTTTAAGTTATGAGCTACTACGTACAGATATTGAAAAAAAAGCATGGGGGACAGCATGCAGTTTATAAAGAAACAGTTAGATGTCTTCATGTAAGGGGACAGATTAGGGACTAAACAAACTAAACATAAGACAAAAAATTGACTAGAAAATGAGGAAGATAAAAATAATTGAACGCCAGCCATGAGTATTTTTAAGTTCATGGAGGTGAAACATTTTGAAAACTGTGAAAATTGCCACAAACTGCCACACAAATTGTGAAAAATATAAATTAAATTATTCAAAACCTTAACAAATTGAATATGTAATTATATAAATAAAAAAATGTAAGTTTAAGAGACTTAACATGTGCACAGGGCTGTAATGCATTCAAACAACAGAGAACATGGTTCATCTTTGTTCCTTTACATTTTTGATGAACCGTCTGCGGTTTTGAGGGATATTTTTTTCCCCTGTGTTTCGGAATACCAAAAAAACAGAAGACCTCTAGGAACAGTTGCTTTCATGTGGACATGAGTGGAGCGATTGGAGACACGTTTGCTGAGAACCAGGGTTTGACTAATGAGCACCAATGACAGGGTTGTGGATGGCTGCTTGCTGAGCAGAACACATTCATTTCTTCCAGCTCAAGCGAGAGATTGAAAGGCCTGTCAGACACAGAGGAATGACCAACACTTGGCCCCAAGGTGCCCTCGCTGGACAGGCAACCTGACAAATTAGCCAAAGGGGACAAGTTTGGCGCAGAATGGCTAAGCAGATTAAAATGATTTGAGAGCTTGTAATCAGCGGTGTAATGAGCGTTGTGATTAAAGCCGGATGTATTGCCCTAATGTAAAATTATGCATTACAATAGCTGTAAAATTGAAGTAAAAGGTCAGTGGTGGAATGATGTAGATCATTGTTGTCAATGAACTTTTATACAACAGCAACATCTCTGCAACGCATCCAGTATATATATATATATATATATATATATATATATATATATATATATATATATATATATATATATATATATATATATGATTAACAACGTTAATGTTGAGTTGTTGTTTTTTTCATTGAAGCTGTAGCAAACTTTACTTGGAAGGTGGTACGTTCTAATTAAAGCATTTTAATTAATTTATTAAGACATGTTGCATTAGACATTGAACACTAATGTAAGTCTGGTACACTATATAAGAAATTTAACTCATGTGAAAAGCAGTTTAATGAGAAAATCACTGTATAGATTTCACTCCTTAGCCACCATGTTCTCAAAATCAATACACATTGAGCTATGCAAGATGAAAACAGTTGTGTGGGCTGTACTGTCAGTTTAACTCCAGGGAACGTCATTCTAATGCATTCTTCTATTTTATTAAATGTAAGAATGGAAAATTATACTTAAGACATAATTTCATTACTTAGATTTCTTGTTTATGTGTATCACTGCAGACAGTGAGGAACAGTTGCTAATTTATTACAGACTAGAACAAGGGAACAATCTTATTTCTTTGTTAGATTTACAAATAAATATGTGTTGATTTTAAAATTAAAAACCAAAACAAACATATTTTCCCATTTTCTATTTTTAACTAAAATGAAAACTATTTGTTTCTTTATTGTTTCTTTAATAAAGCTTTGTATATTCTGCTAGTTCATTATTATCTACATCTGTGCTGGGAGCGGGAATGAGAAAATACAAGTTGTTGCACTGTTGAAGTAATTGAACAAAAAGGGAACTTCATTTGAGTTTCATCCTGTTCTGGCCCTACGTATCTCTATGTTCCTAAATTTTTAAAGCTGTTGAGCATAGAGAAAAGCTCTAAATTCACATAGAAAAAAAAACACAACGAAGATAAAATTGGAGAGAGTAAAAGGTGCAGACTAAAGATGCACATTTCTAGGCTAAATAACTTTTTTAGCCAATCACTCTTAATCAGTAAAAAATACCTTTTTTGTCTAGCCAGTTCAGAGTTTTGATGAATAATTATTATCAACTAATTTTATTTCTATGTCTTGTTTCATTAAAGTGACGAAAATCCAATTTACTTTTCTCAAAAAATAAACCAGTTTCCAGTTTTCCAAGTCTGTCTAATCCGTACCCACACTAAGGACTTAATAGAAGCAAAAAAAAAAATGTCACAATTGGGGACACAAGACGCATGTGTTGAGAAAGAATACAATATTACGACACAAACTGAATTAACAGATAGAGCTGAAGCACTGGAGCAACTGAAGAAAACCAACTTGAGTATGAACATTTAAGAATAAAACCATGATACATAGAATTAGACAGAGAGAGTATAAATATGCAAATTAATATAAATACATGGATGTATTATTTTATAACAGGTGAATAAAACAGTTGAATCATCAATTTGGAGTGCAAAAAGTTGTTTAGGAAAGTAACCAAATAAGGAGTAAAAACCTAAAAAGCAAACAAATACAAACCAAGGGGACACTACAAAACAGAACTACACTGCTAATCCACAAGGGATTAAATAAAAAAATTAAAACCCAAGTAATAATATAAATATATACATTTATATGTAGATATAAATATAGAAAAGAATGGGAAGAACAGAGTAAAATATATATAGAGTAAGGGTAAAACTTAAAAAACACAAGGGGACAAGTAAAGGATCAGACAAAAATAAATTCAAATATGTTAAATTAATTGTAAAGGTTAAAAATTTAAAGAAGGAAAACATTGTGTGTTATGAATAGAAAGCAAATAAATGTGACAGTGCTGTAGAAGGCTTTTAAATGTGAAGTAATAAAAGTTTGATTCTTTCACCCATCTGGAGGTATGATGCAACCTTTATTCAGTCAATAAAACATTGGAAAAAATATCAAAATCCTTCCAGTATTTTTAAACCATAAATATTCTCTTTCCAGGTGCTCGTTTAGCCCAAAATATGTTTTTGTTTCATGATAACAGAGCCCAAATCAAAGGTTGATAATAGAGAGCGATTCCCAAAAAGACCTGTCTTTCTGCCAACTTACTCAGAGCACTTTTCTTTAAACCCCTGGAGAGAAAGTGAGCCCCAAGCTCTTTTAATCAGCTAATTTGTCTAATGATGTAATGCAAATTGAGAATGAACTAAAAAAAAATATTTGATTTAAGAGCAGATGGTGCTCTTTTCAGTCTCACCATCATGTCACGTTATTTTCTGAACAAAAACCAGTGCACAGATACTTGTTGACATGGCTGTCTTGAGTCGACAGGCCTGATCTTAAGGCATGACTGAGTTCAAACACACATACACACACAATCAGGTCAGGCAGCTAATAAAAGATCCCTTCGTGTCCTGCCCTTTTCTCACAGGTTATTGGTGATATGAATCCTGCTGCAGGTTTGAACAGGGCAGGGGTTCCAGGGGAGATTGGCCAAGACCCTGGTTTTCCAGCTTATCGTCTACATCAGTCGTGCTGTCAAGATTGGATTGTGGGAAAGCACAGCAAGGGTACAAAGTGAGGGTGTCTCTGTGCTTAATTCACCCGGAGTGCACAGACGAGATTATCTGGGGTGATTCCCAGCTGTCCTTCGAGAACAGTGACACAGGGAAAATTACTTTGTTTATGTCCAGGACATTTGTCCAGTTTATGTCACTTAAAACATAGAGTATTATTAAATTATAAGATTATGAAAATATATAATTATAAAAAATGCATACACTTGACCTTATTTAAGTATGTATATAATACAAGTTCTCTAAGTTAAGGCAGAGTAATTCGGTATATAGGTCTGAAAAATCTCCAGGTACTTGGTTTTAAAAAGTAATATAGGCCATACTAGAAATAATATTCATTACAACCAAAAAATTTGCTCAAGTTTATTCTTCCATTTCACCAGCCGTTAAACAACTCAAAAACACTGAACTGTTTGTTAGTCATCCAAATAGTGAGGCTGGTGAATTTGGATGAATTCCTATTCTTTGTTCACTCTCTCTGTCCCCCTGTAGGGTTTGTCATTGGCTAACAGGTGTTCGGTTCTCATTAGCTTTTTGGAGATTCACATTCTCTTTTGAGCTTGATTATGTTGCAAGTCACAGTGTCCCTGGAAATGGCATGCCAGCCTCAAAAGCAATACACGCTGCAGTACGTTCTTTCAGGTTTCTTTTCTTATCATTGACATGGAGCAAGGTGAGTGAGATTACATGGGACTCCTGCTATCGATTATGTTGAGACATCAAAAGCACCCTCAGTGTACGACTCAACTTTCTTGGAGTCTTGGTGTGAATTTAACAGAGATCTTGAAATAAACAAGATTCGGAAGACTGCCAAAGACCACTTACAGGTTTAATATGGCTATTTTTATTGATTAATAAAGCTTAACAGAAGCTTGCAGTCCTTGAAAATAATTATGTCTGGAGATTTATGATGGAATCGTGGGTGGACTAATTCCATTAGAAATGAGGCGCATTACCTCTCATAAAATATTTCTCTTTCCACTTTTGACCATTACTCTCCCTTCTTTTTATGTCTTGCAGGGATAAATTCTACCCAAAAAAATGCTGCAGAGAAGTCAGCGTGCAACAAATAATTGGCCCCAGAATAAACTAAATTGTATATTTGTGTGGTACTACCGTACATCCACGGTGACAGAATTTTTCTAGACTGCAACATTAATGAGTGACTAAACTGGAGTGACACTTTAAGCAGACACTGCATTTTACACCAAGATTCCTTAACCAAAGAAACATCATGGTACATTGCCCTGTCATTATATATCCAAGCCCTTTCCATCTTCTTCCCAAACTCTCTTTTAAGCTGTCTCTATAGCTATGTGCTCAGACAAATGCAAGGAAGGAGCTTGATGTCTATAGGCCGAGCTTGAGGAATGAAATATCCCCCAACACAAACCAAACTAATGGAGGGCAGTGACTCGGACATCTGTTTCCAGAGCTGGCCAAGGGAAGAGCCATCCGACAGCAGACGGTTTATGAAGAACCACAAATTCTCGACAAGGCAATTACGGAGGAGTCAGAGAGTGAGTTGGAGATAGGATGGGGAGGCAGAGAGAAGAAGGAATATGACTGCAGATTCTGACAGCTGGGGGACATCAACATCTGTCTGTATGCAGCCCGTCATGTGACCCTCTAACCTAACGTGTACACATTTCAGACAGTTTTTCCTTTTAGTAGGTCAAGATTGCTTATACGACCACATCTCTCAACTTTGATTGAGCATTTTTATGTTCTGTTCTACCTGGAGGCATGTAGAGGTCAGGGTGATTCTTATCTCCAGAAACATTAGCCAGCTGATAAGAAAGCTTTCATATCCTATTTGCAAAAACAGCTTCCCAGATTTCCTCATGCTGTTTAAAAGCATGTCATTACAAAGGTGGAAGCCTATAGTGAAATATTCCTTGGTTTCGAACTGTGATAAGAATTATCACAAAGGAACAAAACATGAATCGGAACTTACTCTACCCATCTGAACCTGAATCACAGCCTACAGCATGAACTGCTTCAGATGACTTGAGGAGGTGGGAGTTTTTTTTTGCCTTTGATTAGTCCCCAGACAGTCTGATGGAGCATGTAAGACATGTGGAGAAAGGAAACATAAAAGGGAGTGGAACCACTGATCCAAGGTAACCTAGTTAGTGTTCATGTCCGCAGGGGAATGATGGCAGTGACATTGACAGTGTTGCACTGTGTGTGATTCATACAGATCTATTCCTATCTGTCTCTCCCCTGGTGCATCTGTCACTTTAGGAGGAGGACAACAACTCTGGGGAATGGCTGGGGATATAGGAGCCCAAATCCCTCTGAAAGCTCATCCATCTATTCATTTCCTTGGTTCACTCCTCCATTTCAACAAGCCAGTGTCACAGAAAAGTAACTGTTGTGTCTGTTATTGTAAAGAACTGTATTATAGTGGTACTTGGTATTCACACTGAATATTCCTGTATAATCCTGTATGTATCAAGGCAGTTGTGATCTGGTAGATAAGGAGATCGTCCTGTGATCAGAAGGTCGCCGGTTCGATCCCAGATTCACTGAGTTGAAGCTGGAGGTGGAGTCTTCATCATCCACAACTGTGGTGCCTTTGAGCTCCCCAGGCCCCGCAGTCATGGCTGCCCAGTGTGTTTCACGGTGTGTTTGTTCACCGCTGTGTGTGTACAATGGGATGGGTTGCATGCAGAGCACAAAATTCAATCCATATCTGGCCACTTTCACTAATTGTTATTTCTGAAATAATATTGTTTCAAGTGATGAAACTATTTTTAAGTGACTGACAAATAACAACTTACCTTGATTAAAACCCCTGTTGAATAATAGAAAAAAATAACTAAAATAAACCTATAAAAAAAAACAAGTACAAAATACTTTACTGGACCCTGTGAGTGAAATATTTTTATGAGATTCCGGTCAGCTTAAACTGAGTTAACTGGAAATTAAAGCTGTAAAACAGGCGCATGGAAATATCAAGATGGGTCAATGCACTTTGCAGCCACAGTAAATGTAAATCACCTAAAGAGGTCAATTGCTATTCCCAAAACAGTGCAGTCAACAATTAGCTTTCTCCAGTAAAGCCCAAGGGCGCAATGCAGCAAAATAAAATCTAATAAAAAGCACATTTTAAAATAGAGCCGACAGAATCCAAGGTATTTTAACAAGAAACAGTCAAAACATTATCTTGTTATAGCTCTAGCCAGGCCTACCACTGCGCACAAATGCAATCCATTATACAAGGCACCAAACCGTAGCCCAGCAGGTTAGTTTAGAGGATATACCGTAAATTAAGTCCCACGTTTCATCATTATGTCACATTGTGAATACAAACATCTCGGAATTTAAACTTAGTGTGTATAGAGCTAAAATTAAGTATTGGATTTAATAAGAAGAAACTTTATAGGAAGCTTTCTTCAAAGTGGTCATTCTTTGTGATTTTCTTCTAAAGCTTTGAGTTATAAATACTTATTTGAAAGGTTAGTTTGAGAAGGATGCTACATGCTCACTGATTATTTAATCTCCAACTGAACTAAAAACAGATTCCTTGATGAAAATAAAGACAAATACAAGCTACGAGTCACCTATTCCAAAATGTAAATAGTCTAATGCTTAAGTATTTTTACTCATGAAGTAGCCTCATTTAGCACATATAAGTAATTGACATCCAGTGCATTTATCCAGAGGTGATAGTCTCTTGGGGCCTTAATAAAGAATCAATCTCAAACTAAATAAAGAGCTATGAAAACATTATATTTGAAAATCAATGATGTCCTTTTTAGTTGAGGTAATTTAATTCCAATTCCTAAATTTAAACTCTGTGCTAATGCACAAATGCAAATTGTTCTTCTGCATTACTTTATTTTTTCATATCACAAGGGCAATAGGATTTAATGTCAATATAGCATTTTTTTTTCATACAAAAAATAAGTTTTCTAGACAGTCTTCTAGACTAAAAAATAGAAATCAGTCTTTTGAAATCAAAAGAAAAGGTACAGGGTTCTCAAATTGTCATTACAGTTTAGAGTGAGATATGCCGAGCTGAGAAGGGTGGGGATTATTTCAATATAACAGTATAATACATTTTTATATTCTGTGAAAACATAAAAATGTGTTTGTCACACTCTTGGGTCTTGAGAAACCCTGAAAGTATTTTCTAAGACGGATATTAATATTTTAGTCTGTTTAATGCCTCCAAACAGTGAGCAGAGCAAGAAATGCACCTGTTTCAAACAGCTTTACTTACATAATCTTTAATCATTTCTTAAAAAGTTATAAGTTATAAACAGCAGAGCTTTTCACGGCGATGGTGTTTACTTTTCTCATCAGGTGTAATGCTAAATTTCAAAATAATGTAGCTTATATGTGCTCTTTGTAGGAAGAACTGTGTTATTTCAGCTGAAATTATCTGCATTCTTTTTTAGACCACTACACAGATTTTTTTCAACATTTGCATAAACAAATGTTATGAGTATTTGGGTGGGTGAGAGAAACAAAGGGGAAAGCTGATAACTATCTAACTTTGTGTTGTATTATTGTGTTAAAATAACATAATTCCTTTTGTTTGCATTTTTGCATTTTAGTTCAGACTTATGTTGTCTATGTGCTGGCATGTTCTTCGAACAACGAGAGTTAAATAAAGGAGACTGCCCACCTGCACAGCTGGCTGACCTTTAAAGTAAAATTCTGAGCATAGTGCTGAAAATCAAGAAAGAACAGCGTAATATCTATTGGCAGAAGTCTACTCAAAATAAAGTCCTTTTAGAAATCAATAAATAGCAGACTAAGAAATAGTGAACAAGTTTTTTGGATGGTATCCCTCATGCTACCCATCAGTTTAGGTTGAACAGCTGTACAGTATCAGCATACCAACAGTGTCATAATTAAAAAGCTGAGTATGTTCACTGATTAGTTGCTCGCTACATTGAGCATTACTTGATACTCAGCAGAGTATAGATGTAGATATTTGGTTTTTGTTCATCTTTTGAACAATACAAGTAAAACTAATGAAAACACCTTTTTTCCTCATGCTTTTTAGAGTTGGCTGAAATAAAAGCTGTTTAAATAAATAAAATAAAATGTGTTCTAAAATGTGTACTACTTTATTATTCAAAAGACATGCACATTTAAAGTAATTAAACACTTTAATTTCTATTTTCATGGCTTCTCTAAATAACAAAACAACTCTCAAGTCTGATAAAACAATTTAGTTGTGTTGTATGAAATACAGTAATATTGGGAATATGTAATTCCACTCGCTAAACCATGTTCAAGAGAATGAGTGTCTCTGAAAGTCATTGAGGGTTCATTGCAGACATAACTATTGTAATTATGGTAATTTATACATACTGTCAAATGACTAATTTGAGACTGATAAATGTCTTGTATGAGATTAAACACCTTGGGGAGTTTGTGATCAATAAACTTTGATCAGTACAGATTCAACCCATCTATTGCAAAATTACCACAACTTGAAATTTACATACATTTAGATGGGTGGAAAGATTGCAAAGTTGTGGAGTTGGCCGTCCTATAACTGGAGGGTTGGTGGTTCGATCGCCTCTAGGTCCATTCTGCCATTTTGGCCCTGGGCAAGGACTTCACCTGCATTGCACAGATGCAGCAAACCACAATAATGTGTGTGTTATTGCTATAGACGCGCTCACCTTTTACAAATGCAAAAAATATTCAGTTTTGAAAAAGAACTGTTTGAGCTTCAGATAAACAAGGAAGTTTTAAGAGTGAAACAGTTATTGATATGGACTGGTGAGAGAATTTTCATTTCTAAAAGACGTTATTCTTATCTTTGTGTGACCTATATTTCACTGCCATTAAAAGGAAGCACTAAATTATGTGGAGCCTCAGCTCGGAGCTGAAAGAAGCTTCTGATTGGGTGATTTAAATTCAATGGGTGAGGTGTCTGCTGCCCTCTACTGGGTAAATTCACTCCTTGCTGTATTTTACCCGGTTAAGTGTAGGCGCAGTTTTTCTTTGTTAACGAGGTAAGAAAAACATGTCCTAAAGCCACAGTGAATTGCTGGACAACCTGTTTTTTTGTGGCAAGTGCCAATAATGAATAACGCTGCTTCTTCCCAGATTGAAGATTGAATTTCTTGTGGACATCATGAAACCGTGAAAACGTGGTCTCCGAAACACCAATGATTTTGTTCACATAAACACAAGTAAAAATGTAAACACAAATTTTAAAGAACTCTTCACATACTTCACAGTTCTTACAGTTTTTTGTGATTGAGTGGAATTTCAACAAAGTTGATCGTTTCTTATGATTGAGTGGAGATACAATAACAATTGACCGAGACATCCATGCACTCAGGAAAGGTCAGAGGTCAGTAGAGAACTACACAGAAGTATGCTTTTAATAAAATCCACAATGTTTCACATTGTCATATTTAAATGTTTGTATTTGGACAAAGTGAACAAAACAAAATATGGTTTTTAATTTATTTTTATGCTATTATTTATATTTTTTATTGTTCTGTAACGTTTGCTGAAATAATCCATTTTGTTTTATGAAAATAATAACTTTTTAAGTTTACTAAAATACTGTCAATTTGCTTAAAATCTCATTAGGATTTAAAATTAGCATTAGGAAAGCCAACACTTTTAAAAACATTCACTAAAATACTGTGAACTTGCTTAAAATCTCAGAATATGAAATTAGTAATTAGTAAGACCAACATCTTCCAAAAAAATCCAGAGCTTTCAGCTATACTGAATTTTTCTAAAACTTCTTGTTTATTAGCTGTTTTGAGTTTTTGAATAAAAGAACTTTGAATCAATACCACCATTTAAAGACACACTCAATCCTAGAGGAACACAAACACTGAGACATGACACTAACTTGAATACTTCAAGTGGACAAGACTGATGGAGACATCAGTGATTGTGGCTTATGACCTTGCAGCAAAAACACTAAATACAACTAACACTAAATATAGCTCAAAGCAAAAACACTAAATACCACTAACACTAAATACAGCTCAAAGCAATAACACTAAATACCACTAACACTAAATACAGCTCAAAGCAAAAACACTAAACACCACTAACACTAAGTACAGCTCAAAGCAAAAACAGTAAATACCACTAACACTAAGTACAGTACAAAACTTTTCATAGTGAATGTTAGTGTCATGCCAACAAAACTTTTTCTTTTGCATCAGCTAGTTCTCCTAGTTTCCAGGGTTACAGCAAGTTCCTTCAGTTTGTCATTGTGTCACATGGGTGACAGTGAAGATCCTTTCATCTCTTTTATAAACCTCTTCTTGACCCTTTCCTCTTTCTTTCTGTCTGCTTTTAAATCTCTATTTTCTTCACAGCAAGGTCAATTCAGTAGGCAGTGGTGCATGTCTCTCACCTCCTGTGCCAAAGTTACAGCCCAATAAAGCCTTTGGAAAAAGAGTCTGAAACACAAGACGCTGTGCTTGGCACCCTGCAGGTGTTATTTACAATGAACATCAATTTAGTCATCGCGATGAGCTCATCTGATCATTTCCTGAAACGAAATATACCTCCCAGCTGATAGATGTTGCCAAAATCATTCTTTAGCTGCTGATTAATTAAGAACGTGCCAATCTTCCAATAAAATGCTTGACATATACTCTCAGGCAAGAAGGTTGCTGTACACTGTTCTGCATTTTTATTTTAGTCAAGCAGAACATAAAGCAGAGTCAGATGTGTTCAACCCAAAGCTCAGTGTGTGAGAAAAGAAAGGTCAAAGAGCCAATGACACATGGTGGCCCACTAAATATCTTAATTTAACCTCAACGAGAAATCTGCTCTTTCTTTGAGAGAAAAACGATTAGGGGAGGAAGTAGCACCTCCGACTTCCTTAAATCAAATCTTTCATTCAGCCTAATTAGCCCATTCCCCAGGCCCTTCACAGTGCATTCAGTCTGTCACCCTGTCTGCATTATAGTTGCACAAATACTTTTATTCACTAACACATGCCACAATTTAAAAGCCTTGGCCATGAATCAATTCTAAGATCCTGAGGATCGCTCAATCTTGTGTGTTGTGTAAAACATCTTGCTAGCTTTTTTTTCAGAGTGTCACAATTGGTTCTGTTCAAATACATGAAATAAAATAAAAAATAAACTATTTTAATAATTAAAAATAGTATTTTGATCAAATTATTATTTCTGAGAAAAAGACACAGTTCATTTGGAAGAGTCAAGTTTATGAAGGTTAATGAACAGATGTTGAACAATAAAGTCAGATTAAACAAAAATGTCAGATTTTAAACAATGGTTTTATGTTCCTTAAGATTAGTAGAACAATCATGGAGCACATTTAAAAGTTTAGATTTAAAGGGTCTGTATTTGATTTATCAAAGTTGTTATCGACTCACACTTTCACTATTCACACACACTTGAGATACATGGCAATTATAAGCAAGAGAGAACTCGTGAAATAGATCCAAGTAGTTGTTTAGGTTTCACTGTGTGGAATTCAATGCTGAAAAACGTGTTGCCTACGGATTTATTTAATTTTCTGCAGCAGAATTTATGGTGACTGAAACTGAGCAGAATGCATCAAAGTTGGAGGTAATTAACATAGAGAAGTAGCATAGATGGTTATATTTCTAAGGTTGTTAAATCACTCACCCTGTGATGTTGGTCCATGTCTGGATTTGTTGTGATGACACCCATTTAGAGACCTTGCAAGCTCCAATTCATTTCATGCTGAGACCTGTTTTAAAAAATGGTCAACTCACTCACTTTTCTGACAAACAAACTGCGACATTCATCATTGCTGGTTCCTGGTTTCCCTCACATGACTTCTCTTGGAAGTTCTCTGGTTGGATTTTCCACAAATATAGCAAATAGTCAATGACAATTTCTGCTTTTCTGTCACCACAACAGAACATTATTCACATGACCAGCAAACAAAAGCATTAGTTCTGTGACCTTAACTGAGAGAGCGAAATGAAAATATAAAATGTTTTATAAATATTTTTTATAAAATAAATTCTTTTATCTGCTTATTTTTACCCACAATTCCAATTTGTAAGTACAATTTATTTTGTAAATCTCTAACTACTTATAACATAAAATAGTTTTAAAGTGAATTAAAGTTACACAATTTCCGATAGTTCCTTATGTCTTCTCTGTGAGTGTGTCATCTTCTCGCCTCCCTTGGTACATCTTTAAACGCAAAAAGCAATTTCCTTCCAGGAACCTGAGGAAAAAGTGAGAGAACTTGACCTTTACTCTGACAGAAATTTCCTTTCAAGTAAACAGGCTTCTCGCCACCAACCTGTGACAGAGGCTCGCATTTATCTCCAGCCCTGATAAAATCTGTACGGGCCTGTGGGACACTGGCTTTCTAGCTGCTCACCAAAAAAAACTCTACTTGAAGACCTTTGAGATACACAGAGCAAAAATAGTTGTCATGGAATGAAAGAACATGTGCTCTGCAATTGCAAAGACAATTTTTCTTATGTTTCACCCACATTTGGATATACTCTACAAATGATGCCCTACTTTGTTTAGCAGCATAAGCCATTTGGATTTTGGGACAGATCCAGTGGACTGTTTAAAATGGGACAAGCCTCCACAGTCCACTCCCTCAGCAGTCCAAGCAATAGCCGCTGTATTCCAGAGAACAGCACACTGCAGGCTATGGATATTATTCCTCCTTTGTAATGTAAAGCACATCTTAAAATGCAATTGCCTTTGCCTCTGACAACAGCAGGGGGGCAAAAGAAAAGCCTTGCAGGTCAACAAACTCCAGAGGGACTTCATTCACCTTGCAAGGGCACTGAATTTATGGGATCTCTAGACCATAAACAGAAACGCTTTGGTCTGGAATAAACATGCGTGTGCTGCTTTGAATAAATAAATGATGGAAATCATTTTCTTTTGAAAGAATCTAACTAGACAAGATGGTTGACAACTTTATTTAACACATGACTGATAATGACCTCGCACAATGTAAATGATTGAAATCCATTCAATGTATTGTTTCAAGATCAAATTACAAAACATTTATAATGTGCACTAGTCGGAAACAAAGTGCAAGGTCGTTCAGTTAATTTAGTTCTTAACCCTCAAACAATGTTATTTTTCAGGGTTTCTTAGTTGATATAATGGAAATTATTGTTATTCAAACATCTCCTTGTGTGCTCATCTACCTTTTACAAAACTAAAGGCCTTGTCATTCAGAAAGAAAAAACTGAATAGTGCATATAAAACACAAGGGCTTTGTTTAGTGTGATTAAAAGGATCAGAAGAAAAATCTCCCACTGTTTACGGAATTTGAAGATTGTACACACCAGTATTATTCAAGCTATTCATACTGGGGGGAAAACAAGATTACCAGCACAGGTACTGTAGGAATTTTCACTCAGGGTTTTGTATTTGATGGTTTACCCTACCGTTATTTAAAGGAACAAAGATTAATACAATCAATGTCTAATAACTAGGGACAACAGATTAGTTTAATTAATCACAGAAGAAATGTTTTTAACACTGTTAATGGCCTGCCCCATTAACATTAATGTTTGGTAGATTAGAGACATGCACACACATGGGATGCAAGCTTCACTTACACCATGAGATCTAAAATCATTTCATTGATATCAAATAAACCATTTAACTAATTGCGACACAAGAACAAGGTAATTGATTTACAACAACATTAACGATTTCATTTGTTAATCAATAGATTTTGATTTGTTCACCATCACAAACTCTTTATAAGACTTTTATTGACTATGTTTTGTGATAACTCATCCATTAGCTGCATATTGAATCAAGCATATCTTGTTTCACAAAAATGACACACTTGTCAGTTCAATCTTGGCAATGTTTAATAAATAGTACGGGTGAAATAAATGAAGAATGAGAAAAGATAAACCTGGTTTTATTAAAAACAATAATAAGAGGTAAAAAAAATTTCAAAAACATTCAGATGGACAGATTTATACTAAGTGCTTTATTTAATTTATGGATTTGTCTTTTGATAGTTGACAAGCCTCTGCGGAACTGTCAATATATTGGTGTCTTGTATGACTGGAAATGTAAATCTCCATTTTGCACAAAAAAAAAGGTTTTATCCTTGCACATAATGTAAAGTCAACTTTTGGAAAGAGTTTGGACATAAATATGTGCAAGAACACATTACTGTTGGAATTGTAAAATCAGTAAAAAATAAAATGGCATCAAAAATTAAATGTAATGTAAATGCCCCATGCACCAATGCACCAAGAATTTCATAATGTCTGCCACTGTTTACAACCAGTAGATCTCCCAGAAGAAGCTTCACTGCTGCTCTCTGGATGTAAAAAAAAATGCCCTCATTATCTGCGAAATAACAGCTGAAGAAAAGTGCCTGAATTTTGTTTTTGAAGGCAAAGTTTCTAAACAAACACCGTGTTTGGTAGTGCTTAACGTCACCTCTTGGTGCTGACTCTTGTTTGATTGAGCATTAGTGTCCAATGTTGTCCAATAAATCCAAAGTTGGATTTACTGAAGGGCTGTTGTTGAAGGATGAGCCTTATGCAATTCCCTGATTTCAATTCATTTAATGAAGTAAGTTTTACACCGTTATATTTACAGATACAGTGGGAAAAACAAGTATATGGGAGATCGGTATTTTTATCAGTAAGGAGAAAACAAAGATTCTCCCAGATATCTATTAAGTCCAATATTGAATGCATACAAACAAGCTAAATCATTATAACGCTGCATTAATCACTCTAATTCAGAATTTCTATTATATAATATGTTTGGATTGTATTAACAATTAAACACTTTTCAGGAATAATAAACAATTATGGAATTTTTATGCCGCACTCACATTTCACTTACTGTTCAGTACATAAGCATGCAGATTTAAATTGATCTCCACACACATCTTTGATTTAGTGCTGCGACCTTGAGCCATGGAGCCATTTGTCATGATTACTAAAATACATGTAAGTTTTTAAAATAGGTTTTATAACAACAGCATAAACATATATAAATCATAAAAGATCTTGTCTTGCAAACCTAGAAAACATACTGAGTGGGAACTTCAATTATCATTTAGTGATAAAATAATTATAAAAAAAGATATATTTATATTCTACTTTTAGAGTGTCTATGCTTTTTAGATGTAATTGGATGTCTATGCTTTTTAGATGTAACTGCACAGTAAAAAATCATGTGTTTTCGTGCTTATAGTAAAAAGTTAAATGCAACTACCTTAAATCATCATAATGCACCAACAAAATCAATTAACTGAGCCAAATCATTTATTATCAAAATAATAAAAATGTATTTTTGTAAAAAGTAAAGAATAAATCCATACGGAAAAGACCTGTCATCATGAGACTCATATGTAATCCCCAAGTGAAGCTGATGTAAGGGCACTCGCAGGAGAGCAAGAGCCTTTTTTTAACATTTGTCATTAATTCTTGCATCACTGGGGTGTCTATCCACCTGATTACACATCAGACATAAAAAGAGATCTGAAGTGGACATTCCAATACCCCTTGGCAATAGCATTGAAGGTTTCAAGAGGCAGATTAAGATAGCACCACCATTTCAGTTCAACACTAAAGCAATCTCAAAGCTCAGCTTCCTGAATCAGAGAGGATTACCCCCAGAGAATAAAGATTTCTATTTGAATACCAACAGCAAAACCGAGTATGCTTTATTCTTTATTAGTTACTGTAAGTTGTCCTTTCAGTCAATGACAGTCAGAAAGGGCTGTGCAAGGCCTGGCATGGCTGAATAAAGCATTGGATTGATGTGAACAATCACACTGATGCAGAAAGAGAGTAGTATTCAATGCCAGCATTGATAAACTTCGGGTTATATCAAATCAACTGATTTTCAAGTCATAAACTTTTATGATAAGTAGAAATAGATCATGCAGATCAGCCGAGATGCATTTATAATCTGCACTATAAATTTTATGCACAGTAAGGCGTTTCACATAACTGAACTGGGTATGCAGATTTGGTGCAATATACAAAAATGCCAAAAGAGTAATGCAGCGTTGAGAACATTAACTCTTTCCCTGCGCTTGAAAAGTTGTGTCCCAAATATGACACGATGTTTACACTTTATATACATCTTATTCCACCACAGCAAGACTGTATTGGCATATAATGTGTACAGATTAGATTTTTTGCTGCAGAATTGTAAATGAAGGACTTCATAAAAGGCTATAATATGTTAAAAATTTGTTGTTCAATGGGAGTACCCCATTTAAAGCTCCAGAAAGGAAATTCCTTCCTTCTCTTCTATATCATCTGTCCATGCTTCCACATACGTACCACCACAACTAGTTAGCTTAGTTCTCCAATGTGTGTGTTAACTCGCTTGCCTGCTACAAGCTTTAATGTGTTACTTTAATCAAATTGGTTAAACAATTCTAAAGTTCAGAGACTCAACTCATCGACCTGGACTCACCAAAGCCTGGACTATCGTACACTTGTATTGTACGTATTTGATTGTCTCCTAACCTGATTACTGCTGCTGTTTGGGCAGAATGCAGATCCACAGATTATGACCAGAATTAGAAAGTAAAAGCATATCACACCATTCCTCACGTTTGTACACTGGCTGCACGAGTCATTGTAAATAGATTTAAAGTGATGCTTCTCATCTATAACTGTCAAAACATCACCAAAATACGTCAGCAATTTTGTGAATTATTTACTGCTTTACTGTACACAAGCTATTTAGAGCTCTAAGAACTACCAGGGCTTCACTCCAAGCTGAGAGATTCTGCTTTAATTCACTATGCTGCTAGCATCTCTTCCAGATGAGATCAGAGCGGCTAAATTTTAGTATAGACTAAAAGTAGTCTGCATTTACTGATTCAGCACTGCTGTCTTTACAATGTTTTTTATTATTATTCTATGAGTTTTAATCAATGTGTAATGTTTTATCCTATACAATTTTTCTCTGTCCTATTTTATTGATTGTTTTCTATCTTTGACCTGTATTTTATCTTCTATAAAGGACTTTGATTTGCCAATGTGCAAAACAATGTGCTATACAAATTGCCTTGCCTTAGGCTTTAGTAGAGATCATTTACACTGATTCAGAATTATTGTAAACAATTGTAATGTGAATATCACCTGTTTTAAAAAAAAAAGGTAAATTGCTTGTTTGCTTATCTCCTGTATTATTAATTTATTTACATGAAAAACAACTACAACAACTAGTACCTCTCATTTAAAATAATAAACAAAAATGTCTTCATTTCAATATACGTTTTATAGTAGAAAATACCGGCTCCGGTATGTTAAAAAATTCTGCCATTTTATATGTCAAAAACAGAAAGGATCTACCTTTTCATATTTTTAAGGCATTTTACAGAGGACCTCAGCTGGACATTTTTATCTCATCAGAGAAGGTTCTGTTCAAACAAGAACAAATAAAAAAAGATAACAAATAAACAAGAAATGTTAGTCTGTCAGCCATTGAAGAAGATAAAACCTATAAGTCACCAACATAAATATACTTTGAAATGTGTTATTAAAGAATACACAATAACAACCATTACCTCAATGTGCAGAGGCCTATTAAATCTTAATACTGCAAAATACTGAAATGGATGGCTTTATTCAAAGTATGTTGTGTACTAGTCACCAAACATTAATCTGCAGATGAATTAATCAATTCCATTTCCAACAGGCAAGATAACAAATCACAAACTACACCAGAACACAATAAAAACTACTACAACAATTAATTGTTTCATTTTTAACCAGCCAGAAAAATGTACATAACAGGTTTCCCAAAATAATACTGCAACCTCTACTAAGCTTTTTTGTAATTAGAATGTCATCTGCAGAAGCAGATTGTCTCCAGACAGAGAATTCTGTCCAGGAATTCTTTCTTGGCTGATGATTTTGTCTTTATTAGTCTAATTCATTTGGATTGTTTTCAAACATGGCTGGCTCATTTTTTGACAAGGTGTAATTAATTAGTTTGCAAATGGTTTCAAGCAACTCCCTTCCATTTTGGCATACACAAGCAACTTCTCTTCTAGATTTTGGAAAGTCATCAGATGAAAAAAAGTTGAAAATCAATAAGAAAACAAACTGCTTTGCAGGAGCATAGCCAATCAAATGGAGAACTTCACTTTTCAATGACCTCTCTTTAAAAGACAAAGGTGCAACAATAAAACAAAAAAGCTGCAACACCTACCGGTCCAAGTGTAAAGCCTTGTGTTTTAACAACTTCATATTAAAAATGTCTCTTCCAATTTCTAAAGGTAAAAGAAATTGGATAGTTAGGTAGTTACTAGAAATTAGGTAGTTGCTAAATGGTTTTAAAAATAAAAGGTTTTAACAATAATAAAATGGTCTGAACTTACACTGCTATTTTTTCTTGTCTAGGAGCTTTTGTTTAATTAATTCACTCTTACTTATAATTGCTTAGTATTGTAAATGGCATGGCAATCAATGGAGAAGCATAGGTGAGCTGTCCAAGTTCAACCTGGGACAAGCCCTCCAAGAGTGTAGTGAAGGAGTGGAATGCAGGATAGCTTGCACAAAAGTAGATAATTGTCTATTTAGGCTTACATACTGGATTAGTAGGAAATTACAAGACATTCTCTTCGTGAGCTTTATTTAATTGATTAGTTACCCTTTTTTAGTTCTACTTTGATTGTCATGTGTAACTAGAAGTGATGGCTGCCCCTTTGAAGTTGAGGCTCACAGCTGAAATTTAAAATGCCCATATTGTGATCCATTTAGGTTCATTATTTAGTTTTGGTAGACTCCAGCAACAGGTTGTCAGGCATCCAATATCACAAAAACATTGTTATGGAATTTAAAACTCAAGAGACATGATTTATGAACACAGGAGCAACAGCAATTTTATTACTCAAACCCAAACATGATAAAATCAAACCTTAGAGTCAATGAAGGTTTATGCAAGCATACACTGCAGGCGCCAGAGAGATAGAGAGAGAGAGAGAGAGAGAGAGAGAGAGAGAGGAGAGAGAGAGAGAGAGAGAGAGAGAGAGAGAGAGAGACATACGACAGGTTAGAAAGCCAGGGCAGAAGAGAGCACACTTGAGGTGCTACTCAAGACTCACTTTAGCACACCCGCTCCTCTACGTCACTCCCATTTCTCCTCCCCTGGATCATCCCAAGCACACACAAAACTCAATCCCTTAGGAAACAGTACTATATTTATATTGCTGATAATAATTGTAATGATTAAATATTCCATTACAACATTTTTATTGTGGACTTTAGAGGACATCATACAATGATTCCGAGTTATTGTAAACAATTGTAATGTGAATATCACCTGATCTATAAGAAAAAGTAAATTGCTTGTTTGCTTATCTCCTATATGATTAATTTATTTACATGAGAAAGTGAACAACTAGTACCCCTCATTTAAAAATAATAAATTACATTTGTTTATTTCAATATACGTTTTATGGTAGAAAATACAGGCTCCGGTATATTCAAAGATTCAAACGTTTTATGTGTCAGGATCTACCTTTTCATATTTTTTAAGGCATTTTACAGAGGACCTCAGCTGTACATTTTTATCTCATCAGAGAAGGTTCTGTTCAAACAAGAACAAATAAAAAAGATAACAAAAAAGATAACAAATAAACAATAAAATGTCAATCTGTCAGCCAAACTTTGATTTCTCCTCACCTGGACCATCCCAAGCACACACAAACTCAATCCCATAGGATGCATTACTATATATATATATATATATATATATATATATATATATATATATATATATATATATATATATATATATATATATATATATATTACTGATAATAATTGTAAAGCTTTAATATTCCATTACAGCAATTTTATTGCTTTTACAAGCTTACCTTAAACTTTCTAAATCACAATAAGGCAAACAATTTAAGTCTTTGTTTAGTTACAGAATCTGCCGACCTGTATAGTTGGTTCATCTTGTTTTTAAGTCCTCCTGTACTACAGTAAGTCATGTTGTCAGGTCAAAATGTTAAGTTTGTAGAGCACAGTGTAGACTCAATTTCAATATTAAATGTACTAAATTAGGGATTGAGGCTTTTTGAACCTCTGAATCTTTACAGAACATCTCTAAATGTTACTTACCAGAAACCTAATTTAGCAAGTCACACCTATATACATTAAATTACCAGACTAATCTGTTAATCTTGACAGAAGCCAGTGTCATAAAATTAATCATACAAAGAACACATTGACTTTATTGACTGTTTTTCACAGCAGTCACAGTTAATAAAGACATTTCAAATCCTTCTATAAACAAGAGAATTTTGCATACTCATAAATAATAGCTACGACGATAAAGCATAAAGATACTAATGATCTTAAATCTATTTAATCTTCACTTCTCTTTTGTCACGACTCAAAAAGCCTTGGTTCATCACTAATAGAGACTCTATGCGCTGATTATCCAGCACCTTCAGAGCAATGTTCTCACATATTACATTTTTAAAAGGCTAATAAAAAACTATTTAAAGCTATGTTCTTGTGCTGGCAGACTGTGTAAGGACGTTTTGCAAGTAGCTTTCCCTGTATTTTGACCTGTCTGAAAAAAATTTATATTACAATTATTTGCCAAAGATATGTCTGTTTTCCTTCTCTCTCATTTTTTTCTTTGAAGCTCCAAAAAATTACTTTAACAACGATTACTTTAACAATGATCACACACCATGTAACTTAGTTCACCAATCATTCATTTATGTTTTCATTTTGACACCACAAAGAGTAAGCGTGCATACTTATAACATTAAACAGTCCAACAAGCTATTCATCTGTTTATTTTAAGATCTTGAAAAAATCAATAGTGGCCACTGGGATTGCAAAGGGTTTAACATCCACCATCACCTATTTATAGAGTCTGATGCTCTGTGATCCATGAAATTAATAAATAGCATGCTTGGTAATTGCCTGGAAGCCAAGTGATGAGGAAAAGACTGCTATGAAATCAACAGCATCAGATGTGGTTCCTAATATGCTGCCACACCATTGTTGCTGACCTTCATGCAATTAAACAAAGGGATGGCTCAAGATTGGTTGACGTCCTGAACTAATGACAGAGGAAGATGAATCTAGAAACGATAACATGGCCTCGAAAGATAGGATCACAGTTGACACTTTCAAAGATCGTGCAGCACATTTACAAATGGCCTAAAGAGGAAGAGCATCAAAATCAAATAGCTGCTCTCCAAGCAGCAGAGGGCAGAGCAGTTAGTGTGAGAAAAATATCAGTCTCAAATAAATGGACCTCATCAGTTTTCCCCAGGCAGCTGTGAAAGAAGAAGGACACTGCCCCATTGAAACCAACTATGCGCTGTTAGTCTTTGCCTCTGGGTAAAAATAGCACTATCTAAAGATGAATTCACTTACTGAAAGCTTATCATTCACATTTATAAAATGGACGGTAAAAATCTGTCTATGAATGACACTAAATGTGGTGTTATTTTAATGATTGCTTGAAGAAAGACGAGGTGGAGGTTTAAACACTTCAAAGAAAAGTAGTAGAGAAAGGGAGTTCGACTTTTGCAGATGATTAATCCAAGATGGCAGAGAGAGAGAGAGAGAGAGAGCGAGAGCGCAGAGAGCATGCAAGTGTAATAACCAGAGGGACAGAGGTCTCGCCATAAGAGATGAGCTCAGCACTGGATGCCTACAGAGGTCAACGATGGGATGACTGTTCTCAGATTGTCAAGACACTTAGTTGTAACTTGAGTGCATCTGAATTGAAATAAAAGATAGTCTAGGAAAACTTTGAGCAGTTAATACATGGTTGATCATACAAGAACATTTTTTGCTATTTCAAACGACATACATAATTAATCTAATTTAAACACCAAAGTCATTAAACTTCAATAACTTAATATTAGTTGCTAGCGTCATGTTGTCTTTAATGTTATTTTAAAGAATATTTTTTCAATATTTCAATATCATTTATTTGATCAACATAATGTTAGAGGATTACAAAAAAGTCTATTTAAAATCAAATGAGAATTGCACCTCAGGAAAAACAATTCACAGAATCTTAAAAAATAAAAATCTAAGATTATCACAAAGTTAATGACCTCCAACAGTTTGCAATTAAAATGCAGTCATATTTGCAACAATGACTATTTGTTTAATCTTTAATATTTGACATTCTCTAAGAGAAATCAAAATCGTTCAATCAAAATACCTTTAAAAGGAACCATAGAATACCAATGATCGTTCATCTTGGAAAGCCTAGACCCATTCCTGAAGTGAAACAATGAGAGAATGGGGAAAGCAGATGGATGTTTCGTCAATAAAAACTGAAGCCCTGGAGTTGAAATCCAGCCATGTTGTGTGTTTGGCATCACTGTATCTGGCAGCCCCTCTTTGTCTTGCTGGGTGTGAAGTCCTGGATTAGTATGGCATGGTGGCCATTCCCTGTTAATTCCTCTGGCTTCTGAGTTTGACGCCCCCTGCTTTACAAGTCAAACAATAATTCATTGCATGCTGTTGCAATGATCTCTGCTTGACATGCATAAGTAGTAAGAGCAAACAAAACTACCCAATGTAAAAACTGCTCAGCCACAATTTGCTTCATGGGGTGTTTTCAGAGCTTTGAACAGTGAGGAAATTCCCAGAGGTGCAGCAATAGTTGTAGAGGAGATTAGATTGCTATCGGTCTGGACGAGAGCCTCACACACAGGTTTACGATGCTGTAGATGAAAGTGACAACAGAGAAACAAATCTGTGCTACTGCAAGAGATCAGGTTACCCTGGGCTGATCTTGTTTACTGAAGGAAAAAAGCAAAGTTTGCATATGTTAAAACATTATGGCGTGACAAGGTATTTTAGGGATACAAATGTGCATATTTAGTTTTTTTATTTAAAATCAGAATCCTAGAGAAACACTATACTGCAACACACAAAAAGAAAGAAAGAAATTTTTAATTAAAAATATTTTTTACAGACATATAGTTGTACAATACAGATTTTGAATTTAATTTTCAGTTTTTTTCTTTCTTGCTGTGAAAAAGATAATAATAATAATAGTAGTAGAATTAGTTGTAGTTGTTGTTGTTTTGTTGTTGAAATACCTGATCTCATGTTAATTTTTTTCTTTATATTTTTATTTATGTATGGCTGGACAGATGAATGGTTCCTTATCAGTCAGTCACTACGACTATGTCGGTGATGACTATGGGAAGCTCTGCTAGGAGTGCTTCTTGCATCTTCTGAGGACTCCTGTGCACCTGTTGATGTGATCTCCACTGCTGTATCGGAGAGAGACGGAGCATCTCCCGAAGGAGACAGTACATCACTCTCCCCCTCTGGGGTGACAGCAGATTGTGCTGTGGAGGGGATGGTCGAGTTGCTTACCAGGGCAGCCAGAGAAATTGGGTTGCAGGTGGGTTGCACCCGAGATCTCCAGGCTGGACGCATGGTTTGTGGGGTCGCGCCGGGATGATACCCCTCCCTGATGCCGCCTCCTATCCCGTTCTTCCCAGTAGTGTATCGGGAACTGACCCAAACTTGGAAGGCATCTCTGAAAGTGAGGTTGCTCAGTCTCCCCTCTCTCGCTCCCCTTGACGGCACAGTAGCTAGGGTGTACGAGGCGATTCCTCAGGTAGAGCAGGCGCTGGCGTTGCACTTATGCCTGGGTAACAGTGAAGCCTGCCGTAAACAGCTGAGGCCTCCATCCCGTCAGCTAAGCCTCAACGCAGCTGTGGTACCACATGGGCTCTTCGGTGTCACCGAATGCTCAGTGCTTCACTCGGGATAGATGCGCTGGCGCATTGCTGGCCTAGGAAGTAACGCCTATATGCATTTCCACAAGTGAGCCTCCTTGCACCTCTCCTGTGCAAGATCAGTGAGGATGAGTCAGAAGTCCTAGTGGTGGCACCTTATTGGCCCAATCGACCTAAGTTTGTAGAACTTTGCCCCTTGTGACAGTCCCTCCCTGGCCACATCCCCTGCATTCAGACCTTCTGACTCAGGGATGTGGGCACAAGCACCCGCGCCCAGACCTCTGGAATCTCCATGTCTGGCACATCAACCTGCAAAGGACCCCTGGTTAATGCCATGCTCTGTGCTTCAAACACTGTGTCTTGCCAGAACTCGTGCTAACCTTACTTCAAGAGGGTCTGGATCTAGGACTGACTTCATCCACCCTGAAGGTTTACATTGCTGCGATTTCTGCCTATCACCTTCCGATTGAAGGCAACACATTGGGATGACATAAGTTAACGATCAGATTCCTCATAGAGGCCAGAAGGGTTAGACCCTCTAGGTTGTCCTTAGTTCCCTCCTGGGACATTTCCATTGTCCTTAGAGGACTTCAAGGTCCTCCATTTGAGCCGCTTGATTCAGTGTAGCTTAAATTTCTGTCAATTAAGACAGCGCTCCTGGCCGCGTTAGCCTCGATTAAGAGATAATTAGGTTACTCTTACGCCCAGGCCTGGATATGTGCCCAAGGTTCCTACCATCCCTTTCAAAACTCAGGTAGTGAAGCTCTTGTACTGGCAAGAGGTACTCAGCTGGTAGAGATATGCAAGGCTGTGGGTTGGTCGAGACCCAACATCTTCTCCAGGTTCTATAACCTGAATGTTGATCCCATCTCTTCAGCCATGCTAGGTGGTGGTAGCATTGTCTGAGATGTACAAAGGGGTGTCCAGCCTGGGTTGTGCCATTCTTAGTGATACATTTGCTATTTTTGCCCCTGGAGATAACCTCTAACTTTTTGGCTCCTCTCACCCCAACAGGCGTAGTAGAGAAAGCAGAGAATTCCTACATTCTGTCCACGGCTGAATCTTTTATGACCCTGGACACGGGAAGGCCGAGCAGTTCCCCAAAAGGCTAACTCTCGAAAGCTATTGCTCTAGCTAGTTCCATCTATGCTATCTTTCCTCTAAAAGACCTTTCTCTAGTGGTTCAAGGTGCATTTTCTGTGGGTCCCTCAATGAAACCTTGTGTGTATTACACTACAGGAAGTTCTAAGTCCAGCCTTCGAGATGGCGAGTATGACTTCCCCACGTTTTCCTTCAGCTCTGGGATTGATCCTCCCTCCTCTGGTATGAGTCGGTGTGAAAGAAGTCTATACGTAAGGCCAGGGCAGAGGAGGGCCCATTCAGTGCCAGACTACTGATGTGCCGGGTTTGCCTGGCCGTCGGCCAATGCGGAAGGGCCTAGGTTGTGGCATTTTGCAGGGTGTTCCGTAGTGATCGACTGATAGGAAATGGAAACTTATGTCCCCCAGCTACAACCGTAAGTCTGGTTGCCTAGGGGGTGAGTACTGCTCCAGCTTCACAACAGGAAGAGCGTTACACTTGCGTCCGCTTTATGCGGGACAACGTGATCAGTGCATTTGCTGATTGGCATTTTTAAATAGTATGGAGAGAGTAGAGCGCCCCTAGTGGAGCTTTCCATAGTCATCACCGACATAAGTCTGTGTTCCCTATTAGGGGAACGGGGGTTACGAAAGTAACCATTATGTTTCTCTACCTAGGTTCATAAATGATAGGATCAGAACAAAATCTAAATTTTTCGGGAGAATTTTATACATTTATTTATTTTCATTTTTTATACACCTTTCTCCAGATTTCTCACTCTACATTTTCCTTTTTCCCATCTAGACTTTGAATTTCTTGGCAATTGACATTAATGAATGTTTTCAACATAAGAATGTGCTGCTCTGCAGAGTGTTAAGAAGTAAAATGTAATTAAAATAAAGTATATTGATCACCACACACTGTCGCCTATAAATAACAGAGGGCATAAATAAACGACGAGGATAGGTGAGTCGGCTGATTTATGCTTGTAGTCTCATGAACAGAAGAATAAATCATTCACAGCTATGTTCTTATTGAGTTATGAAGTCTGGCCGTACGTAAAATAATTGCTGCTTCTATGTCACCCACTTGTCTTTTGTTTTCACAAAGAAAGGGTGAGCTGCTCTATTTATACAAAGGTGCTTTTGACTAGTCTATTGCAGTTTTTCCCATAAAGAGATTAAGATTTGAGGTGCTGAAAGCTATAGACTACTTGGTTCTAGACTTCCATGCTTTATCCACAACAAAAATTCTACTGTTTCCATTACTTAGAGGGAATTAAAGAGTATTGCCCTGCATGCTTTTTTTTAAATGTTCACATAAGACAGCATTTGTTTGCCATAGTTAGCATAATTTGAGTGGCAGATGAGTAAGCTGGAGGATGTGTGTGATGTCTAGAAAAAAATTATCAAAGCAAATCCTTCAAAGCTTAAAAAGTAAATATGGAGCAACAATATGCATGAGAGTGGCATCAAAGTAGCTTCCAGTGCACCAAACATGTGTATGAATATATGCATTTGATCAATCATTCAATGACTCAGAAATAAACAGATTGATTGACTAATTTCTGATCAAAATTTCAATCACACAAACAAGAAAAGAAATGTCAGCCTGTTTTAGTGGCTAATTTGAAAACAAGAATGTTTAAAAAAAATCTATTAAAAAAGATTTCCAAGTGTAAATAAAAGCTTATTAACTATCATATACAGGTACTGGTCATATAACTAGAATATCGTAAAAATTTCATTCAAAAAGTGAATCTTATACTTTATTCATTGATTAAACACTGTTGTATTTCAAAATTTTATTTTTTTGAAATTTTCTTGAATAAATCATAATAATTCTGTGAAAATATGAATATTGCAAAAAGGTTTGATGTTGAAGACATCTGCGGGCCTGTTTAAATGGTCTCTCAAGCGGTGATCAGAATGGGATTAGGAGACCTTAAGTGAATGAATGAACACTAGAAGCAGCATAATCCGTCGGGCTAAAATTGAATTAATCGATTTAATCCAGTACAAAAAATATTGAATAAAATGTTTGACATTCGAAGCTTCATTTCATAAAAACAAACATTAAAAATATCACTTCCGGATTGTATAATCTATTTCATGTTCACCGATCTCGAGCGGAAACAATCGATAGCTGTAGCCCTACTACTCACTTTTCCAATAGGTTCACTCCACCCACTGCCACTGTTGGTTACTGGGTTTCCATCGTGTGACTACTCAAGACAGCTCCTAAGTGGTTGGTGCAGCCATGGAATGTAAGAAAATGTATCCTCCATGACGAGTAGGGCAATGTACGCCTTCTCTGCACCTTTTGTCTTACTCGCTCTGCCTTCTCTACACAGACTACATGTCGCACCTACTCATTGTTTTGACATGTGAATCCCTTGCTAACCACACATGTCTTATTCTAAACAAGCAGTTTGTCTAGTAAGCTACACAACTATGGGGAAGACTGCTGACTTGACAGTTTCTTAATAGACACCTTGCTTTTATGTGAATAAAAACCAATTGTATTGAAATCTGCCCATTTACTTCTCTATTAAAACCAATAACTCCATTTGAGAATAACAGAAAATGAAGATGAATGACAATTTTCAGGAGGCACATTTGCCTTCCTGCTCTTTCTCTCTCATCATCACCTGTTATTGAGGTAAATGTGTTTGGAACTGATACCGGTATGGACCAAGTAGAGCAGAATAAATATGATCAATCTGGTGGTTTCTCTCAGCAATCCCAATTAGGCACTCATTAATCCATTGATTTGCCACCATTGAGCTTCTTATGGAATATTGCATTAAAATGAATGGACTATTATTTTTGTTGGATGTACAGTAATCTGGTCGCCTATCAATGACACTGTAACCAGAGCTGTTTGAAAGTGATCTCTTTGATGGCTGCTGTCCACCAAACATTGCAGTGTCAGACAACTGCCTCTGTTGCATACCAAACCTCAGGACACGTAATGCATCTTTTAGGCTAGAGTTCCTAATTGACAGAATAATGTTGCCTTGGAGATCTGTTTCCTTGGAATGATGTTTTAGACAGGGTCTGACTGTCCTGCTATCTCTTTCATAGGCATATGTGGCTAAACATGGATCTAGAAACCTTAGGATATCCAAGGGCAATGTTATTATGATCATGGGAATTTGAGAGGTGAGATGATAACTTGTAATAAATTAATAAACATCAAAAAGCAGCTTGCAAAGTGGTCAGGTTGACAAAGCCTGTCGCCGCAGAGGCTTTCATCCTGTAAAATAATCTGCTCCTGGACCCTTTCAAAAGGCATTGTTTCATATAATGACAATGTTTGGATGGCCTGCGAAGGCTTTGAAGCCCATTCATTACTGAACATTGACAGCTTCTCAGGTATGTTTATGTATGTGTATACTGTTTTTCAGGGCTTGGATTATTGAATGATGCTTTATGTTTCAAGGTGTTTCGATACATATTATATTAAAATATTTAGCTTCTTGTGTTACATGTTAGTTCTTTTGCTCTGATTTAGGAAAGTCTTATTACATGTTTTAACCCTTCAAGTCAGGTCTGTGCTTCCTAATTACAGCTTGGTGAGATAGACCGACAGATGTTAATTGGCAGAGTTGCTTGTTTGGAGCCCTTATTTACAACTGTACGAACATTCACCTCCATGCATGGTAACTTAATGACATCACTGTGCAGTAACTTGGCAACAGCGATGTAAGAAACTGTTGATGGTAATTATTTAATTTTGGCAGAGATTTAAGTAAATGGTTTGACTGCAACACATCTCCTTATTTTTTGGTACAATGCTCCAGTGATAAAACTTGCTGGATACTGATTTGATGCTATTATATTGCCTTTGAGTGAGATAATGATTTGATTGTGGTTTGTTTCACTCTTGTAGCCTCACTAGTCAAACAAGAGTTCTGTAGAATGATGGCTTGATAGGAACCTTTTGTAGCAACCTTATTTTTATATATATATATTTTATGTAATTTTGTACTTGCTGCTACTGTATTCATATAAACTGACAATATGTGGTCCTTTTTCTTCTCCATTAAGAATGTATGTTACAGTGCCCTGTAAACAAATCTGTAACATATTCATTACACAAATTTTTACAAATGTAGTGTAATGTTAAACAAGACTTATCATTTGCCTTGAAAGGATTCACAGACATGGTTGTTTTAATTAACATCATATTAAATGCAAGTATGTCAAATTAATTTTACCGAACAATGCTCTAAACATCTAAAGAAGAAACAGCCATTGCATTTTCTTAAACAATAGAATACAACAACTGTTTGATCTATAAATAAACAAGAATAAAACTATATAACAGTGTAAAAGAATGTTAAATAAATGTACAATTTGTTGTTATTGCTGTTGTTGTTCATTAGAAAAGGTCTAATTAGAAAGTAGTACTACAAAGATATTTAAAGACATTATGTTTTTTGTCATTAAATGCATTTTTAACAAGGTAGTACAGATTAAACAAAAGAACAAAATTTGTTTGTCTTTCTTTTAAAACAGTTGTTTGTGTTGTTAAATGACATTATAACAGAGAACACTTTTTATCATCTAATTATAAATAAAATGTAACATCTCCCTGCTTATAAAAAATGGGTCAAATTTGGTATTTTTCTGTCACCTTTTAGTGGCATTCACAGCCTATATAGGCTAAATATGACTCAAGGCTCGAAGTAGTGTCATTGTTTTTAATGTAGCACAAAAGAAATGTGCAATAAATTACATTGAAGGTAACATGTTTTACTAAAAAAAAATGTAACATGTTGACAAACATTTTTAGAGATTAAAATTAAACATTCAGGAAAAACTGAACTCTTAATGGCAACAAAGGAAACCACTCATACAGATAGCAAAGCTAGTAACAGATTGCGAGCAATTCTTTCACATGCTTGCTTTCTAGTAGCACCATGCAAGTGTGAAGCCACAGTCTCAACCCATGTTGCCATCTTCTCAGTGTCTTTAATTGCTTCTCACACTGGCAAGTATTTCTCTTGCTGTGGTCTCAACATGCACAAATACATATATGTGTACATATAATTTACTAACACATGCACATAGTAAAAATAGTAAGTAAATATGGTAACAGATTATAATATAAATATGTTATGTGCTGACGAACACAAATTGTTTAATTGCTAGCTGGTGAGCATGTTACTGGAATTTCTATCAGCTTTGTTTAAGTTCTTTAGTGGATATTTTAAGATGACACTCATTTAATGAGAATTACGACTTCCTCACTTGAAGACTGAGTCTGTTAGAATATGTGTTTCATCCTCCCACAGTCTTCCTGTAATCTACACAACTCAATATGATATGTCAACATTCTATCGATGATATCTTTTGTATAAGAAATGTGGTGTTGTTAACAGGCTATTAGATCAGTGCTTAAAACCACATTTTGAATATGTGCTACGGTGCCGAGAAACCACAGTCAATATTCTTGAACTGGAAGGATGGAAGGTGTATTTGGTTGTCAGGGCCTGGAGTTTTATTATTAGCTACTTTTATTGGAAGAGACTTGTATTACCCTGATTGTTGGGTTTGTTGAGAGTCTCTCTGGACCAGCCTAGGGTTAAGTGCTTTGCCCAAGGGCACAATGCGGATGGGGTTCCTAAAGCAACCACTAACACAGTTTGGTAGTATGGTGTATGGACAGATCGTTTTCATGGAACATTTTCAATAGCACACTAAATGGGGTTCTTCAGCTTTTTGAAAGAAGTTCTAATCAAAAACAGGACCACATTTGGTTCAAATGGATGTTTCAAATGTTTCCCAGACGTAGAAAAAAATAAATGCTGCATGTGGATATAATAACCGTCTGAAGGTGAATCAGATTGCAATTTTTTAAAATTTTTTCCTATGGACCACCCTTATTTCACCAAAGTTAGTGTTGCCAGGTTTTTTTTTGTTATGTTGTTAGTCACATGTGTTATTGGATGTACACACCAACAAGCAGAAAAGTGATAATGGCAGATGTTTTACTTGTTAAGTCAAGAGAAGACAAGAAAATGCGGGGAAAGCAGGAACTGCAGACATTGATTTCCTGCGGCAATGTGCAAACTTTTCTAGTTAGCAGATCATGCATTGCTGTGGTGACAGGAAAAGCTGACAATTCAGAAGTTAAGAAGTGTAAACTTTTGTCAGAATTCTGTCCCCCCCCCCCCCCTTCACGTTGTGTGAGGGAGGTTTAGAAAAATAGAGCAGCAACGTAAAGTTGTATAGTATGTGCAACAATAAAAAAAAAACCTTCAGATGGATCTGAGGAGAGTGAGTTTCGTGTTTTCTACTGACTCTGTAAAAGTAATGGCACTCTCTTAACTCTAGCTCAGGGGTTGGCAACCCGCGGCTCTGGAGCCATAAGCGGCTCTTTAGCGCTGCCCTAGTGGCTCCCTGGAGGTTTTTCAAACATGTTTGAAAATGGAAAAAGATGGGGTAAATATATTGTTTTGCTTTAAAATGTTTTCTATAGGAGGACAAACATTCTGAACGTTTTCCAATGCTTTAAAAGTGTATAGAATAAATATTTAATTACAACATTTTTATCAGGGAAGTAATGAAACATAATTCATTAATATTGTAATGAAGTTAAACTTGAGGCGGCATCGTACAATAGAGTAGTCACGTGGTGCGTCATTCTCTACAGGATGCAGTGCAGGGAAAATAAACATTTAATCATGAAGGCTCATTATGTATTTGTAGCCTACTTAGTAATTTTTATAGTAGGCTAATATAGATACATACAGCATGGGTTGCCTTCATATATAAGGTTTTTATATAAGGCTTTTATATAAGGCTTTTAATTTGTTTGCGGCTCCAGGCATATTTGTTTTTTGTTTTGTTTTTTTTTTTGGTCCAATTGGGCTCTTTCAACATTTTAGGTTGCTGACCCCTGCTTTAGCTGCTAAGCTAGTCTAGTTTTGTGATCTGAAAAAGGTTGCATGAAAGGCAAATATACTTTGTCTTCACCGACCATGATGTTATGATTTGATCATCAGGTCATTGACCGTCTTTTTGCTTATTTCTTCTTTGGCCCAGATTTGGGACCACTGCTCTTTGTCTATTGGTGTTTCCACCTGTCAGGTGATATATTTGTTCTTCCCTGATAATGTGAGTTATTGTTTCCTTTTCTCTTAGTGGCTTGCACCACATGTTGTAATTGACATCTGCGCTCTCAACCCTCTAGTATGTTGTAGATTGACAGATCTGTTGAAAGGTTTTTGCTGGTTAATATTGCTGGTTTTATTCATATTTACTAGTTCTTCAGCTATATAAGCAATAGTGATTTTTTTATATGCTGCACCTCCAGCTTACTCCCTAGGCTACTAGATAAAAAAAAGTGTTCCCTTCAGATAGCTGCAAAGGAATCCCAGGCACAAGCTAATGTCATTTTCGACTGTGCATAGGAACACTCACACATTCAATTAGATTCCCTGCAAATGATTTGGTGTCTCTGCAAAGTTATTCAGACTTGAGGGAACCCAAAGGAGCAGCCCCGTGGGTCTCGCAGTCTGATCAATAACCCACTTAGTAGATCAATTTAAACACTGCTTCAAAGTAATACCCAGAGAAACCTGCAGAATATGCAGAGTAAATTCTTCTTACTGAGTGTGCCCATTCACTGTAAATTCATTTAGCAGAGACGGCTCTTTTCCCCAGTGTAGCCAATAAGGCTCTTGTTAATGAATAAGCCATTCCAACACTTAAAAAGATGGGAGCAAAGCTTCAGGGAGAATCAACTAAACTCACTATCTCTACTTCTTTATTTGACTAAGAAAGATAATCTATTACCTTAGGCATGTTACAAGTAAATAAAATACAATCGAGCGAACTATAGGTAAGTGACTTAAATAATACGAAAAACCTCAGCCATGACATAAGTAAAATGTTACTCTGTTGTTCGTTAATCACACATTAATCATTTATTTATTATTTAGTAATTATTTACCATTCAAGGTGTAATATAGTGTAATTGCAAATCACCATTAGAAAGTAGTTTTTTTCAATGTCACAAAACATATATTATTCATTGCCATAAAATTGCTGATTTGAAATTCTGGGACTGACATTTTTCAAGAGTATTGTTAGACAAGCCTTCTATGAACCACAGAGGGCATTAAAGCAGATGAAATGTAATATGACTTTGTGTAATTTTTTTACTCTCTAGTTAGGTCTCAAAGGTCAGACTTTTCATGTGAATGAGAAAGATGCTAATGTAGCTTGTTAAATATGGCAGCATATCTGCCTAAAGCATAGCAAAACAGAATTCAATATATAATGGCCAATTATGTATGAGCAGATATGATGTTTATTACAGATTTTGTAAACATCGGGTCACTTCCTACTGTATCCTTAACATATATTCCCAGTTTAGCAATGTATCACTGTCAATATTATGTTGCAACTTGTGTCGACAATATATTGTTACTTGAAAATGTTTTTGTTCACTTTTAACTTTCATGTAAACTAATACCAGACATAGGGACATTTATATTCATTTTGCAAAAGCATTCTTCTTTTCAAAAATCAACTTTAATAAATGTTGTTTTCTCACATTGTGGCCATAAAAATGGACAGGCATGCCGTTTACTACTATTTATCCACATTTTTTAAATTTAGTTAGAAATAACTCACAGTGATTAATTAATAGTGATGCTTTATTTGCTATATAATTTTCTGGCAGTTTAACACATTTTTAGCTTTTAGAATGTATTTCTCTTTTTTTTTGTCAAATTTTGTCTAATGTATCAAGTTTTAGTATTAGGAAGCAAGTAAAGCAAGAAAAATCTAAAGTAAAAAAAAACATCTTGGTTTGCTTTTTATGATTGTTATTATTTATTTTGATTGGTAATTTAACTTATTTTTTCTTATATTGTTTTTGCTTGTTTTATCTATTGTAAAGTTTTGTTTGGAAATTTGACTCAAATATTCCACTTCAATAAAACTTAATGTTGACATTTCCGTGTTGCATGATGATAAAATAACTAAAGATATAAATTTGGGCGATCATTTACTAATTTGATCAGAGCGAGAAGCAATAAAATACCACTAGGAGTAGAGTTGGAGCAGGCTGAAAAGGACTTGAGCAAAGAGAGAGGCTTCACTCAAATGGTCTGTTACTGTTAATATTTGCAATTTTAACTCTTCTATTTCAACACCTCTAACTCACATTGGCAAGCTTTTTCACATTGACCAAACAACTACTGAGCAATATATTGTTAATGACTGCCTATGACAATTCATCCCTTGCAAAGATTAATGGTGTTTATCAGAATTCATGGCATTTCATTTGTTCATCTGCCTCTTGATGATTTACCATAAAGTTCTCGATTGGATTAAGGATTGACTTGTTTCCAAGCCAGATCTAAAGTCTATGTTGCAGAGTTCTCTCCAGCTTTTTCTATTTCTTGCTGAAAAAGGCATCAATCACTTTCGTGGATGACTCAGAGAAGTTGCTCTAAGAAGAGCTTTTGATACTTAGTCTGTTTTTGACAACAAAACTGAGCTATTATGGATGATAAGAAACACCTAAAGCTGGTTAATGGGCCGACTTTCCCAGGGCAGAAAATCTTGGTTTACTCGGTTTTTCCACTACAAATATCAGGCAACACTGCAGAGCCAGCAATATCCACCTCACTTTCTCCGGATGAGATCAAAATGTCATTTTGAATTGACTTAAAATGTAAATGAATGATTATTCATGTAATTTCCTTTATTGATTTGAATACGGCTTATGCATGCATTACTTTTGTCATGACAGATATCTGATGACATGACTTTTTTTGTGTGTAAATCCCAGTCTCAAACAGCTATTTACAGAAGAACAGCGCTGTTATTTTTTTTATTTTTTTGAAATTCTTGATACAAGCCCATAAAAAGTAGTTGTCCTATCTCAGAAGCGAGTTTACTTTAGAAAATTGTTCTTAGATAGGAGAGGCTGGGCTATATATAAAATGTTCATGTGTGGTTTTTAAAAGTTCAGTTTTACACTGTGCCTTTGGCAACAATGTATTATAAATGTAACTGAATGCAAAGACCAAATGTATGATGTTATGAAGGCTAAAGAACAACACAAGAGTGAAGCAAAAACCAAGGTAAACCAAGAAACAGAATATCTATTTATGAATAATTGGACAAGATTCCCTGAAGTTGATGGAAGTTTCACACCATTCATAGATTCACTGTAAGTGTGAGGTTTTAAAAGCAGCCTGAAAGAAGAGAATAGAGTGGGAAATGAAGGAAGTGAGAAAAATGTTGACTTACACTTCAGAGGCGAGAGGAGGGGATGTCATGGGGAAAGAGCCCAGAGTTTTAATATTCCCCAACAATGATTTATTTACTCACCTTATGGCAACAATTCCAGGATGAAACATATTCACCCTCACCACTATAAATTATAGTTTTTCATCCTCCTCATGACACAGAGTCCACATTCTGTCAACAACAGGGCAAAACAGAGTCGTCCAGCTGCAATGACTGCTATATATTACACCATTAACACAACAGCAAATGATGAATGCATTATATTATTTATTCATTTATTTGAATGCTCATTTATTTAAATAAACAACAAAACTAACATGTACGTAAATCACAGCCTTTCAAATAAATTGCTGGTTGCCTGCACTGAGGCAAACCAAAGCTGAACATTGAGTACAGGCATTAATAACATACTGAAACATTTTTGTGCAAATATTTTGTATTTATGGTTGTTGTTATTATAGAGTTTCTTATTTGTTAGATTTTTAGGTTAAATATATTGTTTTGTCTTTGAGAGCTTGGTGTGTGATGTTCTTTCTCTGGTATTTTTCTATCTTTTCTTCTTTCCCTGAATTTTGTGATTGAAGCGGTTAAGTCAGATTATAGAACAATAAGAGACTGTTCAGGTTTATTTGAGCAAAACCATTCAAGTCTGTATTCAGGGCTAGGAGCAGGATTTATATCCAATTTTATACTTATAGGAAGCTAGTGAACGCAAGATGAAATCAGGAAATCAGCGCTAAAATATTTAGTTTGGGTGAGGACTCTAACTGCTGTCTGGTGTGCTGAGCGAATTGTAGTCTATGTAGAATGGTGTCTAGATGCAATAATACACATATATAACATAAAAATAACATTAAGTCTTGACTTATTAATAAGTCTTGAGTGCATGAACTAAATGTTCTGTTCTGCAATAGACTGCATACTAAGTATATATGCATTTTGGACTTTAAGAAGACTGGACTTTAAGTGGGCAGGTTGTTATCTATAAAGACACACACTGGATGTGGAATTAATAGCTTTTGGTTGTTAATAAATACATATGCTGGTTTGCTCCATTGATTCTTAACAATTTAAATATATGTCAAATACAATAGAAATTAATTACATCATTGTTAAATGAGAATAATACTAACAGTTAAATTAGCAATATAAAATGGAATTCTCCAGACCTGTTTTCCTCTACATTCACTTAATCACCTCAGTGATGCCAGTTCCCAATGAGTCTTTTACATAATTTTTTTTTTTATTAAAGGGGTCCTTGGCAAGAAATGACCACCAGGGCACCAAATGTGTAAGTCCTGTGAAAATCCCATACTGATCCCCAAACACACACATTGTAAAAATGATTGCATTAAAAGTTAGTACTGCCATCAAATTACCAGGGCTTTTTCAGTTATATTCTCTATCTTCTCTAAAACAATCATACTAAAAAAGCCAGAAATGTAATTTTATGTAACATCTATTAATTTAACTGTCAGGAAAAAAAAACAATGTCATGGGTGGGATTCGAACACTGATGCTAGTACACAGACAGTATTTAGGAAACAATTAACAATGTAATTTAGTTAATAAGAGAAAGATTTAACATAGCTTCTCCTCTGACCAACTGATAAAAAAGGTGTTCAGGAGAAAATTGCGCCTGTTCATTCAGCAGACTGTCCCACAATGCAATGCAAGTTTAAAAAATGTATTGGCCAAGAGTTCAAACAGAATGAAACATTAACTCCAAAGATAAATTGTAGCATGTGAAATGTTAAATTTGAAGAAAATGCATAAAATAACAAACATACAAAAAACTGTAATAATAATAACTTGCATAAAATAATCCAATAGTTGCATAATTTGAGTTTTCTGTTGGTACGACATTTTGCCATCAAATGAATCTCCCACTTTGGAATCTTCACTTGGATGCTCTTTATTCCTCAAAGTAAACCTGAGAGTGAAAGCTGCTCATGTTTGATTGGTCACACTGATGCTAGACTTGTGTCCATCATGCAGCTTCATATTTTTAGCTGCCAATAATGACTGTTTTGGATATTATTGCTCCCTTACCTTCATACTGCTGACAACATATCAACAATCAATCCCAGAATGTTAAGTCATTGTGCTATGTTCTTGTTGCCTGTGTGAGGGCCCTCTTTATGCTTGGGGTCCTAGGAAGTTGCCTGGTTTTCTTATAAGATTTACTGCCAAAAAAGCAAATTATTATCCCAAACACACCAGAAACATTTCCTTTATAAATTAACTTAAAATGTTACCTAAAAACAAAACATGTGAAGTGAGAAAAAAAAGTTTTTAAAGAAACTAGAAAATATGAACGATGGACAGGACCTGACTGGGAGAAAATAGGAGATATTATAGGATATTATAGGAGAACGTGGAAGAGAGAACTCAAGAGTCTGATATTAAACTAATTCCAGATGTAGAAGAAGCAATCGGAATTGTTCTCTATGAATGTCAATGAAGCAATAATTCCAAACAACATGTACCACCCTAAGATTTAAACTATGGAGATACTGAACAGTCAACCATCATTAAGATCAAATAGACTCAACTAAAATCCTTCAGGGAAAGAAAAAGTGCTAACATGGGAGAATTCGAGTCAAAGCCAGAGAGAAACAGAGAAATGAAACACAAAGAAGGCAACAGTTTGGGGGTTTTCACCTGTAAAAAGAGTAAACATAAATGCTATATCCTAATTGACACAGATTGCAGAGTGCCTAAATAAGAAATTCTATTTAAAATATGCACGGCTTGTTTGAAATTCAGCAATAATTAATATCCTGGGAGGGCTTCTTGAAAGAAAGCTGCTCTTTTTTTTCAACCCTTTTCTCGAGTGGCTATTACATGTCCCCTCTTAACTTCCTCTAAAAGAGTAAACTAGAATTCATTTCAATGTTTTTATTTATTTTTATTTTTTATCTCCAATGAAAGCAGTTACTTGCTGGCACAACACACAAACTCTCTCTTTGGTATAACCTAGATTGGTTTGGTCTTGAGAACAAAAGACAGGATAAGGTGGATTTTATAGATGTTCCAATAAAAAGATGAAAGATGCTCTTTTGATGCGACTTACAAAGGCCATTTTACTAGACATGGCAATTAGCTTGGCAAGCGGTTTGAAGCAATGTTTTCCCTCAACGTCAGCATCTTATGTGTTTGCCAATATAAACTATTATGCATGATAGATTGCGAAGAAGCTGCAGGTCACGGGCAAAAACAGTGTGTAACTGTTTTCTGCTATCAGAGAGTGCAAATTCGTGTTGCTCTTGTCACTGTTTAACCTTTTAAGGCAACTCAATACCATTTTGTCTCATTTTAGCTGCGTTCACATTTTAGCTTGGAGCTTTATCACTAAAAACAGGCTTTAGACAGGGGTTCAATTACATTTCATTCAGGATGGGGCTTTGTGAGACATGAAAGTAATAAGATATTGCCAAAAACCCTTCTTGTCTAAAACATTACAGCATTGACTTCCATTCCAGAAGCCACTGTGAAGATTTGTTTTGGGTGTAACAGGAAGCAGCAAGCGATGCCTGATATCTACCAAATGTTTACCCCAAAATGCACCAGTAAACAAATAAAAGATGCAGAGGTGGAAAGTTAACTCAACATGTGACAATGTGGAACCTAAAACAATAGTGTGGCTGTGATGGCAGAAAGATGTTTGCATGTTTTTGCTTCTCGCTGTGTTATTCTGGCTTTATGACCCATCTTATCTCCTCACAGGGCTATACCAGAAGAAGAAACATACGCCTTCTGCAAGGAGCTGATAAAATAAACATCACACGAGGAAACAGATTGTCTGTTTCTCTTCTGATCTACAAACTATATGCTCTATTTAATCTTGACAGCTAATAATATGATAATAAATTACAGTTCCACTGGCCTTTACTAAGCTGCCTAGGTCACGGATCAGGACAAAATGTAACAGTGAAGGGCTAGACATGAATCATCAATCAGCCAGGCTGCCTTTTTTACAGACACGAAATGTTGCCCAGAGTAACCCCAACAGAAATTTGTACACCTCGATTTGACCCTGTGTAGAATAGTATGCTCATGTCGGATAGAACAGTTTAGATGTAAATTGCCAGTGTGTATTTATATCGATGGTATGCTTCTATTTTATTGTTTCAGTTGAAGCCATCTTATGTTCAAAACAAAAATAATGTCTATTTTTAGTTATGAAAGAACAGAGGCATTATTGGAGTTGAAATCATCAACATGATGCTGACTTTTGAGATCAATTGTTATATTCGTTTGTTGCCTTTTAATCTGTACAAAAGTCAAGTCTACTGATAGTTAAACTTAAGTTAAATGATATTTTTGTCAATTAAATAATAGTTTTCATTATATATGTATAAGAGCGTCACGGTGGCGCAGTGGGTAGCACGGTCGTCTCACAGCAAGAAGGTCGCTGGTTCTAGGCTCGGCTGGGACAGGTGGCATTTCTGTGTGATCGCGTGGGTTTTCTCCGGGTGCTCTGGTTTCCCCACAAGTCCAAAGACATGCGGAGTAAGTGAATTGAATAAGAACAATTGCCCATAGTGTTAAAGTGTGAATGTGTGTGTGAATGTTTCCCAGCGATGGGTTGCGGCAGGGAAGGGCATCCGCTGCGTAAAACATATGCCAGTGAGTTGGTGGTTCATTCCGCTGTGGCGACCCCGAAAGGGAATAAAGCCGACATGAAGATGGATGGATTATATATATATATATATATATATATATATATATATATGTCGATTGATTAAAAAAACTTACTAATTTCCAAATTTATCACGATTAATCGCAATGACAAGACTGAAACTTATCAAATCTATAAATGTTAAATGTAAATAAAAAAATGTATTCATATAAATATGATTGTTTATTGATTTTTTTTGTTTAACTTGGTACAGGTTTTATCTTGCAAACAACATAGCTGCAATACATCTTCAATATCCTCCAAATTAACTTTTTGTTTCTCTTCTTTGGTGGCTGTTAGTTTGTGGTCTCTTTAGACTCTTGTTTTCCAAGACTCTCTGCCATTAACAGCATCATTCCTTTTGTATTTGGGAAGAAACTTTAGGTTTTTAAACCTTCGAACAGTTGCAGTAGCGATCTTCATCCGTGTGAGATTAGTGTTGTCCTTCCTTTTGGATCTGAGGTAAAATCATGTTTGAATTTAACTATAGGCTGATCATCCTCTGTTGACTCCATAATTTCTGGGAATACCACTGAGCAGGAAAAAAATGTATTTCACTTACATTACATTATTCAACACCATATTTATTACTTCTTCATCTTTTAAAAATTGTTTTACACTGTAGTTAAATTTTTTTATTTTATGCAGCATACCTTGACAGTGGACAAGTGCGCACACGCACACACACACACGTTTGCACGTACAAACAGACAAGAGACGGAGCTGTTCCATTAGTTTGTGAGCGTTGGATGTAATGTTACTATGGTTTAGGTGCCCAACAATCTCGCAACATTTAGCTAGCACGCGTTCAAAACTGCTAGTGTGAACGGAAACCATATATTTAAATATTTTATACTATATATATATATATATTAATATATTAGTGGTGGGCCGTTAACACGTAAGTTTATTATCGCAGTTAATATATACATTTTTGTCATTTGTTTACAATAATTCGAATAGTAAATTGTTTTATTCAAAAACTGTATTATGGCAACATGGTTTTAAATTCAATTAGGTGGGTTTGCTCAATAGGAAACATGTTTGCAATAACAACACCATATTTATCTGGGCAACTCTTTCCAATGGATTATAAACAATCTCTTGCATATGATTTATTATAACAGAGCAGAAACAGGGCAATAGGGATTGAGCTTTAAAACTGTCCAAAGAGCCAGACTCTGGGGTAAGAAGATGGAGAGCTTTTTGAAGGTGGTGAAATTACAGGTTGAAAGATACCTTCTAAAATTATACTGCTCTTTCATTTCATGCTCATGTTTAATTCTAGTGTTCTAGATAACAAATGTCTTTTCTTCCCGTCACACCTGAAGATAAATGGAGCCTCACAAGGTGGTCCATAGCTTTTCATAATGTTGAACTGCTCTTTCAATATCTATTTCTGTCTGTCCCTTTTGCTTCTTTATGATATTTCAAGTCAATTTCCATTTAAGCAGTGTAAGTTGATGTTATTTATTTGTTAAAGTATTGTATGTTTAGAACAACTTGACTCTCTTAAACTAACTTACAAGCATACACATAGGGCAAAACCTTGCTGGATTATTGAGAAATGTATCTACTTTGTTTTGTTTGTTTGTTTGTTTTTGTTTTCATTTTAGAGCATAGCAATAGCTAGTGACGAGCTAAAAGGTTTCTGACTCACCCTGCAGCATCCTGTTACATTGGAAAAAGTGTAGATGGAGTCAGATGCTTCTTTTCACCAGCCCATAACACATCAAGATGAATGGACACATCAATCCTCATTTTACAAGTCACTTCACCTCTCAAAGATTATGGAAATCTCCTTGCAATTTCGCTCAAAGAAAACACCTCGCTTGGGAGCAGCACAGTGATGGCCTCCGTGTCCTTGCAGTGTTCATTAAATGAGTGCCAATGCAAATTGTATGAAAAGTGGAATGTCACCTGAAAGTGAAGCTTTTCGTTTTTTCACTGCATTCAAATTAATTAAAAGTTTGTTGAACTGTATGATGTGTCCTTGATGAACTTAATCATCATGATTTATCCTATAGTAATACTAAATTTGAAACTCGCACATTGTGTATTTTAAAAAGGAAATATTATAAGGGTTTGGTTGAAAAACCTCTGAAGCCATCATAACACTTTTCTCCAAAATAACTTTTTTCAATTATAATATTTTAAGTGGTTTTTTTTTGTTATTATTGTTGTTTAACTCTCAGAACCTGACATGGAAAATAGTGAAAAAAATATAAGTGAGAGATTTAACAGAGACTATAGTGGCTATAATGAAAATAGTTCCTGTCACAATTAATCATAATAGGACACTTTCAGACTGGGAATGTCTAGTCTGTTCTGTTTCAGAGAACAGTCACTCCCCCTCCCAAATGCCTAAACTTTTTATGTTTATGAAATCATACAGTAATTTCGGATCTGTTTCAGAGATGAAAGACATCTTTTGGGACCAGAAATGTGCCGACTGTTTGGCTAAAACAGTGTGACAAGGAATAGATGCTGCTTTGCAGATTTTTTTACCACAGCCTCCATAGTTGCACTCCATATTGATGTCTATTGTGGTGTGTACTCGAATGACCGAGTTAGTTATTACGTCATGCCGATCACAGACAACTCCCTCTTTTGAGCCATTTGTCCCTCTCATCCCTGTGCCAGACTGCTTGAACGATTTCTGAGACTACCTCTGGAAGTGCTTTTAGTAACGGTTCCTGGAAAAAAGGAATTGCAGCAAAAAAACATTAGCGGAGCCAAGTGCTTTTGGAAACGGTATACAGATGCCAGTCTGAAAGGCCCCCAAATCAATTTAACAGGGCAGAGAAACTGAGGGTGGAGCAAAAGGATCCAAGATCCTTGAGTCACTTACTAGAGAAGAGCCTGTGAAGGTCTTTGGGAAGCTTGAATACAACTAGAATGGTAAGGGTAGAAGAGACAGCTATTAGACCAGCTCAAACAAGCTTTGACTAGTGCTGATTTAAGATTAACAACTGTGAATAGAAATGACAGACAAGGGCTTCCAGTCCCATTATTCTTTACTTAAACATTCGTGAAAAACACATTTTACAGAATTTTGGTTCTCCAAGATTCCCCACTGACATTCTATTGTCTCTTAGTCTAGCATTTTGTACACAAAATTCTTGTTTCTGGGGGTCTTGTTTCCCTCTCTTCTAACATCCTCATGTGTGTTAGAATTCAACAGATGCCTACAGCCCCTAAACTCATAATGCCAACTACTTGATCTTATCTAAAAAGAGAAGGATCTCAAAGAATAGAACTCTTTTGTTCAAAATACTTTAAATAAAGACATACAAATTAAAACCAACACAGAATCCATAGTCTAAAACAATTTAACTACTATTAAAACACACTGAATTGATTAAAGAAAATACATATGAAAAATAAAATGACTGTGTTAATTACATCAACCCAACTCTAGATAACAACTATGTACCTTGTTCCAAACATAGTTTTAACATGACATTACACTGGGTTTATTTAGTGCAAATATACAGTAGGTAAAGGGGAAAAGCTGTATCAAATTGTTCACTAGTTCCATTTTCCTCCTTTTTCAATGTTTCATGGATTCCAGGCCTGTTGAAGCTATAACAAGGTAATAAAGGAATTAAATCTCACAACTGTGTCTTGAATCATCCCAACAGGGCATGTGAAAAGAGACCAATGAAAGAACAAGCCTGCAATGGGGAGCACTTCAGTGATGCATGAGCACATCTTGCACTTAGTGGCCACTTTAAGACACCCTCCAGCTCCCCAGCAGCCACAACACTTTAGCTAATAGACAAAAGAGGCATGGTCAGCGTTATCCAGGGTCATAATAGCACAGCTATGGCAATGACAAATGCTAGGTCACTACACAAAATAACAAAAGTCTTCTCGCTTGAGCATCTGACTAGCTCGATGAGATCATATTCAGAGGTATGAGCTAGTGCACATTTTGCTAGAGGAACAACTTTCCTTTTGTTTTAAGAGCATCATTATGATAACAAAAATGTTACACATACAAAAAATAAATATGAAGATATGGTTGCAAAACTTTTAAATGCTACAAAGTAAATTCTGATCTCAGATTCCCCTTTCATTTCCAAGAAAGTTCATTCATCTTCATGTCGGCTTTCTTCCCTTTCGGGGTCACCACAGCGGAATGAACCGCCAACTCTCTGGCATATGTTTTACACAGTAGATGCCCTTCCAGCTGCAACCCATCGCTGGGAAACATTCACACACACATTCACTCTTTAACACTATGGACAATCGTTCTTACTCAATTCACTTATTCGGCATGTCTTTGGACTTGTGGGGAAACCGGAGCACCCGGAGAAAACCCACGCGATCACAGGGAGAACATGCAAACTCCACACAGAAATGCCACCTGCCCCAGCCGAGCCTAGAACCAGCGACCTTCTTGCTATGAGACGACCGTGCTACCCACTGTGCCACCGTGATGCTCTATTTCCAAGAAAATAAGAAGTAAAAATAATCTATGAATTGTGAGCACATTTATGGTAAGAAAACAAGAATCCACAAATGCTTCTTTTTATAATTTTCAGTCACTTTGATTAAAAAATATTTAATCCAAACATCAAGTATAATTGAAAAGAAAATTGCTGAAGGATTTGATTCATATTAGATCAAATATATATAAAAATATTTCAGTGGCTAAATTGTTTCAAAACAAGACACATAGAAAAGGATGATACAAAATAGGTATGATGCAAATAAACAAACAAACAAAAATCTGTGGACAGTGTTTCGTTATATCAACGCTATATGCAATTGGTCTTTTTTTATATATATTACAGTACTTGTAAGCTGCTTAGCTGTTCACTCTAAAAACCAGGAGCAATGGAGTTGCTAAGGGTCCTAAAAAATAAATTAAAGACTAAGGAGAGAGAGAATTTGTTCTCATAGGCTCTAGACAGGAGTGCATTGAACTGGAAATACGCCATTCTCAGAGCATTGAGGGTTTTTTTTATCCAAACTAAAGACTGCATTTGATTTGCAGACATTTTAAACGTGTGGTGTTGCATATTTCTAAATGTATTTTAAACAACTGCTCTCCAGTTGTGTATTTGGCATAGCTGCTAGCTCTTCAAAGTCTTTGTGGTTTGAAATAGTAATAAAAAAACTGAACACATTTTCATTGAGATTATTGTGTATATTTGTAGTTTAAACTGCTGTTTGGTGAAAATATTTTGTCTCAATGTGTCTGTTGTGCTGTGTCATTCAATGTAAAATCTGTTAAGATAGCATAATTCAATTGTTTGGAAATAGTGTGTCATAATTATAATATGTTGATCCAGCAAAAGTAAATTGTGAACCAGTTAATTGCACAAGAAAATTAAAAGAAAATATTTTTTTCTTATTGACCAAAATACGTTGAGATAACAATTCCGTTTTGAGTTAATTTTATATTAAGTTGATCCAACTAGATTAAATTGTGTACATGTTAATTGCATAATATAATTTAATTTAAAACGATTTTACTTTATTGGATGAAATAGATTTGTTCAACTTAATTCAATCTACTCAAATAAGGTTGGATAATATGATTAAATTGTGTGGAAATGTGTGTCATAATTTTATTAGGTTGATCCAACAATTAATTTTTTAGTGTAGGCAGGACAGTTTGATTGGATGCCAGGGATTATCCTTCGAAATTGCAGAAACAGGACTGCAGGGAGGTGGACACTACAACTATTTGGAAGGCCTCACACTAGTTCCAACAGGTTAGATGACTATGACAGCTCTTCACCGAACCCCTAAATCATACAGTCTGAGTGAATCACCTTAAAACCAGTTAACCTCCATTACCCACAATTCCTTTTGACAAAGCTGTTCCAGGGCTTCTCGCAGCACAAATTGCACCCTGATTACTCTCCATCTACCATCAGGAACATCCAACCTTTCTGTTAGTCTGAAACGACAAAGGAAATTAAATGAACTCCAAGACAAAACAAAAGTAATTGCTTTAAATTACAAGTTTGTATTAAGCTATTTGTTCTGACACTTGTGTCCTGGGTCGATCCATCCAAATGGACACACTTTACGGAGTCAAAGAAAGAAAAAGAGTGAGAGATGTTGAAGGTGACCCTGGCTGAAATGTGTTATTAGTGTCACATATCTGACAGAGAAGAAGAAGCCATACTGTGGGTTAAATCGACAGGGAACAACTGTCATTGGTTAGAGACACTTCTATCAATCATAAAACTACATTCAAACAATCTGTCCATCGAGCCACACATGATTCAAGGTCACTATTCACAACTCCTGACCAGGCTAGAGAAATGACAGACTAAAACTCCTAGTTTGGAAGATATTAATCTTATGGCTCACTAAATTTACTAAAAATAGTCTTGTGCGTTTGTGTAAGTTTAGCATGTTGTGCTATTTCATGTGCTTTGTTTCCTGTATTTGAAATGGTCGTGGGTTACATCTTTCACCTTGAAACAACTTACTCTTAACTTTACTGGCTATTCCTTCCATAATGTCCCATGCAGCTGGATTATTTTAATTCCTGTTCATCACAAAACAATCACTCTAGAGTCCAAGTATTTCAGCAAAACTTTCTTGCTCTGCTTTTGGTGTTAACTTTAGTATTACTGTTATTCTGATCTGTCCAACCAAACCAAAAGTCAGTTTAATGAGCCAGTATTGTGGTTCTGAAATATTGATTATTTGTGTTTTGGTGTCTCAAACAAAAAGATTACATCAACGCAAGGTCAAAAACACTTTAATTTTGTTATAATATGCATTATATGCTACCTGACTCTTAAATTATTAATTTTGCGACTCGTTCATACAAAACTCCTCTTTTACATGATGCAATCTGCAGCGATTGGTAGTTATTGAATACAGCATCTACTGCTACATTATTTTTATTACATGATCTATTGAAGAAAGGTGAAAGAAAATTAAATAATATTATATATATTTAGTACAATATAGATTGAAATTCATTAAACAGCATATGCCAAGTAGGCATGTGACAAACACAACATAAGATTTATCATGGCAGAAACAGAGAATAATACATCAACTTTTAGCATCGCACTTACTGGTTTTGAATGAGAGAAAGATTCTAGCCCAAATAAAGTGGGAACGGATCACCTTTTGGCGAAACTCGGGTTGAACCCATGTAGATTCTCAAAGCAGTCCTAGTGAAAATAGCAAAAACACAACAAAAGTTTTCGAGTTGTACTCTTGAGGTAGAGGTGAAAAGATAAAAAGCTTAACCATTGTTCCCTTACAGTGTCTTCACAAAAGAAAAAGTAGTTGAGACAAATGAGAATGCGCCCTAAAACTTTATACTAAGATCAAAAGTAACGAGTAGAATAAGCACTGTTTTTTTGGTAGTTTTTTTTTGTAACCCTTTTCTGCTTGCTTACATATGCCATGTTTTGATCACAGAACCATTATTCAGGTCAAAAAGCTTTGTTAAAGGTTGCAAACAGCAGACTACAATGACCCAGACCAAAGCTTCAAAGCTACTTTAAGTTGTTTCAGAAGCATGAAGAGACAAGCCAGAACAAAGTGAACTCCCCACCCAGTCACAAACTGACTGATCTGAAGAAGTGCCTTTCATCCGAATAGATGACAAAGAATAATTGATGGGTCTGTCTTTGATAAAATCAATCTCATATGGTTATGTTAAGATAATGAAACAACAGCTGGATGTCAAGACTGAAGAAGAAGCTTTCACTAATGTTTGCACACACCAAGAAGAACTCTTTCATAAAGGAGGTGGTCATGGGGCCACCAGATTGTGAAGTGAACTTATGAAAGAAAGAGAGAACTAGTCTGTTGTGATAACTTTGCCTATAGTGTGAAATGATCGCACTGAAATATGTTGGGGGGCTATGCAAAAACAGCGCTCATTTACAATAACACTGCTGATTGAATTAAAAATACACTCTTTCAGTTTAAGAGCTTAAAACATCTTTGCTCCTACATAATAGAATAGTTGGGTTCCTTGTATCAATAGAATGATTACAGCAAGTTGATTTAGTGGTAAAACTAGGGCTTCTCAAACAGAAGGTTACTAACAGTAATTCACTAAACCAGCTCTCTTACCCATTACACCACACCGAAGATCCTCAGCTGATGTCTATCACTGTCTTATTGCAAAAATCCTAAGCAACCAATCACCAAAGTCTTAGCCAGCATCTATTTCCTAACATGACCAAAGACGACCATCATCACGATCTGTTTTGCAAGATACGCTCTATACAGTAATCTCGTAGACCATCAAATGTGTCATCATGTACCTGGTTATTTTGAACACTGTTTTTTCTTCTCGGTTTAACTGTGTGTCCACACAAAAAATGGAGGAGCATTTCAGGGTAATCATGTGTTTCTAAAAATGCTACCCAAGGTTATGTATTTCGAAAAAGCTGGGTATATTGTTGTCATGTGGACATAGTAACCAGGGATTTTTCGAAATACATAACCTTGGGTAGCATTTTTAAAAACAGTTTGTCATAGACTGACCTATTTTTGTTAAAAAAGCCCCAAGTCTAATGGTAAACTGATAAATGAGTAAAAAATAATAAAAGAACTGCTGTTCACAAACTTAAAAATAAAATAATTTTATTCCATAAATGAACATATACATACAAAAGTTTTTTTTTCTGCATTAGATTAACCAGAGCTTTAATTAGTAGAAAAAGGTTGAGGAGCAATAGAAAATTAAAAAGTTGTTTTGAATCATGATAAAAGACAGAAGCACAAAAATTCAAAGAACAGATCTGGTACTCAAAACACATGCACATGTTAATCATAGCAGTTATTACCAGACACAGAAAACAAAAACATGATGGAAACCACCTGTTTCAAAACGGTGATTTATAAGAGCTCATCTGAAACCAAGCTTTAAACAAATCAAACTTTCAGCAAGGCACCATCTCCTGTGAACACCAGAGAACCATCAACTAAGCATCCAACAGTTCAAGCTCGCCTCAAGCCATATATAACATACAGAACTTAGTTTGAATGACTGTGAACCAAATGCTCAAGAAAAGATCCAAAAGAAAAGAATATACAGCTTGAACAAACTCAAGCTGTGCACTCAGAATCCATCGACACAATGTATTTTTCTTCAGCTGCATGATACTAACAGGGAGTCATTACAAGACCTTTTCCAGGAAAAATCGCATGCTTACCTGAACTTTCTAGGAAGCACTGGAGGCAATTGTTTCTGTATTGAACGGATGTGATATCTTAGTTTTAGAAAAGCTGGTTTTTCTTACCCTGAAGCCTTCATAATTAGTACAGTCCCTGTAGATTTTATCCTCCAGACACTTCCTTCTCCCTTATGTGCTTGGAAATCCCTAGAGGGGGACTAACAGATGGGAAATGTTTACGTTTCTTTTTAATCAAATTAAACACACTTTAATTTTCATAATTACAGATTAAGCCCTCACATAACATCTTCATAATATGTTTTTAATAATAAAAAAGCCCTATTTTTAAACTCTACTCTATTTATGACTAAAACTCAATATACAATATATTTGACTTACAGTGTTGTAATATGACTTTTTGAGATCTTATTTTCAGAATATGAATCATTCTCCTCTATTGGTGGTCAGGGCAGAGCCAATTTTCTAAACACACTTGTTGCAGGGGTGTACTTTAGTCTTATTTTTAATAGAAGATGATTCTTTTGCAAAATTAGTACCTTTAATGCCATTGTACGTTCTGTTACATTTTTAAACAGTTACATTTTTAACCCATCATTATAAACTAAACAGTTAAATTGTACTTGAAAATGTAATAAAAGTTTTTTACTAAGTAAGGAACAAAAAGTGTTGTGAGTTTTATATGCCAAAATTTTTATATTTACTTGTTTTAATTAAATTATTAATTTATTTTAAATTACAAGGTCTCAGTGAACAATTCCCTTTTTAAATGATGTTATTTTTAATTTCAGGCCACTTCCAGGCACTCAAGTACCTGAGTTCCAGCATGTAAAGATTAATACCTAACACAGGTATCAAGATGTGACACCCTCTCAAACTTCTGTACTGTATAGTATCCTGCTGTTCTGTCAGATTGTTGAATTCAATATATCTCTCAAGTTATAACATATCTCTTGGGAACTCTTGGCTCTACTTTAATGCTAACTTTAGAGCTGGTAGTTACCTGTAAACCTCTATAACTGATTTCAAAAGGATGCATTTGGTGCAGACCAAATGTAAATAATAATATGGAAAAGCACACAAAAAGGAAGAATTGAAATCATGGTAAGACTTTACAAATGAACTATAGATTTATGATGAGTTAATGGTGAATTAATGATGAGACAACATATGTATTAATCATGTATTAATAATTGAACATAACCATTAATTCATCAATCACTTAATTAATAAACAATCTGTTTCTGGCTGTTAATTGACAAATTAAATAATAATGAAATAATGATGGGCCCCAAAAGTCACCACCTAATAATAGTTAACTAATCATGAACTTTGGACTTAAGTGTTTTGTATTTAAATTTTTATGTTAATGATTTACTGGAGCGTGGTACATATTATTATTAATAAATAAATTCATTATGGTTTTCTCTAATCCCATTAATACTTTTTTTTGCTTCAACAATATTTTCGTCGTTTTCATATGTTACTTTAATAAATTAGCATTCATTTAATAAATGATAAATATAACTTTTACCATTTGAATATTTTTATTTGCTTTTTGTGTAATTGTTAATAATCCCCTCACAAGCAAACTAGCAAATATATTACCGAAATAAAAAGCTAAAGAAAACAACTTCTTTCACAGTCTGTCCCTCACTCCCATGAGACCGGTTGAGAAACGCTTCAAACATCTGCAATGTAATTAAAACGGTGCTGTCTGACCATCTTAACTATTATAAGAAACAACTAATCAAGCTTTCCAGGGTCCTGAATAAGCCAGCTGCTTAATAAAAATTTAATTATGAAACATAAACAGAAAGTATCAGAGAGTGTTCACACTCTCTTTCTCATTTGAAGAAGAGAAAAAAAAACACGTCGTCAAAAAGTTATGGGCCATCATCTGCTTAGTGCAAAGCTAAATGTTCCATAAACACTGCTGCAATATCAGTGTTATGCAGCAATCTCATTAGTCTAACCTTCTCAAACTCTAATTAAGGGATGTGCAGTAATTCGACTAATTACATTTTCAGTTGTGACTGATTGTCCAGTTTCTAACCAAGGCCAAAAGACTTTATAACTTATCAAGTCTAAAGAAATACTGAAAACTCTTCCAGCAGAACTGACAAATGAATTATCAGAAGGAACCAAAATGGCTGTTTTGGCATATTTCCAGCACACTGGAAAGCACAGCAAAAAAAAAAAAGTCAACATTTTCCATATCGGACAACTGTCACTGTATGCTAGCAACTCTTTTCTAAGCCTCTGATGGAGAGGCACTTTTCTTAGGGATCTCACATGGATCATGCAGAGTCAACATATTGACACTTGTCCTTTAACGAAGCCGCTTTATACGAGGCCTCAGGACATAGATCAAAACCAAGGGCAAGTTTAGAGAATTATAAAGTCAGTGCATTAGGTAATGAGTCACTACTATTTTATGTGCTTACAGATGCAATCAATCTTCTTAGCATGAAAGGAACCAATTTTATGGTAATTTTAAGTTCTTCATTTGTTGTGGAGGTCATTTACACATAGTTAACGTTTATCCAAGTTCAAAGTTTCTCAGAATAAACAATTCTTTCCTTCCATGATTTGTTCTCATCAAACCCTTATTTTACAAGAGACAGTTTTGATTTGTTCCTTTCTCATCTGCCTCAAATTCCCATCACAATTATTGTACTTTCCAGTAGCAGCAGAGCTTTTTTTTAGCATGTCATATAAATAGTGCTGTTGATGGATTAAACATTTTTTACTAATTAATTGCACAATTTTTTCAAAATGAATCGCAATGACAAGACTGAAACTTTGATATACATTTTGGGACATTACACTTAGGTAAACCTTTGTTAGTACACTAGATAGGTGATAAGCGCACTTGTAACTAATAATAGAGTAGTTTAGAAGTTAAACAGTAATTGTCTGATATTTTCGATTATCCTTTTTGCTAGTTTCGAGAAATTATTTTCCTGGGAATATTGCAGGGAACCGGCGACATCAAGGGGAGGGACTCTCTCTTCAGGTTGGTTGGGTTTTTGTTTTATCTGTTCTTGTTTGTCTGTACAGTAGTTTTTGTTTGTAAATAAATCACTCTGTTTAGTAATTTGTTGTGCTGTTTTCTCTTTTGTTTTCTCCACTCCTTTGAACGGTTTAATTTTCTTTGCAAAGTAAATGTTATGGCCAGAATTAAAAGAAACGTAACAGTCACCCTGTGTGGTTAGGATCAGGTTGAGGGCATCTTTTCCTCCTCAATTTGAGTAATCTGTGCAGGAGCTCTTTCATAACATCTGCCAGGTGCGGACCCTGAATTTGTATGTTCGTTGCACGGCTCCATTTTGGAGCTCAGACCAGCTTTTTGTGTGTTATGGTCCAAACCAGAAGGGCTCTCCTGCTAACAAGTGAGCAAATAGATTGTGGATGCTATCGCCTCTGCTTATGCGTCCTCTGGTCTCCTGGCCCCCTTTGGGGTCAGGGTGCATTCCACGAGAGGTTTGGCAGCTTCTAAGGCCCTGTCATCTGGCATTTCTATGCAGGACGTTTGTTATGCAGCGGGATGGTCCACGCCCTTGACTTTCGTCCAGTCCTGCAGTCTGGATCTTGATGATTCTCCGGGCTCGGCAGTTCTTCAGGCTGCTGTCACTTAAGACACTGTCAGTCCAGGACTGCTTGGCGTGTTTTGACTCTCATTCCCCATAGCGTTTGGACACAGCTCAAGTTCCTGAAGGGAAGTCTGCCGGGGTCCTGACGGTGCTTACTGTGCCTCAAAGCTGGTTGCCGTCTCCATAGCTGGCTCCTTTATAGTGCGCATTTCCAAGTGTGACATCACACCCCTCCATTGGATGAGATTTGACACATAGTTCAGAGCCAGAAATGTAGCGAGCATTCCCCATAGCGTTTGGACGCAGCGTCTCGTTCCCTCAGGGAACCACGGTTACGCACGTAATCTGAGACGTTCTCATTTGTGTCACACATTGAAACCAGACCTTCAAGGACGCATCCTACTACTACAATAACCCGTCTCCAAATGGAAGCCCTTATATGTACCTAGCTCTGGCCATGGATCATACCATTTGAAACAGTAGAGTTAGTCACAACTATAGGTGAAAACAGCACAAAAATGAATAATAAAACAGTAAAGAACATACAAACTCAAAATACACTTATTCACAACACAATTCAGACAAAACATTGCAAAACAAACAAGTTTACAGGAAAATCTGGTTGTGACCCTGATGATGTCATCATCCAAGATGGTCAACCAACAGCATGGCATGGTATAGACAGGGAATGGAATGACCTGGTTTTGAACTGAACAGGTTTGGTTCTGAAAGTGAGAAAAGGTAAGTGAATGTATTTGATTTAAATGTTATACTAAAATGACTGTGAGTGTATTTATTTCAATGTATAGACAAATGGAGTGTTTGATCTGAACATTTGAACTGAACATAAATACAAAGATAGCACACCAAACACTTTACAGATTAACATTAAACATATAACACACTCAAAATAGTTGCAGTATTACCCAACTGTGTTTTAATAACACTTTTAAATAGAAATGACAGATAAGGTATTTAAATCACATTATTGGTTACTTAAACTTTTGTTAATAATACATTTTACAGAATTCTGTTGATCTTTCAGCTGCAGCATTCAATCATACTATTCTCTGTGCCAAGCTTATAAAATGGTGTTCTCACTGGTCTCTCAGCATAAATCTATTTAGGCCCTATTGTTTTGGTGAATTAATTATACTAATCCAACAGCATTCTCTCAACCAGTTTTTACTTTCTAGGATTCATCAGACCTTTAGCAAGCAATCCATTGGAGTGATGTCTGACGCTAAGACTAGGCTCAGCCAGACTTGTTTGTTCTTACTCATAGCCCAAATGTGTGCACTTGTGGCGGTGGCCATTGCTTTGGCTCAAGGCATGACCACGTGTGAAACTATGAACTGAAAATTTGTATAAATGTGTGATGTTCTTTACCCTCAATGACAAGAATGTGTTTGGAGCCTCCTCCACACATGTGATTTCTCTACACAGCCACAACCTCTTTTAGATGTTTTGTATTGATTTATGCAAAATATAACCAACAGGTTACAAAATTTTTAAATATACTTGTTAAACCAAATCTCACCCGGTAAAGATTAAACCTCTTTTTCTAGCTCATAAACCAGGTCAGTTGAGGACTTCTGCTCCAGTTTTACATCAAAGTCCTGATCACTAATTCTGGAGTGGATTTGCTATTTCTATAAGTGTTGTCTGGTCATTGGGCTATGGGTATGCAGTAATACTCTGTATACCTCCCTGCCTGTGAACCAGAACCCACTTGATATCAACCTGATTATTGTTAAAAAAGATTTCACCCATTTGTTCCTCGTTCTTAAATAATAGTACTTAAATAGTTGTCAGAATTCTCTGTAAAAAATGTGTAGGAGTTTAAAGTTGTAGCATATTCAACAAAGACAGAGAAAACAACACAAACATCTATGATTTTTTTTTTCTGCCATCTGATTGTTTGGGTGTTTTTTTTCCAGGAATGACTTTGTCACCATAGCATATACACCAAATAAACCACTTACTATGTTTGTGGATTATTACTGTAAAAAAAAAAAAACGTTATCTTTGCTTCCAAACAAAGAAGACTAATTTTATTTTATGCCAGTAGGTTATTTTCAATGTCTTGTTGTTTTACCTTATCATTACAATAGACAAGGTAACTGTTAATTCAATAACTTTGATGAACTGTAGCAAATAAAATAACAAATAAAAGGTAGAAATACAAAATTTTGTTTTCTTATCACAAAAGAAACCAGACACACAGTGAAACACACTTTAATGAAATTGATTTTGGTCCGCAAACATGACAGTACAGTTTCATGAAAACTTTTTTCTTAAAAGTCCAAAATCAAACTTCCAAAGTATCCTTTCAGCAGTAAAAGAAGCAACCTCTATGGCTGACTGGATTAGCTTTCTCATCTTTGATATTTTAGTCATTGGGGAAAAAGGAGTCGCAGAGAGCCGGCAGTTTTTTCTTGTTAAGCTTGTGACTGAGTCATCATGGCAACTAGATTCTGACACACATCACATCCAATAACATTAGTGGTGTATGACAGACTGAATAATGAATGAAAAGGCATTCCATGGTCTGACCCAGATGGTTCTGTTTTCCTTTCCCATAAAAGCTGCTTAACCGACAGTCAATTTAACAGGTAAAACACAACCAGCATGCAAGCCAAAATTGGAGAGGGATTGAAATTACTTTAAAACCCACAAGAGACTTCATAACAATGGGGTTAAATTGTGTAGATTCTGTAAAAAGGGTTTGGAGGGCCATTATTAATGAGTAATCAGTTTTGTGCACAGTAGAAGTCACCACATTCATTCACCACCCACTAATAACAGTCTAATGATGCATTTTAGCAATCTGCTGCCCACTTGGTTTACTGAACATTACTCATACAAAAAAATCTCATCACACAGAAACCCAAGAACACAGACGGAGGTGGTAGAGGATGCACAGAGGACTGATTTGCCATAAAAACAGGTTCATAAACAAAACCAGATTTAAAGGGCATGGTGGAGACGAGCACTGGCACCTGAAGAGTGATCAAGATAACAGGTATATTTCAGGTTGATGTAGTGTGACAAGAGAATTTGTTAAGCTGTGAGTAGGCCTAAGGTTAACATCCCTCCTCTGTATTTAAAGAGCTGGCGTTAAATGCATCTAAAATGGGGCTTGGGACATGCAAGGTGAACATTCATCATGACACAAAGCCATGCTCTCCCATTACACACACACTAGAATGTTCCTCTCTCTCTCTTTCTTGTTCCAATTCCTTATGCCAGCCTATACATCACCGTGCTCCCAAACCAAATGAGGCAATCACTCAAAATTATTTCCATATAAACTAATGAAACGTTGCAAAGTTAAACTCTCTTGAATGTTAATTACAAACGTAATGCACAATTTGCTGATTAATGTTTCATTATATACTGTAGGGAGGGGTGATGGGATTTGGGGAGCAGCACTACAGTTGCTTGCTAAATAGAGGTGTGGGCACTCCATTTCTATTTAAATATGGAAGTAATGTTTCCATGTGTATACAAGAAGTCTAAGTGTACTAATGATTTCTGACATCGATGTTTATCACGTTGATTTAGATGATGAACTAATAAAGAATTTGTACTAAGCAATAACTAAGGAATTAGGAACAAGGGAAATTTCGCAAAAGTATTGTTACATTAACTGTAAATACACTCAATCTGTTGTTTCTTGAAACAATGTTGAGCAACAATTATTGTTATTGATGGAAAAAAAAATCCCAGCAGATTTTATTAACAGTAATTCCACTGATGGGTTAACACATCATATTCAGGAAAAGCTTGTTTATTTGGCTGCTATATTTTCCATGTGTATTTTGAAAATAAGAAGCAGAAATTGGAAAAATCATTCCAATCAGCCACTGACAAAAACTACCTAAAATAAAAAAGTTAGTTATAATTCATAATAAAGTTGAAAGTGGTATACATCTCCAAAGATGATAAGGGAAGGTTAAGAGGCAATGTACAAAATAATTAGATTCTAGTTATTGTAGGTCCAGATGGTCGCTAAATAGCCCCACATGTTGGTACATGGCCGACTAAAATGTTAACGGAACTAGAAAAATCTATGACCAGTCACACCAGTTTAATAATAATTTTTTTTTCCATGAAAGAGTTTCATTGTTATTTATATGCTAAATAATACATTTTATTCTCACCAGAAAATGTCAATATAAAATATTTACAAAAAACTAAAGCACAAAACAACATCAGTAATGCTGTGTTCATTTTGGGTTTTAACCAAATAATGAATAAAATATTGAGAATAATATTTTATAAAAATTGTATTAAGTTATCCTTCTATGACCATGCCTCCCCTAATGCATTCCTTAAGCACTTCTCTAATGGAAAGAGATCACAGATGATGGATCCTACACAGTTAAGTCGAGAGACAAATATCTACTTATTTTTGCCGTCTTAGAATGTGGTGTTAATTGTTTTGCAAAATGTTCATCTTACTTACAAAGTGAGCGTTGTCTGTCTTCAGGTTGTCTGGTTTCTATGGTCACCATCAGATTGACTCGTGATTCAATGTTGCAGAAAAGATTATATTTAATGCCTTTTTAAAAGAAAAGTTGTAGATGACATCTTCTGAGTTCATTTGATGTTGGCATGAACTGAGACTTTGCACAAAGAGGGACAGTATCACCTGGCACTGCTGCTGGCAGTGCAGAAAGAAGCATTGACATCAATAATGCATGATCAGTCTATTCATCCTTTTAAATAATTCAAGTTGTCAAAAGTCGACAAGAAGGCAAGGTGTGAAATGTATGTCATCATGTTTTGGTTGAAGTATTTTTAATCTATTTTCCTGAACCAGAGAATCTGAGGCTGATAATAACTGGTTTAGGTAGCAGCTGGAATATCTAATGTTGTAAAGTGATTCTGGTTGACCTTCTTCCTTCTGAGGGATTTGCATAGATTTGTTTTTTCTGTAGATGTGAATTACCGATTGTTACATTAAGAAAAAAAAAAACACTTCTCATGCTTCTCATCAACTTAACACGTGGAAAAGTTTTTGCCCGTATCCAGTATGGAAAAAACTGAACATGTCTTTGGTCTGAACTACTGTATGAAACATGGTTTTGGAACAATAAAAAAAAAAATCGGATGTCAACATGACCACTTTATTCGGCTCATAACTAGTCGAAACCTTAACACACCAACATGATAACATTTCCTACACCTTCTAGAAATACACTTAAAAACACAAAAAAAGCACAAATATCAAACATAACTGCAAGCAATAATATTAATGGTTTTGGGCCACAAGGCATACTAAACCATTAAAAACAGATCTTGGTCCTCCTGGGATTTGAATTTCCAACCATTTGGTCCTTAGACCAGTGTCTTTGGAACTGTCACTGTACCATACTTCTTCAGAATAAAGTTTTCAGGTAGATTATTTAGGCCCCCGATTCATGTAAATGAGATAATTGTTCTAGAAGAAATTTGAAAAAGTAGCTTATGTGCAAGCTTTGAAATTGCTGAGATGGCTAAATGCAAGATGGCGGATATTGGCATCATAGGGTGCATTTAGAGAAAAAAAATAATTTTGTTAATACAACATACAGTTCAGTAGGTATGACAAAAACAAAAGTGAAACATTGGACACGTGGTGGCTTGACATTCATGCCAGATGATCATAAGACCAATATTTACACACTTGCCAAATTTTATGGGGTTCATTCTCCACCATTATTATACATTATTATATGCATCATTTTTATTATTTCCTGTTATTAAACCCAATTTTTTATTTTATTTAACAAAGCCTACATTTTAGTTTGGAAGTAAATTAGATTAATCAGGAGAATTGTATTGATTAATACTGACAGATAATCATTAATGATAATTCTATGAAAACAAAAACAATTGTGTAGCTAGTATCTATCAATGAAGTGTTTTCTTTTGTAAACCTATGGAACACAAGACAAGGAACATAGCATTTGGAAGTTAAGAAAATTAGAGAAGGTACAGAATAGTACTCATATTTAAGCTCTTCATAATCTACAACCATTAAATATCTTATGCTATAGCCTTTATTCAAACATGCTTTAAACATGACACTCAGAATTTCTCAGAAAGCTTATTTACTGAGTCCATCTATAAAATGTCCTATTGCTGATTCCGTGTCTGGTGTACATTTCTGGAGGCTGAGACTTCAGTTAACCATAATGCACAAACAAAAATGCAGACCTTGCGGTGTGGACACACTTGAGGAAGAATAGAGACGAAGAGCGACAAGGAGCCCAAAATATAAATCTCCCCAGAAGATAAAACATTGTATTTGAAAATATTTATTTAGTTATTTCAATGGACCAAAAAGTGGGCGCGTTTTATTTCCCAGTGGACCAAAAAGTGTTCATAGCAATTGAAATAATTTGAGTGTGATTGGTTTAGATCCTCACCAACCTGGAATTTATTACTACTCTTGGAGGAGAGATTTGTAGATCAGCATCTCTCACTAGGAAAGATTTCAAACTAACATAGACACACCTGGAAGAATTTAATTGAATTGATCAGGAAAAATTTGCAAACATTGCAGAGCTAAAAGCCTGGTCTTAAGGCCCCCCTTGGAGGCTCAGAAAGACAAACACAACACCCAATATGATCACAGACAGAGCTGAGATGGGAGCTCTGGCAGGTCTGATTCTGGCTTGTCAACAAAATCTGATGTGATTTGACTTGTAAAAGCTTTACATATTTGTCCTAACCTAATTAAACAAATGCAATCAACAACAACATCAGAGCAGGGAATTTGGCTACTGGATTATTTTAGCGCCATTTCAAACTAATGTCTGTATTGCGTTAAAAAAACACTTGACTGCAGTAATGGTTTGTTGTTCCATGTGAAAACAAACCTTTTGTTTCTAGGAACCATTACCAAAACCGATTCCAGGAATAGCCTGTCACCTCACATGTGGCAAAAGAGGAAGTTGTCTGCAATCGTTCATTATACACACCAATATGGCAGGGAAAGGATATATTCATCCTCAGAATTGCATATAAAAAAAATGCAAATACAGAGGGCATTTGGGAGGAGGATTGTCCGTTTCATGGAAACAAAACAGGCGAGATGTTCATAGTCTAAAAGCACTTGCACTCCAGGACAAACATACCCCATGAGGTTGAGGGATTAGGCCCAATAGGTGCAAGCTGGGAAGGTGAGGCAAAAGGGACCCAGCTATGTGCGCGATATTATCAACCAGAAAACAATAATTACAACATCTGTATTTGTACTATTACATTCAAAATATATGTGTTCCAGCTTTTGTATTAAAACAAAAATTTTGCATCTCAACAAGTTTAAAACTCCTGAAATGTTTGTTTTTAACTAGACAAAAATAATAAGTCTACTTTACACAGCATATCGGATCCTTATAAAAATGGGTCATGCTCTTTTTCTGTGTACCTGAGGTGTGTGTAATGCATTCATGTGTTCCTCTGCTTGACTGACTAACTGACTGATGGATTGATTGGCAGTGGCAGAGCTGACTTATTCATGTGGGGATGTAGGCAGCTTGTCAGGCTGTTTCATTGGGGTTATGGGAGAGTACCAGTCCTCTGTTTTGCCCTGGAGAGAAGGGGGGCGTTTAAGCAATGGTCCAGTCCATTCAGGCATAGCCGAGCAGCGGGAGACTGCAGCTGTACTCTCTGGTGTTGACCACTTTTTATCCCACTGCCAGTTTTGGATCCTGACAGAATGGACACAGTCTGCTGCACTTGGCTTCACGCAACCTTTTTCCCAGCACAATACCAAACAGCTCACACAAACACTCATCATCACCACACACACGTGCAAAGCCACAGAAGTGATCACAAATGAGATGAATCTTTTAAGAGAGAAAATGTTAGTTCAATCTTCATACACACTTTTTTACACAGAGGTTTCAGATTTGGTTTAAAGCCATCTTATAAGCATCTGATTAATGTTGAAACATGAGTGAGTGAGAAGTTGTGGAAATGTATAAAAAAGTAGTCAGCCTACTTTTCCATGCATGTACTTTCCATATGCATGTACTTTATTTAGGATACCCAATAAGAAAACTTAATAAGTCTTAATAAGGAAATATTTAAAAATGTCCTTATTAAAAAAAGTGAAGCACCATGCCCTTTAAATCAGGGATCCAGGGTACCCGTTTATTGATATTATAACGCCTCGGTCACACTATGAAAACAACTCTATTGATTTGAATTGGTTCGTATACGATGATGCAAAACTGGAAGTTCCAGTCTATGCTGTGAAATTTTGGATTCCGCTCCGACGGATGTTGAGCTTAATTCAACTTTGACCTGACATGATGCAACTACTAAGCACAGATTGGAGATTTGTGAGCATGTGTTAACTAAAATCTTGTTTTAAAGCTAGCTTTTATTTTTTAAGGCTCCAGTGTTGATGTGAAGTACATTAAAGTGAAACCTGCTACCATTTGGACTGTTTATATTTAGAGCTGCAGTGGTGTTCAGAGCTCTCAATAGTGTCATGGAAATTAATACTCAAGAGGCATGATCATGAACACAGCAGCAAACAGCAATTTTATTACTCAATCCCAAACATGATAAAATCATACCTTTAGTATCAATGGTTTATGTGATCTCACTGCAAGTGCTGTGAAGAGAGAGAAAGAGAGAGAGGGGGAGAGAACAGTGGATGTCTGAGAGAACAAACACGCAGGACGGAAGAGTACACGAAAGGGGTAGTTCCTTAAGATTCAGTATAAGTTCCGCCCCACGAGATAACACCCATTTCTCCTCCCCTGGACCATCCCAAGAAAACAAAGGCACATACAAACTCAATCTTATTGGACTACTAATCATTGTTGAATAGAGGTTTAATAATAAAATTGTGACTGACAAAATTGGCTGTTTTTAACTGGTGAGCCAATGTGGTAACTTTTGTATACATCAAGAAGATACACTGCTGTTTGACCTCGGGGAACAAGCTTTTTTTTCTATTTAGATTTGTTAATGTCCTAGAATAAAGTGCAATGCCACTCCACTACATTACAGGGCAGAGCCACTCTTATTGGCAGAATATGCGTAGGGAGCATTCGCTCGGTGGTGTAGGGGTTTTGTTTGCACTGAGTACGAAGTGTTGACACGAAGTGTAGCAGACCCTCAAGTGACATCATGAAAAATTGTTTAACATAGTTTTAATATTTATACGTTAATAAGGATACAGTGTTATGCAGAGGTGTACTTATAACAATTTTATAGACAAATGATACTATTTATAGTCACGTGTGGGGGGTGCTCTGAAATAAAGTTAAAATACTGTTATGTCTCAGAATAAATTCTGTTGTTGTTATTTTTCTGCTTAGACAGGAAGTTGTAAATGATGTCAGGTTTTTTGGTAAAATGGTATGCTGCGTACCAGTTTGAACACTACACTGCACCCTTAAAGTAGATACTCATTTTCAGAAGAAAATTTACACACTTTTTAGTGTATAAGACGAGAGTGTGCACAATCTGGGACGCACTAAAACATCACGTGACAGAAGTAGTTGTGCCACGTAATCATGCATGACGTGTGTGAGAACTTAGCTGCTTCTTTTCCATTCCTTTATTAAAAAATATTTTAATAATATTACTATTATAAATATTTTAAAACGGCGTCACTGTGGCGCAGTGGGTAGCACAGTCGTCTCACAGCAAGAAGGTCGCTGGTTCTAGGCTCGGCTGGGGCAGGTGGCATTTCTGTGTGGAGTTTGCATCTTCTCCCCGTGATCACGTGTGTTTTCTCCGGGTGCTCCGGTTTCCCCACGAGTCCAAAGACATGCAGTATAAGTGAATTGAGTAAGAATGATTGTCCATAGTGTTAAAGTATGAATGTGTGTGTGAATGTTTCCCAGCGATGGGTTGCGGCAGGGAAGGGCATCCGCTGTGTAAAACATATGCCAGAGAGTTGGCGGTTCATTCCGCTGTGGCGACCCCGAAAGGGAAGAAAGCCGACATGAAGATGAATGAATGAATATTTTAAAACACTGTCTATATTGATATTGTCTATTTATGTGTGTCTTCTTTAAAAATGAGTCACATCACAGAGAGTGCTCGCTTGATTGAGTACTAGAGAAAACTCCATTTCCCCAAGAGCATCAGCCGGTTGAGTATGATACTTGACCATTGATAGAGACTTTTCAAAAATAACAGTTTTTTTTATCAGAGTTAGAGAATTAATAAAACTGAAATTTATTATTTGTTTTCAGCTTGGCCACATACACATCCACACTGATTGGTGGTCCAGTTTTCCACGTGTTACTTTAATCATTTAAATAAAATAACATCACAAAATCCATAAAAAGCAAAAATTAATTGTTTGAGACACAAATCATTTGGATCGATTTGTAAACATGGGACACCATAAATGAAAACTTCCATCCAGTTTTTAGTGGGTTTAGTGGGTCAAGAGTGGCCTCCAAAGTGTCTTCACTTTTGATTAATTGATTTTTTAAAAGTGTTAATGATTTGAACTGATTAACAAAAAAGCTCTGAAAAGATCTGCTATTATTGGATTTATAGTATGTTAATCTTGGTTCAAACAGCTGTAAATCTATTTGCATCTGATATCATTTTAATTAAGTAATAAATCAATTACTTAAATAGTAAAGTATAATTTTTATCAAACCACCATAAAATTCATCGCCTTAACATTGTCATATGTTTTATTCTATTAATTCACTGTAATAATGGGGTACATAATGCTTTTTCAATAATTTCCATTTAAATGCCTTTAGTTACAGTAAATCTTCCTGTCACTCATCCCTGGCTGTCACTAAATCAATTATCCCTGCCATATGGGTGAGAAAGCAGGAAACACATTGGTCTGCCAGCGGTGGCTCTTTCGTGCAGAGAACAAATGTTTTTGGATAATGATGCATGCATGATGGCCAAATGCATCTGATTTACAATTCTGATTTTTGTCTGTAATTGGACAAATTGACTCAAAATTATAAATGTGTGATCTATTTTGGTTTTCATTCATCAATGCTTGCGAAGCTAAGTCAGAACCAAAGGGTTTTGCTTGTGCATATTAGGAAGGCAAGACAAGACGAGGCAATTTTATTTGTATAGCACTTTTTCGTAGAGATTGGAAATTCAAAACAGAAGAACAGTCAGTAAACTCGCATTTAAACACATGCGTTTTTAGTCTGGATTTAAATGTGACAAAAGTTTTAGCTCTTCTAATCGGCATTTAAGAAAGGTAATAATGTATAAACAAAAATAATAACAACAATTACAGAAACATTCAAAATAAATAACAAAAGACATAAATATTTTTACATTATTAAAAACACAAAAGATTATATATTGAAAAAGGTTTTAAATCTAGAAGTTTTAATAAAAAAACATATAAATATAATTTGACTGGATTTAGATTTTTCAAGACTGACATTTTACACATAATAAAGATCCATGTATAAAGAATACATATACATACATGATCTGAAAAAAGCAAAGCTGGGATATAATAAACATAAGACCGACCCTGCATTAACTAAAAACGAAAATACTTAGCTTTACATTGCTATATTTATACGTTGTTCCCTGAGAGATTCCTTTAATTTTCTCTTTCTTTACATTTTGTATGCTGTTTCATTAACAAGCTCATCCAGCCACCGATACGCAAGCTGTTTCTTCTTGTCAGGTCATCCACTTGTTCACATCACACTTTATAACACTTTGCATCGAACCCATAAAAATAATACAACACTGGCTGTATCTCTTCAATTCTCCATTCTCTTTCAAATACATGAGTCCTGATGTTTTGGTCATGGTTATCCTTGGTTTTTTACTTTTGATGACTTTGAACTTCCATCTTTTTGTTTGCGCTTAAGCTTGTGTTCAAAGACACAGGTGAAGAATCTGTCGGGGAATCTGCCCGAGATAACAAGCTGAAAGAAAATAAAAGAAAAAGAAAAAAACACACTGCGCTGATGCATACATAGTGAATATCTGATGACGGCAATACATCGAATTTCTGACTGCTTTTCAAAGGATGCAATGAATATTTAAATATGCATAGAACTGACAAGCTAACCTGTAAAGAATCTGAATGAATAAAAAAGAACTGGTTCTGTTGTTTTAAACATTTCTCCGAGCAGACTTTAAAGAATGAGATGAATGGGAGGAACAGGAAACCAAGAGTTTGGAGTTTGGTATAACAAAAGAACTGGCAGGAAGTTGAAGTTATTGGTTAATGAAAATCATAGGATACATCAGTGGAAAACTTTTGAATTATTTCAGTTTAACTTTGTGTTTCACTCAATTTCATGCATAGTGTGAGCTGCTGAAGAGGTTACAATTAGTCCATGTTTGTTTTTCACTGGCTTTCTCTGTGAATGGGTTCTTTGAAGTTTATAACTCTGAAATGAACCAGCACAAATCATGTAGCATTCCCTTTTTAATACCCAAAATTACTGCTTTTATAATTATTATTATAATTTGTTAGTAGCATGCAATTTGTGTATCTAACTGCACACAGTGGTCAGTTTAATACAACATATTTAAGTGTTTAAGACTTTGTCAAATTTTTCCAGCAACTTATTAATAACAAAACAATGAGATTTTCAATTGCTTGTGGGTGACTATTAAAATGAACAGATAAAATATGCTTATGCTGAAGATAGTTGAAGACATTTAACTAGGGTATGGTAGTGCATATTTGCACTAACAGTGTTGATTATTGTATTTGTCATAACTGTTTTAGACAACATATTGAACCAAATATACACATATTGGTGTTTTAAAGCAGATGCCAATTTAAAACAAGATGACATTAATCTCTAGTGAGGAAGAATCTTAGGATTACACACATACACCAACACTTGCAAAATTTAAAAACATATTAAAATATAAAAAACAACATTAGAGCAAGTGAATGGAATAGCAGCTCTTGTTGGTGTCTTAAAAAAAGTTAAGAGGGAAATAATTAAGAGCTAGGAATTCAAAACAACATTTCTTGACTAGAAAAAGGTTATCTAGACAAAGAATGTATTTATAAGGAGTGCAGGAAGTGATGAAGGAGGAAGACCAAATAAGGAGTGCAATAAGTGACTCGGAAAGAAGACCAAATAAGGAGTTCAGGAAAAGATTAGGGAGAAAGAACAAATAAGGAGTGCAGACTAAACAAGTTCAAGAATGAGAAGTTAGCAGAACACAAGAAGCTCATAATATACATTTGCTAAACTGAAACAGGAGAAGAAACTCATAATGAATTAGATAATCAATGAAACACAAAAATACATCTATTTTCATTGTTGTATTTAGAGATAAATGTGTACACTTTTTACTTGTTTTAAGTAAATACACACATTTTAAATATAGATAAGTAAAGTTTAATCAACATAAGCAAATATACACTTTTAAACTTTTTAAAGTAGAAGTACACAAAAAACAACACAGTTGTAGTAGTTAGAAGTAGATATGTGTGCGTAAAAGTTGAGCTATGACTTTGCTACAAAAAATAATTGCATTATTTTTTTAACCAGAAAGAATGAAAGAATAATTTTTTTTACCAACTTTTTCACCAAACCTCAAAGTGACAAAGAACCAAGGAAATCCCACCCCCTCGTCCCAGGGCTTGTGTCTGCTCATATGACATTTAAAAGCATCAAATGCCAGTGGTTGCAGGTGAGGATTGAAGGATTTCACGGTATCCACAGAAATTGATTCCATAATAATGGGTTAGAAAACAGCTCGTAATAAAATGGTACTATATAATGCACTCAAACCACATTCAAACGGCCCATAGTGATTATAAAAACAAAAATCCATGATAATAATCCATGAGCTGATTGTGGATCAGCCAGTTGGTGCATAAGCATTGTGTACAATGAATCTTCACTTGGCTATATATTCACAAAAAATCCAAATGAGAAAGATTGGATAGGGCTCCTCCATCTTGGAAACAGCTTGCCCTCCTATTTCTCCTCCCATGCTCCATGTCACTGTACCTCCCTGCCAACTGATGGAATAAATCATGGCGCTGCGATAGTTTTAATGGCTTTTTAATGAGTCTAATGTTTTCTGTTTTAATGAACTTCTTACATCAGCTTTAATCATTCTGAAGGAATGAGAAATGATTGAAGAATGGCCTACATTAATTTAATTTACTCCTCAATCTGCCCAGCAGTCTATTCCAACCAGAAACAACAGAATAAAAGAGGGGAAGGACGACAAAGGAACTTGTCTAATCTGATCTGTGTGGGGAAACAAGTGTAATTTACGACGTAACATTAAAGGCTTGTTGTTTCATCCTTATCACCAATTAAATAGCTCTGCTGTGGCCCATCGATTTGGGTTAAAATCCCGTAAAATAAAGTGTGGCTCAGAGCATTCACATGTTAATCAGTCTAGACAACTGCTTGTTTCTCTTGTATGAGCATGTCAATCACATTGAAATGCACCTGGGAATGGGCTGGCAGGTACGGAGGGTACTGAATGTGAATGTTTAATATGCTGTCACCCAGAAGGTTGAGAAAACCAAATTAAGATTGATTTCAGTCCTGCATTAATTCCCAGTCAGAGTACACATGTCTGCCATAGATTTCATCTTATATAGGGAAACGGAACAAACACCTGTCGTCCTAAATGTCATCTTTTTAAAAACTCAATTTAAGTTTGAGTTCTCATTTGCTTGTAATTTAAAATTGATGAAACGTCCCAATAAAGATAAGCTCTTTTAGGTTCCAGATATTAACTTTACTGGCACAAAACATCATTTCATTATTATTAGGGCAGCTCCTTTATTTAGTACAAGAGAATCTGATTTCATTATATATCACGCACATCTTTTTTTGGTATTATTTGTTGGGTTTACTTAAAGACATTTATCAAGGGAGTTCCACGTCACCCATCTAAAAAATTTTTTTTTAATGATAATTATTTTGTTTAAAGCTCCAAAAATTTTAGGTAAAGTGAACATGTTGAAATTGAGCAGCTACAAAAAATTAAGATTTTCCATTTCTGTAGTATCTGACCTTGTCAGACTTACTTAAAATATATAAAATATTATATAAGAATGTATTTATAAGATATAAATATAATATACATTTATATCATATTTGTATACTATATATTAATGTATAATATAACCATTACAAATAATGAGTTAATGATGAGTCGACACATGCATTATTTATGAACTCCTTAAAACTATAAATTAGAAATATTAATTCATAAATCAATCAATGAAGACCTTATTGAATGATTTCTGATTAATGCATGAATTGGCACTTTGATGTAAACTTTTTTTTAATGATCTTATAGAAATTTAGTTATTAATAATTAATTAATGAGTTAATGTTTAATATTGAATTAATGTTGGTAACAATGATGTGCCCTCTAAAGTAGTCTCTTCCTATTATTTATATTATATATTATATTTGTATATATTATTAACATTGCAAAATTTTTATTTTCTTAAGAGGGGTACATATACTTGTTTAGTTTTTCATTATAATAATTAATAAATCTTTAGTTCCTGATTAGTTCATTATTATCACCGGGTAGTGACTTATAGTTTATGGGTACATCATTATTTATTTAATTACTCATCAAAAATTAAATGATAATTACATTTCAACAAGATGTCAAGACTTCACAATTGGTCCATTATTCTTATCATTAGCACGTTATATTTTCATTATCAATTCCTCTATATAAATAAACACTTTCACTTTTTGTGACTGTTTTATTCAAGCAGTCGAGCTGTTTATAAGATATTCAGTTGAGTGGGAAGATGTCAGAGTAACCCATCATTAGGGCCTCAAGCACAAATAAAGCAGCTCAATTGAAGAACAGAGTCCACGAGAGGAAAGAGTCTGCTCTGTATGTCCATTCAAGCCTGAATCTTTTTTCTGAGCAGAAAACTCCCAGGGGCAGTAAACAGATATACTATATATGCTTTTTATATATATATATACTATATATACACGTTTACAAAAATCTAACTTTTTGAGTCTTGTTTGTTTACTTAGGAGTGAAGTTTAATTTGAGAGCTAGATCAGCCGGTGGCTGTTTTAATAGGCCAGCTTACTTCAAAGCAATCCTCATTAGCCTCATCACTGCGCTGTTGAATATTTAAAACTTAAGATCAATGATCTTGTTTCCTGCTAGCATATCCACTTTACATTTAGCATTTTTCTCACATTCACTCCCACTGTAACTTTAAGACAAACTCTTTACATGCAAAATTCAATCTTATAGTGAGTTGAGTTGCGTGTAAAAAGCCTTTGGTTACCAGCATGTTCAAAACAAGACAACAAAAAGAACCTCAACAACATCCGCCAGTTAATGGAGTTTCATAATAAATCTCTCTTGTTTCCAAACTTGTTTAAGTTCTTTAAAATACGACAAAAGGAATAAAGACTAATTACATGTGTGTAATATGTTTCTTTATATGTAACCCAGAATGCAATTACAAATATCAAAATAATTACACTATTTACACTTATATTGTAATGTAAACAAATATAAAAACAAATATAAAATGTGAATTATACATAAATTAAGAAAAAGAAACTAAAAGTCAAATACACAATTCCATAACAAAGTCATCAAATGTGATGTATTTCATATAAAGTGCAAATATTTAATTTTAGTATAACTAATGTAAACTTTAACTTCATACTGATACATGACTATAGGATGATAATGCATAATTTGTATGGAAATATGAAAGCTATATAAAACTAAGGTGTTCAATTTTTATGAAGATGTGAGGCTTTTCCCACTTTCTGTGGGAAACGATGGTTTAAATTTTCTACAAAAATTTTCTTAAACAAAGCAATTCTTTGGAGCCGTCTCTGCATCCATCTTTATCCATCATTATAACTGAGCTGAAGGCCAAACCAAGGACAATCCTGCAATCGGGCACAAGCGCAAATCCCAATTTCAGCAGGAGGTTTATAGGGCCGTTCTCTTCCCCTGTAGCTCGAATTGCTTTGTGATACTTTAAATGTTTGTCCTTTATGGATGTGGCTGCATGGTTCAGCTCCAGAGGCCACACAAAACATCCTTCAGCTTTTCCTGTAAGGGCTGCGGGGATGTTTAATGACCCAACACTGCTTCTCTTGGTGGCTACTGACTAGATTATGGTGCTTAACACTGACTCATATACACAAATACACATTAAAACACACCAACCTTTTGTAATATGACCAGAACACTATTTCTGTGCAAAGAGGCGTGAGCAGCTTAATTTTTAGCCACCTTGATTGAAGTTTATGAGGGTCAGTGCGTTCACCCCAAGCAGACTTGTAATAATGCATTGCAAGAACGATCAATCAGAGTGGAAGGATACCAGTATTGTATAAAGCAACAAATGAGTATGCTGCATCATGAACTCCTATGATATATACATAACACAATATTAAGTTTACAGTATTTAATTTTATAGATTATGCTCTAACAACTTTCTATGAATTAATAAGAAAAATAAATTTAAATAGTCTAAGAAAGAATGACATAGAGCAGTTGTTTCATAAGTACAGCCTCTGCTGGATATTGCAGATCTGTCTGGAGATATAGCAATGTAAAGGGTTATTTAGAGAGCAGCCATTGCCTGTCACTCCTCATTGCTGTTCGATTGCACCTCTAAACCAGGGCACCCAGCAAAACAGCTCATCTTTTTAAACCATGAATGCAGCAGGAATACAATTTCGCTCCTTCTACAGGCTGCTCTACCTGTCCATAGTCTTTGGGGAGATTTTAAAAGAGGGTTTGTGTAGGGTCCTGTTCAATCGTGTCAGTCTTTTGCGTTCTTGCTGTTTCATCAGTCCAAGGTTACATTTATGTAAGCACTCATTTGCAAAAAAAAAAACTGTAATAAATGGCAGGAAGAAAACATTAATCCACAGGAATCGTTTGCAAAATTTTACTTTTAACTCAAAGCATTTTTGATTCAGTTATGGACAACTTTACTTACATCTTAACTGAAGTGGTAACAAAAAAAAACATAAAAAGTTATTTTCATAGCTATAGTTTTATAGATAATTACAGCACATAAAATATTAATAATAAACAACCGAAACACTAATAATTGTAACAAGTAATTTAAACTCATGCCATCCCCGCAGAGGGAGTTCTCACCTTATTATCAACACCTAATGGCCACTTCCTGTTTGGAGGACATTTTATCTGGGCCTCACCATAATTCTACTTTACTAAGTATTAACAGTTTATCTGCATACCAATCACTTCTCTGTTGTGATATCTCTTGGGATTGTGATATTTTTTTGACTATCCGTCTTTTGGATTTTCCCAGAACTTCTATTGTTGATCAGACTGTTGTACTGGTGTTTAGCTGTGTGCTCTTTTGACATTGGCTCTGTTTTTGGATTACATTTCTCTTTGTTGTGCAAATCTGCAATTAAATTCTATGGCTTCCTATTACTATTTTTGGAATTCTATGGCTTTCGCCTCAATCCCATTACACATTATATAAACATATAACATAAACACTACAATTATTAAAATATGTAGTTTTTTGTTTATTAGGTTTTGTATTTACCGCAATGTTTTACAGTACAGGTTTTGTGATTACTTAAAAACACTTATTTGATAATTTTTTCTTATTTTAAATTCCAATTCTCATTATTTAAATTGTGCCTGCTCCTATTATATTTTGTGAAAGCAAAACCTTTATGTTGATGTGGTATAAAAGTTTAAATATCTAAATTTGAATATCTTTGTTTGAGGGGGTTGAGGCCCTCAATGAGAATTACTTGAGCCTTCGCAAATTTGAGACCAGTGATGGATAGACAGGGAAGGTGCAAGAAAAGAGTGATTTATGTCAGCTTGTAATAGACCCAATCAGTGAGGAGATGGAAACCTCTAGACTGTCACTGAGACAGATTAGTGATTGTAAGGTGACCTGAAGGCAGTGACATCTCTTGTTTATTCCCTTGGCCAGTTAACATCTGGATCAAATGCTGCCATGAGCTTAACACCAGAGGCCAGAGACATCTGTCAGTGCTGACAGGCCCACACAGATGGATGGAGGGAAGTCCACCTTATTTATTACTGTTTTGTGACATTGGAGCCACTGAAGCAGATAACAGGCCATAGGGTTTAACCATAACTTGCCCTTCAAACATAAAGTAAAAATAAGTCCCCAAACATTCCATCCTCATCATTGTGTTACAAGAAGATAATGTCTTCCTAATGAAAGGGGAGTCCAAGTCGATATATTGTGAACACAAGGGGTCTGTTAATTAAATTTGGAATACAATGGGTAAATTAATTATCACACTTAACATTTTTAACCACTAAAATGAATAACATAACAAATACAGTCTGTTAGTGTTTTTACATTGCTAAATAGGCTGCCACAATTGAACTGCAGCCTTTGTTTTGGTTTTATTTATATTGTATTAATAATGATATGTTCAAAACCAGAATAACAAAGATATAGGGTAATAATTCTTCCATTGCATCTACAAACACTTATTTGCTGAGCTGATTTTCGAGAAGGTTATAAGGGTTACCATCTGCTATAAAGAGACATACAATGCATGATTTCTTTTTTAATAGCTGACTTCAGAGAAAAGACAGGCCCCTTCACACCAGTTGGCAGCATCTGATGAGGAGTAGTGGAAAAATGGCGAAAAACAAGAATGTCAGGCAATCAGCCATCTGGAATACTCTGGCGAATGTTAGAACAATTTTCAGACAAGGAAGAGAATTGGCAGATTGCTTCCAAGAGGGCTCAATTTAGTTTGAAAAATGGTGCTCATATTTCTAATGGGGGATGCAGGAAGGGGGAACGAAGAATGTCTTGTCCAATCATAGTCTTTGGCTTCATTTCATTTGCATCCAAACTGTTCCAAAAAGAGAAAATATAAAAAGACAATATTTCTAACTGAAAGCAGGTCTTTTTGTTCTGCTTCTGATACATTTGGATGGGACCGTTCTCTCTTGATTAACCAGAATCTAAATATCAAGAAAAGGCTTTACATTTCACATCTGTTTCCCCCTTTGACTGTCTAATAGATGGCAGACTAACTCTCCCCACAGAGTTTTTGGAGATGGTGAGCAAAGGAACCAGATGATTCCATTCTGGGTGACTAGAGGTGATTCATCTTGGTGAAGCTGCCAAATGCAGCGACCCCCACACACCCATCCTCACACACAGCAGGATGAGCCCAAGAGACGGATGGAGCCAACAGTCAGCTTCACACCATTTACCTCCTCAAGGCTCCTGATGCCATGCAAAGAGGTATGTGTGAGTTAGTGTCTGTGCTGGAAAAGGGGGGTTACACATGAGCCTGCAAGAGGACAAGAGGGAAACAAAAACTGGGAAAACAGTAAATGAAGGACAATCTGCTCGTTGTGCATGACTGGTTAAATCAGAGATGCTACCTTGAGAGTTTCTGCCGAGAGAGTCTCTAGAGCACTCTGTAATTGTGACTGAATATAGCATTATTCACTGGTACATGAACACCCCATCTCTTCTTACTGCCGCTCACTCTCGAGACATATGCTTAAGGTCACACAATATCCCACTATGTAGAAGTACGAAAGCACAATATCAGAATAAAACACTGATGCACTCTTCCTATGGCCATTCTCTTTGACTGAAGTACAACATTTACAGTGTGTCCAAGAGTTGAAAGGAATCAGTTACTCAACAACAAATTGTTTTACCATCCAAGCAGTTCATGCTCTCTACTACAATGACATTTTCGTGTAGTAGAGTCGAATCAGTTCACAGATCCACAAGTGGTAACTTTTGTAAACCTCACTTTTAACAAAATTTTGCCTGTTTTACGTTTCAAATTATACAAGAACTTGTAGAATCAATTCATTTGTTATTACAAGACAATTTACAATAATCACTCTTTTAGGTATCTTGAGCTTCTTCAGAAATTATCTTGCTATTTATTTCATGGCAATAGTCAACAACATTGATGTTATTCAGTAGGTGCCAACTTTGGCTACTGGCATCCCTGATGAGATCTTGAATTTTTTTTGCTATTAAAGTTACTATTAAAACTTAACTCAATGTTAATGTATATTTTGTTTCATTTGATTATATTTGCAAGTCTAATGTCAACCTACTGCAAAACATTTAGCTGCTACGACGTGCTCACCACTTTATGATGGCGTGTTATGCCATTGAGAAGACTATGACGACAATTTACTTTACAATGCATATTTTTATTATGCTGATACAGTACCAAGTATTGCTTACAGTCCAAAACAATCATATTAGGTTAGTTTTTAAAATCCAAAGGCTCCACAAGAGTGCATGTGGATGGCAAGAGAATGTAAAAATTAACTACCAAGTAACCCTGTGTGTACCCTGGATGTTCAGCTGATAGTGCCCAGTTAACTAGTTAGTTGAAAATGTGATATCTGTAATGAGTGAATTTTATGTTAATAGACTATTTTTGATTAAATTACTGAAAACACTTCATGTGTAAAGGATTCTTTTAGCTAGTTAACTTTTTATTATTGTTAGCCTAATGAAAGGACAATTTTTTTTAATCTATTTTGTGACATGAAACCTAAATAATAATAAATGTCACATTATTCAGATGTTAAAATCCATTGATTAATTTGTTACTAAAACAGGCAGTAAACCAGACTCAACTAACTCTCTATTCAAGCTGAAACAATCAATTGTTCAGTGATGAGTGGCTCTTATGTGTGTCATAGAAGCACTAGATGCTGTCTGCTGCAGTCTGAAATTCTTCTAAGTATTCCAATTTAGCATTCTTATACATATATTGGTGTTCAGTTAATTTAATTCTATTGTAATTGGCAACAACCCATTGGTTGACAAAAAGATAATTTCAGAAAAAAAAAGTAAAAACTCATTTTTTATTAGAACTGAATGCCTCAACTGAATGCCTCACAGAAAAAGAGCATTTTTTATGTGAGGCATTTGTACCAAAGTATTTGTAGCCTTTTTACCAAAAACAGTTAATTAACAAAATTAATGCACAATATACAACATTAAAAAATAAAATATTTTTTTTACGTGGCTGCTGTAATGAACTGACTTTCACCACTGCCATTTTTTGCCTTATTGATGAATCCATCATTCAAAGATAAAATAAGTTAAGGTTTGTCAACATAAATGTCCTGGAATTTGCAGAGGTCATACTGCATCGTTTCAGGCATTGCCTGAGATGACTTGACTTTTTCTCTAACGGTAAGTGCTCTAAGCTACATAATATTGCAATACCGATACAATATATTTGTTTTAATCTTCACAAGACATTAGGACATAAGGCATTTATACAATTTTACACTTTTTGAGACAACCTCTTTCCATATCCATTGCACATTTCAAACAAGTAATTGCTTACACAGTGATAGCAAATTAACCATATCCTTCCAATTCTGTACTTCTCAGAACAAATAATTAAGTTAACTACTCTTTTTGAGATAGTAAGAAGCACACCTGGACATCCCAGCAATGACCAGTATTTGAAATTACATGAGTCCTAAAACCTTTAAATGTTATTTTTATTGCATACGCTCTTGAATAGAAATAAAAATCAGCCCCTTTTAACATCTTTTAACATTAAACCATTTTGTTAGTAGCCCAAGTAATTACAATTTTGTATTCTGCCTTTCTTCATTTCTAAATTTAGATGTCCTCTGTAACAAATAAACAGTGCACAGCACCAAGTTTGGGTTATGATTTTGCTGATGCCTTTTTCTTAACTCCACACATTCCTGTCACCTCCGCAATGTGTTATTCTGTATATAATATTTTGCATAGTGTCTCTCCCCTAATGTAAGTTGCTTTGGACAAAAGCGTCTGCCAAATGCATAAATGTAAATGTTATTTTTCCACCCAGGGCTCATATGTGTGTGTCTGTTTGAGTTTTTGAGCTAAGGACATACATTAAGTGAGTTTTAGAAAAGCTATGGCATCTTTCCCTTTAACATGCCTCTTGCAACGAATGCCCTTCCCTGGACACAATCACACTCACACATGATCTTACATCCACTGATTTACCCAACAAGAATCCAATTACTTAACACTGCTTCAGGTTCTATTGCTTCTTGGCTTCACCAGTTTGCCAATCCCCACGTAATCTCTTCTAACAGTCCGGTCCCTCGCCTTCAACACACACAGGTTTTTACTCCTGACCTCCTATAAGAACCTGATTAAATGAAAATCGTGATGCCCATCTCACATTCCCACGTCCAATGAATACCAATGAGAGACAAGTTTTACTGGCATTCTGTGCACCCTGATTTCTCTTCATTGTGATTGCCCTTGTGTTAGCTAAAAGTTGTCAATGGCTGAACTGACTTTATTGACATTCAAGTGCGTCATACAAAGGATTTTATCATAAGATAATTGTAATCTGGGAAATGAAATCAGTTTACAACCCTGATTGGATTGAAAATCCATAAATAATAGATTTCTGTTCAAACAAATATTTGTTTGACAAGCTTGTGAATGTTGGTGATATTTAAAGTAAAAAACAACAGCAGTTTACTTAAAGTTTAAGCTTGCTTAAACTTTTATAAATTTAACAAACTACTGTTTGAGGGGTTTTTTTTACCATTCGGTCCTCATCAATGCAAGAAACAGGTTCTGTAGTAGCTGCAAAACCCAGAAGAAAAATAATACTTAATCTAATCTGTACCAAACTCCAAAAGAAACAACGTGATCAAAATTAAATTTCTTTGGAATAAACTAGATTGATTAGTCTGACAAGCTTTTTATTGACAGAATCTGAAAGCATGTTAAAAAAACAATTGGTAACTTTGCATGTGGGGTTTGGTGATAGCGGCACTGCAAAAGCACTGTCTCCATATTGCTAATGGAACTGCCAGGCACTGCTAAATTACATGAAAAGTGTGCAGCCAGCTAACCAAATTAGAGACAAATGGTATGGCATTTGGAAAATCTCACCAAACAAGAGTGGACATTATAGATTAGAAAGCTTCCTTGGCCTGCCTTTGAATGTTGCTCATGAATTCAACAAGCATTTTAGCTATAAAAGGTTTTGGTTGAATGAAATTCACAATAAAGTAATTTCTAATGAAGTATAAGAGTTACACCTTTAAAGCGTAAGTTTAGTTAATTAAAATGAGTAATAACAGTTCTCAACAAAAGCCACCTGTAGCCTTCTGTTCCAGCAAGGTTTAAGAGGATTCATGTTTCAACCAACATTCAAACCAACTTCACCTATGACCCAAAATTACTTTACTTCTTTTTTAGGACTATGTATTCTCATTATAGCAACAGGTGCAATTATTGTGGAGAAAGTATGCCATTATGCCTTTATTCTGTTTTCATGAGAAAAGACTCTTGTATTCATAAAACACACATTAAAATCGCCCCAATGTCTATTCAGACAGGCATTGTTAGCTTTCATATATTAAGTAATAAACATAACGTCCATAAACTCAAGATTTCTCAGGCAATTAATTGGCCAGCTGTTCCAGAAAAACAAGGGGTCCATGGGGAAACTCTGGCTGGTCACCTTTATGACCTCATTTTCAAAGAGCAGCCAGGGGAAGAGCTCCACTAATGGCTTTGTTTACCTGTTAGTTCCACTTTGCACTTCAGATTTTGCCTTTTAAAAATGAACAACAGAGAGACAAAAGCAGGGCCAACAACAACTAGAACTATACAAGCTAAGAAATGCTTTAACTATGCATACACTAGATAATGAAATTGATTATTGCTTAACTATTTACAAAGCTTTTTATTGATGTTAATGCTGTTTTTTAAAGAATGACTCTGGAAACTCATCACCATCCAATTATGTAAATAACATGTTTGTGGTACACAAATCATATATTTTTTTAAATGTACAAATTTGCAATGTACTCTAAAATAATGTACTTTACTTTACTTTTATTTTACTTTTACTTAAAATATCCAAAAAAATGTAATGTTGCCTTCGACAAAATTTGATTAACTCCAATAATCAGTTCCATTTGTGTGTGGCTGAATAGGAGTAAAACCATTTCTTTTTTTCTGAGGAAATATCTGAAGCTGCCATGCCAAAATTGACGCAACAAATTTTTTCTTAATTGATTCAATGTCACATGACACAACAATTCACTGAATGTACTGTTTTTAATCTAATCAACAACAGTCATTGAGAATTTGAACTCAATTAGAAGATATTGATTCAGTCAACAACTCTTCAACAAAAATGAAGCCAAAATAAATATTTTTTTTTTTGCTCTAGTGTTTTTTTTTTTTTTTACTGTGTGGTTCTGCTCATTAGAATCGTACAAGAATTTACTAAACTGTTTATCGAGACCTAATCATGAAAAAGGTAACAAAAATCTTATGAAATGCAATAAATTAATTCAACATGCATTGTGTGAACATAAGTTTTCTCCATTGTGTCCTGGTTAGGGCAACAGACCGGCCAGAACTCACACTTGGCATAGAGTCCTCGAACAGATTGCCAGTCAATCGAAGGGCCACGTTCACACAGCATTCATGCCCACATTCACTGATGGAAACAGAGTCTTTTACCGTTTTCAATAGAACTGAAGCATGTTTTAGAAGATGTAATATTTGAACGATTCTAGTAACTCTCCCCACTTTGAGTCAGTAAGCAGTTGATTGACCATTTTGAGTGAGTGTTAAAATAAATAAAACATTTGTGATACTTGTCTATTTTTTTTTTTATTCTAACGTTTATTCAAATCTCATAATGCCACAATACACCTTCTCAATACTTGCCACTTAAGGTCTACAGGTTTTCTGACTAATAGTATCCAGCTGCAGATTCCCAAAGCCAGAGCCGAGGTAGTAGGTGGAGTCAGCAGGTAATGTGAGAAATGTGCTGTTATTAGTGTTCGGGTCTAAGCGGAAGCGTGACTGATTTGGGTGCCTGGGATGAATTTGGGAAGGATGAATTAGCTGTGTAAATTACTGTTGACAATAATTGATTTTATCTATAATATCACTCCACTCCACCTATCCAGCATTGGTGTTTTCATACTGGTGAGCAGCAGCTGGATACAGTATGTCTCTTTCTGATGGTAATAGAAAGCTGCTGCTTCTGAAAACCATTGAGCTGTTGATTGAATTATATGCACATAAGAGGACATCGAGGCATCAAACTTGGAAAAAAATCTTTTGGGAGACGTTTTAAAATACCAGAGTGAATGATTACCTCATTGTTTAAACTGCATATGGTCTGGTAGGATGTAATTTATTTGAGGATTAAGGCCTTTACACAGTGGGAAAAATTATCATAAACAAAGACAATTTTTTAAAAAGACAAAGGTGAATTAAATGCACCATTGGATGCAGATCAAACACAGCTTTACATGAAATCTGTGGAAAAATTATGGATTCAGCAATATGCAATGGTGACATTTTGATGAAACAACATAGTAAAAGCAGTTTTTGGGTAAATTCTTTATTAAAACAGAGGAGTCGCGATGTCTAAACTTCCTGTTGGTGCTGCTTTCTATGGAAGCCTGTTTCCGCCACTGAAGAGAAAAAAAAATTAGCTATTGTGGCTTTTTATCTCTGAATTCCATGGCAAGAACTCAGGATTCTGATATTAAGTCACAATTCTTAGAATTTAAGTCAGAATTCTGAGATAGTAAGTCGAAATTCTGAGAAATAAAATCAGAATTCTGAGAAATAAAGTCGCAATTCCGAGAAATAAAGTAAAATTTCAGAGATTAAAATTCAGAATTATGAGATAAAAAGTCCTCCCACGGCTTATTCCTGCCAACTCGTGGTAGTTCGTGATATATTTAATCTATTAATTCGTGCTCAGGGTCACAAATTACACAGTTTTTTTTACTTCGTGTCTGTCAGAATGACTTTGAATGATACATATTGCAATAAGTGTACTTAAATGGTATTATTCATCCAGACTGCTAGGAGAGTTGTAATTTTGTTTGGGCAGCGAGTGGATAAACGTAAACGCAGCTCGCAGAGAGACTGTGCTGGAGTATAGAGACCAATACCTTGACTGACAAAATGCTTTGATCTCTCTGAGCAAGCAGCTGCGATTGGAGCGCTTAGGGACCTCAAACTGTGGTAGAGGAAGCTCGATGAATGCTACCTGCATCCGCGGTCACAACCCCTGCGCCAGGGCCTGCTGTTTTGCCCGGACCTGCACACCGAGATGTCTAGGTCCTGGGATCAGCCTTACACGGCCTGCGCCTCTTCTCTCCTGATGTTCATTTTTATTCGAACATCCAGGGGATGCAGGAGCGCGGTTATGGAACGATCCAAGGTGAAGCAGACAATTGTGAGCTGTCTCTCCCCTGGTACAGTGTCGGCCCTGGGCTCTGAGCCACCTCGGCCTTGTTGGGGAGGGCTTATGGCACGGTGGTTACTTACGGCAGGTTTCAGGAGGCCCGGACCCAGTCCGCCTCCTTCCAGAGTTCTGCTGGGTGGGAGCAGACTCCCAAGGCTGCCACTTCTGTGTACAGGGAGGCCCAGAAGCGGAGCGTCGCTGCCCGTGCCCCTCCTGAGAGGTGGCAACACAAGCCCCATCCCAGGGAAATGGCGGGTCTGAGGACCATCATTTTCAATGATGAGGGGTCTCGGCTTCATTGAGCGACGTGCTTCATGGAAAGCTGTCCCCTCGTCATATATTCAGCTAACTCAGCCACCCTCGGTGCTTCAGGGAATGTGTGCTTTGCCCTTGCGCCCACCCAGGCTCTCGGTGGCCGGGGCTTCAGGTCTTACATTGAATCCCGTGCCTTTATCAGGATTCCTTTGTGGATCCCTGGCAAGCTTTAGTCGTGGACCAAGAGGTAGTTGTTAATTCCTGTTTCCGAACACCAGTGCCCTATTCTCGATCTGAGGCTCTTGAACTGTCGCACCGGTAGGGTGTGGCTCAGTGGTAGAGCGCATGCTTTGCATGTATGAGGTTCTGGGATCAATCCTCAGCATCCCAGGGGCATTGGTGATTTCCCTTTCTGTAAGTCGCTTTGGACAAAAGCGTCTGCCAAATGCATAAATGTAAATGTAATGAAGTTGCCATTCAAGATGCTTACCTTTAAGCAGGTCATGGCCCAGATCAAGTGCGGTGACTAGTTAGTTTCCGTCTACCTCAATTCGCCTACTTTCATGTCCCTATTTATCCTTCTCACAGAAAGTTTCTTCAGTTCGCCGTAGGGGGCACGGCTTATCAGTACCGAGTACTTCCTGTCAGCCCTACGTGAACTTTCTCATTGGAGGGACCCTGTTTTCCTGTTCCAGGGACCTGTTTTGGGGACACCGTGCCGTCGGGTGACTATCACCACGAACGGGCTGGGGGGGGGCAATGCTTGGGAACCGCGCTACACTTGGTCAGTGGGACCAGTCCCATCTCTCTGACACATCAACTGCCTGGAGTTGCTGGCCGTGTTTTGTGCACTTCTGCATTTCCTGCCAGACATCAGGGGCCATCACGTGCTTGTATGCTCAGACAATATGTTCGTGGTGGCCTACATCAATCGATAGGGGGGTTTGCACTCGCGTCGGCTTTGCAGATTGGCCAGTCGCGTCCTCCCGTGGACCCTAGGCAAGCTCTGCTCTGGGACCGAGACCTGGGGAATGGCGTCTCCACCATGGCGTACATGGTGGAGTTGATCTGGGAGAAATATTACAGAGCCCATGTTGATCTTTTGTGACTTGGGAGACCTCTGTCCCCTCTGGTTCTCTGCTCTCCCTCGCCTCTGGAGCTGCACGCCATGGCACAGGAGGGGCCAAGCCTTCCCGCATATGCCTTTCTCCCAGTAGCACTGCTTCCCAGAGTCCTGGAGAGGGTACGTCAAGAGGGCCTTCCCCTCCTCCTGGTGGCCCCCGGTCCATCCCAGAATGCCTGTATGTACAAGACGCAATATGTATGATTCAAAGTCGTTCCTACATACACAAAAAAACTGTGTAATTCATGACCCTGAGCATGAATCAATAGATTAAATATATCACGAACTGCCATGAGTTGGCAGGAATAAGCCGTGGGCGGAGACACAATGCAACAAATGAGGCTGAAGTGCCGACTTTCACACAGCAGTTCTGACTTTATATCTCAGAATTCCGACTTTTTATCTTAGAGTTCTGACTTTGTTTCTCGGAATTGCGACTTTATTTCTCGCAATTACAACTTTATATCTCAGAATTCTGACTTAATATCTTAGAATTGCGACTTAATTTCTCAGAAGTCTGACTTAGTATCCCAGAATTCTGAGTTCTTATCATGGAATTCAGAGATAAAAAGTCACAATAATTTATTTTTTTTTTCTTCAGTGGCGGAAACGGTCTGGGAGGCAAAAGAAAAGACTTAACTCAAGGTTTTGGAAGATTCTCTCAAAGAAAACAGGAGATATGACTGTGGGGGAGATGTTTTAAATAAAGCAATTTCAGTCATCTTTATATGCATTCAATATCTGTTACAAGTTTTTCATTATTTTCTTTTTTGGCCCTAATTTATAACTGTATAAAGTTTTCATTTTGCAGCCACTAACTTTACAAGCCATATAGTTAAAAAAAAAAAATAATGTACAATTCATTCTACCAAGTTGACAGTTTTCAGTGACGTGACAGCAACCTGGATTGTGATTGGACAGATGTGTTGCAGTTACCTGCTGTGAAAAATCAACCCTGTAGTGAAAACAGTCAATTATATCTTTTAATTTCACACTGTTACTTTGGTATTATGAAAGGGACCACTGATAAAATATTATTGGTTTTGTTAGCAGTTATATTAGTTTGCTAATATAGTTTGCTAACTATTTAATAATAGTAATAATGCATTCCTTCAATTAAAATAGCGCTTTTCCAGACGCTCAAAAACACTTTACAATTATCAGAGCAATAATCCTGGCCAATTCCTCTGTGCATCACGACCTCACCGTTCAGTTGGAATCCTCAACAATCACCCCTTGTCCTTCAGTCAGGAAACTGGGAGTGATTTAGGATGAACTGCTGTGCTTTAAAGACCACATCACCAAGGCAACTTGAGCATGTATATTTGCACTGTACAACATTCGAAAGATCAGGCCCTTCTTTTTCTGAACACGCATCTCAACTCCTGGTTCAGGCTCTGGTCCTCTCATGTCTGGACTACTGCAATGCTCTCTTACCAGGATTCCAGCAAACGCGCTCAAACCTCTGCAGATGATCCAGAACTCTGCAGCTCGTCTTATCTTCAAGGAACAAGCGAGCTCACGTTATTCCCCTCTTCATCACTCTTCACTGGCTCCCCATTGCAGCTCATGTTTTCAAATAAGTGATGCTGGCTTACAAAACATCTCCGGATCAACCCCTGTATACCTCCACAAGCTCATACACTCTTACATGCCCTCCAGGACCCTGCGCTCAGAGAAGGAGAAGGGCCTCGTGGCTCATTACATTTGATAGATGGCGCAGCAGTGATAATAGATGAAAATCTGTTATTTTCTGTAAATGAGCAGTATGAATATTGTCCTAACACATGTGGAAGGAACCAGTAAGATGTGCTAAAGTCCCTAGCGCATTGTTCCATATCCCATTAGAGCAAAATTTGGAAAACTAATAATTAGTTACAGAGAAAATGCTAATCCATGCTCAAATGCTCAAACTCATTAGAGGATGTAAAGGGATGTAAAGGTGGTGTGATAACACCTACGTGCACACTTTAGAAACAGTAAAAAAAAAGCTTAATCACAGATATTTTTCACACAAACTAAAGAGAAATGATAGAAACAGCATGAATTCTGAATTCAGTGTGAGCTTCTGTGAAGAAAACATCGAGAAATCATTTGAAATTGAATGAACTGGCAGCATCGGTTAGTTGGAAATAATCTCAAAAAGATCATTAAAGACACAAACTAATTTGGACTTTGTTGTTGCTAAACTAGCACCATTCAGAAACATCCACAGTCAGTTTCCAGAGGTACAGCATAAACCCTTATTCAGTCTATTAAGAAGCCTTTTCAGGTGTCCCAGCAACAAATGCAAGAAAAGCTGCATTCAGTAACTAATCTTTTAGGATGAAAAGGAACATTTATTAATCAGTTCCATTTGTGTGTGGCTGAATAGGAACAGTTTTTTTCCAGGGGAAATATCTGAAGCTGCCATGCCAAACTGGCTCCAATTACAGTCGTTTCTGTATGTGGAATTACTTTTCTTTTGCATTTATTATTATTCTTTTTTGCTTATCATGTCATAGAGTTCTTATCGTATGCCTCAAAAAGAGTTCAGGATATAGTTCATGCTATGGGTATTTTTAGTATGATATTTCTGAACACCCTATACGAGGGGGAATGATGTGTTGCACATGAATGACGCTGCATTTAATGCATTTAGCGCATGTGACACATACACTGCTACCCAAACAAGATCATAACTGAAATTCACAATAAAAATATTTAATTTTATTTAAGGCACCTTTATGGGCACTTGTACAGAATATTAAAACAACAGTACTTCAAAAAAGAAAATACAACATTACCCAGTAGTTTAATGCAGAAAGTACAATAAAAGTAAGAAAGGCTTGACTGAAGAGAAATGTCCTACGGTTGTTGTTTTATTTGACTGTTTTTACATTTTAATCAGTATGTGGGAGTCTCTCGATTTGCTTGGGGTGCAGCAATATTTTAAGAGACTGTAACCACCTACCAACAGGCCCTCACATTCATTCACATATGTTGTGAAGTGAATTTCAATTGTGATTTACACAATAATAAATCTCCATTCACTTTTGTTGTAATCAAAATATTAGGTTCTGCAGTACTTCATAAACAGCAATTCCAGGAGGGCTGTAGCCCTGCAAAGTTTAACTTTAAGAAACCTTCACTAATTAAACTTCTCTTGGCTTGTTTGAAGCTACTGCTGTGTCTAATGAAACAGAGTTGGAACAAAAGCCAGCAGTGGCCCTCTAGGAATTGACTGTGGGAGCCATGCTATTTCATAAGTTGCTGTTTCATATGGCATTAAGCTCACAGGCTTTTTTACAAATAGTTTCTAGCAGTAATTCAGGGCAGGAAAGAATGTTTGTACAAAGCAATTTGCTTCCTCATTCTTTCCTTTCATGAATCACTCTTTACAGGCCTATCAATCTCTATTTCTAAGCACAAATGCAATTTAGTAGTTGTTGCAAAGTGGTTCTAGCTTTAAAAAAACTCTTTAAAAGGTTTTGACAGTGGAATTGGTATTTTGTGAGAGTAAAATAACGTAAATGAATTTCCTTCAGTTGCATGGGAAAAATACCCTCATTTTACTTGGCCCAGCTCTGGTGTACTCAAGTAGTTTTGTTTGGCTTCAGTACCACAAAAAAAAGACAGATATGGGTAACAGGTGACCATACAAAGGTCATGACTGGGCTATGACTGAATTTTTATGTCTGGCCCATGAATATTATATCTCTTCATGTATGGCCCAAATACCAGATGCCTTTCATGAATTAGACTGAAGTCAAAGAGTGATCTTTGATTTTTTGTATCAAATACACATAAAGACATGTACAGAAGAACATTTATTCATTCATTCATCTTCATGTTGGCTTTCTTCCTTTTCGGGGTCGCCACAGCGGAATGAACCGCCAACTCTCTGGCATATATCTCTGGCAGCGGATGCCCTTCCAGCCGCAACCCATCGCTGGGAAACATTCACAAACACATTCACTCTTTAACACTATCACACTATTAACACAATCGTTCTTACTCAATTCACTTATACTGCATGTCTTTGGACTTGTGGGGAAACCGGAGCACCCGGAGAAGCCACCTGCCCCAGCCGAGCCTAGAACTAGCAACCTTCTTGCTGTGAGACGACCGTGCTACCCACTGCGCCTGTACAGAAGAACAAATTTTCTAAAATCAGTTTGCTTTCAAAGAGACGAGTCGAGACAAGGATGCAGGTAATACAGAGATGAGAGATGGAACAGGAGAAGCTTCAGTGGAAGTTAACAATGATTATAGCTTGGAGTTGAAGAAGTCGAAACAGAAGAGTCGTTGAAGAATCGCATTTGCTGGATGTGTGATGACTGGAAAATGTTTCTTTTTTACTGAAGAGTGATTGGGTGAGGTGATTTTTACAGAAGTGTTTGGGTGACAACGATGATAAGGAGCAGAAAATCAACAGAGGATAACCAAGGGGTGAGTAACTCCTTTCACACATGTAGAACACAGAGTACAGTATTGGCAAAGCTAAAATATGAATCAAATGTAAACTGAACTAAACATATATATCAACAAAACCAGGTTTTCATGGTGCAAAAAAACAGATTACTAACAGATTATTACACAAATGCAAAGGTAGCATATTGGTCCCCATCCCAACTTTTAATTGTTAAAATGTTAAAAGGTCCTCAAATTATTTAGACTTAATAAAAGTCCTATAAATTTTGATTATCATTTATTATTAATAAAGCATAGGCAAATAGTCAATAATTTATAAAGCATTATTTCTATGTAATTACATTGTTAAATTTTTTTATCAGTTTATAAAATGTACTATAAGAGTGTTATTTTTGGTTTGTAAGCATCTATTTAATAAGCATAATAATATTAATTTCAAGCTTTATTGGAGATTACTTAATCATTTAGAAAGAATATTTTTTTACTATTTTAAAACTACGGACTCATAAAAATAATGTTATGTAGTTTTTACAACGTAATTGTGTCACTTTTATCATTGTTAAAACATATAGTGACAGTTACTCAGTGTGAATAAATTATGTGTCAACACACATTCCTGCTATAACTAAACTAATTCAGATATAAAACAGGTATAAAACATTCACTTGCTGCTAGTTAACTGTTTTTTTGAGCTCATGTAAAGTGAGAAATATTTATGACTTGTTTAAGCATTTACACAAGACTAAATATTTCAATGGTTTTTCATTTTTCTGTTTAAAACAATAGAGCCTTTAAAATGTTTTACAAAGCATAAATAGTCCACACAAAATGAAAAAAACTGGCAGCTAGTGAATGTTTTATAACTACTGAATGTATGAATGTGCTTTCCAATAAGTTTAATAATCATTTATTAACACATTCTAAATGATATCATGAATCGCTTACAACTAAAAGTTTTTTAAGTAGTGAAAAGTTTAATTCATAAACGATTTTCAATAAAGTATGGAATTAATGTTATTAAGCTAATTATATAGACACTTAGAAAACAAGAAAAAAAATTCAAGTTACATTTATAAACTATTTACAAATATTTAATAATATAAAAACAATGCTTTATACATTATGAAGGAACTATTCGCTAATTCTTAATTAATGTCATTGTGTAGTTGTCATAAAATGTAAGCAAAAACTGCAAAAATATCTATCGCAAGTCATTTGCTTTCTGTTAAACACAAGGGAAATTTTCAATTTAACATAATATTTTATTGTTGGCTATTACTCATTTGATCCTTTGTCAACCTCTGACTCTGCAGTCAAAAAAATTATAACATAATTGTAACATGTCATCACTCGAGTTGGGATCCATTTGCAGGCTTTTATTAACAACGTAGTCAAGGAACAGGCGGGTAGTCAGGGCAGGCAGCAAAGATCGTAATCGGAGAACAGGCAGGGTCACAACAGGCAGACTTATAGACAGGGTAAACGCTCAGAGTTGCAGCACAGAGACAAACAAGACTTCGCCTCGAGCAAAGGGAATCAGTCTGTTAAATACTGGTGATAATGTTCCTCAGCTGGATGTGTAATCATGGCGGACCTGGGGTGTAATGTTCTTCAGCTGGGTGTGTAATCACGATGCCCCTGGGGTGTCTGGGAAATGTAGTGTGGTGCAGGTGGAGGAGCAGGAGTTAGTGCAACAAGGGTTCCCTCTGCTGGTTAGAGGAGGGAGTGACGAGGTTAGCCTCTGTGACATAGCCCCCTCCCTATGAGCGACTCCTGGCGCAATGAGGCAGACGGTGACGGGGTCTCCCACGTGGTCGAGGAGCCGGCTTGTTTGGGTGGTTGCGGTGGAAGGTCTCCGTGAGGCCTGGGTCGAGAGTGTCCTCCGCGTTACCCAAGAGTGCTCCTCTGGACCGTACCCCTCCCTGTGCCTAAGAGGCAGTCCAGGGAGGAGCTGGTGGCAGGAGCCATGCCACAAGAGTGGACCTCAGAAACAAGGCCTGTGGCATCGGCAAGAGCAGGCGAAGAGCAGGTGCCGGCGGAGCTGGGCAGCGGCGCTCGGGTGGCGCCGGCAGGCGCAGAGTAGGCATCGGCAGAGCTGGGCAGTGGCGCTCGGGTTGACGCCGGCAGGCGCAGAGTAGCCATCGGCAGAGCCTGGCAGCGGCGCTCGGGTGGTGCCGGCAGGCGCAGAGTAGGCATCGGCAGAGCTGGGCAGCGGTGCTCGGGTGGCGCCGGCAGGCGCAGGCGAAGAGCAGACGTCGGCAGAGCTGGGCAGCGGCGCTCAGGTGGAACCGGCAGGCGCAGGCGTTGAGCAGACGTCGGCAGAGCTGGGCAGCGGCGCTCGGGTGGCGCTGGCAGGCGAAGAGCAGGCATCGGCAGAGCTGGGCAGCGGCGCTCGGGTGGTGCCGGCAGGCTTAGAGTAAGCATCGGCAGAGCTGGGCAGCGGCGCTCGGGTGGCGCCGGCAGGCGCAGAGTAGGCATCGGCAGAACAGGGCAGCGGCGCTGGATTGGCGCCGGCAGGCGAAGAGCAGGCATCGGCAGAGCTGGGCAGCGGCGCTCGGGGTGGCGCCGGCAGGCGAAGAGCAGGCATCGGCAGAGCTGGGCAGCGGCGCTCGGGTGGCGCCGGTAGAGCATGGCAGCGGCGCTCGGGTGGCGCCGGCAGGCGAAGAGCAGGCATCGGCAGAGCTGGGCGGCGGCGCTCGGGTGGCGCCGGCAGTCGAAGAGCAGGCATCGGCAGAGCAGGGCAGCAGCGCTCGGGTGGCGAAGGCAGACACGGAACCTGGAGCGGCGAAGGCAGACACGGAACCTGGAGCGGCGAAGGCAGACACGGAACCTGGGGCGGCGCCGGCAGACACGGAACCTGGGGCGGCGCCGGCAGACACGGAACCTGGGGCGGCGCCGGCAGACACGGAACCTGGGGCGGCGCAGGCAGACTCAGGCGCAGGGGCGGCGCAGGCAGACTCAGGCGCAGGGGCGGCGCAAGAAGCAAGACGGCATAACAAGACCCCCCAATATTAAGGACAGGAGCATGGCACACGTCAGCCAAGACTCTCCCTTCAGCCTCAGGGATCAGCGTTTCCGGGGCAACACTGGCGTGGTCTCCACTAATCCTCGAAGCAGTAGACTCGGTCGTACTGACTGAAGAGAAAAACTCCTTTTCTTCTTCTTCCTCTTTTTCGAAGGAGGTTGTGGTTGTGGCACCGTGGAGGTGTCTAGACAGACCTTCTAAGGGCAGGAGACAGAGGGAGTCTGGACGGGGAGTTTAGCACAGGGTACGTGGGGAGCGCGATTCTCCACCTTGGAGGGATCTGAGGCCCTAACGGGCTCAAAAACTTGAGGACTGAGGATAGGAAGCCCATACCACTCTGGGAGGGCAACCTCTCCTTGTTCTCCTCGCTGGTGGTCGGCTGGGTTCTTGTTTGGTTGCTGCACTCTGTCCTGTGATAACTCTAGCAGTTTATCACCCGCACTTTTGTCCTGATCACATGTCCTACTTAAGCTCTCCATGAACTCCAGAAATGTGAGAAACACAGTGCCTCCTCTCCATACGGTCGTGGCCCATTCTAGTGCCCTCCCGGTTAGCAGCGAAACGCGATCTTACTGGTGTCCGTGGTGTAGAGCGTGGGTTGTTGGCGAATGAAGAGGGAGCACTGCTGCAAAAATCCCTTGCACTTCGTCGGGTCCCCGTCAAACCTCTCGGGAAAGGCGGGGCGAGGACTGATCTGTGGCGCTTCTGCAACAGCGGGAGCCGCGTGAGCGTTCGTAGACGTCATGGCTGCCGGTTGAGAAGGGACATGCAAATTCTGAAGCGCTCTGACTAATTCCTTGGTGAGGGATGTCAGGCGATTCAGCTGATGTTGGGTGCGCGGCCAGTTGATTCGCCTGCGTAGACAGCGCTGAAGACAGTTGTGAGAAACTCACTGGCATATGTTTTACGCAGCGGATGCCCTTCCCTGCCGCAACCCATCGCTGGGAAACACTCACACACACATTCACACTTTAACACTATGGGCAATTGTTCTTATTCAATTCACTTATTCCGCATGTCTTTGGACTTGTGGGGAAACCGGAGCACCCGGAGAAAACCCACGCGATCACGGGGAGAACATGCAAACTCCACACAGAAATGCCACCTGCCCCAGCCGAGCCTAGAACCAGCAACCTTCTTGCTGTGAGACGACCGTGCTACCCACTGCGCCACCGTGACGCCCAGATCAAATAATTTAAAATTAAATTATATTATGCAATTAACATGTACACAATTTAATCTAGTTGTGTGAACTTAATATAACTATAGCACATTCACTCAAAACTCAAGCGTTATCTCAACATATTTTAGGCAGATTGAGCCAATAAGATCAAATCTTTTTCATTTTAATTATCTTGTGCAATTAACTTGTACACAATTTACTTTTGTTGAATCAACATGTTATAATTATCATACTATTTCCACACAATTGAATAATGCCATCATAACAGATTTTATTAGTTCTTATTAGTTGTTCTAACATTTTCTTCACAATTAAGGAATTGTAAGTACCCTTTCATTTAGTTCAGACTGATTCAAAATAACAATAAATATACAATAAGCTTAATTTAATTTGTTTCAAAATATTGTATTTGATTTAATTGATCGAAATACAGATCAAATTTTTTTTGTAGTATGAACAACTTTCCTTGCATGCTTAACTATACATTTAAAAAGTGAATAATCAGCTAACTATCCAGCTTTTTTTGGAAATAGATTTAACATTCTCGTCAACTATAGAAACACTGACCACAAATTTTGACTGACCACGTTTGCGCTGAGGCAGCCATCATGCTCAAACATGCGATTGCTCAGCAGACTTCAACTGCATCCTGCCATTGCTGTCCTGATTAGAAAACCATCAACAGCTGTTTCTTGCCTTGCATCTGCCAGTGCTTAAATCAGAACCCCCTCAAGTGATATCACTGTAAATATGAAGAGGATAACAGTACTAGTGAGTGGACATGTGTGTAAGAGAGATGTGATCCATCATCTCATAAGAGAGCCAAGAGCAGATGTTAAATCCCACAGCACTCCTGGCCTATCCCTCCTCCACGCAACTCATGTTTTCCTACATGGTCGAGCTCTCTTCTTTACAATATTATTGCCATCACTATCTGACAAGCAGTCGGCTGCTGAGAGGAGCTGATAAGGAGCGCCATGGACAACGTCTGAAATTGAATCCTGTCCAATTGTGGCATTGATGAAGTGGTTTTCATACAGTAGCGCATGCAATTGTCTCTATCACACGTCCTGCCCAGGCTTATTAAAGATACCTTGTTTACTGAGCCAAAGCCAAGTCATCTTGCATCTAAATAACATGATCGAATAACGGATTTTCTATTGGTGCTGTTTATCTCTGTGACAAGGGAGGCACTGAAGCCTTTCATAATGAGAGCATGTCTCTTTACTTAATGTCTTTTAAAGAGCACCCACACCCCCTTTGCATTTTCGTTTTCTCAGTCTCTCACCCGCTATTTGCCTGCCTTAGGCCAGCTTTGAGAAAAGGATAAAGTTCAGCACAATTGATCATCTCCCCGACTTTGGGGATGAGTCAATAACTAGTGGCCTGCACTGGAAAGAGAGGGTGAGAGAGGGAGATAAAGAAAGAGGGAATGGGGAGTAAGAACAGGTGTTGAACCCCCTGAGGATGACTTTGACAGAGAGAAAAGGATAGATGAGAGAGAATCAATTGTGAGTCACGCTTTTTTTCTCACGTCAAGTTGCTGAACATTACTTCGTCTAAAAGTGGAGCTCGCCTAAGGACACAAGCAAGGTCCAATCTCAGAGTTGTCAAAGACTGAATCATTTGTTTTGGGTTACAGTGTCAACATTCAAATAACTTTATAAAATGTTTGAAATCTATCGGCATTCTTGTTAAAATGTTATTTTGTGTTGATGTATCATTGGTAATATTTTGATAAATTAATATAGATATTTCAAATAGTGCTGCTGCTGCTTTGTTTCTCTCAAGAAATCAAAGCGCTAATGTTATTGCCAATGATATATAAACCTTGTGCAGTTTATTATTATTCTAAATATTATTCTAAAAACGTTTTGTTTTGTGTTTATGTTTTCGACACTTTTGAAAGAGATTAATTCAATGGAGTTATTAAGATAAAACCATTATGGGTGCTAAGCCCCTAATGAAAACAAAGCATACACATTGTTTACCCCTTCAGATCAAGGCCCGCAACATAACTTTTTTATTACATTTTTGTGGACAGCAGGATGTCTAAATATACTATGTCTAATATCTAAACCACTAAATATAGGACAATAAAAAAAAAAGTTGGAGGTGTTTTGTACAATACAAAAATGTGTTGTTGAACGCTAAATACAAAAATGATACAAAATTATATATTATTATCATGATCTGTCAATATCTGTTTTGTTGATCCTTGTCGCTAGAGGGCAGATCATTGACAGTCCTTCCCTAGTTTTTGGTTTTACCTTGTTTTCAGTTATCACTCTTTGTTTATTCTGTTTTCCTTTGCCGCATGGCTCAGGTCATGTGACTGAGGGTGACCATCTTTGATTTGTTTTGTCTGTTTGAAGCACATGGTCTTGTTGTTTTTCCCACTCTTCCCGCCCTTCTCATTTTCTAGTTAGAACTTTTAGTTAGTTCACGTGGGATTTCCCTTGTTATGTTTGATTGGTTTCCCTTTACATGTTTCCCTCAGTTTTCTCTTCCTTGCGGTACATTACTCATTATCCGTGCATTCTTCCTGTTATGCCTCTCATGTTTGTTATTCGTAGTTGCTTTCATTCTGTTATTTAGTCTGTCTGTTTAATCCAGTCTTTAAATTTTATGTTGTTCATTGTGTTCCCCTTGTGGGTTTTGCTTTGTTTGCTTCTCTGGGCTTTGTTTCTTTAATAAACTTCTATTTAAAGACTGTCATGCAATTGGGGTCCGCATTCTTCGCTTGGTCGTCGTACCCTGAAAGTTATACAAAATAAAAATGTTGCGTTTGGAGTTTTCAGATTTCAACATGCAGCTGTTTTCTACAAAAAAATAAATAAAATAAATATAGCACAAAATTCTATTTACATTAAACAAGCCATAACTTGACATAATTTGTCTACAATGTCCATTTTAATTGACACATGGTCTGAATAGGTTACCTAAGATACTCCTAAGAATTTACACATCGATGTTGCAACTAATAGATCAGTAGACTAAACTGATTAATTGCAATGTTTGTACAGTGGCATGATCTGAAAAGGTTTTTATCAGGTTGCCAGGGCACACTTTTCTGAGTTTAAATTCAAAAGTATAATGTGGTTTATAGGTCAAAAAGTGTCATGGCTTCATGGAAATATTTTTGTATACTTTTTTCCATTTCACTGCATATTTGTGGAACATTTGGAAGATTCTTTAAAGACTTAAATATGAATCATTCCACAGCAAAATATTTTAATTCTGTTTTCTGAATGTATAATAAAGGTAACTTGGCTTGGAGCATCCTGAGAGCATTGCATGAACAATATTTAAGGTTAATGCTGATATTTAGAAAATGTTTAGGTAAAAAAAAGAAGAAATAATAATGTATATTATTAATTTATATTTATAATGTCCGATGTTCTTAGATCCAGCTGAGTTTGTTATTCTGGTGAGAGGATATAAAGGCTTGGTTTTAGAGGTGGTAAAAAGGGGTATAAATCCACCGTTGAGATGAACAAATACTTAAACCATGGAGAGATATACCTATTGATGCAGCTTTCAGAATTCTATTGGCATTCTATTAGAATTCTATTCTTTCTATCTTTCTTTTTTCTATAAAGGATTAGGGTCAGAGAGTTGAGTTAGTTCCAGCTCACAAAGTCTAAAAGTTAAACCTGAAAAAGTTGATTCTAAAACATTAACCTAGAATAGAAGGTTGATTCCAATTATAAAAAGTAAAATGTTTTATTTGCTGCCATTAGTATTTTAGTATAAGATAAAACATTTATTCTCTGAAGCAGAATAAACCCATTAAAACATGTGTGCCATTACTCATCCACTGTAATGCACCATGCAGTCTGCCATGACTCAGACAATGGTACATGCACAAGAGGTTTATTTAAAAAAAAAAAAGATGCTAAGGAACATGGCCAAATTGTAAACAATCTTAGAGAACATTGCTTGAATGAACCAAAAGTACTTCAACAGTTTATGGAAGGTTGCATTATCTGAGCTAAGAGGTTGTGCTTTAATCCACGTTAAACAGGAGGTCCTAATGGATGGTCCTAATAGCTCATCTGCAGGTCTGTTATACTTGAACACAGTCCTTCTACCACTCCACAGTCACACGACCCTGCATTTCCCTGCTTCTTTTCCAACTCAAGAGCTTTTTACCCCTAAAAAACATAATGGAAGACAAGAGCAAAAAGCACTTAGGGCAAAACACAGGCTGATAGAAGAACTTTTTTCTTTTCCCTCTTCATTAGTTTTCCTTCTTTTTAGATTTTATTTAAATATTTATACTTCGCTAGAAGGTGGGCTTTTTTTTTGTTTAGCCAAGAAGAGTTGAGGGATATTTTGGCAATTAGATGGTTTAACATATTTTATTTAATTCTCTTTAATTAAGCATTGATTGTGAAATATTTCAACATGACTAGAGAACATTCCTATTTCAAAGGTTGTTAAAAATCAGTGTGCGTCCTCATTACTGTACAAGAATGGCGCATTACTGAGCATGCATGGCATTAAATTGAATATCTTTGGACATCGCATGATGAGCTTACACCCATTGCATGTTATATAACATTGTTAACAAGAATTTAAATATGCCACCTTTTATTACCAAGTGTAAGCAAAGCAGAATGATTCATAGCTCCTTCACAATGCTCTTATGCTTTTACGCTCATCAGAATTAATCCAGAGTCTGTTGAAAAGTATTCATCTTTGTAAAAATTATTGTCCTAATCCTCATAATGGAAGGGTAGTAGCAGAACCCAAACGCACAACAGCCAGAGGTTCAGTCAGTCTCTTTATTATTAAACAGAAAATAACAACTCAAAATAGCCCACGAGGGGCAAAACCTCCAATAACTAAAGTAAGCAAACAAGTGTAAGATGAAAGGCTAGAAGAAGAAGAGGTCTTATAAAGAAAGAAAATTAACCTAAACGAGAACAGACACAGGTGATTTAACTCAACCGAACTAGGGACAATTCGACACAAGTGGAAAACAATCAAGACAGTGAACAAGACAGGAGAGAATCTACAAACTGCAAAGAAATAAACAGAAGCTAACTCTATAATAGCTGAAAACAAGAAGACTAAAACACCTAAAACAGTAAACCAAAACAGAACCCTGACAATGATAGGTAAGGTTAAATCCACCTCTCGAAAGAAAATCAACCTCAGAGCTTTCAATCATATCAAGTTAATTTCTATTTAAAATTTGTCTAAAATGGGAAACAACAACAGAACACTTTTAATTGAATTATTTGTATTGTGTAACACTTTAAAATTCATTGTAGTATTTTATGTCAATTGAGCACTTTACAGTGAAATGTACAATGTTTACGGTTACATTTGAAGGAAGTAGCTACGTTTTCAAAAGATAATTGGACACATGCATCAAATAAGATACTATAAGATAATTATATAATAATTCAAGACAATCCTGTTTTTGTTTTAATAAAATCACTTTATCCATTAAATGTAATAAAAAATAAAAAAAATACTGAAAAGACAGGTCCTGTCACAGCCTTAACAAACCGTTCAGTAAGAGCTATAAATATTGGGACAACAGTGGTGTTCAAAGTTGGCCCTGAGAGCCACAACTCTGCAAATTTTATTTTCAAACTTGCTTTGTATGCATACTTTACAAGGTCTAAATAAATGTTGTTAGGTATGATTCATATTGGTTAAGGTTATGCGCAATAATGTGGTCCTCCAGATACAAGTTTGATCATCTAATTGTAGTAGTATCTATCTCCAAGAAATCAATGCATTATTGAAACATGACATCTCCTAATTTAACTAAAGGCGTTCACTTCGCAAAAGAAGGTCAGTTGCAACAAAAAAAAATACAGAAAGCATGAGGTATAAAATGTTTCATCCACATTAAAAATTTTCTTCTAAAGTGTTTGATCTAAGCAAATTGATAGTAATTTCACTGCATCCAAAAAAACAACAAAAACTTTCTATCCAAGTCCAAAAGGCCAAATACCAGTCTGCCATGCACAGATACTGCATACATAAGCTGAATGGTGTTAACTTTAATGCTTGTCCCTTCTTCTTTATCACAATATGCACACTATCCCTGCAGATTTGTTCATCTTTTTTTCTTTCTTTCAAAAGAAGCTGCTGTCAAAACAGCTAAAAACTGAAGTAAAACTCCAAGAACACCAGTGTCAAACTCAATTTGCTCTATTTGAGAAAGTATGAACTCATACACATTTTTAAGGTAGTGTCAGTTACTGAAATATATAATGTGCTTTAAAAAAATTGAATGTATATGATTCACATTTTAACTGGAAAACAAGGGCTAACCTTGAACTGGTTTGTATTAAAAACAGACACAGGTGATTTCTGGTTGTCATTTCTTGGAATTATGCAGATTTAATGGGTCAGATAACTTTGTACTCTCCTAACCTGACTTTCTTCTGTTAGGCTACATGCACCTTCAGCATCCCATCTTAGACAGAACTCTTCAGCACTGTACCTTCTCATGTGTGGGTTTTCCTTCAATTACTATATTTTCCTTCTGCAATACGAAAACATGAATTTAGTTGGATTGGTTATTTACTGTCCACATTTTTTATTGTAAATAATAAATAATAAATTGCAGTAGTGGAGTCGATTGTCCTGTAACTGGAAAGTTGGTGGTTCTATCCCCACTGGGTCTATTCTGTCATTGTCACCATTTCCCTGTATGAATGTGTGTGAATGGGAGGATGTGTTCAGTTTAAATAACTTTGCAGCAATGTTAATGTTTAGACATTTAATTCAGTTATACAATAGCGTCATTACAATGCTGTTAAGCATTACATTATGAAATAAAATAAAGAATAAAATAAAAATACAGATTTAGTATCATAAAACTGTTTAGAACTACCGCAGGCAGACTGTTAAATGAATGGATTATCTTATTTATCTCAAATCCACAAAGACTACGTTGCCCACCTGCAGACAGTACAGCACCTAAGTAGTACAAATTAGCTGCATACAAAAATACTAGCATTCTTAGCACGCCAGTTAAACTGGCTACATAGCAACATTACTAAACTGACACTAAAGCTGAACACTGTTTACTTTTGCAGACTAAAGAAAACATATTGTCCAAGTTAGTTATTGTTTTTTTTTCAACTATTAAATAATCAATGCTTTCAACACTTTTCAGAGTCTGTTACATCAGAAACAGTTAGCAGGACACACAAAGCAAAAATGTCCTGCTTTTTCTTATAATTCTGGCAGAAGGATAACCATTTTTTATTGTACCGGTCTCTCTCTCACATGTCCATTTGCACAATTATAACATGGGGCTCGTGTGCTGCTGAAGAAAGAGTTGGGGCAACTTAATGGGAGGATTGGTATCATTGCAAGTTAGTCAGCCGAGGGATCCCCCTCTGCAAATTATTAGTTTGCAAACTGCAACTTTTTTATTTAAAATCTGATTTCTATACCTCAAATTAACAATTAGATAATAACTGCCTGGTGCCATTAGATTCTGGCTGATAAAATAAGGAATATAATATTAGTTTGTTTGCTCTTTTGTTTTACATAAGACTCCTTGTTCGGTAAATCATTTTCAAAACATATTTAAATATTTTATTTTTTCCAAAAAACTGATTTTTTTGTAAAAAAAGAAAAGAAAAAAGAAACAAACAAAAAAACAAATAGATATATATTTTTTTTACTTGTTCATTTTTTTAAATAAATCTGTTGTATTAAATAAATCAATATGTCTTTATTTATGAAAAACAACAGTGTCACATTATTAATTCTGTTTTATGCACTGACAATTGATATTGCTGTTCTTCAAAGTCCTGTTCTGTTGATCAACGTCAAAGTGAAGGGGTTCTCAGACAAGTTGTAAATGTCATGGTTACACAAAAAAATTAAATAAACTCTCAAAATCATGAGAGTAGAATACAGCCAAGCAGATTCAGAGTGCAAGTGCCCAATCTCTATGTCTTGAAAAACTTGTCAAGTTTCAATCATCCTAACAAGAAGCAAACTGAAGGCCTTTTAAAGCTAAAATAAACCTCTGCCTGATGCCATCAGTTCACCATGCCCATCCATCTCCCAAAAGGCACGGAGCAGTCAGTTCTTGAAAGATGCAGCACAAATTTGACCTTTGTGGTGCACTAACTACCTGAAGCCTAGCCAGCGAGCGGTCAGATTTGATACAATTCACCACCCTGCACCCACGTCCTGTTGCTATGAGTGACCTTTTTAAACCAGCGCTGTCACCATGCGACAGATTAATCTGAGTAAAAACCAACAGCTCAGGCATCCTCCACTCTGCATGACATAACGCACATTGACCTTTTCTCTGGGCCTCTCTCGTGTTCTCTCTCCAATCTCTCTTTTCCCCTCACTACTACTTATCTCACACTCCTCCATTTCTGTCTCTCAGCCTCTGTTTGTCTTCTCAGTCGATTGAGTTCCTTTGGCGGAGACACAGAGAAAGTTGCTGTGACTTCTGTGAGTGATGCTATTGGATTGGCATTTGAACTGTCTCTTTCAAATGGATAAAATTCCTTTCCAAGGCAATGTTTCACAAATCTATTAAATGTTTTCTATAAAGTTTTATTTAGATTTGTACGACTTCTTACCATTTTCATTGTTTTATTTTTGACTTTGTTACCAGGGATCAGGGATCAATGGCATTGTGCCTGCAAGTTTTAGGTTTAAATCAGAAAAATAAGTTTTAAACAAAAATAATGCTCATTCCGTTCTTAAAATCTATGTCTCTTTGAATAAAAATGTCTGCTGAATTCATATACTTTTAATCAGCACCCCTTTTTTGTGCTTCGGATATTAAAAATATCAAGTTATATTTATGCATACTAATGAATTAGTATAATTTCAGAATAAATGTTTACATCCGTGTTGTTTGTGCATTAGCTTTATGCATCTATCGCAGACTACTCACCAACCAAGTAGAGCAAGAATGATGTAGGGGAGTTACGAGTCTTGAGCGAAGACTCCTGTACATACAAAAACAACACCTGTCATAAGCCGGAAAAAAAACCTTTACTAAAGTCTAAAGCTGAAATATTGGCATTATTAGCTAATAGGTGATGTCATTATTGACCCATAGGACAAGATGAGTACACAGAATGTTAAGATCTTAGTTATAAAACATTATTTCAATGAGTCATAAAAACATCCAGAAATATTGAAATCCAAATATATATCAAAAAAATTTTTTCTTAGTTCCCATCAGGTCTGTTCTGGGTTTTTTTCTCTCTCAACATGGCCAAGACAGAACTTCTGGTAATCCATGCCAATCCCTCTGTGCATCACGACCTCCCCATCCAGTTGGAAACCTCAACAATCATATCTTCTCCTTCAGTCAGGAACCTCTGAGTGATTTTAAATGAACAGCTGTCCTTCAAAGACCACATCACCAAGACAATCTACAAGCATGTAGATTTGCACTGCACAACAGTCAAAAGATCAGCCCCAACTGATGAGACAAATCAACTCCTGGTTCAGGCTCTGGTCCTCTCACGCCTGGACTACTGCAATGATCTCCTAGCAGGATTTCCAGCAAATACGCTCAAACCTCTGCAGATGATCCAGAACTCTGCAGCTCGTCTTATTGTCAAGAAACCGAAGCGAGCTCATGTTACTCCCCTCTTCATCACTCTTCACTGGCTCCCCATCGCAGCTCGTGTTAAGTTCAAGTCACTGATGCTTGTTTATCAAAGCATCTCGGATCAGCCCCGTTTACCTCCACAAGCTCATACACTCCTACATGCCCTCCAGAAACCTGTGCTCAGAGAAGTAACAACATCCCGTGATTCCGTGTCACAGACAAAAAAAACTGGTGATCCAGTCAGGAAAGCAGCAACACTAACAGCCTTCAAGGAGCAACGGAAAATTCTTCATTTCAGGGAACATTTACTTTGAAAAAAATGTTTTCCTCCTTTCTCTTTATTTCCTTCCTGCTCTAGTTGATTAACCATTGGATAGAACTTCTGCTACAAGCAACCTGAATTAGACTTTGACTGTGTAACAAATTGCATATTGTCTCTCCCTTTCTGTAAGTTGCTTTGGACAAAAGAGTTCCCAATGCATAATTGTAAATGTCCCGTCGTATACGTATTAGTTCACTCACTTATGCCCTCTGCACCTGCTATTTATGCTCTGTCACCCCTAAAGACTTAGGACTTCCATTACTCAAAATCCCACGTCCGTACCTAATGTGCTTCGTCCTTAAGTCCTGTTTCCTCTATCTCCAGCGATTCCTCCTTGGTTCCTATCTTACCCAAGAATGACATACCCTAACCTTCAATTAACCTGGATTCTGTCATCATCATTGCAGTCACCTGTCATTGTCATGCGGTAGTCTCCTTCGTCTGCTTCACTGTGTTCTCTGAATTATATTGTATTATTATATTGTCTGAATTATACTGTATATTATATTGTCTCTGAATCACCACTGTCATCTGTGTCATCATCTGTTCCTGTCTGCCTTGGATCATCTTACACCTTGTTTGAGGTTTACTTAAGGATACCTATTGTTTTATAATCATTGTGTGTATTTTTGTAATAACCAGATCACTATCACCAGAATCCACAAAAGAAAAGAAATGTGATCTGTCATGCATGACCTGGAAGAAAACATTGCAAAATGAAGAGAAGACTCCTTACAAAAACAGCCTGTTTTCTTACTTGCTACCTTATGCAATCTTATGCACATAATATGGACCATTGTTAAATCATAGCTAGAACCACTGGTACTACTGAAACAAACCTCTGCCAACTTCACTCTTTGGCTCTGAATGTCCTAACACTCTTTGTTTAATTTCTCCTGCAGGAAATCAATCAATAAATGAATGGCACCTTTACTCAAACATATAGCAAAACCTGATGGTCAAGTATCCGAGAAAGTAATTTCATTGAAAGCATATAGGCCTCCTGGGCAAAGTTAATTTGAGTGAAGGCTCCTCTGTGCTTGACCCACAGGTTAAACACCAATCAAGCAGAGATGGCGGTAATCAAGCTTCAGCACCTGTCAGAAGTGCTGCTCTCATCATCAAACACACGGTAATACAAGATACACTTCCACAAATACTGATAAAATTACACTTTCAATCCACCCATAACCAACAAGTATCAAGTTCTCATTACACACACTACAGTTGACAGGAATTTGTACTTTGTTTCCATATCTATATTTGAACGAAGATAAAGATGCACATACAACTATGTTAACGTTTTAAAGAAACCTTATGTTATGCCAAATCATCTTTTGGAAGGTGCCTGGACATAAATTTGAGCTTTAAATTCATCATAATTTTTGTAAAAATCATAGTAACACTTTAGATTACAGCCTGCTAATTACAGTGTAATTATTTGGTAGTCACAGTACACTTTTTGGTTACCTAATGAGTATTTACAAAGTACTATATAGAGTAAGTATTGTGTATGGCTGAATGTTACTGTCTGAAGGGCGAGCCATGTAATACTCTTTCAGTAAATAGATTTAATAAATTCTATACATTTGGAGATTTGTCTAACTGTCTTTAGGAATAGTCCAATTATAGTTATCACTTGTCATAATACAATCATTCCTACCGTTTAATTATTTTTAAAATAAGTTAAAATATAAAAACAGCTCGTCTCCCTGAAGATGTGTCTTTCACACAATGTGTCTGCCCCATCTGAAGCTGAACATGAAGTCACATTGATTAAGAATTTTAAGGTATACACTTTTTCATGCCACTCAAAATGACAGTTTTACAGCAATTACAAGAGATCAGACTTTTTTTACGGAAAATTAATTTCCCACGTTCACATGAACCATATGATTAGAATCTTGTCATGTAAAAATGACATAATAGGTGTTCTTTCATAATAGCAATAGCAAGCGAATAGCAAGTGAACAAACAGCAGCAAAAGCAGTTCGCAGGGCTCTAACTTTATCACTGGAAAAGCCATGAATCATCCCAAAACCTTTGCACCATGGAAACAAACAAGTGTGACCCATTCTGAACTCCAAACTACTGCAGGGTCTTGCGAGTTGACTGGATGTGTAATTAATAATTAACACACTGCGTTTTCTCATAGGACAATAGAGGTCAAGCTCATTAATAATAATAGTGATGAACAGCATGACATCGAAACGACTCAGTACAACAAATGTCCTGAGAATATCATTTTGAAACAGTAAGTTAGACATTGCGGATAAAAGATAGAAATTACACTGTTTCCTCCATGATTAGATCTAATAGACAATAAAAAATAATGTTAAACTCATGTATAGCTCTGAAAATCTAGTAATGTTTACATCCAGGATATTGCGGTCTTTTAAGATCAACCTTTGTAAACTGACTAATATATACTTACAGTACAAAACCTTGATCTTCATGATTTCTTCAAGTGTTTCTAAAGGCTGAATGACTTCATGTTAACATTTTGAAATATCTCTTTTTTTTCCCTTAAAGTTGCAGTTAGCATTTTATCGCTCATCAAATTCTCTGGTCAGAGAAAAGTTAAGGAGACTTGTTACTATTTAAGGCTCAGAGTGGTATTCTTGAAGATCTCCAGTTGTTGGTTTTGATACCCACTGTATGGAATGAGAACATTTGAGGGGTGACGTTGGGTTATAAATGAGCAACATCTTGAATGAATGCTGAACTATTAGAGTTGCATTGTAAGAGATTGACCTAGACACAGAATATGTGTATTATTATTTCAAATTATTCTGTCACACTGGTCAGCATGGCCATTTAGCTTGTTTCAGATTGTATCATCTGAAACAATTAGTGAACTCATGCAGGGTTTATATCATGAGTCATGATTTCAGTGAACCACATATAAGTTGTCTTGTTTCAATCCCCATTTAAAGACAGAAAGGATAGCATACATTCATTGAAGGATTACATAGATTACTTATATGACACCCATACTTCAAGAACTACACTGGCTTCCAATAAAGCAGCGAATAAGCTTCAAGATTCTCACTCTAACTTACAAAGCACTCAATAACCTGGCACCTGTCTATCTCACTGACCTTGTCACTATTCGCAAAACTCCAAGCACTCTTCGATCCTCCTCAGTTGTTTGGCTAGATCCCCCTCAACCTCCAAAAACCATAATGGGTAGGAGAGCCTTCTCTGTCGCTGCTTCTCTGCTCTGGAGCAAGCTCTCCAATGCAGCGCGAAATAGCCTGGTTGTTTTCTCTTTTCAAGACTAATTTGAAGACGCTTCTCTATAGACAGGCCTTCCAGCATTAATGGTGTTATTTGGTCTGTGTTGTTATTTGTTTTGTGTATTTTATCTCTATTTAATGCTTGTACACGAAGATGAAATTAGTTGAGAGTCATGAAAGGCGCCTCAAATGTAATGTATTATTATTATTACATGTTATAATATACATTATTATAACACTAGCACAACCAGGACTGTTAGGGGGTGTGGATGATTCATGGGGCCAGCAGTCCAGGGGGTTCCCAGAAATGCACTAATATAGTATCAGTACATAAGGACTTTTCATTATGGTTTAGGGGGTATGGCAGTGGGGGGAACAGAGGACACACATTGTGTGTGTCTGGGTGTTTCTAATACTGTGAAACTGTAGGGACATATATAATCTGTGTCGAATATTACATAAATTTGCTGGAGAATGTTCACGCTCCAACCAATTTAATCACAATTACAGTAAGTTGTATATTTGAAATGCTTTAGGCTTTTTAAATATATTAAATTTATATTTAAAAATATTTTTTATTCAAGTATATTGTCAGATTTTTTTATTTGCATTGCTTTGTGAAAGTCTACCCCCTAGATACCTTAAATACAGGGTGGCAGACCCCATGCTCTCTGTGAGCCTCTACAAGCAATACTCAAACTAGTAAACCCCTGGAAAACATATGGGCAACTAAAGAATTGATTGCGATCATCTAATTAATGAGCCCAGACAGCTCATTGTTCATTGGTAATATGTCTTGGAGCGGTACCATCTGTTTTCCACAGCCCACAAGAACTTTATTAAATGACACTTGACTGACATCTATATGAATCTGATACGTCCTCAGACTGATGTTAATATAGATTATTTGAAAGGAAACACAATGATCTAGTTTCTTCAAAGTGTTCCTTATGTTCGTGATTTCATTAGGTGATCCAATCTCGCAAACCATTCAGCACGATCACAGCTAATCTTGCTTTTAGAAAAAAAGTAAAAATTAAAAAAAACTATTTATGAAGCAGAAAGATGCTTTTCCTAATGAACACAATCAGCCATAAAGAAAACATCCCTCATAATTGGTCCACAGTTAATGTTTATGTGCTGATCTTTAATAAATCACCCTAGCATTATAGTTCATTTAAAAGCTCAGGTTATTGCAATGTCAAGCTATTTAAAACATCTCAAAAGTGCTTGCTTAGTTGGTCTGGTAAATGCACATAAGATGAAAACAGGACCTTTAATAGTTATTCCCAATTCTCCTATATTCTAGGAGCTGCAATTAAATAAGAAATACAACTCTATCCATCAGATGTGTCTTAATTATTGTCCATTATCTCTCCCCTAGAAAGAGTATTCCCTACATACAATTTGCAATTATGCTGCAAGCACTCATTCATTGTCTATTGGAGGATGTGGTAACGGGCATTTTACTTAGAGCTGATTTATTTGAAAGCACAAAAAATGAAAAGAAACAACAATTTAAGGAGAAACAAGTCAGTTTAGTCAGACAGATCCTAAAATATGATAGGTCTTTGTTAAATTTGAGAGACATTTACAGTCTTTTTAAAGTCTAGCATATAAATGTTTTTCCGAAGTTTAGGTGGACCCTGGTTTGAGAGTTTTTAATGGTGGAAAACATTGTACTTGACCAACTGTGAAGTTTCTATGTAAAAAAAAAAAGCTTTATTATGCTATTATACTTGCTAAATTTTGTTTACATCATCCAGCAAGCCTTCAAGCCATTGTCCTTATCAGCATAGTCCTGTTTAGATCTATGAAGTTGCGTAATGTTCTAAAGTAAGGGAGCAATCTGGACAGGTCAACAGTCTTTCATTCTCTCCTGGGAATGATCAGGTCTTAAATTTACCTGAAGCTACTTTGGACTGGGGAGAAAATCATTAGTTGGGAGAACATGAACTCCACTATGAATGAATGAACAACAAAACACAGCAGCACAAAAGGTGTTGAGCCTCTAATAACTTGAGAAACAAAACATGAAGAGTACAAAAAGACTTGAGAAAAGGCACAAAATAAATCAGATACAGGGTCCAAAAATTTTGATTAGGCTAGTGAACACACAGGTCCACAGGCTGGAAGAACAGGAAGGAAAAAAGGTTCAGGACTGAGCACAATGTATAGAACAAAATACAGGTGTTGGCACTAAGGCTGACTGTCTGCACTCTAAGCTACATTGTGAGTAAGGTGCAGCACTAGTCTGTGTGAAGTGGTACAATGTAGAAATGTCCCCTGGTGGCCTAAAGGACGTGAGTGGATACTTACACCTACGTGTTAGGGATGGCAGCAGACATTAGTTTGTAAGTACAAACACACTTAATTTCGAGAAGTATACTGAAGATAGGACATACCAGACACTAGACAGGACTGGGTAAGTAGTAGAAAGAAACTAGAGGGCTACAACGAGAAGCATAAACAAAGTCTAGATTCCACTGGTATGATGAAAAAAAGCATTCAGGGAACACAACAGATGGCCGATGGTGAGTGTGGTGGAATATAGTCACAGTGAATTAAATGTAATTTTACCACTATTGGATAATCATCAAATGAAATTGCTAAAACTTCCAGTTTTTTAAGGAATGACACTCACAGGTAAGTATAATTCCTTAAACTCATCAAATGTTGCTGGTGAATCTCTGACACCATGAAGCTGTAATGGGCATTTGATAGTGTTACGGGCTGTCCCAGATCTTGTTCCACTGGCTGTGAAGACTCAAGCTTGTTAATAGTTATGCTTTACATACACATCATGCTACTTTGCACTGAAGCACAATCTATAGCTTGCAATTCTTTATTTCAGACTTCAAGTGTAAAAAGCTTCATCACAACAGTAGTTACCAAACATATACATCCATACAGTAAGTACACTCTTCAAAGAGACTTCACAATTTTTCATTTTAAATCAACTGGCTTTCAAGTAAAAAGTAGCAGGCTGCTTCAAAGAAATGTCATTTTCAGATCTTTCAAAAATAAGTAGGCCAATAATTTCTGCTCCTCTCCTCACCCTTGATCTAAAGGGTACCACAAAACAAACCTGATCAGAAGTGAACCAATCAAATATATCTGATTATGAGGTTACTCTGTGAGAAGAAAAATCTAAAGTCCATCCCATAGAAGGCAAATATGGTGCCATTTAAGACAATCAATGAAGTAATAATAGCTAATAATAGGTCGGAGGCACATCAGAGTCAACAAAGAGACTGCCCAACAAACTCTGATCTGTAAATGCTGGTCTCCTCAAGTTGTGCCTAGCCATCAGCACGTCTGTGACGCAGTTGTGTGGAGGCAGAGGAAATAAATAGGTGACATGTCAAATCCAAAGCTCTGAACACTGATGCAATTATAAAGCAATGTAAAGTTAAACCTTGAGCAATTGACAGTACCAGAGTGCATGATGCAGAGTTTGCCCCCAGGTCCATATAATATACGTTTGTCAATGCAAACTGAGCAGGCTTAATTAAAGAGGTAAAATACATTGTCAGGACAGGAGCAGGAGAGAGTGTTGGGTCTACATATGTCTGTCCAGCAAATGAGCTTGAAAATAGAGAACAGATTAGCTCCCTTTTCTAATTAACTCCCAGAGAAACTAATCAAACACATCCTATGTAACTAGATTTTCATTTGCGTGTGTTTGCGTGCGTGTATGTGTGTGGGTGTGTGTGTGTGTGTGTGTGTGTGTGTGCGTGTGCGTGCGTGTGTGTGTGAAGAAGTGGAAGTGCACTGTGATGTAACAAACAGTCATTCAGATTGATTTATATAAAAACACCACAAGAAAACTACTATAAAAAAAAGAATTCTTAAGTTGTGTAATGACCTTGACTTTTACACCATGTTTTAGGCTGGAATTGGTGGCCAGCTCCCTCAAGGTTGGATGAGAGTTTCTATTTGCTGCAGCGGGTAGTTTAAAGTTTTATGAAACTTGACAGATTGAATCGCCTCCAGTGTTGTTGTTGATTTATCTGTCTGTTGCTGTAAAGACCTAGCTAAGTTACTCCGGGTAGATGGATGGATGGATGGGTGGATAAATGGATGGATCGATGTGTATGGCTTCAATGATTGTGAAATATTGAAACATTGCATAAAATATACATTTGCATGCACACTTTGCTTTAGAACTTTAATATCTAACAAATTAATCAAAATTAATATAAAAAATGTATTTCTTTTCATTTGATGTATCTACATTCAAAATTATTAAAGTAGAAATACAAGTGTTTTATAATTATATAAAATGTAATAATGGTCCCTTGTTGACACGTTGGGAGATAGAGAGATTTAAATAAGTTTCATTAAACTTCATGTTTTTGTTAGAGAAACACACTCAAATGTACCAATTTCCTGCTCTAAAATCTTTATAGTCTACTCCTGAGAAGAATAATTTATATGCTATCAAAATCTAGCTGATTTTTACTTTTTATGATATAAAGAATTTCCTGGATTTAACAGGTTTTTAACCTGATTGCACAGCAATAACCCAATTAGACAAGACTTTAAAAACTCAGGCAAATAATACAAATAAATAAAAATGTAATTTGACATATTTTTCGAATCTCGTGTCTGTGTTAAAAATGATAATGTTTTGAGTATTTAGCAAAGCAGAGGGATCAAACCGAGCTGTTGATTTATTGCCTCAAGGGAATACACATGGCCTCGCAAAAGTTTGCTATGAAAGAGGGGATTCTTATAAATTGGTAATTCATATAAAGATGCAAACAGTACGCTGGTTCAGTTGATGAAAAAGTATACATTACAATATTTGCCTAAATGTTGTTATCTCTCTTAGACCAATACCATACCGTCTAGATTTTAATAGCTCCAGCTGATTGGCTGATATCAGTTTCTTTCAGTACTGACACAACCTAACCAACCCATTTTTTTTAACTGATTACAACAACTTTAAAGTAAATTAAACATTTGAGGAAGTACAGCCAATAACCTCTAATTTCACTTCAATCTTCATAACCATAACTGATCAAAATAAATAGGTTTTTCTTGGTTTCCTAATGTATGTGCTGTAAAGCAGAGCTGCAATAAAACCTGCAATCAATTCAGTCTTGGGGAACAACCTTGTTTTAACTTCTTGCAAAAGCATTCTAAAAAAATAAAAATAAAAATTCTAAACTGAAAAAAGCCTGCCTCATTACTATGTCAATCACAGAGTTGAAAACACTGAGCAAATATTTATCAAAGTAACTTTTAAAGCTGCTCTATATCAAGTTTATAGTCATTGCACAGAAACTTGTAAAAACTTCTAGCTCTGCAGCAGAGTAAATCAAGATTTATGAGTATTTTCTTTTTCATGCTGTGATGGAGACCATCATGATCGCCTTGATTCTCATTCCAATCGCTGTCTATTCTGGCAAAGCAAAAAGAAGTTATTTTCAAAAATGCTTATAAATATTTAACCATCACTGTAAAATTGCCATCTGTTTTACTGAGAAAAAATAAATCAGTAAAGTACACAATAAAACACAGCCTCCATAGACTCTATTTAAAATCGTTGCTGTTTTTATTTTTATTTCACATTAGTGTAATGGACTGAGAGCAATGAAGTCTCTCATTTCCTGAGAGATGAATGAGCACAATAGGTTTGAGCTTTCTAGATTTCCAAGTATTACTGAATAAAGAACACATAAAAATGTGCCTACAGCAAAGTCCCTCATTCATGGAGCAAACTAAAAGCTTTATGTGTTGTGGCCAAGGAAAAATCAATACATATACACTAAAATATTACAATGTAAAAAGAATTTGTAAATTAAAAACAAATTTAACAGTATATATTTTTAAACTCTTCATGCAATTGGAATAGATGTAGCTATTATTGCATCACAGAGTATTATATCTGTGCAATGGGTCAGTATAAGAGGGTGTTTACCAGCACAATAAATGCTTTGGAAAAACTTTTTGCCACAATTTGATTTGAATTCTGAAATCTACTCTAAACAAGCTTGTTGTGTCACAAATTAATGCACCACTGGGGCACTGGAATTGGACCCAAATTGAAACACTCCAAGCAGAGCTCAAAAAGTCTTTCTTTAAAAAAGGAACAAAAAAAGACTAATAACAACAAAACTTCTTCTCATTATGAGGTCTTTAAAATACAAAACAGAAGTTGCACACAGGAAAACATTACACAAACGAAGAAACATGAAGAAAAACTAAGGCAGAAGGGAGTGAAGTGGCCTATTAAGATGGGGGGAGGAATTACTGCATATGACATGTTGTGTTATTTTTATGTTTTTACAATGATTTAATTCTAAGTATATCTTCCATTATGCAGCAAAAAAATGGCATAACGAAAGAAATTCCCCGACCATTGGCAAGGAAAGGATGCAACAGTTGAATGTTAGATTAGAGATAATATATGCTCAAATAAAGGATGTATTTAAGGTTGTTTTGATGTGAAAGTATTGTAGTACAAATGAGTCAATAACAAAAAGGGCACTCTGAGAGATAGTTTATCTTGGTTCTATTCTAAAGCCAAGTGAGAGTAGCATATGGAAACATTGGACTGACCTAAATACGAACTTAGACCCATGGCACAAACATTTTTAAGAGGTAACTACAGCTTTGTTCACTTTGACTGGAATGGAAATAGACCTTTTCAAAGAGAAATGCCATATCCCTCCACCGAGTGCTTAATTTGGACTTAAGGAGTTCCTGGAACTCCAGGAGAGTGCTGGTCCAGCAGGGTAAGAGGGAGAGAAAAGGCTCTGGGTCTAGAATTGTTTCCCTACAGGATAAACCAGAGTCTATAAAAGGAGCTATTCATCTAAAACACCGACATCATTTGGCTAAAGCTTTAGAAACAAGTATGACATCTTGTATTTCATCAATGACTGTATGTCATATTACCTGTTTTGACCAAAAACTAGAAACAGACAAAATCTGTTTCTTTTTGTGAGTTTTTTGGTGATTTATTCCATGAATATTTTTCAATTTTCAGAATTCTGTGGAACCGTTTTAAGTATATTTTACAATAAATAAGTTATAAATGTTAAAAACAATGCAGAAAATATAAATGTTTTCTCTACAAGGTATATCAAAACAAGTCATTTTTAAATATACCATATGTTTTATACAGTAAATCAACTGCAGAACTTATTATTTATAACAATTCATAGAACAAAATTTTGAATTTCATCAAAACTATATAAAACCTTCAAATTTCCATGAACCAATAAACAATAAGTTGATTCTAACATTGTCAATATAAAATATGAAATGAATGAATAATCTCTGCAAGACTCCAATGATATGCTATGTTCCTCAATCTGACATTGTATTTTGGTAATAAGTAGCACTGAAGGATTTCGCACACGCATTAGAAAAAGAAAATAACACTCTCACCTAACAGAAAGCTGAGAAACAATACTTTAAAGATTTAAGTATTTTTTTGGATCCAGAATCTTGGTTTAGAAGATTTTGATTTTTGTTTAATATGTGCGAGGGCCTAACCTGTCTGTGTTTTAGTCAATCAGAACTTCACATTCTCTTTTTTGATTCTTTGTTTTAGAACATTTTTTACGTGAAATTGGTGTGTCCTTGGATACCAAAAAATCACCTCATGAAGCTTGACCTCAAACGCACATGCCTGGGTTATGTATGATACAGAGACTGAACAGGCCAGAATCTGCCAGATCCCGAGGAGCTTTCTGCAGACATCTGCGCCCATGGATTCTGTGGGGGCCTGCCAATAACCAGAATCTTGATTGTTTAAAGAAAAACAAAGAACTACCGTACTTTAACGTGCAGACAGAAAGAGAGAGAGAGAGCGAGAGAGAGAGAAAGTGCAAGAGAGAGAAAGATCGGTGAGACGGCGTTCACTTCAAAGATCTGGTTCATTGATGACTGACACGTAACTAGTCTTTGATTAAAGTCCATAAAAAAATCACAAACAAGCGTAACTTAAAATAGAGATTAAGCAAGGAGAAACCTCAGATAAAATTAGATATTTCTCAGAGTTTATTTAATGATTTTGAGTGACAGGAAGGTCCCGGATCCCATCAAATAGGTGCTAGTCCCAACCTACAAGGTACCGGAGCAAGCTCCAGCTTGCACCAGCTCTAAATAATACCTGTCTCCCCCACACCACAAACTTTTGGTTCACTCTACAAAACTGTATGACAGTTTTCCATGGAATTTACTATTACAGAGAATGTGCTCTGCTCTGGACACATGTTCATGTTTTGAGACGAGAGTTTTCTTTCATGAGAAGCACATTCATTTAATCTATAACTGGTTTTATTGCATGCTCCTTGTGTGCAAATCTGTTTTGTCATCCATTCAAAGAAGTTGAACGGGTGAACATAGCTCTAAATTTGTTTTGCTCAAATTTGACACCATGCCTCTGGACTACGAGTAAAAGCAAAATGGCAGTTTCTCTAAATCTTTTATTCCTTCACTCACTGTCAATTGTTTCAGTTGTTTTTGCAACCCGGTGTATTTCTGTTCTTATGTACTAGTGTACCTTCTGCTCAAATAAGTGTGTGTTAGAAACACCAGCCAACACAATCAGGGTGAGTGCAAGCATGTTTATTGACACAACACAATAACAAAATTCCCTTTTAGCTTGCTGCAGACGGTGTGAAGAGTACATGATAAAAACAACAAGGAACATGTGAGAGATAGAGAGCTCAGTATGCTGACAGAGAGGTGCAATGCACATATACATAACCTGAAACACTTTTACAAGTTAAAAAACAAATTAACATTTTAGAAAACAAATTTACAAGTAATAACACATTTTACATTTTAGAAAACACAATTGCATGTGATAAAAACTAATTTACAAATTCCGAAGCAATTCTACATTTTAAAAAAGACATTTACATGTTCCAAAGCACTTACGAATTCTGAAGCACAAATGCATTTCTGAAATGCAGAAAGAAAGGGTACCATTGAGAACTGACAACTTGTTGTTGATTGGAGGAAACACTTGAATGAGACGTTAAACAAGTCGCTGAATAGAAAAGCATCAACTTTCTTGAAAACTTCCAGATCTCCTTCTATTTATTTATGTATTATTTTTTTTTTATACAGAAAAAAAGTGAGTAGTAAAGGTTCAACTATAAGCTGTTGCCAGTTGAACAATTAGACCTGGTTGATAAAGCATTAGAATATATGACTGTAAGGGTGCTTTTCTGTATTTTCAGTTTTTTTTATAAACTAAATTTAACATTATTTGTTGTGTAAAAAAGTGTTAAGAAAAAAAGTTAATCTTTAAAGAAACGTAATGCTTACTTTCATAACCCCCATTCCACGAATAGGGAACTTAAAGAGACTTATGTCGGTGATGACTATGGGAAGCTCCACTAGGCAGCTCTACTCTCTCCATACTTTTTAAAAATGGCAATCAATGAATGCGATGATGGTCTCTTGATCACGCCGTCCTGCACAAAGCGGACGAAAGCGTGACGCTCTTCCTGTTGTGAAGCTGGAGCCGTACTCACCCCCTAGGCAACCAGACTTAATCATGACCTTACAGTTGTGGCTGAGGGACATAAGTCTCTGTTCCCTATTTGTTATGACTACGTTCCCCATCAGTCAGTCTCTACGACTTATGTTGGTTTTGACTATGGGAACACCCTGCATAATGCCTCAACCTAGGTCCTTCCACATCGCCCGACGGGCAGGCAAGCCAGGCACATTAATAGTCTGGCACTGAGTGGGCCCTCCTCCCCCCTGGCCTTAAGCATAGTTGGTGGCAAAGCCCGCTCTCCCTGGGCGGCCTGTCTTAGGGCCGCTTGCAATAGAACCTCTTCCCCTGGTAATGTTAGGGGGGGGGTGTTTTGGCTTGGACAGGACCGCTCCTCGTAGGCTCCTCGTAGCCGCTCTTGGTATATGTCTCCGACGTGGGGGAATGATCAGGGGAGGACTGAGTAGGTTTTCTTTGTCGTCAAGCAGGTGGTGGGGGCGACGACTTAGAAGGGGCGCCGTCTTTTCCTACACGGCGTCATGAATTCGCCCAGATCCTCCGCCTGCTTCCTGATCATAGTGACCCGCGACTTAAGGTCATCTATGGTGACGCCAAAGACACCATCTGGGACAACAGGTGTGTTGAGGAAACGCTTCCAATCTTGTGGAAGTATCTCAGCCTGGGTCAATCAAATATGGCGACTGTCGACTACTAACGTAGACATCGTGTGGCCAAGCTGCAACTTTCGGTAATCGGTAGCCTGCCTCAAATCCTCTGTAAGACCTGGGCCACAACTCCCCTCCTTCATATCTTTCAGGGCCTTGGCTTGGAACACCTGAAGACTGCCATGGTAAGCCCTCGACGTCAGGTCCAACGACAGGCTTAGCGTGCAGGATGGAGGCCTCGGCTGTTCATGAAAGTACACCATCCTCTGTCCTGCGCTGCTGGACAGAACTATGCAATCCACACAGCCTGATCCTTCAATCGCTGCCTCAGCATGTCCAAGCCCAAGACAACTGAGGCAATGATCCTAATATATGCGATTGATCCACCGCATCCAAAAGACTTGTATGGTCGCGATATGTTTGGAACATACTAAAATAGTTGACCGGCAAAACAATTGCTCTACTAAAAAAAGAGTGTTGGTGATTGGAAGTGAAACAGTTGAAGTCTGGGGCGAGGCCAAAAAACCTCGTTGGTTGCCGTCGATTGTTTGCGTTGTAGTCTTTTCACATCGCTCGCGTGTCGAGAGTAGGCTCCAGCAAAAAAACAGTAAGAGCGCCACGCTTGCGTTCGCTTTATGCGTGATGACGTGATCACATGACCATCAGCGCATTCGCTGAATGGCATTTTGAAATAGTGTGAAGAGAGTAGAGCGCTCCTAGCAGAGCTTCCCATAGTCCTCACCAACATAATTCATAGTGACCAACTGATGGGGAACTGCTGAATATAAGATAAAACTGAAATGCGATCTATAGCAAAAAGCGCATTTTCAGGAAAATAAAATTACTTACTATAATAAAAGATCGATACTGCCAGCACTTTTGACTGAATAACTAAAGATCTGTAAATATCTGTTCTAATCCACTTCTCTCCTAATAATTTCATCCACTCCCTTGTTACCTGCTGCTTGACATTTAAAAGCCATGTTGAAACTTAATTTGCCATCAACAAAAGTTTATAAGCAAAAGACACAAATTAGAGTATGTGATGCACTTTTGAGGGATTAGCATCTACCCCAGGGGAGTGCAGGTTCAAACACGAATCCGTCACAGAGCAAACTAAGCAGAAAAATGGATCACAGGAAGTGACTTTGGACTCCCGACTGAGTGATGTAAGAGTGTGGCCACAGGCAACACATCACAGTGTAGACATCTGGGGGATAGTGAAAACATCCATCACATTTATCAGCTTGCATCACGTCATCACACGGCTGTGTTCAGATGAGAAAACAAATAACCTACAGCCAGACAACTTACACACTCAGCAAAAGTAAAGTTAAAAGTAAAGTAAGTTAAAACAGAAGTTAATAAGCATTACAAAACAAACACATTGAGTCTAAGTAGTGAACACCAAAACCATGTAATTGAATTGTGTAATCTCAAGAGCTTTCTTTACATCAGTAAACTATAATATAATATATACATAGTTACCCTGTTTCTTAGGGTTCTTTCAGACTGGCATTTAAATTATGTTTTCAAAAACACCTGTCTGAAAGCAATTGTCGTTTATAGGAAAATGTTTTTATATAAATTGTTGGTGAAACCGTTCCATAGGTGGCCTCGAAAACTGTTCATGCAGTCTAGTGGAGGGATGGGCAGGACATTTGGCTCAAAAGAGGAAGTTGCCTGCGCTAAACGTGATGTAACAATAGACACCTTAGTTCATTATACACAGCAACATTCTGAACGACACTGTAAATATGCAAATATGAAGGCTGTGGTCAGAACATCCGCCACTCCTTGTTGCACAGTTTTGTGGTGAACTGATGATGTGAGAGACGTCTATCATGTGACATAACTACTTAAGCATCTCTGAAACAATTAATAAATTACTGCATGAACATTAAACTGCAGGGGGTTTACAAGGGCAAGGGATCGTGCTCGGAAACAGAACAGAGGACATATAATTGCCCTTTCAGTTACAGCTGTTTATCTAGGATTTAAACAACCAGAGTTCCTCAGCCCATTTGCTGATTAAAAGCAAAAATGAACCACCACCCCTTTCACCTCTTCATTTCTCATTGGGGGAATTTTCCATGTTTTGAAGTTCTACTTTACTTTTGTGTTTTCTGGTTTAAATCAATTGTATTTCTATATATGTAGTTGTAGTTCGTAAACTAGTGTTATAGTATGTAAATGTAGTTCGTCTCTCATCTCTCTCATCTTCTCCCGCTTATCCGGGGCCGGGTCGCGGGAGCAGCAGTCTAAGCAAGGATGCCCAAACTTCTCTCTCCACAGGTCACTTCTTCCAGCTCCCATGGAGGGATCCCGAGGCGTTCCCAGGCCAGCTGGGAGACATAGTCCCTCCAGCGTGTCCTGGGTCTTCCCCGGGGCCTCCTCCCTGTGGGACGTGCCTGGAACACCTCCCCTGGGAGGCGTCCAGGAGGCATCCGGAACAGATGCCCAAGCCACCTTAGCTGACTCCCCCCGGGTGACGGAGCTTCTCACCCTATCTCTAAGAGAGCGCCCAACCACCCGGCAGAGGAAACTCATTTCGGCCGCTTGTATCCGGGATCTTGTCCTTTTGGTCATGACCCAGAGTTCATGGCCATAGGTGAGAGTAGGGACGTAGATTGACCGGTAAATCGAGAGCTTCACCTTTCGGCTCAGCTTCCTTTTCACCACAACAGACCGATACAGCGACCGCATCACTACAGATGCAGCACCGATCCGTCGGTCGATCTCACGCTCCAGCCTCCCCTCACTCGTGAACAGGACCCCGAGATACTTAAACTGCCGGTACCCGTCAGCTGCGTCCGTAGTCCCAAAAGCCAACCAGGCCTGATAGAACTCCTTTTTCAGCTTGACGTCATCCCTTACTTCCGGTGTCCACCACCGGGTTCTGGGATTGCCGCTGTGACAGGCACCAGAGACCTTACGGCCACAGCTTCGCACCGCGGCAGTGACAATGGAGGTGGAAAACATGGTCCACTCTGACTCCAGTTACCAGTCTCCCCCGGTATCTGGTCAAAGCTCTCCCGGAGGTGGGAGTTAAAGATCACTCTGACAGAGGGCTCGGCCAGATGTTCCCAACAGACCCTCAACGTACATTTGGGTCTGCCAGGTATTTCCGGCCTCCTCCCCAGCCAGCGGATCCAACTCACCACCAGGTAGTGATCTTATAGGTAGTATTAATTACAATTGATACGAAACATGTTTAGCTGTTAGATACATGTATCTTAATGTATAGTATGTAAAAATAGTTAAAGTATATTCATTATTTTAAATTATACATCATTCACATAAAGAGTCTTAGAGAGAAGCCTGTTGCTTCAAATAAAGTCTATTTGAGTAAAAGTACACTTTTTAATACTACATTAAAAAGTAGAAGTAGACCAACAAAACTACCCTCCTACAATAGTGCAAGTAAATTTAATTCTGTACTTTCCACCTCTGCAGATTAGTAACAAATCCAGTAGGCACAGGCCGAAGGATTCAGTCTAGAATGAGTTGAGGTACCAGGTTATACCACATTTAAACTGAATCTAAATAAAGCCGCGGAGCTTATTGCGACAAATGAGCAAACTGTTTTTAGAGTGTGGAACAAAGGATAAGACACTGATGCGTGAAAAAGAGAGATAGTGATAGGTGTAATGCCTTCTCACCTTCCCTGCGGAGGCTCATTGACAGCCACATCCTGCCTCTTCTCCCATCTCTTGATTTCTTTCTCTCACAGAGATTCTATCACTGTCTTCCTCTCAAGACGAAGCAAAGCAGTTAATATGCTTCTTTCATTCTTTCCAGTACAGCCCTCAATCCACTCTCATTTTAACTAAAACATGTACACCTACAGTACTGTAAGAATGGCCTTACTTTATCTTGCCATCATGTTTCTGAGAAATTCAGATGTAACCACAACTTGCTTTTCCTGGAAGTATATTATAATGTTCAGCAAGTTCTCTTTCTTTGAGCAACAATTGAGGACACTTCTTTTCAAATGGTGGTGTCAGGGAAAAGAGAAATAATAGACATTTTGTTGAAAAGAGGTTCAAGCCATTCAAGGTCTGGGTCAAAGCAGGAATGAAATATTTTACAGGAAGCTGCATTTCAAGGGCTTGGTGAAATGTCAGCTGGGCTAGGACCTTTAGTGGTTATGATATCTTGAGAGATGGCTCAGGTTTAAAGGCTGCTGAGGTTGACATATTATGTAATAAGTGCCTCAGATGTTATCTCTGATTTTCTGTCTTCTTTGTAAGCAATCTTTTGTTGAGATACACCCAGAACCACATCATTCACACCGATTTGACCTTAAAAGAAAGGTGACTATAAGCAATAGAGATTGAATCTCAATACGCAAAAAAGAAGACCATAAATATTTTGGATGTCTTACTAATATTGACTTTAGTTTTTCTATATCATATTACTGTATATATGATTGTTTTTTAAATTTATATACATATTATACCATCAGTCTATTTGCCAGCAAATGTGTTAAGAGATGAGGCAGCTAAAAAAAAAGTGTAGCTTGATTCTGGAAAGATGAGAGTGAATAGTTAGGAACATTATTCTTAGTAACATGTATTCTAGTAACCCAAGTGAGTCAGAATCTGGTGTTCATACATTTAAGCCTGATCTAAACATCTGTGTAAATTTTACGCATTGCCCTTTACGAAGGCTGTACGCTTATGTAACCTCACACTGCCCCTTAAGAGAAGCTCGGTGCACGCAAAAATTGTAACTACACATCACAGCTTCGCAGACTTACACAGACAACGATTTCTGTGATTGGTCGACGTGCTGCAGAGCTAGCACTTCCTGTGTAGCATCTTCACCCTGCCATTGTCTGAGTCACAAATACCATCTCCTACAAGGTCTCCTTTTTCTTTGTTTTAATTGCTTGTAGTAAAAGCAACTGTTGTTCCCCGCTAATAAGCTCCAATTGCAGTGATGATTACTGAGGCACAAGTTTACAATCGTTCATTTACTCAATTTTCTTTACTCATTATAGCTAATTGTTTTCCATCAGTAATCAGGTGTATAAAATGTTTGTTTTACATGTAGTTTTGTTAAACATATAAATGTTTAACAAGCATTTTTTTACATATTTCTGATTAAAGTTCATTAGTTGACATTTCAAACTATACATTTACTAATAATAAAAAACAAGGATTTCAACTGTTTTAGTTGTATTAATAAACATTTATTTAAGACACACCTCAAAATTAGAGATACAAAACTTCATTAATCATTAATAATGATTGTTAATTTTGCAATTACATTATTGATATTAATTCATTGTAAAAAAAACAATAAAGTTAGTTATCTCTCGCTTTGTGTATATAATAAACCTTATTTTTGGCACTAGCTCTAAAATCCTAAATATACTAAAAATCCTTAACATCGTCATGAAAAATAAAAGCATTTGGAATAAATTGGTGTTTTCTTGTGGCCATATGTTGGAACACATTTCTCATCCTATGTTTGTGGAAAAGATCACTTGCGAAACTATCTTGTGCCTAATAAATGTAGTATGGTATCTTCCAATGAATGAAAGGATTTACTCTACATTAATACAGATGAGCTTATCATGGCTTCCTGTGAGAGGGATTTGTTTCTGATAAAACTCTTTGTCTAGAAGATTATATTCATTTTATCTCACAGCTTTCTTATCTAAACTCTATTGTTTATCCACAATTATACAGTTAATGAGCCTTATTTCCTTTAATTTAGGTAAAAAGTCTTAATATTTTTGTCCTTCTTAGATATTTTGGCATCTCTTTTTTATACTACTTTTTTCCAGTATGCTGGACTCTAGTAATGACCAATTCCAATTTACCTTCACCGTAATGAATCAGTAAAAATAAATTGGCAAATAAACTAATTCTGTTTTAATTCAAGGTCTTGGCATCCTCAATCAGAATGTTATGACACTACAGTATTTAATCAAAATAATTCCTTGTTGAATTTTTGCCACAATCTAAGGTAATGAACTAAATAACACAGAGTGTGGTTACTTTTATGCGTGCTGAACAATTTGTTCTAAATTACAAGTTATTTATCCATTAGATTCACGGTAATAACTTGTACCTTGGTGCCAACAATTTTTCAAGCTTGCTACTATTCTTCTTTTGATTTGAAAAGATGATGTATCTCATATTATATTTTAGAAAGTTATCATTGAAACCTCATTGGAGTTGTTATGTTTTATTTTTATTTATTTATTTATTTATTCAAACATAAATTTGTGCTGACATTCATACCGGTAGTATCAGTGAAAATATTGAGCTTTCTTTAGACATAAATGAGGGTTTAGCTTGCATTTTAATTTAGGTTTATTTGGCCTAATTGCCAACTAAAAGCTCACTGGTTAATAATGCCATAAACATTTTTCTCTTGGGCCCCTTTAAGCAACTACCTCATTTTGAGCACCATGAATTTGAATTCGCACATTGAAGTTTTTTTCAAAGTATCATAAACTGGGAACTGTAAAACTCTACCCCAAACTTCTTTATTATACCCCGATGCCTGTACATGCATAGCCAAAAATTAAGAGTTCATTTATAGTGTAGATTGGGCAAAATTATAGCTCCCAATACTAAAGAGTGCTCTTGTTGAGTCCCTTGTTTTAGAGACAGGGCGTGAAGAAATGTTCTCATTGGTGGTTGTCTGCTAGCCTTCATGTGTTTGTTCTTGAAGGTCATAAACTCAATGCAAATATAAGAGGAAAGACAGGATGGGTAATTTAAAAGAGGACTCATTTCGTTTTATATCTTTAAATGGCTTAGGCCGAGCCATTCATTAAGTCTGTGCCAAAAAAATTAGCCCCTCTTCTAGTTAACTCTGCCCCCTGACACGGTTCAATCATAAAACCATATATTTGAGTGATGGCGTTCTTCGGCAGGGGACTCTATTTATGAGTAGAATAATTAGTGCAATTATAGCTCAGAGATCATTAGCACCATGCTGGCAAATGTCCATTCATTCATGATTGCAAACAGTATAACAAAAGATTTAAAAGGAAAATTAATAATCTGAGTACAAGTCTCCTTATTGCAAATGATTTTCAAGCAGCTCTAATTTAAAGTCCTCCATGTTGTAGTGATTGTATCAAAGGAAGAAAACGTACATGAAAAAAAGACTGTTCTTTATTAAATCAGAGTATAATATTTATGAACAAATATATCTTCATATAACGTCTGCTACATGTTCTCATGTATTATTTTTCTTGGCATGTTGTGATTAATTGTGAAAAGTGATTTCTTTTCATGTGTTCTTGCCTGCCCTTGTTTGTGGTGAAAGATTGAAATCATTAGCATCATTATGATCAATTTCACACATCTCTCTGATGAACTGGGATGCAATTAAACCTTGCTCTGCTCTATATCCAATTAAATAAATTGAAGTATAAAATACATTTTATTTAAATGATGATGAGTTGAAAAATAATGATCAGTTGTTTTTATAACAATCAAATAAAGTTGTAAAATTAACTGGCACTCAAGTACACACACAAGCACACAACCTATGCAAACCTGAAGCTTAACAATCATTTCGGTGGTGCTGATAAGCCTAGAAAATCAGACTTGATGATTTAAAAAAAGCTACACGCATTTAACACTCCAAAGTGGCTCCAGAAGCTTTTCATACCTGTTGTACTCCAGGCCAACATATTAAAGTGTTAAAGCTACTCTTAAAGTTTCCATTAGTTTTATTTACAAATTAATGCAATGTATTTTTCCATTTTAACAAATCCTAAAATAACTACTGACATAAATGGCTCTACCCTGTCGACCCTGCCCACTAACGACTGACGTGTCCATTGGATTGTTCAAACACTCACCAAATAATGTGAATTATATGCACAAATCAAGTGGGGAACTTTCAAAAATCTGTTTTATTTTTGGGCCATTTTGTCTTCATTAATTTAACAGTATCTAGACAGTACAATAGTATCCAGCTCCCACTGACACCACCTCAACGCCAGATTAAAGCAGGGGGTGGTGTCAGCGGGAGTATGAGTGTAGTTGGTATCCTTGTTAGGTGTTGATTTGCCTATATGGGGAAATGACTTATTTAGATGTTGAAGACAATAATAATTTCTAGTGATGACATGACTCTGCTCACCAGCTAATGGTCTTAAACTGGTGGGCTACAATTGGTAATGTCTCAAAGAGTAAGCAAAGTGGGAGAGACTGGAAAGTTCAGTGCATTTCAGTGACTGGCAGGCGTGTTGCTAATCTGAACAATGTTCATGTGCACAAACAGTACTTATTAGGGAAGCTGGGTTTTTAGTTCAATTGCATCAAATTTGTGAATTGCCTTTTGTGATGGGCAGGAAACGCCCATTCTTCAAGAGCATGTATAGTTCTGCGCTCTGTTCAGCTATAGAAGCACCATCTTTACTCTAATCAACACTGGTGTGATAAGAAACAGGTGTTTCTCCAAAAAATCTGATCTATTAAAAAAACTCACTTTAGTCTAGTAAAGAAAAATGTGAATTCTCTTGCGAAAATATTGTGTTACATGTTAAATCATTTTGCTTTTTAACCCCTCTCTTCTTGGCCGCTAATTTAATTAACCGACTGCATAATATTTAGCGTTTGTGATTTGCAATGTGATTGTTAGCATAGTCACCAATGTTTACTGAACTTCAGCAACGCAACAGGCATGAAGTGAAGTATGAAGGAAACATAATTATTGGAGTTTAAATACATAAAAAAATACATCATGACCAAATAGAGGTAAATAATTGAGTTGTATTAGTTCATATTTTGTGCCTAGTTGCAAAGTATAACTCTGCTTAAACAAGCATAAAACAAGACAGCATCATAACATTTTGTCAGATCTCTCTCTCTCTCTCTCTCTCTCTCTCTCTCTCTCTCTTTCTCTCTCTCTCTCTCTCTCTCTCTCTCTCACTCACTCACTAACTCTTTCTTCCATCTCTTTCCATCTTCTGCTTTCCTTTCTTTGACACATGAGCCAAAACCTGCTACTACAAAGATGAAATTCCTCGTGTAGATGAAAAAAAAAGATGGTAAAAAAGAAAGACAAAAAGAAAAGGCAGTTTTCTGTTGTTTTGTTGTATCTATCTTAAACATTTTAATTACTGAGAAAATGTTTCTGAAACTGAAACTCATATTTAAAAAATAAAAAAATGGTTACAAAATGTAACTTCTCTTACAATTATGGTAGAAATTGCTGGATTGTACTACTAACTCACACTAAAAGTATTACAGCGTATTTACATCAGAGGAAAACCAAGTTGAGTTTACTTTTACATATACACATAATTTAATAACTAAAGTAGTAGTTGACCATGTTACCATACAGGGTTTATGGTATTTTCACTGTCCTGTAAAATAGCATGAGCCAAAAAGCTAAATTGCAGGAGGTCGTTTGGTCTGTCCGTTAACCCAGACAATATAATATTCAATAATAAAAATAAAATAATATTAATACAAATAAAATTGTCAAGTGATTGATTAATGATTGAGTTAAATATAATTTTCAATTCAGCTTAAGGAAAAAAAATCTTATTCATGAACTACATTTTTACAGGTGCCATACTTTAAAAAAAATTCTATATACAACTTGTTTTAATGAGAGGTATTTAGTAAAATGCCATGTGGAAGAATTATTTGTCCAACAAGATGTCTATTACAAACAAAAGAATTTACACTCAAAATGTGTTTTAAACCAACAACAGACATTCCAAAGATAGCAAAAAGTATGTTACACCACTTTCCACATAGTAAGAAAGTGTGTGTCCAACAATTCAGTTATAAAATCACTTTTCACAGGCAACATTTGCTGTACTTTGTATCTCTTCATTGTTCCTTCAGGGATCCTGCATCTCACCACATTACATCAGCTCTCTGTGGAGACTTTTACGTCACAAATGAAACCATCCACCACACTCACAAAGTTGTTTTCTTAAAAATAAATCCACCTACAAATCACTCGCTAAGGACCAGCTTTACCCTTTCAGACACCCATTCATTTCTAAGCACTTTTGTCAATTTTCTCCACGAAATTGGTAGGTCTGAATGGCTAAAAGAGCAGCGTGAGGCGGACAGGTCTGCATGAGGGGGATGTCATCCAAAGAAACGTTGTCATCTTTTTCATTTTTTTAGCATGCTGTGGTCAAGAACAAACAAAATATTCTACCCATACCTCCTGATGCGTGAACACAAAAAGGAAAAACTAAAGATTTGACAGACATGTGAAGACCTAATCTTAATGTATGGCATTGATCCTTTGAGTCATATAACTCGGAGGCCACCTGCTCCATGAGTTTGGACAATCTCTGCTGCTCATGGTCATGAATGCAAACTGACAAAGCATGTTGTCAGAAGATAACAACATTAACCAAACTTTCATTTCCCTCACGCCAGGGATTCCATCATACACAGATGTCTTTCCACCCAACACACTGTGCCGCAGTCATTTCGTATTCTATATCCATCTGTTTCTGACACAGCTAACAGAAAAGATAAGCCAAAAAACAACAACACCTCTACCTGACAAGATGAAATATCTCATTCACCCCTAGTGTATCTCTTGCAAAGAAACTTTTCTCCGTGTGTACTCTACTCTGTTAGTGGACCATTTATGACATTATCTTCCAGGGTGTACAGGATTATCAGTAGTTGGAACGCATCAACAAAACTATTCTGAGATGCATCGTCAAAGGACTCAATCACACAAGAAAGATCTCAAGAATGTTCATTACATGCTTTTCTCAATACATGTTTTTAAAAGAAATTTTATTAAATGGTGTTACAGCACAGTTCCCACAAACACATTTTTGCAACATTTTGCATAAATCCATTGAAACTTTTATGTTGCACCGAATATACATTTCTAATAATCTCTTTTATTGTGCAAATTGTTGCACATCCTATTGTCAGATTTCAGAAATTATCAAATCGTTATTAACATGATCAGTGGGTTACTCTTAAAGAACCCTAAATTACAACAATATTGTCATGGCAAAGGTATAAGTACAAAAGTATAAGTGAAATTTCAGTTCAATTTTTATCTTGACAATGTCTTGACATCGAAGTAATGCAGGAAAGACAATCAAATAGAATACAAGCCTATATTCACTGAATTCAGTTAGTAAAGAGAGCCGTTTTTATAGACAAAGCCCACTGGGAAGATTCAGCAGCAGACTCAACGAAGTTCAGAGGCATGCTTATGATCATTTGACTCTACCTTTAAAAACTAAATTCAGATGAATAACTGTTTGATCCATTAATGAATGAATGAGAATGATTCGACTAAATACAAAAGAAGGTACTTCCTGTACCTATCAATACTTACTATGTTACACCTGGAATCACCTTGCTAAACACAAACAGTAATGTACTTGAATATCATAAATGTTAACGAAATATCGCTTTTATCTGTATAAATCTCTTAACAGTAGATCACATAATTTTATACTTGTTCAGTTTCTGAACATTTTTGCTGTTTTTAATCCATATACCATTCGTTCATTTGATTTTCAATTTAAAAAACAAAAGCTAATTTATTTTTCTATTATTTGTTTTCAAACAAAAAGAAAAAAGAAAAACAATTACTTCATGTGTTTAGTCCGCCCATTTGCATTTCACATGGAAATATTCAATTTCACAATCAATTTTGTGAAGACCATGGTTGATGTAATTATGTTTTAAAATGATAGACAGCACTGCTTAATTTATGTTACAATATATGGGACACATAAAAGTGTTTACACAAAATGTGTCTGAGTGTATTTTCTCAAACCTCCTCAAAAAGGTTTTATTTATTCACTAATTGACGGATAGAGAGAGTGGCCACCCTATTTTGGTTCTCCCTTCTATACTTCTAATGATGGTTAATTGGACACTTCACACACACACACTTTCACCTCCTTCATAATAATTGCCACCCAGCTCAGTTGGCCTCAGCATGCACAGAACAGATGGGCCCTTCAGCATGGCTTCTCAGCTACTCCCATATCAGGGGTTTGGAAATTACGTACTGAACCGTCCAACAAAGCCTCTGTAAAAGCAGGGGCTCTAGAGCTTCAGTCCATTGGTGTTCAAGGCGTCTCCTCACAAGCTGGCAAGAATTAATTGTGCCAGAGTTTATATTTTATGAAATTATTCCATGAAAACAGACCCATAATACGACAGAGCCTCAATCTGAACGATGTAGATCCTCCTAATTCATAGATCGCAGCCGGATCACATAGAATGGTGTACAGAGAAAGGCGCACAGGGTTTGATCAACAACTCAGATTTGTTATGCCATGACTCTCACATATGTATTTGGTGAAAATAGGATCAGAGGAGTTAGATCTTTTTTTAATCATACTTCCTTTCTGTTATAAAAGAGAAAATGCTTGCTCACTCTGCTCATGGTGAGTTTCACAGAAGGTGCTCTGGTGGTGTAAATCTAATGAATATTTAATTATTCAATTCATTAACTTGACATGTCTGCCTTGTCTGTCATGAGGATGTTTTGTAACTGATTCTGACAGGTCATCAAGCCAAAGCTTCTGGCACTGGGATCATATGATGTAGTGAGAGTGTTTCTGTCAATTTAGAGAAGACAGAAGCTAAAATTGACCTAGTTGACTTATCCCTAGGTTCTGCACCAGAAGGAGAAAGTAGCCAATCACAGCTGAGAATTTCATCACATTTGTTTTGTTCACCTTTGAAGTAAATAAACATAAAAACCAAGGGGCAATCTCCTGCTTTCCCTTCTGGATGCGTAATAGGAAGTGATGGAAGTGCAGTTCCTTGAGCGGCCACTTGAGACGTACTCCAAATGTGAGCAGGTTCTTATGCACTCCGATGTTGAAACACAGCTCAGAAAAACATGCTTCCACCCCTGGCATCATTAGGTTTTTTATTCAAATTGTTAGTTTTGAACTTCTTGAGTACTTTGAAGGGGGTGATTTTTTTATATGCTTGTTAAAGATATATTACCATTTAAAATTTCAGCCAACCAGAAATTTACATTATGGCCATGTTCTGCCTCTGTGGAAATGACCCACTTCAACATGTTACATCCATGTTATTTACCAGTCATCACCAAATGGTGGACCGAGAGGTGGGTCTGTCCGGCACCATGTCCAATTTATGATAAATTCGTGAGAATAGTTTACTTCAAATAGGAAATAAAAGTATTTGGTTGTGCGGACAGACAGTGGGCTCCACTTCTCCAGTTGATACACCAATAGCTTACCTCAGTTTTGTCAATAAAATTGTTTATTTACCATGTGTTGTGCAGTGTGCACATTGGATCAGAGAGTAAGAGATGACGATTACGAGCAGCATGGCTTGCTCCAAAAAAGTCACTCAGCTCATTAGAGCAAATGCTTCCCCTGAAGTCCAAGGTGAGAGCACAAAAAAATAAGAAACTGAAAGCCCAGTATGAGCAATCTACTAGACTAATCACACATCACACTTTTACAGCCCAGCAATGTGCAAATGAATGTTCACTGAGGGCGTCATAGCATTTGGACTATTAAAGAAAAATCTTCAGTGATTGGTTCGTTGTGAAAGAGTGCTTTAGACAGTGGAGGGTAAGCTTTTTCTACAATGAACATTATCAAAAACAAGGTGTGTTCCAGGCTTACCAATGTGCGTTTACATATCTGCATGACAATAACACTGACTCCATTCCAACCAAGATTTAAATTGCTTGCAAGGCAGTCAAATATCCATTTAACTCTTTGAAGAAAAAAACTAAGCAAAAAGTAAAGGTGGGGTTTTCTTTTGCTATTTTCCACCTAAAAAAGCCACATTGTAATTGAAGTTTTACTTGAAACGTAAGCTTTTTACACTTGTTTTCCAGAAAATAGGTTTTCAATTATTTTCATTGTTTAAGACGTTAACTTTGTTATTGAAAGTTATTTGTCTCTGTATTGCACTTTTACTAGTTTTATGTAGGTTTCTGTTTGAAAAATAAAGGCCTTACTATACATCTATTTGACTGGGAATTATTTTATTTATCGAGATGATGTGGAAATAAAAGTATGCTATAAAAACAAGCTACATGTTTCGGATCTTTTACTCGGAGGACATTTTAATTACTGGACTTTTAATTGAATACCCCTATTGTATAAAATCAATAATAAAATATATGCCTTAATAATGGATTGGATATTTAGACATGAAATGCAAATGGATGAACGAAAAACAAAAATATCAATTTTCGTACTCAAATAATATGAATGGGTTATTAATACCAATATTTTAAAGCAAATATCTGTTCACAGGATTCTTGCACAAACTTTGAGTTAAACTCATGCCTACACATCCTTCTTTTATTTATTAATTTTTTTACATGGAAATGAATGCTCCATGCTCATATCAAACAGACAATCATCTCTTCAACATACCCACAGGGGTTACAGAACTTACCCTGCTCATTACTTCAGAACAAGCGTTGTTACCGAAAGCACTTGCATGCATTAATCAGATAGCCTTACTGCAGCTTGTTAAGCATATTAAATGTCCACCAGCAAGGGTTCAATTAGTCCTCTCTGGGGTAAGGCAGCAATCAGAAGGATTGCTTCATATCCTTGCATACAGATCTATGGTGCGTTTATCTAGCCTGGGCAAGGCCTGGGTGAGAAAGATAGATTGTGGAGGTCATTGACGGGAAGTTCTCTGCACTGCTGTACTTCATGTTGATGAGCTGCCCTGCAGAAACCACATCTGTCTCTCCAGTCCTAATCCGCTGACTCGGGGCCAAATAGGAAAGCGACATCATCATTCTGCCCAGCCAAAGAGCTCACTTGCTCTTTGAGCTCAAAGCTGACCTCAAAAGACTTTACGCTATTATAGAAAATGCTGCTTTTGAACTTCCTCAAACCTCTTAATTGTCAATGTGAGTGTTTTTCCAGGAACTAGAAAGTCATCATTTCTGGAATGTATATCGTCGTAGCAGCAGGCTGCAGTGTTGCATAAGTTGTACATAAACCATTTTGCCATCAAGTCTAAAACATGTTGTTGCAGAAAGAGAAAACATTCTGCTTTAGCTTAAAAAAAGGTGAGAAACTGAAACTTGAAATTTACTGACTGACCGCTAAAGGCTGTTACCAAAAGAGTACCGGATTTTTCATGGTAGCATGTCCAGCAGGTAATAATGCACTGCCAACAAGAAAATGATGTTTTACTTTTAGTTTCAAAATGTTTCTTCAAAAATCCACAGTATGACAGTTTATGTGTTACTGTTCTAAATATTTTTGGAGCTAAATACTGATTAGACTCACAGAAAAACCTTGCATTATGCAATAAATTGTTTCCATTCTAGTTGTTTTTGCATATTGTCTGAACTGAAGAAAAACTGCATAATTGGACAAGAAATATATTCCATGTTGCCAACCTGGCATCCACAAAATCAAACTGCCTTCCAAATAAACCCTATTAATTAAATTCTGTTCATACAATATAGCTAAAACTACATATGTTTGTTCTACATGAAGACAATTTAGAAACCTAAATAAAGACCTAAACATAAGACAAATCTTGTTTTACTCCACTGACTCCAGGCCAAAATGGTACATCAAGATATCTTCCAAGGAAATAGTTAATTTGCTCTGTGAGCTCAAAGTCAACCTCAGAGGATTTTTCTCTATTATAGAAAAAACTGGTCTGAACTTATTCATATGTTTCAGGGACTCTGCATTTACATTTACAAAATCTGCATCTTAAATTATCTTTTATATAACAAAAGCATGTTTGTGTCAAATACTGATACGATTCACAGAAAATGAAATGTGCATTATGTTACCCATGCGTTTGCTCTACTTTGCATTAGCTAGAGTAGGTGGTAAGTAAAAGAGCCTTCTTGGACAATAAGAACACCAATCCATGTTGCCAACCCGCCACCCACATTATTCAAAGTAAGCCAGTTTCTTGAGAAAAAATGCAATTGTTTGACAAAACCATATAGCTTCACTAAATTTAAATAAAATAAAGGTATTAAGATTTGGTATTTGAAAACCACAACATGGACATATTCCAAGTAACTTTAAGCCATTATTTTAAAAGTTTCAGATGATTTGAAATAGTAAAACATTTTTTGGTTTTCAACCTTGCCGTTAGATGTTAGATGGCATCTATAGCTTTAGCGATAGCATCGGTGGGTGCATGCATCATGTTCTCGCCACAAAAAATCCTTTCTGATTTTGGTTTATAATCTTGACTGTACACCCTGTATTGTATACCTTTAAGATAACATTAGTATTGAACTGTCCCATTGAACATTACAAAAGTTCCCGATAATGAGGGTAAAAGGTTATCTCAGCTCTGAGTTGTTATAGGGGTTGAGAGTGGGCTGCAGGGGAAATCAAAATCAATAAATGTGTAATGCAGCAATGGGCGTCGGTGACAGACTTCCCATCCAAACAGACAGCGTGCAAACCCCAGGTGCTGTTTTTTTTTTGTATCCACTCATTTGGTCACTCATTATTTCATGCTTTGTTCCATCAAGTATTTCTCTTCCAAGTTAGCAAGAACTGATGTTTTAATTTTCAAATACTTTAAAAGCTACCAACACTCATCTACATCAGCCAATAATTTGCACTGAAACCAAACTAATCATTATAGAAAGTGACTGTCAGTGATGTGTGATGAGCTAATTTAAGATCAGCATGGGCTCTTTGAGAGATCACACTGCAAATGAAAGCTAATCAGATCAAAGCTTAACCACAAAGCAGCATGAGAAGTTGAGAAGCAGAAAAAGAAGAAATCAAAGGACTGAAAAATCATCATTATTCTCTTATAGGATGTCATTAACAGATTTAAACACCCCAAAATAAAATCTTAATTTATGTATTTAACTAGTTAGGTCACACTCATTGGCAAACACACAAGATTGTTAAATGTTTAAACAAATTAATTGATGCACACAGTACATTACTCCATATTAATCTCCCTCAAGATGAGGATTTAGTGAATTAATGACATATTGTCAACGATCACCACAGATGGAGATGGGTAAATTGAAGAGTTTTGGGCAGAATACAAATAGCAGATAACATTTTCCTTTTGATAATGACGTTCTGTTAAACTCATCAGCCCCCATTAAAAAAAAAGTTTGTTCAGACAATTGATAAAAAACTAAATAGAAATGCTTTCTATCAGTTCAGCGTAGTGTTCTAATGTTTTTCCGGCTTTATGAGAATTGACAAACCTTACTGTAACTCAACAACTGTAATACATTTTACCATGACAATTCAAACAAAGCTCAGTGTTTGCATGTTTTTATGAAATGTTATAAATATAGTTTAAACTATACTTTAACTTGATTTTAGTATATGGCTTTATTAATGTTAGTGTAATAAAACACCTATCTTCCATAAATAACTCTCTGACATCTTATTTATTGGATATCAGGGTATTTTGAATGATGATTGCTGCTGGTATTAAAATTATGTGTAGTTCCGTGAATGCAACTTCAGGAGGATAGATAAAATAATTAGCATCAACAGGTGTTTCCAATCCTCCTTCCGCTCCCCAAAACATAAAATGTTAACAACTCCATCTTTGCAGATGATTAAAAAGTAAAGTCTCTCATTCACCGCTATATCAAATTCTTTCGGGACGGGGTCATCTCTCAGTCCTCTGGCTCTTCCATGGACAGTTTGAACAATACACTTATCTCATTCTCACCAAACTTGTTTTGCCTTCGTGGGCTTATTTTATGTAAGCAAACTCGTGAATTATATAAAAATGGGTTTATAATCACCTTTATATTTGCTGGACAAAAATGTATTTTACTGTGACTACTGCTAAGTACCCTGAATATTGGCATCTAATAAAGTGACGTGAATTTCACTGTTAATGTTATTCAATTCAATGCAGTTGAGTAATACAGTTCAAGATAATCAATTATGGTGTGAATGATAATAATTGTGATAAAATAAAACAACGCTTGTGTCTGCGCATCTGCAATTGGCAAATCTCACAGAGTAGGAAAATGGATACTGAAAGTACCCCAAACTTATAACTTACACCAGATTTACCATTTGAAAAACGTATTTCATTTGCTTTAAGGACCAACAAACAAGAATGTTCTTATTTAGATTCTTTTTTTAATTGAACAAATAAAAGGGTTTAAATCACAGCTATAAAACGTCTGAAGTGCAGCTGCACTAATTATGAAACGAAGGGATACTGTGTCTGCAGGTCTGATCGGAACAAATGATGAGTCAGATCTTTTATGTTAATATCCTGTGCTGGATGACAGAAAAGAGATTTTAATGTCTTCACTGTGAGATTAAACTCAGCCAGGCAGTTTATCTGCTTCCTCTCACTCATCAGCAGGCTGTTATTTCAGGAAACATGATCAAAAGTCGAATCCTGTGATTTAAAGCAGCCTTCAGCTCTGTTCATTTCATTTATGAAATATGGCTGATTTCACAGTTTTCAAAGATGAACTTGAAGTACACTTCTAAAAATCTCTTTGTTCATCTGTCTGTCTATTAATAATTGGAAACAGACTCACAATTCATTCATACTTGCTCCATTGGATAACAACGAAGGTCATAAAATCCTCTGCTATACCTGCTTTTTTTATATAAAAACCCATATCAGAATAAAATAGAAACTTTTGAACTGTGGACTTATTCAAATTGAAAACTATAACTCTGCAGAGACAGAGCCTCTTCAAACACAACAGGTCCAAGAAGAATCTGAATGACAGAAGTCAAGGTAGAGGTTGTGAACCTAGCTGTGACTAGAAGAGAGTGTTATTTGCCAATTTTAAAACCTTCCACTTACTTTAGATGAATAGTAATTTTGTTGATTATTCTGCACAGCTCCATCATTACTAGACTCGTAGCAAGAACAGATTTAGGCTGGATAAGGATGTTGATTCTCAAGTGAGAGAGGCCCGGTTCATAGATGTCAATAACGCACATAACCTTGCATTCTGTGAGTGCAAAATACCCTATGAGCCAGTTTGGACAAGCATCAGCACACAAACTCTTTGCGACTGTTCGGAATACAGATGCCCGGTTTGCCGCTGCTAGATCAATGACTTCTATGTATGCTTAGGGATTAAAGAGAGTACCCTGGTAAGAAAAGGAAAAAAGCTGAAAAGAAGATATGTGTGAATATCCAGAATGGTCAAATCCTCAATAAAAAAAATTCGTTAAAGGACAACTATTCAAAAAAACAAGTTTTTATGAAAAAACTTGTTTGTGAACAACAGAAGATGGATTATCCTGCAGCAAAAGAAGAAAGATGGAATCAAGTCTAAACTAATTTACCTGGCTGTAAAGAGTGTACGGCACTCTTCCAGGTGTATGGGTACATGGATTAAAAAAAAAAATGTATAAGAACAGGGAAAGCTAAACAAATTACTCAGATGTCCAGGGGCCTCGTGTACTAACATTTGCATGCTTTCTTACTTACACATTGCATATAAACAAAGCTGGGATTGTACCTACTCTCAAATTCAAAATTCACAAAAGAGTTCATATTTACTAATCTCTGCATACATCGCTTAACATTCACATTTGCTTTGTACAATCCATTTCACATAAGCTGAGCACTTACAATCCTCCCAGACTCCACCCTACGTTACCTACATTTAAATATGTAAGTGAGTGTAGTGAGGGATAAATAAGCCCAAATGAGCTTACAGAGAATTGAATGGAGATGATGTTTGTCATTGTCAGTGATTGACTGTCACAGAATTGCACCACTGGAATTTTCCCTACTTTACCTTTCTCTCTCCAGATTTCTCTCAATATACACCCCAGTAATGACAAAATAGCTTAAATAAGTAATGTTAATACATATATAAATTAAACATGATATAAAACATAAATGTTTTTCAATTAAATTCATGTTCTGTAAAATGACAGACATTTAATGAAAGCCATGTCCTCTAATAATATTTTTTACAACACACCTCAAGACATGTTCACAGCCAGTGTTTAACTCTTGCATGACTACCAGCAATCTTGCTCATCTCATCTGATCTGCCTTAAAGAAAAATTACTCCTGAATAATCCTTTGTTTTAGTGGTAGTCTGTTCACTAAAGCTGATTTACACCTGAACTGTTAATTAGTTTCATCTCATTGCTGGCTGCTGTTTCTGCACTAATTGGCTGTAACTCCCCCAGACAATCCCAAAATCCAGTACAAAATTTATCAGATGTTTTCACGTTTCAAAATAAGTCTGTGTTCAATTAATCAGATGAAACTTTCAACCATAACATCTGCACAACAAACAAATATGATTACATTATAACCCTTTAACTTTTCTCCAATATATTAATGGTGTCTGCTTTCCAGAGCAGCTACACATTCAAGATAATTTCTACATAAGTGTAACTTATAAGCATGTGTTTGTGTAAAATTTGGGAATGGCTTAGATAATTTTCTTCTGAGATGGTTTTAATAAGCCTGTTCCAGACCCCTCCAAGGATAACAGACACCACAAGGAGCTTGATCCCCTATGACCCACCAAGTTCCCTGCTAGAAATTGAGTGTTCCAGACCATATCGATTAGTTTCCAATAATTTTTTCTAGAAAATTTTTGTGAGGTTCTAAGGAAGTCACAATGTCATGTTTTTCAGGGTTAGGGGACAGTAATTACATGACCAACAGAGGACAAAATTTTCTTTTTTTTGTCACAGTGCATCCGTGACTGAATGACCAAAACTGGACATTCCCCTAAAATAATATCAGGAACATCAAACAGTAGTACTTTTATAACCAGAAGATAACATTTTATTAACATCAAGAGAAATTGTCTTTTTTTTCTACTTTTTTTTTTGTCAGAGAGAAATTGTCTTTTACATGGATTTTCAGTAGCTGCTTTTACACTGTTGGAGAAGAAGGCTATAGCATTAAGTTTTCCTGGAGCCACTTCTGGTTTAAAGCAACTTCATTGTGGCTCAAGAATGCTAGATTGTCAGCTCTCCAAAAATGTCTTTGGTCTCTAGTCATGTCACAGTCAACGTTAATACCAAAGTAGGTATTCTTCCCAGTGCCTCAATGTTAATTGATTAACTCCAGCTTTAAAAAAACATTTCAGATCAAATCTGTTGTTTTAAACAGTAGTTAGTCTGAATGAACCTTTTAAGGAGGATTAAGTTCAATATGAAGAGGAAACTGTATTTTATTTGAATAGTGTATTTTCAATGTTTAAATGAACTCTTATTCATCATAAATTTACACAGAAGCTGATTATTTTACTGTTTTCTAATGCAAATCCCTTTTATTCACTTCTGTGTTTAAAATTTCAGAACCTCAGACAATTTTCTCATACTTTGTCTCTGAAATATAAGACAAGAAATGCTCAAACATAATCAATTCATTCATTTTGTTAAATAGAAACATATTTGATAGCATAATCTTTGCATTTTCTGTCTATGTCTGAAGATCATTTGAACTAAAATTGTTATTTTCAATGGAGTTCATATGTGCTGCAACATATAAATCAAAATAAAAGTAAAAGCAGCTCATGTCATTCCAAACAATTCTCCTTTTGCTTTGGCTCCTTGCTATTATTTTTTATGCTTTTATACAATTTTAGGCTTGATTTTATTAAATTTACTTTCTTTTTATTCTTTGTTTCTCCCTGTGTACGAAATATGCTATACAAAAAAACTTGCCTTGCCTATTATCTACTATGCTCGGTTCAACTGTCAGTATTTTTAAATACACAGCACTAATTTCATTTAAAGAAAAAGACGAGACTCTTTTTTTGATTTTGTATTTTAAATTAAAATTGTAATATGAACAATAAAAATGTTAATACAATTTTTTGGCTCTTACAAAGCACACTATTGTTAAGCGGATATAACTGTTCTTCCATGAGGCTCCTTTATTCTGCTGCTTAAATGCCTTTGACCCTCTGCTCAATGTCAAACGCTTTTTTGTCAAATGCATGTTCTCCATCTTTCTTTTGAGAACCAATATAAATGTTAGCTAACAATGTAGCACTTGGTATACTGTAGCTAATCACATCATGTAAAACAACAGCTTCAAGGCTTACAAATCATACTTGTATTGTTTTCTTAAATGTTAAAAATTATTCAGTTTTTAACTCCATTTTAACTATAATTAGTCCAAGCTATAATAAAAGGGTTCAACAAATATTGTGACTTTAAAACTAGACTTATTTACTTTTAAAGGTATTTTAATTATTTTATTTGCTTTGCCATCTTATGTCTTGTCATGGATTTTTGTTTGTTTGATTTTTTTTATTATTGTACAACAGTTTTTACTTACTTTTATAATGAGTTTCTTACTTTATAACAAGTAAAGGTAAAAATACTTATATCAAAACAAATATGATTATATTTTTAGCATTTATAGGTAGAAGTGGTGCAACAATTTAGCTTTGAGGTACTCCACATGAAATTTTTTGACATACTCACATAAAAGCATCTCCATTAAAAGTATAACCCAGAATCATTCTACAACTGCACAAGAGTGAGCAATAAAGTGTTTGGGTCTATAAATGAGTATTGATATCGCTAGTTTTTTTATTTATTTATTACCGACAGTGTCGAAAGCAACACTCAGAACAAGTACAAACAGCACTGTCACTTTTGCTGAATCTGTGTTTGAGCAGAAATATTGCAGTTTTACTCTGGTATACACCTCTGTTCAGGTAAAAAGTACAACTATTACTTTTCCTGGTACTAGTGAACAAACACAGAACAAGGCACTTCAGTAGGTACAACCAATAATTATATTTGTCCACAAAATTTTGAACATTTTTGTGCATTTTTTGTCTGTATTTAAGTATGATGTACAGAATTTAAACAATAATTTACCACTCCAAGAGACCAAATATGACTGGTAGTTATGCTACTTGGCTAAAATAACAGTCTTCTCTATCTTCCAGGAATATTTCAGTGAGCAGCAGGTCAGAGTACCCAGCAAAGCACATTTGACTTGGGTTGAGACCTCCAGTATTGGCAGAGAGCTGCCTAATGATTTGGAATGACAACTGGAGTGTAAACATCTGGAGGCAGAGCTGGGGCGATGACACAGAGAAACTGAGGGCCCTTGGACACAAAGAACAGCTGTAAGACACAACACCCTCCAAACATGCCATTCTGTCCACTACTTAAAAAAATTGCTGATGAATGTCACCTTCTTAAAGCAAACATTTACAAGAGATGTTTTCTTTGTTACAACATACACAAATAACCTCTAGTTTCCATTAATGAAATAGCTCCCGACAATGGTGAGATTTCATGAGGACAGCTTCTGAGGAGCAGACTTGTTCCCTCTTCATCCTGGAGCCACGACTGTCCTCTCCTTTCTGTAATGAGTTTGGTTCAGTTCCAGCACCCAGCATGAGCTTTACTATATAATGTGTCTTCAATAGTCCGCTTGTGACAAGCTCACTAATTCACTCCACATGATTGCAGAACTATTTTCATTAAATGTTCAAGAGGATCTGCTGATGAGACAGCTACATTGAATGGCAGAGAAGAAAAAAATACCTTACCCCTCTAAATATCCATGAATTCAATTTCGCTTCTTCATAGTTCTTTACTTCTTTTCTTTTTTTTAATTCCCTGTCAGATCTGTGTTACAATTATATCTTCATTGCTAAAACACAATTACAATTTGAAAACCATGCTACCTCACAGATGTAGCAGTTAGGTATTGTAAAACAGGTTGTTGGTTGAAATTTCACACCTATAGTTTCCACACTAGAACAATCATAATCATTGGAATTATGTGCTATTACAATTGTCACCAATGTAGGGTTGAGCGAGACAGTTTATTTTCATGGTTGAGCACAGCAACAAGACACAGAGTAGTTCCACTATATCAACAAGGTCTTCATTATCAAATGAAGAAATCAACACAGACTGGGCTTTCAAGTGAATTCAATTGCCTAAACCTTTTGTAACTTTTTATTGTATACAGTACACAATTTGACATGTTAACACTGCTAAGGCCAAGAATTAGTTGATTAAAAATGAAAAAGATTATAGGTTTCAGCATCAGCTGCAGACCAAAGAAGGCAAATGAGCGAATACAGTTGTTCAACAGGTTTATCAAAGAGCAGAATGCTGTAAACCTTTCATTGTCCCCATACCATTACTGACAGTCTTTAAAGCAGCTTCTCTTTCTAACGTGCCCAGAGCAGAACATCAGAAATTAATAACAGCACAGACAGTTCCTAAGACGGAACCAGAAAAGGTCTTGAACAACCTCCTACAGCACTACCTTTTAACAGGAACTCATGTCTGTGGAAAAAGTCTTGTTTGGTTCCATTAACAAACAAAATATCCTACTTAACAATTAAAGACTGGTTTTGGCCCATCTCAAACTGCAGATGGAAATTCGGAAGAACTTACACATCAGTTAAATCAGATATCATTGTGAGAACCACATTCTTTGATTTCAACAGTGCTTCCAATACCATCCAGCCTGCTCCTGCTTCAGCTGTAGAAGCTGAATGTGGACACCATATTCTGTATTATTGATTTGTTGACTGACAGGCCGCAGTTTGGAGACAGAAGAGTTGTGTGTCTGAGCAGGTGGTGTGTAGTACAGGAGCACCACATGGGACCTTTCCTCTTCCCACTGAGGACTTCCAGTACAACTCTGTTATCTGCAGAAGTACTCCTTGACTTCGCAATCATGTTTGAAATATTTTGGAGATGTTTGGGGTCACTATAGTAGTGTTGGATGAATCTTGCAAATTTAAAGTTGTACATATATAAACTTATGGCATGTCTTTTATTACCCCCCCCCCCCCCACACACACACACACACACTCACAAAAGTTGCATCAAACATTATTTTTAAAAACAGATAAAGGGCAACTTTTATTTACATCAGGTTTAGTTTGCAATGTGTGTAGTTAATGCCAATTATTCTGTTATTTAAAAAGCACTAAAAAGTTTTATATTCATCAACGATAGAAATTATGATGAACAGTTTATCCATTTAATGAACAAATTGTTGAAAATACAATAAACCTAATTGGTGAAATTAGCATGAAAATCATTTTGCTGTATGTTTTTTACAGGGTTGTGTCTATTCTACATATTACATTGTTATACAATTACATACACAGTAAAAAAAAACACAGAAGGATTTTTTTTTTCTTCAAAACGGATATACATTTATGGGAAAATATTATATTATAGATTTCTACAGTAGCAATTAGTACATTTATGGTAACAAAATAGAAAGTTTGCTTAAATTGTTTTAGTGCCTTTCAGTTGTTACCTTATAAATATAAACATTTGACTTTTTATATATCACAATGCAGCATTCCAAGTCTTTTAATAATTCAAGACCTGAAAAGTCTGCTTCACAATTTTGCTGGCTGCAATGAGCAATATATTTAGGAGCATAATTAATTTCTTTTCTTCAACACAATTGATTCATTAAAATGGGACACTGTCTCTTATCGTTTCTCCCAAAGGTGTTCCATAATTTCCCTTTCTACAAACAGGTTCTCGCTGAAAGAGACAATCAAGAGCTATTCAATTATCAAGCTGGACTGGCTCCGTAATTCAAAGAGTTCACGAACCTTACCAAATTTAATTGAGTGAAGAACAATTCTTATTTCAAAAACCAACCAATTTAACAGTCTACGATTATTACAGCCAACTTGCTTTAATGAAAATGGCTGAAAAGAACTCTATACAGGTTGGCTATAACATATATAGCCAAAAGTCTGTTACTTCTTAAACGAGTACAGCAACAGAGCAATACCAAGTAATCAGCCAATATAGGGTCATCTACAAAATAAATCCTGGAAAAACAGATGCCACTATAAATCATTCAGATGTGAGACTCACAATCTCAATTCAGAGCCCAGAGCAGTTGTATAAATATTGACCTTTTAACAGTCTCATTGGTATATTTGTCACATGTCCATATAACTGTTTGTGTGGGGTTGATTGCAAAGCTGAGCCAATATGCTAAATTCATTCAGCATCTAAATAAATGCATCTCAATGTTGTTCTAGCAAACCAAAGAACACCAGGGCCTGCTACAGAGTCACACTGCCATCTGCTGCTAAAAACAGACTAGGTAGCCTCACTGCTTCAGATCAAAGCCACGCTTCTCAGGATTTTAGTTTTTGAAACAGAATGTGTGACAAAGTAGTACTGTAAGGCTAACATTGTAGTCAATGTCCATAAAGGAATCAAAAATGTATTATCAAATGTGATATAACAAAGTGATGGGATTTTTGAAAATCTCTCAAATGTGTATAATTCATTCATTCATTCATTCATCTTCATGTCGGCTTTCTTCCCTTTCGGGGTCGCCACAGCAGAATGAACCGCCAACTCTCTGGCATATGTTTTATGCGGCGGATGCCCTTCCAGCTGCAACCCATCGCTGGGAAACCTTCACACACACTCATTCACCATATGGACAATCGTTCTTACTCAATTCACTTATACTGCATGTCTTTGGACTTGTGGGGAAACCGGAGCACCCGGAGAAAACCCACGTGATCACGGGGAGAACATGAAAACTCCACAGAGAAATGCCAACCGACCCAGCCGAGCCTAGAACCAGCGACCTTCTTGCTATGAGACGACAGTGCTACCCACTGCGCTACCGTGACGCTATGTGTATAATTATCATTATTATTATTATTGTGTGCGTTAGTTTGTTTAGCCCATTTCTTCATATTGTTACAACTAGTAGTTTATCATTCAAATGTAAACCCTCAAAGTTCTATCTGACATGTGTATGACAAGTGTATGAATCCTTCCATTTGATGGTAAAAAGGTTTTTTTCAAGAAATAACAAGTCAATGCAGAAAATCTAAAAAGTTAAATATCAAACAGTATATAGCATTTCCCTACTTGAGTTTGTAATGATGTAGGTTACTTTTGTATAGGATGCTTACTCTCAAAATTACTATAAAACTATAACCTGTTTAAAACTGCACCCTTGCATCCAATTCTCAGCAGGTGTTTTAATGGTTAATATTTGTTTTATAAAGGAGGTATTGTGCTTTTTCCCAAAGATTTACCCAATGGCTCAGATTCGAGACAGTGGGTCCTGCTCTTTTCTCAGAGAAAAGGAATTAGTCGGTGTGCTGCTGGAGAGTGTTTATGGGAGTTTGGAGGTGGCAAGCAGTACATGGGGATTTCAGAATCCCATAGAGCAGAAATGACTGACAGCTGCCTGGAAGCATTGCGTCTGGGACTCGCACCTATACTCAAGGGTATGGGAGGATCAAGGATGGCAAATCGATTCAGCGGTCTCTATCCCCCGACCACCGAAGTCATTTTAGCAGCAGTAAAGGGAGATTCTATTACCAGTGACAAGTTTGTTTCATTTGCTCTATTGCATGCATGGTGCAGACATTGACAATGTTGATAGTTTTTCAAATAAACCCATTTCATGTCAAGGCCATGGTGCTATATTATCTTCTGACCTGTCTGAATTACTGTTCTCTTGCTTCTACTGGAGGTTTTGACTGTAAAAATGCCACGGTCAAACTGATATCTCCTAGGATGTTCCCTGCTGGAGCTCTAAACTCCAAGCTGATAAACACAGGACCCATGAGACAAGAAGATAAGAAAAAAAATTGTATCAAACTGAAACTTACAATGCAATGTTTGGTCTAATCACACGATGTAAATGTGAAATGTTTTATTGACTGTCAATTGCATTAAATTGTAAATAATCAGTTTTTTTGTATTCAGGGAAACAAGATCTGATTATGTTTTGAACCTTTTTATCTCAACTGAATGGAAATGCAATGTGTATTTTTCGCAAAAAAAAAACAAAAAAAAAACCGAAATGGAATCAAACATACTTAATATATTAGTAATGTATTTCTTAACCTACGCATAATCAGCCATTTTCAGCAAATAAAATACAATTACATTAAAATTGTTAGCTCTAAAAAGACCTTTTGATGTGCCATTAGTGGTGCATAAAGTAATTTACAAAATCTCAACGTGCCATAAAAATCCAATACCCTGCTTCTGGCGATTTCACACTCAGTTTTCCACAGACACAAATTTACGATTAGAACAGAAGGTTGTTTGCACACTATAGGCTGCTGAGGCAAAAATAAAACCTTGTGCGCCAAGACAATTTGGTAAGACTTATTAATTTTGCCCATGATTATCCGGCAAAATCTACTACTGGACCATATTTATAGTTGTGTCCACTTTTCATTATGGTGTTCATTACCAGGTATAAATAATGTGCATAAATGTGCCTGCAACCGTCCTCGCACTCTATAATATTACCAGGCAGTATCCATCTTGTCTGTGGTTATCAGACATTACCTTTCTGAATTATGTCTATTAGTTGCTTTCCAGCTCGCTTTGCCATCCACCTTTCTGCTGCTCTGACAGCATTAACTTTTAGCTTTATTGCATCTTTTTTTTACCCAACATACACCATTAATCTGCTTAATGACTACCATGACCCCTTTCATCCCTTTTCATAAAATAAAACTTATTAATAAAGTGCATTAAAGCTCCTATTGTATGAGGTCTTTTAATAAATCAGAGAGCACTTTTCAAGGAAATGGCTTTGCACACAACTAGTGTGTTGCATGTAGTCCTGTTTGTTTAACGTTCTAGTTTTTTTTTCCCCAAAGAAAAGGAGTCTCTTTAAAGATTGACACTCCATCACAAATAGGTCCAAAAATGATTGTGCTTTTATGTAAACACAAGTTTAATGTTTGGATATACTCAAATTCGCATTATTCTTTGAATTTATATACAGTATCTTTGACTCCTTTGCGTTCAGTGTGGTCCCTAGTGTCACATGAGACCTGAAATCTGCCATATGCTCCCTTTAGAATCTATTTTATGATCTGTAAAGCTGGCTAGTGCTGAGATCAGGAGTTATGGTGTTCACTGCCCTGATTCTGAGGCCTTTGAAGTCTGCTACAGACTGAGAAGACTAATCTCTCTGATCAGGGTTAGCCTGACACCTCGTCATAATTTGTCCTGGGATCCAAAGCGCTGCCCAAAGACAAGCCTCACATGCCATGCATTCATAAATTGTAACACTGTGTCTTGTTTAGAGATGCATTGATAAACTGATCAATCTTTTTCGCAATCAAAAACAATACACTGTAACTCATAAATAAATAGTGTAAAGTTCGTCATTTAAAATAGTTTCATTATAAATACGTTTGAAGTTTTAAATATGTTTGAAGAAATTGTATGACATGAAATATTCGGAGGTAATTCATGAAATTGTTTCAATCTAGCAAAAAACATGTAATAAATCTGCACATTCTGCTTTAACATTCCACAAATAAAAGCACAAAGAACTTGACCAAAAATTAGACCAAAAACTATTCCTTTTCACAATTATGAAAATCATCATCAATCTAGATTTTTTTAAGTACTTTCTGCAAGATTGGACCCCAAAACCAAGACACTTGATGCATTGTGAAGTTCTCTTTACAAAATAAAGCAGAAAACAACACTACACTGGAACAAAAATACTTGCATTGGGGAAACACTTAAAATTTATACTTCAACCAAAAACACCTAATCTAACAAGCACAATACAATAGGTGTAAATAAGAGAGAAACAAAACAGGACAACAGGAGGGGGCAGGTAAAAAAAAACCTTCTCGCCATGCTCTCAAACAAAAGCCAAACATAGACACAAGTCAAAGTGTGCAGAATAGTAGTTTGGCCAGTTAACTCCAAAGACATAAACAAGCCAATTCAGTGCTTAATCTCTGATATTTTTTCCTCTGAAAAACACAGATGTAGAGTTTATATCATGTATTATATTATATTATGCAATGTAATTTCCTCAAAAATAGTATCATTTACCTGTTATTACAGTAAATTACTGTGTTATGTTTTCCTTATGATGTAGTGCAACAATTTAGCAATTAAGATTTATAAACAAATTTTGAATTGAGAAAAACGTTTTTATATTTGCCAACTTATCACTATATTTTTGAAAGTTGTTTATAGAATATAGTTTTATAATTAGGGGGTATTTCAGATCATCTATTTAGTGAAAAAGTGTCATACCATTTTAATATTTACTATAAGTGTGGACTGAACCTTTGGTTAAAAGAATTAGCATATTGCATAAGTCATTTCTTAGAACATCTTCAAGCTACTACACCCACTTCAATATCAACATTCAAAGAGCAGAGAGAACATTTTAAAATTTCATGGATGATCAGAGGGAATTAAATTGCATTGCATTCAGTTCCAGGCACGTTAGCTGGTGTTGATTTTAATATCAAAGGCTCTTAGCAATCAAGAGCAGAGCTTGAGATCTCATTAGAGGCTATGATAGACGAGAGCAGGGCTCACCTGCCACACAGCTGCCAACACTTGGAGTTTCTGCTTAATATTCCTAAATGGCTAGCGTTTAAGTAGCTCCGACCTCTCACGCAACCTATATAATATATATAACATACTACTAGAGCACACAATTGTGGAATGAATATAGATTAATGGAATAGATGTAAATTACTGATAAACTCATCTTAATGTAATAAATCATACTGCTCATTAGTTGGTCAAATCAATTACACGTGTAACCATATTTTTTTTACTTAATGTACAAGAACAAATAGAAATAATAATGTTTAACTTCTGTTAATTTGATATTGCTGTTAAAAAGTGATACATTTTTCACTTCGAACTGCTGTTTGGATCTTTACCAATGAAAATATAATTGTCAATATAACGGTCATGATATTGTGTTACTATATTATGTAAAATAAAAATATAAATGTGTAATTGTCAGATAATTCTGATAAAATATTCAAAAGTTGAAACATCAGACATCCACAGAAAGTTCCATATGTAAAGCTGAAGCCAATTGAGCTCTAGGACCTTGGGATACAATTTCCTGGGATTATCTTGATGTTTAAGTCAAGTAGAGTTAAATATTTGTACCTACATATTACGTACTTAGACTGGCTTATTTCCCCTCAGGAACATTGTTAAAGTTCGTAACATACTGTCTATTGTAAATGCAAAAAAAAAATAAAAAATAGTTCATGACCTCCAGAATGGATTATTGTGATGCCCTGTTATCTGGCTGCCCAGCCGCAGCGCTATATAAGTTAGAGTTAGTTAAGAATGCAGTGGCTAGAGTTCTCACAAGAACAAAGAAATATGACCACACTACACCGGTTCTGTACTCTCTTCATTGGCTTCCTTTAAAATATCGCAATGACTGTAAGGAACTGCTTCTAGTCTTTAAGGCCCTAAATGGCTTGTCTCTGGCCTACCTAAGAAGTCTCCTCTCACAATATATTCCGGCTCACTCTCTTTGATCACAACAGGCCAGACTACTGATAGTTACGAATATTAGTAAATCCACCAGAGGGGGAAGAGTGTTGTATATAGAGCCACAAAGCTTTAGAACAAACTTGCGGATGGTGTCTGGATCCATATCTGTTTAATCTATCATTCGAATAATTGCATCCTAGTGTGTGTCCAAACTGGTACCTGGATGCTATAAACATACAAATTGTTGGAAAAAACAACATGGTTAAATGTTCTTATCTAACAAATCCCCATCATTTATTAAACATGGTGCAGTTGATGCTAATCAGCTGTTTGTTGTTTATGTTACAATGTACTAACCAATGTTTGTTTTTTCTGTTTATTTTTTTTTTCTCAAATGCTGTCCAGCAATTTGTTTCCTCATTGGATTTTAAGTTCAAATAGTTTTTATGGCATCTGGCTCAGTCATCGAGGCTCCCTGTGACCTCACAGAGCGGTTCTTCACTGGAGAGATATTTTGTCCTGTGTGTGTGGGTGTTTTACTCCGGCTTTATTGCGTCAATTAAAAAAGTCTCCTGGTCTCTTTTTTTTCTCCGCCAAAAACAGTTTAAGCCAGGCTTTATTAGACAGTCAGAATTTACTGGTTAGCGTAAAAAAATAAATTCCTCTTACTAATAACTTAATACCTAAGGTAGCATTATATGGTAGTTCTATTTTCATAGAATTATGAAACAAGAGTTCCTATTAAACCTACCTAATTCACACTTTGTGAAGCTGCTTTGAAGAAGCTATATTTTTTTTTTATTGAAATAGACAGCTGTAATGTACTTCAACCAAAATGTAATTTTGCATCAAACCTACAATAACAATTACATTTTTATCTATTTATTTTTTTTTAAGTTTTGTGATATCAAACAACTGTTTCCAAACATTCTCAGATTTGTATGTAACGTTACACCTATACAGAAATATAAGCAGAACATGCTTCTTTTCTGAGAGAGAAACTGAATTTTAAATTGAACAATGAAATGATACTTCTAGAAGACACAAGCAGTCAATATTTGTAGGAGTTACATTTCTGACTAGCACAGTGGGCAAATTAGTTCTAGTGGTCACATTTTCAAATGCGTCTTTGGGTCTTTAAGGCATGTTGAAAATAGTTTGCATACAAAAGCAGGCTGCATTAACTCAAAGTTGCCCTAGCCCTCCTTTACCCTTGACATTCCCTCAGTCAGGTGCAAGAAGATGAGTTGCAGAAGGATTTAATTTGAAAATTACAAAACAGCAGGTCTCTGAAGCCCCATGGGTCGCACAGGCTTAAACTCTCTCTGGCCAATTGAAAGCATACATGTTAAACAAAGAAAGTATGAGCCTTGAAGGGATAACATTGCATTGAGTCTAATGGGAATTTTGGTTCACCGGTCCGTTTGGCTTCCTGTAGAAGGGTTTGGATTGAAAGGACATCATCAAGTGCCTTGGCAAAAAAAAAATCTGTTTTATTTTGCTCAAGGAGCAACCCTCATCAGCACATCAAAGCAGGTTTAATGCATTAGCATTCGACTGAAGTGAGCTTGAGATTCTACTGCTCTTTGCGAACACAAATAAAAGGCTAATGGTCCTGGAAAGACCACCTAACACATGAAACTATGAAGAAAAACCATTGGCAATAGTTCATAGACCATTTGATGTTATATGTTTGGCAGTCTGACAACATCTAAACGGACATTATTCTGTGACATAAGTGACAATAATTAATTCTCATTTTGCTAACTGGCTAAAAAAATATTGTGGCTTGGTAAATAAATAGTAAACTAAAATTAATTCAGATTAAATCTCTGAACTTCTAACTAACATAACTGTAAGCAACAACACAAGTGTTTTGGTCAAATTAAAAACCTAAATGTCCAACAGCCTACTTGAACCAAAGTAGGGATAAAAAATATTAATGATACGTAGATTTAAGAAGTCATGAATCTTGAGTAACATCTACGTTACTCTTGAACCAAATAAGGGATAAAAAATATGAATTACATATAAATTTAAGAATTCATGAAAATTTAGTTTAGAATTTCTTTTGAAACTATTCAATAGGAATTCCTATTTAACTCTTATAATCCACAATAGGCCTTTGTGAAGCTATTTTGAAGCAACCGATAAAAAATGCTATACACAAACATTTTAATTGATTGATTGATTGAAAACAGAGAAAGCACTGACAGATAACCAGTAGAAAAGTTCCCTGCTGTTTATTTTATTATCTCAAATCCCTAATTGTATCTTTATCAAAAAACGATATATATAATCTCACATGATGGAAAAAAAAGTTGCCAGATTCATATCAGGCGAATGTTCTATCATTAGCTCTGTTCAGTTGTGCATTTAGTTCTTTTTTGGAGCCCAAGGGAAACAAAGGTTTATTCATTAATTTATTTGATAATAAGGATATATTTATGTACCTTTCACTTATATGGGGTGATGTATAGAGACAAAATTAAAATAATTTCAGGTTAATTTCATACATTTTTACACTTTCAGGGAAACATTGCAGGTCTTAGAGCATCCAATTTGAAGCCAGATAAATGCTAAGTGTGACTGAAAATATTTGGATAAAACTGTTCAAAAACTAAAAGTAATTGAGTCATTTTAGATAAAAAAGAAAAAAAAGATATAAAAATAAGTCAAGGGCCCAAGACGTTCGCCTACATTTGCCAAATGCAGTATCTAAGCCAAATGTATTCTCTAGCTCCAACAAAACATCCGATAACTCACAAGGGTTCAGAGCATCAGCCCTGAAAAAAAATACTGCAAATTGTTTCCCAACTCAACTTAAAGTTGGTTTACAGCATCTATTTATTGAACAAATCTGAACAACAACAAAAAAAGCTCCCAAAAAGCATCAGCATTTGTCACATCGAAGATAACACAAGAGTAGAAAATGACACAAAACTCATTCATTTCATTTGTAACCGAGGACTAAAAGGGGGAATATCTCTTACTCTATAAAGATACACATATATCCTGAGCTTGTAGTTTCTCTAGGGATTTGTCCTATATAAAGCGTAAAGTCATTTTCTCAGCTGTCAGTTCTTCTTTCCGTGATCTCCATCATTCTACAGGAACATTCATCATATTCTGATATAAACAGGAGCGGATGCGTCTGAGTCTGGAGTAAAGTTCAGTGTGTTGAGCTATTCTTGCTTTCACCTGCTTGACTTTAGCATACCTCTGCGGATGAAGAAAAGGACAGTGAAAGTTCAAACGCCAGTCTCGCTTGTTTGGGAGAATTACGAAGAGTGAGGATGAGGGTAGGGCACGGCGGAGGTTAGAGCTGAATTAAAGACTGTCAGCGACGGCAGTGAGAGTGCAGATGCCTGGAGACCCTGTCACCGCTTCAGAGAATGAGACGAATGAGACACTCAGTATGGGTGGCACAAGGAGTGTGTTCATTTTCGTTTGATATATACATCATGTGAAAGTAAATCCAAAACGTTGTTCAAATTTGTACAACCAACAAAACAGTCAGCATCAACTGAAATGTATAACACTTTTACACAAACCGGACTGAACAAAGTGCTTAAAGAATAAAAAACGAGTTTTACCAAATATAGTAAAGTAATGAACAACACAATTTAAAACGATATGATTTATAAAATCTAAACTTGCTACACTGTCAGAAAAAAAGTGGAAAATTAGTACCTTTAGTGGTACAATGCCTTGTCATTGGGGAAGGGTACACCTGTGTCTATATCTGTGCCCTCTTTGTATGTACCTTTCAAATGCTAAAATATATATCCTGATGACTAATTTACACCTATTCATCAGGAGGTACGTGTGAAAGTCAGAACACATTTCTCCAGTTCTTAAATCTCTGGCTGCCGGTCTCCTTCATCCTTCAGAATAGATTTTAAAGTTCTGCTGCTCGTATACAAGTCCAAACATAACTAAGCACCTAAATACCTAACAGACATGCTCAGTGAATACACACCAAACAGAGAGCTGAGACACCTCGGTTCAAATAAATTAGATCTACTCCGGGTAAATTCCAAACCGGGTAAATACTCTTTTAGTTACCCGGTAGTTTAGGCCCACATCTGGAACCAGCTTCCAGAGGAGATTAAGGGTGCCAACACTTTAGTCACATTTAAATCCAGGCTAAAGACTCACCTGTTTAGTTGTGCTTTTATCGACTGAGCACCAACATCTGAAAAACTATTTTACTTCTGCACTTCACATCTTAATCTTTGTTTTAATCAATGTTTTTAAATTTTCAGTTGTTAATCACTTTGATTTGATATGACTTTTTTATGCTTGATTTAATAAAATCTACTTTCTTTTTACTCTTTATTTCCAATGTAAAGCACTTTGAATTACCCTGTGTACGAAATGTGCTATACAAATAAACTTGTCTTGCCTTTTGTTCCTTATGATGGCAAATCTATACTCTATACAATACATTGACAAGTCTTTTTTGAAGACTCTTGACAATTATTGAACATTCAAAACTATTCCATTCTCACCTTATATGACTAAAATTGATTCTCACCACACCTTTCAATAAAAAAAAGATGTCAAACTGTTACCATAACTTTATTTCTTTCACAATAAAATGCAACAATTTAACGGTTAATAAGTTCTCACAGATAATCTTCAATTTAAATAGTTCAGAATAGAACAACCATTAAAAAATTAATTAATAGTATGTAAAATTACACATTTCTTTTTTTTTATGTGTAGAAAAATGGCAAACTAAAGCAACAACAGAGCACCAGTAAAATTCAATAAAAATGTATTAATAGTGTTATATTCAGTAATAAAATGCCTGTTATAAGTAGAGGAAAGACATTCCAAAGTTTTGGAGTTTATAAGTCTCTCTTTCCCTGAACCTGCTCTTTGGTACAGCGAGGAGCAATTTGTCTGCAGATCTGACTGTTTGCTTCTTTAAACAGCTGACAAATAAAGTGGGCAAGGCCATCGAAATAATCAAATTAATTGTTAAATTAATTAAACGATTAAAATGATCTGTAAATTAATCTAAAATTCATGGGCAGCTCATTTAATACTTTAGTATGGAGAGACTGTCATGTAGCTTTATATTAGACAAACTAACGTGTGTGCATGTGCGTGTGTGTGCGTTGAAAGTATTTCAGTTTCATTCAGATGAAAGAAACACAAGATGATGCATACATACACCTAAACATATTCGCCAATATACATTTTTTTGTGATTCCCTGCCTAATTATAGCAGTTTAGTCCAACACAAATGATATATCATTGTAAAGGCCAGGATGTCCAATATTTTTTTATACTAAGAGGTAATAGTGTAGCTCAAGGTACTGTATATAGACTAAAACAAATGTCAGAACTAATAGTTATTACATAACTTTACACAACAATAGAAAATCATATAATTTTTTTTGCCATACTTTCTCTTTTAAAAGTACAATTTTGAGTTATTCTGCACATCTGAATTATACATTAATTTTCAGATTGTTAAACATTGCCATGTGACTTTGATTAATTTTCTACAATCGATCCTTTTCTATAATGTGATTTAAAATCGCTTTAAATTGCCATCTAGTTTTAAAGCGAAGAGATAGATATAATCAGTGGTCCAAATAAGACTGTTACTCTAATTACATTTTTATAAAAAATTAACATGTACATTTTATTGTTCATTCGTTTTATAAAGGTTGGCCAAAATGAAGTTTTATTTATAAGATATCAAATTTTTTAGAAATTATACTTTATCACAATAGAATTTGTTATTTTAGATGTTACTATTTATAAAAAAAAGAAACAATGTGCAGATAACATTTTATTCAAACACTGTGAAGTGTGTATCATTGAATAATACCACATGTCATAAAATAAGCTTTTATAGGTAAAATAAGACACTTCTTTATACATTAAAATAAGGTGTATAGAGAATGAGAACATCTGAAACTATTTACTCTACTTTTATTTACTTCAATAAAAGTATTAGATGGGAAAAAATACTGTGCAGAAGTTCTTACTTGCAAATGATATTCATAACTTAAAGAAAAAAACTTTTTTAGGAAACGTAAGCATACCTCAGATGCTCAAAGAGACGGAGGAGTGCGTTTGCCTAAATCCAGGACATGTTTTGCTTTTTTTTTAAGCACAGAAGAAATTAAGCACCAGAATGTTTCATTAGACACCGTTTCCAGAAGAAAATAAAAGCAGAATAAAAACGTTAGTAGCACTTTATTATAACTACACTTCACGAATCATTAATTATGCATTAGCAAATAGTTAACAAAGTATTTGTAAAGCATTGTTTCAATCTTAATACACATTTAACTGTTGTTTATCAGAAGACGAGCATGCAGCCTTCCTGGTTGTGAACATGTTAATTGGGTGATTTTTCACAGGCGCCTGATAACAGCCCGACCCCACGCTTAGATGACTGTAGAGGTGGCAGTCTGAATCAACAGCCTCAGGGCACCATTAGACTACTGAAATGAGTGCCCTTTCAGAACAAACAAAAGGTGAAGATGCTGATGCTCGTCAACTTCAGCTTCACACTTTCCCCCAGGAGTTCCCAACGTCTCTAGTGTCTGAATCAACTTCCACAGATCCTCACAGCTGGTGAACTTCAGACAGCTACTTCCTGCTCTGATCTGTCAACAGGAACCTACAACCTGTCGGATGGTTGAGTCCAATAAACAAAGGAGATCCCAGAAGTGATGGTATGCCGAACTGAAATACACTCCTGACCTGTACTTTTTAATCTGATCGTGATAAAGCCCATTAAAGTGATCTGATGTGTTCCTAATGCCTCTTAGATGACTAGCAGAAGGACTCGTGTCATTGAATTGGAACTTTAGTTTTTCCGCTGATGCCATCAGGAGAGAGGACCTGGCAACACAAGGCTAAAGTATAAAAGGAGCACAGTTCCTCTCAAGGCCCGACCGCTCTGGACTGACTGTGCTCACTCAGGAAAGGTAAGTGTGAAAATCTTTTCTTTCTTTTTACTTTCATGTTTAGCTTTATATGATAAGATTATATTTATATCATTTATACAAAACCCAGCATGTTTTCAACAGAAATATTCAAACACAGTGACATAACATTATATTAAAAAGACTAATTGTCCTTTTAGGAAAAATGTTAGGCCTATAGACCTAAATTACATCATCACTCATTGTATTTTCATGTTTGTAAACACAGGATAATTCCATCTGTTCATGGATATTTGCTATGACTTTCAGCAGCCAAACAAAGGCTTGCTCTCTTAAGATCATCATGTTCTTGTCCTTCAGCAAATGGTGTGTTCCAGATTATTATTTGCACAAAATACTAGATGTAAGATCCAAATTTTTAATTACTGTTGACATAAGTTACTTTAGAATTCAGCCCATTCTCAAATTTCAACAGATAACAGGACTTTAAAAGTGTGATGATTTAACATTGTTTTTAATGGTGTTGAAAACGCTTTTAAACAAAATTGTACTATTAAGGTTTTATAGTCATTTACTAGTTCTGTCTAGAATTAAAATGTAATGTTCCCTTTTTTTCCCCACTTGATTTTTTTAAACAAATGTCTTTTTTTTAAAAGAATGAATTGTTTTACTTTTTCCCCTAATACCTTTACAGGGAATTATTTATTGATGTACTGAAATCTACATTTTACTGTTATGGAACTATTCATCATTTTGAACATTCTTTTAGTTCAACAAGATAAATTGAACTTAACTTCTTAAATGTAAAATTCAAACTTCATCTAAGTTCACATTTTATCTCAAAACAGCTTTACAGATAAATTAATTATTCTTATAAAGACTCTTGCTATAATTTACATTTGATTAACTCGAGATACAATCATCTGATGCTACAGTCAAGTGAACCACATTGTCACAGTGACAAAGGAATTAATAAAAATTATTTTATACAGCACATTACATAACTTTTAAAACTATAAGCAATTTGTATTGAGAAAAAAAAAATACTTGGAAAAACATTTCGCGAATTACTCTTTCAACCTTTTCTCTTTGTTTTTAAATCACTACTTAAATGTATACATTTAAATATATAACATTTGTAAATCATTTCAGGGAGTACATGTCTGGAGCTTGTGTCCACCATGGTCCAGCTACTGCAGGCAGCAGTGCTTACCCTGCTGCTGCTCTCTCTACCCTCCTCAAACGCTGCTCCATCCCAGCATCTGTGTGGCTCAAACCTGGTGGATGCTCTTTACCTGGTGTGTGGATCCAAAGGCTTCTTCTTTACCAACAGAAGCAGAAGAGATCTGGAAACCCTGTTGGGTAAGCAGCCCTCTAACCTCTTCTTATCCACAATGATGATTTTTCAAAAGCTAATCTCACTATTCTCTCCACAGTTTTCCTGACAAATTTAGCGGATTATGAAGTGGTAGAGACTGAGCCGCTAAAAGAAAAGGTGATGAAGATGAAGAGAGGAATTGTGGAACAGTGCTGCCACAAGCCCTGTACCATCTTCCACCTGGAGGACTACTGCAACTGAAGAACCAGAAAACAAGTGTTTAATGTAACAATAAAACAAGTATTTGCAAGAGACCATCTCTTGAGTTTGATTTCTCATGAATGTTTAAATTTATGACTAGAGTTTGCATGTACCAAACAAACAGCTAATGATGATTTTAGGACCAGTTTTTTATCTAGAAAGCGGCATTAAAGGGCATATTTCAATTACATGCCTGGAAAAAGAGGAACACATGATCTAAGAATCTGTCGTACAGATAGAACATTATAAATCACATTCCAAATTCAAAATTCACACCTATAGTACATTTAAAATACAGATTTCAAACTCATTTAAGTCCAGATGTTTCTGTATTTAATTTAGTGTTACCTAGATCAAGCAACCCATGGGAATTGATAATCCAAATGATCTTACTACTGACCTTTTAATTATTGTATTTTCCCCCTTTTTCTAAAAACTAAGAGCATATTTTTACTGCAATTGTTCACTTTTAATGTAAAATTTTCTCTCAAAACACTGATCCAAACAACCTGAGATTTATTCCAGTAAAATATGTAATATTTACATCATACACAAAATTGATATTGTTTGTAGAGTCTGGTCTTTTTGGGCTCAATGTAACACCAAATATATTTTTACACTTCGACAATTTTTGAGTAAAATAAATGTATATAAAATAAATGTGTTTATTGAAAGTTGTCGTTTCAAACTCGTTTTAGTATAGTTTGCAACTAATGATTTAGTGTTGGCAAAACCAGATAAGCCATTGAAAATATAAAAAGTAAATCGATACATTTTCTCTTTTTTTAAACACCAACTGCAAAAATCTTCTGAACGTGTTAGCTTTTAATGAACAATGTGTTGTTTTTAAAAGCTGTTTTAAACAACCAGAAATTTCTTGTATCAAATATTGTGTACCTTTAATGACTTTTCATGTTTTGACAGTTTTGGAGGTCTTCAAAAAATTTTTATAAAAAAAATTGTTGTACTAATTAGGTACCTTTTAGAAGTCTGAATGTTTTTACACTTATTTTACACTTTTAAAATACTAAATACACCGATCTGGATTGTATCCATTAGTAGACCACTTTAGGCCCTAAGCTTTAAAATAGTACCTTAGCTAAAATCCTTAACCCTCTTAAAACCTTCTTTCTGTAAACAAAACAAAATATTTTACAGAATACTGTATCCCTTGTGACTATCCCTCGCAAATTCCACTGTTTGACAAAATGAAAACACAATGTAACACTTGGTGGTTTTCCAAAAGAAAAAAATAATCTTCACATGTTTCACTTGGACTTGTGCAAGCAGCTAAAAACCTTGTGTTGCAGCACCCTCTTCTGGTATATTGGATTTTCACCTCTTAAAATGACGAGATTTACCCTAAGGCTTAAAATTACAGAATAAAGAGGTAAAAAGTGATCACTTTATTTAACATAGTTGAAAATATATTGCATAAACACATTTTTTTTATTAGGCTTTTAAAAAGTTGTCAGGACCGGTGCTGAACAGAAACGGAATCAAAGTAAAGTTGTTACATGAACATTTTAATATATAAGCAAAAATTCTACATGAGCAATCAACTAAAACAAACATTTAAAAACTATTTTCAACAGGAAATATAAAATTTTAATCAAAATTGAAAAACAGCAAAACGATTTCACTTTAAAATTCCTCCCACTGTTCACGATTCCATTCTTCCATCCTCATAGAGATCAGTGCAGTTCAATGCATTTTGTTGCCTTGGGGAAAAGAAAATTGAATTTGGTTTTGAATGGGTAGTACAAATTTTTTTTTAACTAATATCAAATCAAAGAGTGATCTGCAATTAACCTTAGTTTTATGTGGTAAGCATGTATTGTTCTATTATAGACCACTGAGTGCCTTGTTCAGCATGCATGCATCCTAGCAGTCTGCTCAATATGACCCTCTAACTACTATAGGATTCAGAAACTATAGAAGATGAAGCCTTATTGATTAAGTTCCACTTCATAGATAATCGAAAACGTGTAGCCAATCAGCAATAGAGGTCATAATATCATGAAGCCAATTTAGGTGATTTTGAAACTAGTGCTGTCATTCTGCCCAGAACACTCACCACGCACCAGCTAATGGTGAACAGGAGACATGGGGATCCAATCAAAGTAAATTAATGATTTTGAAAAAAGGGATTATTCAGAATAAGAAAACTATGCTAGCAATGCCTGACAGTCTCTGTAGCTATACAGAGTGATGCCACTATCTCGGCACCAGGTCGTCATGTGGTTTATGGAGGGCCTGAATAGTTCCAAACAAGCACTCTGTGCCATTGCTGTTTATAGGTTTCAATAGAACAGATCCACCTGGACTGTGGTGAATATTAAAATAATTACAGAAACAAACTGGGTATTTTTACACTTTTAATGCAAACTACGAATGCACATTTAAAGTTAGAGTAGTGAATAGACTACTTCATCATTAGATTTTAGAGGGAAATAACACAAGAACGTGGGTGCATTTTTTGGCCAAGTAAAGATAAATTATTTCCATCCGAATCATCCTTCACGTTAATGTTGCCATTAGGATGATTTACATTTAGTTTTACCATATATTAAAACCAGGTCTAGGGTAGGGTCTTAACTGTTAGTCTAATTAAGTGATCAGAATATGTTTTTACATTATTATTATTATTGTTATTATACTCATAACCCTTAGAAACTATTAATGACCATTACAAAAACCGTATAAAGATGAACTTCGTTGAAGAAATCTTTTTTTATTATTATGCATTATAATTAATATATTTTGTTTCGTAAAAACTATAGAATATGAGTTCAGGAGGGTTGTGTCAATGCCTTTACATTTCTAAACAAACCTTTTCTTAATTTAAAGAGGTATTTAGATTTCCCTTCAAATTGCACGATGTTCTTATGACACTAGCAGTTCTTCACCCAATCAATATTCTAAATAGCGCTTTTTTTAGCAGTTTCTTTCAAAGCAGCTACACAAAGTCCTAGTGTGGATCAGGTTGGAATTCCCTCTGTGAAGTCCCTTCCTCACACAGGGTTCTTATTAAACTAAGGGTCTAAGAGACATCATGGTTGTATCTTCATCTGTATCTAGTGCTATAATCTATGCACAGATCTAGAGTCCTGTGTGCTTCTCTATGAGCTTTTTCAGTCAACTAACCTTCTTTAAGAGCTGAAGTGGGCTGTTGGTTTTCTTTGAGCTCGTGCTTGAAAGCCTTCCTGGGGTCGAATCTCGGTGGTGCATTTCTGGACTTGAGATTATCCAGCTCATATTTCTGTTTCCCTACTTGTGACTTTAGCCTGGAGACTTCCTAAAGAACAAAAGAATGAGGTCAGTTCTAAAAAAAAAAACAATTATAAACCATTACAACTACTACTTCTCCACTCATTTCTCACTTGTTTGAGCTGCAAGTTCTCTTCTTTGATCTTGACCATGTGCTTGATCTTCTGGCGGTTGTTATGATGGCCCATCAGATTGGCGTAGGCATCAGCCAACTTGGTCATCTCTGCCTGTGTAGCACCCTTCTCGTTCAGCAAAGCGTTTCTCTCTGCTGCAAATCGATCCAACTGATCCTGCGGAGCAGATGACCAATCACAAAAAGCAGCATGCTCTTTTTTTGAGAACAGAAACAACAAGCAAGATGACAAAAAAAATGTCAAAGAATATTTGTGTTTAATAATCCATTTTAGGCTTTATTTGGAAAGTTTCAAAGTAAAAAAAAAAAAAAATCATTATTTTAGTTTATTTTCCTTGTTGAATTTGTTCATATTTTGCACTTTAAAAATGTAATACACAAAATAGTGAAAAAAAATACAAGCACCAAGTTCTTTGAACATACGCTACTTAAATCAGACATTTTTTTTGTTTTATTGTAGATCATAAACGTATTTATATATTAATTCAATACATTTAATTGTACCCCTATAATGATGTGGCATGAACAGTATGAGGACACGAGCACATGAGAATCAAAGAAACACGCTGCTCATCGCTCCTAAACATTAGCAAGACAAAAAGCATCGGAAATTGACACTATACAAATGCTTTTTGCCTCATCCTGGAAGACTGCAATGGAGCTCTCCCTCCTTCTGGTGATTGTGCTAACTCCTCCTAACTCTCATACCTTTGCTTTCTGAGAAAAAAAAAAAAAGATGTGCTCTAGCATTACATTGGATAATAAACATAATATTTAAAATTGATTAGGATCATCTATTTAAATAGTTACATGTTTGTACACCAATTTGTTTGAAATGCAGAATTTTGCATTTGTTAACTTTAACTCAATATTTAAAGTTACATTTAAAGCTAAAGACTATAGTTGGAAACACCCAAACAGCCATTGAATTTAGGTGAAATTGCTTCAAAATGCAGGGTGAATTATAGCTAATCTACCATAAAAATAAAATAGTGTATGTAAACTTGAGGAGAAAAAGGCTTGCAAAATTATTAAATATTGGAATATCACCAGATGTCATCAAGAACATCGCCATAAGAGACAGACTTCTTAAGGTGAAATCGGTCTCTGTGCACTATGCACCATCATGGTGAGGACCACAACTTTCCTCACAGTTCCTAATATTTAATAATAAATTACACAAATACACAACACTACACAAGAGCTTACCTGAAAGGGCTTAACTTTGGCATGGAGCTCTTCATACAAGTTTCTCCAATGTTCAGTCTCAGAATCTCTCGCGCTGAGTGTGAATAAATGAAACAAAGTGAGAAACCAAGCGCGCAGGATTTCTATTTCAGCATTGCACAAGTTGCACACACTATCAATCACCTCTTCTGCTGAGCTTCATCGCACTGTCTGTGGAACTCTTGCCTTTCCTCCTCCATCTGTCTACAGAGCTGTTGTCTCTCCTGCTGCCACTCCATCGTGTGGCGCTGGGCAGAGTCTCTTTCCTCCCGCACCTGGCTGCGCAGCTCAGAAAGCTCATTTTCCAGCTCTTTCAGGAGGCACAGGAGCTTACTGGCTTCTACACTATGTTCCTCTAGTGACTGCCTCATCTTCTGCTCTCTTTCCAGCTGGCTCTGAACCTGCTCTCGGTCATTTCTTTCCTGCTTCAGTTCCTCTTGCAAGCATCTCATTGTGTCTTTGTGAGCCCCATCCATCTTTCTGAAGTCATCTACTTTTTCAGACAGTTTTGTCTGCATTTCTACGAGCTTCCTGCAACAACATAATGATTTCATTTTAATGAAGGGAGTGAAAAAGTCTGACTCAGACAGACTTGATACGTGCATTTTAATACTGACCTAGCATTCTCCTCCTGCGTCTGCTGGAAGCTTGATAATCTGTGCTGGTCCTCTTTCAGCTTTTGATTCATTCGGTCGATTTCTTCTTCCAGCTGAAGAACGCGCGCTTCCTTCTCACGGCTCAGTTCATCCAAAGCTTTTCTTGTCCTTTCATCAAAAAAAGTCACTTAAAGATTCTTGCATTATCAAAGCCTGAAATTTTTAGACAATGAATGAAAAGTTAAAAAGTCAAGTCAAGATTTGTTTTCTGTGCCCAGTCAAGTCAATACAGTTCTAAAAAAAAAAGTTTAAAGTCAATTTTTTTTCTTTTTTCTAATGGTTAGACTGACATCTCATTTTGACCAAATTTATTTTTAGATGTGAAGAAGTTGTATGCATTGTTTTGAAGTTTTGCATTTCCCAATAACTCAATTGTAATGGAATAATTATGAAAAAATTAAATGATGGACATGAACCATCAAATTACAACAGATCAAATGGTTTGACTTAACGGAGGGGGGAACAGACACAAGATCGGTATTAAGTAATACTGTACCTTGTAGTAATGAATATGCAGGATATTGATTATATATATATATATATATTATTTGCCAATTTTACAAGTGTTCATAATTTCTTGAACTTGTGTTCCAAGTGTTCTCTTGAAAATCTTGAACTTGCATTAACTGAATTTCAACAAAGTAGACAGCATCTATATGCAAAGCAAATATTTGTGCATGAACTGCTATGCATTGGGAGTAATGTAAGCACAGTGCATAGTAATACTAACAATCAAAGTTTGAAAGAGAAGTATGGAGAGATAGAACTTTAAAGCAACTTAAACTAACTAATAGACAGGTGTTCGATCACAATTGTGTTCCAGGAAAGGAAGGTCCTGCCCCATCTTGAACAAAAATCAAACTCACTCGAGCACAGGAATTAATTAAGTGAGCACAACAAGAAATTGGTCAAGTAAGGGTAGAAAGGAATCACGAGAGTACCTTTAGACCACCCCTTGTAGAATGTGCGCGTGTTCTCAGGTGCTCAGAATTGTATCATATTTGCATGCTCAAATTTGAGCTTGATTTTATCTTCATAGAAAACTTCCCACAGATACAATACGTGCAAAATAGTGCTTGTGCTGCCCAGAACATAGACTGTATATAACATAAACGTAGCTTGCTTAGTATGTGTGTTAGGAGCACGTTTAGTATGATCAGTGAAACTAGCTAAAAATGACTTAGCCAACCATCGCCTTCGAGGAAGTACATCACTTCCCGGTAACCCAATATGGGTTCAAAGAACCAGTAGGGATAGCACAGGTGTCAAATTGGCTGAACGTTGACACTTTACATATATCTTAAACAAATTTTAAAATAAATTCACCTCCCTCTTAGTGTTCATGGAGGTCAAAACTGTCTTCAGGTGGAAAAATGGGTAGTATCACGACCCGCATTGGGAATAAGATTTATCTGATTTAAAGTTCTGTATGTAACAGGTTTCATTTTCTACATACAATAAACAAGCTAAAAGTACAATATTCAGTGTTTAATAAAGAGAAAGGGAGCTTACTAACTCAATATTTTTCGATGGAAACCGCTCAAAGTTTATGCTTGTGTTTCCCAGCTTAGTAAGGCAGCTGTTGTGATGCTCTTTTAGTGTTTTAGCAAATTAAAATAGTTAAGCTTATGAAGTCAGGTGCTCTCACTTTTTTAGCGTGGTGGAAGAGGTCTCCAGCTCTTCCTCCAGAGTCAATTTCCTCTGTGTAAGCCCCAGGATGACCTCCAAGTTGTCTTGCTCTTTCTTCTCCAGCTCAGATAGCTCGTCAAGTGCTTCCTCCAGCTCCTCCCCGAGCTGTCTTCTCTCAGTGTCAGTCTCATCTCTAAGGCGCTCAAGCATGCTTGCCAGGGAGCCACTGTGAACCTGCAGCAACACACATTAACTGAGCTTAAGAGACATTACCCTAATCCCCAAGTTGATCAGGATGGCTTTGACTTACTGACTGAGAGACAACACAGAGCATTATGCTTAAAGTCTATTAAGAGGCACTCCTGACTTAATTGTCCTAGTCAAACAGGTATACTTACCCATTGTCAAAGCAATGTCATTTAATAAGAAAAAATAAAGTGGTTGAGAGGTTTTGTATTCATCTTCAATAAGAATGTGATGAGGTTTCTAGAATCATTGTAGATTTCCTCAATGCACTGTCCTCAAAGGTATGGTCTTCTCAATACTTATGAAAATCCATCAGAATAAGGTTAAAGGGCATTTTGCATCGACATTGCCCACAAATTGGTGCTCTCTCTACTTTTAGTAGAAAGCTGTGGGCTGTAAATAGCATGGGGTGCAACATTTTATAATTCACTTAATTACTATTCAAGAGGATGAAACATTTACAAAAAAAATTTAATTAAGTTGCTTTAAAAGAAATATTGAATAAAAAAATATATATAATGTAAACATAGATAAAACATTCACATATAATATAACATACTATATATATATATTTTTTTTTTTTTCTAATGTTAAGATACATTTTTGTTTTTAGGGGGCAAAAAAGGTGATTTTAAGAGATTTAGTGTCCTTTGAAAGCTGAAGTTGAATTTACTGAATTTTGCTGATTCTGAATTGATCATCACTAAACATGCTTTGTGTCACTGTTACAGAGTTGATTTGAAAACGATGCCCAAAATAATTTTTTTGAAAATGCTACAGATTTATTTCCATGTGGACACGATAACCGCGCAATGTATGGTTCAGGCGGAGTTTGAAGGAGTTATATGAGCTGTTTTACTGATGCGCCAGCATTTGCTAAGAGCTCCATACTTGATAATAGAGGCAGAAAGAGGGTTTGAACTCCGACTCCTTGCTAAAGCAGATCTTCTGAGATGTACATGACAACACAAGCACACAGTATATTTAAAATAGTGTTTAATGACAGGTCAGCCGCATCAAACCACAACTGTGTGTGTGTGTGTGTGTGTGTGTGTGTGTGTGTTATTGCTACAGCCATGCCAACACCAGATTTGAAAAATAATCATTTGAGCTTCTCATAAACAAGAAAGATTAGAGAGTGATACAGTCGTTTGTAAACACTGCCGAGAGAATTATCATTTATAAAATGTTATTCTTATATTGTGTGAGCTGTATTTCCCAGCCTTTAAGATGAAGTGCTGCATTCTGAAGAGTCTCAGCTTGGAGCTGAAAAAAGCTTCTGATTGGTTGATTTAACCTCAATGGGTGAAGAGTCTGCTGTCCTCTACTGGGTAGACACTGTCTGCAACGTTTCAAATGCTTTTAACTGGTTTTGTGTGGATGCAGTTTTTTACTAACCGTGTTCGTGTGGATGTGCTTTTTTGTATACAACGTAAAAATAAAATGTTAATAAACAATAGCCGGGAACGTGTGGACAGGGCCAAAATCCCCAGACATTCAATTACCTTCTCCTTCTCCAGTTGTGTGTTTAATTCAGAGTGCTCCTCCTGAAGCTCTTTCAATGCCTTGTTCTCAGCCTTCCTGCTGTCCTCCACAGAGCTGAGCTCTGCTTTGAGCTCCTCTACCTGTTGCAGACACTCCTCTTTGGTCTTTGCTAAACACACAACCCCACAATATGGAACCAAATAAATCTTCCATTTATAATATTCTCACAACCTGATAAAACTCCAGCCTTTCTTCAAACCTCTCACCTTTCTCGTCTTCCAGCGTCATGCAGCGCTCTCCCATGAGTGCCACCCGCTGATCGAGCTCTTCTTCAGTCCTCCTCAAAACCTCCTTCACACGTGCTAGCTCTTGCTCTTGCTGTCGAACCAAGCTCCAGGACTCCTCAAGATCCTGCGCTCCCTGCTGCATCCGCTCCTCCAGCTCAGACAGGGAGCTTTTCGTTGCCTGAAGTTCTTGAACACAGCGTTCCACTTCTCTCTCCTTCTCTTCCAGAGCTTTCTGAGAGTCCTTCAGCTCCTGTTGAGACTTCTGTAGTTCTACCTCTTTTGATTTGAGCCCATCCTGACAGTTGTGAAGCTCATTGGTACATTTTTCTAGGTCTTGCTCCACTTCACTAGAGAGATACAGCTGAATGAGAAGATGAACGCAGACATCTTAAAAAAACTAAATGCACTTTGTTCTAACCTGCGGTTTTCTTGGGTATCAGAGACCCTGCGCTCCATGAGGGATTTGTCCTGGAGCTTAATCCGTAAATCCTTTGACATTGAAGAGCGAGACAAACAGCTTATCTCAAACCAAGCTATACTTTAAAGACTGAATCAAGCAGCGCAGTAAATAAATAGACATCAACTGACTTTCACATCGCATTTACATTTATGCCTTTAAGTAACCTATGCTCAAATGTGTTCCTTTGATTGAGGTAGAGTCTGCTTTTCTTGGGAAACAAACTCTATTAAAGGTGCAGTATGTGAATTTTCTAAACAACTTGTTTGAGAAAAGTAAAAGCAATTAAACTTTTGGCGGCTATTGGTCCATTAGGTGCAGCGAGACTGTTTCTGTGAATTTAATTATCAACTTTGGTTTGAGAAATCACGAAACAACTTTAAACTAAATATTGTGTTATTTTGACATGAAAAAATACCTGAATCTCTTCATTTGCTGAGTCCAGGTAATTCTGTAAGACTTTGATCTCCTCCCTCAGCTCCTGAATTATACCTTTGTTTAAAGTAAAGTTTGTAAAAAGTAACATCAACAAAACTATTTTAAGACATGCTTCTGGTAACATACTTTGTAGTCTGCCCATCTCCTTCTCAAGCTGTTCATTCTGCGTTTTGGTTTCTTGATGAATGTCCTCTAAAAAAACAAAAGGGATTGATGAAGAAACTTTGTATTTGGACACATCAGAAATTATTCAGTTCTCTCTCACATAGACCATCATGCCCTTACTGTTTTTTTAACAAACTTTTATCTACTTTTCCATTTGTAATAGTTTACTACTTTTTGAAGATTTTTATAGTAAATGGTACCTCAAAAATATAAAAGAGCAATATGACAAAATGTCTTTATATAAAAAGCAGTGAGTAAAACCTTAATGAATTGTAAATGATGTGCTGAAATAATTAGTTCCTGTATTAAGTTTTATATTTTAAAATACTATTGACCACTTATAATTAAGCCCAATGAGAGAAATTGATTATTGTTTGTTTTTATCATTATATGGTTGAGTAGCAATAGCCAACACTTTAAAATATTAGGAGTTTTCAAGTGATTTTCCAAATTAATAATGTTTTGAAATTTATGAATGCACAATAATGGTGAAAACCCTGATAAATCCTCAGACTTCATACAACAAAAATGTTTAATCATCGCATGGCTATATGTGAGCTGGAGAAAAGTGCCAGTAGAACATCGTGGTGCTAATCTAAGACTAAGAGGATGAAAACATAGCTTGGAAAACAAAATACATTTTGGATTTTGCTACTCGGTAAAAAAAATACATAATTTACACATGCTTGTAGATTGCAGAAGCTGGCATTTCAATTATTTTTAATAAAATAACATATATGGCTCTCCCATGCAACTCACCAAGATCTTTATTTCTCGCCTCAAGAAGTCTAAAAGTTGTTCTGGAAGACACTAGATCTGTTTCCAAGACCTTTAACTTGCCCTCTGAGCTGATATGTAGGAAGCTCAGCTCCTGTTAAAAATACAGAAAACAATTAGACAGAAAAAAAATATTAAAAACACAAAAGTGACATACAAAAAAAGCCAATCCGAGATCTCCATCTGTTGTGACTTCTGATTGGCCCTTTAATAATGAACGCTGGAAACCATCCGTTATTTGTTTAAAGGACTGAAGTGGCACCATCTTTGAGAGGCTTGTGTAGAATTCATTAGAGCTTGTGTAAGATCTTTGTGTAAGACATACCACAATAATTGTTTGAAATGTCAGTCAAACCTTCACCCTGAGGAAGGGGAATAGTTAGACGTCACGAGCCATACACTTTTATCATGCAGGTAATATTATTATATAGACACTATTTAGTTGAGAGTGCGTCACCCTTTCTGTCAAAGATGAATAGCCTCTAAGTTATTGAGTTTTCCTTTTGTAGTGTAAAGTGTTTATTATTTCATAAGATTAGGGACCCGTGGACGCCACTCATTGTTTCTCTTTCTTAAGTTTGATCTTTTTGGGTTTTGGTGTTGTAAATAATTGGTTGCATTGTGTGGATTGTTGTTTTGCTGTCTGGTTTCCATTTTAAATAAATCTCCCCATTTGACATATTGGTTCTTTTGTTTCCTCAAATTTGTTCACAAATTTTAAATGTACGTCTTCTCCTAGGCATATAAACATCAAAATGCAACAACCTTCTCTTTGGAATCCAGTTTATTTTTGGCCTCGATCAGCTCCATAGACAGCGAATTGATCTTCTTCTTAGTGATGTCTGCAGATACCTATACAAAATCATGAGACCATTAGTTTATGGAAGATGGTCCAAAACACAGAGGAAAAAAAAGGAAACCAGAAACCTTGGTCTTCAGGAACTCGTTGGTTTTCTTCAGCTCTGCAAGCTGCCTTTCAAGCGAAGTCACATTGGCTGCAAGACCCGTCTTCTCTCGGACAGCCGCAAGGAGTTTAAACTCCAATTTTCTCAACTCCTCTTCAAAGGTAAGCAGCCTGCGGTCCTGCTCTCCTCTTTGCTGAACTAATGTACGGATCTATACTCAAGCATAAGCAGTGACCGATGAGATTTGGGAAAAAGTGCTCAAGAAATTAGATTGGCTTTAATAAATGATTGTCAGGTTCTGGGTAGTTATGATTTTAAAATCTACCTCTTTCTCCAGCAGACGATTATGCTTCATTTCAACTGCAAAATCATTTTTTTCTTTCTTAGGATTCAAAGAACCGGTCTACAAAAAAAAAAAAAAAAAAAAAAAAAAAAAAAAAAAATTAAAAAAAAAAATGTGGACCTTAGAAAAACGTTACACGTATGTATGAACAATTATTCTTAAAGAAACACTTAGTTAACTAGTATTTTCTAGTCAAGTTAAAACGTTAAAGTAATGGAACCAGTTAAATCTTCCTCCAAATACGGCCACAGAAAGTTTATTTTCTATTTAAACCTTGACTCTTCTGTAGTTCATGGTATAGTATGAATTGCAGAAATTAAAACATCTAATATTTTCGAACTGAAAATGTAAGGAACCACCAAAATTTTGAAACCGTTAAGCTAGAATTTAATATAGTCACTACAGATGAGTCCAGGTTTAATTGGGAAAAAAAACGGCTACAGTTTAATCATTCTGCTACGATTTCTGAGACTACAAATTCTACAATGCTATTGTTGCTTCCCAGCTATTCTATGCCAACACAGATATCCACACAGGTTCCAAAATGATAATAATCTATTAACTTGGGAGAGGGGAGATGCAAAGTTTTTTAAAGGTTAAAAATAAATAACCAATTAAAAAATTTAGTGTTCCTGTAAACAGTCTATAATGATAATAAAAATCAAATATTTAAAAATAAACATGTTAAGGGTTCATCGTGTTGCATACCTTAGATTATTATTTTATTTAAAACAGTTGTTGAAGGCAGAAATTCACAGAAATCTTACCAAAACATCAACAGACATAGTCCTCCGAACAGGAGACATGGGGACTTCTTTTGAAGGTGATGACACGTGTAACACTGTTAATCAAGGTTTTAGCATCATCATTATATAAACCAAGATGCTCACTTTTGTTATAGCCATAGACAATCACAATAAAATTTTTACGTTTTGGAGCTGTTTTAAAGCGTTCCGCTTTATGAAAAGATGCGGCTCCTCTTAGCTCAACAGACTTTACCTCATATGCACCGGGTGGCGGAGCACAACCTATGAACACAGTCAAAATGTGAATGCATTTAATCTTGGACATAAACAAAATGGATAAAAATGAGACGTAGATGTATTTTTCCCCCTAAACTTAAGAGAATAAAAAAAAACACAAGTTTGATAAACTTGATAACTTTGATAAACTTCTCAGCAGATTTTCAACCCAAACCCTCACTTCACATAAGTTAGTAAAATATGGTATAAACACTGATCTCTTGTTTAATTAGCATTCCAACTGTACTATGCTATCAAACGGTTCTGGTTTTCAAAAATATAATATTCTTTGAACAAAGTGACTTCATAAAACCAACTGAAAACTGTTTTGTGTTCATAAGCCCTTTTTAAATTATCAATAAATATATAAATAATAAATAATCCCAAACGTTGACTAAAATAACCAAAAATCGACTTCTCACAAAAATGTTGAAGCTCAGAATCTTAAAAAAAAAAAAGAAGTTATAAAATTGAAAGTCATAAAACAGTTTTTGTGTTCATCTTGTTAGCATTAACAAAGCTCAGATGGTCAGATCAAATGACTTATAGGACCCCACAGACATTTTATTATTATTGAGAGAGAAAAAAAAACTAAGACACTGCCATTTCCAAAGGACGCCACATTACATCAGTTCACGCAAATGGAGTGTTTTACTGGCATTGGATGTTTTTTATATACATGTATGTTTTCACAATTTACTAACAATTAGTAAATTAAAAATAAATTCCATCTATTTTTATATTCACATAAATAAACAAAAAGTAACAACGAATTGATGTTGTTATTAACGTTATTAATAAGCTTTAAATAAAGAACACAAACTATAATGTATAACTTAACTTAGTTTTTGCATTTTGTAAAACCTAGGGGATTTTTTTTTATTTGTAATAAGTAAATATTATTAATGAACAAGTAAGCTAATTTTGTTTAACAGCTATTGAGCTTTAAGTGATAATTTAAGCCACCTTTTGGTCAATAGCTAAGTAAGGTTAACGTTAAAAGTAAATTTTTCATATAATTTCATATGTCAGTCCATAACTGTGCACACAAGAAACCAAGAAAAAAACGTCAGTCTTTGGGTTGCCCTTTTTGCAACATTAACTTTACATTAACATAAGTAACAATACAACATCAGTTGCATTTCATGTTAACATTAAAAATGTTCACTAACAATTTTAATATTACACCAGGAGACTTAAAGCGCATAACGCAGAAGTTAATGATAATGCTGAAGCTACTATTCATATTAAGTCAACGTAACGTTAATGAATATTAAACTTACCCGCATGTTCGTTAAATCTCTTTAACGGGGCTCTTGAAAAGGACATCGTAAGACGTAACTTAAAACGAAGAACTCAAGAATAATATTTAGTGTAAAAGTATGTTAAGTTAAAAAATCTCCCACCAGGGCAGCGTAAACAAACCGTTCAAAGCGGCTGAAAATTTAAAACGTTAACCCCGCCTATAACAATGTTTGAGCCACTCTAGCCAATGGAATTGACTAATAACTGACAAACAGAACGACAACCCAATCAACATAGAAACGCGACTTTACGTCAGATCCGGACAGATGGCCACAAACCAAATTCTAAAAAAAAAAAAAAAAAAAAAAAAAAAAAAAAAAAAAAATATATATATATATATATATATATATATATATATATATATATATATATATATATATATATATATATATATATATATATATAATGTAGGCCATATGTTATATGCATATACATACATAGTCGATGGTTTAAACCCATTCTATGTCAATTCACTTTTATATAATGCTAGTTATATATCTGTTTATATTTGTATGTAATATGCCTTAAAAACATGTGGGGAAGGGGGTGGGGGACGACAGAAACCAAGACGTAAACAACTAACCTTACAACCATATTCTTCTAACTTGTCTTCTGAAAGGATTTTTGTTAGCATTTTAACTTTTCTCTCTTGAATTATTTGTTACCTATACTAGTTTCTTTAAAAAATAACCTTTCAGCTTTCAAGCTTTAATCCAATGTGTGTCACGTCAAGGTAAAACATAATTGTTTACTTTTTTATTTCAAACAAAACGTAGGAATAAATTAAATGAAAATTAAGTAAACATGCTTCAAAAAAGAAAAAGAAAAAAAAGATTTAAGACAAGACACTCATGAAAGAATTGTTTACTTTTATTCAAAAATGTACTGTCTCCAGACAGATACAAATCAGAAACATTACAGTGGGTAACAAAGGACCAGGGTACAGTTATGAATGATTTTATATATCTGAAAAGGGAAAAAGTGATAATATGTTTAAAATGTTAGCAGAAAAGAACACTAGAAAATTAAGCATTACATTTAAATTCATGTATATTTACACAATATATTCAGCAGTTTAATGTAGTGGTGAGGACCAGAAGACAATTTTCGCCGAAGGCCATTTCCTTTCACTAAATCATTATCCGCAATCATTCTTTGAAATAATTACACTTATTTCATATCAGAAACCAACTATACCACTTCTGATGTGAAATGTATCATGTCACCCTCACATACAAGTTTCAAAATGGAAGAATTACGTGTTTTTAAACTCTTTTTAAGGCCAAGGCGTGGAATGATTCAAACTTTTACCTCAAGCAAAATGTAATTCCATATAAGGTAATGTATCAGTTAAACTAGGAGAGCTGCCGAATGCAATGCTGTAACATTACAAGATCCCACAAAACACTTGGAAAAAAACAGTAATGGGGAAAACAAAACCAACTGAAAGCTGAATAGAACAGCTCCTTATGAATTTCAACCAAGCTAATTTACAATTAGGAAAAAGGTGAAACTAACAAACCTCTTAAGACTTATATAAAAAAAATCAAAACAATACACGCAAAAAGAACAAATATATAACTCTCAAAACTTTACCTGCACCATGGCTACACAATACTTGTTTAGACATGGTCATATGCAGTTTTGAAAATGCTAATAAAACCGAAACCACAATTATAAAATCAGCACCAATTTATATATTTACTGTGTATATAGCTTTAATCAAATGTAGAAGCCTACATAGTTCTAATAAGAGGCAAGCTTATCTCCACCCGACATTACACAAAGATCTGTTGCATTAGAGAGAACACAATGGCACTACTGGAAAGATTTCCTCTCATTTGCTTGATGTTACATTTTAGTGGGACACGGGAGCAGATCAAATATTCTGGGAACCATTTTAGTCCTTTCTGTGCTTTTTCCAAGACTACTTCACTAAAGTAGTTGGCACAAAGTTTGTTGAGGATGTATTTAGCATACACCTATACTGGCCGTGTCGCTGAATTCCCTCCAGTACAACACACATGCACACAAGGCAAAAATAAATCCTCTGAGGGTAACTTGATGTTTAAAGTTCATGATTTAAAGGGTGAATTAAAAGGAAACTAAACACTAGATATAGACTTGGATTTTTTTTCCTGCGTTTCACATATTAGATAAGAAGAATAAAATATATCAATACTCACTATGATGAGCAAAAACCTGCTTATAAATTACTACTTTACACCAGATTACTCACTATTACAAAAGGGCTATACATAAAGTTGTCTTTAAGTTAAAAAAGATGCATTCACCCATGGTTTTCCAGAAATACCACCATTCCGAGAGCCTTTCTTTAACCGTGAAGTAGAGCAGTGAAATATACATATATATATATTTCGATATTTCTATTATATTATCATGTATGGCTAAGGACTGTCATTCAGAAGCTACTGTTGCTGTTTAGAACAATCAGGAGAAACCCATCAATGATGCAAAGACTTTAAATAGCTCTTTATCCTGATTTTAGGAAGATTTCAATGCAAATCACTGACTTGTATAATTTTTAAAGAATCAAAGTGAAATCACACAAAATATCTCTTTACATTCCAATTCTAATAATAAAACAAGGGAACGTACAAAAGAAAACGTTCCAAGGTTGTTGTTTAGACTAACTAAACAACGTTTCCTTGTCCATTTATTACAGTGTGGTGCTCTTCCTCTGTCCTTGTGCACTCTATCTGAAATCACTCCATCTAGGGCCATCAAGTGGTGGTCTATCGTGACGTCCTTAGCGTGATATTGAAGCAGACCCTCATTACCGCTGAAAAGCATCATAACCCAGGAAGTGAGTGCTTCTTACAGACTCATCCATGATGGAGGATGGGTCAAAAAAGTCTGGCTTCAACTCTGTTCGCTCTCGTCGATTCTTCGATGGAGGCTGCAATGACAAAAAGAAGCAACTTAAAGAATAGAGTCAGGGCAGTAAACTGACATAAATGCAAATGCAATGCAATGCATTGAATCTCAGGAAGTCATCCAGTGAGTTTGTTCCAGCTGACAAAATGTAAAAAGATTTTTTTTCTTACCCCTCTATCACATTAGAAATGTTAAGATGAAGGTTGTGTATGTCTACATCCACAGTTCATGGTTTAACTTACCATCAGAGTACACATTGAAGGCCCCAGCCCAGTTAAGACGCATTGTCCCGGAATAAAGTACTTATACTGTACGTGCTGCTCAGATATAATCACTCCTGTTTCTGTGTCTTTTTCCCTCCCCCCCTCTCTCTCCCCATCCCTCCCTCTCCCTCTCTCCCATATGAGCAAATGCCAATGTTCCATTCAATCAATCAACACTCTGTTTTATCACCATTTCAATTGATAATTTAAAAGAAAGAAATCTTTTCTAGGAACTATATTACTAGCACTCAAACTGTGGCCACAGTCATAAATCCAAGTGAGTGTAGTGCGAGTTAGTATTGTTTCACAATGGGCTTCAGAATGAAAATCTTATGAGGTAGGATGAGCCACTAGAACGATGGGTTACTTGGGCAAACGTGCTTTGGGGTCGAACTTTTTAAATATAAACATAAAATCCTCAGTTTGAGAACAGCTTTAGCTTCATAATGACCTATTTTTTCAGGTCTTAAATCCTCTCTTCTGATCCATGATTGTATACAAGTAGCACCGCTAAACTGACTTGCAACCTAAAAGTAAGGAGCAGACTCAAATATTGTCTTTCTCCAGCTCTAAATAAAGTATTTTCATCAGTATAGCGTAGGTAACAAGCTACATGGCAGTTTTAGTCAAAACAGGCATTTCTCTGCATTTGCTGGTTTTAATCAGGGCCTTTAGCTCTGCATGGAGACGGATTATGCACTTAACCTAATTGGTTTGTGGGAGGGTTGCTCCCAAAATACAAAAAAAGATTATAGAAATATGTCTTGCTATACCTATTTGGTGAGTATTGGAAAAGTTGATTTATTAAGACTATATCTTTTTTTATTAAGGCCACAGACTCCCATTCTTTTCACACTTAAGTCTTTATAGAGGACCAAGGAATTGCTAAATTACAGTTGTAAACAACATTACTTTAAGGCGCTGTGGAAACCCTTCAAAATGCACAAGGATGTGTGGGAGCTCATTACCAGATCAATGTCCATGGTGTCAAAGTCCATGCCTTCGTTAAGGTCCTCAATTCGGCCTTCTGAGGACATCATAACATCTTCAACAATAGGCTCCTCATCATCCTCCATCAGCCCTGTTCCCCGACGACTGTAATTGATGAAAAAAAAATGCTCAAAATGTAAACAACAGAGGATTTCTTGAGGATTACATCTGAAAAACAAATTGAAACAATTAAAAACATTTGACTTACATGGCATGCTGAAGGTTGCTCCTTAATTTGGCATAGTTCATCGCTCGTTCCTGTTGTTGTCTGGCCACTTCTTCCTGCTGCTGTCTCTGTGCAAGCATCCAGGTGACCTGTGTGCTATTTAACACAATCAAACCCTGTTAACTACTCATGGATGACTATATGACAGACTCAGCTAGTCTCATCAATTAAAATATTAATTTACTAAAACTAGTTCTACGAGTTCAGAAATGTTTTGGAGCAGATTGATCTTTATAGACCAGTTGATATATGTGAGGCCTATACTACACAAAAGGTTTGAAAACATCACTGAGCAATAACACAAACAGGATTTTCCAGAACTAAGTGTAAGAACTAAATACCTAAATACAATGGATACCCCAGAATGGAGTTGTAAATATGTGTACACTTTAAAATTTCTGGAGTTCAGAGTATGAGAACATTATCTGTTATAAACAAAGAATGGGAAATAAAAGTGTCATGGCACATGTAATGCTGATGCTCTTACTTGTAGTCCATGGGTGTTTGGTGATGAGGCTGAGGGGTCTGAGGGTGTGCATGGTGCTGCTGATCAGGTGTCATGGTATACATTCCCATATAGCTCTCCTCGGGACGCAGGCGCTTAGGATCTCTCATGATGGTGGAGGTGAGGTGCGGTGAGGGCATCATAATGGGAGTCTGCATGCTCTGTTCTCGGCTCATCCACATGTCACTACTGCTGCTGCTTTCTTCTGCTAAAAGACAGTGAGAACAGTTGCTAAAAAATGTAATGTAAAAATGATAATGATGTGGCATTTAAAATAACCTCAGATAACTGTTGTTTCCTGAAACTATTACCTTTTCATTCACTTCGCTTTTGTGAGCTTTTCTTTTCTTTTTTTTTTACCTTGTAATTGTTTTCCTCAATTCAAGACACTTTGGATAAAGTTAAATGTCCAAAAAAAAAAGTCAAACTGAACAGTACATGCTACATGTTAAGATATAGATTAAGGTTAAAAGCTGCTCCGTTTTGGAGAATTTATGGTCACAATTTTCAAAATCTAGCTAATCACTAAGGCCATATTTGCTCTAAATGTTGACAAATTACCTTTTTTCACATGTTCATGATTTTCTAATGACACTTAAAATAATTTTATCAGAAGTTAAATGTATATTCCTTTTAAAAGTTTCAACTCTATTAAACATACTGAAATGATGCCGTTTAATGACTGAAACAACGTTTTCTTGAAAAACATTTCCAAGTGTGCAAGCATGAATAAGCAACGTTTTCTCTACCGCATTCCCTCAGAATCATAGAACGCTAGCTCATCACAAATAAAGTAGTGAAAGTGATCAGTTGTCTCTACATTTAACTCATCACACACACAGCAGTGAGCAGTGGGAAACCATGGCTGCAGTGCCCTGGGAGCATTTATAAAATTGGTGGCTTGAACACCACAGTTGTGGTTGTTGAAGATAGGCGAGCAAGCGTTTCACGTCTCACACCACACTTACGTTAGAGGATTGAACCAGCAACCTTCATCAATCCCTTTTATGATTTTGAACCTTTATACACATATTCTAAATCTCTGGCAAGCCTTACAATCACATTTAGATATTTTTAACCTGGCAATTCTATTCAATGTCTGGCAATCTCAAAGCTACAACAAAAACACACATCAATAAGACCTGTGAAAAATTATTGAAGACTTTTTAAAATGTAAAAAAATTTAGCCTTTTTAAGACCCAGTGGAGACCCTGGTATTTCCTCAATGAGGATCTTATCCTGTTAGCAAAAGTGACATCAGAATGGAAACCTGATTCATTCCAAAGCTGTAATTAAAAGGATAAAGGTTCTACTTAAACAAATTGCATTGTCACTTGTTCTATCCTTTTGTGATTGAGTTTTGGTTCAGTTGGTTCTAAGGCATAAAGATTGAAAGTGCTTTTGTTTAATATTTAACTTGAGCGCTGCTTGTTTTATTAGATGATGGTATAATCATTTGTTAACATCATAATCACAGGCAAACTCGCATAAAATAAGCACCTATTCCTTCTACACCCTGTTTGCTTATCTATTTACCTTCCGGTAATTTCCTCTTAGCTGTAGGTGGCTTTGCTTTTTTACTTCTGACAGAGGAGCCTCGGCTGCTGATGCCACTGACTACAGACATGGTGTCATCATCTCCTCCTGCCTGTAGTGAGTTCCTGTAAGAGATGAGAGGTAGCCAGCAGTCCTCTCTCTGCAGAGCCATCTGAAACGTCATAAAGCGCTCCAGATACATGTGCCTTTGGGGAAAAAATATGGAGAAAGTGGACATTGGATTAGAAATTTCATAATTGAATCTATCTTTCATGAAACACAAATTTAAGACATCTTACACAGTACGCTTATCCTGTCGCATGAGTTTAGAGGAGAATTCGCTGAGGATGTCCAAAAAAGCCAGATTGAGTGGAGGGTGTCCTTCCCCCTGAGGGTTGGGCTCTTTGAAGGCGAACTCAATACCATCCCTTGAAAGAAAATGGATTGGTTTAAAGCATAAACTAACGGTACTCCTTTGTTTTTGTTTTATTCTTCAAAAGGAACTTTTGAAACATACTTGTGCAACATGGCAATGGCTTCTCTGGTTTTGACCTGATCCAGACCAAATGTTAGAGAGAAGCGGCGTGCAAGCTCTTTGATGCCACAGAAAGAAGAGGATGAGCGGTCAAAGCTGGGTCCAAGCTCCGACAACATTTCATTAAACAGCTGCACATAACAGAGAGAGAAGGACATGTCAGGAACCTACAAGGCTAACTCCTTTTACTTGATGTCACCCTACAGACCTGCTGCAAGCTAAGGATGAGCGTCTTTGCACATTGGATTTTGTCAATCTGCCTTGTCTTGCTCATAGTTTCCTTGATGATATCACCGTAGTCGTTATAATACTGCAAAAACAGAATGAATATTTGTTAGAATACAAGTACATTTTTATTTCGTGAATTCCACTGCTTCAACTCAACTTTTTCTTTCACGACAGCACAATTCCATTTCTTAAATTTTCTTGCAATAATTGAGCTTTTGCCCAAATACAGTGTTATTCAATGTTTTCTTTCCACTAATAAAATTAAATCGCACAGCAAATAGATTTCTTTTTTTTTAAAAGGGGACCCAATAGCAGTAACTCATTTTTACTGGTGTTGATCACACTTGTCTGTGCATGAAAATGGCTTAGTCATGTATGAAAATCCCTACTCTAATATGATCAAAATCCTTTTTTTGATGATCACAACAAAAATGTAACACCCTCTGAAAAATTTGCCTTTGGCATCACTTGTTTTAACATTCATTCCTGTGCACGTCACTTAAACCCTGCCAATTTTGTAAAAAACAATGCTCAACTATTTGCATAGTTTTGTAGAGTTCTTAAAATGGCTGGCAATTCCAAATCCATTTAGCCAGAAGTTAAATAAACAAGCAGAACTAGAAAATCCAGCTGAACATGCAACGAGCACAAACATTTGAAAGGGTCTCTCCTTTTTTTTTGCAGAAAATATATTCAGGGAAATCTCCACACTGTTCTTACCCTCATGTATTGCTTGAAAATATCTGCACCCGTGCTCATCTCGACCACATTAAAAATAATGAGCTTGCAGTATGCAGCAAGCAGATTTCTCCTCTTGTGCAAAGCTTCTATTTTTCCTGCTTCGTCATCCTGTTGTCCATCTGTTTGGAAGAAAGAGAACACCAGAAAATCAAACGCTAATAAGCAGTGTGCGCAGACAGGAAAGATGCTGCCCTCTAGTGTTCTACTTTGAAACTACACTTTGTGACAAAGTTTAAATAACGCTTTCTCCCACAGGAAAAGCTTAGAGCACTAGATTAAGAGGTGCAGCCACAGCTAATCCTTAAATCAATTATAGACTTCCAAAGCCAATATCATTTGATTTGTTTAAGTGCTTCCAATTAACATTGAACAACCACAGGTGCCAAGCCTGTCTGTTTTAACTAAAAGCTATTAATAGCCTAGCAGTGATGGACCTGTGCTGTTGTTGTCTTCATCCTGGTCAATGAATACATGGTCTAAGATGAAACTAAGAAGCTCAGACTGCAAGGACGCATCAGGGGTATGTATCAGACCCTCAAGAGCCTCTCTGCCCCCTGAGATGATCTGATGGCTGAAGATCATTAGCAGGTCACAGAGGATGGTGAAGGCCTGTGGAACAGCACACAGTTGAATTCAGGTAGCCATGGCATGATTGACAAGGGCTTGCTGTGACATTATATACAAACCTGCTCTTTGACCGCTGTGTTGACGCTGGTTAGGTAGCGCTGGCACATTAGACAAAACGCCCTCATCTGCTTTCTCAGGAGAACCATGTCTTCCTTCAGAGACCGAATTTTTGATGTTCAACAAAGTGCAGTAAATATCCGGAAAGAATGAATGCATAAAAATCACTTGATTGTGACTTACCTTTTTAGAAGATCCCTCAGAGACCTTGGCTAAACTCCACAGAATGATGTAATGTGTGCACTGCAATGCGTGAACAACAATCTGAAAATAACAAAATGTATCAAATAAAAAAAATTCATCTCACATTTAAAAAATTCTATTCAATTATCTCAAAAAAAAGAACAACTTGTACCCATTTGAAAAAAAAAGCTTAATAGCCTATAAACCATAAAATTTAAATTACACTTTTAAACTTGAATAAGTCCTCACAATTAAACAAATAGATCTCCTTTAAGAATCTTTGCCAAATAAACATTCACACATATGTTTCTTTATATCTTGGAATAGTAAAACTAAAGGTCGCATTTCACAGGAAACACAAACTTTTATTTTGTCTGCATTACCAGTTTCTCTCTGAATACAAAATGCCGCTAAATTAAGACAACAGCATTTTTGCATTTTGAGGCAGCTAAAACTCACAGGTGCTATATTTTCTGACTTTTGACTGCAGCTTTCAGAGATAAAAAAAACAAGGTCTTATTCTACTATAGTGTTTAAGAATTTATAAGGACCTGCAGTCCTTATAAACAAAAACCACAGTCAATACCTGCTCAGGCATGTCCCCATTTTCAATACCAGTGTTCAGTAACTTGTAGTTGCTGGTGAAGAGGTCCCATTTGGATAGATCATGAGCACTAAAAAACAGGAGAAATTGATATTAGAAAATGTATTTAATGAGTACACCAATAAAAAAATAAATAAAAGCACTATAAAGAAAGACTAACTTGTAAAAAGCTGTGATCCTCTTCAGAGTGGATAGAACTTGATACGCATCATCTTCATCTGGCTCTTCACCCTGTGAGAACAAAAGCTGTTTGTGAGCCCAGACAAAATGTCGAAAGTTTTCTTTCTTTTACAAAGTAGCAGCTGTATATTTTTCAAAGACATCACTTTTTCTATGTTACCAGAGCAATTATCACACGACTTAAAACATAAACTGACTCTAAACTATAACCATGAGAGAATAGTTCAGAACAACTATTTAACTATTTTATTCAGAACAACCCAAGATGCTAAACTGCCTACAACCATTGATGCGAGAGAATGGTGAGTAAATTGAGCACTGCATCAATATACATTTTCTCATTGAGACGATATAGAGAGGTTGACAGAAATTTCGATAACTGCTGGAACAACACTTTGCTAACGGAACATCCGTGTGCAGTGCACTTGATCATTTAATTTCTCAGTATTAAAAGAAGCTCCAGAGTCGAATGAGATAAAACAATAGAACTTAAGGTGCTAAGGGATTAAAACCACTGCACTTTATTCCTACATTTCCACAAAAACTTATCTGTGAAAGTTCCTGCTACATGATGATTATCTGGAAGACCAATCAGAAGCTTTGCTTTGAGAAGGCAGCAACTGATGCTTCTGATTGGTTTAGCTTGTTGACTAAGATCCTTTTTAGCCAATGGAGTTTCACACTCATGCTCACATCTGAAGAGTAATTCATGGCAGTCAAAACAATAAATTTACAGTGGTGTCAGCTCCAAATGTTGTTGTTAGAAACAAAGGCTCAGGTTTTTAGACTTATCAAACACTGAAATCAATCTGTATATCTACCGCTCTGGAGTCGTTTTTAAAAGTCTTCTAAAACAGATTAATTTGAACTCTAAACATTGTTTTTGTGCAAGTTTATTACAACAGCATATTCTGTTGAGCTCAGTTTTTTCTCCTCGTGAAGTTGTAGAACACAGTAGGAGAGAGTAAAGCTCACCTGGAAGTGAAAAAATTATTAATTTAATAAATAAAAACATTGTTCAATGTATTTTAATGTAGTATGACTCATGACTCAATGAATATAATTAACTCTTTAATAGTTAATGCTATGAAATAAATAATTACTCAATGTCTGATAATTGTGCTATTTTACAGTTTATGAATACCCGTTTTAAAACAATTTATCAGAAACTGATAAATAAAAAGATTTTTATATTGTAATGATTTTGATCATACAACAAATGTTTGTCTTGTTTTGGTTATATATATATATATATATATATATATATATATATATATATACATTAAAAAGTTGAAAACCTCAGTTTATTATCAGGTTTTTGCAACCATCATTCATGCCGTGTGAAACATAACTTTAGGTTTGAGGAACATCCCTCTGAAATTTTAAAGTGAAAGTTGCTTTGTGCAGCTACATAATCTGCTTAGGCTGCATCATGTAGAGGTGTGAGTCAATTTCAAATTAATCATTTGGGAATCGTGACAAAATCCATTAAAATTAAATGCATATAATAAGAAAACGAAACCTGTTGAATATGAAACCTTTCAAAATCACAATGGGGAATCTTAAAAAAAAAACCTTAATCCTAACCTCTTGCAGAAAATCCTCGAGAAGTCTGTGGAACTTGTCTACTTGCTCATCAAGAAGTTGGCTTCTAGCAATATCCACCCGGTTAAAGATAGTGAACTCCTCATTGCAAAGTGAGTGATAGGTTTTGGAGCAGGCCTCCAGTACATCTGTGTCCGTGTGCTTCTCCACAATCTCTCGGATTTGTCTCAACAAAGCATCCAGATGCTGCAAGAGAGAAAAAAAAGTCCTTTTACTCACAGCCTACAAAGACTTAATACAGCATATTTGCAAAACACTTTTGTAGTATGGTTTTGACCTTTTCAAGACGTCCTGTGGTATAAATCTCGAGATCAAAAAACTGGGGCAGCTGGAGCAAATTAGTTACTTTATCTGCATCCACGGAATACTGCAAAAAATATCAAACATCCATCAGTATCAGTTTTCTTTACCCTGGTCACCTCCTGTACAAAAAATTAAACAACCTTTGCAAGTAAAGCTGGAAGAGCTATAGCAAAGATCTCAGTCATTCTCGTGCGGTCATCAAGCTGAGTTTTCTTCTCCTTTGCAGTCAGAACCTGAAAAACAGACCAAGTGAGAATTAAAGCCAGGATCTTTACGTCATCAAGGGCTGTTGGACTTCAAATCTTACCCTCTTGCCTGTGCCTCTGCCCACAGGAGGATGGCACTCAGCAGCCTGACGGATGGTGCACAGCATGATCTCAATGAGAGCTGTCTCCTGTCTGTCTGTCAGAGCTGGAAACACAGAAGGTTATTCATCAAAACCTTTGGAGACACAAAAAAAAAGTGTTTATGTCTCTAGATCAGACCTTCCTCTCCTGGCAGCGGCTCATCCAGAAGTAGGCTGATCATGCATTCCCAGTCCTTCAGGATCTCTGCTGCACAATCCCACAAACTATCCACTAGATAGGCAGCATGCTCGTGAAGCTAAGGGAAAATACAATCATGATTTAAAAAAAACATTACACACCCGGGCTCAGGGTAAAAAAAAAATAATAATAATTAATCATTGAAATGAACCTATGATGTTAGCCTTTAGTCTCTTTTTAACATTTAATTAAATTATTTTCTGTGGGGTTCATTTGCTTTGGTTAGCTGGCAGTTGACATTTTTATCAAGTTAATATTTATCAGAGCATAGACAGTGCAGGACAGAGCGCACAAATATGAATGCTTTGTTGACAAAAATGACAACAAAAAAATAGGCAATTAGTAACCTTGACACACAACTATAAATCAGGCTTTCATCACACACCCAGCCTTTAATCTATTAAATCTGTGCATGTTTATAGTAGTAAAATGACATGTTAGTTTTTTTTAAAACAAAATAGTAACACATTTTTGAATTGTGAGCCCAATGGTGTCAAAACATAACAATATTTTTTCCTCCAGCTCGTCACAAAGTCAGATTCTCATATCGTCATATTCAGAGTAAGCAGACGGAATTTAAAAGTTTGTATTCAGATGTTTGTTATGTATTGTAGCTTTATTTCAGATTTACGTAGTTAAAAATTCACAAAGATTTCAAGCACTGGTAGGGAACGAAAAATAAAACACTGTAAAGTTTGATTTTCATGATGGGGAAATTGTTATCAATTTGTATTTGTTAAAATACATTAAAATGAGAAACTCATGCAGTTTTGGAACAACAGAAATTAGACAATGCATGTACTTTAAAACATTTCATGAAATATCATTCTCAAACTATTTTATTTCTAGCTTACCTCGCTTTCCAGGAAGAAAAAGACAGTGGTTTTGAGGAGGTTTGCATTCACACTCTGTCTACCTCGTCTCTTGGGCATACTATCATCTTCTGGGTCTCGATGACTGAAAAGTCTAAAAAACAATAATCAAAATATGAAGCTTTGTGTTTAAGAAACAAAGATCAAAGTAGACACTTATCTTAGTTTTAGCACAATTAACATTTTAGTTTTGGTCCAAGTGAATGATGCATCCAACAGTTTCATGGGGTGCAAGAACTTACTTCTTAAAAAGGAACTCTCCTGCTGCCACAGCCACAGGCCGGTGAGCTGAATACACAAGGTGATACACGCTCTCACAGTCTTCAGCAGTCAGCACTTCATCACTGCTACTGTAATATCAAACACAATTACATACAATTAAAACATTACAAAACTAAGATTTTTCCTTTAAAAGGACCATTTATAAAATAAACATTGTTTAAAATTCTTTCATGTCATTTACTATTTTATTATAAAAGAAGCCAATAATTTCAAATCCCATCTAACATGCCAAATTTTGGTAAACTATACTGCATTGGTGTGCTATGTGTATTATTTAAAACTTGAAATAAATATGTTCTACTTATATGTGGTAAAAATACATAAGTAGAGGTGAAGAACACACTTTTCATAAAAGGCAAAGTGAATTTGATGACATCATTTAATGCCAAGGATTCACATCCATACTTTGTAATTGAGAACAAGGGCTAGAATCTGCTTTGCTGAATAATCATTCCAGCAACAGATCTCCTCCAGAAACAGACTGCCAATTGTAAAGCCCAAGAGGACATGTGAAAATGTAACCAAGCATTCTACCTCTACCACTATCCAAGGGTCCTTTTAGCTGGAGTAATAACAAAGCTCTGTTTCCTGAGCTTTTGACTACTTTCAGACTGTAGCAAAGTGAAAACTGACACAAATCCAATTTTTGTTGTCCTTATGCGAACTGTAACCGATACTGTCATGAAAAGTTTAATTCCAATTTTATTTTATTTATTTATTTTTTCAAATCTGAGCCAGGATGATTTAATAAGTTGTCCTAAATCCGATACATATCTGATTTTTTTGCAACAAAACCTCTGATAAGGTTTTTTTGATCTTATGCTGACAGACGTTGCAATTCTGGGAGGGCATCAATCATGGTTGAAATAGTGAAAAGCAGTCAGTGGAAGGAAAATTAACTAATACTAATAAACATTTCTTCTTGTTTGTCATGTTATTGATATGATTTGGTTTTAAATGATGATGGCTCAGTTTGGAAATTAACTTAAATAAAGCCACACAAGTGCCTTGAATCACATTACTGTTGATGTTTACTTTTGCTTTGATCAAAGCCGTTTTCTGCACATGTGAGCCCCCCAGTGAGCAGGATTGCATCCATACACAGGATGGAAAAACAAACTGAATATAGCATTAAGACCTGCAGTCTGTGGGCAGGAATATTTGGGGAAAACCAGAAGGTTGGCGGTTCGATCCCGGCTAGGTCCATTCTGGCGTTGTGCCCCTGGGCAAGCCACTTAGTCCACATTGCCCTTTAAGTGTGTGACTGGTGGAGTGTGTTTGGTGGTGGTCAGGAAGCCGTAGGCGCAGAATGGCAGCCACATCCTGTCAGATTGCCCCAGGACAGCTGAGGGCTACCAAGATAGCTTATCACCACCAGTGAGTAAATGAATAATGCTCTGATAATTGTAAAGTGTCTTTGAGGGTCAAGAAAAGCGCCATATAAATTGAAAAGACATTATTATTATTAAGCCTTTGAAGCAGGAAGAGAGTGTATTCCAAGCATCAATTCAAGGTTCATCGATAATAGACAGATATACGAATCATAAATGAATCAGGAAACAATCTCAAGCTCTTAAAGGCAGCATGCTGAGGGTTGACCTATTTGATGCAGGTGCGACCATTTAATGTGAACAGTCAAAAAAAGCATTGTTTTATTATCATGTGTACATTATAACAAAAACAACCAGAAGTCTAATATCTGGCATCAATGCTTAGATTTTCTAAAAGGACTTTTCTGCACATACTGTAAAACCAGTGTGAGTAGCTTTATGGCTTGCACAGCAACATCATACTCCTTATCCAACGTCATTGAAACAATTCGGTCCTGAAAAAGACAGACAGATCATGTTATCACACTCACATTTAAGCCAACTTTTTCCAAACGCAAATTCAGCCATAAAATAAATATAGTTCAATAAACCATCATATTAGCTACATGAAACACTGATTTCACAACTGACTTTGGCAATACTAATTGGATGAGAAGTCTCCCCAGATGGTTTCTCACCTTGAAGCGGCTGGTAAAGAGCTCCAGCCTGGCATTGAGCTCACGGTTGTAGTACAGACCCTGCAGTGCTGTGAGACATTTCAAACGCACTTCACCTTGCTGAGAGACAAGACCAAGAAAATTAGTTTCCTTTTAATTTAAAAAACATGCCATCATGCCCATCTCCATCTGACATTTTACTTTACAAAGAGGACAGATAAGAGTTCCCACCTTGTCGTGCATGGTCCACCCAACATACTTCAGATAACTGTCGTTGAGGAAGGCGTCACTGTACATTTTCATCCACACTCCAATCTCCTCAATGCAGATTGCCCGGATCTCTGCTATTGCATCACTGATAATGAGTAAAACAACAAATTAGAGACTAATTGAAGATTAATATTTGAAGATTAGATTTTTCATCAAATCAACATGAGTGGGCATACCGATATCGATGAACAAAGACCCCTTTAAAAATAGCGTTCATCATGTTTTCAATTTCATCCTGGTTTTCTTGTAACTGAAGAGAAAAGAAAACATATTGATACAGAGATTACAAGCTTAGCATGTCTGAAGTAATTCCATTTACTACAGATACGAAAATGCAGCCAACACAGCTCAGTAAATCCATGGGTTGAAGCAATTGCAGCAATTCTGTTATAATGCCTTGCCAGTTTTTGTTTTTGTCTGTATACTAAATGTAAATCCCCATTGGCATTCTTTGCAGGAGAATGTGACTGATGCATGAATGAATACATGCTCTTTTTCACTTTTACCTTGTCCCCTCGTCACAGTTCAAAAAGACATGGAGCAGTGAAAAATTGCTTATTTTTTGTATTCATCTATAAGCTGACAGGAAAACTCATGAGTTTCAGAAATAAAATTTTTGGTTTAAACTAGTAGTGACACAGTTCTTTCTCAGTACTTATTTAATGAAAGATTGAGTTCATCCAACAACTCATGATCCTGCTACACAACAAAAAAATTAGGCATTACATTCTATAAAAAAACAACTATGTATAAGCTATTTAACAAAGTACTATAACAGTACTTATCATACATGTCCCCAAATGAATAGAATTTTGAACTAAATGACTTCAAAGGTCATTAATTTAAAGGTCCTTCATTTTGTTTGTGTGTGTGTGTGTGTGTGTGTATATATATATATATATAGATAGATATGTGTGTAGGTAGGTATGGATCTCAGACATCAGTGTGATCCAGTTGTTGTCTATAATATTTTTGTGTTATGATTTGTTTATGCTCATACGTTTGCTTTGAGTTTATAGTTTAGGTTCAGAATCTTTTCGGTTAACATATTTTTCTGTTAGACGTATCTCAGAATTTAACATCTACACAATTATCTTGGTAAAATTACATTTAGAATATTCTCTCATTTTTGCATTTAAAACTGGTAACCCTTACAATAACATTCAAATAATTATTTCAAGTCGCTTTCAACTCTGGCAAACCAAACCATGACTTATGTTTGAGTAATTTCTGCACATTTTTTCAGTTTATGACAACACTAAACATACTTTTTATTTTCTTTCAGCATTTAGAAACATTGTCTCAATCTCTGGCAACCCCAAGCGACAACAAAAAGCACAACAGATGAGCTTTATGTGGAAATCAGTGGAAAAATGATTTAAGAATTGTTAGGACCCAGTGGAAACACATTTGGGTTTTTAATACTGTAAGATACATTAGGCTCACCGAATTGAAACAAATAGGCTACCAAATATCACTCATTTTCAAATTGCAAACTAATGCACACCACTTTTTTTAAATAAAAATCTGATATAAACTTGCTCCACTGACTTCACCCATCCATGCTTTTTCAGTACATACACAAAACAGAACACAGAAAGCATAACCAAGTATGCTTTTACTGCAGCCCGTGCATATTTGTTTGCCCATGTGCTCAACACATCACAAAATCAATATCAAAGCTTAAACTCACACAGATGCCCTAACAGCAGCAACTGCTATTACATAATACAGCCCCAGTTAAACACCACTTTTGTACTCACATCTATTCAAGCAAAGCTCTAACCCCAGGGGTGCTGACAGAGCATGAGTGCTGCATTTGACCCGTTCGAGTTCTCATTAGGGCAGAATCCATTTTTAATTACCCTGGCCACGTTTGCTCAGCTTTAAAGCAGAAAGATGGAGTATGGATTAAACTTGCTGAGTGGTGGTTGTGTCATTAAAGTTTATTTGCTAGAAGAGCAGATGAAATTTGGAAGCAATGTACTTCAAACTCTCAAGAGAATAGTTTTTCTACAACATTCTTGTACACATTCTTCTACGCTTGAGGCTAGGTGCAACTTAAGTAAAGGTAAAAGCCTGGGGCATTTGTGGTTTAATACCAAAAGGACATTTCCATTTAGTGACGTCTTAAACATAACCTTAAACCTATCAACCTTCTGCATCACAGAATTATTATCCAATAAAGGATTAAATTTCTCCAGATATTTTCTGTATTGTATTTTTGTCACTGTGGCACAGTGGGTAGTAGGTTTTCTCACAGAAAAAAGGTCGCTGGTTCTAGCCTCGACTATATTTGTCCATAGTTTATTGGACAAAAGGGTAAAAGCCGACAAGATAATAAATGTTTAAGGACAGGGTATCAGCACAATTTAATGATTTAAATTCAAGACTTTGTAAACTGACTCTAAACTGTAATATGAAATTGTGATACATCAGTAGTAGAATCTTAAAAGGATGATTTCAAGTAAAGAAGAATATTTTAAATAAGAAAGTATCTTCTCATTGTTTCCCCTTAGTACCCGATGCCTCATGGCATCCCTGAAACCTTTTTCCAGATTAGAAACATAAAATAATGTTTTAACCTAGGAAAAGCACTTCAAGTGCTAGATAGTCTGTAACTTATGTTCTTAGAATCTACAACACGTGTCACGTTAAACACATTGCGGATTAAGACCTTATTTAATCACTGTAAAACATAATCCTTTTATACCCGCACAAACCCTGCTAATGTCTTTAAAAGCAAAGTTATTAACAAATATCAAATGCATGAGGAATAATCATCTAGCCTTAACTGCCCCCAGTAGGACCAAGGAGAGCTGAAAAAGTAGCTTAGATTTTGGCTTAGATTAAAAGCCTTGCTAATAAACTACAACAGGGATGTCCTAAGCACCCTTATTTACTTAACTTCTGTAAACGACTTATGAAATGACACTGGGGTTGTTTTGAAATCTCACCTCCTTTCTTTTCTGAAGCAGGAGCTCCAGTCTGTCGTTGGCCCTCTTGCCAATCATCTTGTTCCTCTCTGCTTCATATTGCCTCTGTGTATTGTCCATATTGATGCTGAGGTTCAGAGCCACATTAACAAGAGCCGTCATCAGCTTCATAGCTGTGGGGCGGGGGGGAAGGGAACACAACATGGTGAAATTGCTTCATGCAAAGAAAATAAAAACTCACAAAATAGCAGTGAGGATAGCGACCTGCCAATGTGCTGGTGTGTCTGAAAGCTCGAACTTGAGAGTCTGAGAGCCCAGTCAGCAATGAGATAACCGTGTCCATCATGTACTCGTCATAAATGATGCTGTACTGACACTGGCGCACCAACACGCTGATAAACTCACAGAAGCTTGACTTGAACTTCTTCCACTGAGGTCCGCTAATGGTGAGGGGATAATCACCACTGTCCTATAATGACATTAGCTGATATCAAATGCTTGTGTGTACAAAAACAACTCTTGTACCATATTATTAATGTTTACTCTAGTAAAGGTAGGGTAAGGGTAGGGAAGTGAAATCTACCTCATCAAACTCCTCAGTCATCTTTCTGATGATTTCAGAGTTTTGCATGTTACGGAACATCTCTCCACTGACAACACCTACAACAATTAGAAGCAGATATAATATATACACAAAAAAAATTTTGGGGGAAAATATATACATTGCACTTTTGTTGATTTATTAAAGCTGCTAAATTTAATCAAATGTCTAATTGATTAATTTTTTCTTTAAAATGTTCAGATTAATATAGCAGGTGAGAACAGCTGCATTACAGAATCCACTTGTTTCCAAACTAGTTACCAAACCAGCGATTCAATTTGGTTTGGAACTTTGGAGCTTCAATTTGACATTTGTTTACTTTTTTCTTTAATATATTGTGCTCTGGACAATTTAATTGATTTTCAACAAACCTGAACCATTCAAGCAATCTGCTATTCTCTTTATTGAGGCTACCGCTATGGATTTTGTACCAGGATTAGAATAAACCGAACTCACAGAATCAAATGTTGGTTTCATTTTAAAGAAGACCTGTAAAATACAGCTAAAACTTATGACTTCATTTTCATTTAGGGTCCTTTCAGACTGGCATCTGCATTCAGTTTCCAGAAACACAAAAGTTTATTAAAAAGTAGTTATCAAAGCCACTACTAGATGTAGTCTCAGAAACGGTCAAGCAGTCTAGTGAAGAGATTGGCGGGCTCAAAAGAGGAAGTTGCCTGCATTTAACGTGATGCAGTAACAGATATATCCATTCATTATACACAGAAATATGGTGGGGAAAGAACGATTTCCCCTTCCGAACTAGACAAAAAAAAAATTGAAAACATGGAGGCTGTGGTGAGAAAATCCGCAAAATAGCATCCACTTCTGTCGCACAATTTGTGGTGAACTTTCCAGTCACTGAAGATGCGAGAGACATGCATCATGTGACTTCACTGACTTAACTACATAAGCGCCTCTGAAACAGAGCAGAAATTGCTCTATTAAGATAACACTGAGGGGGATTTGAGAAGGGAAGTGACACAGAAAAGACGACACATTCCCAGTCTGAAAGTGCCCTAACTGTACTAACCATGCTGAATTAAAGGCACTTGTATTGTACAATGTACTTTTAAGAATTTAAAATTTACTTGTTAATGTTTAAGAGAAGCACAAGTTTTCTTCAAAACCAAATAATGAAATTGTGTACAATTATGACAAAAATTTTTATGTAATTTTTAAACAACACTTAAAACATTGAGATAATCACATCAATGACTAATGATGAAAAGTGACCTTTGCAGCCAGAGCACTGGATGAAGAAGTTGATCAAGTCGAGTAGTGCGACATCTCTGTCGTGTTTATAGGACTCAATCCAGTCATCAACGACCGACTGCAAAACAGAAGAATTTTCACAAATTTAGAATCAGTCTCCACATTTTGCTTCATATGAGAATATTTAAAAGGTGACTGTCAGAGAAGACGAGATAGATAGTGTTTAAAGCCCACTGACCTGGGTGGCACTCTTCCCCAGCCTGACCACTTCGAAAAGCATCATATTTTCCATCCCGTTTTCCTGATGGTGACCATTCATGTGTCCAATTCCTTTTCCTATCCCTTTTCCCTTCTCCCCAGGGCCCTTCTTTCCTTTCTTGACCTGAAGCATCGCAAGTCAAAAGTAAAAAAAAGAGCATTCAACTACTAAAGAATAAACAGTTAGTCTAAATGTGGTCTGGGATTTGGAAGCATTGTGTAAAAAAAGCTCTCTGCTTTGAATAACATTCATTACATAAAGAATAGAATGCAACAATCAAAAATATGGAGTCACATTAAACTCTGGCTGTTTATCAACATCCTCAGAGCCCATCTGACATTAACTGCTGGTGTACCAACCAAACACATCACTGCAAATATCATTGTACTATATTTAATATTTTAAAAAGCCTCCCCCTTATCTCAAAATAAAGATAAAATGGGGCTTTAAAAATGTATTCAATGAATGGCAAAAAGCATCTCTATTATATTTTGGGCAAATCGGTTGGTTGAAACATGTCATTTTAATTAAGTCCCTTGTAACAGGTTATGTTTTCAAATTTAACCCAAAACATTTTCATGACCCAGAACCAACCACAGACTTAAAGCATTTTCTGCAAGAGATAAAATATCTCCTTATCACCTAATCTAACAATCAAAAATAGAGTACTCATACCTTCCCTTTCCCAATAAAGGCATTTCTCCCATCAGGATCATCAAAATCAGTGTCTGACGAGAATCGGGTGTCAGTGTCCCTGTTCAAGCAAACAGTCCAATGCACGCAAAACAAATAATTAATAATATCCATAAAAATAACCATATTTTATCATTCCAACAGAAATAAAGGGCCACATATACCAATTCCATTTGAGGTCAATGCAAACATGAATTGTTAATAATCTTTACATCTGCATTTGGCCCCCATTTGTTAAGTTTATATGAATACATTTAGACTTGACTCAACTGTAGTGAGGGAGAAAACCAGCTCACCACATGCATAGACACGTCTGCATTCATTAGTTCTGTGTGTGTATGCACTCACTGGGGGTAATGAAACTCCGATTGTAATTCCGGTGCAGCTATCATTTCTTTAACATCTTCTGGTCCACTTCCACTCGTCAAGGGGTTTGTCCTCCTAGACACTGGTTAGCAGTGAATACGCCTGTCTCATAAACCTAAACACAAACAAAATATTTTTTTTTTCTTAAAAAAATTATATTGATTAACACTTGTAATGAATTTAAAATCAAAACCATCTTTGGATTTACCAGTTTGATCAATTCAGATACTTCTCTGAGTAAAAATTGAACTGAAAAGTGAGATACTTATTTTGAGTCAGCTGTCTTAATTTGTTAAAAAAAAAAAAAGAAAATGACACCAAACTTAAACTAGCCAAAAAAATAGCATTGTCATCTCCTGGCATTCTGGCATTAGAGGGCAAAATACATATCCTGTAGCAAACTGTTCTAGTTCTATTATCATTAAATCAGTTAAAAATACCATCAAATTAACAACTTTATACTGACTAAATTAAGTTTAAATTCACACAACAATATTTGTTACAGTGACAAGCCTAGGTTTAGAAGTTTCCAGGAACAGGTTAGCGGGCATGCTAGGTCAAAATAATAATCAGAACAGCTTCTACTCTTGCCCATAACGCCTTATTTAACACGTACAACTTCAACCTGTCCTTCACAACAGCGAGTTTGATGTAATGAAGCTAACAAGCAACCACATGGTGGCAGTGTGCCTCTACATCTGAGCTGAAGAGATGAGGCGCTCAGGCAGAGTGAAAGAAGATGAGAGAAGCCTGGAAGCAAGTCACCGCAATTCCTACACTCAATTTTTCCTATAAACAGCAGCACAATAAAGAACAGTAACATTTAGAAAAGGAATAAATAAATTAGTTATACTTTTTTAAAACAACTTTTAAAAATTAACATAAAATTTTAAGTATTTTTAACATTTATAAAAAAACATTTATTTATTTAGCAAACACAACACAAGTTCTGTTTTTAGGGAAAAGGCATTTTTATAATATTAAAGTGGGTACACATGATTTCTCCTCATTGTTATTTGCATAATTATTTTATGTATTTTCTATTTTCATTCAGAAAAAGTTTCATTTTAAAGCCTAACACATTTAAAGCTTTTTCTATTATTTATTAAAAAGTAGTTTTGTTGAACTTGCCTTTATAAAAAAAAATCTAATTAACATACAAGATGAATTTTAAACAGACCTGTTGGTCACTTAAATTACATCTACATTCTGCACACGAGTTGGAACCAGGACACATGGTCCAAAATGAACCTACCAAAGCCACCAAAGAAACAATAAGAAATTAATAGACAAAAGGGGAAATAACATTTTAACTATTGGCTCATTTGTTGAGCTTTAATTAAAAAAAAAAATATGCACACTATTCGAATGCATGGCCCCGATCCAAGAGTATACAAACAAAAATGAATGCTTATATAGTATATGCATGCATTACCAATTATTATATACAAATTATTATGTAAAGAAAATCTCCATGACATGGGACTACAACCAAAAATATTATTCTACTACATCGTTTTACAAAACACTGAATATAATTAAAACAAAACCTGTAGCTAGAGTACATTTATTTATCTATTCTAACCTGTAATTATAATTATTTGTTGCTAAATATAACAGAATGAGAAATAACAGCAGAAGAATGTATATCAGTTACTGATGTAGCTGTGTTTAAAAAAAAGCAGGCTTTATCTTCAATAGTCAGATATTAGTGTTGAATTCAAAGTAACCATTATGCAAATGTTGGTTGCAACTGACTAATTCATACAGAATACTGTATACCAATGATGTTGGTTGCTATAAAGATATTTATTTTATGCAGCTCAATAGATTTTTTGAGTGCATTCTTTTAATCTGCACACAGATTAAAGTATGCACACAAAAAATGTAATGAGCTGCATAAAATCAGATTCTAAATCTAACGCAAACAAAAATATATAATATTATAACAACAGCATCATCCTTAATAAAGTCCTCACTAGCTAACAGAAAAGACGGTAGAAAAAAAAAAAGACATGTGTGACGTTTGCAGGAGAAAACTGTTGAGAGCTCGCGTGGTTCAGATTGAAAACAAAAGGGAGTGTCTCAAGAGCCTGTCATTTGATATGACTTGCTGATTGGCTAAAACGAATCCTCCGTTTCCAAGAGACATTTCCGACACCCGGAGCTTCGCGGCTGCATATGTGCCCTTATTAGGAATTATTGCATCCGCCCTCCTTTCACCTTCACCAATCAGAACCAGGCAGTTTCATTTGTGGAAGTAAACATGGGGAGGGAGAGAATTACCCTGGCCACAGAAGAAATGTCTTTTGGGCACCGTATGTTCTTTAACAAGGAAAGAACAAGGTTCTTCTAGGTGTAAAATTTCTTTTTGTAGCTCATTTAAAGTGGGAACACTAATTACATCGTTTTGCTTGGGTTGTGAACTTTTGCACGAGAGCATTTGAAACCTACAATTTAAAGGAAAAATGAATTAATGGTTTACCCTACACGCCTCAAACATAAATCCGACGTTCTTGCCTTAAATAAACGCACAGCAAAGCATGTACGAGTAAATTGTAAAAGGGTTGATATGCAACATTATTATAGGCAGCATTACAGGAGTTGTAAATTAATTTAATTTTTCAGATTAATAAGGAACTCAAACAGAGGAACAATCGACAGAAAGTAGCCCCAAAAAGTTACTTAATCCATTCTGTATGTTAATAAATATAGTATAACATTATTACAGTATAATGTAGCCTGTTTCGTTTTATTGTCGCTAGATAATCTTAACTTTCACAAGTTACCAAAAAAAAAAGCCATGTAAAAATAAAAACCCTAATGCAACATGCTGCAATACTTAAAATACCAAATAATCTTTGACTATCGTGGCTTTAATACTAAAACAACGTAAATAAACACAAAGTCGGCAATGTTTTCTGTGATAATTAGACGGTTTCATAAAGTGACAGATGAATTTGCGCCAAAATCACAGTTTAGTGTGATTGGACGAATAGCTTCTTACGTCAGCAACAAAAAGTACGGGAAGTTGGTTTTCTCCATTTAGGAAGTCGATCAAGCGTCTTGGTTTTTTTACGTAACGTTACTGTACACTTAAATATGCGTTCAATTCATTTACACTGTTAAACCAACCGTTGCAAAAAAAAAAAACAACTAGATTCATGTGCTTCTTTGCCTTCATTTATAGTAATAAAACGTGAAGAATAATAAACGACAACTCGGAAGTTGGTGATTGAGATCAGGCGGGCGCTAGCAAACTCCTCCTCGCCGCACTTCCAGCTCCGACATACTTCATTACACGCAATATTTACGCAAAACGCTTAAATAAACGTTCAGCAACGAACATGTGATGCTCACAAATAAATAAAAATCCCACTTTAAGTTTGGCGAACTCATATTATTTAGGAAAAAAATGAAATGGAGAAAAAAATCTCCATCTTGACGCCAATCCAGCACAGCTGTTTTCGGGATTCTCCATTTTGGCTCTACTCGATTCAACTCGCCGCCCGCATACAACCTTCCCACGCATGAGCATATCTAAAAAAACAAGAGCTTTAAGCGAGGTAAATATTGGTATCGTGATAAAACGTGCACAAGAGTGTCACAGCAGTCATTCGCTTTCGGAAAGAGGGGGGAAAACATCGCGTCCTCGCCCTCCATCTTGCCTCTCAATTTGTTCCTGACTGTGTAGGGTAAGGTTAGCCCGCTAGCTAACTGTTTACCATTGAACACGACACAACACATAAAGTACAATCTAGACAAACAATACCAATTGTGTAAAACCGCAAGCTCTCGTGTCGATGTTTGTTATTAAAATATGCCAGCGGAAGCTCTGAGGCTCATTTCGGATCCTGTCCCTCGTTTGTCGGGCTAGCCTCGGCTAACACATCATCCAAATAACCCTAAAGCCACTAATTTCTATAAATCTCTCCGCCATTTTAGCACTTACCCAATCGTCGGGGTCGATTCCGTATTAGGTATTATGACTCTTTGAATAGCTTTATGAGTCTGGTGGAGTTGAATTCGGAATTCGCGGCTTATTCGTGGATGTAGTTTGAAAGTGGCGGTCAGAGGCGGTTTTGGACACGCTCTTACCCCGCTTGCTCCGTTCGTTCGGTTTGTTGTTCCGATCAGTTAGAGAAACCGCCGGTGTTGAGCTGCCACCTGCTGCTCAGAATGGGTATTACAATAGGCTGTACAACAAACTCGGGTGCAAAATGCACTCGCTAGAAATGCATGACGGTGATTAGAAAAATCGATCACATTCAATTAAACTCCAACAAATTATGGAAAACATATTAACACAAGTTTTTCTATTAGCCTTATTTCGTATGATATAGTTCATTACAGTTATAAAACAGTATGTCAGTGCATAAGGCTATGGAGAGACATAAAATGTCAAAACTATATCAATACATGAATCAGAAATAATGAATCAAATCCAATGTAATTATGAATGTAAGAGGCAAATATAAAAGAAGAGGAAGAATTCAATAATATATTAAATTCAATATAATATAATTGAATTGAATAATTGTACGTTAGTTAAATTTTTACTTTTTAACTATTTTGAAGTAGCTATACATACACAAAAAAAATTTTTTTTTACTGACAAAATATCACAAAACTATTTTTACATATACATATACCAAGAATCTCAAAAGCACAGATCCACTTTTTTCTATTTCAGACAGGAAACAACTTTTCATAAAACACCTGTGACTGAGTGTACACCAATGCTTCTACTTTTCATGATTTTGATAAAAATATCTGAACAGATTAAAAAACACCAGGAAAATTGATAAACCAAAGTATGAATATGTGCCACATGACTATGAGGACTAAGTTTTGACACAAGCTAAAACACTAATGTGAATGATAGAAAGGATTAGCAAACAGTTTGAAAGAATAAGGTTTAATAAAACTTGAACATGATTAAAAGTCACAAATAATAATTCCTGTTTCCCACATGAATAAATATCAAACACAAGAAACACTCATCTAAATAAATGATTATGTTGAGTTATTGAATTATTCTACATAAAGGCACTATGGATTCAAACATTGATCAGAGTTTGTGTATGAGGGAAAGCAGCAGTATGTGGAATCAAGATAACTTCCAATATATTTCAAGTTAAAACATAAAGAGTGTTTCTGGCTGGATCAAACATTTACAAATACACAGCATTTTACTTTTGTAAGTCTTAAAGAAAATAAAACAATATTTCTTTAATCACAAATAGTTACAAAATTATAATCTATACATGCTCAGATATATACACATCATAAATCATATATTACATCTCTTAAAATTTGGAACGATACATTCTGCAACGTTGGGTCGCTTGTCTTTTGAAGTGCTGGTTTCAATGACTTCTATGCATTGTATGTTTTAACCTTCTGTGTGATGGTCGCACAGCAGATGGGGCATTTGCTCAGGGACTCTGAACATTTTTGACAAGTGACCAGGTGCCCACATGGAATGAAGACGACCCCAATGTCACTGTCCATGCAGACTTTGCAGAGTTTCTCGCGCTGGAGTTTCTCAAGTTTACTCATCGGGTCATCTGTAGGATGAAAAAGCAAAAAAGCAACCAAAGGGACATTATTTTAGTAAACTCGTATAAACAATTATAGCATCTAGGTTTTTTAAATTATTTCGTTAAATAAAACCATTTTTAAGTGGAGAGTATCAATTGGAATTTCCTTTATTGATTTCTATACAAATCCTTATTTTAACTTACCAGGTTTCACACTACTGTCACCAGCACTAGAAACATGCATTGGGGTGTCTTTACTTGTACAGCCATTCTGACTTGGCCTCTGGAATTACAAATAAGAAATTAAAAAAACACATAATGTCTCACACACTCCACATGTATATTAGCCAATCAGTGACACGCATACATTGACCTTACACAGTGGCATCACTGGAAATTGTGGGCCCTCAGGGGGGGAAAAATTATTTGAGGCACCATGCCTCTATTTATCACATTTGTCAAAATTATTGAATATTGCCTATGTTAGCCAAGGAATATTGAACAAAACTGTAGTGAATTTAAACCACATGAATGTACAAGGTGGAGAGTTTTTAGGTTGGTCCAGGAAATTTCAAACTGCATACACTCAAGATGGTCGGGATACTCAAAATCAGTTAAATACAAAATTATTAGTTATTACCTGTAAAAAAAAAATTTATATTTACATATACAATTTATATGTTATAAAAGTTATATATAAAATTATATATATAACTTTTATAACATATAAATATATATACCAAAACAGCAGTCCAAACAACTATGTCAAAGTGTGAGGCAGGCCCAAGCCAAACTTTCAACAAAATCTTGACATATGAATGTTCCTGTAAAAAAAATACTGGAAAATGTAAGGTTTGTACTTCAAACAGTGACTTTATGAGAAATTCTTTACTCGTGTGGGTCTTAATTTTTTTGCTGAAATATTCCGTTCAAATGTATTACAAATCTAGCACAATTATTTCTAGCAATGCACAAAACCTGATTCACATATATATCATAAAACACTAACAATTAAACGCATTAATCTCACGCCATACACAAATAGTTATGTTGACTTACCTTTGGATGTCGGAGTTGAACACTATTGACATACTCTTCTCCTTTTTCTTCTAGAAGGAAGCTACATCTGATATAAAATAGAAGAATTCCAAATGAGAAAATCAGTCTCCATCATTAACCTCTCGCTGTCTCTGTGAACTGTTGACTTAGCGAATAAACGAATTCAGCTCACCCAGGATAATGTCTGGCATGCTCCTCCCAAGGATCTTCATCAGGGGCCCACTCCTTCACTCCTCCTCCACATCTAAAGCAGATCACACGGTCCTGTTCCCCTAGAAGAACAAACATCAGCACTGCTCGATCAAAACAGCTTGCAGCATTTATGACGCAAGTTGTATTCTAAAGCCAACGAACAAGTTAGTGATTTTCAAATTGACATTTTACATGTTTTTGTGCAGAGTTCACAGCTGTCTTTAGAGATAAAAACGTTAACCTTTAACTGGCTTGCTCAATTAATTATTCTTCTTAACAGAGCTAAAATTTGTACTACTGTTCAAAGCAAAAGAAAAACAAAACAGTTAAATCACACCCCAAATTCAGTGTTTTACTTTAATTGAAATTAGTCCAACAATCTAAATTAAAGAAGGTAGTAATCACACTTTGTGTAGATTGTCATTTTGAATTACATGTGTTCTATTTCATGGATTAATTTTCTTTTTGATTGGCATTTAGCTCAGATTAGTGCTGGTGACACTTGCAACAGAGAAAAACAAAGACTCAAAAAAAAGGTTAAACATTTGTTTAATTTACAAATTTGTCCAAAACTCAAACTTTACCGGTCTGGGCAGTGTTTTGAGACTTCAGGAATGACCAAAATTAGGAAATGCATTAGTAGTTGTTACATTTGAAAAATATTTTTATCCTTTTTGAGTACTTTATAGCTTCATCTTTGAAAATGAGCCCAATTAAAAAGAACATGAAATCAATAAACAAACTATAAAAACAAAAGAGCATATACAGTAGCATATTAAGAATAACGATAACTTATTTGAATTATATAGGTAAACAATTCATTTACCCAGCTTGGTGACGTCACACTTGACTTTACCTCAAAAGGGTCCTTAGTATAACTTAAACAAAAAAAAACAAAACAAACAAAAAAAAATATATATATATTCTTTTCAGATGTGCAGCAATAATACAATTTTAGTTTGCAAGGTAATCCCCCAAGAAACCATTTATGCTGTACGTCCATCCAGGAAATATATAATAAGATGATGTCCTTACTGGTTTCACTTCTAATGGAGTTCAAAAACAAAATAATAGACAATGAACCAATGCAGAAGAGAAAGTGCTGCTGCATTAACCTTTAGGCCAGACCTCTTGCAATATTATAAGATCAGACGTGATGGAAAATAGTGAACTAACCCCAGCTGATTTACTCAAACATGAAAAAAACATTTCTCCATAATGTATTGCTGATGATTTTTCCAGTTATACTTTAGAAAGATAGACAATAACAAAAGCTAGAAAGAAGACCTGTCCAAATGTATGGTCTTAACAAATGGGGTCAAATACTTTCTCGCTCTACAGCTAATAAAAAGCTGCACATTTAGCAATAACATTACAGAATCCTGCTAACAAAAAAAGACAAAAAGGATCAGTCTTATTCATAAAAATAAATATTCCTGGGAGGGTTTTTTAATTTAGAAAATTAAGATAGTAAATACATATATTGCATACACTGATTGCACCATTATTGAGGCTCTATTGTGAATCATAGGATGTCCACATAGCATATTGTAGCTAGCATACTGAAATACGGTGCAAGTAGAGAAATAGCATTATTATATATAAACTTACTAGTCTTTACAAAAAAATCTAAATACCCAGCCCTACTTTTTAATTGGCAATAAAATGGTTTTCACAGGTGTGTGTGTGTGTGTGTGTGTGTGGTGGGGGGGGGGGGGGGGGGTGATCAGGCTTCCAAAGTTCAGCATTGTGTTGCATAAAATATCAGAACACGTATTGTTTCTATTTTGAAGATGGGGAAAGGACAATCACCTGTGCTGTAGAAACCAGCTCTTGCAAGCTGTTTAGGGTCAACAGGGTGTTCTCTACCACTGAAGCTAACAAGACGACCCTCAAATGTCTCCATTGACGTGCTGTTGGTCAGTCTTGGTCTAGGAGTGCTCATCGGCACATTTCCCACATTGTGACCCAAGATAAAGAAGCAGTTTGGGTAATACTTGGCATGCTCGCCCCAGGCGTCATCACCTTCCTCCCATCCATTCAGACGCCCCCCACAGCAGAAACACTGCACACCATCATTAGTTCCAATGGAAAACATTCCTGCTTCTGCCAAGTCTTCAGGTCGAACTGGAGCATGTGCCGGCCAGTTGCTAAAAGTATGCAGCCGAGATTCTTCACTTTTCATGTGTGGCATGATGGGATAAAGGGACTCATCCACCACCTCTCCAGTGCGGAGGAGGAATGCCCTATTCTCAGCGTCTTCATCGTAATCAGTACCAGTTACAGAGGTGGAGTTTCTCATGCCGTGAGCACAACTGAGGAACATGCATTCTGGAGATGCTTGCTGGTGCCTTTCTAATGGAGCATCACCTCTGTTCCAGTCCTGCACTGTGGCACTGCAACTAAAGCAGCGCACCCTATCCCCATCACCGGTGAAATAAAACCCAGCCCGGGCCAGTCGGTGAGCTGAAACTACTTCAGAATTTGGGAAATGTTGAAAGGAGTTCACCCGATTATCCATGGACGACCAGTCTCCGTCAGATTCCAGTTCACCATTAACACTCAAGTGTGCCATTGCTGTGGCCACAAAATCTGTCAAAGTCCAAACAATACAAAATATTAGTAATATTACAAAATTTGTGCTTACAACCCCTCTGTGAAATGTTCATAACACAATATTATTTGCAAACCTGAATCATTTACTCATTGTAATAATTTAGAGCTGAATCGCTCTAGAGGTGGTTTTTCCTATTGGTATGCTTTGTTTGGCCATGTGAGAACACACAAATTTAACTCAAACAGCACTCAGCAAAAAAAGGCAAGCACTCCGGTCAGCTAGATCATGGAAAATATTATCCAAGTATAATGTTCTCTTTTTTGTTTGATTCTTTGTGGCATGTAAGAAACCGCTTATAGGTGCACTACTTCCACCTATGAAGTGTCTCTGATTTAGTTGGGTGTTGGCAGAATATTGAATTAGATGGGGTTAGGATTGTTGAAGACATTCGTCTCCATTAGACATCACACATTGATGGGGAGTCAGACGTCAATCAAAGGTTCCAGAGAAACCCCGTACAAATTAAACCTTTTATCAAACAAACAACTAATTTTAATAGTTAGTTAATTATTAATCATCAATCAAAATGTTGTTCGGGAATTATGTTTAATGAGGCATCTGAGCAGGGAGTGAAGTTCTGACACATGCGTTCTCAGACATACTGAATCAAGTGTAAGGGGAAGTTGGGGTTTGGAGAAGTTGTTGCAAACTTTGTAGCAACAATTTCTAAAAAATAACTCATGAGGGCCGACTGAGGGACGAGTCTGATGAGACTTGTGCCACAGTCATAAACGCACCTTAAAAAAAAACAAAATTAATGCAATTATTTTTACCAGCTCTACAATAATTTTTCCTGTGTTTTGTGGGTGAATGATTGATCCACTCATGTTGTTACTCCATGACTTGACTGTGTATCAAGCAACAAGTGAAACTTAAAAATTTAAATGAATTTAGTAGACTATATGGTTAACTGTTGAAGATCACCTAAACATTTTTTTAAATGACAAAATGACTTATGACTTAATTTTTAAAGCTTGGCTTTAAAACTGCTGAAGACAAACTCAAACAAACAAAAGCTCTTGATAGCTAAGAAAGTAATATTGCATAATGCAATTTACTGATTTATGGTAGTAGGGTAAAAGTTTGAACTCTCTAGTTTTGACTAAACAATAGAGAAGTGATAGATAAGGTTAACATTCACAGGAATGATTGAGTAACTATTGATCCTTTTTAACTCAATCAGTTTTCTGTGAACTAGTGATGCCATGTTCCTTATCATTGACGACAGCATGATATGAAACTGACTCAACAGTGCATGGTGAACATGGGCTGAGCAGAACATTCTATAACTTTGGTGATGTTGAATATAAATAGTTTGAACATGAGTAAATTTCATACATACATCCTATACACTGTATGTTTTTGTGATATACTGGAGAACTTTGTGTGATAACAGAAAAATATGTGAGCAGTTAACATTTTTAAGGATTGCTGTCAGTGTAAGGGAGAGAGAGGCGTCAGTGACATGTGCACCAGCACATAATTGTGATACCAAGCAAAATGAGTTCCACCCTGCTTCACTCTCAGGGATCAAAAAAACCATAAAACATTCCTTATAACATCATGTTGTTGGAATTGATGAGCAGTGGAGAATTTAAAACCACAATAGGAATGAGACTTATGTAATCACCGCTTGACATGGGCATGGCAATTTTAACACCATTCCCAGGCAAAAATGAGTGAGACAAAATACTTTTTTTGATTATAAGTGAGTAGAGGAACAAAAATACACCTGTTTAATTATAAGTGAGTAGAGTAACAAAGATACACCTGTTTAACAAAAATCGGTTTAATATTGTTGTTGAATGTCGTTGTAGACAGGTTCAACGCTCTCAGACAGAGAAAAAATAACTACATTATTTACGAAATGAAACAATGTAACGTTACTTTAACATTGTGCACATCTCCAAGAGTTGACAGAGCTGATAATAATAAATAAGTGTAATTTACATTGGGGAAAAGCACCGCGAATTAGACAAGCAAAAGGCTTCTTTAAAAACAACGATTACAAAAATCACATAACCACATAAATCATTCATAACCAAAACAAGTTATAAGTACAGCACACACTAGCGTTAGCATTAGCTAACATCCCATGGAGTCGTAAACAGTGTGGTTTCCTTACCTTCGTTTTAGACACACGATAAACACGGTACTCCAGCAAGTGTAAGTGATGCTATGTTCTACTATTAGAATGAGTCAAATTAAGATTACTCATGCGAATGTGCCATAAATGTCTAAGACGACCCAAACTAGAACATACTGTCACTGTAATGGTGGGTGTAAAGCCCAGGCTCGTGAATAATATTCCTCAATGGCGGCATTCTTATTGCCGATTGGCTGAAAACTCAACGCGTAACGTTGGAGACATTAAGAGAATTTCACTGGAAAACCTTCATTTTTATTTGCAACGGGAAAAGGTATTTGGCTAAATTTGTATTTAATTAATATAACTCTTTCTCCATCTTCTCTGTTCATAATATTAATATAACCTAGATTTATGGAATTAGACATAAACCATTTTCAATGTTTAAGCTTTACAACAATTACTTTTTGGTACCTTCATTTTGTTCTTGTTTTCTCACCCCCTGGCCTGTTTAAATTCGGTGTTATTTTCTGTATGAGTATGTATGTATTATATACCTTTTTGCTGTAATAAAAAAGAAGGGCTTGGCTTAATTTACCCAACTCTCACCAGTTTGTGAAAAAATGGTTTTATTAAGTAACATATGACCAACTTATTGATATGTTATAAAATTTAAATCTAGATAAACCAGCTGCAACCCCCACTGTACTGTTCCATAAAAAAGCTGACACGTTTTAAACTTTTGTGTTATGTTTCCTCACCCCTGTCTAGTATATACTTTTTGTATTTCTGTGTTTTCTGTATGACGATCTGTTTGTGTTTGCTATATTAAAATTACATTTCAAAAAGATTTCCAAGAAACATCTAATCAGCATCAAAATATGTAACAACTCATACTACCATGAGTTAAACCTTCAAAGCAATTGAAACTTGCATTTTTGTTGAAGTGACATTATGCAGGCGGAAAGTGGTTTCAATTTAGCTCAATCTCTGTTCACTTCAATTTAAGCTTCAAGTTTCTCCCCATCATGGGAAGACACTGGCCAATATTTTCACAAAGTCAGTCTTTCTTACAGGTCCATGATAGCAGTCAGCTTTCTATTGCACCTTTTTTCCGATTAGAAGGTCTCTTAAAGACATCAAGTACAATTTTTGGATTGAATCAAATATTATTCAATTACAGAACCAATAGCATTTGTTCACATGATTGGAAAAATACTGATCAATGATTGCACAAGTGTGTTACTAAAGATACAGTCTTACTCGGACATTTATAACAAATATATATGCTCTGGGGATACTTGCATAAGCTGTATGTTAAAAAGTTGATATCATTTCTATATCACACAATAAAACACAGGAGAAATTCCCGATAAGAAACTCTGAGGCAAATGATAGGAGAAGGGGTTATCTCCAGTTAAAGAACTGCGTGAACCCCAAACACCTCTGAAACTACAGTAGAGTTCAGTACTTCATAGATTGAAATAGATTGGTCACATGCAATATTGCAAATTTTTCCAACGTGTATAGTGTCATTGCTGCAACAACAAAAAAGCACCCAGATGTTATTTTTTTGTTTGAAGTCACTTAAAATGATTAATCTCCACGATTGATCATGTACTGTAGTGCAGGTGCATGCAGCTTTCCAAAAAGTTCCTGAAAACAATTATGACGAAAATTACTATTACATAGTATGGGGTGTATTTCTCAAAAATGTTTTATCTAGACCAGCCGTAAGTCTCACTTCCAACTAGTGAGCCACTGTTGGGTTAAATTGGGTTAAACACAATCATTTTAATCATAGTTGTTTTTTTATTAAATCATAATTAATTTGTGTTAATGAATTGATTCTGTGTTTTGTTTTTAATCTGTATGCATGCATTTCTTTAAGGCTTTACGTTAAACACAATACAACAAATAATTATTAGCATTAAACCATGCTTTATAATACATCCAAATCTCTTACTCTTCAATAAAAGTTTCCAGCAGTCCCTTATTCAGTATATTTTTACATTACCATAGTACAATATAGCCATACACAGTTGTGTATTCAAATCATTTCATAATGCACTACACTCCGTTTCCTTAAAATTCATGAAGATGATTGTGTCTGTAAAATTCACACATGCACATTCTGTTTCAGAAAAGAGTTACGATATGGCGATTGGTTTGTACGACTCATACTGACAAGGGGAACATTACATGATGTTACATTATGTACATGACTGAACTTAGCAACAACACCGTTTACCCTAGCAACCATTTTAGTGGATCCTTAGCTCAGCTTAGGAAGAGTTAAGACATTGATGATGGTTTGTAGAACTAATGTACAAGAGAATGTTACATGATGTCACTGACCCCTTCCAACAACCAGGCTGCTTACTCTAGTAACAATCTTGGCAAAACTCTTGCCAAAAAACATTCTGGTTTGAGTCTTATTTAACCATCAAACGTTTTACACTTTTAAACTAATATTTACATGGATTCAAACATTAAACACCTTCAAGCTTTGAACTAGCTTTGGCTAAAGCTTGATCAAACTTTTAAATAACATTTTTCTCACTCCAACATAAAGATTGCTGTCCAAACTTTAAAATGTTGTTTCAGTATATTGTTTACATTCACTAAATTTAAATATAGCATGAACAGTTGTGCATCAAATAACTACATAATTAATTCTTAAATAGCTTAAATTGCCTTAAAGTCAATAGTTGAGTTGGATTGTCTTTAAACATGACTGTATATTTTAAATGTCTACAAAATATTTTCTTTGTAGTTACTTTTCTGTCATAAAGGATGCATTCCTTTTCTTTTGGTAAGTCAACATATTGTAGTTCCTGTTATATACACGTTACCACACATAGATACATACATTTTCTTTGTGAAAATGTAAAACATGTCTTACAATGTAAGACCTTTTTTTACCTGGTTCTCTATAAAAGGTATTGTTTGTTGTTTGGAAATATTTCACTTCCAAAATCTAAGGGAAACCGTGGTTGGCTTTAGTGGAACTGTTCTTGACCGCTTAAAAGTGGCAAAAAAGAATTTGTAGCGTGCACGCAAATCATGTGGTTAAACGTCCAGTAAACATGTGGGATTTTGAGTGCTTTAATGTACAATTTATCAGTATTTCAGTTTCAATAAAATAAGAGAGATGGTTATTGCATAATGGTTGATTGAATGTCAGCTACAATCTTCTTGATCGTAACACCAAAAGTAAAAATTGTTTAGAAAAATTAAAATTACTGTGATACATTTATCATATGATCTCATATGTGGCAAACATTTATTTTTGTATTCTTAATTTAACAGAATTGCATCACTGATAAGATTTAAAAAAAGCAAGTAAAAGACTTTTGTCAAAATTCATCACTGTTATGATAATTCATAGTAAATAGAGATGCCTTATTTATTTTATTTTATTGTAAAAAAAATGTGATTGTGAAAGAACTGCAACATAGTAGACTGTAATCAAACTTTTTATTTATTTATTTATTTTTTTTTTATATAAAAAGCCATTGTGGAATCAAACTGTAGTCATCACATTAGGATACAAAACCTGATTTACATTTTTATAGCATCAAGACCAAATGACTAATGAATAGAAATTAAGCATTTGAAGAAAACTAAGCAACTAGTAAATAGAATGTACTTTAATCCGCAAGCCTAAAACTGATGTATATGCATGAAAAGAAACTCACATATTCAGTCAGGAGCTGCTTCACTGCATTAAACAGAATGCTGTGCACTTCAACAAGAAGCCCAGTTTAAGATGTTTGGCATTGTAGTCATATTAAACCAACTAAGTGCACCCTCTGTTGACGATCAGCATCAATCAACCCTCCACGATTCTTTTCAACACAGAGCCCAGTGCACCTTTGGCCACCTGTAGAGGAGTCATCTTTTCCTTGTTCTCAATGTAGATGCTAGCACCATGCTCCACTAGAAGCTTTGCAGCCTCCGTTCGCTCTTCATCACAAGAAAGATGACTGGCAAAAAAAAGAATAAAATGTAACATTCAAATATGATTCTACTTGTTTTTTCTTTTACTATAAGCTGGCCTATATGCACATTACCATAATTCCTACAGGCTAGAGAATTTCAGCTTTAGAGGATAATAAATCGTGAAACGAAGAGAACTAAAGCTTCTGAAATTATAGGAACAGCCACTTAAAACTGTACTTAACAGAAGAATAATTTCCATTCTGTATCCTAACAAATGTTGATTAGATGAAAGCCGTTGAATATGATGAACAAAACAGTACAATGTAGGTTAGTAGTCAATGGATAAGAAACTGTTTTGGAATAAGTGAAGAGTCAGTATAAGAGTCTAGACAACTATGAATTTTCTTTTGACTATATTCCTTTTTTTTTTACCATCAGGAGTTTAGATTTGTTTTAGTTTTTCAGCTAATCGTTTTCTATTAGTCCTGTCCATGATTGTCGAACTATAAGGATATATTGAGACGAAGGAGATATTTAGAAGAGTTTTAACCATAAAATTTCTATGTTAGTGAACATGAATTGTTAATTCAGTTAATGTAGTGGAAGGCAGAGCTGGAAGTCATAGCAAACGAGACTGTGAAAACTATAGGATTCATTGTTCATTCACCTACTACTTTGTCAAAACATTGGATAAACATTCAAATATTTTTTGGCTTCTCAGTTCATGACTCCTTGCAATAAGTTATGTTTATTTATTTCTTAAACCTTTCAAAAGTACATAACCAAGTTAACTCATCCAGCACTAATGGGCAACCTTAATTTTTTTTTTAAATCATGACATACAGTACTTTTTACACCAGTTTTATAACAACCCCCTTTAGTTTTAGAACCTCATTGAGAAAAAAAATCAAATCAGAAGAACTTCATAAACAAGGACTTACAGTGCAGTGTTGCCTTCAGAGTCTTGGATGTTTGTAGAAGCATTCTCTTTTAAAAGAAGCTGAATAAGACGAAAATTGCCTTTTGCAGATGCTCTATGCAAAGGTGTGGATTGCAGCTTATCCATTGCATTTGGATCTGCACCATTTTCCAGCAAAATCTGGGCTATCTGGAGTAAGAAATGTCAGAAAAGTAACAATCATCTCCTGAGCCTTTAAAGAATTATTTCATTAAAAATTTGAATTTAGAAAAGAATCATTTGTTTATTAAGATTCAGTTCTGGAATTAATCTATACTTAAAAATGTACCTCATATCGGTTTTTAGATGCTGCATAATGTAGTGGTGTACAACCATTCTGGTTTATGGAGTTCAGCTGTGCTCCTTTTGAAATTAGGGACCTGACAATTTCTTCTCTGCCTGCAGATGCTGCAATGTGAAGAGGTGTCCAGCACGCCTGGAAAGATATATAAGGTCAAGAACACCACCAAGAGGATCTGCAGCACATAGCAGTGCCATGATTATAATCAAACTACTTCAAACTAATTAATTATTAAACTTCTCTGAAGCAATAAAAAACAATTATCAATTTAATAATAGTATATGCAGTACAAAGATTCTGTATTGACAAATGAGAATGATGCTGACTCACATCATCTTTATGATCAACCTCAACGCCAAGATCTAGGAGAAACTGCACAACGTTCACATGTCCAGCTGAACAAGCCCAGTGGAGAGCTGTCCTGCAGTCCTAGATGAAACAGAAACTATCAGGGCACTTGCACCATCGGATTAAGAATCCATTTAACGTTAAAGAATATTTCAATGTAGCATCATGCTAACCATTATGCATGTATTACATAGTTTACATTACATACCTGGTCTGTTTTCGTCGCTTGGGAGCTGTCAGACAAAACACATTTTTTTAATTCTTCAAACTTCCCACTGAACGCCAAATTGCAGATTTCTACATTAGAAACTCTTTCCTCCATCTCTCAGCATTCAGGAGCACAAAGTAGGATGACAATTCAACGTCACTAGCGCCGCCCATATTTGTAAAACACCAATCTTATTGGATAGAGTAAACACATAGAAGGCCTCTATATATGCCTGATTAAAACGTCGATATGGAGGAAAAGAAGAATTGTTTTACAATTTACCCCAATCACTACGAGCGTATTAATTTAAATAAACTTATATAGTGTTATTTGGCGTGCATTAAATCATCTAAATATAATGTTTTATTTGATTCTTCTGGAATTTTCTAGCACGACTGAGGCAGGAACGTCAACCAAGACATGGTTTCCCAACGGAATTTTAATAGTGAACACTGAACACTAAAAGCTGAGCACACTCTTTCTCGTCGTTTTGTTTATTGAGCCGTATAATTGTAACCTCTATGGTATTGCAGCATTATTTAAAGTAATTTCAGTTTCTAACGTTGTTTATAACATTGTTATAACGTTAGGTGTTCAATCTGTGATCGCAAATAACAGGTTGTGGCGTCCCAGGGTGCACGACGTTAAAAGGGAAACGATGTCTTTGGCGGCAGCGAGTGATTTTAGGACACAAGTTGACCAGTCATGCAGATACTCAGAAGAGTTCGTAAACATCTATTATGATTGTATGGACAAGAAAAGAAGGGTATGCTATCATTATTTGAATGTCAGCCTGTTAATAAAATGGGAATCTTTTCATGATAAATAGTCTCATGTAAATAGATCTCATGTAAATTAACTTTTGCTTCCAGAACCTGACTAGGTTGTACTTGGACAAAGCAACCCTAGTGTGGAATGGCAATGCAGTGACTGGACAGGATGCTCTCAGCGAGTTCTTCGAGGCTCTTCCCTCAAGCGAATTTGTAGTGCAAAGCCTCGACTGCCAGCCTGTTCATGGTATGTAAACATTTTTGAAGTCTCATTTGATTTGTCTACGTATGTGATTTGAGACGTAAGGTGTGACTTAACAGTGTTTGACTATTTGACGCTTATGTGGTCAATAACTATTTGCTTTCTTTTTACAAAAGTTATTTTACATTCAACCAGTACCACTACTTAGCCAATCATACAAAACCTATTGATGAATCTCATAAAATTATACAATAAAAAAGCTTGTATTTATTTTTTACTAGTTTTACAAAAAGAAAGCCATATATTTTATTGATTTAATACATTTATAGAATTTCAAGTATATATTTGCTAAAACCTTGATGAACTTGACATAAGATTAACAAATGCGTTTTACAGAAATGTCAGACTTCTAAAAAAGCAGTACATACTTGATGATTATAAAAGTTGGTGATTACTGCTCCATTGAGGTGTAGAAAACCAGAAGTCAGTTGATGGCATTGCTCAGGTGTGAAAGTCCAGCATGCTTTGATGGTGCGGTCTTCGTCATCTGCATGGGTGCCTCATCTGTTTGACAATACTCTGAGTTTCTTTCTGGGGTTTAGGACTTGAGAGTGTGCTGGCTAATCAAAGAAAGTGATGCTATAAAATAAAAATAAAACCAGCATCTTCATGAGGCTTCTCAGCAGAAGGAATCATGAAGTGCTCTAAACTTTCTTGCTAGATTGTTTTGTTGACTTGACGTCAGAAAACTCAGTGGACCTACTCCAACTGATGACTGACCGTCTCCATCTGTTGAAAACCAACCTTTGAGTTAAAAAAATTACGATTTCTGTGTTATCAAACTTTTTACATACTTTGAGTCCTTGACATCCAAATGACACACAGTCTTTGCTGTTATCAGGAGTGGGGATTTTGTTTGACTCGTTTAATTAAAATTGTTTGTAGAATAATTCATGTATTATTAATTTTAGATTTATGCGTGTAGCAAAGCACTAAACCATGATCAAGTAATTGTTGGTAAATCTGAACATGAAAGCAGATATTTGCAACTTTCTTATATGCCAGGGTCTTTTGCTCCACAGTCTATATTAGTTGCTTCCATTGCTGTCTCTGGTACAGGGGGAGTTAGTTGGGGTTAGGGTAAGTTGTTGTTAAAGCAATAGTTTCTTAATATTATATAGTCTATGTGTGACACTGTGTGTACCGCTGAGATTGCCAGTGTTTTACTGTCCATGTGCATCTTGCATGCAGTGTCTGCAAACAAACCTTCTCACTTTAGTGCCCACCCAGTGGCTCTTGAGGGACTGACTCCAACATCAGTCCACTTTTAGTGAAGCTTTCTGAAATTCTTGAAGGAAAATTCGAATCCATTCACAATGCTTTCAAGTGTGTAGTTATCTGTTGAACATTTCCCTACCAGATTTATTTGTTTATCTCAAAAAGCTCAACAATAAGATAACATAAAAAAAATCTAATTAAGTTTTTTTGTCTGTGAAAAATCTTGAATAACAAAGGTCCAAAAATCTGCTTCCTTCGCCATAATTTTTGTGGGTTACCCTTCATGGAGATTTTGTCTTCCTGAGCATACAATTAAAACCTCCAGGAATCCTACACAGTCTTCATCGAATATATTTTTTTTAAACATTTTATTTATGCATTAGTTTAAATAAAATTGTAATAGAATAAAACAATCATCAATTCTTGTCTGTTAATATAATATTTTGACTAATGTTTTCCCTTCATATCACAATCCACAGTGTAAGTACACAAATATATCCTGTTGATGATTTATTGTATTCAGCCATATGTCCTGAAAAATAGTGAAATAACATGCAAAAGAAATTTACATTTGCACAGCTAATGAAAGATTCGGAATGAATATTGGGATGCACTCGTTGTGCAGGATGTCTTATTTGTCTATAGGATTTTGACTTGAATCTAAAAACACATGGCAACTTAATGAAGACATCATCATCTATTTGAAGACGAATTTAGGGTGGAGTCAGTGATAATAATAATAATAATAATAATGAAAAGCAAAATTCGATTTTGCCAGGGAGTTTTGTTATATAACGGATAATTAAAATATTATTACACTTATAAATACTCTTTCTCTTAAGGATTTCATGACAATCTATATAAAGTTTGTAATGTATACGAATATGTTAATTGATTGTAATTTTGTGTTTATTGCAATATGTACATTTTTCCTAGACAGCTATTTTAGTTTAATAAACTGTAATAAAATGTTAACTTGAATGAGAGGAACATAAAAGGAACAATGATGGGTAATAATTCACTTCTATTTCATTGATTGTGTCTTGCAGTGTGTTATTTATAATAATAAATTGTGCATGTGTTTACAGAACAAGCAACTCAAGGCCAAACAACACTGTTGGTGATTACTGCTGGTACAGTGAAGTTTGATGGAAGTAAGCAAAGATTCTTCAATCAGAACTTCCTGTTAACTGCCCAAGCTTCTCCAAACAGCGATCAGCCAGTGTGGAAGATTGCAAGTGATTGTTTTCGCTTTCAAGATTGGGCAAATTAAATTTAAGCTTTTTTTTTTATTGTAATATTTTTGGAATGTTTATTTTCGTAATAAAAAATTAATTGATTGTAAATAAAAATGCTGTTAATAAATGAATCAAACATTCAAAACTTTGTGTACAAAATTATTTTAATTGTGGTCAGCACATGGTAGATACAGTGGCAGTGGCTCACAATAAAATAATAAATAAGCATCAAAAATGTCTACAGCAAACTCAATTTTCAAATGCAAACAATAGACTGCTGTGGCGTTTTGAATATGGTGTAAGCAACCCAAAGGGCTGATGGGGAAAATATTTCCTGCGTGTGAAGGTGATACCATGGCTAATTCCCTGACAAAAATAGTGCAAATGACAATTATAAATAAAATAAAAACCCTAGGATGAAATACTAAACCAAAAGAGTTCATATTACAGTGTCTATACAAGCACATACATCTTCAAATAAATACACTAAAATTATCTATATTAAATGTTTTGACCTGATCAACTGAAACACCATATACACCGGATGACAATTCCTAAAATACAATTTTCCTAAGCTTTGGAGGATAATATTCCTATTCTTGCGATTCATTTTTTACTCAATCCAAAAGATTCTAATTTGATACCAAAAGTATTTAAATGCTACAAAAATTGATCTTGCAATATGAAAGTGTTACAAACGTTAACATTAGTAGTTAAAAAAAATGTTGACGAGTAAATCATACCCATGTGAAACAGATTTCACATCTGTCTATCGAAAAAAAATTAACATACAGTTCCCTTCTTTCATACTCCATCAAACATTAAAAATTAACAACAACCAGCTACTGGTCTTCCATGAGCAAATCTTGCATAGGAATCAATCAATTTGAAATGTGAAGCATCAAAACAGAGCAGTTCTCTGAGATTAATCAAAATTCAGATTCATTTTAACATCAATATCAAAACTTTCAACCAGTAATGCACTGCATGGAGCAAGCAAAAGAATCCAAATCTAATCTGCAGTCGGTAGCGGATGAACATTTAATATAGCGACCAGTCAAAAGGCACAAATACCTCTCACTATTTCAATTATGAAGTTGAAAAGCTTTCACTTAACTCTCAGTTTAAGGTCTTGTTTCACACATACACAGTGAAGCTTTTACACAACAAAAAACATCTATCACACTTTTTATAAAAGCAGAAGGTGATGGCAGTATATCGCTGTTGAATGATTTAAAATTGTACAAAAACCTCTGAAAAGTTGAAGGTGACAGTTAAATTGTGCTGGCAAAGTTTCCTATCCCTTACCACACTCAAGCTATTCAGCTACCACCTCACTTGTAAACTACTTCACAGCAGAAAGACACTATAGAGCTTAACGAACAGCTCAAGATTCATATAAATACATCTGGCAAAAGTTTTTCAGCATTATTCGTCGTCAGAGCCAAGTACATCACTAAGCAATGGGCGGTGTTGAAAAATCTGGCAAATAGTTAGGAACATTTATTGACTGAGCACAACGATGCAAGGCCAGGAACCGATGAAGTCTTTGGCTGTCATAGAAGCTCCTACTTTCGACCGTACATTCTTTCGATGTCGTTCAAATAGTGGTTTTTGAGTTCCTTCCTCTTCAGTTTAAATGCATCGGTCACCAGTCCGGTTTCAGGCGTCCATGGCTCTGGACTCAAATGAACCATAACTGGAATCTCAAAGCGCTGCAGTTTAACTAGAAAGATAAAAAGAATGTTTAAACACATTTCATAAGTTCCTTATGCTCTAACTATTGATTCTATGTGCTTTTGGTAGCTTTTGAACCCGACATGGGTACTTAATTTAGAACTATTAAGAAGAGTCAAACTGAAGGTTTTTTTTTCCAGATTTAAAACAAAAGCCTTATGTGACACCCATGTGATCACTGATTGGTCAATCACAGAGTTCAACGCTGGGGCAGACAGAAATGCACTTGAGTGCTCTTAAATTTTTTTCAGTGGTTGATATTCTTTCTGTCACTATCTATTTTTATAAATCTATCTATTTTTATATATTTATTTCTATAAAAGCCTTTCGTTTGAGCATTGAATGTCTACACATACACAGCATAGAGAACGTCACAGTCTCCATTAATCCATGTTGTGTGTGATCCGCTTTTTACATTTCTATTGCAAATTTGATATTCTCCAAGCAAGCGAAACAAGAGTTATGTAGTGGGGATAAGGTCCAAACAAGCTCAGTCAGAACTGATACTACAAGTCTGTGGAAACAAAGGCAAACCTTGGCGAGCTGGGTAAATCCAAACCAAGCAGTTTCCTGCCATTACTTGAATCCAGTGAAAAGGTGGCATTAAAATCTATTTTGATAATAGACAAATATTTTTCAGTGTCTTAAAAATGATTAAGTAAAACTTGAATAAAGCACATAACACAATCTCTATGGAAAGATTTAAGGGGCAACTTTTTTAAAAAAGAATATTTCACATGAGACATCATTTTAGAATTTGTTTTAAAATCAACAGTGTTTGATTTTTTTTATGTTGCCAAGTCATAAGCCGAGTGAAATAATTGACCCACCACTAAACACCAGAGTTCATATAGCTTACTTTGAAAAGTCATGAGAACTGCTCAATTTTGTCAATAGCTTTGTTAACAGTTCTCCACCATACACACAAGTTCTTCAAAAACAGGTGATACATTTCATTGCAGTTTTAGACTTTCACTAATGAACATTTTCTAGAGGTTCTTTAACTTAACTATTGTATCAAATAAAATGAAATCCCTTTCGATGTAAAAGCATTTAGATCACACTATCTTCACTACTTAGTATTATTATTTTTAGGCTTAAATTTATATCCAATTATAATTTTGGGTGAAAAATTACAAACCTCTTGTGCGCAAATGTTCTTGGGCACATATAAGGTACAACGATGTTATTTTACTTTATTTCATGAGAAAAATATGAATTTGACAGTAGATGGACTTATTCCCACTTCTGCTTGTTTCTTCCTCGAAAGCTGTCCATGCCACTTTCCCTTTTTTATTTAAGAGCAATAACAGAATTCGTTTTTCTCATATCATCTCACACTTTTTGCAGCATACTCAAAGAAAATACAGCACTAACAAATGGGGTCCATCATCATCAACCCAACATGACTGTGGGTTAATGTCTAGAATTACGATGAATCTCTCCAGAAATGTAAGAAAATCCCTAATCAATTTGCAATATTAATCAATGAGGGGTTTTTGTGGACACAATATTGTTACTCTAATTGTTAAACAAATACACAATGAATACATAAAATAGACAGTGTATTGAAAGAATAAAGACATTGGACACTACAAATGCAGTGTCCTCATTTTGAACTTCATGGTGTGTACTATAAATCTAGCAAAACAGGATGTGGTACTTACTTGAATTAGCCACTTCTTTGATTTCTCTCAGAACTTCTCTTTCCATAACTGGGTGATTGCAAATGTCTTCCCATGTGCCCTCAATCCCTTTCTGAGTAGCTAAAGTGGTCAGCTTCTTCTGGTTGGGAACGATGAAGCAGATGACATAGTTCTGATCACTGGGAAGGGATAGAGACAGAGAAGCAGTAAGAATATGGTTCGGTCAATGTCATCTCACACTTGTCAGACAAAGCAGAGTGAGCAAACCTGTTCGCATAAGCGCAGATGTTGTCAACGATAGGGCAGTTCTTCAATGCAGATTCCACTTTCCCTAAAGAGACGTACTCCCCAGCCTGAAGCTTCACAAGGTCCTTCTTGCGGTCTAGTTAACATAAGGTACAAATAAACATCAGTTCAATCCCAACAAGTCCTCTACAGGATATATCTGGACATACCAACGATCTGAAGACAGCCATCAGAGTGCATCTCTCCAATATCTCCGGTGCAGAACCACCGCTGTCCGCTCTGATCCACAAAGAAGTCATCATTGTTACACCCTTCGGTCCTGTAATAGCCCATGGTCACATTCGGGCCACCAATCAGGATCTCACCACGTGGATGGGGCTTGTCATGCTTGGTATAACCACCTGGGAAGTTGGCCATAATACGAAGCATCAGTAACGGCAACTAATGAATTACGTAAAAAAATTTTTAAATGTATAAGTACATATAACATTATGCTATGTCTAAATGTACTCATCTTTACATACTATTGTGGCTCAGCACATCAGATTCATGACAACAAGAAGGCAGCGGTCACTCTTTAATCTGAAATAAGTAGTCTTGCACAGGTACCAAACATAGAATGTGTTCTAGTTTAAGTTTGTATAATATTATTATTTACCAGTGCACTTTTTGTTATTTGTATTTGTTTGTAATTGTGTAATAATTTTTTTTGTTAAGTGTTTCATAATGTGTTCAGAAAACAGTTGGTTGTTACTTGATAACTAAAAGGACTGCACGATGCAAAAAGGCTAAGGGTTGAGGATGGGTGGGGGCTTTTGTTAAAAGGGAAAGGCGGGGCACAACTGTTTTCTGGTATTGCTCTTGGATATAAATTAAACAAAATGTTACAATTTATTACATCGCTAATTTTATATATATATTTATTAATTATAAACATCACTTTTATGTTTTTGTGTATTCACAAAAGTTTTCCATACTCCGGCAAACGTAATTATGACCTTTATTATTTATTATTTTTAGGCTTTGGCAACCGTGATGTGTGTGTGCATATATATATATATATATATATATATATATATATATATATAGTTTTTTTTTGTTTTGTTTTTTTACATTTAGAAGCATTTTCTCAATCTCTGGCATCCCCAAGGCAACAACAAAAAACAAAAACACATATCAGATGAGCATTACATGGACATCAGAAAAACAAGACTTGTTAAAAATTATTTAAGACATTTAGGACTTTTTAAGGCCCACAATTTGGACTTTCATTTTAGACTATTTAAGACCCAATGAGAACTCTCTATTACAGGTTTCCCCAAACCTGGTCCTGGATGGCCACAGCCCTACACATTTTAGTTGTAACCCTGCTATAGTATGCATACTTTAAGGCGTTGTATTTCTTGTGAAAAAGATTTTACCAACTGGAAAAAATGTGTTTGAACACTTGACTAACCTTCTACCCAGTCTTTGAGTTTAACCTCACAGCAGATGAGAGGAGCGCCAACACGTCCTGTGCTATAGTCTGCAACTGCACAACAAAGAAAGAGGTCTTGAAAACATTCCAAACTAAAAAGACATTGGTAGAAGGTAATGAAAATAAAGACCCCTCACCCTCAGTTATAGTGCCCGCACCACACGTCTCGGTTAACCCATACCCCTGACCCACTGGACAGCAGAAACAGATGTTCATAAAGCGCTGGGTGGCTGGAGAGAGAGGAGCTCCTCCAGACAGCATCATGCGCACATTTCCACCCAGTAGAGCTCGTACTTTCTTAAACAAGCTGGACACATTAGGGAATAACATTGAATAAATCCTCTCGTTAATCACTGCACATGTGATTAACTACAGCTTAATTAGTCTCCTCTTACATATTACACAGAGGCGCATCATAACCCTTCTTGATCTGCTCCAGCTTGTAGTCATACGCAAGTTTGAACAGGGTTCTCTGCACGCAACTCATCTCTTGCACTTTACTCATAACATTCTTGTTGATGCGGTCCATTATTTCCTAAGAACAATTGGAAAAACGAGTTTTAAAATTTTATCTGAAATTTGAAACTGTTCAAAGAAATTTGACTTACAGGTACAGCCGCCATTAGGGAAGGTTTCAGCACACTGCAGTCCCCTTTACTTCCCTTTTTTATTTTGGTTGACTGAGTAAAAAAGAAAGAAAGAAAGATAAAAATAACATAAAAATAAGACACATCATCTTATATTAAATTAAGACGCTGTAATATTGAGGGGCTTCACCTGATCAGACAAAGTTTGTGGTGAAGAATATCCAATTCTGCATCCGTAAGTCACACATGAGATCTCAGCAGTCATTTCCAGCACATGAGCAAGAGGGAGGTAAGCAATATAGGTATCCTTTGGTCTGTGAAATGACAAGGATACCACATCGAAATCGACATTTCTTTCAAGCCCTCTGGCCTCTTGTACAAATACTATAAATTATTCAATTAAGGTTTGCTCCGTTTAGTATTTAAATTACCATGTTACAGAATCAAACTTCTCTTTCAATCAACCTATGAAACTCTGCAAATTTATGCAAGTGTTTTAGCCAACCATTTTCTCAGTACAGTTCAGTCTTTACTTTAATTGTATACTATCTACACACCAAAACTGTAGAGAAATTCTAAGTGCTTGTTAATTAAATGAAAGAAAATGGAATAAAAATATAAACGTAGTAGCTCTTAATAATAAAAACAATAAAAAAAAACCTTAGCTCAGGGGTAAATGTCTAATTCTAAAAGTTGAGGAGGTTCCCATTGAGAGCAATGTTAAAAACTCTCAACTTTACAGCTCCTGTTTGTTATTTAAGCAACGTCAGCATCTAAAACTACAACATGGCTAGAGAGTTATACAACAATACAAGTTATAAAAACTAAAATACAATAGTTAAATCTAAAGAATAAAACACATATAACTTGTTTAGATAACTGGTAACTGTAGCTTTGCTACAAAAGCCAAAACCTTCTTTAATTTAATAAAAAAAACATTTGAGCCTGTTCTAATGTGGGAAAGTATGTTACAATTAAAATATATATTTTTTATATATTGTGGGTGTCCACAATACTGGCATGATGGAAGCATATCTCTCTGTAATAAAAAACATGTTTAAGTCTCCAGTTATCAATTCTGTTACATAGTAAAAACAGCTTTTTCATGTCATGTTCATTAAAACTCAAAACAGTTCCACAGTTAATTTAATGTTTGAACTCATGCAGACTGTTAATAATATGCACATTACATTCTGTCTGCCATCTTTTAAGAATATACTTGGCAACAATTGGCCTCAAGTCTGAAGCCGGTAATTCAAACCGGTATCAAACAAAGAATTGCTCATTTCTTTGTTAATGGTTTCTTGGCTGCAACCTCAGCACATTCGTTTCCCAGGATTCCAGTGTCAAAATTACAGCTATAAAACAATATTCCCTCAAACAAACCCCGGGTTACAGAATTAGGGACACCTGTCTTCAGCATCTAAATAGGAGTGATCCCCTATTTATTAACAAGCAAGTTTATTTCAAATGTCAAAATCGGTTGCCAGAAGCCTTAACTGGGAATGTTTTGTAAAACAAAGATTACCAGATAACTTTGAGCAGGTCTGTAGCACAAGCAGAAACAGGTGGTTAAATTAAGTTGCATTTACATTTGAACGGCTGGTTCACTTCTCGTTATACATACCCGAGTCCAGGAATCCTCTCGCACTGCCCTGCCATGCCTCCAATTAGGTTACTATGGATGATCATCACCCCTTTGGGCCTCCCAGTGGATCCGCTGGTGTACATGATAACAGCCAAATCTGTCGGGGTGGGCTTCACTATGGGTCTGCCAGCTGAGAAACAAAACAAAAATGAATTTCTCCTCTGATTATAGAAGTCATAATCAGTTAAATCGTTTAATTATGAGCTTTAACAAAGGTTAATTGAGACTTTAAACAAAAGTTCTCTTTTGGGAATGTCACATACTATTTTCTGGCTTGGCTCCAAGTTCTGTCACAGAGTGCATGCTGTGGATCTGGAGGCCCTGTGGGTATCCTGCTGTGCTCACGCTCTTCTGGTCCACACAGACGATGTGCTTTAGATTGCTGATTTGAGGAAGAACACTCTGTGTGGAATTTCAAATGTGAAAACCAATTGTTAGACAGACGAAGATAAACAGTAAACATTTCAGGAGCAAACCAAGTGAAGTAGGAAATTGACCCGTTGAGAATGGTAAAAATGTTTTAGCCCAAAAGTAAAATATTTAAGGATGCACTGAAATTAAATTCTGTGGCTGAAAACTAAAAACCGAAAAAAAGGAAACCAAGATCAAAAAACAAAACAGGGAAAGGAATTATGCCAATTTATGAAAATCAATGCATTGCAAAAATTAATAAAGTTTAAAAATTTTAAACAATTAAAAACTATAAAAAAATATCTATAATATTTATTTTAAACATGGCAACATGTACAGTGTAAAGTAAATAAAAATTAAAACTGTTCATTAAATAATAATGTAGAGGCCTGCTGAAGGTTGTAAAATTAAAAATGTTCTCTCTAAAACAAATGTATTAAAGTCAAGTACTTTTACACTTTTCTCTTTAGGAGTACTGTAAGAAAGTGCAAGTTGCTTTATTAATGCATCCATTTAATGATCTTTATAACAAACCGGTACTTTTATGATGAAGTGCAGAATTTCACAAAAATATCACAAAAATAGAAAAATGCACAAAAATAGATCTCAGCGTAATTTGTACAAACAGCTTTTGTTTCAGTCATCACATTATACTGCTTAAGACTTGTTTTTTGGTGACAAAATTATTTTGGCTGAAAACCAAAATGGCAATTTTGAGCCATTACATACAATATAGTTGCCAAAGTATCCATAATTGCTTCCGAGATAAGGAAAAACAATGAAAAAAATGTGAGTATTAAAATAGAATTGGGAGCGTCCTGGCTTTTTCCGGTTAATTTGCCGGATATATACAACCAAAGCTTCTCTGTCCACATGACTAAAACCAAAACCCACCCCGGGTCCCGGATTGCCTTACTGGACCCAGGAGCCCCTCCGTTGACAGCTTGCCCAGTGCCCTTATTTACACTCACCAATTAAACTAGCAATACCGGGCTAATTATATTTAAGGATGGAACAATATTTATTTTAAATATTGTTTGATACACAACATTCTGGCAGCCAATTGGATCATTAACAAGTGGCATCTGACCAACCAGTGGTAGGACAAATGGAAATAAAAATACAAAATGTTAGTATCTAACTAATTTAAGTTAAAAATCTATTACTTAACTTAAAATATTTCAGATTTATGCTGTCAATTTTTAAACACAAAACTTGACTGAGCTGATGGTTTTCTAATGAAAAATAATCTCACTAAGATTTCATCCTCACACATCTCGATATAAAACTTCCGAACATTTTCTAATCATTATTATTATTATTGTTGTTATGATTATTCCTTTAATGTAAATTTTAACCTCTGAGAACTTACCTAGCACTATGCTAATTTTACATTACATTAACCATGGCCGCTTCACAAATGCAAACACCAGCACACTGTATTATTGATATGGCTTTTACTTCAGTAACTCACCTTCAGTTTAGTTTCCAACAGCTCTGTGCTTGTCACCAGGTGTGTAACTCCAGATTCATTCAACCCGAAAGCCACAGCATCTTCACCCAGAGTTGCATAAAAAGTGACCACTGCAGAAACCACACATCAACGAAAGAGAAATATGTAAACATATGTTGTCTTTCAAACAATAATTAATTTCTAACAGAGGGGAAAAGGAAAAAAAAAAATATACAAGTTCTTACATGGGAAGTTTCGCCTGAAGCAAGCTTGAGCGGTGATCATCCACTCAGCCCTCGTCTCACAGAAAATCGCAATGGTACATTTTGGACGTTGTCCTAGCGCTGCAAGTCCACTCCCAAACCGACTGACCACATTGTCTAACTCCTCATACGACAACCATTTATAATCACCTAGAATTAACTGGAGAGACAAAGATCATCCTGTATTATTGCGATTTCAACCTGTCAGTATATAGAACTATATTACTTGAAATACAGTACCTTTTTAAAGACTTTTCCACTGGGCTGAGTCTCATTTTCCTCACTAAAAACCTCTCGGGTACCCAGGCAGTCCGCTTTACCAAATCGCTGTACTGCATGGTCAAACAGCTTATCAAGCGTGTCTTTTTCAGGGAAGTCCACTGTGACCAGAGAGTTGAAGCGATCTACAGAGCGATATGGTCCATCGGGCAGACCACTGGTTGGTTTAGATTTGAGTCTCGTTGCCAGAGCTTTCTTTTCCTGGGCTCCTGTCAGAAAGTACCATGGCAAAAAGCTCAAAAGAGAGTAGAGCCACACTACAGCGTGCACAGGCAACAGAAGAACTGCACTCAGGTCCATGTTCACACTCAACCGCTGGGACTCTGAAGAGGACTGAAGGGTCAGGCTGAGCCTGAGATAGAGATCTCGTTGCTTGGGATCAAAGTTCAAAAAGATTTCGGAAGTGCCCAATGTTTGACTCCAAAATCTACCACCTGACAAGGACAATGACAAAGAAAAAGCACTTCATTAAACAAGTAACCATAAATGAAGATATTTAAACAAGAAAGAGCAAGTTTGAGGCTTAAAGCAGAGCTCTAGTATTTATGTTGCTTAAAGGAAGCAAAAGTGACCATTAGAGCACAGTCACATGTACCATGAAAAAGACACATTCCAGGTCACTGGATAGGCTTTCTCTGGCTCTAATTTAATAGCACTCGCACTATATGAAACCACTCATGAACATCCTGAGGCTGGGGATGGGCAAAACCTAAAGACAAAGCAGCACTATGAACAACAAACACATGATATGATTTAATGATGCACAAATAGCAGTGTCCTAGTTGCTCCCAAGGGCATGGGTTAACCAGGATCAACGGAACACCCAGAAAAATAAGATGGGTTCATTTATTTCGGAGTGCCATCATTGGCCAAGTAGCTGGACTCTACTGTTTAACCATCTCTCTCATATAATCTTTCAAGATATTGAGGAGTGTCAGTTCAAGTAAGGATTATGTACAGGTCCACAGAATGACATTCAAATTAATATCAGTTTTACAACCATTATACAACATTTTTTTTACATACCTTTGCATTCCCCTGTACTGTGTTTCTGTTGTCTGAAATAGGATCTGGAGTGATTGTAAAGACTAGTGTGGCTTGACTGTAGAGCTGTTGCAAGAATATCACCAAGGCAAAAGGTTACTGCAGGACACAGTCCATTGGCTCGAACAACCAAAGCCCACTAACAGTTGAGTAATCTCTCTGTTTAGCCTGATAACATTTATGTGTACAGGGAGCAAATCATGATCTGATCAATCCTGGCTAAATGCAATGCAACTTTGTAGCAACCTTTACCCTTTCGGAGCTTGAGACTAAATATGTGTTCAAATGTCAAAATAACAACACTGCCTCATCAAACTTCAGTAACTGATAAACCAACATTCCCAAACAAAACTTATGCAAAGTCAAATGGTTGCTATAGAGTGTTAGCCCTCATCACATGTTGAATTCCTGAAGCAGATATACAGATATTCTTAAATGGTTGCTGGGGTACACACTTTACTATGAATCAATCTGAATTTATTTTACACACTATACCAACTCTTTGTGCTTACACTCTTGAGAAATATAGAAAAACAACTTATAAAAAGGAATTCAAACCAACATTGTTACTACAAAATGTACCAACTTGTCAACGTTAGAAGTTAATGAGAATAAAGAAATTAAAACCTGTGCTGAAGCTGACTGATGCATTATTTTAATTGTCCTGGATGACCTAAATTCTGTACAAAGGTCATAATCAATGCTAACGCTTAAATCCTGGTGAGAGTGGTCAGTGAGCGGAGACAGCCAATGATATCCGTCCCTTCCACTCACCCCACTCACAGACCAGATTTTCAGCAGGTGTACATGGAGGATTGGAATAGGAGGACTGTATCCTGGGTCTGATCCAATTATCTATGCAACACCTTGTCATATATCTTTTAAAAACCAATCTGTTTACCTAAAGGACATTGACGACAGGATGACCTGCGCGTAAACTTTAAAAGCACACAAAGTTCGATTGAGTGACATTTGTTCAAGTTATTTATACAAGCCCAAGCCACATCAGATGACGATGCTCTAATGTCAGATTGACTTTTCAATGCCAGCTTCAGTTATTTACCCACACTTCTAACACTATTTGCAGTCTGCAGTCAAGATTAATATTATGTCTAACTGGGTATGTAAGATAGTTTGGAACAGAAAACCGTTTAAACAATAAGACTACACAAGCTGTACAAATAATAACATCAAGTGAAACAAATAGCTATTACAAGAATTTACCATTTCTTTTTTTTTTTACCCAGCATCCAAGTCAAGAAATATACATAATTTCCACAGAAACAATTGAGTCATGTTACCAGCCTACCAATGTCAACAAGTTCAATCTATATGCGTTTTGCAGTTTACATACTGCTCATTTATCAATTTCCTTCAGGACTTTTCACGTGTTCTTAGCTTCTACAGAATCATGAACAAGTGACAAATGATGTAGATTGTTGCATTCGTTCAATCAGTTTTCCGTTGTTCTACTAAAAACCTAATATGCAATGGGAGCAGTTTTACTTTATAAATATCTACAAGAAAAATTAAGCTGCAGATTCTGGAGGTTCAGCGCTTCAGTCACTGCATAAAATTACGCAGCAAGCGTAATTTCTTTAAAAACAGAATAGAGATGAGTAATGATACACTACAGATACATTCACTGTTATAATGTGGAATGCTCTAGAAATAACTCTAGCAATTTAATTAGCTAACTAAATATGAAAAAGAGAAAATAATTAACAAGACAAAAGGAAACTAGTGTTATGAGTCTCTGCTCATTACTCAAATCAGTATAGCCCTTTCTCTTCCACTGAGAGCCGCTACATTTGCATATAGCTCTAATTTCTCTTAATATCAATTAGAACTGCACAGTAGTAATGTGTCTTTCATGATTGAATCAATTACTGGAAATCTAAACTTTATGGTGACTTACAGTAACATTTCATTCTAGGAAGTTTCTTAGCGCATGTCTTTTCTCAAGTCTGTTGAGGAACATTCGGCTCTTTTGAGTTGTCCGTCTACTTGTTCATCATACAGCTCATATAACTTTCCAATGACATTAGAAGCAGATGAAGAAATAGTCGATCGTCAACTCGATTACATAACGGCTCCTAATATTTTGCAATGAACTCAGAACCAAATGAAGAAACTTTCAGCTCTTTGGTGTCAGTCATCAACTAGCTCACTTGTACATGGTTCTCTTAAATTATCTAATGAATCCAGAATCAGATAAATAATCCGTTCTCAAGCGTCTATAGTTAGCTTGTGTTGAGATCTTTCATGTCTCTTAACTTAAGCTAATTATTTTGTTAATTCGTTGCTGAACAATGTTTGTGGGCAGATTATGGAAAAAACGCAATCTTGATGTTTTTGCTATGTGGAGAAGAAATAAATAAAACATGTCAGCAGGTTCATTATCCCCAAATTTTGTCTTCCTGTATTTTGGGATGTTGGCAAGGTAGGTCCAAGTAGACTTGATAAGGAAATTCTGTTGTATTTTCTGACCAATTAAAATTAAATTACAGCAAAAATATCCATACTTTTTGGTGAACAAGATTAAAAAGTCATCAGAATGCATCGGACTTCCCATCATTGGCTTGCTCAAGGAAGGAAAAGACGAGTCTGTGATTCATAACAATAATCCACAGGTTTCCCTGAATAATCCCTGAATTATCTGTTATTCCATTTTTAGGTTCAAAGTTCCAGTTATTGTTTGAAAATCTACAGAAAAAAAATATCTTAACAAGTCTGGGGGATAGGGTTAAAATGAATTGTTCATTGACCTAACGCTGCCTTCAACGGTTGCGAGGTCAAATAGAGAAAGCAAGCCATAAATTAAGATGCTTAAGTTTAAAATGAAGACAACTAACGGCAGAATTTCATTGAAGGGATTGTACTTCTAATAACGCAGCATCTCAATTAAAGGGTGCGAGCACATGATTTTAAAGGTGCCGTCAGCATAAGAAACAATCACACGTGTTCCATCCATCGCCGTGGAAACCTTTCTAAATAAAACATGTTCAAACTGACACAGACCTCTTTGAGTCTTGAATTAAAACTCTTTTGCGACGCCATGTTTAAACATTTTGAATACAGGTTTTGAGATGGTGCTTTTGTCGAAAAGGAAACGTCAAACGCAGCATCATCAGACGTGAAGATGCCCTAATACAATTTCACACAAAAATAGTCAATTAAAAACTGAAATATGTACAAAACAAAATATTCTCACGTTTAAATACGCAGCTAAATGTATGATATAATCATATTTGTAAACACCCAGTTGTTAGCCAAGCTAGCGTTACAATTATCTCGTTCTTTAATCTCTGAAAAGTTGTCGCAGTAAACTAAGAACATATGAGAATACTGCCCATGTAAAGAATTAAGAATACACAATGACTGTTCAATTACAGCTTATATTGGGTTAAAAAGGATGCCCGTTAAGTCTTACCGGCGTTTAGTCTCTCTTCTCTCCTCCGGATCAAGTCTCACTGCTGCCAAGCGAAATGACCGACAGTTACCTCCAGCGCGTGTTGTTCACCCGGAAATATTACGTCATCTGACTCCATATTTTTCAGCCAATGGAAGAAGAGGCAACGTAGAAAATGTGCATCACTAACTTCCTGTTGCTGTCAGTGCACTTCAGGTCATGGCTAATGGTCCTTTACGCGTTCTAAATAACCAAGACATAATAGTTCTTCTATGGGTTCATAAATGCAGTTATTATAAACCATGGGAAAATAAAAACTCTAGGTTGTACACGAACACTTCATGCCTGTCCAAGAACATTTAAAGACAAATTGTTTAAAAAAATGTAAATATATCATATTCGTGTCCCCCGAACAAAATATTAGAAGACTTAAAATAAAAATTAAAAATAATGATGATAATTAACCCAAAAGTATACAATAATAGGGCAAGGGGTAACATTTGAGCCCATAGATGCAGCCAAAATTTAATTTAAATAAATTAAAATGCTGCAGGATTTACCTCAATAAACACTATGTTTGCTCTATTAAATTAAACATTGATTGATATAAAATGACATAAATGTATGATATAATAAAACACAACAAAATGTGTTTACTTTCTTTACTTACTTTCTAAATGCCTAAATGTAATGTAAATATAAAGAAATCTACATCCCTCTGATAGAATATGCAAAAAAATTTGATATTATATAAAAAACATTTTCAGAATTATACGCACATTTTGAAGTTGGAGTTAATTTCCAAAGATTTGTACATTTTGTATTTTTGTGTTTTGTTTTTCTTCCAGGATTCATATTGTACCACTAGTTACGGTGTCTCAATAAATACTGATATAAGACACCGGTTGGTTAAACTTTACTTAACGATTGGCAAATCTGATAAACTGAAAGAGGATGTGCTCAGGGCTACTTCAAATCCAAAATGGATAAACATGGATAACAATCCTCCAATTCCACTTACCCCTTAAAAGAAACAATTTTGGACGAAAATAAAGGTGGTTTTGAACATGTGTGTCTGTTTATTTTGCTATAGTGAAATGTGAAGTTTATCCAAGCTGACTAATCTAGAAATGAATTACATGAAAGGATTTATGAGCCAAACTGTGTTTGTTTAATTGTCAACAAATTGTTTATCTTGCTTTTTGAAGGTGACGAGCATTCGTGTAAAATTTGTATCATAACTATTATATTAAAGCAGTCACTAGCTACACTTTAGTGAAAATATGGATAAACTGTAGAAAAACCTCTGTAGAAAAACTTGGCAAAAGTAGGAACAAAAGCCCTCTAGATTACAAAAAGTTGAACAAATTGAGACACAAGTAAACCATTTGTTTTTATTGCCTGTTATTTTCATTACATAAAAAACAAGCTGCAACTTTTAATAAAAAAAATAGTCGGGCAATCCAGAATCCATTTATAGGTGAGTCCACAGAATAGGGATTATTTTTTTCCTTCAACCATGATGATGTGATAACCAAACTTTGTTTTTACAGGAGGGTCAGTGTATACAGGCTTGTCCATAGTGCTGACAGGAAGTGCAAAGGCAGCCTCCTGAAATGGTCCCACCATCGATCCTCTAGTCATCCAACCAAGGTCACCCTATAAAAAAAATAGTATATTATAGAATATAACGTATAAAAAGTAGTAAGTTATAAACTGGAAATTAACTAAAGAGTTCAAAATAATTGGTGGCAAATGTAATCATTATACAAATCTTTTTACTATAGTGTATTTGGAAGTATGGATGTGCAATTATTCAAAATACAATCGCAGTTTGCATTAGCAAAATATGCATATCGCTATGATAATCAATATGACTTTTTGTTTGATTCTAACTAGGTAGAGAGAGTACTGATTAGGTAGTGGGCACAAAAAATGTAATGCTTAAGATTGAACAATATAAGTTTAAAGTATATGTGAATATATAAATAAATAGAGAACACAGCAGCATAACAAAAGCCACTTGACCAACAACAACAATTTAACCACTTCAAACAGTTCTTTGGCAGAAATATCAGCATTTGTTAGCATGAATGCAAGATTTTCATTTTGCGGTTAACATTACATTAGCCCAATAATAACCTGTGGGAAGGTTACTGCTGTTGTCATCATATTATTATAATCAGTGAACTCCTTTTTGTGGTCGACATACTGAGGCTGGGGTAATCCACACCGATAGCGCCAACTGTCGTCTGCAAGCAGTTGAACACGGTGCATTCCTCTGCGTTAATTTTACTCTGCGTGCCCTCAAATGTTTAATTAAATTTGACGCATTTCCTCCTTTAGAGTGCTGTAAAATATTTGCAGCATATTGTGGTTTCGGAATCCTTTTGTGTGCCACACTTTAAACCTTTTTAGGTATGTAGTTTAATGGGAGTTGTTTAAATAAGCAAGCTAAGCTAATAGTAGACCACCTGCTGCTGGGCGCCATCAAAGCAAGTCTTTTTTCAAAGGGTCTTATTTGCTGATGATTTGTTAAAAGGTGAAAATGAGGACTGAAGGGCGAGAGATACTAGCTTATTCATCGGATTATCTATGTCCTTGAAACCTAACTGACTAAATATGAGGATCAGCACGGCCCGACAGCTCAGGCATTAAAGTGCCACCGAAATGAGGCTCCACAATTCACTTTCTATTTCGGCCAGGTCCATACCAGTTCTAGAGGTACTGGTTCCGTATTGGCACAGGGTTTCGGTACCCAACCCTAGCTATGAGACAACAGGTGTTCAAAATCTAAAAAAAAAAGGGATAAAAAGCAATCCAATTACCTATGGCACTACTCTATGCTGAATGCAGGGACTGAAATTGAAGTTGAGTTGCGACGTTTGCAAAAACAAACTTGTGGTCAAAACAGATCTCAGCAGTGTGTAACCCATACAGTGTCCTTTATTAATGATTGTTTTGAGCTGTTTCCCAGCGATGGGTTGTGGCTGGAAGGGCATCCGCCGCGTAAAACATATGCCAGAGAGTTGGCGGTTCATTCCGCTGTGGCGACCCCGAAAGGGAAGAAAGCCGACATGAAGATGAATGAATGAATGTTTTGAGCTGAAGGGATTTTTTACACAGAATTTGTATTTTTTTTGGTGAATTTTAATCTTAAGTTAAGGTCAACATTTGTTCTAACTTTATTTATTATTTTGCTCTTTCACTTATTCGTTCCATAGTTGATTATATCACTGTGCAACATTGGTTTTCTGAAAAATATCAGGTTTATCTTTGAAAATGTTCAAAAGGTTTTGATACTTAATGCTTTTCCCTCAAATGATTGTTCTAGTGTGTTATGAGAGTTATTAGCTATTTTACCAATTCAGTTAAATAATTTAACAAATCTATTTCACCTATTTAAAAAAGTAAAAGCATGCTTTGCTGAACTTTAAGTTCACATTGTGTTGCATGTTACAGTGAAAATGTTTAGCCTCAATGCAAAAATTGCATAAAGTGTCCAAAAAATCTAAAACAGATTTGATCTCATTATCGCACAGCATGATTTTAACTAAAATAAAAACAAACTATGTAAGGACATTATAATTATTATTGATAATCGCAGATGGATTTGAATGCTAATTATATTTCAAACTTTTTCTGCATAGACAGTCACACTACCAGACTTATCATCAATGCATATGAGAGATTCTTACTCCTTGTCTAGCTTTATCTTCGCTGTATTGTGTTGCCACCTCACTGAAACGTACGCCCGACTTAATCTTCTCCATTGCTTCCATACATTTGCCATGCTTTTCACAGAGAATATGCCGGACCTAGCCAAAGAAGAGAAATATGAGGAATTTGAAAAAATTGTTACAATTACTCAAGATGTGGAGTAAATAGATTTGATCAGTTCAAAGACAAATCAAAAGCACAACTATTCTTAACAATTTAATGGTTTCAATTTGACCACAGTCTATTTCTGGCAATAAACAAGTTCAAAATGTAAATGTATATAACAGGCATTTAACAGAGAACACGAAGTACTCTTAAGGCACATTACTTGTACAGTTTTCTATGGTTTGAGTATTATGTATCATCAAAATCTGAATAACCCTAAGTTACATTCCGAAACGTTGTATGTTTACCTTCACAGCTGTTCCTCCTTTCTGAGCCTTTTCCTTCTTATCGGCATCCCCGCTACTTGAAGCAGCGGCCCCTGTTGTAAAAAAAATATACATTTGTGTTACAATTTCATAAAACACAAAGTATGGTGAGAGTTCAACGTTTACAAGTTAACGTTACAACATTTACAACAAAGAAACCCTGCACATTTGGGATAATTTTTTTTTAATAAATATAGTAAAAATATAAATTATAGTGGTACTAAGTTGAAAACCTTTCGACACTTCCGCTATTATGGTAAACGTTAGCATCTTGGCCACAAACACCAAAGCTATTTTGCTAATTGATATAAGCACACCAGTCAATGCTAGCGCCACGTTCAAAATTACAGAATAAATTAAGACCCTGACGTTTAACATCCACCCGCCTCTCCACTAACCTTTAAAAGTGTTTTACCTTTAGCACCTTTGCCACCCTTTCCCTTTGGTGGCATTGCTCGGTCCTCGTGTTAGATGCTGCTGTTGCTGCTACCAGCACTAATGCTAACGGCTCCCTTGTCTGAGCCCATATCCCCGCATGGACACAATTGAAACGACTCGGATCTCATTTCCACCAAATTATGCAAGCATCTCTGGTTCATTGTGTTTGCGGGGCAAAAAAAACATTGTTAATGCTACAAAATAACGTTGTTTACTTTTCGTATACTGCGTTTGTTAGTGCGTCAATGGTGTGCTTGAATATCAAAGGGACGCTACCACATTTCTCCCAATCTTAGACACATTGCGTTTTTATTCAATATAATGAACTTCTTGTGATTTAAGTATTTGGCCTTTAATCTATATTTGTATTTAGAGAATAAAATAGCGAGTAAATGTAGGAGAAACGGTACCCGTATCAGTTTATGCGCAACTACGCAGGGAGATGATGCCCTTCTTACAACAGCCTCTTGAAGACCTTTGGATAAATGTAAATACAATACATTTGATAGCGCGAAAATAGTTTACCTACATTTCGGGTTATTTATTTTGTAAACAACCCGACAACAATTAAAAGCAACAATTATAAAATTATAAGATGTTTATATTGTTGTTGAAAATTAGCGGTTGCTAAGGCAACATAAAGTCAACAGAGCCATGCTCCGCTTCCCAGTCCCGAAAAGAGTGACCGCAACAACATCAAGTACAATGTAACGATGACCTGAAGGTAACATTTTAACTTTATTAATAACTTTGGAACGTTTGCTAGTTATATCTATTCTAAAAGACGTGCGACTGAAATGGACTGAAACAACGCGTCATTTTCCAAAACGTTGACCCAGATTTAAGTTTCAACTACAAAAGCCCCTTGTTTTAATGTAAGGATTGTTAGCAGTAACTTAACTGTTACACAATTTCTCAAATAAAAATATTTTGATATTGCCTAGTGAAAACAAACAGTAGCTCGAAACAATAAACACACCGTTTTATAAGATATTTATCGTTGTAATTAAAATAGTAATTATAAAATGTATGAAATAAATAATAATAATTGTAAAATGTTTAACACAGTGTGGAACTAAGATGCTTATTGTCATCCTATGTTGTAGTATTTGTTATATAATTTAGTAACATGTTGTCTGGTTCCAATTCTTTTAGTATAATGTTAGTATGATCTTTTGTTATCTATTATAGTTGACTACAAGGCGACATAGTTCATTGTTAAACCGGACTTGAATAAAAAATGTATACATTTTGAACTAACCATCAACACTTAAGTCTTTATTTAAACCTTCAACAATACTTAACCTCTGTAAATGTAATACTTAGTGATGGTCTTGTTCAAAGGCGTCAAACTTATTTATACTGTGGGCAACAACAATCATCAAGATAAGGCACAATGAGTTGTCATCACACGCCTCTAAACAATAGGCAAAGTGTCCAATGTCACCATATTGTTTGTATAGAATTTTACCTGTAGTTCCTTTTAGATTTGTGTTCAGTGTTTTGCTCTGCCAGATGAACGTGAACAACTCGAAAATCAGGCAACATGTTTCTTAGAAATGAACACATTTTTTCTATTCTTTTTCTGAAATAAAAAATTACATTAAGCTATGATGTTTTTAATGTTTTGAGAGATGTCTTCCACTCTGTGGTGACTCAGACACGTTATATTCTTATTTAAAGCTAAGTAATCAGATGCTGCATGGCGTAGTTTTTCATTTCTATCCAGAAGCTGCTTTTCTGAAAGTTATTGACATTTCAGAAACATGGCAATAAGAAGCTCACTGGTCCTCATATGGAAATAAATATAAATGTTCAAGTTCACCCACTTTTTCCAGCCTGAGTAACGTAATGGTTACTTTCGTAACCCCCATTCCCCAAATAGGGAATGGAGACTTATGTCGGTGACGACTATGGGAATCTCTCTCCATACTTTTTCAAAATGCCAATCAGCAAGCGCGCTGATGGTCACGTGATCATGTCATCCCACACAAAGCGGACGCAAGCGTGACACTCTTCATGTTGTGAAGCTGGAGCCGTACTCACCCCCTAGGCAACCAGACTTAGTCACGACGTTACGGTTGTGGCTGGGGTACAGAGGTTACAAAAGTAACAATTACGTTCCCCATCAGTTGGTCACTACGATTTATGTCGGTGACGACTATGGGAACACTTTGCAAAACATCACAACTTAGGTCCTTCCACATTGGCCGACGGCTAGGCAAGGAGTCCAGCACCGAGTGGGCCCTCCTCTGCCCTGGCCTTAAGTAAAGACTTAATTTTTAATAGGAAATCGGGCAAAATTCTCTTATACCGACTCATACCAAAGGACCGAGCATCAACCCCAGAGCTGAAGAGAGACGCGCGGAGGCCGTACTTGCCACCTCGAAGTCTGAACTTAGAACTTCCAGCAGTTTAATACACGTATGGTTTCAACAAGGGATGTATGAAAAATGTGCCTTGAACCACTAGGGAAAGGTCTTTTTAGAGGGAAGATATCATAGATGGAACTAGCTAGAGCAATAATTTTCGAGAGTTAACCTTTCAGGGAACTGCTCGGCCCTCCCGTCCCCTGAATAAAGCAGCATTCTCCTGAAGTGTTTTACTGCTATGAACACATCACATAGCTCTAGGCGATTTATGCTCCAGGAAGCATGCTTCTCGGTCCAAAACCCGGATATTTTGAGCTTCCCACACACAAGACCCCATCCCGGTCTTTGAAGCATCGGTAGTTACTACTATGAGCTATGGCAGGTCCTCCCAGAGCGACACCAGAATGGAGGAACTGAATGTCCTTCCAAAGACGGAGGTGGAGGCGGCAACGGGGTGTCACGTTCACCTTCAATCGCCCTGGACGCCATGCTCGATACAGAACTCGGATCTTGAGTCAAAGCTGGAGGGGTCTCATATGTAATAAGCCGAGAGGAATAACTGGAAGCCATATGCCCCAGGAACCTCTGGGACCACTAACCTTGTGCAGACTCTGCGTGCTGCCTTCAGCAGGCTCAGGGTGCACACTAGAGAGAGGCGTGCTGGCATGTTCAACTGGTTTAGCTCCATACCCAGAAACATAGGCTATGGACAGGGGTTAGAAAGCTCTTTTCTGAGTTGATCCAAAGCCCCAGACGGCTGAAGTGGCATAAGACCCTGTCTCTGTGGCGAATCAACTGGGACCGTGTCTGGGCCAGTATCAGTCAGTAGCTAACCCCCAGCTACCGCGCCGTCAAGGAGAGCGAGAGAGGGATCGCTTTAGGAGGTGCCTTCCAAGTTTAGGTCAGTTCCCGATGCATTTCCGGGAAGTATCTGCGGAGTAGCAGCGGAGTATCATCCCGGTGCGACCCCACAAACCACGCGTCCAGCCTGGAGATTTCGGGTGCAAGGAGCAGAGGCACCTGCAACCCAATTTCTCTGGCAGCCCGGGTAAGCAACTCGGGCATCTTCTCTGCAGCACAATCTTCCACCACCCCAGGGGGGGAGAGCAGTGTAACGTCTCCTTAGGGAGATGTGCCATCTCTCTCCGATGCAGCAGTGGCGATCGCATCATCAGGCGCGTGCGACCCTCGTCATGACCACGAAAGACTGCAGTCAAAGTTGTTTAAAGAATTAAAGACAGTTTGCAAAATACTGAAAAATCTGGCTGGCCTGTTTTGGCTTTTAGGCTTTATAATTTACATCACTGTTTTAGTTTACAATCAAATATTTTTCTTACATGTAGAAAAAAAGAGAAATGTGAGAATGAACACACGTTTGCTTAATGTTTATTAACAGCTATTTTAAAGAATTAAACCAACATAATTTGAATTAATCTCTGCTGTTTAGAATTTGAGAGCTTTTTTTTGCGGTTGATTTGAGTGACATTGCAACATATAATTCAAATAGATGACAAGTTATTGTAGTGTTTCAAACTTCAGTGATGTATTTGTTTTGAAATGTTTTTTCTTGGACCATATCAAAAAATTTAAATACATCTATAGATTTGCAGTTTCATTCTCTCTCCATTATCTTTTTGTCTTCAGACGTCACTATCTACAGATATGTCCTTGTTCTGTAAGGTTCATCAGGAGTAAAATGTTTCGTGATGAAAATAGGGCGTGAAGATATGGAGAAATATGAAAAAGTCCTGACTCTTGGCAGAGGAGGAGCTGGAGTTGTGACATTAATGAAACATGTAGAAACAAAGAAATTCTGTGCAGTCAAGCGAATACATGTGGAGAGCTCCCGGAAAACAAACACCAAAGATGTTGTGTTGCAAGAAGCAAATATTCTGCGTAGCTTGAAGCATCCTCATGTTATATCATGGATTGACTCCTTCTTTGATGCAACTAATGAGAATGTGTACATCGTCATGGATTATTGTGAAGGTGGAACGCTGGATGACCACATTAAAGAGCAGAAGTGTGAGGAATACTTTCCAGAATGGAAAATCATGGACTGGTTTGTGCAAGTAGTAATGGCTGTGAGTTATATACACTCTGAAAAGATCCTTCACAGAGATATCAAACCTTCCAACGTTCTGTTAACTAAAAGAGGAGTGATCAAGCTTGGGGATTTTGGAATATCAAAGATTATGAACAACACGCTGGACATGGCCTCTACTTGTGTTGGAACTCCTAGTTATCTGAGCCCCGAACTCTGTCAGGAAGTCCCATACAGCACCAAATCTGACATTTGGGCTGTTGGCTGCTTACTATATGAGCTTTGTGCGCTCAAACCAGCTTTTCAAGCCAAGAACCTCCTAAGTCTGTTTTGCAATATCATAAAAGGAAAATATGTCAAAGTTCCTGAGAGGTTTTCAGAAGAAATCCATGCATTAATCGATAAAATGTTGTCCTTGGTTCCAGAGAATAGGCCAAGTGCATCTAGCATAATAAGCCTGACATTTGTGCAAGAACATCTGGCAAAATTTATTTCACATCAGGAGAAAGGACTTACCAAGGTAACTCCTGACTCAAGGCCACAAACTGGGCAAGACTTCGACCATCAAATGGCAACTCTGGAAAGCGAAACAGACAGCTCCTCTATGATCTCCGAAAAGACTCTGCAAACAGAGATAATGCACAGTGGTCAGGAGGAAGTGGCTCATGAAGGAACAGAGTCAGAGTATTCAGAGGACTTTGATGAACATAATAGCTGTGCTTCCTCTGAGGAGGTTTCGAGAGGAGATGCCTCCTCCAGTCTTTCCATTGCGAATGAAGATGCATTTGAGGGATCAATTGGTAAGAGTTCATGCGGAAGTTTTATGGTCTTGACATTTGTAAGACATTTATTTCTCTTCCTTTCCAGTTGTCTCTGAAGCTGAAGACTTTTCTGAGTATCCAGATGACTTTGAAGAAGCTGAAGATGAAGATCTGGCTGAAGTGGTCAGCTATGCCAGAGATGTCATGAACTACTCATCAGAAGACTTAGATGTTGAAGTGGAGCTTAAAGATGCTGATGGTTTCTCAGTCACACTAAAAATGTTGAAAGAGAAGTATATGGGTAAAAATATAATTTAATTTTCAAATTTGTAATTACTTTCAATTTTAGTTAATGAAAGGAATTCTAGATGGTTATACCTTGTACAGAGGATACTTTTAATCCAGCATGATGGCTGAAACCAGTGCTTTTCAAATAGAAACCATAGCATTATTTGATTACTTATTATTTTTAAATGTTGAAAAAACAAAGTAAGTTTGTCTACTAGGTTTATGTTAAAATAATGTGTGGAATTGATTACACAACTAACATTTTTGAGGATAATATACATTTTTAAAGAGCAGCACTGTTCTTGGTCTGCCTAAATGTTAATAAACCTAAAACGGAAATATTTCAGGAAGTAAGAGTGAGGTTTAAGGTTTTGAACAAGAATATTTCCATATGCCATTTTCTATTTCACATGCTGTATATCCATGATATCAGGTCGCTATCAGTGTACAGAATTAAACGCAACTCAAACAGATCCAAAAAAAATCCCATCACACATTTTCATTAAACCAAAGAAAAACAGAGAGCCAACTCAAGCATATTTAACATTAAAACTAAATTATCTAGAAACAATTTAATAAAACTGGATCATGAAAAAAAAAAAAAAACAAGTTCAGATTTTTTTTCCATGATATAGATTTTTTGTTGTATAGCTGCAGTTCTTTTCAATACTAATATTCAAGGTACCTCAGAGAGGTAAACATTTCCTTTTTTGTCAAATGCTCACATACTGGTTCACTTTACTGAAGTTTATTTATTAATTTTTTAACCCTCCCTGAGATATTAAGTATAGTTTTTGACTGTTTGCAATCTGTTGTAATGATAGCACTATTAGCATAGCTTAGCATACATTTTTGTTTCAAATTTGATCTAGGTTTAGCATCCAGCAGGATATCACTGTTGAACCTGCTGAGGTTATGTTAGTTGAACATTTACTAGATTGATATGCAGGTATGAGGGTATATTGCTAACAGTATTAGTCTAGGAAATACTTTCATTTTCCATTGGTCTTAGTGCACAATTGCTATAGAACTATAGAAGAATCAGAGTTTTAAAAGGAAAATAGCAAAGTTGAACATTAGCCATTATGCTATGAAAATGCTTAACGTGTCTTATCTGATTCTAGATCTAGCTAATCCAAAAGTGCTCGGAGAACATCTGAACTGATTCCAAAATGCTAAAACCCTACTAATTATGTCCTGGGGAGTTGGAGAATAGGCGTAACTCCGATTACAAAAGGGGAGGTGATCCTTTAAGCAAATACGTATTATAATTGTATGCCTTTCTTTATATCAGTAGAAGAATGATGAACATTTCTTTGTCCTATTTTTTTATCATAACATCATGTAAGACTAATGGATAATATTTTCCTGGCTATTTCCAAAAGTTTACATTTTCCTGGCTAGAATAGTTATGAGAGGAATGCTCTCATTCAAGTTTCAGGTGTAGCATTACTACAACAGTACATATGTCTATGGACTAGTGATATGCTCCACAGGTTATTTGCTGTTAAATAATAAAAAAACATTGGATACACACATCACATCATTAAATCTGCTTGTCACAATGCACTACTTAAGGATAGAGCCTAAAGATGTCATAGATTATAGAATAACATATATATATATATATATATATATATATATATATATATATATATATATATATATATATATATATATATATATATATATATATATATATATATATATATATATATATATATATATATATTATTCACGCTTGACCCTGCTTTGTTCTCTGATTTTACTTACAGAAGATGTTGGAACCTTAGTATACGAGGAGATCAGTGAGCACTTTCAGAATGGCCTCATGCCAGAAGACCTGCAGCCAAACTTCCAGCACATGATTGGGAGTGACCATCTGGAGACCTGCTACCTGATTTTCAATCTAGACCAAGATACCACATGCTGACTTTAGCTGGATCAGTTTATTTTCATGAGTATTTTTAATGTATAGACCAACTCGAAATATACAGCATTTACATAGAAAAAACACTTTACACCAATAATTAGCTTCTTTTCAAGTGTTTTTTTTATATCCAGTAGGTGGCACTGTATAGTAAGAAACCACATTTTTTGTGTTTTCGTTCATTTTGATAGATTTCTCAGTTTAGTAAGTGTACATCATAATTTCACATCATAGCGCTATTAGTCAGCACAGGATTTAAGATGGATGGAGAAAGCTGAGTTTTAAAATTTGAACATGAACCAATTTTCAACCATCTGCTATATAGCGTCTGAGATTGTGAATGCCTTGAACATCACTGGGAAATGCTAAACTGAGGATTACAACATCATAAAAATGTAAATCGATGCAGCTGTTTTTCCTTAGAGGCATTTCCCATAGGCTAATCCTAAAAGGAATGAGTTAATGTTGCTGTGTCTTGTCTGTTTACCTGTTTGAATGGTAACTGTGGCTGCAGAAATATATTGAATCAATTGTGTTGTAGTTGATTCATATTTCTACAGAGAAATCAAGAGAATTTGTATTATATCGTTGGTGGTTTTCTGTTTCAGTACATATCTATAAAAACTGGAAAAATGTGGACGCTATGTGCAGCCTTTCTTGCATTTGTACCAGAACTATACTTGTCTTGGTCTGTATATTTAAGAAGCACCCATAAAGTTTTGGATTTGATATAAGCATGTACTCTTCAATGATCCAATGCAATGCTTCAAATGTGTTAAGTGTGCTTCTGTGTGAATTTGCCTATTAATTGTAAAATAAAAATCTGATGTGTAAAAAACACATCTGAAGTTTAAAAAGGAATACTTGTTTAAACCACATACATGAATGTTTACTCTAGGAGTAAAAAATCAAGAGCATGTGTATAGAACACTCATGAGCTTGATGGATTAAGTGCTTGTTTATTTGTGCATCTATGCATTTTGAATGTGAGCCTAGAATAGACGAGGCCTGAAACCCATTTAAGTGAGAATCACCTCTACTATGTCTTGTCTCCAAAAACCTGTCAATATTTCATCCATGTAAAATCAGTGACTGGAAGAGCTTGTCACTTGAGCCCTCAGGGCCTTGTACTAACTTTGATACATTATTGATTGATTCCTACGTGACTCCTTCACCCTTCAGCTCAAGTATGCTTTCTTCATGCTTTTTATAATCTGCATTTGAGTAGAAAAGAGGTCTTCTTAAAAGTGTTGGACTTTACTTTATGTTAAATTATTACTAATAAATACTACCTCTACTACTTCTATGTTTTAAAACTCAAGTCTTTGTCATCGCAGGACACTGGGAGTGTCTGTGAAGGGCGACCTTTATGCTGCTGTATAAATAATATTTATAATTAACATTGTTTAATTAAAATGCAAACAAGAGACTTACAATCCCTGGCTGTCCATTGTAAACATAACAAATAATAAATAATATAAATGCATTAAATTGTTTTAAATTGGTTTCAAACCAAGTTACACCCTTGCCTGAATTTAAGTTTGCAAGCATTCTAGACAAGGGCAGAAGAAGAAGGGCACCGGACTAGGTCTGAAGGTCTTCCCGATTGTTTTAAGGGGAAGAGGAGTATTTTAGTTTAGTCACCAGTGTATCTGAGCACGTGGGCTGTGATGCTTGAGAGACCAATGTACGGTGCTCCACCTCTCAACTTGTAGCAATTTTGATGAAGAGCTTGAGTAAACACACTTTGGATGAGTTAAGCCTTATACACAGCTCTACTGCTACTGCGTGCATTACCTTAATCCTAATATTACAAATCCCATTCAGAATTCTTCTTCACTCTAATGATAAAATAACACCTTTTAAAGTTAGGAACTGCTCTTTATACAATGAGTAACAGTTGAAAAAGCTGAGTCTTTTTTCACAGCACAAGAATAGCAATTTTTTTATCTACAGGTGAACTCAATGAAAATAATATTTCTCAAAAGGACCCTATATTTACATTTTTCTGTTGTTCACTCGGCACCATCTAGTACCTGGGATAAATCTTCTGCTTCATAGGTGTGCACAAACTTGTGCGTTTAGCCTTCGAAGTGCCCTTTGCAAAGAATGCAAATCACATAGCCCCTCACTGATCTCGTTGTAAAGCCCGTAACACGCCCCTGACATTTTCTAACTTTGAGTCAAGGCTTTGCAGAGCGCAAGCTCTGTGATTGGTTGAGCTGGTGCTGAGCAACTACTTTCACTCTCTTTCTTGGCTTGCTATCCATATTAAACATTTCATGATGGAGTAAAACATTGTTGATGATAAAGTAAATAACTTTGCTTTGCTATCTGTGCTGTGTTTTGGCTACTTAGCAGTTAGCAATCTTATCACAGCAATATTGATCAGTGCAAAAGACAGCATGCTACGGAGCACGGAACTATAAATGCTTTTGTTTATAAATGGGTGTGCCAGAGCCTTTGCAGAGAGCAGTTTGTAAGTTTTAATTTGGGTTTTAGTCTGATTATATGACGCACTTTTCCTTAATCAATTTGATGAAATATTATGAAAAATTTTCAGTGTAGAAAAACACACATTTATAGACTGTATATATAAAGTGTTTTCACAGCATGTTTTAGAGATACTTCCTGGAGAAAATACAACTGAACAGAATGGCACTCGCCACTTTTCAATAAGAAAATGTTGAATTACTGACGTGTTTTTGACTGTTAATCTGTCGGACCATGAAAAACATTTGAAATACTTCAGAATGTCGGATGTTATATTAAATCAAGGAGAACAGTGCAAAAATTGTCTGGGGAAAGAAGGTGCTCGTGGTAAGCCAGCTAAAAACATTATAATTTAATTAGATTTATAATATATACTAAAAATCTTTCAGTTCATTATTTGGTGACTTTATTTAATCTTTAGCTTCTAAACGTTTAATGTTTGTGTAAAATTTTTACAAATGAAAATGAAGTCAAACCAAAAAGAGTTTGTTCTATGTTGAGGATGCATTAATATAATGAATTTTTACTTAGAACACCACACTCTTATCCCCAGAAATATTCTATTTAACAGTCCCAAAGCTCCACGATTACACAAAGCATTTCAGAGAGAAAGGCAAGAATGTCTGCGCTTCTAAACATGCTTCCCTTGACCTTTAATAGACAGCACATGTCTGGCCTCTATACTGTTCATGCGAGTGAAGTTTCACTGCTGGACCAGAATACCAAACTATCTTTCGCAGATGTGCTTCATTAAAATCAGTTTGTTTCACTCCCTAATTTGCTCATCGGTAAAGCCTGTCATGGAAAATAAAGTACTCTATAGAATTCTAAACCACAAGAAGTATCCACCCTCATCCTTTTCAACAGAGAAGAATATTACAAACAATAATAACCTCCAGGTTGACTCTTTTATGTCAGATCTGTAAATTATTGATGAACCATTGTTCCTGGTGAAGCAGCCAGACACTAGACCAGAGTGTTAGAGAAGTGATGTGGAAGATGGAGGCGACAGTAGCTGCACTCTAACCTGTGCCAGATGCATCTCCAGGGACAAAGCACATCTCTCAGCGAGAGCTGAAGACCATGGCGACTAAAAGCCCCAATGGAAATGACCCTTAACTCATCAGCTACTGTGTAGGAACAGGACTGAAAGCCACATCTGTTGCTTGGAGAGGGAGCTGGTAGTACCATATTTTCTGGTCTTGAGTAAATGCAGTCATAACAATATATTTACTTTCTTTTTCAACCAGAGCTGCTTTATCTGCTTTAATGTAGATTTTAGATTTTTTTTTTACAGAGTTTTGCAACAAAACAAACATTATTTTATTGCATTTGCAATACCATGTGTACTGGTTATCTCTTACTACTTTAAAGAACCAATAAAATCAGTTTAAAATTCAAACACTACACAGGTATAACTTAACAACCTCTTACAAATGTATATCCCAGCCAAAGTCTACATTCAGTGAATGAAGAGCAGTGTTTGGGTCCTTATTTTAAAAAGGTACCTTCTTTTAAAAGTTTACGTGTGCATGGTTTTACTCTCAACTACTCAAGAAAAATTCCCCCACTACATAAAACATGAAAATACATTAAATCAATAGTATATAATGCACACAAATCAGGCTAAACTAAGCTTAAACAATCCATTATGTTTACATATTGCTTCCCAATATTTACTGGTTCCTTTAGAGTAAACAAGGATATTTTGGAACATCATGGTTCTTAAGTTAACCGTATACTGTAGTTTTATTCTTACTCCATATAATGAGCCAATATAAATTTACATGATGTTAAATGCACATTAGGTGTCTTATTTGTGAAGCTGCTTTGAAGTAACTTAAAAAAAGAGCTATAGAAATGAATTTTGATTGCTTGATGAATTCATCCAATTTAAACAATTAAGATTGTGTTTAAGATTGCAACCATTTTAGTCAACACCATACATTTAAGCCCCTGTAAACATATTGAAAACATTCACTACAGTTTTATGTTGATAACTTTAATAATAGACAGCACAAACAAAAATGCACATCATACAACATGTTATTTAGACAAAGTGACATATTACTCAAGAATGACCTCAGCAGCCTTGGTTTTGAAAATTAGAGAGCACAGAGCTGCACAGACTAGCATATAGCAGCATATAACATAGCTAAGAACACACAATTAAGGCCCTCTTTGCTAGTCTGAATGCAGATTGATTATGTAAACTAGACCAGAGTTGCATAAAAAAATGTGTGCAGGGCTGTAGCTCTCAAGGGCAGATTTTGGAAATCTCCTGTCAAGTGCATGTCGCTTTGTTTACACCAGACTGGGGTGTTTTATTTCTCTTCAATCCCACATGCTACAAATTCAAATGTTGACCAGTCTCTATGGTTAAGCAGCAGGTTTAACTTTAAGATTGGCCACCACTATTTCCTTGTTTCTTAACCTATTCTGCTACGAAATCAGACCAAGACCTCATGTTAGGTTGTTGCGAGAAAGGATATGACCAGAACAGAGTGCGTTTTTAAATCAGTCTGCAGTTGGGGCATTGCCTAAGGTCCATGTCAGACGGTCTGTTTATATTAGAGGTGTATAAGGTTGATGTGATTGGGTGTCAAGATTAAATCCACCAATGATCATTCAGAGGAGTTTATATTAGGTTGCCATGATTGGCTGCTAAGATTACAGCTACCAATGAGCATTCAGAGGCATCTCATGAGGTTGACATGATTGGCAAAAATTCCACAAAACATATTTCACTATTGATACACATATAAATGAATAATTTGAATATTTTTTAAACAAGTGTAATTTGTATATTTTATACTTGTATAATATGTATATGTCAAGCAATTTTACTACTCAGATAGGTCTCTACTTTCATTTATGACACTTCACTGAGCACTTCTTTGTTCAGGTGATTACCCGAGACCTCTTCTATAAATAAAGATAAACTGTTCTTTTGTAAAAAAAATTACTTGTTATTTTTACCTCAATTACCGATTCCTACTTCTCAATGTTTCTGATTGACCATCTAGGGAATAATTACAGCTAATGTTAACTTAAATGTAATACGCCCCACATTTCACACTGTTTTGAACCGATTTCCACTGTAGTGGAGATTTAATGCAAAATACAAACCTGCAGCATAATTTCACTGTTAACCTTCTCTAAAAGTAACCTTTTAAAGCGACTGAAGATTCTTGCATCTGCTGACTGAAAAGACAATTATAATTTGTTAGATCCTGAAAACATCTTCTGTAGTTGGATTACTGAAGTCAATGATGATCACCATATGAAAAGCTTACAAATTCTCAACCATAAAATCAACTAAAACACTTTTTCATTTGCATATAAATGCTAAATAAAAATCCGATCTGATTTTAATAGGTCATTATTACAGGAATGACTTAATATTTTTCTATTAGCACAAGCCATTATCTTACCCTGACTGCTGCAAAAATAATCAATGGATAAATGTCTGCTAAATCCACATGGCTGGGTATGTTCTAACCTTGAGGGGATGAAAAGTAAAACCACAATCCTTGCTAAGTATTCTTAGAATATACATTCCTACATACAGTATTCTGAACAGCATGATAATACCTTGATAAAGCAATTTAATCAGCAAGGAGGTACCTGCTCTAACGAATGGCAGATTGAGTATGTGCAGTATGTGTGAATAATGAAAGTGAATGCCATTAAAAGAAACAAGCACAAGAACATTCAAAACATTAATATATTCATAAATGACTCTTTCTTCAGAGCCTCTAGTGGGTGTACTTGATAATTCTGTATTTTAAATGGATAGGACCTACTGCCCCTACTCAGGGCAGCCTATTTAAAATTAAATTTCTATTGAATAACATGATAAAATGTGACATGGCTCAACAGAACAATTTCTTCACCTATCAATTCAATAAATTTGTGTTAGTGGAAATGCTTTAAGCAGCATCGTTAACTGGTAAAAATAAAGTATTATAGTTATATACTTTCATGAATAATTGAACAAATATCCACAATTTGACAACTTTCATGAGTGACTTTAACTTGCAAGTATAGACTAAACTTAATTACCCAAAGGTTTTTTTGCAAGGTCCCTAGCTTTTGCTCAAAATGTGGAAAGTCCAGTAGTATATTCTGAACGCTGTCAGCAGCTCAGCATTATTTCTATCACCAAAAAGCATTTTGACTGAGAAGGAGCCAATACAACATTATCCTGACACCCATTGAGAAAGATAATTTTATAAACAAAAATATTTCTGTGTAGAGTACACCGAGACTATACAACTCCAACTAAAAATTACTTTTATGGCATTCCATATGATTCCCTCTTGACTTATAACTATGCTTTTGCCATAACAATTTGTAAGCACAAAAGGATCTTCAGAACTCAAAATGGTCATTTTACATCTCATACCAGCTTCTAGTTTAGTTTCTAAATGTTTTGCTACACCTTCAAAGCTTGCACAACTTTCAAAAACTAAATAAAGTTAGTTTGCCAGAAATAAACCTTTGTTAAAAGCAGCAATTCAACCTTCTCGCATTTCCAAGTTTTAGTATCAAGTGTAAAGAAAGTATAGCTTACTGTAAATACTGACTCCAGCTTTTACGATTACCCCCACACTGTGTGACACGTTAATCACAAATGATGAGAACAGGTCGAAAGCAATTACATGTTAGAAAGCGGTGTCACGCACATAATTTCACTTTATTACCCAACATGAAGGAGACCTTGAGGTGTGAGATTCAGTTCGATCTGTGCTCAGTCCTAGGGTTGTGATTGGGCTGTTTCATAAGAGCTATTGTAGGTGTCCTTGTAAATGATAGGTACACTTTATAGAGTCTGTCAAGTGCTCCTGAGCGGATTATCCAATGACGAGAGGTTAAAGGGCTCTTTACACCTTTCAGAACTGTAATTTTCAAATGATTTCAGCCTTCACACTTATGCAACAATGAGGTGAAATTTACCCCATTGGAGATTTTGTGGATACATGGATTGAAATGTGACTTTTTATCATGAAGGTGCTTATATGGTTCAGTTAATGTTCAGTTAATTTTTTTGTGACACAAAAAGTGTCCGAAGCCCCACAAGCCAGATTAGACACTTCTGCACAGAGCATGATAATTTTGGACTGATCCTTTAATCCTGTTTACTGGAAATGGTGTAATACACAATTTTTTTATGTAAAAGGGTTTATGTTTAAGGCTGTTGGGGTTTTGAGTTTTAGAGGAGTCGCAGAAGCTAGATCCACATCTTACATTAAATAATGGTAAACAACCTGGACCACTGAGACTAATTGTTAGGTTAGCCTAAAGATCTTTCTATAGACACATTAAAACACAAGACACATTAAAACACATTCTAAACATGAAGAGCAGAACATAAACCAAACAATAACAACACAACACATATTTATGCAATAAACGTATGTCGGAACAGATAATTTTTAGCTTTGTAAGTTGCTGGTGACAGTTCTCAGATCTGGGAGGTTAGGCCAGACTACACTTGAAGACCATTCTCCAAATTGTTCCTAATTAACACTTGCAAAGGTCTTGTGAATTTATAGCATTTTAATGTGCCCCTATTGTGATTTTGAAAGGTTAATTTTTTGATTTTGTAAGTCTCCAACAACAGGTTAGTACATGTGCAAGATTTTCCTATAATATGCATTTACTTATACTGGATTTGATCACCATTCCCAAATTATTAGTTTAGTTACTCATTCGTAATAAACCCCTCCTCTACATGACGCAACTGGGGCAGTTTATGTAGCTGCTGAATAAAATCTATCTGGCCTGATTTTGACCACGTTTTTTATGGTTTTTTTTTTGACAACAAAGTACAATCATCACAACATCAAACAGGCCCTGATTAAAAAAGAAGTCATGGTTTGAGTTGAGCGTCACGATGGCACAGTGTGTAGCAAAGTCTTCTCACAACAAGAAGGTTGCTGGGTCGAGCCTCGGCTGGGTCGGTTGGCATTTCTGTGAGGAGTTTGCATGTTCTCCCCGTGCTCCGGTTTCCCCACAAGTCCAAAGACATGCAGTATAAGTGAACTGAGTAAGAACAATTGTCCATAGTGTTAAAGTGTGAAGGAGTGTGTGTGAATGTTTCCCAGCAATGGGTTGCAGCTGGAAGGGCATCCGCCGCATAAAACATTCATTCCGCTGTGGCGACCCCGAAAGGGAAGAAAGCTGACATGAGGATGGATGGATGGTTTGAGTCGAGCTCACCAGAGAAGCTTGAGGCTCGTTGTGAGAGTATTCATAAATCAGGGTCCCGGGTCAAAATATGCTTGTAATCTTTTCCCTTTTAGCATGCTAATCTCAGTGAAAGGCTTGCATAACCACTCTTCCCCTCTTGCAACAGTGTAATCCGACAGCCATTATCTCAATGTTTTAGGGGCAGAGGATTTTTTTTGTTCAGTTTCTCTTCATGATGAATTCACAATTTTTTTCTTATTAAAGTTTCAGTCAGTTTTAAAACTCCAGCAGGGAGCATCTGCAAACTTAATCTATTTTTCAAACCATTTGAGATGTCATTTTAAAGCAACATAATAGCGGCTCTTTAAAAGATCACACAATTAGCTCAGAGCTACCTTATTGATGGCTTTAAAAACAAAAACTAATACCTTAAAATCAACTCTAAAACAAACAGTAGATCAGTGGATGGAATATAAAACAGAAGTAATACTACTATAGAGTTAAGACACAGCATTTTGGACAAACTGCAGGCGATTTAAAGTGCACTGAGAACTAAAATCAGGTGTCACCTTTTCCAAATATTTCCAAAAAAGGATTGATGGCAGCAACTACAGGACAAGACAAATTTGACAAAAGCTATTTCACACAAACCTGTTTCAATTTATTGTAGTGCTTTTACAAGTCATAAATAGAAGCAAAGCAAGAGGGGAGATTTGAGATTTGATTGAGAAATTTTGAGCTTGTAACATTTTGATGGCAATAGGGTTGCATATGACCTATTTAGTCAAATATCCCAAAAGCCTAGACTGTAAAACAAGTTAGACACTTGTTCTGTTTATTGGAAGTGATGAGTGTGTAGTTGAGCTTCTTTTGAAAGCTTGAACACAAAGGGCAGGCACAAGCAGTGAAAGGTTTCAGTGAAAAGCTGCCCTCATTTGGTAAAGTGAACCAGTCACCTCCAGGCCATGAGGTCAGGTCAAGTTCTTTCTCTTTCAAATGCTCTTTTATTGGCAAAGGAAGGAGATGAATCACAAATGGAAGCACCATTTGAAATGTGTTCAATGATGAATGATGATTTGCTGAACCATTTTTTTTGTTGTTGCAATTTTCTAAGTATTTAGAGTGAAAGACTGCAAATCGAGGTGCTAGAGAAGATTTATTACCTTCACAGTATTGAGTATTGGGTGAATATATTGTAAACACTGAAAATCATATTTTTGAACACAAATGTAAAGACTTTTCTCTCAATTTTTTTGCTCACTGACAATTGAAGAAAACTTAAAAAGTCATATGACATTTATTCAGCCCCATTAAAGTCATCATTGAATGCTGAAAATTATATAAATTAGAATCAGCTTTAATGCCAAGTGTGTGAGTGTGCACGCACAATAAATTTTTTGTGGTACAATGGAGCAATCAGTGCAAACAACATAAGTACAATACAAAAAACATAAGTACAATTTAATAAGTAAAGTGCAGCACAATTAAAAAATAATAATTAACAAGAGGAAATGAGGTAGATATTATTATATTATTTGTAAACAACTGAGCAAAAATATGTCAAGTGTGGTGTGCTAAAAGCAAAGTGGTGAAATGTGCGAGAGTCCAGGTGCAGATAACAGAGTGGGGTGGTGGGGAGCTATGAGTTCAGCAGTCTGATTGCTTGGTAAAAGAAGCTCTATTAATGCCGTATAATCCTGGTTTTAGTGGCTCTGAAGCGGCAAGGGCAAGAGCTCAAAAAGGTGGTGGCCAGGGTGAGCAGGGTCCACAATGATTTTCTTTGCCCTCTTTCTCCCTCTGATTGTGTGCAGGTCCTGGACAGAGGGTAGGGGAGCGCCGATAATCTTCTCAGCCATACAAACTGTCCTCTGAAGTCTACAGACAGCTACTTTAGAGGTGGAGCTAAACCAGGCGATGATGGAGGAGCAGAAAACAGACTCCATGACTGCTGAGTAGAACTGGGTTAGCAGTGTCTGTGGTAGGTTGAACTACATCAGCTGATGCAGGAAATATAGCCTCTGCTCAGCCTTTTTCATGATGCAGTCAATGTGTGTCCTCCACTTCAGGTCCAGAGAGATAATTATGCCTAGGAGCCTGAATGACTACACTGGTACCACAGTGCTGTTCATGATGGTAAGGGGAGAGTTCCCGGGGATCTTCGCCTAAAGTCCACTACCATCTCCTTTGTTTTGAGGTTGTTGAGCTCCGGGTTGTTCAGACTGCACCAGCTGATCCACTTCCTGTCTGTTTGCTGACTCCTCACCATCCAAGATGAGACCAATGATGGTGGTGTCATCTGAAAACTTTCACAGAGGAGTGATGGGTGGTGTAGTCATTGGTGTAGAGGGAGAAGAGAGTTGGAGATAGAACACACCCCTGGGGGGTACCAGTGCTGGTGGGACAAGAGCGTGCTGAGAGAGCAGGGAGAGTGTGTTTTGTATAAATTATGGAATGATGGTGTTAAATGGCTGCACATAACAGGATTATCACACAAGTCTCTGATTTATACAAATATTGCAGGATGTAATGCAGTCCCGTGTTGACTCCACGGTCCGATTAGGTCTGTAGGCAAACTGCAGAGGGTCCAGTGATGTTTTTCAGATGGCCCAGCACCAGCCTCTTAACATTTGTGGGGTATTCCCATTTTAAAAGCAATTAAAAATCAAAGTTTAACACATTAACATATATGACTTATCTCAAATAAAAAAAATATAGAGAGCATTTCTTGAATTATTACAACCAGTCCCTACTAGAAAAGAATATAAACTTGTAAAATGTTTATTCTTGTAAAAATTAGAAAGGGGTCAATTTGACCCAAAGGCCACACAAAGGACTTCATGACCACAGATGTCATGGCCACTGGTCTGTAGTCATTGAGACCTGTCATTATTGGCTTTTTGGGGATGTGCGACAAAATCAGCAAACTCTTAAATAGAGCTAGAATTGTGTTCTGGTGGCCTGTTAAAGCTAATGTTACAGCAAAAAAGTCTTCGTTTTGATACTGCCGGTGTAATATGGATTACAAGTAGTTCGAAAGATTTACATTTATGTTCTGTCTTTTTGGTTGTGTTTAGGGTATTTCTTTATTTTGTGGCAATACCCCCACCACGACAAGTTGAGTGCGGTTCATGACTGTAACAGTAATTTCTGGGTGTCGTTTCATTTAATCCAAAATAGTTGTTTGGAGTGAGCCATGTTTCAGTTATGCATAGTATGTCAAGGTTAAGTTCTTAGATTAATTAATTTATGATTACAACTTTTGGTGTAAGAGGTCTAATGTTTATTAGTCCACAAACATTAGTTTTAAGCCTAGTTTGCTTGGATGGAGACCGTCAGGACGGAAGAGATTAGGGCGGTCCTAGAAGAGAGTCCAGTTGTCATCAAACAGTAACTGCTCTTCTCGGCAGAAGGTGGTGAGCCACTCTCTGAGCGCAAAAAGTATGCTGAATTTATCGGTTCCCCGTCGATAGGGCAGAGGGCCAGAGATGATAATTTGATAATTTGACAGATGGTCCTGTATATTTAGAAATGTTATGAGTGGAGATTGCCACACATTGTTTCTTGAGCTTGAATCTTTTGGCCTGTAAGAGGCTGATCTGGAGCTCAATATCTGCTCATTCGGATTTGATGATGCTGAGATCGAATGACTCCTGATCTTTGCAATTTGGTGAGGAACAATGTGGTGAGGCTATATTATGTAGAGTAATATCTACCTGCTTTATCAATATTGTTTAGGTTATTATTATTTTTAATTAAACAAGAGTTAAACTTTTTAGCTGCACTAAACTACAGACGACACTAACACCCCCCCCAAAAGAGCCCCAAAGCTCTGTAACAAACTCTCGGATGGTTTCCGGAGCTCAGCTACGCTCACAGAGGGAATACCTATTTACCCTACCTGATCCTTTTTTGAAGCTGCTTTGAAAGAATCTGCTAATAAAGCAGCACTATATAAAAACATATTGATTGATCGATTGATTGATCGATTCATTTAGTGAAGTAGATCAAATAATCTCCACTCAGTTGTAAACTATTATCCAGAAAGCAGAAAGCCTCTCTGAAACAACAGCCATAACTAATTTCCATATCAACATAGGCATAGGCACTTAGAACAAACTGAGGGACCACTTTGGAGACAATGCAGCATATTCTAACATGAACACAGCAAATCATTGAAAGTGACCCCTGCCTTGTAAACCAGCATGTTTTGAAGCTGGACTGATGGTTGTTTCATGCTATGTTGTTGTCTGACTCCAATGTTAGTAGTGTAGCAAGCTCTGCTCATTTTAGCCCAGTTCAAATAAGCTGTAGCAAGCAACAGAATTAAAAAAAAACATTGTTATACATATTTTCTATTTTTATTTTCATGCCCAGGCACATTATCTCCCCAAAATATTTTTGATTAGATTTTTCTAAACAAAAAAGTTCACCAGGATGATTTTCCACTATGCACATGAGGAACACAGAAACATTCCTTGTTGGAGGATCAAATACGATTTAAAACTCGTAACATAACATGGCACATATTAACACTCTGCTTTATATATTTTTTAGGCTTTTACATTAAGACAATTCAAAAAGAAATTAGTGTAAGCAAAGCCTAACTATGACTCTGGTAAACCCAAGTAAACGATAAAGAACACAGCAGCATGTTGACAGGGAATAAACACACCTGGAGAAAATCAACACTGCTGATTGCCATTGCTGTAAATAGTGTTTAGCACTTGACAGAGCTGTGTACACAGTTATAAAAAGGCTGACTTCTTTATAAGCAGACAATCAATATTTTATACCCTTAATTAGAAAGCACCGCAAATAGCTGGATTGGATGGATCAGGGATTTACATATAATAGATCTAACTAAAGGGTTTTAGATTTTGATGTGATTATATTTCATGTAACTTAAAAAATAGCTGAATATATTCTCTTTCAGATAAAAGATTACAAATTAGTCTAGGATGTTTTATGTGGAAGATACTGTTTATACATACATATACACATATGACCCATCTGTGTATTTACAGAACAGAATTCATTCTGTGCCACTATTCTCACCCGTAAGAAAACTGAATGGCACATGTCAGCTGAAGTTGTACACAAAAACATCAACAAGAACTCTCGTTTTCACAGAAATCCACAAATAACAGCTTAAATGGATTAGTTTAAAAAAAAAGCTTGCAGAAATTCAATATTTCATTTGAATATAAATTGCTTTTCCAGTCGGACGTCTGTGTTGTTTTGAATGCCCTTCCAAACCCGTGCTTGTAACCAGCACTAATACACGCTGAATAACTGTGAACCTCATGTCTCAATGACCTGAAGAGAGGGCAGATTGATATCAAGAATTAAACCCGCTTTCCATAGAATTCGGTGGAAGCTTTCACACTCAAAATCTGGAAGCATACATGTCAAGGCTGCTCATCTCGTTTATTATGAGCGCCTGCACTAATTAGATAAACACTGTGCCCTGAATAAATCTGCAGTTAATCTCTCTTCATCCACATGAAAGACTGATTCGATTAAATATCAAAGGGCTAGAAAAAACCAGACAGGACACAGGAAAACCATTCCCAAAATGACTAAGAAGTATTTTTGGGGATGTATTTAATCAGAACAAGCTCTCCTAGATCAAAGAGATCAGGTGCTCCATTCCATTCATTAATTGTCTGACATTCAAATTTCCATCACCCACGAGAAAACATTCTAAAGGCCTGCTCAGCCAGTACATCTCCACAAAATAATTACAAATCTAATTTTATGGAGTTATTTTAGGTTTCTTAGTGAAATAATTCATGCCAGTAATCTAAAAATAATTTTTAAATAAACTAGGACATAATAGATTTACATTCAAACATTTGGCAGATGCTTTTATTTAAAGTGATGTACAATGCTGTGATCAAATAATCGTTTATAACAGGTATATCCTAGGAATGGAACTCACAATCTTGATATGTCAAGTGGCATACTTTTATGATTGGAACAAAATCCCACATGTCTTCCAACATGTTTGCAGATTGCTCTATTTTCTACACTGTAAAAATGCATTAAAATAGGCAATATTTCTGGAAACAAATTTTCTGAATAGTTAACATGAAAGGTGTATTACAGTAGGTGATCTTCGGGATCCAATTTTGCCAATTCCCCAAAATCTGCACATGCAGTACACCAATAGCTCTTTGTGAATGTTTTGATAGTTCCAGCTGATTGGTTAAATGTTTGTTTGGCAGAACAGTCTGTCAAGCTTTAAGGATTTCTTTACAAATGGCATACGCTATCTACGATTCAATTCCAGTATATTCATATGAATGCAGTAGAAAGAAGAAGAAAATGAAAACATTCTTGATGTTGTTCATTTTGGCTGAAAATGTTATTGGTGAAAAAGAGACTTGTAAATAAAAAATATCACTTTAACAAGTTTAAGTTTGAAAGACAAAAATGTCCACAAATTCTTCAAATTCAAATAGCTTCTATTAGCTCTGTTATTAGGATCACAGTTATACAGAAGTTATTCATAGAGATGTTCCAACAATGCTATCAGTTTAATACTACTGTCAATAAAGTTGTTATAAGCTCAGTCTAAAGTTCATATGCTTTGAGAAGAACTCCCCTTAATGGAGTCTTTTTCATATAGTTACCAGAAAACAATCTTTATTATTACAGTGTATTGCGTTTGGCTAGATTAATCTGGGACTGGAATTTTAACACACCTCTCAAATCTCTTTAAATTTTAAATGAAAATCGAAAATCATTTTTATGAATCTGGATATCAAAGAGTTTTTTTCTAACTTGTATCACTTTTATTAGAATTTTATTACAAGAAAAAAGTACAAAGCTAACTTTAAATGCATTGTCAGCAAAGCTATCACTAAGCAGTTATTCACTTTAGCTGATACTTTAAATCAGTTCTAGTATCCGTTGTCTGGAGATCTATGATCACAGTCTCAGGCGTATGATCGGCTCCTTGAATTAGACACTGGTCCTGAATCTCAAGAGCTCTGCTGAACCCTTGCTAGACCATCTGTCTCTGTCAGACACCACCATAAACTCTCGAGGCTCAGGGATATATGGGTGGATGGTGTAACTGATGGCTCCTTGTGAGATTAATTTTGATTGAGTCCAGCAAAGTAATGATCTACAGCCTGCTTGTATCCTCAGTGCACATGACCATGAGCTGGACTTCATCAGTCAGTTGGCATAATGCCATGCCTTAGGCCCAATATGGCATTTCTAAATCCAGGACTCCTCCACTTTACAGCTGAGTTTGATACATTCTCTAGTGCAAGTAGATTACATAGATAGATTGATAAACTGTGTAAAAGTGTGATCGATATGTTATTAGCTTGTAAACATCAGCCAACCAGACAACTATAGACATTGATATCTCAAAAAAAAAAAAAAAAAAAAAAAAAAAAAAAAAAAAAAAAAAAAAAAATATATATATATATATATATATATATATATATATATATATATATATATATATATATATATATATATATATAAATATATATATATATGTAAATATATGTATTTATCTGTGCAACTATTTGTAAAAAAAATGAGGTTGCAAAAGTAATTTTTAGAATTTAGAATTTGAGAAGTAACATTTGGCAGAAGTCTGCTTTGCCCAACCAATAAGTTAGCTCTAGACTAGTAATGCTTTGTCCGCAGGGAAGACTCAACAGAAAGGCAAAGGTTGCTGTATGACAGCATACAAGCTTTTATAAGAACAAAACTCAAATTAGTTTTGGAGAAGAGAGAGAGTCAGTGAAGAGAATCTGGAGAATTTCAAGCTTTCTTAACACACAGGGAATGCAATGACACTCTGTTAGCTTTAGCCACTAAGCTAGCACTCTACCCCTGATGACGCATATGATGCATATTTGTAGTTGAAGAGCGTTGAAAGAAGTGGAATATACTATAAGTGTCTTATTTGAAGGAGAGGAGAACAGAGATTTGTTTAGTGTGTGGTCTTGGCAAATTTTTTGGTAGCTGGTGAAATCTGATGTTTTGCCTCCAACTTTGGTGTGGCACCAGCAGTTTATCTGTTTTTTTGAGTTGCAGCTCAAATTAGACTAGTTTAGGAGATTTTTTCATAGCTAACTTTACCTCATTGGACATCCAATAAGATGCGGGGAATCATATATTCCCTGCATATTTGCTCTGCTATGGTTTCTTTATTTATGAACACACAGCAAGGACACAGTTTCAAGATGGCAACAGCTTGCTACACTTACGTTACTTTCACATATTCTCTGTTAGGAAACCCATGGGTGATACTATCTACACTACAACCATATTTTTTTGCATGGCTTATGACTTTAATCATTGAAACTCAATCAAAAATAGCCTCGTCTTGTTAACAACAGATGGTACTGCCATGCTGGATGAGTGTTTAAGAAATTGATCAGTGTTCTTTACTTTAAAAGAGATGGCCCCTAATGTTAGATGTCTTGTGTACATTCTGGAATTCCAATAGTAATTTTTCAAAACATGTAAAAGATGTTCCTGTCATATATTAGTGGTTAAACTTGTATTATATCATCCTACCGTTTCTAGTTTAACATCATAAAAAAAGAAATTAATTATACAAAAACAGAAACACAACACAAAACCTTAAAACTAAAATGGATCCACACAATTTCTAGAAACAGCACATGTTAAAATACCCAACTATTGTAAAATATAGCTTCTATGGATTTTCTGAGCTGTGGATACCCACTGAGCTTTTCAACCCCACATGACAGTGCAGAAAATTTGCTAAACAGGGTAGATGAGGGACATTAGATTGTCATGTAATATGGCTTTGTGGAAAATATCTTTCATTGCAACTTGACTGATACTACCCACATTAATGCTACAAATATAACATGCTCTAATGCTCTAAAAGTACATTCAGGTAAAATTGTATTGTACACTGTTTCAGATGAATAAATAGTCAACTAAGTTGTGGAAGTACTTTGCAGCTTTTAGTTTTAAGCTTAATTAAACAGAACAATGCAGCAATCTCCCCGGATGACTACAACCCCATAAACTCTCTCTGCAAATGTCTTGATGAAATTAAAAACTGGATGCAAAACAACTTTCTTCAATTAAACAAGGCCAAACCTGAAGTCATTGCATTTGGGAAGCGAGGTTGTTAAGGTTAACATCTGATCTTAGTTTAAATAGCCACGTCAAAGCAATGACCAAATAAGCTTATTACAATCTTAGAAACATTGCAAGAATCAGATGCTTTGTTTCCAGACAAGATTTAGAGAAACTGATTCATGCTTTCATCTCCAGCAGGATGAACTACTGTAACGGCCTTCTCACCGGTCTTCCCAAAAAGACCTTTGTCAGTCTCCTTCAGAATAGATTTTAAAGTTCTGCTGCTCGTATATAAGTCCAAACATAACTCAGCACCTAAATACCTAACAGACATGATCAGTGAATACACTCTAAACGAGAGCTGAGTTCCCTCTGATCAAATAAATTAGATCTACCCCAGGTAAATTCCAAACAGGAAAAATACTCTTAGTTATCATTTTGCCCACAGATAGAACCAGCTTCCAGAAGAGATCAAGGGTGCCAACACTTTAGTCACCTTTAAATCCAGGCTAAAGACTCACCTGTTTAGTTGCGCTTTTGTCGAATGAGCACCAACATCCGAACAACTATTTCACCTCTGCACTTCACCATCTTAATTTGTTTTAATCGATGTTTTAAAATAGTATGTCTTTTTTATGCTTAATTTTATTAAATGTACTTCCTTTTTTCTTTGTTTCAAATGTAAAGCACTTTGAATTACCCTGTGTACGAAATGTGCTATACAAATAAACTTGCCACAGTTAGCTGGGTTATAAAATATTTTTTCTTGAAGATGAAGAAGAATACTTTAAAATAATGTGATTGAAATTATTACCAAAATACTAGCATTGTTCCCATAATCAAACAGCTCTTTTGTGAATTTAGAAACATAGTTTTCCCAAATGCTGGAAAGCTAACCATTTGTGAAAGTAGCTTTAATATTAATAATAATTCTTTTTTTTTTTCAATAATTCAGCTTTAGAACTCCATCACCTTGTTGGCAATTTAGCGAGACAGAAAGTGGCAGAACTTTTACAGAATAATAACGTCATAGGTCATGTGACATAGATGTGTCTGTGGACTGTGGAGTTTATTGTGATGGAGTTTAAACGATACTTATATGAGCCAGATTTTTATAACCAAAAGAAAATGTTAGATTGTAAAAATAGCAAGTGGACATAACCTTGATACTCTGAATGTAATCAAATTATGGAGAATTAAGTGATTTTGAAGCGTGAGAGCCCATCTGAGCTTCAAAAATGCCAATTGTGTTGCTAACATGTACTCTTTTTCAGGCATGTTAATGTAATTTTAGGGTCAAAAAGGCCACTTTCATGCATAATTAATTATCTGACATTAATTCATCCTAATGAAGTTCTTTGCTAACACATAACAGTGATGCTAAAACACCCATCTGAGTAGATTTAATTAATTTGTTGTTTTACATCACATTGGAGTTCTGTTTATGTTTACTGACCTATCTAATGGAATTTTGGTTCACTTTTTAGATGAAGCTGGCCGTGTACACATAAAAACTTAGCTCTGTGTAACTTTAACTAACGGGGAATTTAACATTTAGGCTATAAAGACCTTAAAGGTTTTGTATCAAGTAAACTTGAATTCACAGACATTTCTTGCATTTTTTAGTATCAGCCCCCCCAAAAATCATCAAAGGGTCAACAAGGTCTATTTAATGCATAATTAATTTTCTGACATTCATTCATCCTGATCCTGATGAAGTTCTTCACTAACACGTAACAGTGATGCTAAAACACACATCAGAAAAGATTTAATTAATTTGTTGTTTTACATCACATTAAGAGATGCAGTGACAAATGATGTAACAAGTTTTTCAGAGTCCACTAATTAGCTGAGTAATTAAGAGAGAAATTAGAGAGTGTTTGACTGAAGCTAAGCTGAATTAATGTTACATGCAGCTATTGGACAATACGAGACTCATAATCACTGCATGGAACTACACAAGGAAGCTTAAATTTGAGGTTTTTATGTAAGAGAATTCATTTTTCATAAGCAGCTCAAATAGTTTCTAAATTGATCTACTCTTTTATGTGAAAGACTGTAACATATTTATTTTCATCTGTTCAAGATCAATGGTTGTACCATTATGCAGGGTGTCATTCCTAAAGCTATGATTCACACTTTCTTACAAACGTCTCTGGCCTGAAGCTCTAGCTGATTAACGTCAAGTGTTTTAGTACATAAATGACACATGTTCTGTTGTTTTTGCACTTCTTAAAAAGATATGGTTTTTATGAATTAAATATATTTTTTATGTTTTAAAATGGTTGGAAATAAATGTAATGCTGGTTTATGTTAAAGAAAAACATTAGTACTGTCTGAAAACAAATAAAAATTTTTTAAATAAATGTTTTTTCAAATATTTATGTGAAATCACTGACACAGACTGAAAATAAACCCCCGGTAACCCTTTACAATTTTCTTCCTTAAATAAACTAAAAAAAAAAAAAAAAAAACAATAGGGTTACTCTTTTTTCTAAATTTGAAATTTTCACTTCAATGTAGAAACAATTTTCAATGTAGAAAAGCAGCCATAACTGAAGAGCAAGGGCTGTCAACGGCTCGGATATACGGGGCAGCTGAAGGACCATGCTGTACTGCAGCTTTTCTAGCAGCAGCTTCTTCAGCCTCGCACATCTTTGCAGCTTCCTCGTTTGTAGCAGTATGCCACATCAAGTATGTAGAAATCATATGTTCAGAGTGGTTGAGAAATACAGGGCACTCAAATTTTTTATCTAGGACAAAGAACCGGGAAAGCAATTAACTTTTGAGCTTCATATCCAAAACATTTTACACAAGACTATCCCTCATAGCTTGTAATAGTCCTTACAAAAGGGTTAAAGCTTCACAACTAGTCTGCCTCCATAATGAAAGTACAATAAGTATCTTATATCATTTCTTGATCATTGTGAAGTTAAACCTGTGCAGTTTAAGTCCAGCTAAAAAAAAATGCACATTGTCGACACAAAACTCTGCAGCCAGAAGCTTTTGTGTTGTAATCTTTCCACTGATGTATGATGCATTCAGTCTCACTGATTCTGAATAGTTCAATCTGTAAATAGTGGAGCAATTTAAGGTATTTTCTTGTGGTTAAGTGCAGGCAGCAGTGAGAGCTGAAGATTTTTTTTTAACCTCTAACACAGAAGCATGATATATAGGAATCATTACTGAAAAATCTCGTCAGAGCTGTACCAGTGAAGGGCGATGAGATTTTGAGCTCAGAGGCACATAAAACTATAAATGAAGTTGAAATAAAAGTATTTGCAATTCAAGTAATCTTTTGGGAGAATATTATTCTTTATCATGACTGAGCAAATGTGCATTCAGACTTAAATAATGGAGATCAGACACTTAGATTTTGCATAAATGGTCAGAGCTCTAACTGAAACTAAAAAGGGCACTAAAAGTTAATACTTACAAAACTTTAAAGACCCCCCAAATTAAAGCTAGTTTCCACACACAAATTATATCTACAACGAAAGACACTCTTTAAGGAAAAAAAGATTGCTCCTGAAATTTCATCACTCGTTCCATAAAACATGCTTGCAGCAAGTCAAGTTTGTAGTATAAAATTCTATGCTTGATTATAGAACATTATCAACATAGGCTTTATTTTAGTCACAACAGCTTGAAAATATCATATGAAAGGCAACATTATCAAGCCATGGATGACACCTTGGTACGGCTTTGTTATAATTTTCGGAATAGAAATACTAATGAATAACGGAATAACTTCCCTAAGAACAGTGCTATAACTCTTGATGACACTTATCAAACAAAATCATTTGAATACATTTGCACATCATGTCACTAGAAAACTCTAACCTGTAAATCTCAAGCTAAATTTTGTGGTGGGCCGAATATTTCAATAGACATCGCATACCACATTCCCAAAACCTCTTAAAGTCTTAAATGGCTATTTTTTAAATTACATAAACAATGTTTTTCCTTCTCAATAGATATAAAAACAGACACAATGGAAATAAAACCAAACTAATAAAAAGGTATCAAATAAAATATGTTCATTCTTCAATGACGTTTTTTAAAACTTATCTCAAACAAAACCTTTAACAATGTTTGAATAACAAAAAGAAAATACTGAATACTAAAAACTTAGAAAATATAACTAAAGCATATGTGTTGATGTTATGGATGAGTTTAGATAAATTTTCATGTAATTTGTTTCGCAAGTGTTAATTATGATCAATAATTCATTTTCAGCCATTATGAAATATCTATTTATCTCAAAAAGTACATCTGACGTATTTTCTATCTTCGCATTAATTCCGAAGATAATGTTTTATTGAAACTGGATGTTTATAACCGATCAAGTTAATATCAGTCCATGTGAAGAATACATAATACGAGTTCCTCTGAATAATGCCAACAGCTTTCAGAATGAGTCATGGATTGATGCTTTCATGAAACTATGCTGTACGTATACTTTCTTTTTAATTTTGTAAATTAACAAGTTCTTATAAAAAAACCCTAGAGCGGATGAAATGGCAACAGCATGGGAAAAAATCAGGCACTGCAAAGAAACTTATTTGTTAATCAACATAACAAATAATATCATGTTACACATTAAGGGATGCTTTCTTGTGCTTAATGATTAAAACAGATTCAAACTTAAAAAGATGAGCTAGTGTCAATCCATTTGTTCTACTCCCAAGCTGAATATCTATTGTTGTGGAGGGATATGGGTCAGCGATAAAGAAAAAGTAGTTCCTGTTTCAGGTAACCATTCAGTGCAATTCCTGCCAATTTTTTCTTCCATCAAAGTTTAATGGTAAGAATATATCATTCTTTCCTCAGTTGGCAAAAACTTAATTTCAAATGGTCAATGTGCTTAAAATCTCAAATGTGAGGTTTTTCCCTGAAAAGCTGCCAGGGGCCACCATAAAAATGATAATGTTGAAGATGAGGACAACAGCAAATGACATGATGAGTGGGGTAGTCTTTCCGGAATCCCTTCTGCAAATACGTTAGATTAAAAAAATATTCGCATCACATCTATATGATGTATTTTGGTTAAATAGAAGTGAAATTGATGCTAAAACAGAAAAGTTTATTTAACATTAGTCACTGGGAAAGAGGCAATGAAACAACAGACAGCCCCATGACAGGGTAAAACTCATGTAAACATACTATAGCAATGAATAACTATACAGGAATCCTGAGAATAAAACCTTCCAGCAAGCCAAGATTGTGAACCCTCTAAATAGCCCTGATAATGATAAAAAAGACAAGCATTATAACCATGTATAAATACAGTCTCATTTAATTGGTTTAGTAGTCCATTATTTGACACTTTTACCAAAAACGCATGCTCATGTTGACCTTAATATCAATCTTCTCAAGAGGCAAACCTTTGCGCGAGCCATATATAGAGCAGCCGAGGAACATAAGCAATGCCCTTATAGATAGCTGTGGGCAGTGAGTGCCCTGCCAGAGCAACAGAACGTCTTCAATGTGATCTTGCTCACAGCCTCTTGAGCATATTCAACACAGCGTTCAGAAAAATGAGGACAAAGAAGAAACACATTAGGGATCATACTTTTATTTGTACGCACATAAATAACAATAGCTGATATATATTTTTGTATAATATACAGTTTATATTTATATATATATTTCCTCCTATGATTTACAGTCTTGTTTGTTAAGTTTTTTTTTTTGAAGCAGGAGCCTTCAGGCGATGAAGCACGATAAGTTAGAGCTTACCCAACTAGATGATTCAGTTACTACTGAGAACTGAACTGAACAAAACTAATTCGTCTTCAAAACTACCGAGAAGACAAATCCAGTTAGAGTTAATTAGTCTTCGATGCAGAGAAATGTGTGTTTTTAACATCATACTGTTGCATTTAAATAACAATCGATGACCTAATTAAAAAGAAAGCAAGGAATAACATGAAACGCTTCAACAAATAAACTCTAGAAAATTAATTTTACATTAAAGTTTCTCAAGGCTAATGAGCAAGAAAAAGAGATATCAAATGAATAGTGATCTGAGAAAAACAATTATTCAAGATCTACTGAATGATCATTAGAAATTCTGGACTTTATGGAACCCCTAAAATTGTTCTTTTCTTAGCTTGTTTAGCGTTTCAAACAAGATCTTCAGAATGTGAGATGCATGACAGAGTGAGTGTGCATTGTCTCTCACAACTGAAAGAGAGTGAAGAAGAGATATTAGACAGTTCAGGGTTTGCGTTCATGTAGGAATCACACTGGGAGTTACTTCACACGGAGGCAACATATATCTCCCACACTGACAACTATTGACGATTCTCTAAAAAGTGCCATCAATCCACAATGCATTACACTTCTCCAAAACTACTCAAAACTCAATCCAATGTATTTTCTCACAAAAACTTTCCATTTCTCAGTTGTTACTAATAATACAAAAAGAAAGTCTAATATGCCATTAACGTTTCTTCAGTAAGTGTTTAGGTCAGATAATGGTCATGATGATTTAAAGTGGAAAAACATATTCTTAAGACAATCTACAAGTTTACAATTCAAATTAGAATGAAGTGATAATGTTGGAGGTAAATTAAACTAAATATAAGAGCGGGTGAGGACCTTTCATTTGATAAGAAAAAAATTCCCTCCAACAGTATAGTCATAGGTGCTTTAATTACTGCCAAATAAACACCTCGTCTTATAAGTATAAAAATAAAAACCTCAACACCATCTTAGTTGAAAGTTTTGGAAGACAAAAAACAGCAATTTCAAGAACAATGGAAGATCAACTTGCCAATTCAAAGAAAGGTTAAATTGATTTTGATCGGCAAGTTTCTTTGCAAATAGTTTGAATCGGCCTGCATCGATAACCCTAAATTATGTTACATTTGATATGAAAGATTGATGAGGATTTATAGGATTCATGATGTTACACCTCTGCAAAAATGTAATGAGTTCACTATTGCTTATAATTGCCTAGTTTCGCAGGCGTGATTGGCAATCAATAGAGAAGTGAACTATTCGAGATGTCTGAGTCCAGAGGCCCGGAAAATAACTCCCTTGAAGTGGCGAAGGGGTGGAAGGAGGAATAGAAAAATTTCTATTAGGACAAACACATTATTATCTAGAACTTTCACCACTTTCAATAGCTATGCTGTTTCTGCATGCATCTTGTTCTTTGGTCACATTTTTACACTCGATTTAGTCTTGCTGATGAATTACATCTATTAGTTAAAACTTTATGTGATTTGCAATTTCAAATAGCAGGGCAGTCTTTTTCCGAACCATCAAAGCCATTTAGACATGAATGGTGATCGTGATTTTTTTACAATAATATTAATTCCAGTGAAAGCACCAGTTCACTCTTTTTAAAGGGAAATGAAGCTTTTTGAATTCTAAGATGACTCACACAAACTTGCATTGGATGAGATGGAAAGAAATCAGTGCTTTCAATCAGAATGATGAAGAAAGACTGAAAGCAAGCATGTGCATTCAGCAAAAACAAAGCTTAATACAAAGTAAAAAGTGCAGCAGGACAATGCCATCAGTAGTATAAATACCTGACACTACGGATATTTACAAAAAACAAATATGAATGCAGACCCCTTTTTTAGCAAAATATTTCAAGTTTAGCATGCTAATGCGAAGAAAAATAGTCTTGCTACACACTTCCTTTTTCGCCTCCAGTAGCACAAGTGATTGTCTTCATCTGACCCTGGAAATCAGGTCTCCTGAATATAGCCCTAAACTTCCCACTGGAAGAACATGGAAGATTCATCACAGCTTTGCTCATTTCAGACTCTATAAATCAAGAAACAAAGTGATGTGAAAATTTTGTATTTTTTTTTATTTAATGGATCAATGATTAATCTGGTTTTTAATTAGTGTTAGTGTAAAAATTGCAACAAATTGACCTATCCCCACGCACACACTCCAGAAGGACAAATCAGCCAATCGTATTTGGGTATTCTAAGTGATGTAAGCATCCAGGACACGCAAGATTTCATTAATAGAACTACATAGAGAGCTTATCATTCTTGATTGCTTCTGTATTTTATTGACAGTGGCAAACGTTTTTCATGGGTACCTATTGATATGAACAGCAGATTTGGCAACAGAGTTTGTTTTATAAAATTAAAAAAAGAGGAAGAAACATATCTGTCATATATTTTGCTGAACATTGGAAAGATCAACAAGATGTACATTTGTTCTAAGGCAGGGTTCCCCAAATCCGATCCTGGAGGGCCGGAACCCTGCACATCTTAGTTGCAACTTTGCACTAGTATACATACTACTCTAGCTTCAGACGACAAACAGAGAGAACCTTAATAAGTTTTCAGTCAACAACAGGTCTGTTTCATGTTGATTGAACCAAAAATGTGTAAATCTCAGACCCTCCAGGACCAGATTTGGAGACTCCTGTTCTAAGGTAAGAATTACCAGCTCCTTTTATTGGTGATACACATTATAAAGGATATAAATAAGTGACATCTGTCTTTCTGTTGGCTAACATTAACTGTTTTATAATGTGACTTGTAAAAGAGTCTATTGATCTAGTCCCTAAAGGTTCAGCTACTTTTGTCTTGTATATTTGATTTAAATCACATTTGATCTACTGTGTAGGTTGCTAGCTTCCATACTAGCATAGTCAACAATCCTGCCTCAATAAATTACAGATATAATACAACTTTTGTAAACAATAACAAGTAAATTAAAAAAAAGCAAGATGAAGGTTTTTACTTATCATCAGTACGCCTCTACTTTTAATTTAAGTTTATACCCTTCTATAACCAAAATATCTAAAATAGGATACCAAATGCTCTTTAGTGTTGTCCATTATATATTTCATATATACGTAAACTCTCTTTTTAATTCTCTGTCTGCCTGGGTTGGTAAGGTGAGTGGTGCTTAGCGATAGGTCACTTGTGTTTTACTGGTCAAATATCTTTGTAGATTGGAATTTATGATACATCATGTCTGACTTCTTAAATATACAAGCCAAAAATTAGAAATGTGTGCCTCATGCTTTTCTCCAAAACTAATTCAAATACAGTGAGAACAAACCACAGAGGAAATACACATCATGCCATCATCTTCAGACATATTTTAACCAAAAAATCATCTTTTCTCCCTGATTATGAAAAGAGCGCTATAGATCCATCAGATAATAAATGTAACTCTATGTAGAAACACCACATTTTCCATTTGATAAATTCCACTACTAAATGAAGTCCAACCCTGCCTCAAATGAGCATGTCTACACACAGGGTAACAGTTTCAACTCCAAAAAGTGCTTTTAGGGATACATTAAAACTAACAAAAAAGCAAACCGACGCCAAGTCATAAATAATTTACAATTAACCTCCCGTATTTCAGCCATATAAATCTGAGAGCTCCAAAACACACACTAACCCATTGTTTATGCGATCAGAAACAGCTAAAGCTCCAACTAGTTTGTTACTAGATCAGAAAACTACGAAAGAAAATGAGCATGGAAAACTTTTGTATTATTGTATAATTATCTCCCATCATGCTTCAGTGGCAGCTCTTCATTCCAGAAACATAGGGTGACTCCTGTTGGCGACAGATGCCTTCTTGCTGCTCGTTGCAGTCCACAAAATCAGGCACTGGCAGCCCTGACATGATCATTAGAGACTTGTTCCAGATCATGAAGGTGGGGGCCACCGGAAGCATGAAGGAAACGTCAAAAGTGTATATGTGCTGGGAGTTCATGGCATCATAGAAAGAAAGAGTATTGTTGTCGTAGTCCAGAAGCACTCCCACTCTTCGGAGTTGGAGAGACGCTTCTACGATGGAGTCTTTGTTGTTATGTCGCACAAGGAAGTTGTTGTTGCAGCGTGAGAAAACCCAAGATGATGAGTTTTTGCCACTCCACTCATTTTTGGGTGCTGACTTGTAGGCGACACCAAGAGCATACCTGCATTGGAGATACATAAACATTGTTATAACCAAACATATGTGCTCGAAGAAGAACCCAGGCTCATTAAGGGCCTAAAAGATTCATCTTCTTAAGAGATTCTCTTGTCTCTTGGAACAGTAAATGTGGTGTTGTAGTGCACATTTATAGAGCAATATCCATATAGTAGAAAGTACTACAGCTTCTAGAATCCTCCTATTCTGGACTCGACAAAGGAATGTTTTGAATGCCATTAGTCTTTTATTATGAACAATTAAACGTTTATTAAATACAACAATTGAAAAACAATTATCAAAAACAATATCTGAAAAAAAAACATTCATGATATAAAGTGGTTGAGAAATACAAAAGCGGCTGTACAAAACGTTCAAGTGAGATTTAATTTTACTATATAGCACATATTTCACCAGTTATTAGCTTATGACACACACAGTAATGTTTTTACCTGTCAGGTCACCTACACTAGTTCCTGCTTGTTTATTTTTTATGAACCATGAACATAGAAAATGGCCAAGAAAATTAAGTTGTAAGAACTAAAATTAATCACTCTATAAATAGAAACAAAACTTTAGACTGTGAAAGATCATCCATCAGCTCGCCCCAATCTTCTGGCTGTGAGGGCAGTTCAATGTCAGTTAAATATCAAAATCTTCTAGCTTCTGCAAGCTTTTAATGAGCTTTGACAGCCTCACTGCGTGGTAGGACTGACATCTGAAATGTCACAGTGTGACACGCCGTGAACATTAGGTATCCAATCTGACATTTATAATGCGCAATATACCACTATATACTGAGTAATCTGTGTTGTATGCTCTTATGCTATTGTGATATGCTTTTTTTAGCATACATGAATCATAGCTTTTATTAACAATCAAATAAAATGAAATTCAACTGTTGTCAGTTGTATCAGGACTTTCTTTACAAACCAATACCTTTAAACTTAAGTAAACAAAAATTACAGTGAGATACACAATACTTACAGTATTAATTTATTTAATAAAATAGAAAAAAAGGTTTTGACTCACAATCTGTAATGTAGAGAATTAAACAAACAACATAAAAGTTAATTTGTGAATGTTTTAATTAATATTGCAAGTGACTGCTAGGTTCTTTGTTTTTGCGTTTAGAGCCCCTTTCTGGTAGAATATTTAATTAATAAAAAAATACAAACACACGAGACATTATAGCATGGATATTTTTCAACTTCCTGTTACATTTTTAGTTCTCTTTGGAGAAGTTGAGCAAGGTATGTTATATTAGGCATTTATGTTTGAAGTTATACTGTTTTAAAAATAGTATTTTCTTTAGCAATTAAAATGTTTATTTACATTTAAATTTTCTTTAGTGACTTAAAAGTGACTTAAAGTTACCCTGTTGTTTTATGTGATGTAAAAAAACCTTTTTTTTGTTGAATGTACAAATTATATTTATTTTGTTTCTGGTTTGTTGTTTAGATTCACAGTACAATGGTGCAATGACTAAACACAGTCGTAAGTAAATAAAAAGCAACCACTGGAAACACATTTTTAATTGGGACTGAAGAGCAACTAGAATAAGTGAAATCTAAAATGCATTCCCAGATTAGACAGCCACAAAACAGAAAAAATGTTGTAGAAAAAAAGCCCTCAATGATTAAATTAAATTTTTTGACAAAACATTTTGGTAACACTTTAAATTAAGGGTTCATAATTATAAATTTACTAGGCATTAATTAAAGCAAAAAGTAAGTTAACAAACTATTAATGAAGAATTATGACTCTATAGGTATACACTAGTTCATTGTAATTAATATTTACAGGGTAAACAGTACTACAGTACAGTAGGTCTCCAACTAGACATGAATTTAGCATAAATAACTTGGTTGTCACTAATAATTAAGCACCAGTTAAGTATGAACATATGCTTTACAAACACTGACTTTGGAAATTTAAAAAGACCCTTTTCACAGCCACTTACAACAGTTGTTAATGCGTTTTATAATGCTTTACATTTAAATATGGATTTAAACGGTAGAAATCGTAATCACAGCTCTTCAGCGATTTTGCACTCACCTCTATATACTTGATTTAAATAGTTTCTACAGTTATTTAATTCATATCAATTATAATAATAAAAATGTAGTTGAATAGAGAATAATTGTTTATGCATTTTGTTTATAATACACAATTTAAATGTTTGTGCCATTTAATTCAGACATTTTTAAGTAAGAAGAAAAACTGCATACATTTTTAATTATTACAAAACCATGAAAAAACAAAACCTTATAAGACCACCCCATAATCATAATAAATGGAAAACGGTTGTGAAAGGAACATCTCTCATGTCTATCTAGACAAGAACCTACTTTTTACTTTAACGTTGACACTTTCATTTCGTACATGTCCAGTTCTCATTAGCTAGCAATTCTGTCCAGACAGTTGAGACCAGAGTTAAACAGCTATGACATTCCTTTGGTAATAACAAGTTCTAAGTCACTGAACAAGCGTATACGTCTAGCCCATAAAGAGTCTTTGAAATCACTTACCATGTCGACGCTCCCAGAAGAATCTCCCAATAGTGGCATCCGCTATCGATGAAGACGTTCCCAGCAGCGCCGTAGGATCCCGTTCCACTGAAGCGCTCAGGAGTGTGACTTTTCTTCAATGAGCTTTCATCCTTCTCCATGGTGAGACAGTCATTGGAGAGTCTCAGCTTTTTATGGGCCGTTTTAGGGTCCAGTTTGAACGGCTGACCTATGGAGCAGAAGTATTAGATCTGGATGAGACAACAGAAGCATGTAACGAGACCTGAATAGAGAGTGGGACCTGAGGAGGAGCACTTAATGGTCTGCGAGAATTTGTCGCCATTTGCGAATTGTCAGTGCTAGCGCTTCAGAGATTAAAGGACACGATAAATGACTCAACAGGCTACCTAATCAAAATTATGTCAGCTTAGAGCATGATTTGCATTTTATAAGTTTAGGAATGCAGAGATGACCCTGAGACCCAACATTTCACTTTGGCATGCTTAAATCTTTCCATCCCTCGCGACTGTGCCTGAATATAATCATCCCTGCTCTGTCCATCTCCACAAACAAATCATCTCAATCCAGAGGCCAGATATGAAAGGATCTGGCAGTGTGTTGCTGGAAACCAATAACATAAGCTTGCTCTTGTCTTTGAACTGCTTATCGCTGTGAGCGCAGCCATTGTCAACTCTCATTCAGTCACGCCATTTACAGTGTGTGTTTGAGGACAAGCCATACATCGGCACTCGCACACATGAACTATTTCCTGGTTGTGCTCTATAAATCAATTTGACTTTTTTTTTTATTTGAATTTAGATGCCAACTACTGTAAAAAAAAAAGAAACACTAAGTTGCACCAAATCATTTTAACTTGTTTCATTGATTAATGTGTATTCTTAATGTAGTCGTAAAATGCAAAAATTTGAAGAACTATATAAAATCAGTTGACAGTTTTTGTCATCCTAAAACATTTTTTTCGCCTCCAACTGTTGAAGTCCTTTTCCTCATGGTAAAATAAATATAGAAATTATAATAATTGCTATTTAAAAAAAGAAAAAAAGAAAACAATATTTCAAACTTAAAAAAAATCATAAAATAAATAACCAAATAATCATAAAAAAATAAAGAAAACATTGGATACATGTTCCCTGTGGTAAATGAGCTTACATATATATCTCTTGCTGTTGGTTGCTTGGAATTATTTTTACTATTATTTTTGTATCATTTTAGATTTAACACGTCCGTATGCACAAACCACGTACTTCTTGCATATACCAATAAATAGGTACAAATACAGTGTAAAAAAAAAAAAAGAACATTTCAAGTCTACTCTGGCTGACAAAGAATTCTGTCTTTCATTATTATTTGTTTCAAAACGTTTAAAGTGTAAAATGTCAGACTCTAAATCACTGAAACTAAAGTTAGTTCAAAACAATATAGACTGAAAATATTTGTATAAAATTACCTTTTAATAGTCTATTTTTGGTTTCAATATTCAGTGGCATGGGCATTTAAACCACAATAATAAATTAAAATAGCATGCCTACACTACAGAATAAATATTTAATTTATGACAATTTATTTCCATTCTTTGACTTGTTCACACACACATATTTAACTCTAAATTCAATTGATTATAAATAAAATGAGTACACCCCTCAACTACAATAAAGAAATGACCACTGGATATGGAAAAGTTACATTTTGCATGTTTTCTAAATAAATGAAAAGCTTTCATTATTTTAGGTTTACCCTTTTATGTAAAACATCTCAGCATAGACTGAGAAAATACATAGATGTTGCATTTCTGTTTAAAACACATTGCTTTTAATACAGAACCTGTAAGTTCTGGCTGTAGTGAGTGCAGCTGCTGCAGCGATGTTTTCTGCAGGGGGTGTGAGCCGAGTGATGTTGACAGCTTGACCGATGCCTATGCTGTGCTGGATGAATAATATTATTCCCAGATCTTTTAACAAACAGTAAACAGAGCTGCCCTTGGGGCTGCGTGTCATGGGATATTTCTCATGCTGGCTTTATGTTTGGTCAACAGCTTTAGCAGCGCTGATTAAACAGAAGCGGTATCCTATAGGAGCACAGCTTTACTTCATACGCACAAGTGCAGACACGCAAAAAGACATGGATATTTAGTGATTCTGTCATTTAAGAGTTTACCTTCAGAAGACAGATTAAACATGACATTAAAGCTGGCAGCCCACCGTAAGAAGAAGATGACGAATATAAGAAAGACAACCTGAGCAGTCACTTGGCATTTCTCATGATGAAAGAATGAAAGGTCAGATGTAAACGGTTTAAATGTGAGCTGTTATTCAAGCTAAAGCTACATTTGTAGTTTTAATTTAATGGGGTATTAATATCATTAATGGGGTTTTAATCCCTTTGAAGACAAAAAAAAATGTTTGTCTGTGATTTAAAAATACATAAATTAATTTACATAATAACAAATCAAGTCAAATAAATTAAGGTTTGATGCCTGTGGATAATCAATAATTATCAATTTTTTGTACAAATTGCTTTAATGAAGTTTCATAAGCAAGAGGCCTAATGAGGTTAATCATTCAGTTAACATGAGTTTGTTTGATAATTGATCATCTTATCATATCATCCCTACTACCCACATCATCTTCAGTTTTAAGGCATTACCGAAGATACAACATAAACATTGTGCTAGCTATTCCTCCTTCTACAACCTTCTCAGTTATCCCTGTACATTTCCAATGTACACCTCTATCCAGTACTTTCTGGTTTTGGACTTTTGGTTAGACCTAACTGCATTTTGTTGCATTGTCCTTGTACATGTGTATTGACAATACGGTTGAATCTAATCTAATCTAATCTAAAATGCATACTCATTGTATGGGATAAGAAAAGTGTCCTACTTTATGGTTAACTTAGGAACTGTAGAGTTCCTTTTGAAATCAGGAAATATTATTAATAATACAGTCCTTCATGTCACTCCAGGAGATTGTGACTTAACACAAAATTCAACATTAGAATGCTTCCCTAAAAAATGGGTTGATGATTATCAAATTTTTTTTTATGTTTGCACTATTCCATACTGATTCGAGCAATAAGTCCCACAGAATGTGAATAGCCTGGAATGCTTTTGTGGAATTCTGTGAAAGGGTTTTAAATAGTGAATAATTCAAGGTCTGAATACAGAACCGAAAGTGAAATTTCTTTAGGTCTGAAGGGATTAAATGTTGTCAAAAAAAGTGTTCTCAACATTTTTGGGGGTACATTACCATTCAATAGGCTAGCTACTTAAGACAAATAGGAGCAAGTCTTTAAAAATCAATGCTGCATTTGTAATGATAACAGAAGACACAGATCACATAATTTGGATCTTATGATCAAGCCCATGTAAACAAACGAGTGTCTAGGTTTGCGATTGCGTGCATGTTCTTCTTCTGCTAGTAATGGATTCCATACAGTTTCAAAATACTGTATGATCACATTTCAAGTTCAGCTGGTGAAACCAAACTTTGATTTCAACAAAAGCTGCAAAGAGCTATTTGATGTTTTTCCTGAGCTGCTCGTGCTTTGAAAGCCTGGCTGAGCTTCAGGAACACAGTCACGTACACTACACACCAATGATGGACTCAGCCATGAAGAAATAGCAGCCGAGACCGTAAACAAGGAGGAAAGTCGACCAACGTAGATAGACAATGGAAAATGCAAACAGATGAATTCCATTCAGTTGAATGATTTCTACAGAATAATTCCAAAAAATGTGTTTTAAAAACATTTTCAAACGTCTAAATTGAAGAAAAAAGAAAAACATATTTGAAATGTTTTGTACAGTGCAGTGAATGTGTGGGCTACAATTGTAACACTGCAAATACAGTGTGTTTGCATTTAGCAAGCTTTCTAAAACTAAAGTAGAGTTATTTCTGAACATCAATGTTACCTTGACCCAAAAACCAAAAACAACTAAAGAAGAGGTCCTCCTCTGCATCTATTAGTTAAAGATTAGTCAATCACCCATTTCACCTACTGTGTGTTTTTATTTTACTTATAATAGAAAAGCAACATTGGGGGACCATTTTGCGCACAATGCAGAAGAGCTGTCTTTCTGTTTCTACAGGGTCTCTGAAAGGGTCTCTCGCAAAGCAGTTTTCCATAGAGTAGGACTGGATCTGTTACACAGCGCAAGGAGAAAACTCAAGAGAACTTAAAAAAATGATGCTCTTTTTGTTAGATTCTGTAATCTCTGTCCACTTGTGCACCATCTAGCGTTAAGGTGAGAAGCTCTTCTCCCTCCAAAAGTCAAACGATTTCGCACATACAAGAAATGTATTCAGGCCTTGCATGGATGTTTAGAGTCCTTCAGTCTTTTGAAGATTTTTATATTGTAACTTATTCAAAAAATATTTACAGTTAAGTCAGGGAACATATTTAGCTAGCTTAAGTCTTGTTCACTGCAGTATAAAAAAATTCAGAACTTTGCTAAATAATTGGTGGAGTAGATTTAGTTTGATTGTCACAAAAAGAAGTTGCGATGGCTAGTTCTTTTTAGAACTAGCCATCTCTCATCACTTTCACCTGTTCACCTCACCACCTACAGCCCTGTTTAGCTCTTAAATCTTTACCTACGAATTCCCTTTCCCTTCATTATGAAACCCTCAGACATACAGCTCCGGTCAATGATCTCTAATATGTGATATCTGGACCAGTTACATTCTACCTAAATGTGAAAAGTGTATACATAACAAATAACAATTAGAGAGAAAACTGATTTTGCAGATGTCCTGTGATGCATCACTGGGACATGTGAAACAAATTAAATACATGGACATTGGCTGATTCTCTGCATAATAAATACATATAGATTTGATTTAATACTCAATTAGTAATATATTGTATACTCGAATACTAATTTCAAATTAGTCTCAAAAATGTGTCATTGGATCATGAGGAATACTTGAAGCGAGATATTTTTAGCCATTGAACTTTGAAAATCAAAAGGAATTCATTCTGTAACACAATCTCTTCTACATCTCTGCCTTTGCTCATGACTTTGGACACTTGAAGGCTGCTGGGAAATTAATTGTGGATGATAAAGCATGAGCTCAAGGATTATACTGGGAGTTGAGCAGGCTCCCACTCTAGATTCCAGAATCAAACAGGAAGTGATTATGTAAATGCCTTTAAATAGCATTTCTCTTGAGACAGGGGGAGGTGTCTGGACTTTTATGGTGGAGTAGGCATAGCTCTAACACAAACGTGAGTGTATGTGTGCCAGAGAAAACATGAAAACATGAGATTAGCCCAAAGTCAGCTTCCTCTTTGATAATCAGGCTGGCAGTATTCACAGCTGTTTGTGTTATATAAAGGTTAAAATCTTGCTTTTGTTGAAGATTACAAGCTAGGGAACATTGATTAATCTCTTGTAGCATAAAGTTCGATATTTGCTAACTACGAGGTCTGTATGTCTAAACATCAATTTTCCCAATCTGGAAATATCTGCAGTAAGCACAACCTAAACCATGTAAAAGAGGTAATGCATTTTATTTGTATTAATTGGTTTTAAAGGAAAATGATAATATTGTAAGCCTTTTTAAAATCTGGCTTGATAGCTTTAATCACTTGCTACTCTGCTTGGTTGATAGTTTTGATTAATCAAAAACTTTGCTTAAGAGGAAAGACTCATCAGTCAGCTTTAAAAAAAAGTGTCATTAAAAAGTAATCTGCTTGTGCAACTCTGAGCTAAAATCTGCCCACAAACTGGAAGAAAATGTAGTTTTCACACACACACACACACACGCATGCACACACACACACACACACGCACAAACACACACACATATATATATATATATATATATATATATATAAAACAAGTATACATGTGTATATGATTTCTCTAATACAATTTAATAATCCTATATATATATATATATATATATATATATATATATATATATATATATATATATATATATATATATATATATATTCATTCATTCATCTTCATGTCGGCTTTATTCCCTTTCGGGGTCGCCACAGCGGAATGAACCGCCAACTCACTGGCATATGTTTTACGCAGCGGATGCCCTTCCCTGCTGCAACCCATCGCTGGGAAACATTCACACACACATTCACACTTTAACACTATGGGCAATTGTTCTTGTTCAATTCACTTATACCGCATGTCTTTGGACTTGTGGGGAAACCGGAGCACCCGGAGAAAACCCACGCGATCACGGGGAGAACATGCAAACTCCACACAGAAATGTCACCTGCCCCAGCCGAGCCTAGAACCAGCGACCTTCTTGCTGTGAGACGACCGTGCTACCCACTGCGCCACCGTGACGCCATATATATATATATAGGATTATTAAATTGTATTAGAGAAATCTGTATACTTGTTTTTTATTACTTATATCAGATTAATTTAAATAGCAATACATTTTTTGATTCAATCATGGAATTTGGAAGAAATTTACTTGACAAAAAAAATCTAATTGCCATATGGGATAAAACAATTAAAAACAGTAAATGAGAGTGCTCCCTGTGATTTCCTAAAAAATCTTACTTTTCCACTTCCCCACAAGGTTGTGTATATACTGTGGTGCAATAACCCATCTCAATGCTGTCAGCTGCACTTCTACATCTTGATTGAGTTCTACCTGTTATAAGGAGACTGTGAAATATCTGACAGCTTATTCGAGAGACCCAAGGTATCCCAAGCAGCCCTTCTCACACAGACTTTCGATTTTGACAACAAACTTATAGGTGGTTGCCATAACTTGCATTTCAGAGAATCTCAATGCAGTTGTACTACAGAGTAAAGCAAATTACATGGATGAAGGGCCAACAGGAGTTATTATACTCAGTTCAGCATTTATTGACATAGCAATTAACATTTATTTTTCATCCACCCAGACATGTGTAAATTGTGGAATTTTATAAAAGGGCTTCAACCAACAAAGCCCAGCGCCTTCACACACCATAATCCATCAACCAATCTTGCTGCGCTTGCCTCACAGGTACATCAAAAAACTGCACTCTAGCATATATATTACGAGAAGATGAAAAGTATGCCTAGAGTTGCATACCTTAATGAGTGGCTACAGTGTTAGGTGAGAGTGGCAGTAGGTCTAAACTTCTTCCTTATTTGTGCAGTAAAAAAAAACCCCACACAGTTTTTTTTTGCTTTTGTATGGGATTTGAAATATGTAAATTTAACCCAGATGTAATTTTAACACAGCTTCTTTTAGAGCAGACGGCACAAAAATGTTTGAGAATGCCATTGAACAATTAATTTTGAAAACTCTTTTAAATAATCCATCTGTAATGGGCATGGACAGCAGCGTGGGGAAGAGAGAGGAGAAAGCGTTGTGGCCAAAGTCAAGGTTGAAAGGACTATCTTTGAAGATGTCGAGTGAACTCGCACACATACATTTTCATAAGGATAAAAGAGCTCGGGCTTTTAAAAAATCATCACGACACACCAACATGGACAGACATGCATAACGTGACATTTTACAGCCAGAGAAGACTTCTAATACTAAGTCAAATTTAGAGAGGAACAAACTATTAAAACTAACATATACTAAAACATCTCTAAATTGTTAAAATTTTTAATGATCCCTTAAAGATGCTGCAAGCTTAGGGGTGTTACCCTAAACCTTTAATCCAAAAAGTGTGGTTTTAGCTTGTGTCTTACAAAGCTGAAACACCAGAATGGTATGCAAGAGAATTTGATGTCGCCCTTTCAAAATTGCTGTTGGTCTTAATTTAATGTTGGTATAGATCATTTGCAATTTTTTTGAACAAGACTGTACTCACTGTTAGTTTTGAGGCGAGCCGGCTCGCTGTTTCTGCTCCCTGCCTGGTTGATAGCCTTGACAAAAAAGATGTAACGTGTGCCACTCTGGAGACCATGGACTGTATAGTGATTCTGCTTGATGTTGGGCACTATCATCCAGCTATCTACTGAGTTGTAAAGACCTGGAAAACAAGAGAGACACAAAATCATCATCTTTTTAGGTAGTGGACTCTTGGTAAAAGGATAGACTGTAAAATGATAGCCACAAAAACATTATGATTAAAAAAAGTGAAGATGTCACATTAACACAATTATCTAAGCACGACTATTTCTGAAATTAAATACTCAATTTCAAAATTAAGAGATTTCTAAGAGATGGGATAACACAATATTGGCATAGGGGAAGATATGTGTTTCTGTTTATGCTTTACTTTTAAAAATACATGAATCTACATTTTACGTTGAATCTGTTTATTTCTGTGGTAAGAATTTTTTTTTTCAATTAATTATTTTTTTACATTATTCGGTCTTGTACCCTGGCGTCTACATTTGACTATTGTTCTTTCTATTCCTTATGTCAAATAATTCAGACTTTTATAATATTTGACAAATACATGTCTCCACACAAACACACAAATAAATAAATAAATACATGCCTAGCTTAAAAGAGGCGTGTTTATATACATGTCTAGCTTAAAAAATACAGATCTTGAATGTTTTTCATTTTATTTATTTTTGACAATACATGTCAACAAATTAGGCGATGTAATCTAGTGACATATAGCGATCCCTCTTATTGAGTTGGCAAAGCTGTGTCAAATTTCTATATACATGCTAATAAGACAACTTGATAACATTTTGCAGAATTAAAACTACTTTTGTTCATGGTATTTAACATTTTGTAACAACAACTTCAAGTTAAGCTACTTTGATTTCAGCATCTGCCTATTCAGCTAAAGAAATGTGTAAAAATACCAAAAAATACTTTATATATGTACATCACTTTGCCTCTCAAAGCCAACATGCAAAAACATGCCCCTATTGTGAATTATTAGCTAATTAATTCCCACATCATTATTATTGAACAACAAAGTAATTTTCTACATAGTTTTAAAAAGTAGTTTCAAGTTGTTTGATAAGTGCAAATACAAAAGCAGCCAACAATCCCCTGTTTACATTGTACATTCAGCGCTGATGCTTAACATTGGGGGAGAGACTTCAATGAGAAGCAGATGAAGGTATGTGTCCCTTTCTGAAATGAACAGGGTCGAACAGGGGTCCCAGACTGTGCAGTGAGTGTGTAAAAGTGTGGGTGTTGGTAGATGAAAAGGAGTCAAAACAAAAAACTGGAAAAGGGCTGTTCCCAGAAGTGTTTACAATCCCAAGCTTGTCTTTGATGCTTATTGTTTTGTGTGTCAGTGTTACATTATCTTTGTGTGGTTATATGCTGGAATTACAATAGGACCAATTTTCTTAAGGATCACCTGTAAACTCCTCTGTAAAAGCTATACACTGCATAGGGTTTAATATGACATCAATACACCCTTTGCAACTATTACAGCTTCAACTGTTCAAACTTATGGGAAGGTTGTCCTCAAGGTTAAGAGTTCTTTTACTTTATTTTTGACTAATCTTCTAGAAGCTAATTTGTCAGGCAACATACTGATGTTGGATGAGAAGGGCAGACTCTAAAGGCCACCACACAAACTAATGCAGATTATCTGCATGAAATTAAGCATGTGAACCCGCCTTGTAACAAAAAATTAATGGACACGGACATGAGCTTATACATCTAGGTGCAAATTAATAAGATCCAGCCCTGCCTTTTTGTCTTGGTTTTCGCAACTGCGTGATCTCACAGTTGACCAATGAAAGCTCTTTTGATGTGTTTAGAGTACATTTGAGACATAAAAGAGCAGCTTGGTGGTGCTCGGTATGCACTTTTGCACTGACTTCTGCACTGAATCATGCTTAGTGCAGTGGTGTCCAGTTATGATAGAAGAAGAAAGGACCTGTTCCAACCTGTTCCCTCAAAGTTGAGAGCATGGAATTTTCCGAAACATTTTGGTATGCTAAAGTATTCAAAGATCCTTTACCTGGAACCAATGGTCCAAGCCCAGCACCCAAGTGATGTCCATCAGATTGCCAGATAGACACATGAATTGTCAATCTAGAAAATGCATCTCCCATGCTCTAGAGTCCAGTGACACAATGCATGATGAATTGCTGATATTTGTAGTTATGTTGATTCTGGAGAAAGTGGCGGAGTTGCTGTCATTTCTACACACTTTCATTCTCTTGGCTTACAGCTGACCTTTGACTTGAATATTTAGGAGCAAGGAAATTTTACTAAATTAAATTATTTGATGCACAAGTGCAATGCTTTTTTTTTTAAAGTCTGCATGCCTAGGTGCTTGATTTTATACACATATTGCCATGGAATTTATTGAAACATAACTAATACTTTTGGCAATATAGTTTGTGTAAAATCAAATTATTATTTCACTTTCACTCATTGCATACTAATTGTAATGTAATTGTAATGTTGCTGGATCTCTATACTCGCTTGGATTCCCTGACCAATCTATCTGTGTGTTGGCTAATGTTTTGTAGAGATATCACAGTTGTAGTGGGAAAGCAGACAGAAAGCATCAGATGAGCAAAATGGACTCATTTACTAGACTGGTTTGACCTCAATGCTGTTTGCCACAACTATCGTCTTTATCTTTTTTGCTGGACCACATGCTTGCTGGCCCTCGTTACACCCATGTCTCTTCAGCTTTCCATAATTTATCCATGAGTCATGCCACAGGTCCCTGAGCTAGAGGTGCGCATGTCAGTTTCAGTGATGTGGCCGATTTCCTCTGCAAGGACAGAGGCTCCTGCATGCCATTTGCTCCAAGTTAGTATGCAGTACGGTGGATTGTATCACTATCAATCAATGTCACAATGAGAGCAGAGCAAAGAGCATTAGTGGGTGTCAGATCTAATCAAAGTTAAAGCCAGGCCAGTGCCCTTACTTTAACAACACTGACAATAATGGACACAGACAGACCTTGGCAACCCTTTCAACAACATAACAGAAGAACGACAAAGCTTTGCTCTATCTAAATTGGTTTTAAGGCAAGTTGTTCCAAAGTTTAGTTAAGGCATGCAAACTTGAACATGGTTCATGATTACAAATAATTTTTTGGTCAAGATAAGCAGACTTGTTAGACTTGAGAGGACTGTACGAGAAATTATTTTTGTAACCACATAACAGTTGTTTTTCTTGTCAAAGCCATATTGGTAGCCTATAAGATGACGAATTACAATAACAACACTGGGAATTTTTTATTTTATTTTTATAAATGTAAAATTCTGTAGTTTTAAAGAACCAACATTTCCAAACAAGTTTTTTTTATTTACAAAAGGTTTATTCTGGTAACTTTATCCTTACTAAGCAAGGACAGGAGGTAGACAGAAATCAAATTTGGAGAGCTGGTCAGGAAAGGTCCATAAGCTTAGGATTTAAATGTGAGAGAAAATAAATGAAAACGAAACAAAAAAAAAAAAAACACTGACAAGTTATTATTGTCTAAGTCAATTGTATAAGTTAACATTATCTCAAACATTTACTTCTTTTTAGTTACTTCCATTTTAACTTCATAGTTTGACTGTTTTACAGTGATAACCAGTTATTAACATGTAATATTTTCTTGAGTTTTGAGCAAGCAGAATTATGAGCTTTCATTAAAAAAAGATATCCAAAATAAATCTAACCCATGGATTTTCTCAAACTACTTTCCTGCTAAAAGGATATACTAAATGGTTTCTAGTTTTTATACATTTTCAAATCCTATTCATTTACGTGCATCAGACTGGTAAGCAAAACTAAATATATTATACATTATAAGGAAATATACATTTCCTTTGCCTGTAAAGATATGACTACTAAACATTAACTATGCAAGATTAGTGGATTAAAAGTTAGATCAAAACACAAAACGTTAAGCAAAAGTGTTCTTGACAGGTTGGAATTTCTTCTGTAACTCTACTGTCCGTGGTTTCTGGAATGGCATAGAATATGCACCAGCAGAGGTTCATGTTCCTTCTCATGGGATAGAGGCATGTGCATCTAAGAATTGCACCATTTAGGCATTGCCGTTCAAAGAGCGATGTTGTAAAAAGGTCTGAGGAGAGAGCACTGCTCTTCATTTCTCCATCTGTTTGTTTGTATTCTCAAAGGAGTCTGTGGTGGCTCTGTGGACGTTCTTGTGCTTCTAAACTATCAACAGTTGAAATGTATCTACTGTGTCGTCTACTGAAGCAGGGTGAATGGAAACAAAAAAAAAGAGAGAGAATCCATCTTACAAAACCTAATACTATAGAGATAAATGCAGATCATTTTTCCATTCCAGTGTTTGACTGTTTTCCAGTAATTCAACTAATACTCTTAATTACTTAATTAGCTCTGTTGAAAAAAAAAACTTCTATAACTAGAAATTAAAATTAACTTATTCCTATCAAATGAGTAACACTTTTCACAGTTCATTTTTTTCACTCAGCAAATGGTGAGTTTTAAGCTGAAATGAGTATCAAAGGTATTGAAGAGTGTGAACACAAAAGGGTCTTGATGTAATACCTTCCCTTTCTTTTAGGAATACAATTTATTTAAAATTTTTTACTTAGGCTCAGCATTCAAATTTTGAGCAGGTGCAGCTGCTTTGGCCTTATTATTTAAATTTCTCTAAAATTTATTTTATTAGAGAATTAAAGCACTTATATTTACATGAAGTACATGAGTCTGCATGGTCAATTTGTGCCACAAAATGAAAAACAAAGTGTAGTACAAATATATTTGTGAGTGTTGCAAGAAGGGATCAATAAATCCCAGTGAAAATCCAATATGTTTTCAGCTGTCAAATATGTGTGCCAACACCAGATTTGAAGCACATCCCTTAAAATAAAATCATTCCGCCATTGCACAGTATATGTTATTATTTAAATTTGCAAGTGTGCAAAAGTTTGCATACCAATGACTATTTTACCATAACTAAACTTTATTCTCTTGTTGTCCCATTTGGTACGTTCATGGATTGAAAATTCAATTTTAATGCTTGAGCATTCTCTGTTAAAAGTGACTAACCCTCAAGACAAACCAAGTCGGGTGACAAAAACATTGACTTACTGATAAAATTAGTCTGGCCAGTGTATATGGTGTACTGAAGTTCATAGGAGGTAACGCTAAACTCATCCTCAGACGTCCAGTGCACGGTAATGGTGTCATGAGAGGCCGTACAGAGCTCTTCACGTATAGATGGAGGGTTCGGTGCTGCAAAAGAAAGTATTCCCTAGGTCAGGAAGTATTGTTTATTTCCTTGTCATTTAATTAAGTCATTACACACTACTAAAATTAAGAAGGCATATGGTTATACCTGTTAAGTAATCCAATCCTTCCAAGATTTTCTTTTCTCTAGTGAAATCAAGGGCAAAATTGTCAAACGCCTCGTTCAGATTGACATCTGGGATGAGGACCTGGGAGGAGGCAGTGGCCATGGCAACCCTGGGTGCAAAAAGAATTATGCTGACAATTAGTTTAAAATTGTTTCTATTCATACCAGTCTACTGCACATGCTAAAAGGCTGATTGTGATTTTCATCTGCAGTGACAGAGAAGTTTTTTTCAGCAATCAAATACAGGGAAAGATGTGGGATGCATAACAATCCTCTTATTGCATATAACTGCACTGTAATGTGACATATAATTAGCATTAACTTCCTGCCTAAAAACAATATAAAATAAATAAAACAATATGCTTTGCAATAATGAAAATTAACACCAGATCTGCTTGCCGTTAACCACAACCACAATAAACTATTCAGCTCTGAAGGCACTTTTTGTTTTCGTTTGAACGTGTGCCTCAAGCAACAGAAGTGAAAAAAGGAGGCATCACAAGGAAATGAGCAGCATAGCATGCTCTTTGACTGGGAGCTATAGGTGGAGCATGTGCAAGCAGTGAATGGGATCTCACCTCTCAGCCACATTCCTGGCTGTCTGGAGGAAGCGGGCATGGTCGTTCTCCTTCAGACTGAGCTCGGCCTGTGTGATGAGAGCACTTGAGCGTTCCAGACACTGTCGGCAATTTGCAATCTGCTGAGCTAGCTTCCTCAACTTCATCACCTTAAAAAAACACACACAATCAGATGCATATTTTAAAAGATATTCACATTGTTTTGAGAAAAATGAATGTAAAAGGAGCTATTGCAACTCTGTTTTAAACATTTTTGGTCTTGGATGTCTATTTTGATTATTATAGAATATTATATAGGGCTCATGATAATTGTTTTGCGACAAAAAGAGACAGATTCGGATTCTCATCCATTTTAAAGATCGTAAAGCACTCTTTAAATGAATGTACGCATTATTTCATCTCAGATTCAATCTTCTCACTCATTTCACCAGGGATAATTGGAAACTTCCCCTCAATTCCTTCCCATTAACATCTTATCATGACCTTCAAAAATGTCACTTTAGAATTTTTTTAGGATTAAATGCCTGTGTTTTTTATTATAGGTGTTAACTCAAAAACATATATCATTATTTCTCAACTGAATGTATAATGTACCACTCCAGTTAAAAAAAACACAAAACAAAATAAAATTACCCGAAAGTGTTCCTAGAATGTAAAAAAATGGCCCCAATGGTGAAAATGCCATGTATTTTTGTGAAAGACATGAAGCAATTTTCCAGCCTTGAAAATTGCAGGACACTCATGCAATGTTCAAAATGTCTCAAATCTTCTCCATGTAATGCTTGAGTAAGAGTATAAAGTGGCAAATCCTTTTGATGAAAGTCACTAAAAGATCATTGACTCTACATGGGACTCTTTATGAATATCCTCAGTTTTCTACACATATTTCTTTCATTACCATTCAGGGGATATTCTAATTCTAATTTCAAGCTGTTGAAGAGAGTTAAACTAACTCAGAGGCTGCAGATGTTTTCCTTTATTATATAATTAGCTAAACTCATCCTCAGTATTTCAGAGTAACAACTTCAGAATCAGACAAAAAACATAATCAGTAATTTATGGACAATAGTGCACACCTAAATATAAGCAACACCAACAAATAAATGTAGAACAAAAAAACTATTTTCTTAAATCAGCCTATAAGCCACAGAAGGCCATGTCGACATATCAAGTACTGAGTTTAGATGAGAGTTTATAGTACACTAGATGCGCTAGTAAAGCTAGTAAAGTACACCAGTGAAGAAAGAAGTGGGTTGAAAAGTGGTTTTATGGCTGGAAGGTTGTAGTGACTGAGTTTCAAGAAAAATATAAATAAAGTTGTAACTACAACAGTGTGCTCTGGACATTAATTGAACACCAAAACAGAGTGAGGAGGACACCAAAGAACCCATATTCAATAATAGCTGGTAATCAGAAGTCATGCAAGCTAAAAGCTAATATTAGCTATCATGCTCACTTTCTAAATCTTTATTTTGTTGTTGCTTGATTTCCTTCATCAAAAACCAGAGGTACTGCCTATTTTGTTGTTGCCTGATTTACTTAATTCAAAACCAAATCGATTACCTTCAACTTAAAGGCCGCATCATGAGTTCTTATGTATTTTTCCATTATGAAGAGTGTGTGTATGTTGTGTTAAACAGATTAAACACAAACCTGCACCTTTCTATGTGCATTACCTGTCAACCTGTAGCTCTTGCTCTTCTTAGAAGAAAGAGCCCACAGGTAGCTGCATCATAATAAAAGCTGCATGATTGACACTGTAATTTTGCTCCAACTGAGTGTAGAGAGATCATGGCAAATTTACAGTTACCATACAATTTATCATACCATTACATACAAGTTATCATACATTACATTATAAAATGCAACATCTACTTCATCAATGAATCAAAAATAGTTTAGCAGGATCTAGAAACTTTCACTGAGTAATTCCGATGAGCACCGATACCTCGAATGAGAAGGAATCATGGGGAACATGCTGCCCTGGATTGCATTAGATCAAACCCGAATATGACCCACTTCCTGAAAGGCAGCTTCAAATAAATTACTTTTAATTAGAAGGCTCACTGCCTTTTAGAATGATTCAAGAAAAAGATGATCTACGAAAATAAATGCAAACAAATCAGGTCAAACCGTGTTTCATCAACTTTGCATGGTATTTATGATTGCTGTATAGTTTTATAGATATAAGTACTTGGTGCTGGAGCTGCAAAAATGTTGCTTTACTTACACGTGTCTGAAAGAAATTACAGCATACGTCTGGGTTTTTCACGAAAAAGTGAATTGGATCAAACACTTTTTTTATGAGTGCGAGTCAAACCTATGACAGTAACTATACCAGTGTGCACGATTTCAGTAAAAATAGAGAACCGTTTACCTGCCCACAGTTAAACTGCATCACTTTTTTAGCTTTCTGTGTTTGTAATGGTTAGAAAGTGTCTTGAAACCGAAACTGATTCCAGAATTTTATTGAAGTATAACTAGTGGATTGATTCAGATTAATGTATGTAAATGATTTGTATGTTAACATTGCCATGGACACCACATTTCATCAGTTGTTTATTGCTTTTGGATCATACATTTGTTTACTTTCATAGAATTACATATGTGTGTAACTGATCTTAAAGGAAATAAACAAACATAATAACTAAAGGGTTTTACAGTGTAATTAATTATAAGTCTTGACTTAAGATGAAAAATGTGTGGTTTTGTATTTTCTGAGACCTACAAAATAATCCAGGTCTGAAAGGGTTAAAATTTCATTCATTCTGAGATAATTAAGAAATATTATTTTTACCTTAACATTTTTTTAAACATTTAATGATATTTATTAAAATATTGGAATCAACTCTTGAAACAAAACGTTTAATGTTTACAATTGCTTTGACTAGAATTTAATTAGGAGTAAATTTAAATTTTATTGCAATATGAGGATGAGGATTTATTATTTTGTTCATTTTAACGCTGTGCATATAATAGGCACTGTCCACAACTACTCAGTTGTTTTGAAACCGCGTTTTTTTCAAGACGTTTAGACTGTCCATCATGTCAAGAAAGTATTGCCTTAGTGCAGGGGTCGGCAACCCAAAATGTTGAAAGAGCCATATTGTACCAAAAAAACAAAAAACAAATAGGTCTGGAGCCGCAAAAAATTAAAAGCCTTGTATAAGCCTTATAATGAAGGCAACACATGCTTTATGTATCTATATTAGGCTACTATAAAAATGACTAAGTTGGCTACGAATACATAATGAGCCTTCATGAATAAATGTTTATTTTCCCTGCAGTGCATCCTGTAGAGAACGACGCATCACGTGACTACTCTGTTGTACGATTACAATATTAATGTATTATGTTTCATTGCTTTGATGAAATTACAAAAATGCAATAAAGAAATCGGATTTTTGATGTCATTTTTATTTTGAGGATTCCCAAAAACAACATCAAAATGGAACGTGCACAACGTGCCCCTTTACTGGGCAACAAACAATGCGAAAAAACGCAGCACACATTTATAAGAATAAAACAGTAGCCTTTTGAAAAGAAGTATATAAAATCACAGCCACTTTGTTACTAAATATGTGCATGCCTTCCCTGGAAATGTCTTTCCAAGTTACTCTTGTTATTAGACAACTTCTCAAAACAGAGCAAACATTCAGGAGATCCTTCCGCATCGGCAATGAATGCAAACGATTCGGTCCAAGAAACGTTGCATCCTCTGTTCTCCTCAGTTATGTTTCTCTTTTTCTCTTTGGGATCCATGGCCCATCACACAGCCGCCGGTTTGTTTACAGCAGCCACCTACCTGGCATCCCGCCCCCCGCTGATAGAAACGTGTGTCGCGGGTGATGACGCAATTCGTCGCTGACAGAAATATTGAAATTAAATATTTATTCTACACTCTTTTACAGCATTGGAAAACGTTAAGAATGTTTGTCCTTCTATAGAAACCATATTAAACAAAAAATATATTTACCTTTTTCCTTTTACTTTTTTCCTTTTTCAAACATTTTTGAAAAAGCTCCAGGGAGCCACTAGGGCAGCGCTAAAGAGCCACATGCGGCTCCAGAGCCACGGGTTGCCGACCCCTGCCTTAGTGTAACCGAGTATTTTTGAAATTGCAGTTCAATGTCAAGTTTTTGTGAAAAACAGCAAATTTATTGGTACAATATGTCAAAACAATTTCCAATGATCAAGAGCGTTGATTTTATCTTTGCCTGTGCTGCTTTGGTGATACATTTAAGGGAAAAACACAGATGAGATCAAATTTAATTTGCAATGAAAACTAGTTTAGAAGTATCTAATTGGCAGTTATAACTTTATGGTGAGAAACAATAGCCACCTAGAATACACTTTAAAGCCTTTTAATGGTGTTTATGTGTGGACTAAGTTTATTTCAAACCAAGATTATAATGTATTTATGCTAATTCTTGAGTAAACCACATTCTAAGTACTTATAGGTAAATAAAAAATTATGCAAGTCTCAAGAGGGACTCAAGATGTTTTTTTTTTTATTATTGATCCTTATCTTTGTGTTTGCAGTGCAAGGTCCACTAAAAAGCAGCTATTAATTGCACTCTCGCCTGTCAATCCTCAAAGGAGAGAAGTGTTGCCCCACTCTTGTTGCTTGCTTATGTTTACACTTGTGAAGATTACCGAGGCACTGCTGCTTTTCCACATAGGACGCTTATTAAGTGATGCCACATGGCCAAGGTTCATTTCAAGTAGCCAAGCTTCCTGACATAATTGGCCCAATACTGTTCAAGTAGGATTCCGATCTCTTCTCTTCACTGAACTCCTCAGCAGCCACTACTGTTGAACGTATAAAGTCTCTAATAACCCACAGCAACATTTAAAAGAGTTATGCATCTGCACCATTTTAACCTCTAGAAGATGTTCTGAAAAGCCCATATAGAGTATATGCATTTAATAGACTCCTTTAGAGCATGATGATATCTATCTACCTCCATCCTCAGCTTTGAAAATGTGAATATGTGCATCATAACCAAACTGAACGGGCTGGATTCTAATTAGTCAGTGCATACGTTCTTCAGTGAGATGCAGTGAGTTTTATTTTTTTTATGACAAAACAATACTAAAAGTCTGAAAGTTGTGTTCAAAATTCTTTCCTTGCTTTAAGATTTTTTTCACAATCATTTTAGATGTATATTTACCAAGTCTTGATTTTGGTAGATTTAATAACATTTAAGTACTTTTGTCTTGTTTCAAGTGAATGTTTGCATGAGATCATTTTTGGAAGTGTGGTAGCAAAGATAACTGGGATCCTTGCATATTCGTAAAAAACAAAGACGAAAACAACCTCCACAAAACACAGTTTTTTCATCAATATCTTGATGAACATACAACAGGAACAGTAGAGGCCTACCGATACAGACAAATTACTTATAATACCACCACAAACCCAACTTGAAAAACCCCTAGAGCTCATAGTAGAACGAATTATGAAAAGGAAATAAACCTTGGACTCTTTGATCTTGACAGCAATGACCTGTTTCCTCTGGCGAATTATCTCCACCAATTCATCACACTCCTCCACCAGCTTGGCTTCATGCATGGCTGTGTTCACCTGTAACAAAAGGGTTTCAAGATGAAAACCAGCACATCTGATCAGTGATGAGATTCCCTTCTTTATAAGTTTCGTTCAATTAAATCACCCATTCAAGTGATCAAATCATGTAAATTCAGAACGAAGACTGCACTTCAACTTTTACTTAAGATGATCCCTTTAATTGTACAAGGTTTTAAAATCTCATCAGAGCTTTCCATGTAGCTCTCTTAGGATCCTGCTTTATCACTATCTTCCAATCTCTTAGCAAAGCTTATTATTCAAGAGAGATCCACTTAAGCTGTTAAGCATGCACACATGCACAGAGCAGCAGGCATTAAAATAAACAGACAATCAATGCACGGACCGCTTCAACGTAGTCAAGGCTTCAATCCATTTAGGACAGCACAGAAGCCAAGGACAGAGCTAAATATTTCATTGGATTTTAGCAAGGCAACCTTCGGTGTCAAACAGTTTTTACTCACTTGGAACAAACTCACTCAGTATAGGACATGACCCCTTGGGGTGGAACATTTTTAAGTAGAGTCCATAAAATGTGGAGAGAGTGCAGGTGTATTTTTGCATTGTCTAGATTTCTTTTAGTGCTGCCAATAAATTCACATATCAATCGTTATAGTTATGGCATAAAACAGTGAACCTTAGGTTTACCCCTTTGTTTAAATTTCATGGTTCACATAATCAGCTTTCCTTTCAATCCCATGAAGTCACTTAACTCTAAATATAAAACGTGCCACTGAATAAACTAGACAAACCCTCTACCTAAGTGTGCTGACTAATCTCTGATTTAGAGAAGTCTCCTGATCTGTTTCCTAGCACATCTTAACTCATCACTCTTCAAAAAATGAATGCATCCCTATATAGCTATTTTGTGAGGGGATTTTTCTAGGAGGGAGGTGTGACTCAAATTTATTGTGGCGTCTCTACTCTCCTCAGTGGTTATGAATCAGCCTGAAGAGATAGTTGAGAAAGAGAAAGAGCCTGAAGGATAGTTGTCTGACACTTTGGCAGATTCTCGTTGACACTTTAGGTGTTTGAAAGCACAGACACCCTCTAAGTATTTAGACTTTCATGGAAGGGTCGTTACTACACCCATAATATAGATATTTTAGGCAGACATTTTAGCATGGCTGTGGTTTTTGCCTTTTTGTTATGTACTTAAGATGAAATCTTACTAAAACTTTTAAAACATTTTTATCAAGAATTATTACTTTTATAGTAAGTACTCTGATTTTTAAACTTTTTTTCTTGTATTCTACAGCCTTATTAAGTCCATACTAAAAAAATTAGTGATGGTTAAAGGTAAAATTGCTTATCTGCAATATTTTTTCCAAATTTTCACTTCTGCTCCCCCCTCACATCATCACAAGTCACTCCATACATTCTCAAAGAATTAATCTGCCATACCTGTTTACTTTATCACTTCCAACACTTATATCTTATCTCTTCATGCTACCTACTAATAGGCTATTATCTTCTGCTGTGTTTTTGTTGTATTGTTTTGCAAAGGAAGTCTCTACTTCAATTATACTTCTGGTTTACTTTATTATTAAATGATCTAAACTGCTTTATTGAGGAGAACTTAACCAGTGTTGCCAACTCCTTAGTAAGAGAAGTTGTTAGTCACTAGATCATCTGTCAGAATTCTCAAAAGAGAAGGGTAAACCCAAGGATAAAGGAACCCAAACGCATGACAGCCAGAGGTTTAGTCCATTTCTTTATTATTGAAACAGAAAATAACAACATAAAATTGCCAACGAGGGGGAAAACCTCCAATAACTAAAGTTATATATATATATATATATATATATATATATATATATATATATATATATATATATATATATATATATATATATATATATATATATATATATATATATATATATATATATACTAGCTACTTTTGATTCTTATAACAATGTGTTGCAAAAATAATGTGATATAGTTTTACTTGGAAAGTGTTTTCTCTAAAAATAGACTAAATCTTGTCTTCTGAAGCCAAGACTGTGCTTAAAATGTGTCATGATTTGACGATCATTTTGTCTAGGTTCCTATCTGTACAATGTTTTGCTTTTAGTGTTTCTGGCTTCTGCTAGGCACGATTTTCATTCCAAGCTACCAATTCTCACAAATCAGTTCATTTGCCACACCTTTTCACCTAATAATTTCCTGCACTAAAGATCTATAGAAGTTGCTACCCTCTTAAATCCTTGAACACCAATTACTATTAATACAAACTTCTTGTCCATTTTCCCCACATCAGAATCTCCATTTGTATTGTTTTATTAAAAAACTCCAGAAAAGGCCTTTCGATTTTAATTACTCCAGATTATTTGGTCTTCGTCCTGGTTTTAGATGAAAATACTGAAGTTATAGTTTAGCTCCAACTTTGGAATACCATTTTTAATAAACACAAGGCAAGGTTCCCCATTGCCTTTTATCAATTCTTCCAGTAGTGTAACTCCATGGATGTTTATAAATAGGTTTCACAAGCAAATAAACAACAACAATGTATATGCTGCCATTAGCTACTTTTATTTACAAAACCACAGGGAGAGCTGATCTTGAGTGCATGTGTAATTTAAGCACAATTGTCTCTTTCTTTCTTTACCATGGGAGATATATATTGATCTGATATTATATTTAAATTAAACTTGAGTTTTGATGTATTAATACCTCATACATGTAAAAACTTGAAATGGGGATTAACTAATATCTCAATTTCCAACTGCCAGTTTGTGAAAAAGCATATGTTTAGTGAAACTGCCCTGGTTGTATAGTGATGATGCGACTCATCAGTCCCAGACATTTACATTTTTGCATTCCAACATCTTTAAGCTGTGATACACAGGGCATTAACGACATCAGCGACTATATAAAATTTGCTAATGAGCCCCTGTGGTTCTCTCTGGGTGCATAAACAACCGCTCAGTTGAATCTAAGCAGAGCGCTGTTTTAATGGCATCGCTGATCACAATGCATCTTTCCCATATGTTGGCTTGGCAGATGGGGCAGGTTTGAGTGCTTTAAGTGCATGGCCCTACAAGATTCTCCTGTGAGGCCTCCGTGTCGCCTGAGAGTTCTAGTGGCTCTTTTAAAAATGGATGAGGGAGAGGCATATGCATCACAGCATGGTGGACCTCAACACATGTTCACTTGATGGGACAGCAACCAAACTCTAACAACCATAGCGTTCCAAAGAGGTCACTTGAGATCAGAAAAAGAATGATGAAGTCAAGCTTCCAAAATACCAAACCTGAAATGGAAAGTCCCCAGTGAAAGTGCAAATATCCCTAGTCAACATCAATCTCCAGACAGCATTTCTTATAAGTTATTTATTCACACTGTCCTTCTTGGGACACTTTTGCTTAATGGTATCCATAGAAAGCTTTCCCATGGACACTTTATTCCACATTAGGCTTTTTTTAACACAATATACAAAATAGTTCATCCACATACCTGTTCACCTCATCAGCTCCAGCACTACAACAATTCTTACCAGCTTTTGCTAAAAATGCAAAAAAAAAACTATAATATTTAATTCCATTGTTTCTATTTCCCTCCTTGCACTCTAAAATTGGAATTGTTTTTTTAAAGGAACTCCTGAATGGATTTTGACAGGTAAATAACTTTTTTTACCCAATTAAATAAGCATCTTCTCTTTGATTTAACTTGATTAAAGGGAAAATTCGACAGATGCAAAAGACCATTATAATCAATTCACCAGTCAAACAAGCAAGAAAGATTGGCCACCCAAGCTTTTAAAGGATAAAGCAGTTGATGCAGGGTCATGTGACCATTAAAATATGCCCACAGGTCAGCATGCTTTTTTAACAAGTATAACATTTCACAAATTGTAACAAGGTGCTTCCTTATCTACTTTAAATAGTTGTTTTAAATACAGTACCAGTGAGCTCAATCCTTGAACTCTGCAATCTTTTTGGTTGGGCATTTAGGCCCCAAATATTTGATCCAGCTAAACTTTGCATCAGAACGGAATCTGGCAACAAATCACAAAGGCTTCCGGTTCTAAGGTCATGTGACACGAGCATTTTTGTTTTATAAAAAAACTTTACAGCAGTATAGAAATCCATCAGAGCAAAATCTGGCAATGAACAATGAAGGATTTTAGTTCTGAGCTTTTTATTTTCAAATGCTACATAGTTCATTTGAAATTATTTAGTTTGGCATTGTAAACAAGAGATTACATAAGTACCTCTGATTTAAAGAGACATCCTTGTTATTCTTACCAAACTATTCAGTCAACAATTTTACAACAATGAGTTCTAACTACACTATAAAATTAAATAAACCCACACTGTACACACATTCTTTGTTTAACTGCCGAGCAAAGCTTTAGGGGGTTACTATTGAGATAATATAGCAGGGAACTTACCTGCTGAAATCTGTTTTTAAATGTATGTACTCTCCACAGTAACTTACTCAGCTCAGGTCTTCTCCCACAAAAGAGCCTTTGGAATGCAAATTTGTCACTATGTACGCAGTACAGCTGACGTTGAAAACGTGCCATACCGTCATCTCCTTTGTTGGTTCAACAGCACTGATTCAGCTAATAAAGCTACAATGCTTTGTCACCTGCTTTCTTTTCCCCAACAAAAAGGACAGCCTTCCTAACAAAGCCATTAAAAGAAGCCACTCATTTTGAATTTCCCTTGTGCATGACGTCTTTATGTAGCTCTTCAGTCATGTCTGGAGAGAAAACTACTTGCATAGCTGATGTCCAAGGTGACATTACAGGTCTAAATATATCCCTGGTGTCTTCATTGTCTGACTTTAATGAGATCTGGTTTAAAGATTAAAGTTTTAATTTGTTCTACAATGATGGCCTTTATAATGTGTAATGATGTGTAAAGACAAATATGATACATTGCTCAAAATATCTACAAATAGTATAATACATAAAAGTAAAATGTGGGGTTTATGTATGTAAATGAGATTGTAAAAATTGTATAAAGAGAGAAATGGTGGCTGAGCTCAACAAAGATTATGAATAATCTACTAACATCATGAAGCTCTAAGTGTCAAATGTAATTAATGTTTCATAAATAATTTAAGTTAGAAGGTACCCACACAAAGAACCCCAACCAATTTTGACTCCTTGAAGATTGCAAAGAATATCTAATATATAAGAGGACTAACTTCAAGGCATATCTATACAGTTCTTATTAACTCTGTCCTCACCATTCAGACACTTCCTTTCAAACTGTCTGTATATTTCCTGACAAAAAAATGAACAAAAACATTTTTTAAGTGTTTATTGAGAGTTTATTGTCTTATAAACATGTTCTGGATCATAAATTCTAGCACACTACCAGTATGTGTTTGAATACTTAAGTGCTCTGCTCAGTAGCATCACCGCAGGGTGTTGTTGAAAAAGTATGTGAAGTAATAACAGTCCTTCTACTGACCTTATATTTGCGCATTCCAGGGATTTTTGTCTGATTTAAACTGAAGAGCTTTTAAGACTCTAGCTGACATCACTGCATTTCAAACCTGAACTCTCTAGAAGTGTTGTAATTGATACACGGATGATTACTAGACCGTATAAATAATAATATTTAAAAGTAAGATCAAAATCCTAAATATCCCTAGATATATGCTAGTCTGATTTTTCCTTTAATAATAAACAGGAATTTGTGTTGCTTGGCCAATGTTAAAATACTACACATTAACTTTCATTTTTTTTAATGTAACATAAATCTTAAATTAAAAGAACATACGATGAAACTAAAACCCAAATAAATGAAAGGTAATCAAGACCTATGCTTAAATACACAAACAACAACTGCTTTTTTGAACAAGAATGAACAAGCTATTCTTTAGTTAAAATTTAACTTACTTACTCTGAGTTTATTTCAACATAGAAACATTATATTTCTAGGTTCTGATAATTCCATTTCTACACCTTTACAGACTTAAAAAGTACAAAAACAGAAATTAAACATAGACCACAGCCAACTATTGGGATGGCAAATCGATTATATATCAAACACTGATCAATTTTACAATAAAAATAAAACTTTTTAAATACATTACACTACATTTTTCTGTTTTATTAATATTGATTTGTTCAAGTCAAGGAGGACACCATGGTCTCCAGCAGCTCTACAAATTGTTTTATCCTATAGAGCAAAATTAAGATTATATTAAAAATAGCTTGGACTCACCTCAACCTGTTGACAGATCTGGATGAGTTTTGCCATTTGATTCTCCAGCTCACTGTTCCTCTTCACCAGATTTGTTAAGTTGTTCTCCAGAGTTTGCTGTTGGGATGATAAAAATAAAATTTTTAGACCATAGAGCCATTTAATTTTTCCTTCATTTATTTAATCCCACACAAATCCTCATAATATGTAAGTATCCCTTGAGAAATAATGATGATCTTGATCAAGAATGTCTACAACTGATTAAACTTTTGAGTGACAAAGACGGTTCCAATTTAGAATCCAATTTACATATTATAAAACTGGTTCATTTCTCAATGTCTTTGTATGCTATTTTAAATTTTATTGTATACTATTTATTTAACACTATCACAAATTCAAATAGCAATTATAGTTTTTTTTCTTCATGCTATATCTACTAAAATTACATACACTGAAAACTGAGATAAAGCTGTTGCTCCAGTGCCTCCAGTGTACTAAATGTTATTTCACATGATAATTAAAATATGTGTTTTTTTTCCTTTTACTTGGTTTGAAATTGCCTATTACATCCAAAGACTCTTGGATGTTTCATAAATACTGTTTAATCCTAATTTCATTATTTGCGTGCTTCATTTACAAAAAAAACACAAACGTTTTGATTTGTATTTTTTTTAAGTCTGATATTGCAATTTTTGCACATTTAACGGGACATAGTTTTAAAACACAAACAAGTTAAATAAAACCTAGGTACCCCGTATAATATATTCCCCTTGATCCAACAGAATCTGGAAATGCTTAAATAGCAACAAAAACACAGCTTTTTTTGGGGTACTGTGCATGAGAGGCATATGGTTAGACAACACCTTGAGACTAGCTTATATGCAGAAAATGTGATTATTTAGTTGTTGAAAAAATTCTGACAATGAAGTCACACTGATTTAACTTCAACCAAAACTATGTGCAAAGTGTTATATATATATATATATATATATATATATATATATATATATATATATATATATATATATATATATATATATATATATATATATATATATATATATATATATATATATATATGTTATTTTTAAATGTTGGGCATCTAGCTTTTATTGTCTATGTCTGATCATTACTGCATTCTTATTAACCAAATAATCTCTTGCCAGTACTTCGTATTTCAGATGTGTATTAAATGAGTTATACAAATTATATACAAAAAAAGAAAGAAAAAACATCTATGGCTTGATGCAGCTAATGACAAAAGAATGAATTTCTCTCCAGCCAATTTAATTTTAAAAATCTGGGAAATTCCTGGGAAAACATTTGACTTATTCAGATCAATGAAAATAAACATACTTGTCACTTTGAAGATTATCAACATACAATTTTGAGTTGTATCTGTAATACTGTTACAAATCCAAGTGTATTAAACATTCAGCTTAATAAGATTAATTGTGCATTTTGAGATATTTAAAATACATCAGAACTAAAATGTATGTATTAACAATATATTTCAATGTTCAACAACAAAAACAAAAAACAAAACAGTGAGCAGAGGAGTTAGTGTACAGTAGAGCCACATACAGTAAAAAGATGTTCCACAGAGATTCAACAAAGACGTATTAGCCTCAAAACAAGCAAGTAACAGCACATTAGTTCCACATCACAACCTCTAATCGTCACTAACGAGTAACTGTGCGCTCTGGGCTCAGACTTTCACGATGGGGGGAGGGTGTCCTAATTCATGAACACTTCTGTACTCATTGTAGAAACAGGTTTGTAGCAATAAAAAATTAAAAGGACTTTCAAGTTCAGAATTCCTTCTTTTCTTAGTTTCTGAAAAAAATTTCAAAAAACTGTACATAATGTATTAATATTTTGGACACTCTAAAAAACAAGTTTAAAATGTTATTTTTGTGTTGTGTGAGAGATGGAGAATTGTCTGATTAGTCACTAAAACACTAAAGTCACTAAAAAGTTTAAAAGATAAAGCAAGAAATCGTTATGACAACTCAAAGAGAATCATCCACCATGCTATACAGGCAGCTGGACGAAGTAATGACCCCAACAGAGGGAGAAAGGAAGCAAACATGGACACAATGCTCAGACGAACAGTTGATAATAATGACATGAGAAGAAGGAAATGAAGGCAGACTGAACAGCACGAGCGATGGGAACAGCTTCATCAGCAACACCGGCATACAAAAGCAAGATCAGAGCCTTTATGGTCTCGTGTTTTGAGTTATTTGTCTACTCATGCATATGTGATGCAGCTTGACCATGTCCACCTGCAAGTTCTGCGCCCTCCCATCAAAGGCCTGAAATGCCGTCTTGCACAAAGATTATAAAAGGCAGCCGGTGACTCACCGCGGCGCTTGTCTTTGATGCCTCCATAACCGCTTCAGAAACTCTGGCAGGGCTCACTTGAAAAGCCTATGAACACACAGACATACACACAGAGCCTTACTGGTCTGCTCCGCCGATGCAAGTATTAATGCCCAAGTATTCTGTCCGATGCCTGGACTTCAGCCTCTGTAGAGCTTTATCTCTCTCTCTCTCTCTTTGCTGCACAGATAAATGGGCCGGTGATAGACTGCGTTGTTCTGTACTCAGGGCTGTCCGCTTGCTCTACTTGTGGGCTTGTTGCATCAGGCAGTCGTAAGGGTGTTTATTTGGTGCGTCAGCATTTTAACATTCAAATTCACAGAAAAAGGACAGATGGGTCATTAATTAGAGGCTGAGGAGTTGAGGATGATTTATACATCAAAAACCAGTCTCCCTTCCTAGGAGACAGAAGACAAGCTAACGGGTGTGTGTGAGCTCTCTGGGCCCAATTGTAGAGTGGGAGACAGACAGAGAGATGGTAATAATAGGTAGAGGGAGGAAGGAAGGAAATGAAAGGGTGGATGGAAGGATGGGAAAGATGGAGAGAGAGGGACGGAAGAGAGGAGGGAAGAAAGAGAGCTATAAATGAATGCCAAGTTCCTAGATTATTTATCTAAACAATAAATGCTTTTATAGTCATTAAACGAATGTAAAGAAGAAAATGTTTCTTTTTACCAAAAAGGTATTGAATTATTATTATATTTTTTCAATGAACCTCAACCTTTAGATTAGGTTACATTATACGACAGTTGTGAACTTATGAATACACTTTTTTTCTTTTTTTTGCTAAATATATGTATATACATATACATATACAGAGTGATGCAAAAGGAATTCCACAACTTTGAAAATCGAGGACTCTGCAAAGAAGAAAAGCAGAGCTCAGCTCTTTCTGTTGTCGATTAAGGAAGCTCTGAAGTTTTTTTTAAGTACTCTTCACATTGATTAATTGCCCAAGGTTCCATTCATTTCTTTGATTAAATACAGATTTTGAAAGGCATTTTAATCCCTCCATTTTTTTATTAAATACAGTATATAAATATGCAGATTTTGGGGCTGATGTTATACAATTCTAGTTCAATTTTAGACATCCTTATTAGCATAATTTGCATTCAAATATATACTTGTTTCCCACAAAAATAGATTTTCAAGGTTTTTGAACTATGAATTTATTCCTTGTTATTGTTTCAGGAAGAACATAAATATGTCGGGCACATATATCCATAGAGCGGTGTATTCTCTGCTTTTTGTTTCACATGAAATGAGTTACAGTTAATTATTTTTATAAGAATTGAACGCAGATCTGTTCCCCTGTGATCCTCTTCTCCTCAGCCCAGTCAATGAAGTTGTTTGCGGTCATTTAATTTCAGCAGTTAATTCAGACAGATATAACAATTAAATACTATTAATCTTTAGTTGACATTTATCAAGATAGCAAATACTTTCTGTGTTTTGCTGAAGTTTTCAATAACCTAAATTGTAACCCAACAGTTTAAATATAAAAAAAATAATGAAAGTAATAAAAAATTACTCATAAATTAAAGTGTTGATTCAAACAATCAATTAATAACAGTTTGAACAACTCTGCATTGACTGAGGGGAGGATAGGAAAGAAAACATTTAAACACAACTAGCACCAGAGAACTGGCACCAGAGCACACCAGAATGCAAGTTGTGATAATAGGATCCAACTTTTTTTTTCTGCCTTTATAGGTCTATAGGAGTTAGATGTTGTTAATGATAAAAATAAATAATCACACTTTCTAATACTCAGCGAATAATTAGTCCGATTGCAGACTACTACAGAGGTTGTGAGTTTATACTTTAAGAATCTTCTTCAGTTTTTATTTTGGTCTTATTCCAAATGAAACACATGCTTAACGTAATGATTAAACAGCACTTAAATGCACAGAATGCCATTCAAATGAATATATGACATCCGTATGTCTAGTTGGCTCTACCAAAAATGCTTACAGTGAGATGAAATAAGGAAAGCAAACGAGTATTACACTGATGGTCTGCATTCAGGGAAATAGGTGAGGACTAAAAACTAGGCGAGGACTGAAAATGTACAATGGACACCACATGTACAGCTTTAACATAAACAAAAGACAAATTTGATGGTCCAGTTCAACTTTGAATTTGCTTTAATTTCATGTAGGATTTCCCAGAAAATGAAAGTCATTGAGGTCGCTCAAACATCCAAAATACTTTTAGGTGGTGGATGTGGATTTGAATTTGACAAATATTAACTCACAACTTAAAATGTTAAGTAAATCAATTTTTGCAGTTTATTTACACAAACCTGCTGACAACCAGAAGGTGAAACATGGAATTATGGGCATTATTCTTATTATTTAATTATTATTGAGCAAAATTGTATTTAACATGTTTTGTTAAATAAACATTGACTATTTGAAAAAATAGTTATGTATTTGAACTAAATAAACAGCATACTTGTAAGCTAAATCTGACGTAAAAGAAAGAACTTGGTAACTAACATATCTTCATTACAATTTACATTGTATTATTCTAATTTATATTTCATTAAGCAATTGTTCATATGTAACTAATGCTTTTTAACTAGTTAATCTTGATTTAATATTTATTTATGCTTAACTAGAGGGCTAATTGATACTTCTTAAAATGTATATTACTAGTCTGTTTAATATTTAACTAACTGATATCGATTAACATTATTATGAACCCATAAAAAAGAGATCATGAGTTTTAAGCTAGCAAGAAGAGACAGATTCAAAACATCAGTTAGAATACTGAAAGCAATTAACTTAATACATTTTAAAAAAGTGTAAATTTAGCTAGAAAAGAGTAGTCAAGGTAAGAGAAAAAGAAATGAACAAGAAAAAGGGGGAGAGGGAATGGGTGAAGATGCACAGTAGTGGCCTCAGGACTGAAGTGTGAACTGGGTCGAACAAGTCTGAAGCAACTCATTACAGCAGTCACTCGACCTCAAAGAAGAGAGAGAGGGAGAGAGAGGGAGGTAGAGTGAGGGATGTACAGAGAAGGTGAGGGAGGGAGAGAGAGAATGTAAGACCAAGAAAAGTGAGAGACAGCAATAAAGAGAGATTGAGCATTGAGAGTAAAATAAAGAGAGGGCGAGATAGTAAGACCAAGAAAGAGGTAGCAGGAGAAAGAGTGAGAGACAGGAATAGAAAGATATGCAGTATTGAGAGAGAGAGAGAGAGAGAGAGAGAAAGAGAGAGTGAAAGAGACAGGGCAATACCAAGAAACTGACTATTCAGAGTAAAAGAGAGAGAGAGAGAGAGAGAGAGAGAGAGAGAGAGAGATAGTGTAAGACCAATAAGCAAGTGAGAGACACCAAGATATAGATATATATATGAGACTAAATGAGAGAAATGATAGAGCTAATGTAATACCAAAAAAAGAGCACGTTAGAAACAGCAAGATAGATAGATAGATAGATAGATAGATAGATAGATAGATAGATAGATAGATAGATAGATAGATAGATAGATAGATAGATAGATAGATAGATAGATAGACAGACAGTATGCTTTGCCTAACCGCGCTGCATTTTAATGGGATCCTAAAGGTGCCATTAGTTTATACCAGTGGGTCCCAAATAGCGGGGGGCGCAAGGCTCCGTCAAGGTGGGCGCATTTGACCTTGGGGAACATGCTTTTTTATTTTTCAAATTTTTTTTATGTTCTAGAATAAAGTGCAATACCACTCCACTACATTAGGGGACAGTGGCGCTCTCATTGACAGAGTATGAAGTGTAGACAGGAAGTGTAGGGGGGTGCGACCGAAAATAATTGAGGAACACTGGTTTATACCTTCATGTATTTCTGTGGAGTCAATTACCAAAAAGAATCAAACTTTCTGACCAAATAAATCTGAATCAGCTCTAATTGTCTAAATGATGCATATGTATTATTGCTTAGACGATAGATTATCCCTCACCCAAAGGCAGGTTAAGATCTACAAGATATTTGCTGAGTTGGTGTTTGATGCAAACACTGTTGGTATTACACGCTTTAACAGGCATACACAGGATCCATTAAGTTCTAGGTCAAAGCGACAACAACTGCAACAACAAATCCTGAAACAGAATTACATCCAGAGGCAAGAAAACAGACTTCAAAGAGGCTGGGCTTAATTATTCTGTGATCATCTTCTCTTTTTGAGGGAACACAACACGGGATCAGAGCGATGACTCTAAACAACGGGCGGTTGAGTGAGTGCATGTGTCAGCACGCAGAGCCTGCTGGGAAATGTCGCTCACACCGGATACCAGCTCTCCCTAGAGAATAACAAAGTCTTTCTAATGAGAAGCCACTGCCGTTTCTTACCAGCCTCCGTTTTTCTAATTAATTAGATAGTCATTTAATTCTCCCTACATTACCCTTGTTTGAAGCTTGTCGAATACGCCCCCATCTCCATCAAAATGCAAGAAAAATCAATCACACAATGCTGTGTTTAAAGCTTTGACACATACTTAGCATGCCTTTGAATGCAAAACTAAATCTAAAAGCTAAAAACTAAAAGTGCTAGTTCTCTGCTTTTCACGCTTATGTTGTAAAAAAATTCATTTTTGATTGAAAGGCTGCTCTAAGACCACAAGCCAGTGTGAAGGTTAAAGGAGCGTGTGTCAAAGGAATGACTTGATCTCATGAGAAAGATTGTTCCCTTGAGTAATAATGTGCAAAGAAACTTACGCAGCATGTGCTTGAGATAATTACAGCCACCAAGGGCATTCAAAGAAAAGGAATTGCTCAGTTAGACAGTAATTCATTTGAATCAACTAGCAAAATTTCTGAGAGCAAAACAAAGGCACTTGTCAGTCTAGGTGACATTTTAGCTTTTCACTACCAAGAGACCAGGGGCTAGTTTCATTTATTTAATTGTATGAAAACAAAGTCAAAACTAAATCACATCAAAAACACAACTTTGCCGGGGAGTCGCTCCTCAGTCGCAGTAAAGCAGGGGAGTCCAAATTCAGCCTTGCAGGATCACAGTCCTGGATATTTCAGACGCAACCCTTTTCTACCTTTGAACTCCTCTGTACTTAAGGATCTGACAACCTGAATGATATAATGATTTTGACTTGATTGGAAGACATATGAGGGGCACAAATTTAAATCTTGCAAGTTAAGTAAACTACGTATAGAGTAGGACCAAATTTAATTTAAATATAGAACATAAATATATAAACATAAATATGGAACCAATTGGGTCAATTTTTCAACAAAACCTTGCACTTCGAAATACATTTTTATGGTTTCATTTTTTTGTTACTTTATCAATGTAGCCTTGCACTTGGTAACACAATTTTGTATTTAGATTTTTTTTATCATTTCTCAATTTAAAAAAGTTTTTGTAGAGAAAGAATGTACGTAGAACTGTGTCAATACAACCCAATAGATTTTATTGTGTGACAAATATATTATTTACCATGCTAAAATTGCAACAAAAGCCTTATTTCAAAGCTATCAAATGTGAATATTTACACTTGACCTTTACTTTCAGTGATCTCAGTGCTTCAAAAGATAATCACAAATCATTTTTCTTACTACTTAAGTAATAAGTAATTACTTAAGTAATTACTAATACTTGTGCTAAATCTGTATATACTACACCTTCAAAAATATTTGTGTCTTATAGCCTCTCTCAATTGCCCAAATTTCAATTGTATAAAAGGTGCTTTATATATTGAGAACAATGTTTCTAAAGCAATACGATTTTCGGATCCAACAAAATTATCTAGAACCAATTAGCAATCAATCAGTATTAGTAAAATAATCAGTTAATATTCAAAACTTGAATTTAGTCTATAATTCAAGCAAAACAATATTTGCCTTCTCTACACACCAACAAAAAAACTAAATAACAATAGCCAACAGGAATTTGGCATATAATCAGAACATAAATATTTTCAAACACTGCAAACGAAAAAAAAAAAAAATACTGAATTATGTTTTTGGTAAAAAAAAAAAAAAGATTCAACAAACATTTTTAAGCTCAGTCAACATGTCATAAGTTTGGCTTTAAGGATGTGAAAATGTCACCAATACATCACAAAGCAACAAACCCTTACCAATCACAGTTTAATAAAATAAATAATAATAAGAGCAAGAAAAGCAAGGAACACACTAACTTCAATCAGAGTGAGAACTCACTGCCACCACAGATACTCACCTCACCACAGTATGTACTTTTCAAATAAAATAGTGTAGTTTACATCTTAAGTTTATATTTCACACAAGGGTTGCACAATGGAAATCAAATGTTACAATTGCACTGGAGTCATCCAGGTGCATTGGGAGACTACCCCTCCAAAGATGTGCTGCTTGAGTGTCTAGAAAACAGCTCTATAAATGTCATGAATTATTATTATTACTTTATATCTAGAGAGTTTTTGGCAAGTGAAACTGCAGAGGTGTCCAACGTTTTAATAATCTCTAAGTCGGGAAATGTGTCTAGCTTTTTAAAAATGTGTTCTTTATTACACCCTTTACTCTGATCTTGCTGAAGACTCCATCATCAAATAAACACCTGCTAGATTGTTGGGTGTTAATAAATGTGGTGCACCAGACACACAAAACAATCATTTGTTACACTTAAAGCCTGTCATAAAACTGTCGGATTGAAATACAAACAGCTTCTGTGTTCAGCCCATTATCTCCTCGCAAATGCCTACAAGGCGGATATTGATGGCTGCTTGAAAGATGAACAAGAAGGTCACAGCTAATGGCTGCTCTGGAGCAGGAGTGAACTCTGGGTCACTGCAGTTGAGGTCACGGTGGGAAAAAAAATGCAAAGCCGACAAAACTACATGAAAAAATGCACTACAGAGACTGTTGCACACAAAGCTTAATCCCTGATGATCTTGAAGTCTCATAATCCATACAAAGGTTTTGGTTTATTTATAGGTACAAAAGTTCTCAGTACTTTTGGAAAAGTTAAGTCTCCAGTTGACTTTGAACTACATTTGAACTCAACCTTGAATGCTCTCTACTGTCATAGTGTGAGACAAGTCACAAGAAAAATGAAATAAACCTTATCAACACAGGCAAGGCATTAGCATTCTAGTTTAAAAAAAAAAAATACTTCTTAGCATCTACGGTAACTGATTCATCCAGTATGCCTTGGGCTCCAGATTTATAAGCCTACACCTAAAAGTTCACCTTGGAACACAACATATTTGGTTGTAGCTTGGAAAACATTTCCCAGGTGCACTACTTATATCACCATCTAGGAATGCTATCCCCTGCCTCCAGACTCTCATTAGACAGTGAAAAGTGGTGTTATGAATTCAAGGTGAAAGAGGGAGGGCCAATGAAGAGGTGTAGAGAAAGACAGGACTGTTGAGCACTCAGCATAATAGGCTACCAATTTTGTGTTCAGAAAAACACAGAGCAGTTGCTATGGGTTGGTTGATGTACTCTAGAGGCATTGTGGATTGGGTTTTGAGGTTAGAGAACTAAACATTTCTTAACTTCTAATCCAAAGCATGCTTAAATTTTGGCTAACAACCAAATTGTTTCAGGTCACTTTGATCAATTTAATTTCATATTAAATCAATCATTTACATCTTGTAAGATTCCTATGGGGTAGAAAGGAAAATGTCTATGGGTTACATAGAGGTCATGAAAGGGGTATATGAATGGTGTGTTCAAATAAATCTGCATGTTGAGGTGTTGGAAAAGGAGTAAAACTACGTTTGAGCTGGGTTTAATTATGGGTTTAATGGTCTAAATTCCAATGATCAGTCACTCTATATATAAATAAATTAATGTCACTCATTTTATAGTTTCAAATGCTACATGTTGACAAAATTGTGGAATCTTATAACTAGCTAAGTCTAACTATACTTTTGAGAGGACAATTTATAAGTCAATTTATAGTCAAGTTATTTATGATGGTAACACAGTACCAAAAAGCAAAAAAAAAAAAAAAAAAAACTAACAAGCAATTTATAAGACAATTTATAAGATAGAACATTCAAAACAAAATAGGAGTGTTTTCTCGTACTTAACAAATTGTCTTTAAGGTGCATGATGAGAATGATATCAGGCATGCTTTTCTTTTTTTGGGAAATCTAATACCCTATTTTCATTCTGTGACCTCTGTTTAAAATCACATTCTCCAGGTGTTATGAATCTGGCTTGAAAGTGTATTATTTCAACCATACTCTAATGCTACGCATTTATTAAAGAAATTTTGTTTTTTGTGTTCAGTCACCAATTTTTAATACTTACGAAAAGTGAATAAAATGAGGCATCACAACATGTATGACATCACCTGCCCATGTTTTGATTTACAATGAACTTAAAAATGTAGAACTTTTGTTTTATTGGATTTTTAGAAATGCACTGTAGAATTCAATTCCAGCATTTGACAAATGTAGATCTAATCTTTTCTATATAAAAAATAATATCTTTTATTTTTTCAATCTCATTCTAAATCTTACGGTCCATAATCCAGGACCTTAAAAAGGGACATTATCAAAACAACCGTGCCGTTCCATAATGGCTATCTGTAAATCCATATATAAGCAATACCGAGATAAATAACTTGAATGAAAAGCATGAAAAAACTAGTCAATCTCTGTTAAGAAAAAAATGGTGGGATGGCATGTGCATGGACTTGCCAATTTTGTATGAGTCACAGGCTTTTGCTTTCAATCAAGGCTCATTCTCACTTGACTTTCTGCATTCAGTCCATCTCTGTAACTGTTCGTTGAGTTTATACAGTAAGAGAATATTTACCAAGAATCAGTGCGCAACTGGGACAAGTTCTGGCAGTGCAGTACACGGAATAAAAAATATTGTATTTCTACTCTGCCTCATGATGCATTTATCTGCTATCACATTAGACGAATGGCTGTCTATTGACTGAAGGGGAATAGATAAGGGCAAGTGGTGAACAACCCTTCCAATGAAGTAGGCTATTAGCTTCCCTAGGTATTATGGGGCAAGATGAATTAACACATTATGCAAACACATTAAATTGTAATATTGATCTCAGACCGTCTACTTCGAAATGCAAGTAATTTTGTCAAATCTAAATCCATTGTTGTCTGAAAGTTTTCAAGCCAAATATATATATATATATATATATATATATATATATATATATATATATATATATATATATATATATGGTCATATATCACTCAGATAAGTGACATAAATTTGATTAAAGTAGGCTAGTTTTACAAGATTAAAGCTCTGTCATTAACATTACACAAAGTGCATGCATATTACATGGATTGGTTTAATTACATATTCTCATAATTGTATATGTTTACAAACCAAACAGAGCTCTTAGGTGATTAGGTTCAACTCAGTTAAAACTACCACGCATTTGCTTCAAACAGGGACAGTCTGCTTTCAGTTACTATGCTGCAGGCAGCTGGAAGAGGACCTAAAGCTTTAGTCTTATTTAAACCCAGACTAACAACTCATCTATTTAAAAGTGTGTTTGCTTCATAACAATTATTTATGATGGTAACACAGTACCAAAAAGTAAAAAAAAAAAAACAAAAAAAAAACTAACAAGCAAGCAAACAAACAGAAAAACAAATAAACAGATGACAGAGTTTCTAATTGAAATATGCATATGTGTTATCAATGGAAACAAAACTAATGTTTGATACAACTGAGAATTTTGGAAGAGTACATCTGAATCCACATGAAGATCTCAAATCTTGATTCATATAACAGTGGAAGAAGAGGGAGCATGTTTCATTCCTGACAGGGAACAATAGAAGCTTGATGCTAGTTGGAATCAGACTTTAGATTACAGTTCTGAAGAAGCATTTTGATTTTGCTAAGGTGCTTTATCTCAGGATGTTTGCCATTCAATATCACCAGCCACATCAATCATCCATCTGGAATTTTGTGCACAATTTTGCATTTGTTACAGAAAAATCACAGTGACTGCTTTCCACATGAGGGTATTATTGTGATATGGTAATTACAGTGGAACATTCCACAACTTTCACTGTAGGTTGAGAAGTATCTGTGGATTATCTTCCATAAAAGTGCTTTAGTTAAGGTTAAACAATAATGAGATAAAAAAAATGAAGTAGCAATAGCCCTTAAAGATCTGAATGCTCTTCTAAATCTTTTAAATATTCTAAAGTAATCACAGTACAGTAGCGATATTCTTTTTTGGACTCTGTGGCCTGCAGAAATCTCACCGACTTCACACAGGCAAAACTTCTCAGAAGTGTAAACATGTTTTCAAAGGCTCATAAAAAGGAGTGTTGACGCCAAGAGTGACAAGTGCTGCTTTCATAGAGGGTTCATAGCAAAGACACGGCCTAGTTCTCAAACCACAGGAGACCGATGGGCATTTGAGATGCACAACAGGGACAAGTGTAGCTTCACAGCAGCCACAAAAAAACGATATAAGTGTATCACTGCTCCAAACCACAATTCTCAGCATCTAATTGACTACATAACAATGAAACGCTTGTTTAATTTCCCTTTGAAAACTGTGGATGGTGGTTTAGGATCCATGCAAGTCTTTCTGAGATTCTGTGAGATATGGTTGACAAAAACATAACTGCAGTAAAGATTAAAAACATTCAGTTTGAGTTTTATATCTGAAAGTGAACTGTGTATAGAGTTATTGCTTATTAAAAGAAAGAGTTGACTTGTTGAAATGGATCATCCATCAAAACAAATCTTTTTTTCTGATGACATACTCTAACACTAACCCCTCCCCATTACAACTGGTTTTCCACACACCTTGTAAAAGTGCCGCCCTATTTAGAATTTAAGTGGTAATCTTTTAGGGGACTTATGATCATCACTGCAAACTGCTGGAATAACTGTGCAACAAGATGGAAGAACAGTGCTGTGTTTTCTCTATGTATTATAAATGATTGCCCTCTTCACATTGTATGCAGTATCCTATCTCAACAGATTGGGTCTAACACAAATCACAAACATGAAAGAGCAGCAAATATTGGGGAAATAGGTAAAGTTAAATACTTATTATAAGATAAGGAAGGTTTGAAATTTGATTAAAAAAAAGTCAAGAGAAGAAAAAAAATCAAGATGGTGTTTAAATCACTTTAAGAAACATTAAAATCTAATTTACAACGAAAAAAGTATGGTAAGTCCATGATGTGTTTTATTATCTCTTTCAAAATGTCACCAAATCTTTAAAAAACAACAACACATTCCTCTCATTTTGGTGTTCTTCATTTGCCAATATTTTTAGACATAACACAAGAAGGAACCTTTCAAACAGAACAGAATTGAACAGAACGGAATGAAACAAAACAGAACAGAAGTGAAGTGGATTGGGAAGGGAACAGAAGTGAACAGAACAGAACACAATTGAACTGAACTAATACATTCTGGAAAATAGGAAGGCCACTATCTGACATTGCATTGCTTTATAGAGGGGAAATTAGAAAGCGGCGATTATTAGTCTTCCACAAATTATTTTTTTCTCCAAGAACTATTAGCTTGTAGGACAACAAGTTTAACCCAAGATTCAAGATAAACAAGGTGAATGATGTGAAGTCAGGCTTGCACTGTCTATCAAATATGACTCCACAAAGCATGATAATGTTGCTCTCAGACATGTCTGGAAAAGGCCAGACGCACATAACTCTGAAAAAAGAATGAAAAGTCAGTCTGGGACAGACAACGTATCTCTGTTTGCAGACATGTTAAAAGTATGAAATGACTAGGATTTATAGCCAATGCTAATTTACAAAATGATTTAAAACATGTTTTATGAGAACAGAAATATATTTGACCAGCAAAATACTGTCTGTGGAAACGAAAATTAATATAGATGTATAACAAGGTTCAGTCTACATTACCATATATAAAACTCATTATGAAAAGTTTCCTGAAAAAAAAAAACAATGCCTGCTTTTAGAACCTCTGAGGAATTTGTACATTTGTGTTGTTCTCATTTTTAAAGAATATTTTTAACCAGAAATTATAATGGCACAAATGATCTGTCACAATAAAAGGTTTTAAAATTTTACCAATTTTCAGTTTAGCATTGGCATTTCCATTATATAAGAGTGAAATGTGATTTCTTGGACTAATTAAGCTTCCTCCATCTCTTTCAAAGTGAAGGTGCCTTTCCCTAGTCTCTGATAAGATCCAAGCAGTTTGTGCTGCTCATCGACTCACTGGCTGAACCACAGATAAGCTGAAACGGGACAATAAGTGACCGGGGTCTTGTCATAATCAGGGAGTGTCCCAGGGCAGAAGGAGACTCGGGATCATTTATAGGATGAGAAACGAGGAACAAGATCTTGAAAACACTGAAAACATGCTCATAGTCTCACGCTCTTTGCTCGTGTTCTTTTCAAGGACAGCCGGTGTTCTTGGCAGCTGGACAACGTGCTTCATCCAAGCAGGATGAGCTGGAATGTCCACAGGCTTTTCTGATTCAGAAACTCTGCAGGAAATTCTTGACTTGGTCTGTCCTGTGACATTCTAACTCTTTGGCAGAAATGCTTCAAGCATCCTGTGCAGAAATAATGGATGACCTACGTCATCTCAAACCAGTACAGCTGGGATCAGAAAAGCTCGTAAAAAAAGGATTGGAAACGAATTAAAGCATTCTAATAATCTAGGTAAAATGATGTAAAAGGAAGGATTGGAAATTAGTTTTTTTTATAAAAAGAAAAGTATGAGAAACCACATTAGATCCTGGAAACATTAGCCAACTATATGGGTGGAATGCAGATAAATAGACCACATGAAGGTCTGTACAAACTAACTCTCTCAGGAGACCACAGTGAGGTATTGAGTAAAGAAAAAAAGAAAAAAAAACACACTTAAAAGTGAGCATTCTGAGAGGAAAACACCCAAATCCTGAGCAAACTTCAGAAGAATGCAGCATAAAAAGTGTTTAACTTAAAAACTGGTTTAACTTAACATTTTATAAATGGTTTTGATTATATTTAGCAGTATTTAAGGGCCCTGCTTGAATTCAAACAACAAAATAGTACAGATATTTTTGATGGTTACTTCAAACAGATCATAAATCTAATACATTAAACAGAATTAAAGGTCAAAATCAATTGTACTAATTATGTGATACTTTATTGCTTCCATTGATGAAATTACAGGAATTTGTAAGTATATAAAGAAGTGCATGTTTCAATTCTCAAACCAAATTAATCTTTTTCCTTAGTTTCCTGGTATTGTTTTCATAAGGCGTCACGGTGGCGCAGTGGGTAGCACGTTCGTCTCACAGCAAGAATGTCACTGGTTCTAGACTCGGCTGGGGCAGGTGGCATTTCTGTGTGGAGTTTGCATGTTCTCCCCGTGATTGCGTGGGTTTTCTCCGGGTGCTCTGGTTTCCCCACGAGTCCAAAGACATGCAGTATAAGTGAATTGAGTAAGAACGATTGCCCATAGTGTTAAAAGTGTGAATGAGTGTGTGTGTGTGAATGTTTCCCAGGGATGGGTGTGGCTGGAAGGGCATCTGCTTCGTGAAACATATGTTGGCGGTTCATTCCGCTGTGGCGACCCCGAAAGGGAAGAAAGCCGACATGAAAATGAATGAATGTTTTCATAAAAGGCACAGAAAGCTAAAAAAAGTAAAATAAATTATAAGGTGCACACAAAGCTGCTTTTCACAAAGAGGAAGCTTTTAAGTCAAAGAAGGGGCTTGTTTTCAAGAGTTGTGGTTGAAATAATAATTATTCAGAAATTTTTCAGAAACATTTAATTTATTAACAAACAAATAATTTATTAAAACATTTAATATATATTTTTTTGTTTTAGTAAAACAAAGCAAAAAAAACTTTTAGGGTGGAAAGATGGCGCAGTGGTGGAGTTGGTTGTGCTGTAACTGGAAGGTTGTCTGTTCGACCCCCTCCAGGTCCATCCTGCTATTGTGGCCCTGGGCAAACTAGCTTTATAAAGTCAGTCTTACATCCAAGTAAAAACCCATATGTGAGCACTGTTTTGTAAAAAGGCAGAAAGACAAGTAAGCTTAGAGTGAGCTACACATCGAAGGATGCCATTCTAAAGCGAAGCAGCTTGAGACAAACTCTGAGTACTTTGAAGTCCCTTACTTTTATAAGAAATCAACATAGAACATAAGTTCAAGACTCTACATGCACTTCTAATACAAAATCCCCTTTCAAAGAGACGTAAGACTGAGAGGAATAATCTCCAAAAACCAGATCCAGTACAGCCTTTAATCCCACTTTCTGAGTATTACTGATATTGTCCATCAAGTACAGAGCTAGAAGAAGATATGAGGTGTTTTATACTTTTATACAATGCAGAAAACAGCTCATCAGCCATCTGCACTCAGGAAACCTCTGAATCTAGACAGAAAACTGGTGGAGAAGAAGCAAGTTCTCAATGTAAGGCTGATAACTCCACTTCACTGTTCTTAAAAGCTTTTCAGCATTAATTGTGTATAGGCAGAGCAAAGTTCAAAGCAGTTTAATGACAAGCTTCTATATTTACCCCTCCTTGTCTGTCACTATATCCTTTCACAGCTTGCTCCATCATTACACACAATTTCTGCACGCAATCATGTGCCAGGTAGCAACACACTTGTACTGCAGAGAGGAAGAGAGAGAGAGAGAGGAAGAGAGAGGGAGAGAGAGAGAGAGAGAGAGAGAGAGAGAGAGAGAGAGAGAGAATAATATGCCTCCATACAGAAACAACCTGCACTTTGCTTCTCACGCAGCTGCAGAACACTGGCTTGCCTCCAGACAGCTGGGAGAAAAAAAGAAAAGAGGTGTGTTCCAAAATCTAAAAGTAGCAGCAAACACCCTTTCAGCTTTTTTATGTAATATGGTAACCCGTGTTGCACTAAACAAACTCTTAAACTCTTTACAGCAATACAAGTTCGGGTATCCTTCAAATTTGAATAGATTTTTATACTAAACATTCTCCCATAAACAAGAGTAGATTCATCTAGCGAGCGTATGCATTTTAAACACGTAGGGCTGATTTGATGAAAAAAGGGCCTAAAACTATTCTTCTATTTGAGTGTTCATTTGACACATAAATGTGCTCAAGATCTTAAATGGTAATATACATGAATAAATATGCAGTTATTTATTTAAGATGATTTGGGCAATTTAAAAAGAATCTGAAATCTCAAAATCCTGATCAGTAACATAATTCTATCAGTTCAATTAAATATGAAAAATTACTATGATCCATTGATGTACATTTATAATTATTTAGATTACATTATGTTATTACAACATTATTACAATTTTTGTTTACTATTGAAAATATGTTTTGTCCATGTATAATTAAAACTAGGATTTTTTTTCAAAACAAACATCTAACTAGTTGCTAGGTATTTAGTGAACAGTTGTCTTAAACTGAATTTTTACATTAATTTTGTTGCATTTAAGATTTTTATTACACCCAGGGATTCTTTCAGAGTTGCATTTTCACACACTTCAATTTACTTTGCAATGTACATTTCAGAGTTACATTTTATTTTGTTTGCTGAAGTGTTAAGAATGGCGTACCTTGGACAAGTCAAAACGCTTTCAAATTTGTTGTCCATGTGGCATGTTACAATGACAAAAACACCTAGTACTACTAAAATATAAAATATCTAGTAATTCATTATTTACCGGTATTGTTGTGACCCCTAATACATGCCAAGTTTCAATAACCTAAATATTTGTCTTGCTTTCATACTGTATTTTGCTCTATTAAATTATTTTACGTTGTTCTATTAAATTATTGTTAGTAAAACTATGTTTAATCTAACAAGATTCACAAGAAACAAGCAGTATATTAGCTACTCAAGCTAATCCAGCATATAAACAGTCTACAAACATCAGCATCCACACAGAGCAGGTGGCTTCTCAGACCCAGAGCTCTCCTCATGACAGACGGCTAAGTTCTCATTATCTATTTCAACAACCTTGCATTGGGATACTAAGGCTAAATCTGTGAAGTGTAAAAGTGGGGGTATGTACATTTGTGGCCAAACTTTGGCCAAACCAAAACATAAACTTTGTTTAAAAGACAGATGTGGGCACTAGAAGTTTAGGAAAGTGCTTGAGTTTGGAGTCTTTCTTTTTGGTTAATCAGCCGGATGTGATACTAATATTTCCAGTGGAAAAGAAATGTTTAGGCATGATTTAGTTAACTTTAAAAACCTAATCCAAACAGTCAGAAAAAAGTACATTTACTTCATACAGAATACTGTGGAAAAGCCACTGAACCCACACAGAGTGTAGCTGTACTTTTACAAAAAAGTTGGTGGAAAAGCAGCGCTTGTTTTGGTGATTTCAAATCTTCATAGGGATACCAAATTTAAGCAAATTTGAAAAAGAGTGAAAGTGACCAGTCGGTCAGATATGGAGTGACCCATACCTGGAATTTGTGCTGTGCATTTAAGCCATCAAGTGTTTACACACAGCAGTGAACAAACACACCTTGAACACACATCCGGAGCAGTTTATATACCAAGATAAGTAACTTATATAATTGTTTTTTATGTAATGCAGCAGGATTAGCTGCTAAAAGTAACCTAAATACATCCAACAATGTATTGCTAAGTAAAAAAGGTTAGTCACATAGGTTTCCTTTCATTTAAAAACATAATTATAATACTGCCAAAACATATTTTTGTATATAAAACTATACTTTCAAATTGTTAATCCGTCTTTTTTTTGTTCTCAGCCTTTTAAAAGAGCACTTCCTAAGCAACACAACACTTTATAATACAAGTGAAAAACTGGCTCCTCCACTATCACTGCTGAACACCTTGGGCTAAATGACAGGCAAAACAGGGCAGCAGTAGGGGAATTTAAGGTGAAAGAAAGCCTAGCTGAAATTAAGCCCATTTCCAGCTGATGTGCCCTTTCGGCTTTAAAAAGGTCTTTTAGGAGCGTTTTGAAAATGATTCCAGTGGTCTACTCATGGCTCACTGAATGCTGCGCTATTGAGCAAGATGGTTTCTGCTGAGCTGGTCTCAAATGAGAGAAGATAGACGGCCTCCCTAAGGAGCTTAAAGTAAGAGTTCCAACCAGAAAAGGGGTTCGAACTGTTATCAAAACTGACAACTTGCAACTTTTGAAAAAACGTTACGCTTTTAACAGAAACTTTTCTTTTCAAATTTTAGTTGGTTTTTACAGTCAGACTCTGAACTCTCTTTAAGAGCACCGTCATGGTAAATGCCAGTGGCGTTTGGTTTATGTTACTCATGATGACATTCATGAGACGCGCGAGATCGATAGAGGGATGGAAGATGCATGCTGAATGCACTGGGCAGTGCAAGGCTAAACATAATATTTGTCTTGGCTCATTTCTGCTGCTGTTTAGAAGTGAAGAGTGCGTGAAGAGGTGCTGATGAGGTTTTAAAAGAATGCCAGCTCATTAGCTCTTTGGAGTGCAGCACACGGAATTGAACAGCATGACTGAAGCGCCTGCTTTACTGTCAATTAGCTGCCTGAAACAAAGCTCTCAGAGTCAACCATGAAAATATAATTATCAAACAGCTTACTTTCTACTTCACTTTCTTATATTAGGCTCCTTTTCGTATAGTGTAATAAAAAATGATATAACAATCCTGTATAAAAGTCTAATAATAGAGCTTAGAATTTCAACTGTTTATTATAACTGTAACATCTATTGTTCTACAGACAGATTTTATCTTCTATGTTTGTTGTTTACGGCTAGTCAATGCACTTGAACAATATGGTCACTCTTCACAATATATATATATTTTTTAGTGTTGTTGTAGCTATTATTATTACTATTCCTTAATAGTAGAAACAGAAAAAATTACAATATTTACTTTTTTATTCATCAGCGGTGTCTTGAGTCATCCTAGAGTCAAAATATTTGTAACCAATCAGCTATCTATAAGCTTCAAATTTCATACCACCCATTTAAGTAACAAGCAAGTTGATAAACCATGGCTTGGCTATCAATAAAAAAAGTGTCAAATCTGCAGTTATTGAGGAGCAATGGCAGAGCATACCTAAAAATGTGAAGCTCTTTGAATCATCATCATCCACCATGAAGCTTTCATACAAACAAGGACTTCTCGTTTTCCTTGAGCCGGAAAAGGCTTAAAAGTTTTAACCGCTGAGCCTTGACAACGTCTTTGCTCTTTACCTTCTAGTCTCTCTCTCTCTCTCTCTCTCTCTCTCTCTCTCTCTCAGTGTGGATTGGAAGTTCAAAGTCAGTCAGGTTCAAAGCTTCTGGAGGGGAACTTTCAAATAGCTTCTGCAGTGTAGATACAAGCCTCAATCGCAGACGCTTTACATTAAAAGTGCATACGAGTGCATTTTAGACTTGCCATCTTATTTTAACCATAGCAAAAAATTTAAAGGGAATATGATACAGCTGTTTTATGTAAAGTGGTTAAAATACATCTACTGCAAAACAGGTAATTACAGCAAGTGCATTCCAGTGGGTAATTCAAAACCGAGGTAATCCTCCAATGGGATTTTATGAGGAAATTAAATGTCGATCTGTATGCTGTAACCTTTGCATACCACCAGCCACTTATTCTGTTTCACTACTCAGTGACCAATGGACAAAAGCAGAGCAACTTTCTCAGATATTGACTTTCAGTAACTGTACAATGAATATCATCTAACACAATCAAGGTTGTTTCAGCAGAGAAGAGACAAACTCTTTTCTTCAAAATATATAAAAACACATGGGGAGAGCCAATGCTGGGAATGTTCTTTGTGAGAACCAGTGTGAACAAAAGGGGTTAAGCAGAATGCAAGATCACAGGGAGATCGCATGTGCCCTCTCTGTTCGCTATTATAATGCTGATGCAGGAGTCAATAGTGGCCTATTCACAGGACTGAGACTATTGAGGTCTCTATGGAGTATCATATTTACAAAACCGACCCATGAGAACTCAACAAGTGACCTTAAACTGTTCTTTCCTTGTAATTTGATCCTTGTAGAAATAACCTCTAAAGGAGTCACGCTTAAATAAATGCTCCGGATGTTATTCTGGCCTAACCCAGCTGCACATGATTATACAGAGCGCAAAAGCATTCACAGCCGCTCTGTAGTTCTGTTCTTCTCTTCTGTATTTAGCCCTGATTCAGCAATCAGGCTCTTTGTAACGGGTCAGCATTGCGTTTCAGTTGTGAACAGAGAATGGCTTTAGGGACTGCAGACTCATCTAATATGATAATGAGTCCGGCTCAAAGAAACAGCTGGATGGTTCTGGCTGCTATGTGTGCAGCACTCTAGTATGAAAACAGACAAATATCCCACAGAGTGAGGTAATGCTTATTGAATGAACTTGATTACTAATGAGAACAATGTGGCAATTGTTGCAAAGTGTGAACCAGAACAACAACATCATTGACATCAGCTATTTTGCTCAAATTGTCAAACAAAGACACTTTATATTGGGAATGCCAGGAAGGTGTGTAAACATTAAATGACTGATTACATGCTATTGGTTTTACACATTCCAAAAGAATCATTCCCTGGTACACCATCAGGTCTACAATTGGTTTGTAGACTACCAATCTGACAAATTTTTAATGGTCCTCAATGGCATTTTTAGAAGCAGATTTCCCTGTGTTAACTGCAATTTTTTCTAGATTAGAGGATAATCTGGGAATTTGGGTATATATTATATTAGCTTTTTTTATTTTGGGAAAAATAAATACACAGGGGGTCATGCTGTACTTTTATTAAATAATTTGATAAAAATAAATTTATGTCACAAAATGTTTTGTTGGGTAATACAGAGAGGGCATTATGGTGGCGCAGTGGGTAGCACGGTCATCTCACAGCAAGAAGTTTGCTCGTTCGAGTCTCGGCTGGGTCAGCTAGCATTTTTGTGTGGGGTTTGCATGATCTGTGGTTTACTCCGGGTGCTCCGGGTTCCCCCAGTGGTCCAAAGACATGTGGTACAGGTGAATTGGGTTAACACAATTGTCCATAGTGTATGAATGTGAATGAACAAATGTGTGCGGATGTTTCCCAGTGATGGGTTGTGGCTGGAAAGGCATCCACTGCATAAAACATATGCCAGATAAGTTGGCAGATAAGTCCGCTGTGGCAACCCCAAAAAGTACAAAGCCAACAAGAAGAAGGGTGGTGTACAGATAAAATATAGCATAATTTCAAGGGAGACATTGTGAGTCTTGGAACTCACAGTTATGTTTTGGGGGATTTTTCAGGCTAAAAGCTCAATTTTGATTAAAAAGAGTTGAGGACAAATGAAAATAAAACATTTGTATAACCAGCATGGTCAGGTCAAAATTGCGTGCATGAAATTTCAGAATAAAATCATACAGCTGCCGTATTTAATAAGCCTCCTAAACATTTGGTGAATAAAATGAGTTTAATCTGAGTTATTTTTGACTAAAAGAGACATTCACGTTTCCCACATCATCAAAACTCATCAATATTTAAAAAGAGAAGACTTGTAATAAGAATAAGGCATAGCACTGACCTTGAGCTTGTCGAAACGATCACTGAGCGAGGTGACCTGATGCTCCCGATGCCTTCCCACCAGCTTGCAGAGAGCGCATATCAGCTGGTCATCTACCACACAGTACATATTCACCTTTTCATTCTCATGCTCCAGGCAGGCCAGGCCCCGCAGCTGTGCATCCGCCACTGGCTCCACCAGTCGATGGCTTGTAAAGGGCTTCTTATTGGGGTGTGTGGCACGTAGGCATCGGTCGCAGTACGACACCTCGCATGTCACACAGGTCTTGACAGCCTCACGAGGTGGCTCCTGGTCGCAGAACTGGCAGGCGACCCGTTCAAGGGACATGGCACTGCTGGCGGGGCTGCCCCTCGCGCTCCCGCCAAGCGTGGTGCTGTAGGGCCGAGGTCTGCGACTCTCGTTGGGGGAGTTTGGCCCACTAATGGAGGCCTTCTGGAAGCGGTCAATGATGTTCTGCAGTGTCACATTGCGCTTCAGGCCCTCCAGGCCGCGCTGGTTGAGCGTGATGACGTAGCGGCAAGTAGGGCACTGGAAGGCAGAAATGGACTCGAGCGGTTTGGTGCTCGAGCAGTGTGAGACCAAGATGCGATGAGCACAGTTGAAGCACAGACTGTGGGCGCAGGGGAGCAGGAGCGGGTCCTCAAATAGTTCCAGACAGATCGGACACGTCAGCTCGGACTCCAGTGTTTCCATCTTCAGTCGAACCGATCTAAAGGTGACATCAAATCCCACAGAAGCTGGTCAGTCACCTGTGCAGCGGACAGCTATGGGTTAGTGGCAAGCAGTTTTAGTATTGCCAAAGCAGCAAACGTAAGATATACAGCTCAAAACTAAACTGTAGAAAAACAAAGTAACTAACTAATAAACAAACAAACAAAAACAAACTAATTAATGTGCAAGCAAAAACATAAAATAAGCAAGCAAACAAACAAACAAATATATAGCAGTAGCAAACATACACAAAAAGGTACAAAAATGGTAGTTTGTTTAAAAGTACATGCTAAACTGTACACTATTATGACAATAATAACTACTAAAAATATTGTTTTTGTGTAAGATTTGTGTACCATCAAATCTGTTGTTTCAAATAATTAAAAAAATTTATCAAAAAATAAATTTACTGGGTCGGTAACTATATGACATTTTTATTAGTTCATTTAAAAACTCTTCAACTTTAACTTGCAGTATAATTGAAGCGGAATAACAGTGTATATATGCATTTTTAAAGTGTCAAATAATGTTATCAAACTCAAAAGTATATAAAGTAAATAGATATCAATATAGTAAACTTTGATTTTTTTTCATTCAGATTCAAATTCAGAAAAAAAACGGATCTAAAAAATATGAAAGCTCATTGCTCCCACACATTTTGTTCATGCTAATTTGTCATTATAATGAGATATAAAACCAATACATTATGTAGTTTTTAAGAATTCATTATGTAATTCTTACGAGATCATTATATCGTTTTAATGAGATTATTATGCTGCTTTTTTACAACATAGTTATCTCATAAAAACTTAAGAATCTCAAATAAACATATGCCATAATAACATGATATTTTCTTGTAAAAACAACATAATTAAGTCGTATTTACAACATGTGTTCTTTTTACAAGAAAATGAGCTTGTGTAGAAAAATAACAAACAGCTTTATTATAGAGAGCATCCACAACACCATTTGTAAACTCCACACATTATGTTTTGTTCAATAGTGGCAGTGTGTTTGAGCTAATAGTTTTACAAGGAGAACATAAATGTCAAATCATGATCAAGAACTGCCTTCAAGCTACATGGTCACTGTGACAGACGAGGATGAAACACACAAGACTTCACGCTCAAATGTCTTCCATTCACACATTTTGGCTTCAGGCAAGAAGAGTAGAACAAACAATGCAGACACACAAATCAATCTAATCAACTACCATCCCCTCATTATATAGACCTAATATGATGCATCACTTCACTTAAGACAGTTTAAAGCAAAGCCAGATGCCTTGAAGCAAAACAATTCCAGCACACTTATTTTAAATTATACATCTCTCCATATCGCTCCACTTTAAATGGAGAGGTTTTAGTAGATTACAGTGTTTGTGCTTTGGTGAATATGAATAGGCCAAATCAGTATAGCACACCATTGAGCACAGACACCTCTGCCTCCAGCTTGCATGCTAAATAGCAGATGAACTCTTCTCCATGTGTTACGCTACTTCAGACAGCCTCATAAACAAGGACTTGTTTGGAAAGGAAAGAGATTTTTAATTTTGTATATTCACATTTTCCTTTTTTAAGCCCTTTTGCTGCCTTGTGACATGAAACTCTACTCTGTGGCTTGCAATGATCTTGCTCTTTGATGCTACATACAAATCAATGGCGTATTCACAGCACAAGTAAAAAATTGATGTACAGAAAAAACGTTCCACTGTCTGCCACATTTCCCCACCTTTGGATCAGAAAGTGACATTACCTTTCTCATCCTATCACTCTCACGTTAAGCTTCAAGTCCATTTGTTTTAATAAATATTGAGCCTGTCAAGATCTTATAGATGCAGTGCTTTTCTGAAAAGGTAAGTTACAGTCATTACTGACAGTGAACCCAAAGATACTGCCTGCTCCGTAAAATACTTGACAGTTTCTGTGAAGAGGAAAAGCTCTTGAAGTGAGAAGGCGTACTGAGACCATGTACTAAATGTTCTACTCTACAGCCACTTACACAGCACAAGACATTGAAGGAAAAGTAAGAAATGTACAAATTACTTTATTAGCATATTATACATTGAAAAAACACAATATTTGACAAGAACAGCGATGGTTAAAAACCTAAACTGATTAAAAAAACATCAGTAAAGATGCACTGCTAATGCATCCAGATTGAATTGAACTCAATGTGGAATAGACCACTGCAGGATTCCGCTATTCCTACTATCAGATAAAACACCTAATTTTTCGTCCTTCAAAATAAAAATAAATGCAAATTAAGGCTTTCCTGATAATGCAGAAAATGTTTTGTGCACATATCATAACATGCAATTGTAACAATATGAAAAAAATATGCTGATGCAATCTTAAGAAAAACTATTATTGCATGCATGTGAAAAGAGTAAACATAATGCTTAAACATAAAAAAGCGAATCTATATTAATTCTTTGTCAGGAATATCAGTCTTCTCTCAATAGTGTAAAGTCTTGCAAAATCTTTCGAAAAACTGTACCGCTGTTGTGCATTTATGAGTCCTTTGCCACAATAATTCTTTAGTAGGATGAGCATACCAAGTTTCTCACACTAACAATCCCTGTTTGTCCGTATTGGAAAGATTCAGCAAAATCTCCAAACAAAGTTAGATCCATTCGGTATCAAAAAGTCTGAGTTTTTCTTTATTTAACAGTCCTTATGATTACATGACTTCTTTATTTTTGTTCTTATGATTACAGAGTAAATCTAACATTTTCTAAATAACTTCTTTTTTTTTAAAGTAGAAAGTTGAAACAACTATAAGAATAAATAATGCTTGGCAATATGTTATTCTAGTCTGAGAGGTATTTAGAAAAGCTTAAAAACATTTACTGCATTATTACTACAGTTGTCCAGTTCATCTGAGCAACCATTAAAGCCCTAAGCTTTTATATAAAAGCTTTGTTGATCCCTCCTTTTAAATTATAGAGATTTTTACAAGCACAGTAGACATATTAACTTCAGTGTAAAGACTAAAATTAAGTAGGTGCAGACCATTTGAAGGTTCCCATACACCGTCAAATCATCTATAGAATTACAAAGGCTCTATTGCTAGAAATATTCAGAGCTTTTGATAAACTGAGTCAATCTAAAACATACATAAATGTAATAGTACTGAAGGCAAGTGAAGGTCACAGTGGGTTGGCGTCAACAATAGACTCCAACATCCGGGAGAGAGAGAGACAAAGAGCATACACGATTTCTAGGGAAATGAAATGCCTGATACTTTTAGTCTGCTCTCTGCTTGATCAGGCATCACTTTGATGTCAATTTGGTTTTATACAAAAGCGAAATAATAATTTATTTTTTATTTAAGTTTTATTTCAAAACTTATATTATTATATTTTATTTTTGACTGAATGAGACTGAATTCAATTTCTACCCATTAACCCATACTTTTTTCATGCGAGATGAAAAGTGTTGAAAAGAGTGATAGGTAAAGGGCTGAATACCACTTACAATGAAAGCTCAAAATGAAAGAACATGATCGATTCTGCTGAGGGCAGCAAATATAGTTACTGTTAACATCAACATTGCTTCCAACACAAGCTGTCAAGATTTTGCCATCAAACTTTGACGATTTTGTTAATTTACAATCAAATATAAACTTTAGATAGCACTCCACCTTGTGCATGCAAATCTGTGGTTATCATTGTCCATTTTTAACAAAAATCACTAAATGTACTAGGATTAATGCTCAATCGTTAAACATAAATGCTAATAAATGATAGAACTAATGCTGCACAATGCACATGATTTTCAACAAAGACAGCATCATCACAGTTGTAAATGGTTGATGCAGTTGGTGAATTACAGCTTGTGTTCGAGAATCTTTAATTTGTAGAGGTGTCCCATTTGTTTTATATTTTACCCCAACCACTCTGTTACAGAAGAAAATGTAATAGGAAAACAAAAGGGAAGAGTAGAGGGGTAAGGCTAATGCATTCACAATATAACATACAGTAACATGGCAATAGTATACAATCGAGAAAAAAAAGGCTTGTTTGAAGGCTATTAGTTTTTATTGATTCTTTCACCCGGTGTCCTGAAAGTTTACTTCATGTGCATGAGAAGAAACAGTCTCATGCATCAGAAAGAGGTTTACTATTAATGCAACAATGAAAAGGGTTACAACCTTTACAACTGTTGCCAGTGTGTCACTATGGTCTCTGGACAGTGGTTTACTGATGGAATCTTGGCGAAGATTCGTTCAGTTTAACATTACACAGTGTGGGCTATGCGCGGGTCTGGGGTTATTCTTAAAAGAGCAAACAAAATAGTCTGTGCAGAAGCACAGTTTACCCTCAAATACGCTTTCATACAAGAGAAGATGATTATCGCGTGCTGTGTTCATTTTCTGTGCTTTGTCATCCTCATACAAATTACAAATGTCTTTTTCATACTTCTTTTGACATGGTCACAACAGGAAACAGAAAAATCTGCAACCGCATTAATTGCATTTTTTTATGCTTTATACATGTCATATTAATAGCTTTTGCTAACAATTTAATTTTGACAGCACTACTTTTAACATATAAACCACTTAATGGCCACGCCCCACCTCATACCTGATGATATACACACACCTGTGCTCCAGGGTTTTCTCTTAGCCTGCTCGCATGCCGTGGAAAGGGCTTCCCAACTCAGTGTGCAACAGCACTTGAAAACTATAAAAACCAATCTGAAAACATTTTTATGAGTAAGTATAACAATGGTCATAATGTAAACTTTGTTGTTTTCATTTTGCTTGAAAGATCCCTGAAGTACTTGTAGAAAGCCATCTTTTGGCATTTTAATGACCTTTTATTTGCAATGTAATAACCAAACATTCAGCTTTTTAAACGATAAAATAAAATACAAGAAGCATAAATGACATTGGAAAGATAGCTTGAACAAAGCATTAATTGTGCTTCGTTAAATGAGTTATGGCACAAATATGCCAATTCGAAACAATGTCTGAATAACAAATTCCATCTAAGCCAGACATTCTCAGCATTCTCAGATTACATCAGCTTCAGCATTTTTCAAAGTCTAGTATGAGAGCATGCCAAACCACCAACACATAAACTGTATAAATATCCTCTAAAAGCACCCCAGAATATTGTATTTCAATGTGAAGTAAAAAAAACTAGGTCTCCACAATCTTTCATAAAACTGCCATAACTCTGACCCACCACCCAGACGATGTTATTGAGGTCATTTAAGCCTGGATGCAAGATACCACACTATAGTGTTACCTGACAGGTGCGCCTGGAACAGGGATGTGTGTAGTTTGATCTATGGCTACTGGATTGTGGTGCTGGGTGGGCCAGTGGGTCAGACTTAGCCCTTCAGCCTACATACTCTAATGGTGCTATTTATCTCCTGTCAACCTGCAGCTGGTTACTGGTTCCCTGCTGTCTCTCCTGCAGCTCCGGTAGCAGGACAGCTGGATTTCTGGCCAGTAAGAAGCCTTGACCAGTCACAGCATCACTGGAGCACTACTGCAGCCACACAGCTCATGCACGGTTCAGGACACATCGATTAATCTGAGTGGCTGGACATTTGGGGATTCCCTGAGCTCTGCTGTTAGGACAGGTGCCTGGGAAGCTATTCACAGTTTATCGCCTCGGAATTTGTTACGACTGACTTGACAAGAAACTGAGTGGCAGCTGATTCAAGAATGAGAGGGTGTTTAAGAGAGACAGAGTTCTTGAGGGAGCTAAAATCTGTACTGCTTGACTCCTGAAAAGGCTGGATCAACCCCTGAATGGTGCCTTAAAGACTGAAATTTGTATTCATTTTTATCTGTAGGTCCTATTGGTATTTTGAAGTGTGTTTAAGAAATGGTACGTGCAAAATTCCTTTTTGTCGACAGTTTCAATGCTGACAAAAACACAATAACACAATTAAATTAAATAAATAACATATACATAAAAAATGCAGTTATTGGTTAAATTCGTTATTATGACGTGTACTTATCTACTATGTGTGTTTATATTCTATATAGCGCATATTAAATGCTGTACTATGTGTTGGTTAAACTACCACTTATACTAATGATGACGATGATGAAAATATTATATAAAAGCAATATTACTACTTTCAAAATATACGCTTTTATAATAAATAATACAGCTTTTTATTCTAAGGAACTTAAATTCAACAGTACTGATATCTAAAAAGCATTTGCTGTTGATCTATTAGACAACTGTGCAAAAATTCAAGTGGAAAAAATAGCATAGCAAGATAAAGGGATAGCTAAAATAAAATGAAAGTTAAGAAATGATATGCAATTTAGGTAAAGATTTGCTAAAATAAATTAAACCCGTTTTTCTGATGTGTGCTTCCATAGTGATGTTCCACAGTTTTGAAGGACACTGTTTATACAGATATTTCAAATAAGAATTTATCAACACTAAGGTAATTGGGAGCCAGTGGAATGAAGATGCAACTAATGTAATGCATTCAAGCTTTTTGTGCTAACAGACAGTTTTCATATGACATCGCTCAACTCCTGTAATTTTCCGTATTGTTATTTCCTCCTCAATCTTAGATGGGAAATCTACCAGTCTGTTGTAAACCTGGTTACCATTTTAAGTACATTTTATGAATGGTCTCTCATTTAAGCTGAAGAGTTAAGGCTCTGATTCGCACATACAACTCCATGAAGGCTGTTGAATGAACTAATTAAGAGCAGTTTGATACAACCAAGTAAGACCATTTTCACATGATGCCTCGTGGCTTTCATTAGCCTCTCAAGCCTCTAGCCTATTATACATCATAATAAGGATCAGGAGTGTCCCCAGCTAATTTTGAAGAGCCTAGCTACGCCATGGACAGGTTGCCAGTACTTCATATCAATTTATATAGATAAATTTTAAGATTCTATGACTGAGTTGATGCAATAACATTTCCTTTGTAGGAATCTTAAATGAGAGAAAACATTCTATAAATGAGACTTCACATACTTAGTAGTGGTATTATTTTCAGGAGAGGCAACTAAGCCATCTAACCAAGCTGTTTCCATTTAACTCTCAACAGTTCTAAAATATGAGCAACTTACTGCCTACTTCCCACTGAGCATTAAATGCAATCTCTCGACTACTCCAAACATCACAAACAACATAAGATCTGCAAATGCGGCTGTGATGCTATGCAAAATTTTATGTTATGTAATTTATGAACAAACTCATTTTGTCAAATAATCACTAACACAAGAAACACATCCTGCATATTAACATTCAAATAAATTTCCATGTAAAGCTTACGCTGAATATTATGGAAAATCAAACTTTGTTTTAATTTTTTTTTTATTTGTTTAGTTTTTTTATAACAATCCCCTAACAACCAACACTAACAAACACTTTGAAGTAGCAACGTACAAACACACTGCAAAAACAGCATGTAATCTTTTCAGGAGGACTTGAGGGTCTTGAGTGACTTCAAATTGTTTTTACAACTTATGATATCTTCAGAATGCAATTTTAAAACATGAGTCACAGAACAAACAAATTCAACCCTTACAAGTTAATTCTCTGTAACTATGAGATTTAACTTAAGCTTGATTCCATGACAGTGAATAGAAGCATGCAGGTGTGTTTTAACAGCAGCCCCTGGCACACAATCCACCATTCTCTCATCTCTTCCTCAACTGGGAATTCATCCCAAAGTAAAAAGTGAGCCAACTTTAAAGATCCTACACTGAATATCTGTTCACCCACAGAAAACAGGTGAGCCGTTGTGCATCTACACTTTTAAACAGTTGACTTGTCTATTTAATTAGCAACATTCATATTTCTGTTGCAGTTAGATCTGACAAACCAGATCCCAGCAGCTGGGGTAGTGCACAGGGAACATTCCTCAAATGTCTGATCAGAACAAAAGGTTATAGATGTTAATTACAAATTACAGGATTGTTCTACCAACGAATTCATCTGGAACAGAAAAATGTTGCTAATTAAATAAGCAGTTTGAAACACACTGCAGAGCCAGAATAGTGTCCAATGAGTGAACACTGCTTTAATAGGCTGAAGTGTTGCTTAAACAGGCAGTTTATTCCCACTCTTGGGGGACAGGGTAATTCGGGTTTGAGTTTTGGCTTGTTTATTGGCTGCAGCATGAGGAGATTTTCCTAATGAAATACAAACTAGACAGACACGGTGCTAACAATGCAGATTGAGCGAATGCTACTTTAATCTCAATACTTGAGGGCAAAAACAGACATGAACAAATGCAGTGAAGTTATCTATATATATATATATATATATATATATATATATATATATATATATATATATATATATATGGCTTGTGGTACAATAAATAACATGCAGTGATAGTGTAAAATATAATTGTTTATCTAAATATTATTTACAAATGCTATTTGTCACAGCTATGGTAGTGATGAATAATAGCTGCTTATGAATTCTAATGACCTGCTGGCACCTATTTAAACATTTAAATGCACATTTGGTGAAAGATATATAAAGTTATATTCATGCACACAAATAATATAATGACAACTCAAAAAAGGTTGGTCAACAAAACTACATATTATTAACCTATATATAAATAGATCCTATATATAAAAAGAGGATCAATCAGTCAATCAATGAATCAATCAAGCATTTTTTGTGAATACTTCAAAGTAGCTTCACAAACCCGACTTAAGCGTATATCAAGTTGTTTCATGAGGGAGAAGAGAATTTCAGGGTGTAGTTAATCTAGTTCCTTTTGAAATCAGGAATTCTCGTTGTCCTTGTTTATTCTTATTATGCGGGCATATGATTAAGACGAATGAGTTGTAATCATTAACATGTAATCAAAACCTAATGTTCGTGCAACACAGTGTAACCAATTAACTCATGAACAGATAGATTGTAGAATGATAATGGGTCCTAAAAACATTTAGAATTTACTTCGTGCTTCATAATTTACCCTTGCTATATCGGGTGGGTCTCCAACAGGTAGAATTAACAACAAAGAAATCCTAGTGAAATTTACAAGCAAACACAGCAACAAAACAGATTAGCTCTCAGTTTTATCATTTGATTAACAAACACTTGTAAAAAAAAAATACAGCAAATCTGCAATCTTCATTTTTAAAGGCTTGTGCTGTTTTGAAGTGGGCTGAACAGGGGTTTATGGTTTATGTAGATTATACAAATGTAAATGGAATACTACTGTAAATGATAAATTCACAGAAACGATGCTGCCAAAAATTAGTTTAGCTTTTTCACATAGTTTAATACATTAATAAAAAATGTATACATTACTTAAAATCTATAAAGAGTTCTGCATCCTAATTCTCTTAAAGACACATGTTCCTTTTATGTGAATTTGATAAAGTATCAAATAATGATATGTAACTAAACAATATATAAAAAAAAAACATGTGAACATACGATCAAAATAATCGGATTGAGTCTTTAACTTTCCTGTCTGTAACAGTTTCAAACACCAGTAACTATCTGCAGAGGTGCCTATAGCTGAGTTTTCACTTTCTTGTGCTTTGCATCAAATGCATACATTTTTCAAACCTACAGTGTTACAGACTGAGAGTGTAGCTTGTGCTTCAGAGTGGCCCAAAGGGAGCATAATATACACATCAACTCTCTGACTCTGACCTAGAGTTCTATGAGTCTGTTCATAGAACGTAAACAGTGCCATGGTGGGTTAAGCTTGTTTTGTTGGGGCGAAAGTAATATCCACTGACTAGAGGTTCAATGCTCTGACAATGGCACGAATACGGATGGGTAACCTTTATGATCGAAGACTGTGGATCCAGGTCAGAGCCCATCTGGTGCTCATCCACTGGAGAATAACAAGCCGGTGATGATGGAAAAAGCTTCTTTTGTCCCAGTTATGGAATTGGTAGAGTTAAGATTGGAGGGAGAGGGGCATATCTTTGAGATCTGTCTGCACTTAATAATAAAAAAACAGTAGTTGTGATAATAATGAAATATTAATCTCAATAAAAAATTATGGTTAACCTTTCTGGATTAAAAAAAGGGTCTGTTTTTCAAGTGATTCAATCACACTAAGTTTTTTTTCTGCTTTTATGAAAGTAAAGCATCAGAACTCCACATTATTTGCACAAGAAACAAACAGCTAAACTTAAATCTTCTGAAATAAAAATATGTACTGTGTATTAAAATCACAGTTGTTCATATTTACTGTTAATACATGTTAACACAGTGAAACTTGTAACCTGGTATTTAAAATTTCCATTACAAGTGTTTTCATGGGCCAATCTTCAGCTTCAAATTGACACCTCACTTCACCACAACTACAGATTCTGTTTGTAAAATCAATTATTTAACACCTGCAAATGGCACTGATGCCATACAAGCCAATAACAGTGTGAATATTCTGGAAAGCTCTTAGCTGGAGAGGTGTCCAACACCAACAGAATCCTTTCACGCTCCCTCTTTCTATCTGAAAACACTTCCATTATTGATGTGCATTTACTCTGGTGAGAACAAAAATGGGATATAAACGCTGCACAAAATTTCATCAATTATTTTGAACAGATTTAAGTGAATGGAAAAAAAATAATTACAAAAACGTCTGCTGGGTGCTGGCTTATATCAGTGTTTCTGACATGAACTCCTGACCTCATGTCTTCACCTAAAGTAAATCCATAGATGTGAGAAAAGAGTTTGAATGAAATCTTGTATTGTACGGCTTCACAGTCAAGTTAGTCTTCCAAAGAAGCAAAAAAAAGAAAATAATAAAATGATGGAAATAAGAGAGGAAGGAAGAAAAGAAGGATATTAAAGTTCACAGCAAAAATGTAGATTTACAATTCCAACTTTTTCGCTACAAAAACTTCTATTGTTATTTCAGTTCATGTTAACAACAAAACATCTTTACATGGGGGGTTTCCACTCTGCCAGTCAATTGGTTGTAACACTTCTTGAGTAAAATAGAAGAAGACCATGAGAACTTTCTCCCCCTGGAATTTGACAAGTTGGGTCACAATCCCATATGCCAAACCTTATCTGATACTAAAATTCAATCTACTACTTTTAGGCAACCTAAAAAATGGAACAACTAAATAAAAATTGAACACAAATTCAAAATGTACTAGAAAATAGACAATATTCATTTTTGTGTGTAATCAGTACATATGTCGCACTGTGTGGCTCATGTAAATTCTATAATCTGAGGTCTTTGGATCCTGATCTTAATCCATTTAAAAGGAACTGAATGTGGGAATATCAACCCCATATCCGAGAGGTTATGTAGACTGCATCAAGGTGATAATGAGAGTAAACATTTGATAATTTCTTATGAAGGTCAAAATGGTTTCAATAACTATGGTTTCAATTAGGGTTTGCTAAAACTTTCGAGACAAGATGAAGTCAAGCCTCAGAAGTCTCCACCAGAAATTTGCCATTGAGTTTGTGATAACATTTTATACAATTCTCCTAGCCAGCCAAAATATTTAATTTCAAATCATATATATATGTGTGTGTGTGTGTGTGTGTGTGTGCGCGTGCTTACAACTTACAACAAAGAATAGCTTTATTAACTGTAGCAGAAAAGATTTAAGGTTATCTGAAATGTAAAAAAAAACATTAAATCCTTAATAAAACTATAAATATTTTTTCACTGTCGACGACTGCTGGCAATATTCGGCATGTTTTCGTTGAAAAAACTCAAGCGGCTTTTCAGCGTGATTGAGGTGTAATGTCTTTAAGTGACGCTTAAATTCGTCTCTTATCGCAGTCACAGTGAAGCCAAACGCTACAAACGTGTCATGTTTCCTGTCTTAGCTTTCGGGAGACTTTAGCTTGTCTCTTTATCTCCTTCTCTCTCCGCCTTTCTTCTACACTTCGTGTCTACACTTCATTCTCTGTCAATGAGAGTGCCATTGTCCCCCTAATGTAGTGGAGTGGTATTGCACTTTATTCTATAAGAGTAAAAAAATAAATAAATAAAAAAGCATGTTCCCTGAGGTCAAACGTGCACCCCTTGACATAGCCTTGCGCCCCCCACTATTTGAGAACCACTGACCTAAAAAATCTCACAATCCTATTAATGCTGGTGATTTTTTTGGTGCCAAAACTATTCAAACCTCTTACACCTCATTGTTACTGGAGGTAAGGGGTTTTGTTGAGGTAAAATTGTGTTTTTTTTTTTTACAAAACCATTCAGAAATTTTAAATTAGAATTTAAACACTGAAGAGGACAGTGAATATCTCTATTTATAGTTTTTGATATTTTTTTTCAAGCTCTTTATAACAGCCTATATTTCATGCAAGAGAACAAGACACACAAAATCAGAGTAGTAGGCCTGCTTTAGAAAAAGAAGGCCACATTCAACACGCATTCCAAATTTGATCAATGACAGCGTAAACATGTAGGAGCTGCACTAAATTCTTTTATTGTGCCAAACCATAAATACACATTCCTTTACAAATACTCATTTTCAGCTTGCTAGAATGTGACATAAAATGTGTGAGGAACTGACGGCCAAACTAATGGCCTACTGTTCCACTAAATTTCCCATAAATATGCTAATTCCTTATATCCTGAATGAAAAACAGCCTGTGCTATGCATAAATACTAAGTGATGAGTTGCAGTGTTGAATCTCAGTGAAGCTAATCTGCATGAGTTTCTGAATATCATGACCAGAAGAATCTGCTTCAGCATCATTGTCTTTGATCCACACTTTCGAAGCATGCCGAACAACTGCTTTAATTTTTATGCTACATTTTCTCCATGAATTTTAAGCGTTAAAGATGGATTATCAACCCAGTTATGTTTTTAACAACATGTTTGATGCATTAGCTGATTCTCTTTTTAATAAGTTAATTCAGCAGTAGCAGGTATATATTCACAACTCTGCAAAAACTATAGTTAAAGTGTATAGAGCTTTACTTAATACACTAATCAATCCATGGCCATAACATGTTAATCAGATTTCATTAAAGCCAAATATGTAGACATGCAAATGCGTATTTTAGTGCATTAGAGAAGGGTTGTGTAACTTTTCAAACCCTGACACAAATTCCATTAAATTCTACAAAAATAAAGATTTTTCTGAGCATAGGGATTTTTTCAGTCAGCCAATGCAAATAGGTTCGCTGTAACACAATCAAATGAAGTCTAACTGGTGAGATCCTTATACCTATTTAAAAAAACAAAATATTTATCTGAAAAGTATTGTTCTTTGACACATTGTTCTTAGCAGAGTTGAAATGAACAAGCAAATCCATCTTTTCAACTTTGAATCATTCCCAAGATATATAAGCACTGTGTAGTCATTAACAAAAGTAATAAAAGTGAGTAAGAATGTGGTTTATCATCATTAATCCACTGACTATGGACTGAACTTGCACCCTCTGTGTTGAGAAATATCCTCAGAGGACAGGAAATGAGAGAATGATTAGATTAAATCAACATTTCAATGCTTGTTTAAATTGGGGACTTGGGTTTGTGCTCAGCAGAAATCATGTCTTTGTTAAAAAGCAATTTATACATTTATACTCTTGCTTAAGTCATTCACCAAAAATCTTACAACAATGCTAGTATTATTGGAACTGAAAAAAACACAATGTCCAGAATTACTTGGAACAAAATGTGAAAAAATGCTAAACTTATTACCAACTGACATTTTCTTCATTAATGACACTCAAATATTTAAATTAGCGAAAAAGTGTTTGATTTTTAGCACATCCTCACCCCCTGCTAATTGCATTACATTTTGTCCCATAATGTATCTGTCAGAAATCAGAGCAAATGTCACACTCTTAATTAGTAACTCGAACAAATGACATTCCTTATGACCTTTTTCGGCAGGTTTACCACAGGTTGAACTGACAGACATAAATACAGAAAAACAGGCACAACCAGAGGAGTTGACAGTCAAACAGAAGATGACAAGGAGACACACTGAGATCCATAGGACAATGACAAAGGTGAACAGGTAAGCAAATAAAAGTGAAGAAGCAAACAGGGAGTGTCTTTGGGGAAGAGAGTCTTATGTTGATCTCACAATGGGAATTGAAAAATGTGTCGATAGTGTGTCCTGAACAACTCCTGAAATAGTCTACTCACTCACTTTTCCTAACATCTCTGCCTGCTTCCATTGCCTGTTTACATGTTTCCCTCACGTGACTACTCTGGAAGCTTATGATTTGTTGGTCAAGAAATGTGGAAAATTCAATAAAATTTTAACTCTCTCAATGAGTAGCACAATGTGCGCACTCCTCGTACCACCACACAGCACCATTCATCCTGCAATACCCATCATAATCTGTCTTCTCTGCACAGAATTCATATTGCACCTAGTCAATATCTTAACATGTGAATCACACTCTGGCCACACAAATTCCTGTCTGAACAGGCAGTTATAAAGGAACTTGCGATAGAGGTTGACAATATACAAGGAAATGATAATCAGTTCCAGTGAGACGAGAGGATAAAAAAAGGGAGTAAGTAAACTAATTACATACATATGCCAGTATGAGAGCACAAGATTACACAATGAACAGAACCAACATCAGTGAAAACTATTGCTAAAACACAAATAAAATTAATTATACAAATAACAATCACAACACATAACCAAGCACTTAACTAAAACATTAAACTGACAGTATTCCTACAATTGCAGTCAGACATTTAAATTTGACTCCAAGTAAATGATCTTTTTAGCCAATTTACTTGTTTGTTTGCCCTTTATTACACTAGTCCCTAGCAGATTCTAGACCCCTCAGAAGATGTCCAATGAGCTATAGGCAATTTGAGGGTCTAAGGGTGCACCGAGGCACCAATAATTTAAAAAGATTCTACTATTCTACACCTGACTCCTCCCTCCTGCTGTTTCTTGTGTCAGATACAAACTGGTTCTCTTGAAACACATATTTCCTTTAATGTATGTGTTTAGCAGGTGTATTCTAGTGCCTTAACAGAAGGGTTTCTTTGCAAACTGGCTACTTTTAAAAAGACTAAATAAAAAAAATATCAGAATGTATCTCTTCATTACCACCTGTTAAAGTTCTCCTGCTTGCCCTTGTCATTTATTTGAGGATTGCCTAACTGAGCATTAGAAGGTAAATTTGCCTCTAAAGCCTCCATTAAATGAAACTTTTCAAAAACATTGCTATTTTCAGCCTTTTTCAAAGAGACAAATACATATACATGTATCCATATAGTGGACACTTTTTTTCAAAGAGGAAAGACAATATTCAACAAGTTACAAAGTCAGTCTTACTCAATTAGTTCACATAGTGGTCATCTCAGGTGATTACTCGAAGTTCTCTAAATACTTAGAATGAAGAGGATAGTTTGTTACTGTTGCTGCCTGTCCAACGAGGTTGGGGAGAATAAACCAGCAGCCATGGACTGAGAGAGAGAAAGTTCAGGTGAGGGATTTTTCTTTTTTCTCTGTTCCTTCTCTGAATGCTACATTTTGGAAGGGAAGTAGGATTGTAACAGGGGTTGGTGTTGTGATGGTTTTGTAAGCTAGAATCAGTGATTTATACTTAACATGACCAGAGGAATAGAAAAGTAATGTGGGTTTCTAAAAAACCAGATGAGCTGCAGAGTTCTGGATCATCTTCAGAGGTCTCAGAAGAAACTTTCCATATATAATAAAAAGTTTTCAATTCAAAATATCTATAACCTTCTATCATCAAAACAAAACCCTGGTGGAAACATTAAAATACATCTTTGATATAAACCACTCTATCTAAACTGCCACCATGCGTTAAAGAAGCATGAAGGGAAATATATGCTACGCTGCAGGTGCTGCATGACCGGTCAACAGCCCAAGCCCTCAGATGACCTTTGCAGTCGTTCAGGTCAATGTCCAAAACACATGCAGTCTGAAGCACCCCTATAAAAATCCTCTCTGCTTCTTATCAATAAATAATTGGCTGTTTGTGAGGTGTTACAAGGTTGTTTGGCCAAGCGGAAAGATAGCGAGGAAAAGTGAGAGGGAAGTGCAAGACAGATGTGCTGGAGATGTTGGCGGGTTTCCAGAGACCCCCCTCTGAGAAGCAGGAACCCGACTATTTATAAGCTTCTGTAATGTTTGGTATTTCCTCTGGGGATGGAGTTGAGAGAAGCCATTGTTTGCCTTTGCCTGATTTTGTTTGGCTTATTCTTTTTTGTTGAAATGTCAAAGTCCTGCTGTTCCGTTTATGCGTTTTCATTTGTGTTGAGTTAAAAAGACAGTTTTTTCTCGCTGCCGGACATACTGTTTATGTTGTCTCAGATAGACTCAGTTCTTGCTGTGTACAGTGGCACAATGGAGAACCATGATATTTAGAATTTCATTCTACTGGCTTTAGGTTGAACATTTGACACTGCAGATTTCACGAGAAGAATAAATAATGAGAATAAATCAGATAGAAGGTTTAAAACATATTCTTATGAGATTTGTTTAGTAGGAGGACTGCATATGAAAGATATCATCTTGAGAAACAATAAAGCTATTTGTCAACACAGGTATCTGTGCTCCTAAAAGATAGTGACGAAAAATAAACTTTAGATTATTTTAAGTTACATTTTAATTTGAAACATGTAACCAAGGTAGAATCAAGCCTTATGTGTCAGCCTTTGACTGCAATAGATGCAGTTAGATGCTAGCAGGCATTTTATTGATTAAAAAATTTCAGGTTTTACTTAATCTAAAATTGTATCATAGGGGATCATACAGATAATAAAAGAAAACTTCTTAAACTCTACATAAGATAATTGGAACTCTTTAGTCTGTTAAAAACATTCAGTGGATATCATTCACAAAAACAGTTTACATCAGAATGTTGGCTAAAATAATTCAGACATCAAAAGACTCAAAATTTGGAGAGGCAAACAGTATTGATTCGATGAATTAACAGGACTTACAACATAACTTTACAATGTCTATTAATAAAGATCTGACTTAGATATGAAATTAGGCTTTCAAACATGGCAAAGGCTGATGAAGAGTCCTTCAAAAAATGCGACTAGTCAACATCACATTGTTATATAACTCATCACAGGCTATTATTAAATAATTTTATAAATTACATTTCAACTGTAAATTGGCTTTGATGTTTCTTTTTGTGCTCTTACAATAATCGTTTTCAATATTAGGGTTGTAAAACTTGTTTTGCTGTCTTAAATAATATACTTTTTCCTATGTAAAATCATTTTTTATTCACGAATGAGACAATTTTTGGTGAAGTGTAGTTAACATATTATAACTTTAAATGTGTAATATGCAAGTTTATAAACATAATAATTATTTGAGGACAGTAACTTTTGAAATAAGAAAATTGAGGCTGAACTGCTACTGTCAGTGGTATCAGTGCTTGAAATTAATACAATTTTTTAATGTCTTTTAACGTAACAAGACCTTTTTTTTCACCTTTAAGTATGTATAGTTAAAGGATAATTGCAATAAAAATGTGCCATTTTTATACGTATAGGTACGGTTTTACCTACAAATTGGGGAGATTTTTGCCTGTGCATGTAAAAAGGGATATAAACTATCTAGCCTGTTTTTCTCACTGTTTTAATTATCACAGTAGTTCACAACCTTTTAACATTTTACCTGTGAGACAAGCGATTATCGCTCGGCTCTAACAGTCTTAAAATAAAGGTCACTTGTCACAAGGTAATTTTAAAATAATGCTACTTATTATTGTGGGCACCTTTGGTGAAGATAACTAGCAGAATTTTAAAACACCAGGCTCATTTTTCCTGGTTTTCTATCATAATCAGTATTCTATACACACAGCGGGTTGTGTGTGGTTACTTTGGTGAAACCGATGCATGATGAGAGGGCAAAATCCAGACATTTTTTCAAATTAAAAACACATTCTAGACTGCGTTGATGACTTGAACATGAACGTGAATGTGAACTTATGTGTGTAGATTCTTTCATTCTAAGGGATTGTGATCCATTCTACTGATTTGGTCACTATTTCACTTCTTTTGTATTACTGTTTAAGCATGGAATGTTTTGTCACATCAGTTTTTTTAATTTCAGAAACACAATGTTCAGGATATCAGGAGTAGTGTTTTTTCTTGGATTAGTGTGAATGTAGATTTCTTGTTAAAAAATTTAACCAACATTAATGCCGCATTACACTCTGTTTATTCTAAACTGACTACAATAATCAGCTATCAAAGAGACAGCTTGAGAACAGTATGTTTATGTGAGCCAAATATAGCAAGCTGGAACACAGGAACATACCTCGTTTGTATTCATAATTCAAGGATTATGCATAGAATAAATTGCAGAGAGCTTTACAGTTGTGGAGCGTATTCCTACTCTGCTTTAAGTTGAGCTGTTACTGATTCGACAGTGAGCGTAGGAGTTTCCGCTCACATATTGGGAAAGTGAGTACTGTACGTGTGAGCAAGCTTTTGCTCTTCACCGCTTCTCTTCCTCCTACAGTACCTGCTCTCTGAGCCAGTGCTTGTGCTACGAACAAAGAGCCTCAAATCAATGGAGCTCAGCTTACATGTACAGAGCTCCTTCTACTCAATGTCTTAAAGTAAACACATGGAAGGTGAAGAGGAGGCATAAAACTCTGTTTTATATAGTTGCAAATCAGTCAAACACAGCTGAAGTCTACTATGAAATATTGAATGTTGATGCAAGTAAGAACTCTGTGAAGCATGTCAAGGCCTGAGCACAGTTTGAGCATCATTACTTATTCAAGACCAACATGAGATCGAATTAAACCTCATTTATTAGTCTCCTCTATATGGTTCTTAAATTATCTTATTTGTCTTTCCTTGGAACAAAACTGAGTTGTTTTGATAACTGCATTTGAAATTAAACTATATCTCAATCCTTTCATGTGTTTTGAGGTTACTTTAAAATTAATAAAATAATATTCCAGAATAAATAATTTGTAACTGAAATAAACCTTTTAAACTCTTTTTTAAGGAAACCCTTTATTATATAATGGTTGTATATTTAATCATAATTCATGTGGGTTTAAAAAAAATATTAATAATAATGCAAAAATTATTAAATCCTGAGCTGTAGGCTTCGGTTTGTGACATCACAAAAATATCACTCTGGAAATGGTTTGTTTTGTTCTTATGACAGATTTGTTGTGGATCACTAATAACCCCTGTATATAGATTGGAATCATGTAGATACGTTTTATCAAAACACTCAATACTTAAACATCAAGAACTGTGATATATCTGTGCAGAAAAATAGTCTTTAACAACTTTAAAACAATTTAGTTAATATTTTTCACTAACTTATACTGTGTTTAGCAGCTTAAACAGTTGAGGCTTAAAACAAACATTTTGATGTGTTTAAATCCATAAGTGTTCATTTTCATTTCATTTTGTTTATCTTTAGTAATGTTTTGGTGTTTGTAGATAATGCATTTTTTGGCTTTCAACCTAATTATCATATAATTTACCAATTATCAATACATTTCAAATTTGAATTACCCTGTGTACGAAATGTGCTATACAAATAAACTTGCCTTGCCTTGCCTAATTTCATTATTTCTACAGTGTTTTATCTTTGTTGTGAAATTTTAATACAAGTTTAACTACTTTTTAAATCCACTTTTAAATGTTAAATGCAATAAGAGTTATTTGGAAGTTACAAATATCTATACAATCTCAGTTTAGTTCTTTAGACAGATAATTTAAATACTGCAACATTTTGAAATTAGCTGCTGCTTGCCCCATCAAGCATGCTATCTATTCAAAATTTAATATAGTATAAAAACATTATGTAGCAGACTGAATAGGCTGCACAACACATGGGAATGATAGTGGACTTAATCACTTTGGCCGATTGCTCAATAAGGGCAGGGTGATGCATTCCAGAGATGTGGGCAAGGTCATACATTTGTGACATCACAAATATAGCAATCTGAGAGCTGTTTGTATTTTGTTTTTATGGCTAAATTTCAGAAGAATTAAATGTAATTCCAGAAAAGCAGTACCTTTGGTATCATACCTTCTAATGGTGTCAGCCTTATAATCATTGCAGTTTCATTATAATGTATTGTTTTTGTTTAACTATAGATTGTCATATTGGTTACTTTATTAATTTAAATTACAACCAATTAAGTTTTTATTAATACATTATTCATTATTTAATTAATAACATGGTCAGAAGAAATTGCATGGAATGACTTATGGAAAATACCTTTCTGTGTAAAAACACTCTTCTTAATGCTTCACAAAAGAAAAAGAAAAACCTTGGCCACTTTTGAAATCTTTTCAGACCTAAAGTTGCAAAATCCAATTATTTCCAAGTAATAGTCTAATCAGTGGTAACACTTACATTTACAGGCAGACAGTCCATGTCTCAAGATGAAATGGTTATTCTGTGTCTATAATCATATCGCTAAACTGCACTCCACCCTGTCTGCTAGCAGCTCTGGAGAGCAAGGTTCTGGGGTGAGGGATGATGACGCCAATGCCTGACCATGCAGCACACAAGGTGAGATCACAGGATGCAGGCACACACTTGGGCAGCTGGCCCTTAACAGACACAGCGTGAGCCTCCCTCAGCTGCAGCAGGAGATTCCTGACCTCTAGCAGACGATCATTCCCATATGCTCACCTCTGCCTTCACCAGTTCAGAGTCAACAGATGTGGTTCATCCCTTGCTCGGAGTATGGAACAAAATTATAATTTACACAATTTCTACACTTTCCGCCATGTAGTTGGTAAATGTCCAGATGGCACAGTAATTGGGAAATCAACATGACAGAGTAATAAACAAGCACGCAAGACTGATATGACTAAATCCCTGAAATTGAAGCAACCGATGGTTGTGTGAAAATATATGTAGATAAAGATTATGTTTAAATTCACAAAAGGCCACTAAGTTTAAATCTTTTACCATAAAAAATAATAATAATAATAATTTTAAAGGGGAAATCAGGTTTCTCACAAGTTGAAATAATGTGTTTGGTTATGTATAGGCGTCACGGTGGCGCAGTGGGTAGCACGGTCGTCTCACAGCAAGAAGGTCGCTGGTTCTAGGCTCGGCTGGGGCAGTTGGCATTTCTGTGTGGAGTTTGTGATGCAGAATAAGTGAATTGAATAAGAACGTAGTGTTAAAGTGTGAATGAGTGTGTGTGAATGTTTCCCAGCAATGGGTTGCGGCAGGGAAGGGCATCCGCTGTGTAAAACATATGCCAGAGAGTTGGTGGTTCATTCCGCTGTGGCGACCCCGAAAGGGAATAAAGCCTTATAAAGACATGAAGATGAATGAATGAATGAATGTATGGAATAATAACACATTTAATGACACATGACTTTTCTGACATTTCTGGCATCTTGAATCAATTCAATTTAAATGTTATTTGTCACATACACATTCATACACCATACGATATGCAGTGAAGGCGACTGCACTGACCTAGAAAATAGGTTGGAGCAGCCGAATCACAGGTACCATCTTGCAGAGTTGAAGTGTTGTTCCCTCATTAAAAACATGCCTCAAGTAGTATTCAGATCATATAGATAGATTGTAGCTTGTGATAAAACACTGAATCATTTTTATTTTAGTTGAAAACTATGATATCAATATAGTAGCTATTTTAAGTATTATTTTATACTTTGTTTTAGCATTGTACAATAAAAGATGCTAAACACATTGTGATAATGTCCATTCCAGAATTGTCTGTTTTGGTTTAATTTAGTTTACTTTTTAAAAACATTTTTTTTTGTCTTTATGAGTCATAGTTGGTTTTGAAATGTATTGTTTCCACTGTTTCATCATGGCTGTAGACTTTTTTTTAAACTCCAATGTTCTGACTGTATGGTAAAGAATATACAAACATCAACACAATATCGGTTATATAGACTGACATACTGGAAATATTACATACAACATTATTTCTATTAATAAAACAACATAAGCAATGGTTAGCATGGCCAGCTTAAATAAAAGGGGAAAAAACATTTCCCAGTGTAATTTGGACATTTGCTGCACTTAAAATATCATAATAAATGATGGATAATAGCAGCAGTTTAAATTGCACAACCATTTTGTCTCCAACAAATGTCCTGCCTATTCATGTGCCTTTCAAGTCGCCTGCACAATCCCATGATTCGAAATGGATGAGCAGTAAACAGAGTAATTTCCTGCTGAGCTGCTGTTTGCCAAAGGAAGCGGTCGTGCTGCAGTGGAAAACCCTGCACACGAGCACACGCCTCTGGGGTCAACCATCCTGTGAGAGTCAACTGTCTGACTTCTAGCCTCTAACAGCTCAGCACTCTCTCTGGGAACAGCAGGATGGAGACCCACATGGGTAGAAAATCCAATTAGGCTGCATTTTCCCTGAATACATGCTGGAATGTGACATGCACAAACTGAAATTTAGAGGCAAAAACTGACCCGTAGGCTGTAAAAGCATCTGGTGTGGAACAGAGGTTAAGTGATGGGGTAGAAATGAGACAACATTTCATCACCTTTCTTTTAAAGGAAATTATTTCACTCCAAGAACTGTAGATAATTTGGAACGTTGACATATTACAACAAATCCACAGATCACGACAAGGGATAAAATCAAACCTGCACACTATGAGCAGGTTCATCCCAGACTGAATAAAACATGTGACATTGATCCAGTGATCAATAGGCAGCATCCTCATTACAGTGACCTTACAAAAATAATCAGTCAGATTGTGAGTGATCCCTGTGTCTTCACTTAACTGCTAAACATAGCTTCACATTTTTGTAGTGTAGGTGCGATGCAGCCCTCAGCTGCCTCCCAACATAGCTCAATGTGATTTGAACTGATCCAAGTTATTGGTTTCAACCTAAAACATTTTCCAGTAACGCTACAATCTAATGTCCTGAAGCGAAATTAAGTAATATATGTTTTGTATTAAGATTTTTAAAAGTAATATTTAATTATACATTTCTCTTCAGTTCAGGAACAAAAAAACTATCAATGAGAAATCTAAAATGTTTAGTTACACTTTTGAATACTTATATTTTTGTAAACGTATCAACCTAAGTTGAACACATTTGCTCATATTTGCTGTATCGTTGTTTTTTGTATATTTGGGAAGAATCAAATTGCATGGCACAAATCGAAATATAGAGGAATATCACAATACAAAAATATTTGGGCACCAGTATTTTTATATTAATAACATTGATTAATCACATTATCAAACTTAATTCCTATTTGCATTTTTACAGTGGCAAAGAAGGATTAATATGTAGCATAACATGTATTAAAACATGTAAAAAATCCTGTAGCGTATTTTCTTTAAAATTTTCCATTTTTGTTTAAATCATAGTAATTTTGATGATATTTCTACCATTTTTAACAAATTAAAGAATTCCAGCCCATCAAACTGTACGGTAACATTTCATGCTGGTAGACACGGTAGTGCATCCATGAAAACCAATCTCCACAGACACCACAAGATAACAAATCCATCTTTTTACTGTACTTTACTTGAATTGACAGAATGCATGCAGCATCACAAACAAACAGAATACACTAAAACACTCTAAAGAGTGTCTATGAGCTGCCTATGGTGTTAATTATCCTCCGTGGAAAATAATATTATTACTGTAATAAACCACATGCTCTTTAGCCATTAAAGCTGATTTTGTAATAACACGTCTGAGACCCCTGAAATTCGAATGTTTATTTTATAATTAACCATTTTATTCAGTGACTAAGCTATTTCTTACAGTTACTCTTACATTATAACACAAGCTGCTCTATAATTGTTCCTGGCCTGTGTTCCATTATAAATTGTAAAAACACATAACAAAACAAAAAACAGGTGTTTCTTCTACCAGACTGTAGCAAATATCAGCAAAAAAACAAATACAATAACAAATGCCTTATCTTTTTTCAGTTGATCATGAGAGAAGGTCAAGCTCGCTAAATTATTGTATTTTAGTTATTTGTTAAAATAAACTATTAAATAGCTTGTTTCTGTCTGAGTAGTGTCTGTGCTGAGTTAGTGAACTTGCTTGTGAGAGTATGGGGCTATATAGTAAAGTGAGAAGCTATATAGTAAAGTGAGAAGCTATATAGTAAAGTGAGAAGCTATATAGTAAAGTGAGAAGCTATATAGTAAAGTGAGAAGCTATATAGTAAAGTGAGAAGCTATATAGTAAAGTGAGAAGCTATACAGTAAACTGAGAAGCTATACAGTAAAGTGGATAGTGCACAGGACTAAATATAAAGGTGCTCTCTGGATCAGACTTCTAATCCCATCCGTGAAAAAATGTCCAAATCTTGGTTCACATTTTTTGGTAACATAAAACAATACAGAAACAATCATCAAGCTAATAAATGTTCTGTTAAATTATGAAAATTTCAGTTTTTAAAATAAGCTTTAAAAAAAGGCCCAGTAATTTTGAGGCAATGTACTCTGTAATAAAACATTGAAATAAATTAAATTATAAACATATTTATAAACAAACATGAAAATATGGAGTCGAAAAAGAAAAACATAACAAATTTACTTGTGCGTTAGCCTAAAGTAGTGCGTTAAAAACACATTTTCGTGGTGGTTGGGGTTAGGGTAGAGGTTAGATGGGTTACAGTCCAACCTCAACACTAACCACAACCCAACCGTAAGCCTTGTAATTGCATCGACATGAGCACAACGTGGAGGTGGAGGGATGTAAGCTGTGGCAGGGCTCTGCAATAAACCTTTGGTGGGGAGTGGGCACACAAAGGAACACATTTTGGTCAATATCTCTTTCTAGTAATGAAACCCTTCATACCATCTTGTTTCACTTTATTCCAGTGTAATTCTTTTGAGAAAGTTCTGCCTTCAGAACAAGTGAGCATACATTATGTCGGTTTGTTTTGCAACAGAGGAATACAAGTCATGTATTTTTAAGAACCGGCAGTCCATACTTGAGGTTGCAGTACAAGTCTGTTGTTAAGAAGATGCATACAGCTGCGAAGCAAATACCACTAAAGATGATTTTCATGTAGTCCATATAAATGATGCATGACTCTGCTTTGTATGAATAATGTACAGCTTTTTCAACAAAATCACCAATTACAATCGGCCCTAATAACTTATATTAAACAAACAGCAGCTAAATGACAATAACTTTGTAAGCGTCTCTGAAACGGATCAGAAGTTGCTGTTTGAACATAAAACTGTGTGGTATTTGGGACGGAGAGCGCCTGTCCTATAAAATAGAACAGACTAGATGTTTCCAGACGTTCCCAGTCTGAAAGAGCCATATTGTGACCCTCATCTTGCTACTAAAGGCTATCAACATCCTAAAAGAGTCACATTCACCTGTTTTCTTTTGACAGATGCACTTTTCACATTTCAATTCATGAAACATATGCAAAGGTAAACCCAATTACATAAACATACAAATCCAAAATAGACAAAACAAGTCATCATGTGTTATTGTTTAGAACTAATAATGAATTATACCAATTAAAATCAAGATGCTTACAGTGACACAAATATAGAACTATTTTAATTTTGAAATCACAGGATGTGTTTTAAAAAATATTTACAAATGTATAGAAAGGCTGTCAAAAACAATATCAAAAATGGGTTCTTTCGAGTTATAACAAAGAATTTTATTTTTGGTGAATCTGTTAGAGTATTTTGCAAGGTTTGAGTCTGGAGAAATATATGATGTTCAACATACTTATGGGATAAGGGATGGACGCACAATGATTGAAACTCATTGACCTGTGACGGTGAGGATAATTATGTACCAAATTCCTGCAAAACTTTAATAACAAAACATTACTTCGACCAGTCAATCTTGTAATGAATCAAGCTGTTTAAAAATTTCTAATGGCCGATTACCAAGCATTGCTGCACTGCTTGTTTTCTAATACATTTGTATTGTATTGTAAACTAGAAAAATAAAAAATGTTTTTTTTAACTACAGACTCAAGTTTTATTAAACTGCCTTATTTAGCACGGTGACACTGGTAGAAACCCACAGATGAGGAATACGAGGTCCAATCAGAGAGGTGTTCTTAACCTTAATTGAACTATACAACTCTGCTAGCGCACTATGGATCAATTAAATACTTGTTTGTTTAAAAATAAAATAATAAACGTTTAAGAAAGCAACGCATACACGCACACTCACCCGTGCGCGCAGACATTCGCCATAGACGCCAAATAGTATTTAATTAACATGCATACAATAGGTTTCCATTCGTCTGTCAATTCTTTAGTTTATGGCAGAATTTAAGCAATTATATCAGTTGGGATAAAAGCGCTTTTCAGTCAAACAACTCTGTTTTTTCAACCCCCCAAAAAGATTAATTTGGGCTAAGCAATGCAATTTAAGGAGGCTGGAGGCTCTCCAGTAAAAAGCACCGACTGCGCTGCTTCCGAGTACCCAGTGTGTCCACCACCTAGACAGTAAACGTCTATCTCACAACATTTAGGGTTAAACAGCTCGGCGTATTTTCTACAAATCACTGTTTAAAACAAACGTAAAGAAAACCTTCTGTTTCAGTTGAATTTAGATGCGTAAAGCCAGAACTCTTTATCTGTCAAAGCGCAGTAAACTACAGCGACACAGAGGAATATAGGCATACCAGCTTGAAATGTCGGACATTCCTTTCTTCTGTCATCTTGAAAGACACCAAAGAGAAAAATGAAATGAAATCTTGATCCCCGGTCTATCGAAGCGCGATCCTCCGTTACGCGATACAGTAGCTCTCTAAGCAGCAAACTTCAGAGGAGAGAGAGAGTGAGTGAGGAGAGCAGGCAGCAACGCGAGCGCAAACACGGACAATCGCAGGAAAGCGGCTCCTCCCACCGGCTCCACACGCGCAGACTCCCCAGAAAGACGCCCGACAGCACCACAGCTCTCTTTCCAGACCGGTTCTCATTACTGGCAGGGTCATTTATCACCAGACGGTACTCTGCGTTTCGATAGTTCTATAGTAAGCTAACGAATTTTAACGAAAAGTCTGGGCGGTTTTAGATGTGGGACATTTTTTTATTCTGGGATCATTACAGTAAATAGTGTTATTACTGTATAGTATAATATAGTATAGTATAGTATAGTAGTCACCATCAGCCCCCATCAGGCAATACAAGATATTTACTAAGTTCAAGGCAACGTTACATTTCACTGGCAATTTTTTTGAATATTCAACAATTGGAAGGTTTTTGGCCATCATTTGGTTATAATCTTATTTATAGTCAATTGAGATCACAAACTACTATCACCTCCCCAGCAGTGGCGATTCTAGACATTTTAAATTGGGGTGGCCTTGGGGGCCAAGTAAATTATTGGGGTGACCAATACTAAGAGGCTTAGGCATTTGGTAATACAGTAAAATTACTACAACAAATACACACAGTAGTTTCTTTGGACGTTTTAAAATACAGTGATTATAGAACCAGATATAGATCATAGTAACTTTGATCGAAATACCACAGACTCATAAAAACACATACATTTAATATCAGTAAAGTATAAAAATGCTTTAAATCGTTGATTAAATCAAACAATGATTGTATAGACTAGTAAATAAGACTGTATTAAAATAACAAGGTTAAATCAAGTAGCAATATTGCAACATTACTTTAATGTTCTAAAAGTTGTGAGTTCAATCAATACTTTTTTATCACATTCAGAGCAAATAGTAACTGGTGTGGAATTAATTCATTCAATACATACTACTATTGGTGATAGAAGCAATAGACAATTAGAACGGCAAAACAGTGGGTAACAATGTATTTTTACATTTGTATCATGACTAAATACAACAAAAAAAGTGCAACATCTTGGTTAATTTGGGCTTGTTTTTTTATTGTGTGCTTACATTATGTAAAACAGTAGGGGAAGCTTTTAATAATGATAGCTTTTAATAAGCAATAACATTAACTTATTGGGGTTTAATCATGTGTAAGACTAAACATTAGTCTTGTGAAAATATACTAACTATCCACACATTTCATGTTTTATTGTCAAAAAACCCTTTTTGATTTTCCCATGTTGGCACATCAGACTTTAAGGTTAAATCATGTGGATCTCGATACTTTTCTCAACAATGAACTTGGTGTCAACAATTTGGTGTCAAGCTTACCTTCTGTCGAGCAGGCAGTCTGTTGTAGCGGGAAAATAATTGTTTAAAGACAAAGTTCTTGAAATTAAAAGTAAACCTTAAAAAAGTAAAAAAGCCAAAAATGAAATACTGTTATAACATGTAAACAGGGCAAAAGATTGTGTTTAATGTCTTGTCCATGTCTTTTGTGCAGCAATAAATACCTCTCGACATTTGTGCCAGAGAAAAAAGTCAAGTTTTAATTGAGAAACATATTAAAACTCTTCAGTCACTTCTATATAATTACTGATATGAACATCCTACTGATCTAATTTGATTGAACAGATTATGCTTAAACAATGCTGAAAGTGTTATTTCCAGAACTGAATTGGTTTCAAATGGCGAAACCCTATCCAATAAATCTACGGGAAATATGTCAGCTATGCACATAACATAAACAGCAATGTTTTGTAGATATTAGCAACCTCAAAATATTATTAGTATCCACTGAGCACAGGCATACATTTCTGAAACCAAAAAAACTGATTTAGACTCTTCTTATGTCATGTATTTGTCCAAATTTTGAAGTAGGATGCTGCCATGCAAGATGAGTGTCTTCCTAAAACATTAAAAAAATCAAAACCCAACCCTAGGGAGGACTAAAATAAAATGCCTCCAGATACATACATGAAGAAAGACAGCTCTATGCTTCCCGCATACTTCAGACACACCCATCACAGAGAAAAACCTGTCAGACTCGTACAATTTTGATCACTTGGCAGGTTGTCTCTTTCAGACATAAAAGCAACATAAAAGATTTCGTCTGATGAAACTTAGTGACAACTTCAATGATGAGCTTCATCAAGGGAGTTTTATTCCCAAACCCATCTGAATGAGTAGGGATGATACAATATTGTTATGTGCATATATCAGTGTATAATTCCCTGGATATTGGAAATTTAGATTTTAAATTAAGTTGTTTTTTATTTTAGGACAAACTCTTGTATGCAGCTCGTACGGTCAAGTGCTGTCTGCATGTGTCGAATGCTTAGGCAGCAGTCCCACCATTACTTCTATATTTAATTTCAGCCGGTGACATATTCATGCTGTTAAGGAACGGTTTGAGAAGCCTGGGTGAAAGAATGAGGGTAAGACTCCATCTGACAGAAAGCACGATGCCATGAAGGAATCTTACATAACACATCATCATCAACAGATCAGCATAGATTCCAAGGGAAAAGCATCATCACCTCTTTTGTAGTCTGTCAACTGGCTGAGGTGGCGACATGCCGTGTGACAAGCTGCTTCCAGATACCCCTTGTGGCAGAAACATAACAGATGGGTCCAGTTGGCTTTCAGGTTATATACATTAACAAAACTGGATTGAAATCGCTTGAGTCAGTGTGGAAATTACTGACAATGTGCCAATCAAAAGCAAGCCTGCAAAGTTTAGTAGGTAAAGTTTATGCCAGTGCACACACAAGCTGCATTTGAAGGTCTTATGCACCACTGCCTCTCCGAAGTCCCAGTTCATTTAACTTCATTTCCTGGGCAATGAAGGATACAACAGATGGATCATCTTTGCCCAGATTACAGTGTGCTTCATTGTGAGCCAGTGACATGATGCTTTGAAAGAAAATTGAAGTTGTGTTTATGTAAAAATGAGACGCTCATTTCAAGGAACTTTTTGAACAACATGTTGATTTTTTCATGTGTTAGATGTGTTTTTGTTGTATTTAAGGTTCAGTTCACATATGCCACAGAGTAGACTTAAGATGCCACAAAAAAGTATTAACCATAAACTGCTAAAATGTTTAAATGAAGCAGAAATAGCTGAAGTAGTGGTTTCACTCAACAGGAAGCTTTGGAGCTAAAGACAGATGTGCTGCATAGTTTTGGTTGGTTTATAAGCCTCTGCTGACTTTCATCTGGGTCTGGGCTGTTCCACAACAAGTTCATAAAAATACTGAGAGAGCCACCTCACTCTTCATGGAAGTTGGCTGAAAGTCCCACAATGTAACTTCAACAGTTGCTTCAGGGGTCAGAATAAAAAGTAGGTTTGACTTTTGTTGGTTTTTGGATTCAATATAATCTGGCAGCTGTTTCAAGTTTGAATGAAGATGTTTGAATATTCCTTTACAACAAAATGTTATTACAATATTAATGATCTACTCAGGACTGTTGAGAAAGAATTCTCAAATGTGTCTACTTGAGATACTCAGATAACTGTGAGCTGCCTCTTTGAGACCCCTGCAAGTAATATTGCAATAATTATTATTATTTTATCAATTTCATTTTATTCATTCAGTCAACAGAACAAAACCTTAGTTCAGATATGTTTACTAAATATGTTTAGTGTTCACAGAACATTTTATTTTTTACAGTGTAGGCTGCTGTGGGAATAGACGCTAGTAAGGCCGCACCTCACTTCAGTCTGTTGACTTTGCAAAGCCACATGACGTGTGTTTTTATTGTAACTTCATACTTTTGGTTTCTAATTATGTTTTCAGTGAGAGAGAAAGTTAAAGAAATGCCATCAGATTGCTATAAATAGGAACTATTGCATTATATATTTTATCTGTCCTTGTGATGTAATTGTCATATAGAGATCACAAAAATGTGAAGTTTAAAACCTGAACTATAAAATCTATAAAAATGCTTATTTTGCATACTTTTTTCTTTTATTTAGACAAATAACTAATATTAACATTGGTATATTTAGGGTGTGGTCACTAATATTTGAGTGAGGTTAAGTAAGCTTGAAGGATCCCTCAGGCAAGTGAAGGGTGTAACTGACACGTGTGGCTGCAGAATTTGTTAGTTAGCAGGAAGGCATCTGTGTTCATTATTGATGGAATCTCTATGTTAAAGTTCCACTTTTTTGTCAGAAAAGTGGCATTGTTTGGTTGATTTTTTTTCTCTCTCAAAAATTCACACATTGACTCTTTTGCCAATTTTAAATTTGATTTATATTCTGTGGAAGCAATTAGATAATGAAATCAATTTTGATAAATTCTCCAGGCAACAAAGAAAAGAGGAACATTTTCAGCGTTACAGACCACTCTTTTGCAGGAGCCTTTAATTTAGAGCAAGTGTGTATAATAAATCAAATAAATATTTACATATTGATGTATTACCATTATATTAAACATTTAGTATTTAGTATTGTACTAAATACTTGTCGCCTAAATAAAATGAAAAATTATATTGTAGCATCGAGACTTTAAATCACTTGTCATCTGGGTTTCAATGGGGAACAACTTGTGAATTGCAGGGTGATATGGCCCTTTGGCTATGATATCTGTTGTCTTTATAAATAAAATAATGTAGACATATCAGTACCCAGATCCAAATGTGATGTTGTGATTAGCAGAACTTTCTAGAATTGTTGTTATTGTTTTCATAAAAAGGGAAACTAACTGTAAAACTTAGTTCAAAAAGAAATTTGCAATACTGTCCTGAAGCAAAAATAAATTTGAGCCAGCAAAGCTATAGAATACTTTTCAATAAACATCAGAATGCACAATAATGATAGAAAAAGCATATTATTGTCACTAAATTGTTACTTATTCAAGATTGCTGAAGAGAATAACTAATCTAAAGCATTGGGGTACATATTTTACAATATTGCTTTATGTAAAAAAGAAAAAACACCAAATGAGACAAATGTGCATAGCCAGAAGAGGAACTTTGCATATGTGACTAATCCCACCCACTGTCTGTGTATACAGCATCTCTTAAGTCATTAAAGGGCAGGATTCTTAAATTAGTTCCACAAATGAGACTATTCCAGAAAGCACTTATTTGTTTTATGAAGATGGAAAAGCCTGCTAGTTTTCATGGTATGTACAGCCCTATAATAATTAAAGTGTAATTTGGGTAATAAAATCTATAATGACTTGGCCGCCATGTCTTAAACTCTCATTAGAATCTGCTGATCTCAGAGCCTGTAAAGCCTGCAGAGAGTTTACCTCATATTGTTTGTACAGACATGATTATGTTGAAGTCATTTTGTCTATCCACAAGAAATGCTGTCAATACAGAGTAATGCAATGAAGGATATCACAAAAAATCTCAAAATTTAAGTAGATTTTAAAGACGGGTTTGAAAATGGTATACTTGGAGCATTTAGCCCAAAGGCACTCATTAAAAATAAAACAGTGGGGTTTTACCGGGCTTTACTAAAAGTTAAGAAACTTATGATAAAAAAAGAAACTAAATAAATTATGCATAGATGTAAATAAGATCTGTGTAAACTTATTCACATCTATGATCAGATACCCTTTAAAAGGTGGAATTCTGGGAAAAATCTGAAAAATCGCTGGTTTAGTTCAGTACCTAAAGGTACCTTTATCAGAAAAATACCATTTAGGGTACAACATGTTACCTTAAGGGGACAACTGCGGACATTGGTTTCATTTTTAAATGTACAAAATCATTGCTTAAAGCAACAGGTACATAATTGTTCTTTTAGTAAGCTTAAGGCATATGCACAAATATTTTCATGAAAAAAATTTTTCAAATAAAATGTATTTTTGAAAAAATAGGTAAATCTTTAATTTCTTGGTATAATTAAACAAAATAATAAGCTACCAATATGTACCATGTTGAGAGGTACAATGTTGGTACCCTACTAGAGCCAGCGGTCCCCAACAGTACTAGGCCGCACAGAAAGAATAAATAACTTCCGTTACTTCCGTTTTATTTATGCATACATTTTTATTGCGTTTTATTCTGGTGCATAATATGCGGTAACCAGCTCTTGAATGAGGCAATGAAGCCCTCAAAACTGTTTAGCCACATGTTGTCGCGACGTTAAGAGGACGCTGTAGTAGTAGAAGAACAGGTAGAATGGATAAAGTGTATTATTATGGTTAAAAAATACCCAGACCAAATTCAAAGAGAGTTGCTTCTTCTCACCGCTGAAGCATTTTAAATGGTAGATCATTAAAAAGCACAACATCAAAGAGCTGTGGAAACCAGTCTGTTGGCCCACTGATGACCTCGGAACGCATGATATCGACATGCATGAATCTGCCTCATGTGTCTGGCTGAGCAAGATGCGTTGGTTGTCAGTGTTAAACTGTGTCTGTTGTTTAATGAAGAAGGCCAACACTGAAATGACTCAGAACTGGTAAGCAATGTTCAGGCCACTTCAATGTTCAGATTTCGACAAACATTCTTTGCAATGATATTCCAATAATAATTTTACTAAAGATGACAAAAATTATTTTCTTTCATAAAGAAAACTGTTAATTCAACCATCAATTATTTTCATATATTTGAACCTCTACAAACCAGAAATAAGAAATGTATGATGATTTTGTTTTGTTTTGGTGTTGTTACAGCAACAGTTGATGTCAGCAGAGAAATGAGCATCCTTCGTGTAAAGGTATGTCACTATCTAGAAGCTGAAGGAATTTGAGTGGCTGTAAAAGAGTGAAGATTTTGGGATACACATATCTACATTTATTCACTTTTAACCCAAGTTAAGTTCAAATTAAGAAAAATCTTGTTGGTCAATATTTGTACATAAAAGATATAAATATAATATGATTTCTTAGAATTCATGGAGCATAAAGACTGTGGATCAAGTTCAGAGAATATCTATGTATGAACATTTTCAGTAATCCATTTAATTCAAAACTGCACAGAAAAAAAAACTAATTGTCAAAATGATCCAATGGTTTGAAACCCAGGTTTTTGTACATAAATAAAACAATTCTTACACATTAAATACTTCAATTAACTTGATAGACAAACAAGTGTTTCTTACTTGAACAGGTGTTTTCTTTGTTAGACAAACTATTATTTTATGCACTATATATATATTATCATTTCAGAATATCATGAAGACCAGTAGCACAAAAACATGTAAAATTACATTGTAGGCTGATTATCAATAAAAAAATTCAACAAACAGGTGAAGGATCTTTTTTCTTTTAGAAACAGCAAGGACAGTGTAGGTTGTGAAAAAAGCAGTTGCACAATGTGAACCTAGAGGCATAGAAAGGAAAGGCATGTTTAGAAAGGAACGAGTCTTTCTAAAATAAAGGGTACTACTTGTCTAGTGACAGAATATCTTTTAAAGAAAACACGTTGAAAGGATCTGCCACAGATTTAATACTGGCGTGCCATCAGCTATAATTAGACCTTGGTCAAATTAATACTTGCTTAAACAAATCTTTGAAATCCAATTGATTTACCTACACTGCCGCAAAACCAAAGCAGAGCAAAGGAACAAAAAGCAAAATTATATAATTTAAAACAAAACATGTATTAATACTATATATATATATATATATTTCTCACAAGAAAAATAATTCATGGGTTGAAGAAAAACATAACAAATATATAAAAAAAACTAAATATGTTAAATAAAATTACAAACATATAATACAAAACAACCCTGTTGACTTCAGTTAAGTTGCAAAAAAAACAATTCTTTCCACTAAATTAAACACATTGAAGCACATCAATAGTTGTCGGGTTTAAATACATATATATTTTTTTACTATTTTCTATATCCAAGCTGTTTACAGGAAGCAAGATTTTAAGGTATAACTGAAAAAAATTCAAATGAAATGTTCTACATTATAAAGCAACAACATAGAAAAACAACTTGAATATTATGTTATACTCCTTATATATTTTGCAAACAAGAAATTAAAAGTAATGCAGCAGCAGTAGTTGTGCTTCACAATAAAACAAGCTAAAAAACCTAAACAAACAACAGTAAATGTGAAATAATACATACATAAAATCAGGAAAATTTGTCAAATCTGACAAAATGACAGGTAAAGTTCTCTGTATTAAACCAATGTAAAAACAATGGAATATATTAGAAGCAATGGCAAAGTAAGCAATATGGAAAATATCAAAGCAATGGCAAAGTCATCTGGGAGTAAACAACATATCTGCAAGAACTGACATTCTGCACGACAATTCTGAGCTTCTATAATGTTTACCAAATCAAGACACGATCAACACATTCCTAGCCAGAGTGACCTTTCATGTGAACTCCAGACAACAGACAGTGTATTAAGCTCACTTAATGAATAGTCAAAGGATGAAATAATACAGCATGCAAGAATGAACAGTGTTCTGGGCTAAATTTAATTAAAGTCAGATCTTCTCAGGCTAATGAGCAATGGCTCTGTCTTCTGCAAGAGTTTAAAGAGTGGCCACTGGGCATGTTCTCTAGGGATGAGTCAAGAGAAGATTAAGTAAAAGCCAGAGTACACAAAGACAATCTTACTTGAGTCTATGTAACAAGGAATCAAGACTCATTTCATCTGCCTGTTGAAGTCTGAACTAGTCATTCTCTTTAACAAAAGGGGACAGAATTAACTGAAAAGTCCAGAGCGCTAAAAGTGTATCCCCCCAGGTCATGATTATGAATTACTATGTAATGATTTGTTTAGACTTAAATAAGGTACACAAAACAACAAACAGAGAAATTTCATGGCAATTATTGTTTACTCTCTGTGTCGGGAAGAAAAAAATGACACAATAATAGGGATTTGCATGGCTTGTTCATAAATCATTTGTTCTTAAATGAAGTCATTTTTAAAATGACTTGTGAGTAACATCTCTTTTTGGAGAGAAAATCATTCTTTCTTTGGTAGATGTGCATTATGCATTTCCAGAGAGGCAAATATATACTTCCCAATGCTATCCACACTCCCCGAACGAACGATTTGGGTAGAAGCCAGACTTTTTATATTATTCTGTTTTATACATTATTTTCTATTTTTCTGTTTCACTATGTTTTTGGGTCATTATCATAACAGTATGCAAGTACTCTTGTTAAGTAATCTGGAAATACTTAAATTAATTCAATAAAACCATTAATTTAGTGAACGAGAGTCAAAAGAACAACCACACCAAAATGAATGAAAATTCTCTTCACTATTAAAAATCAGATACAACACATACAGCATACACCTATATATTTTACTGCAAATAACTATTATAAAAGAACAGACACAAATATGTTTTTATGCTAATATGAAGCACAGAAATGTTTTTTTATGTTTAGGCACAGATGCTTTATTGCTTAAATTTATCGAGAACAGGGGTTGGCAATAGGGTTACCACAACAGCCCATACAAATATATTGTAATTAAATGTAAGGGATGCATATGTGTCCAACTGGAGTAAAAAATGCTAATTAGAATTTCTGCACCAAACATTATAATCATACAATCTTCATCAGAGGTCTTGTGGCACAGATTAATGTAAGTTGGCTTGTTATTACAGATATATTTCTATTAATAACTCATATCCTGTGAACTACAGCCAATGCATCTGAAACTATTAAAGCTCCTTTCAACATTGAGAGAAACTAGTAAATTCTAATACAATAACATTTTAAATATATCGGCTAGTCATGCAAACTATGGTATGAAAAATTAATGGACACATCTGCATTAATAGTCTGCAAAAGTCTTATTTTGAAACCAAACAAACAAGTTCAGTTTTTACAGACACATAATCCACAGTGGATGTTCTTTTTTACCACCTATCAAAAATGTGTCCCAAGACATTTAGCCATAACATTTAACAGACTTAAACTAATTCAAAGTTCTCTAAAACCCCATCATTTGATTGTCACCATACACACTACTGTTTAAAATTCACTCTTCCCATTGCTTTTGACAATAGCAAATATGTGAGATTTAACAACATGGGTCAATGATGAGCCAATTAGACAGGACATAATCTGGATCAGCGTGTCAGTTCCTTGATGTAAATTCATTTCATGAGCTCCAGCATGAAAATGGCAGCAACTATCAGGCTTAGTGCTATCGGGTCGTTAGGATGGGCTGCAGCAGTCAATCATCTTGACATTTTGGGAGCAGAGTATAAAAGTTTAATGATGACTGGACTTGCTCTTTTGACATCTCATGTTGGTTCAAATATGAATTTATTGTATCCCGAAGTCTATAGTCAGCTTGGGTTTTTTAGCACTCACAGAGAATGATAAAGTCACCAAAGTGTTCATTCTAGCAGTCCTAAATTTCTCATTTGATGTAAAAAATAGATGAATAAATAATGGCACCAGCTACAATCTCCACTTGATTCGTGGGAGTGAAGCTTCAAGGCTTGGGTCACTTCATGGTCAGGGGACCTTCATAGGACAGCTTGTTCAAAATTATTATTAAATTAAATCACAAAACTAATGTTTTGTTTTGTTTTTTTCCTCGCTTTTGATATTTAACTTCTCACTTCTTTTGTCTTATAGTGATTTACAATTGGTTACATGCACTTTGAAATGTCATCTTTATTAAAAACTCTACACATTATTCCTTAAATAAGCTGTAGGCTACTCCCATTCTCTTCTCCTGGCTTGGTGTGGCCATTGTATTTCATCCACAATGTAAGGTATGTTTTTTCTTTCCAAACATATTTATCTATTCATAGGTCTATACAATAGTTAACCAGTGACTAGTTAGTGATCAGCAGTAGCGTTTTGAAAATTGCCAAAGAAAAGGTAACTTTTGGAGCTTTGCTGTTTAGTTTTGGACATTGACATGCTTTGTGTAGCATGAAAATAAGGTTTGTGTAAATGTTGGTAAAAATGTGTGGTGCATTTTTGTGAAAAAAAAAAACTTTAAATGACGTAGAATTTAGTAATAAATAAGAAGGAAAATCATTAGCCATGCAAGCTTGTCATCCCAATAAGAGGTTTGATGTCATCTTTTTGACGTTCCAGTTTTTTGTAGAAGATGGTACAACTTCTTGCCCTTTAAGGATCCATGGAATTCCACATTACTCCATTTAAGCCATATTCTTTTACACACTTAAATGGATCTAAACCTTAATTATTTCACATACATCTCTAATAATAGATTCAAGCAATATTGAGTTCTTCCTTGCCATATTCACAACTGAGAAGGCCTAATGCAGACTGCAGTGTAGTTTGATGAGTCTGACTGAAAAAGCAGCACCACTACAATCATCAGCACAGCACAGCCAGTAATCTCTCAACACCCACACAAAGAGTGTGCAGCCATTCTATACCCGCATTCACAATACAATAGATAGAGCTCAATGACAGCTTCCCACCACTCTCTCAGTTTGTGCTTTTGGTAATTCTTTATGTTCCCAGAACATGGGACCAGAGAGAGTGCCTTCTCTGAAGCTCTGACAGCTCTAGATGTGTCAGGGAAAAACACTCCTGCAAAGGGATCATTAAGCAGGTGAAAAAGGTGCCTATGCTGTTGGGATGACAAATGTTTGAGAGGAGAGCAGATGGAAGCATCTGAGACACCATTTATCAGCTGAGACCACCAGAGAATCTCTGATGCACTTTCAAATGATTACTTTCTGATATTAATACAGGCTTTTAACATGGAAAATTACACACAATGAACGCTTAGATCGAATCTGCACAACAGCATTAAATATGGTGGGTCAGGGACAAGTTAGTCCAGTTCAGGAATGGTCTGGGGGTTTTGGCTGCTTTTTTTGGTCAAGACCCACCCATGGGGTTGTTTGACAGACATCACAAACAACCAATCTCATGTCGTTGCACATAGCGTCATGTTTCAGATAAACTGACAAACAAGCAACAAGTTAGCTATGGAAAAAAAGTCACAGAAGACGAGAGAGAAGACGGCAAAGTTACAAGAATAGAACAATCTTCAATAATCAAAACGAGGGGGCACATTGCTAGTTCTCATCTTTTCTCAGTTGTATGGCTGAACTTACTGACATAAAAAGCACCAAACCCATCAGAACCTTAGCCAAAGTTCAGTGGGTATGATGTCTGGCTATTGAATATTTTTGGGCACCAATTCATGCAAGTATTGGCTGTATTATTTACTGTTATGTTTTTTTCTTTTAACTAAATGAAAAAACTAAATGCATTGAAACTCATGAAACTTTGTACACAGCTTAAAATTTGTATAGGGCAGAAGATCGGCACTTAGCTAAACAAAAATCACATGTAAAGCTCATCAGGCCAAACAACGTTCATAGTCAGTTAGCTCATGGAAAGATAATTGTGGATTTGAGTCTTAATCTCTTCCATCATAGTTTATTTTTCACGACATTTCAATGTTTAGTTAGTTATGGGATTACAAATGCCTTGAAACCAATGACTCAGATGGTACCAAATGTTCTTCTGTGACTGAGAGGATTCACACAACTCCCCAAGTCTCCAGAGCTAGCATGACACGCACATCTCAATCTAACGCTAAATAGCACAAATAGCTATTGAATTTCAAGATGTCCCTTTAGATGCCTGGAGGTAAATTGGGACAATCTAACATAATGCTTTTCAACTGTCTATTCCTAAGTCAACTAAAATGTTTACATTCACACCGCTTTTTCCTCCTTAAAACTAAGAGCTATTAGAGCCACCTGGGATATTAAAAGTTGCTTTATACAGCTATTAAATGTGGATGTACACTTTAGTGATCTATGCAACTCTCAAACAAAATGAGAAGCATACGAGTGATAAAGAAGAGAGACTGCTGTTGTCACAAACACGCAGAGCAGAAGATGATCTAAGCGGCTGTCAGAAGCTGATGGGAGAGCCAGCTCTGAGAGCCCATCAATGTTATCTTTATCTCTGTGGGAGGTCTGACTTCCTGCCAAGGTACAAAATCTAAAGTGATGTACTCAGCAATAGTGCGCACTAAGGAATGATAAGAGCCATGTGATTGTTGTCTCATTTCCTTTAAGACATACAGGTCAGTAGAATTGATTACAGTACTGTTTGTTTAGAGGATACACATATTTTGACTTGTTTTAAGACCCAAAAGTGTAGAAGACTGTGATTGGCTGGTAATTTTTATGTAAAAAACACACATCGTGTTCATTATTCAAAGAAAGAGCTGACTCTTGAATTAGCAGATTTTGTAAGCAAATAATATTGGCAGGATTTGTAACTTCTCATTTAACTCTAACCACTGAGCAGTCAATTTCCTTCTCTTTCACTTTTGGGCCTAATTTGGCACTTGTCTTGCACATACAGGCATTTGGCACATTATAAATGGGCTCCAAAATAGCATAGGTTAGACTTTTCTAAATGAGGTACAGTATACATGGTCTGAGCTTTAAAATTAAACCTGGTTGAGGCTTGGAACAAACATGACCCATGTGTGGCCCTCTGTGGTCCTTGTCTGTTATCTTCAAGACTTGGTAAATTCATGCACCATAACTTATTGTGATGCTTGGTGGGCCAAGCAGAAAGTGCTTGAGTAAGTAGAGATCTAGCGAAATGGCATTTGATATTTGAGCCCACAAAAGTGACAATGCATAATTTTTTGCATCCATTTGAACAATACTCAGCTTCGACTACACATGGATTGGGCACATTTTGTGGCTTGTTTTTAGCACTGATTAAAAAAATTATTTAAGTTTCCATTTAGTGCAAGGTACACTTTTTTGTACTGTAATTTTTTTGTAAATTGTTCAAAGTTTCACAATGACTCTAGCTCCACTCCTTATCGAATAGACGACTCTTTAATGAAATGTTGTAAAACAAGTGGATTGTGCTGTTAGCTAGCTTGATCATTTTCTAATCTTCTGAGGAAGTTATTTAATTATTTGAGAGAAACTGAAACAAGCCTTAAGTAACAGTTTCTTTTGTGTTACACATGGGTTTATCTAAAGGAAACTGATGTTTGAGTATTACTGCATTTAGAATGAAAGGGAATCACATTATTACATGGACAAAGTGTGCATCTATGGGCATCAGCCTACTTAGCACTGATCAGTGGAACCAGGGACATGTCACTCAGGGAAGGGACTGCATGAAGCTCCAGGAAAATGTGAGATGAAAGAGGACTGAAGTGAGGAAACATAATTAGAGTAGAGGACATGCTGGGATGCAGAAAGCGAATCAGAGCGTAGATGTTGAGTCTTGCACCTGGACTACAGAGAACTCTCTCCAACTGAGCTGGAGAGAGAGCACTCATCTAATTTCCATCAGATTCCGAATTCAACGACCCTGACAGGCCTGAGAACAGCAAGTAAATAATGCTCACCGTACCATTGGCTGAGCTGTAGAATTTCATTTTATTAGTGTTGTGAAACATTCACAGACTTACATGAAAAAGCATGTAAATAAATCAAGTTTGATATATATTTATTTTAATACATTAAACACATGACTAAACTAAATGTATTGTGAAGTTAAAAGTAGATTAGGTAATATTTTAAACCTAGAAAAGGCTTTTTTTTTAAACAAAAGGTAACTACTATTTTCCCAGAGGGGAAGTCAAGAATGTGATTCATGTTCTGGAAGTAGTGCGCTAGCTGTCAAAGTAATCATTTATACTGAGCTGAAATTTCTATGGTTATCCAAATCACTAAAATACATGTATCTGATTTAAACAAATAACAGACTTGAAAATTGAGCATCAGCAAAGGACCTCAACAACCACATATTGCATTGTTTTTTCAAACTAATATTGAAAAATCAATAGTTTTTTGCAGGTTTAATCGTTGAGGAAAAAATATGAATAGTTGTAGAATAGTTAGATTAGAAATAAATTTGGTCCAGACAGAGATGAGTACTATATTTTATGGACTTGAAGTTATTTTATCACGCTTTGAACCCTGTGACTTATGTATGAGTTTTGGGACTAACATCCACAAAATGTTTTCTCTAAAGACATGTAAGAATATGAGCGACATTTTATCTGTTAATGCACAGAGGAAGACGCAACCAATCAGGATCTTTCTTGGACACAACAGAACAAATCGTATTTACATGGCTGGGGACACATCAGGAGTAGAAGCACACAGGACATGAGCATACTCAATCATTTTACCACCTCAAATTATTTTTTTCAATTAAAAAACGAAAGCTTGTATTTTTTAAAGATTATACAATGGAAGTGGAACATGCCAACTTGCAATCTTCGTTTCTGCAGTAAGCAAGTCACAGTTCCAGCCACATTTTTTAAACAACATGGCATTTTCAACTTTAAAGAATTAAGCAAAAACATTGGTTACCCCTTCTAAAAGAGCATTTATTAGAAAGATAAATGATCACATTTGGTCAATTCTTTTTGTGATAAAATGATTAATCTTTTTTTTGAACAAAATGTATATCTATGATAATTACATTGGAATGAATTGCATTTGTTTATCGGAGTAGGGGAGTATATATATTATATATATATATATATATGTATAAATATAAATATATATATATATATATATATATATATATATATATATATATATATATATAAAAATAGTTGTACTTTCTGAATTACTTTTCATTTAAGTAAAATAAAAGAAATGTTCTTACTTCAACTTTTTTTCGTGGAGGAAGAAAAATTTTATTAAAACAGCTTTTTAGCCTGTTGTTTATGTTACACAGACTAAAATGAGGTCTCATTTGTTTATTAGTGAGTTTAAATCTTAAGGTATTGAGCCATAAAATTTGACTTCTGAGTCTACAAATCTTATTGAAGATTTTCAACATTTCCTCTGAATTTAAATTATTCTGGGATACACCCCTAAAATCCCAGGCCAGGCAACAACCAAGATGCATTTGTATATCGATACAAAATGTAATAATTAAAATTAATTAATTTACAATGGTGGTTTCAGCCCATGTTTTAACCGCCTAGAGAAGTCATTAGAACACATTTAAATAAAAACTAGTTGCCTATGTATTGTTAAAATCAAATGGGAGATGCGGTCAAAATGATCTTTATGTGGACTGGCAATCCACAACAATGTTTATATTGTTAGCCAAGCTTTTTTTGGCCAAACACTTCATAACAGATTCCCTTCAACAGGCTTATTAAAGCGTGGTTTGCCTTGCTGTAGGTAACAATAAAATCTGCTTTCCTGTTTGCACATTACACACATTGACAAAAAAGCTGATCTTGTTGAAGTACTTTGAATACAGGTTTTATCAGAGAAAATAAACGGACAGTCAAGCACCTTTTTGGGAGTCATTTAAGCCCAGACATTAAGCTTAGACCATTTAATGCAAAAAATAGTTGATTCTACAAGACTTTGTGATGAGAAAAGCAGAGAATATTTAGCTGAGATGCAACGAAACATTACCCACAGGGAAAAGCTTCCAGAATTATGGACATTATGTATAGTGGTTACAGATCATTAATCACAACAAAGGACCACAGTTATTACATTAAGAATCAGTTCCACACAAAGAAAAAAATCCCTTGATTAAACTTTAATTACTTACTCTGAATGAAAATAAGAAGAACCCATTAAGAATTACAAGATGAGAGAAACCAGTTTCCATAAATGAGAGTGTCAGTTTATTTCATTGAAAATAATTATTGTTTATGTTTTTATCATCACCTAGGCTATTAAATAGCATCGGCTAATGAATCTTCCTGCTCAATTGATCCAGTCCAGTACACGCTTTACTTATCTAGAGAAGAGCTCTGAGTGCAACCCTCATATTATGAAGAAAACCAGGACGATTGGTGGCCTCGTCTGAACCACCAGTGCTCAAGCCCTCATTTATCACTTTAGGTGAGAGGTCAGTTTCATTCTGCTTTCACACCCGCTCAATAGGACTTTTATTAGCAAAGACTGCTCTCAAAGCATGGCCTGAATAACCAACCGCACATCACCAAACAATCTTAAGATTGGATGGCTCTGTGTTTATGAGAAAGGCACCTTTTGCAAGCTCTAGCAGGGTGAAGTTGCGATTAGAGGAGGATTCTCATTATCTGTATTTGTACTATTTCAATCTCTCTCTGCTTTGAGGAAAACATGAAAGACAGATGGAGCAGGTTTTTATTTTATGACTTCATACAGGCAGAAACAACCATTGCCTGATGCTTGGCAATGCTTGATCTTCTTCCCATACAGAATTTATGATTTTGTTTCAATCTGTAACAGTCACCAAAGGCCTATTTTCAAAGGGACAGAGCATTTGGCCAGAAAAAAAGTTTTCTTTATTACATCCATGTGTCAGAATTGTAAATGTATGGGGGAATTTAAATATACAGAGGAATTTCTACTTGTGTCGGCCTCTTATGTTTCCTGCGTGCATCTGAGATTTTATGTCAAAGCTAAGCTTTCTCGTCAATCAGAAATTATTAGATTGTATTAAAAAGAAACTGATGTAGCAACTACATAGGTATTTATAGGCCTTAAGACCAAACTGGGTGCTGACATTGTAGAACACAAAAAAAAAAACACAACAAAATATTTATGTATATAATCAGTTTTCTTACGTCCTGATTTTGATTAAGTGTCATGGCTGTTAAAATATTTCTTGCAGATATTTGTTACATTAAACAGGAAAAAGGTGTTGATATGTTTGCTTTAACACATTACTCTTTATTTCTCTGTATCTGTTCACTGCCCACTCAATTTGGCAGACTGTTAGTACCATGCCTGGGCATTCCTTTATACATTGGGAGTCTTGACTTCTAAAGGAGGAGTTAACGTTCAATGTAAGAAAATTACAGATTTAGCCTCATACAAGTGTAAAGTGATCTTCAATGCTCTTTCAATGATGCTACTTTTTGGCAGAAGTCTGAATAATTTGACAAATTCACACAGAAGATTATATATATATATATATATATATATATATATATATATATATATATATATATATAGTATTTATAATATATATAGTAACAGCTTTGACATACTAAATGTAATACATTTTACTTTTAAGACTGCCCCCAAATGAATTAATATGATTTTTAAAAATGTATAGTTTTAGCAAAGACTATTCATTCATTCATCTTCATGTCGGCTTTCTTCCCTTTCGGGGTCGCCACAGCGGAATGAACCGCCAACTCTCTGGCATATGTTTTACGCAGCGGATGCCCTTCCAGCCGCAACCCATCGCTGGGAAATAGCAAAGATTAATGTTTATAATTTTTTTTATTAATAAAATGGTAACAGTAAGCAAACAACAATATATGCGTTGTTTATTGTTCATTTGGTCAACATAGAGTAAATTTAAGAAACTTAGGAAAAATTAAAGCTGCACTTGCCTTAGCTGCATGTAGGTATAACAGGCTAATTTGAAACAGAAATAAAATGGCGTATTAGTTTACAGACTTTTATAAAAAAAAATATGATCAAAGAGATCCCAAAAAGTACAATCATCAAGTTGTATAACAAGTTTTGCACATCCTCCATATATATATATATATATATATATATATATATATATATATATATATATATATATATATATATATATATATATATATATATATATATATAAAGTGTTTCATCCCTGAGCAGCTTTTCCCTTCTGAGATCCCCACGCAGGTTTTTATTCTGAAATTATTCACTCATATTATAACATAACTAGGTCAGTACAGTAACATGATGCTGTGAGAAAAAAACAAAAACAACCAGCAATAATTGTGTAGTACTTGATCTCTGCATTCCAATTTTGATGTTTGAAATTGTCTTAGTTGAATGAACTATGAAGTGAACTGCGCTAATCTTAACAAAATACTGATTGTAAGAAGAATATTTGGAAAAGCAATTAAAATATATATGAACTTTTATATTAAAGTCAAAAGATGACTTATTATTATTTTTACTTGCATTATTGTAAGGCACAGTAATTTAACTAGTAAAGTTCAAAGGCTTTGAAATTTGAACCTAATATTGTAACTAATTTTTATCCACTGGTAACTAATTTTCTTCCAATGGTTACTTTTGAAACGAGTAACCAGTAATCAATCATTTGATTAAAAGCACCATTTGCACAGAGTTTTTATGAGTTCAACAATAATAACCACCTACTTGGGGATTTATGTTCATGACTACAATTACAAAAATAAATTTGACCTCAGTTTATAACTTTATTGTTCAACCATCTTTGGTAGAGAAAATGAATCAAACCTCAGTGCAAAGCACACACACAGGGAAGACTTGACAAAAGAGTTGCAATACATGGTTGTTCAAAAATGTACACATATTTAGAAAAGGCAACACTAAAACCCTTAGCCTTTTTTAACATAAAATACTGTATAGGCAGCACTAAATAAGCTTTAATGTCTACCATAAAACCATGCTATATTTGCAATCGCACATTCTTATTTCCCTTTAATTACAAATTTAAAACTGACACTTCAAAGAACAATATTTCCCTAATCCCGGTGTCAAATGGTTTGTGTTTGCCAGAAATAAGCACCAAAGAGTTGGTTGCCTGTTTGATGATGAAATCAAAGGAAACACCAACAAAGAGCCAAACAACCAAAGGCAGAGCCAAAGATTGAGGACTGATTCAAAAACACAAGACGGGGTCTATTCTGTACAAACTTCTATGTCTAATCAGAGTGCTGAATCCTCTTTCAAAAAAAGACATGTTTATTTATTAAAGGTTCACAGGATTGGAAGGATGAGGGAAGTCTCTGACTTGGTTTAAAACTTGGTTTAAAAACATGTTACACACTAACAAAAATGTGGAGAAAAAGTTCTAATCTAACCTTGTTGATACTACATCAGAATGGAAAAAGAGACTATAAATACAGGCAGGTGTGGTGAAGAGAAGGGTCAGTGCTTTAGGGGACTGGTGACGCAAGGAAGTGAAGCATGACGCCTAGAGTGAATCTGTCAGCAGTAAGGAGCATATAGCTTCCCTCGCATAATGTTAAAGCGTCCAAATCACTCAGCGAGAGCCCTCTTATAATACCACAAAGAATGAGAGTCATTTCCTCTGATAGTTTAGAGGGGAACGCCCAGTGCATCGAAATCTTCTTTTTGCTTCTCTGAAAAAAATGTGTATAAGACTAAAGTGTATGCTGCAAATCTTTAGGGAGAGCAGATACTTTCCACTTTAAAGTGTGAGCTGATGACGTAAAAGAGTATCGTGTTATCCTCTTTAGACCCATGCCTTTTAAGTAATTGTTTCAATGGTTTCATAAATATTAACGATCATTTCATTGTCTATATCAAGTCAAGTAATATGGACGTACATCCCAACATCAGCTTTTGTCTGCATCATTTACAAGCACACTTTGCTAAGGGCAGTCTTTTCCTGCTTGTCTAAACTAATAGCTACCTGGCCCTCAAACCTCCAAAATTTCCATGCAATCCCTGCAAGATCTGCCATATTCGGGTGGTTTAATGAAGGCCATTGGGAATGAAGGCCATAATGTTGTTCGAATTGTAGCCCTTAAATCTTACTGGAAGATTTGCATTTTGAGTCATAGGTTCCCTCAAGAGATTTCAGGGATATTTATATCTTGTTTGATATACAAAACCTATGTACATTTTCATACATACTTGAAGAGAATTTCACAGCTTACTTCGAAAAACACAAAAATCTAAATCACTTACATGTTAGTTTTTATTTGATTATGTATAGCTGCATACACTGTTGTTTTAAAGCAAAACATTCCAAGTTAAACACATGCAGAAAATAAGTCCTCAGAAAACCATTCTGATCTTTGAAATTCAATTCCTGGTGAAAAGCAGCCCTGTCGATTTTAGTTATCAGTATGGATTTTTTTTATTTGATTTTTTTTTTTTTTACATTTCTGTGAAAATAATTTTGCGTTGATTTTTGGAATGGTACATAATCTTAATTTTGTACTCAAATGAAGTGAGCACAAGGAAGCAAATCAAAGTTGGGGCAGAAAATCAGCCAGTAACTACGCAGGTAACATTACAACACATACAACATTACATACTCAACATGCTTGATGGAGGAGCTTATGCCACATGAAAACAGAAGGTGCTCAACAAAAAAGTGACAACTGAAAACTCAACATTCATGCTTATGCACCCAAAGAAAATGAATACAAAACCTCACCAGACATGAGCAAAACATAAAACACATGGCTAGTGAAAACATAACAAGAAAGAACATAAATAAGAAGCAAAGGTAAATTCCAAACCTCAGCACTAGAAAGACCAGCTTTCTCAGATAATGAGATTTAACCACTTTGCTCTACCTCTAAGAAAAACATAAAGGTGCCAAAGAATAAAAGAAAAAGGGCAGTTTTAAATAAAAAAACAAGTTGCTTTTAAAGGTTATGCAATACAGTGTAAATATACTACTTCCTGTAGGCCAAGCTGACTTTCTCAGACACAGAGCAACGAAATTAAGTGTCACCATTTCCATGCGTAAATGAAATGTAGCTTTTAATAAAGGCAGCTAGGGCTTTTATTTGGCAGAAATCTAATTTTCGTGTTGATGACTTCAAGCAATCCAATTCAACAGTCATTACAGTGTTAAATGCTCTGGGAAGTAAAGCTAATCTATTCATGCGGAAATAATCCTTTTTAAAGCAAAATTCCATTTTAACGAGCAACACAACAACAATTATCCAAGTCATTTGCATCAAAGAATAGCCCCACTTCTTGTAAAGGATCACAAGTTTAGTTATTATAGAGCTCATCTGGGTAAATAAACACGAAAAGCGTGGGAAAAGGGTAGGTGCAGAGGAATAAAGTGGCAAATGTTAATCAGAGCCAAAGAATTATCTCTTTGTTATCTGCCTGTCTCTACTCAACACATGTCCTGTGTTTCTGTTACATTGTGGGAACTTTACTCTCTGCAATGATCTCAGAGTCCTGTAACCACAACACTCTTCCTTGCTTTTTCCTAGCTTCCTTGACGAGACAGACTTTCTCTTTTCTGTTTTTTTTAAACTACTTTCAATTCATATAGAAATGATAGACTTTAAGTCCATTTCAAGAATTATCTTTGCTGTCACATCAAGGTGGTCACCACAAGTGGATAACTGAGCACCCAGAGCATACTAACTGTACTTTGTGACTCTGGTCTAGGACAGCATAAAAGCCTCTGAGCAATACACCTTAATAAGGTACAGAAAGCCTTGTTCTGGCTCCACCGCACTTTAATTATGTGCACCTTCAAAACCCAAGAGATTGAGCTGCTCTGCTCTGTGGAACAAACCTCAGGACACATAGAGAAGATATTCCAATAGATCAGCATCAGAAATAGCATAACTGTATCCTCCTATTGTGCAGTTGTTCTTGGAAGATATATTGTATTCAGCTTTAATTAATTCAATTTTGATGTTTTGATTCAATGTTTCATTTTCTGAATGTGTACACAATTCTGTTTACACAGTTATGCTGACTAAAGTCTAATTGTGAAGTTAATGCTTAAATAGAATTGTGTCAGTGAAAACAAAGCAAATGTGTAAAAAGATAATTAGGATGTAAACTTATTTTAGAAAATACAATTTTAAAAATTCATAATGACTATTTCTGTAGTTGGCAATTTGATTTTATTACGTAAAGTTGTGTTCATCCAGATATGGAGAAAAAGAAAAAACTCTTCTGCTATACTCTGTATAAAAGTGTCTGTTGAAAGTGTTCTACTAACATAAACATTGACTGAAAATGCTGAATTATTTAGCGAGTGCATATTTTAAGTTCAGGGAGTACTCTGTAGGGGTAGATGCCTTTGATATGTCTATTAGCTAACACAACAATCAAATTAAATAGCAGTGCAGACCTCTTTATTGACACTCCCTAGAGAAAGTAGGTAAAGATATACTTTACTGTTGGCAAGGTCAGAAAGAAAAAGGCTTGTATTAGAATGGGATCAATGATTAAATACCGTATAATAACATTTTTACAGTATAAAAATTAATCGTTGTAACTGAAATACCTAAATAGCAATATGTTTGTAAACAGAAATAGACCTATAAGAGATAATATTATAAAGTGCTTCTCCAAACCACTCTTAAATAGTTGCCCAACACATTATTGTTCATAAGCAGTTATAATTGCTCATATGTCCCTATTATGAAAAATCAACATTTAATGTTTGCTCATCACTTTGTGTTTGAACTCTGTGAGTAGTTTAAATTAATTGTAATTTTTGAACATTTAGTCAAAAATGATTTGCATTGAAATATCAAAAGTTATGCTAATAAACGGCTTATGATGTCATTTAAAAAGGTAAAGAATGGACTCCTTAGGTCATCGTATCAGCTTCAACTATCATCATTGTATGACATGGATTTATTTTTTTATTAACCTTGTAGCATAGTTGCATCACAATATTATATTTTACTGTGACCTTAAATCGCTTAAGGAATCATTATTAATTAAATCATTATTAATTTGCAGCGCTCCTGATATGAAAGGCCTTAAATATTACATTTATTAAACTAATAATGTAAGCATACTGACTATGTGTTTGACTACAGGAAGCATATAATATTGATACTACGTCAGGTAGAAAAGACTAAATAGGTGCCCTTCAAAAATAGAAAGTTTCAAATGTTTGCTAAACTAGGATTCTTTGAATTGAGTTTAACTTTTGTTGCTTTTGGCTGGATTTGTCATTTGGTGCAAATCCAATGTGTCTCGGACTTTCAGAGTGAATACAGAAAGAGAGTGTTTTGAAGACTTTAAGAGGCTACAACTTTACAATAGAGCTGTAGTGTCCATTCATGGTATAAATAGGGCAGAGATTAGAGAATTCTATTTTAAAGTGTCTCAGAAAAAGTCTAGCATTTGCTATGAGTAAATAACATCCTGGAAAGCTTCAGGTTATTTCAATATTACCTTCTACATTTCATGTAGAGCCTAAAACTAATAAAAAATGCAAGCCCTAAGGGGTCCATTTAGGACGTGGCATCTCCTTTAGGTGCTTGTGATGGCTTTTGCTTCAAGATGGCTACAAGTCAGAGTACTTGGAGGTGGCATGTTAAGGGTTCAAAGTTGGGTGGGTTTTAAGATAATGTTTGAGATAAAGCTTCCAGTAACACCCATTTACTTCGACCTGCTACTACTCCTGAGTCTTTTATCTTACCACTCAGGATAAATCCTGTCTGGGGAATTATTGATTTTCACAAATGTGTATTTGACTTATCTTATCTTATATGGTCAGTTTTGAGTTTAATGCATAAGTTAAAAATGTGTTTTGAAAATTGATTTATGCATTTAGCATTAATTTTCTTCATGGTCTTGCTGGTGCATTCTTCACCTCACACTGGGAAAAAAATAGAGTGTACACCCTGAATACGACAGCAGTCCACTACTAAAGCACCCTCTATTTACCTGAACCTTTTTCTTTTGGAATAAGGTAAGAAACTAGAGCATTTGAAGGAACTCAAGGGAGCAACATACAAACTCCAATCAGAAAGGCTCTCTACTGGTTTCAAATAAATGATTTTCTGTGAGGCAACAGATCTTACACCGTGAAAAAATTAAACCTACATTTCAGGAAAGAAGTGGGAAACTGTCTTAACAGTCACCTAATAATTTAGACATTTTTTTTTACTATGCATTATATAGCAAAAATTAGCTTGGTATGGTAGCCAGCATAATTTCTCAAATAGATAGACAAGTCTGACAGCAGAAGATAGGAATTTACTCCTTGTTATAGTCAAATGTAGAGTTACCGCAGTGCAATTTCAGCATTTGGTGACCCCTAAGTGAGGATCAATCATCGACTGTATATAAAGTATATATCGATTGTATTTTGGCGCACACATGTTCAAAACATTGTGAAGCAGCAGATGAAGCCTCCAAGGTCTGATTGGGAGTCGTGGTCTGAAGTTTATATCGCCAAGTGGCATTACAACAAACCTCAACAAAGTCCAACATCACATAGTGATTGATTGAAGAAGTGCAGAAATATAACATCTGTACTACGTTTCTACATTAATACTGCTCCAATTTCAACACACTACACTTGATTTCAGTTGTTATAATTTCTACTGCAGAGTCAAAAAGAGTGCAGACATTTAGAGTAAGAAAGGCTGTTATGGTAAAACAACTACAAAAACAACTAACGACTGAACAAAGATGTGTCTCTATTATAAATGCTTTTGATGACTTCAGGCTACACGTGGAGTGCCTTGTGAAGGTATGTTTTCCCTTTCCTGGTATATGATCATAAAAATTTTTTAAAAAGATGTTAAAAAACTCGTTTGTCTAAGGAACTGTATCTCACATTAGAATACATTAATGACAGCTGCATAACACTTACCAAGCATAATCAAAAAACAGCAACTGTTTGTTCAAATCAGCTGGTATGATAAGTAATGATGTGTAAGGGAAAAAATTTGTAGCAAGCCACTTTCTTAACTGTATGTTCATAAACTTAACTATAAAGTGGTCTTTTGTATTCAAAATCCAAAAGATACAAAGCACCATGCAACAATTTTGAAAAGCTTACTTTTTAACAATGTTTGTCAGAGCACTGTCAGTATGTTCCCACACACTCCGCCATAAATAGATTGCTCTTATGCAATTCTTTGAAGACCTTGGCTCTGTGGATGATGATGTGTATAGTGGTTCTATATATGAGTATGTGCAGACCACCTGCTCAAACAAGTAATTTTGTAATTCCGCCCTGTCTGTTCGATAAAAGATACAGCTGTAAATGGAGAAGCAAGATCACATGACTTGAGGCTCATGTTCTGTTACCACAAACAAGACAAAGTTAACATATAGATCATCTCATAAATGGTAACTCTGAATAACACGATGAAATATCTTCTTTGTGCATTACGATGTCACAGGACACAGCAACTACTGGGTGTTTTCCACCCATATTATATGACTCTGAGTCATAGAGGAGCATATGAACAAGCAAAAGAAAAAAGGCTTCTAATGTTAGATTGAAGCTATGCCAGGTTGCCATGGTCCAGGACTTCTATTTACCACATACTAAATAAAACGAAAATGCATCTTTCCCTCATACACTACATTTATTTCTCCATGAAGGCAGAGAAGGTCAGTGAAAATGGAGCGCAGTAAACTCAATTCACATGGAATTACTTCGTATAATGCAATTCTGTGAAAGTCAGAATCTCACCGGCTGTGTAACCACATGGCAGAATAATGCAATGTTCAGTGCAATCCAGGCTCCGCTACATTTATTTGATATAGTCCACGCACAAAAAAGCAATATATGTGCCTAAATAGAGCACCTAGATAGTACTCTTTGCAATTTTTATTGCGTGATTGATTCTAGGTAAACCATGCAAGGCTAACAAGTATGTTTTTAACAACAATACATACTTCTAATTAGGATTGGGGGATTTGACAAAACAATAAATGCTGGTCGATAGCCTCTTTGTGCTTCTGTATTTTATTTTACTAGTTAATTAAAAAAAAAATCCAACAACAGTTTTTTCTTTTAAAAACTGGTTACGAATTCTGGCCAGATCAAAATTATTCCAAAATAAATATAAAACATATTCTGTCAGGGACACCAACATACACGGAAGGGTAAGAATCACAACATTCATTTGCACAATGCAAAATTTATTTTTAAATAAGGGTTAAAATGAGTACACCATCCACAATCCACAATAAACAAAACAATCCAGATGACAGATGAATGAAAACAGTGGCAGACCGAAGAGGCAGGTGAGCAGAGAGGGAGTCAAAAGCCAACAGAGTGGAGAAGTAAAGCCTAAATTATCACAAAATTAAGAGCATCAAACCTACAATCTGCCCTTCGCAAAGGCTCTTTGTCAACAAACACATCTACAGTTCTGCACTCCACTGCACACGGTGTATTGTTTTATCAATATTGTCATTATAAAAACGTTAATAACTAGCAAACCAAAAAACAACAAAAAGATTATATCATATATCCTATAAATACGACTCCATACATACATTTGTTGCCATTGTAGAAGTTTTGCAAGTATTGGAATAAATTACTGTAAGGCGCTGGCATTGATGGTTGCAAGATATTTTTGACATATTTTATATTTGAGAAGATTTAGCTGAAAAAAAAAATCTGTTTCAAACCACAGAGGAAACATAATTTTTTTTGGCACAAGGTCTACCTAATGTGATGCTATTTTTGTCCATGATGTAAGGCTATATGTTGTAAGGCTATATTCTTTACTTCACAGTGTACACATTTATAAATAACAGAATGCTGTGTGCACCATCATGTGCAAACTCAATTGTTATCAATTGTAGGGCATTAACAATACACATATCACACATTTCTTGGACAATAGGTGTCCCTATTAGGTTCAGAACTAAACTAAGTTGTATTACTGAGCACACAAATGATGAGTGTGAATACATGAATCTGCAAATTTTTTGTTTGAACTTAGCTCTAGATAAATGTAAAGTATGTCTGAGATAAGAAAGAGGAGGTAATACATGCAGTACAACTATCATAGGTTGATACGCTAATCTTATAAATTATATTCCAGGCATTTTTTTGACATAACTACAAGGTGGATTCCATTCATTACATTCACCTATATTATTTTTGAGTGCACTTAACTTTCTTCATTATCTTCATATGCGGGGAAAACAAAACAGTAGAGAAATAAACCTTTAGAGCCGACTAATGCTTTGTAATTAGGGACTTCGTTGGTAACTGTAGAGATGCACTGCCCTGGACACCATATTGCAGATCTGAATTTGAAATGGAAAATTAATTAAAGCTGCTTAAAATGTCAAGTGAAGCCAGTTAGAAAAGGTGAGTAATAATGGCATTCAGAGAAAAGCTGGAAGGCACTGTCCTGCTTCACCATAAATTCCCCACTGAGATTTAAATCTTTATTTAATCAAATATTCTCTGGGGTTTTATCAGCCTGTTGTTCTACAGGAAGTCAAAGGAGAATTTTCAGTCAAGAACAAGCCTTCACGAAACAAATGGCAAGCTGTATATAGGAGTCATTCCTAGCAACCAAAGTCGACATTTGTCAGCCCAGAAGAGTACTTTTTTCTTGATCTTATTAATTGTATCACTCTGAAAAAGACTTGAGAGAAGACTTGGTACAAAAATCCCATCTACAAAGTTTCTAACAGGTTAAAAACCTTGCCTGAAGCTAAAAATGTGTCTCAGCATATCTCATAAGAAGCTCCTAAGAGCTCCCATGGAAATACAACATATTCCTCTAGACCTGATCAATTTAAATGGAAGTTGTGCTGTGTGGAAACCGATTAGGTTGGGAACTGTGGCCAAGAAAACAAAGGATTGTACTTGTTGGTGTATAAATAAATTACATTCAAGTTTATTTCAGATTGAACTCATTAAGCAGACATTTGCTCTCATCTATTGGTTGAAATGGGAACAGAGTTTTCTGAAACACAAAGACAGTCATTGTTGGTCTTCTCAAACAAGTGCACGCAACTGAGTGAACCCACACTGCCATCTAGTGCCACTGAATTGCTCACAATGTATATGTGCATTTTCAAGTTTACTGTTTTGAAACAATATTTTTCAAAAAGGCAATTTAATTTAGAAAAATGCTAAACCAGAAAAATTGTGCATATCTTAATACAATCTCAAGTAGGAATGTTAAAATGTATTATATTATAGTTTAGTGACAACATGTCACAACATTAGACACAAAACAATAATTGTTTAAATAAAAAGTGACAGACAACTATGTTTTTTTTAATCAAATTTGCATAGTTTTAATCTCATGTTGAAAACTAAATTGGGGTAAATTATTTCAACAAATAACAAATAAGATACACGTTGGAAGAGACATCATTATCGTCCATTTCCTTTGCAAAGGTGCTCTGATAAAAAGAGCCTAAGTGCTATAATTGAATGTCTCTGTCCCATAAGAATGCTTTGACAGCAACACAGTGGGGTAAAAGTGCTTTCTGTAGGGACGGGGGTTATACAAGGTATATGGTGATATTCTGCACTGCTCCTGACCTGTGGAGTCAGTTGAGGGGCCAGACAGCTGTCACTATGCACTATGCCACATCTATGCCTTTACATCAAATAAACACACAGGGACACACATACACTTGACCCCCTAACAGTCTAGATATTCCTTAAGACTGCCATAAGTCCTTCCACACATCTCCAATGTCTGTTTCCTAAACAACATTGTGATGAGAACAAGTTTATTATAACTAGTTTTTTCTTTTTTTCACATACAAGTAGTTAGCCCGAGTTCCATCTCATCTAACAAACATTAACTATTGATCCAAGATGCATTTGCTAAATGAAATGTAAAGATTAAATGTGTTAAGCCATTGTTTGAACATTGTAGGCCGTATTTTCTTACTATATAATATAAACAAAGCTTTCACATTGAAGACGTATGTATGCATTGCAGATTTTGGTAAAATGTTAATAAGCATGTTTCTTCATTTTATACAAATTGTTATGTTAAATAGACTAGTTGCAGAACCCTTAAATATTGTCTGATGACATAATATTTGAAAGCCTACATGATGTTTGTTCCGGTAAAGCTTCTTTCATATTGTTTCAATAATTAGGCACTACACAAATAAACCTGAAGTGAGATTGACTTCACCCTTGTGTGGTGTTTATAATGTTTCTTATTTTATTTCATATATTTATTTATTTTTATTGTATTTTATTATTTTTTTTTGGGGGGGGGGGGGGATTTATAGTTATGTTGAAAGACTGAACACTGGTTATGTCCAGAAACTGTAATTTCCATACATTTATGTGCCACAGATCCATGGTATGCTAAGTTTATGGCTAGTCATTCCACTAAAAATAGAAGTAAAACAAATTGTTTCTGACACAATTGTTCCTGAGAAAAATTCTTGCATTTTTGCATTTTTGCATTATACTTCAGCACTTAGAGGCTTTCTATTTATTTACACCAGGGGTCGAAATCAAATCCTTGAGGGTTGCAGACTCTGCGGGTTTTTGTTCCAACCTTGTTTCAGGAGACAAACCAGTAGCTTCAACCAAACTCAGAGGATTCAGTTGTGTTCAGTTAAGGTTAAGGCAAAACAATGCAGGGCTGCAGCCCTTAAGGAATCGAGTTCGAGACCTCTGATTGGCACGTTTATAAGTGATTACACACCTTGGTTGAACAGTATAATATGGATTATAAGTGCCATAATCATCATGATGACATCACCAATTTTAGCTTCTCTACTAAGATTAAATAGATTTTCTCATGCATGAATTACTATGAAGCAACTAGTACACTTTTCATATCTTTAACATACCACCTTTACATCACAAAAGCAATTGTGGGGGTAGTGCATAGTACAAAGGAAATGCATTAAAAAGTCATTTCAAATTCTCCCTGGTCACTCTTAGGGAAGATATAAACCATCACAAGTGACAAAAGCAGACTGGGAGGGCAGATTAGACACTACAGTGCTAAAATCTGAAAGTGCAAGGTTATAGTGGATCAGAAGCTGGAGCGATGATGTGTGTCAGATGGTGGAGGGTGTGCCCACCAGCTGTGGTTGATGACCTGGAGAGAGAAACTAATGCATGCTGAGAGAGTTGCAGCAGGAGGAAGTGACACTCTGCCATCCTTCATGTTCTTTTCTCACAAAGACAAAGACTTTCTGATCTCAGGCTGATTATTCAACAGAAATATGCTCAGCAATTAGAAGAGAGACTCTCTGTGTGTTCAGCTCCTCCTTCTTAATTGTAGGTTGTACATTTTCAATAGATTCTCTGCCAATTAATCCCTGGGAACAAACAGAAACAACAAGCTCTTTATTTTGTTCACAATCTTATAATGAAATATATTTTTATTTTTTACCAAACCCAAATCTACATGAGTCATGAGTGGACAACAACAATTTAATGAAAAACAATTGGTTAAAGGTACTCTCACATAATTGGTCAAGCTCTTTCAGATGCACTGTTGAGACATGTGAATAGAGAGGGGAATAGGGTTAAACTCTAATATGCCACTTGCATTGTATTTAATGGTTGATATGCCAATACTCCATGTCAATACTCAGCTGAATTCTGTATAAATGTATCTTTACAATATGTAGAGCAAGATGGGAATAAACACATTTTGATATGATTTGGAAATGCAGCTCACAAAAAGATGAGAACAACATCTTTTAAAAAAATAATTTTCTGAAAGTATAGTGTGTCTGTGTCAGGTAAGCACGTCAACGTCAGTAATCAGCACATCGTTGCAGTCTTTTTCAGTTATTAAAAAAGTTGTTATGCTGTTTGCTTGTGTAGTCCTCAGAGGTGGGTAGTACTAGTTGCATTTACTTGAGTCAATTTTTAGAATGGCAAGTACTTTTTCAGTACTTTTAAAAACGTGTACTTTTACTCAAGTAAATCTTTTGTGAAATATCTGCTTTGTGATACATCTTAGTTAAATATTAGCTGCATTCTCCCATTACTAATATCATGGAAATAAATCTAAACGCAAGCTATTTTTGACATTAGTGAGTCTCGTGAGATGTTGAAAAAGCTGATTAACAAGAGTTTGCCAGCTACTTGAGTCAACGGTGGCAGATCGAGACCGTCCTCTGTGCAGACTGTTGTGCTTTCATGTCATGCACGCACAGACATCATGAATGCACAGAGGACTCCTGCGTGTATAAATGTGTTTTTCACAGAGCACGCATTCTGTAAAATGTGATCTTAGAGGTGCAAAATGTGTTTTTGCTCTGTGTATCACATTTGTAATGTAGGTTTGATTATAGTTTGCGATCGACTATGCATTATGTTACCTTGGTGGAAAAAAAAACAAATTTTTGCTTTGTATTGTTCAGATCAGAATTAACAAGTAACTAAATACTTGAGTACATTTTGCCCTGCATGGTTGGACCCCCCTGTGCAGAGCGCTTTATCGCATCTTTTCATAGACTTTAAATAGAAATCAGATATTAACATTAATGCATTTGGCAGACACTTTTGTCTAAAGTGACTTACAGAAGAAGAGATGCTCTTCCAGATGCCAGGATCATACGTGCCTGGTATGTAGCCACCTTTAGAACTCTGTGAGCAAAAGCTGCTGCATCATTGACAAACTTCTATAACTCCTCCATAGGCTTTCCACACAACAACGATTCTCTAGCATTTTCAAAAAACTTCACCTTGGCTGGCGTTTTCAAAAATATGTGGTAAAACGATGAGCGCTTCCATGTGGACGCATAGCTTTAAAAACATGGTTACAAAATAACTATGTAAGTGTTGACAGGGCCTCAGTTCCAAAATGAATCATCTCCAAAAATTATACTACATATTTGTTATCCTAATGACTACAAATTATATAAGAAATGAATAATGTTTTATGAGATTAGGAATGTTTTTTTTAATTATGTGAATATTTTTGTGTACTTCATTTGACTAACTATAAGATTTTTATTTTATTTATTTAACTGAAGGTCGCTCTCAAACAGATCATAAAAAAGTGACAGTTAAAGTCACAAGTTATTTGTGACTCACTGAGTGTCATGTTTTTCTAGGTGTCTCTGTATAAGCCCCGCAGTTTGCTTTTGTCTGGTGGAATTCATGTCCTAGTTGTGCTGAGGGCTGTAGCTTGTGGATCACTGCACTCTTCATCTCTTCGTGTGCAGGCGCTTCTTGCCTTGAGGAGCGAATAAAGACTCACATTGTTGCCACCCAGTCAGCCTGCTGGATTCCAGAGCTTGGGAAGAGAAATCTATCCCCAACTCTAACAAAAGCAAACTAACATACCACTGAAGGAACCAGTTAGGCATGCTGGGAAAGTTTGTACCCATCTTAAATGAAACATGATAAGCTTAGATAATCTTGGATACATCATATGGATAGGAAATGGTATTTCCACTCTTGGTGGTGGGCCATTTAATGCCTTCACCTCCCACTGAGACCATTATATAAAGACTTTGTGTGTTTATGACTGAAGGATTTTTGTTCATTAGTATTGAGCACTTGGATTAATTTGAGTGAGTTGCTTTGCTTGGGTTAGTGTTCAGAACTCATAGAGGCTGCGGAGCATGATTGTGTGTAATCTTATGAACATTCTTTTGTGTTTTAGGGAAATGTACTGCAATGTCACCACAAACACACACTCACTCACACACACACACACACACGCACGCACACGCATGCACGCACACGCACAAACACACTTTTGTGGAAACTTGCTTGCACTCATGGATGAATAATTTAGGAACATGTATAACATATAAAAATTTTCACTGTAACCTAAAGAGCTTAGTTATGTTTGTAGTGAATTTAGTCGTTCAATAACAGTTACGCCAGTCATTGGGTATTTTAATTGAACCGTTTATAGGCCCTTTAGCTGTGACAAACAGCAAAATCATCATGCAGTATTGCTTTAAGGTAGCGTTTAACTCCTCAATCTTTTCTACAGTAATCAGAGTATCATGAAGCATTTGACCTATTGAGATTAGACAAGGGTCTAACCCTGTTATTCTTATTGTAAAGAAGAACCCAATGCTCAATTTCAGAAATTTTAGACAAAGGGGATTAAAAGTATTTCAGTAACTAGAGATGTTGAATAATACCTGACAAGCTCTGACAATACCTGACAAGAGAAAAACTGGGTCCAGGAAAGCAACTTAGACCTTAAAAGATCCTCCCAAAGTTGGATCAGGATTTAAGTGGTGCAATGTAATTGATGTAATTTGTCTTTTCATCCATAAATGAAAAGTGATTTGCTGGATATGTGCATTGTAAGATGTTGAAGAGCTAAGTGTGTGACACATATGATACTTGACAAGTGATATGATGCACCTCTTCTGAACATTGTTTTGCACCTATCTCAACACTTCTCTGGAACATTTGTAAAGCCTTAGGTTAAAGGGGATCATGTCCAGGTTAGTAAGATATAGTTTGGTTTACCCGTGTTTTAGGGTAAATTTTTAAAGGGAAAATCAATTTACTCAACACTGAACAAATGGCTGCTTTTGGTGTTTTAATGTGCAGGGATTGACTAATTATATTCACTTGCAGGATCCCTGATCATTTTCATCCTTCCACAATGAGAGGTTTGCAACGAGTTCATTGCCTCTTCAAGTTCAGGGATTCAATGTGGTGAAAAGAGGTTAGCAATGATCCAGAGTAATTAATCTTTAATTTTCCTTCTGAAATAGAACTTTTCATCCTCATAAACTGCTAGCACTTTTTCCATTATGCATGCAAAAAAATTGCTTATGGATATTTGCTTTCTGATGTTAAATGAAAGTGGTGATATGACACATTCTTGATAAACAACTCTTCACTCTGTCTATGTAATTAATATTTCTGTCGGCAGCAGTCACAAACGAGAACAGTAAAATGCAAATTGTTTGAGTCAGCCAACTTAGAAGAACAGAGTTGTAAAATACGCATGAAATCTGCATGAATAGAAACAAGAAAAGAATGAGGTCTTTTTTTTGACACATAAACACTTTGTCTAAATAAATCAAGGAATTTACAAGAATCTGAAATTTAACTGAGGATAGCAAACACCAACAAACACTTTTAAGGAACACACAGAAATTATTCATTATTATTAGAGTTATAATGTGTTAATGTAAGAAGGATGTGTCATTTTTTAGGGGCAAACAGAGCCACCACCCAATCAGCAAAAATTTGGCCAAGTTTGTCATTTGTCTGACACATTTGGCATTATTCTCTCACTGCCATACATGGTATATAATGTGGCACATTCCTGCTAATTTGGCAATTACACAGTCCAGTATTAGCCCAAGAGTGGCCCATCTGTGAACTTTGTATGTAAAAACAGGATTCAGTCCAGTACATGTACGGTTATTAATTATGGCCAAGCAAAGAACTTAAGGAAGCCAGAGCTATCCTCTGACCAAATAAAAATAGCTTTTTTTTTTAGGCTGGGCTACCATAAAATGATGTTAATTAGTTGTTGAAATTTTAAAGAAAATAGGTACTGTGGCTGTTGAAAGAAAATCTGGCCCTGTGCACAGGTACCCGGGTAATTTTTTAAATGTTTTTGAACTCTTCAGAGTTCAGCGCTTCCTCTTAATAGCTGGGAAATACCGCTCACACAAAAATAAGAATAGCGTCTTTTATAAACGAAAAATGGCTCGCCAGTCTTTATCAATAACTGCTTCACTCTCTAAACTTTCTTGTTTATCTGAGGCGCTCTTCAAAATTGGCGCTTTTTGTACATGGTGAGTGCATCTGTAGCAATAACACACACACACTGCTGTGGTTTGACATGTCTGTTCTGTGATTAAACACATTATTAAATATCTTGTGTGCTTGTGTAGTCCTGTACATCTCAGAAGATCTGCTTTAGTACAGAGAGTTGGAGCGCAAATCCTCCCTCCGTTCTCAAACCATCTGGAGCTCTGAGCACATGCTGATGCATATGTTAAAGAGCTCATATAACTCCTTCAAACTCCGTCTGAACTAGAATTTGCATGGCTATCCTGTCCACACGGAAACAATTCAGTAGCGGTTTAAAAAAAAGTCACTTTGGCCGGCGTTTTCAAATTAACTCGGTTAAACGCTGCTCGGGTTAAGTGTGGATGCACACTGCAACCACGTGATATAAAAGGGCTGTTACGAAATAACTGTGTACGTGTGGACTTCCCATCAAGTGTCCTTAGCGAAGAGTGAACGTCTCAATGCAGGAACGAAGGTGGTGCCTTATATCAAACATTCAGCCCCAACACTTGAAGGTGGCTAGATGAGGCTAAAATAAGAAATGCAGACAGCGAGGATGGTGATAGCTTCTCAACGCAAAAGCTTCCTTATTAAAGGCTAACAACCAGTGAATAACAAAACACTATCGCCTATGAAAAGACAGAAAAATAATTAATTTCTGTATGATTTTTCATGTGAAAATTAGTTAGTTTAAGACAATGCAAACTCTTAGAGTCGCTCGATCAATTCATCTTTAAAAAATGTTTTTTGTCTATTTTAGAGGAAATCAAGTGAAAGTTGACTCTTGTCTAAAATAAAATACATAAATTATATATATATATATATATATATATATATATATATATATATATATATATATATATATATATATATATATATATATATATATATATATCAGTTTTAAATGGTGTTTAAACAATGAAACTCAAACAACTCAAAGTCAAACAATGAGACAAAGACACTAAATTCATACAACCTACAAACTTTACTGGTCCCTGAGCAGTGTGATCTGTTGTCACCGATTTGCTCTTTAGGACCACTATTTTGGTCATTACATAAACACACAGTCCCCCTTGGAGTCTAGACAAACCCACCCCACTTTGCTGACTGACAATCTATGGCTTTCAACAAACAAAACAGCTAGAACGCTAGAACAATAGCATTGTGTTTCAATTTTCCCACTGAGACGATTACTAGTTTCAACAGCTGTGTTGCTTTCATCATCATGAGGTGACAAATCATAATACCAGTAAAGCATTTAAAGGGATGGCTCATTAAAAAAATCTTCATAGCAAAATACGTATTTTTTTTAAATATGTATTACTTTGAAACATAAATATCTATATATTTAAGCAGGAAACTTGAACTTATATAAAGACAGGGGGAGTGTCATGCACCCAAAGGCAAACAAATAAAAAAAATTGTTTTGAGGATCTTTGGTATAAAATGTACCCAAAAGAAAATAAAGCCAGTGGGTGATATAAAATATTCAAGACCATAAAAAGACATGAGAAGTTCTTCTTTTAATGTCTCATCTTGACCTTGACTGTGCATTTCCCATATTAGTCACCATGGATTCTACACGTGTGTTTTATGTGCTGCGACTGACATTTTATTTTTATTTAAATTAAATCAGATATAATTACTGATGTGCATTTGAGGTTTGGTTTGCATTAATGTAAAAACACAACTCTTAAAAGTAGATTAACTGCAACCAATGAAAAACTTCAAAGAAATGTAATAACGGGTATCTCATTCAAGTCTGAAAAAAAAGAGAAAATATAAGTTAAACAACAAGAATGTTTAATAAGGTACCTGGATTTATGAGACTTATGAAGGAATGGCATTTTGAGATACATAGACTGACATTTGAAATTGCTCTAAAAGACATAAATTGCAGTTTTTCTTTCTAAAAAGGCCAGACTTTATAAAAAGTGAATGGTGATCTCCACTGAGTCTGAAAGAAAAGATAAAATGTAAGTTTAACAACAAGACTGTTTTATAAGGTACCAGGATTAATGAGACTCATCCGCTTATGAAAGGATGGCATTTTAATGTATGTGTTGCAGGTTGGCATTTTAAAATACCCTAAAATACGTTGTTAAATTGCAGTTTTTCTTTCTAAAAAGGCCAGATTCTACAAATAGTCTTCTGTAGGTTTTTAATTTCACTTTCTGTTTGAATTAAGGTGGTTAATTAAAGTTATCATTCATTCATTCATCTTCATGTCAGCTTTATTCCCTTTCGGGGTCGCCACAGCGGAATGAACCGCCAACTCTCTGGCATATGTTTTACGCAGCGAATGCCCTTCCAGCCGCAACCCATCGCTGGGAAAAAGTTATCATTTATCGTTCGCGTTGGGACTCAGACTTGATCATTGGTCTCAACGGAGTCCAATGCTACACTGCCAAGAAAAAAAAAAAGAATAAAGTCTACGAATCACCCTTTGCGAATGATGCATATTCACATAAACCCGCTGATTCCGCTGTGGAGCCTGCTGCGTCAAGGCTTCAGTGAGCCGAGCTCCGTGATTGAAGTGAAGCAGAGCGAGTGCTCTCCCTCTTAATATTAAACCCTGGAAAATGGAGTAAAACTGTGGGGATGATGTGAATAATCTTTTTTTCATTATCAGAGTTGTGTTATGCTAATTTAGAAGGAAGCAATGTTAGTCTGCCATGCTCTAATTTTGATCAGAGTAAAGACAGAGCTTCAACAGCTGCAGCGTGTGTAAGTATGGAGCTGTATATATACGATGTAAGATGAGATAAATAAAACCTGTCCTGTGTAAGCATCCATGTTGTGTTTTGGTTAGCTAGTAGTCAGCTTTTTTCTAACGCTACTAATGATCAAAGCATCCACAATGCGCAAACTATATAGGCTTTTATTTGTGACAATAAGTGCGCACAGACCCTCTGCTTAGGACAGTTTGCTAGCTTGTATTGCTTAAAGAGTCTGACCGTGCACTTTTCCCGCTATCCAATGAGACATTTTGAAACAAAGTTTTCAGTCAGTCTTGACTGTCCTGGACTTGACTACAGCCCTATCTTTTTCCATAAAAAATTAAAAATGACCAATTGTGGTTTTGACTTTTTGAATCTTTACTACATAATATCAAATAATGTGCAAGAAAGAGTCCATTTTCACATGTATTCATATTTAAAGCTTTACTTTATTGATGGATGTATGTATGTTGGTTTAGTGATTAGTATTGCTGCTTCAAAAAAGGCTAATGTTTCAAGACAACCGGAAATCTTTCTAGAATTTCTATGAAGTGAATTTGACTGGTCTCCCTTGGCTTGTGCAAAACACACAGTGCAAAAATGCTCATCATAAATTGTGCGCAGGTGTGAATATGAAAGTAATGGACAAATGAACGTGGCCCTTTGATGATTAGGGATTTAAACCTTGACATTCCCCCAGGATAAACATAATTTCTGCAGAATAATGTCTGCACCAGCAGACAGCCGCAACCCAAAAGTGAATAATGCAGGTGGAAAATGAATAAATTAATTTGCTCAAACAGTAAAAATGAATTGAATGCTAACGTGGTACCTATACATTTCAAACGGGGTTCCTCAAGGTCAGTCCCTGGTCCTCTTCTCTTCACTACTTACATCACTTGTATGTTTCCTGTTATTCAAAGACATGGATTGTCTTATTACTGTTATGTTCGAATATAACCAACAGCAATTTCCAGCACAACTGAAAGCCTGAAGCACATCTCTGCATGAATCAAAAATCTTCACTCACATCTAAATATGCCAAAACTCAGCTACAGTTCGTCCCACTGTTGAGCATGACCTCATTCTTGAGCTGGGGTCCTCAGTAAATTCCCTTTTAGTCAGGATTCATGGAGAACCTTTGACTGTATGAATAGCTGAACTTCAAAGACCACGTCACTAAGACAGCTTGATCATTCAGATTTACCCTGTATAACATGCGAAAGATCAGGTCCTTCTAAACATGAAACATAACTCAAGATGCAGTGGTTTTCTGGCAGAATATGCTTAAAATTTAGGCAAACTTAAAAAAATTATACAACAATCTGGCTGCTCAACATAAAAGTAACAGCACTCCCATTACTCCTGTTTACATCACTCAAGTGAAAATTAATTAGAAGTTTATTTATAAAGTGCACACATCACAACCAAGTGACAGGGGAGCTGGACATTAAAATCAGAAGTAACAATAAAAATACACAGCTCTAAAATCTCAAGAAGAACCTGGGCCCAGAAAGATAAAATTGCAAGATATTTAGCAGATATCCCTCTCATTATCCCTATAGCCAATTTAAAGAGGTATGTCTTTAAATTATATTTAAAAACACCCAAATCTGTTTCAGACCTCGTGTCTGCAGTTATATTGAGGATTGAAGTGCACATGCAGAGACGGTCACATCAGTGTTTCAAGTGTGCCTTTGGAAATTTGAGGAGCAGCAAGCCAGCCACAGAATACAAGACCATTAGCTCAGGGATATAAGGGTGCAGTGCACGGGACATATTTAAAAACCTAGGTTACAATTTGAACTAAATATAGAACTCAACTGCCAATGCAGATCTGGAAAATTCTCTAGATGTAATAAAGCTATTCCCCTCATAGAAAAGTGCAACCGCATTCTGAGCATTTAGCATGGACATAATATTACCATGATATAGAGCATTGTAATAATCTAGTTGAGAATGCAAATAACACAGTACGTGTTCAGTACATGTTAATGAGAACCCTTCACTAGCTCTTGTGTTAATTGCAACTTGTGTTAAGATTAAAGTACATTTTAACAATAAAGTATACGCTTGCTTAAAAACCAGCTCCTATATCCACTCATAACACAAAATCTTTCAACCTATGCATTCCCCCTATAAACTTGTGCACTGTTGTTTACCGCTTGTGGTAGCGACTTCCCAAAAAAGACAATCTAAGAACTCTTCTGTCATATTATTTAAAAAGCACAAATTCACTTCATCATAGCATTTTTGTCAGGTGGTTAGCTGAGATTTTTTTTTCTTTTTTTTTGAAGTAATGTATCTTTTAGCTCACTCCAGTTGTATCTTGAAATAACAAACAAAGCTTCATATTTGTGTCTTTAGTTCCAAGTGTGCAGTGATCCTTTTACACTAACGAAGTCTAATTAATTTGGCAAGAGGCAGCTTAATTTCAGAAAACCAATATGGATCTTGGCTGGTTTAGGAGATTTGATGAACTGCTCTCAAAGGCACATACTAAATCACTCATAGCCAACAGCAATGTATTATGTGACAGCCTTCTCCAAAAATCTATGTGCATTATGAGATGACCTCCCATGCAGTCAGCTTCATTGAGTCATCATTCAGTAAGAGCTCAATGCACTGGGCAAAAACAGAGTAGACCACAAAATGACTGCAAACCACTGTTTAATAAATATATATATATATTCTCAATACTACTACAAACTAAAAACTTTCAGACCTCATCTACATAAAATCCAGCTTGAATGAAGGACACTAATTAAATATTAGATCCCTGGTGAAAAGCTGACAATATTTTTAAACCCTTTTCCAGATTGAATCCAGATTGAATCATCTCTGTTAGTAATACAGAAAATCCTACAGCTCTTAAGCAACCTCTTACAGGTCGCCAGGCTGGAGATTTTTTAGAAATAAAGAGACTTACATATAGGACATTCCCATCCTGGAATGTTTAATATAACAAAAAGTTGATCTTGTTTTGAATCTCTAAACAGGGATGACCCATTTATTTGAATGCTTTTATAATTTTACAAAAAAAAAATTATAATGTTGGTTTTTTAATTGTAAAGCTTTTTAACTGCTAGGGACCTTCTCAAGTGTTTCAAAACTCTCGGGTGGTCTAAATTGAATATCTTTTGCTTATTCAAGAATGCCCTACAATACTGGCAGGAAGTTGAGATTAGTCAGCGTAAACAGAAGAAAGGCTGAAACAACACTAAATGAGACCTTTTCCAACACAGTTCTGGGCACCTTGACTAAATCTTTGAGGAGTGCCAATATGATACATTCTATTCTAAAAGAGTCACTTCCTCAACAACAAAACGATGCACAAGTGCCCAAAATGAAGAAAAGGCTAAATAAATAACTCAACAACTAACAAGACATTTTTCATACTGAAAGCATTGAAAGACACTAGTGGCAGTCCATGGCTCCATGTTACTATGGTGACGAGGAACTTTTTTCAAGAAATGCCACAAGAACAAACTATGGCGTGCAATTTAGATGCAATGCAATTCAAACAAATGTGCCACATACACAGGTCTAAAAAGCATGAAAAATTTCCAAGATAATCAACCAACCTCATTCCCAATCACCACATTACATTGCGTCTGCTTTAGGAATTATGATTTATAGAGTTGCACTTACATCAGAAGGACATCAGTGGCTAGAGTTAAACTTTGTTGTTGTTATCCACAAAATTTCCAATGGTAACGACATGTAACACATGGAAAGTTACTCATATAAGCTCTTGAGAGTACAAAACTACATAAAAATTTTAATTGTGGTAGCGTGGGAAAAAGTTATGCTTTAAGTCAATAGAAAGCAGGATTGCACTATGGATTAGGTTAGGGCTGTCAAACTCGTGGCCTGGGGACTACATACGGCCTGCCAGAAGGCCCAACATGGCAATGGAAAGACACTTGTTTTTAATATATTTCAAATGCTTGAATTATCATCCAGACAACTGACAATGACTGATGATGGAAATGCATTACTCACGATATCTGACACGAACAAAAGCAGATGCAGATTTTTTAAGAAAGTTGATGTTTCTTAGAAACGTGTGCAGGCGGTGCACCCACAACTATTTTAGCTCAGAGAAGTTACACTATATGACAAAATTACAAATATATGTACAGTAGAAATTTAGACAACTGAGCCGAAAGATGAGTTTTTAGACATTTTGAGAAAACAACAATCTGTTTTCACTAAAATTTTAACAGAAGCAAGCTCACTATTCATGTTCAAAATTGGAAATTGTTTTCCAATTTTATCATAATTTGTTGATTAAACTGTGTCATTGGATGTATAGTTCCTTTTGCTTTAAAAAAATAAAAGAAATCATGCTAAATGTCTCTTAAATGTAATACATGCAATTAAATGTTGAATGTGTAAGCAGCTTTTTTTTTTTACACCATTCAGAGGCTGGGACTAAAATTGTCACTTAAAATATGCACTGTGACCTATATTCTAATGAACACTTAATAAAATGTCTCCTTTTATAACTTTCTAATTAATTAAAATAGTTTATTAAAGAAAACTGCAGGCTTTTTATCACAGTAATTTTTATTAGTTTTTTTATTTTTTATTATTTTATTCACAGGGTCAAATTGGTAATTATTGGTAAATATATTTTGAATGTTTTCAAGTTATCAAATTTATTGAAAATGTATGTGAAAAAAGAGCGACAACAAAAAAACAACCACAACTATAAGGTATTAACACTATAAATGCACTAGTTAATAACATTAATAATATAAATAGAATAGACTAATTTGTTCCCATTATGCATATCAATGTGTATACAACCAATCCACATATGAACACACAAAACCCAAACAAAATACCCACATAAACAAGTCCACGGCCACAATCGTGACTGGATTTCATTATTTAATTCACAGAGCAAATAGAACTAATAGGAATCAATAGGCTGATTTTGAAACATCCCATTTTGAGTAGGTTGAAAACCGACTAATGATGTATAAGTTTGGACAATATAATAAGAAACGACAAATAACAGCACTTGAATATTAGCAAACACGTTAGAAATTAAAGTTGAAAGTTGATAAAGCCACTCTGAATTTGCTTATCATTTTGTGGCGCCTTATTTAGCCTTAGTTGTGAAAAAAAATTGAGCCTTTAAGCAGAAACTGCCGACAGGATCCAGCTTTGTTGTGCATACCTTATGGGGGATTAATGCAATTTATTGTAGGCAATAAAAAAAAAAAATTTTCTGAAAGTAACAGTCCTGTTTTCAATGTTTGTGTTTTGAGAACATGCTGCACAATTTTTTCTTTGGAAGCTCAATAATAACTTTACACAGTCCACTGCTTCAATTTAGTATGTTTTTATATAAATGTAAACAAATTTTTTTCTTGACCACTGTTCATGATAAGCAAAAAGACAAAAAAAGTAATACATTTAACTATTTCTGAATACACCACGAATGTCATCTTAACATCTACTGAAAGCTGAATTTACATGTGAGAAGAAACAATGAATTTATTTCTACATATTTCTTATTTAGTCTATGCATCTCGAATTATTACTTTTATTAAATGTTGGTGATGATTTTAGAAGGCACTTCTTCTAAAATGCGTTCTTAAAAAACTGTAAAAGTTCAAGCAAAGCTTGGAAGCAGTTATGGAAATAAAGAGGAATCAAGAAAACAGAATAGAGCTCTTGTTGTTCTAGCAAGCCAGAAGCTTTCATCACTGGATAAGTCACATGTATGGAAACTGACGTGAGCTCATTTTGTACAGCTTTAGGAGAACGCTTGAAACAAACAAGAGGCTCTTGCCAATTAACAACTTTCTGAAACGGAACTTTTACGCTTATACTTGAAGGTTTCACTTAATTTTACAAGTTCGTCAAACTTGAGCAAAACGCAGACGTCTCGAACATCACTTACCTCTAATTTCCAATGACAGCGCGTACTCTGCGAAGCAACAGTCAACAGCAGCAGCGACAGCAGCAGCAGCAGCAGGATTGGTGTTACCCGGAGGGCGCTCAAACTGATTAACGCAGCTGAGATGCGCTCAGAACTTCACAGAAGCCAGTTCTCACATTCTCTATCCTCGCGTGCATGTTACTTCCCTTGAAAAAAAAGCCTGAGAGCGAACACGACTGACAGCGTCTCACAGCAGCACTCAAGTCTCAACGACGCGAGCGACGCTGTCCCTCTCCACAGCAACTCCCCAGACACGTGACCACCACCCCACGGGAATAGCTCTCCATTCCTCCCTCGCTAGCAGCTGCGCTCGGTTCCACTGGCGCTACTCTTCCTTCGGATTCGGCTGTCGATTCTCTCGTGTTCTTCTGATAGAATCAGGCACATGATTTATTGGCCAATGGAATCATTTGACAAGCCCTAGCACTTTAATCAGATTGAGCTAACATGCATATGATTATCGACCCGATTATGTAAACAACTATAACGACCGGGTAGCCTCCTCAGAGTGACAGGGGGATGTGGATGACTGTCCATCTATTTGCTAGAGAGAGAGAGAGAAAACAAAAACAAGAATAGCTATTGAGAATATACATCTCCGAAATAAAGCAACAAGCTCAAGCAATAAATGTTTTTTTACGAAAAAGATTTATACCTGATAAAATAAAAGAGCTTAATCAGAAGCAGTCATAGCAACAGTCTGCCTTTTTTAGTCTTAAAGGAGTATTGTAATTTTTTGGAATTGGAAATTGAGTTAATTTGACTCTACCAGGGCTGGACTGAGACCAAAAAAAGGCCCTGGTCTTTTTGACCATTGCGGCTCACCATGATGATTACTGAGGCACAGGTTTACTGTCATTCATTTAGTCAATTTTCTTTCATTTTATAGAGTGTTTGTGCATTAACAAAAAAAAACACTGTTGCTAATTGTTTCACATCAGCAATGAGGTGGACTTTCTGATTGAAGTTACTATTTCAAACTATACATTTTCTAATGATCTGATATCAAATGAAAAGACGAGGGTATAACGTTTATTAAATTTTATTAAAACATATTTGTTTTATCCCTACATACCACCAAACTAGTGCAAAACATTGATCATAAGGTTTTTTAAACAATACCCATCCATCCATCCATCCATTTTCATGTCGGCTTTCTTCCCTTTCGGGGTCGCCACAGCGGAATGAACCGCTAACTCTCTGGCATATGTTTTATGTGACGGATGCCCTTCCAGCTGCAACCCATCGCTGGGAAACATTCACACACACTCATTCACACTATGGACAATCGTTCCTACTCAATTTACTTATACCGCATGTCTTTGGACTTGTGGGGAAACCGGAGAAAACCCACGCGATCACAGGGAGACACGCAAACTCCACACAGAAATGCTAACTGACCCAGCCGAGGCTCAAACCAGCGACCTTCTTGCTATGAGATGACCGTGCTACCCACTGTGCCACCGTGACGCTCTTTTTAAACAATGCATTTACTGAAATTATTTCATTTTAAAAATAAAGCTATCTCTCTATGTTATCACTCTCAATTTTAATGTTATGTTATCTAACATAAAGTTATCTCTCTCTTTTACATCATGGTCATGTACACGTTATATATGGTTAGTATTTTTGTCATAAGCTCTATTTTCAGCTGCTCTCTCAATAAGCATGAGAACTTTAAAGAGTTTTAATAGAGTTCATGAATGTGAGGCTGTGTTTACATGAACTCAGATCTACCTTCAGATCTTCATCTCAGACATTTAATCGTCGAGTTTCGAGTCTCATTATTAGTGAGAGAAGCATAAATTTGAGATGTTAAAGTTATCAAACTCCTTTAAAATTTGAATGCCTGGTTAAAAATAGTTGATTTGCGGTTAAAACTATTAGCAAACGCACCGTAACATCTTTCTTCAGTCCAGCTGCAGATATTAGCAATATATTTACTTTGGAGCTAAATCTTCTATTAGGACAGATGCGTGGCTCCACATTTAATAACCTCAACACATGTTTATAAACCTGTGGAGGAGTTTTTGTATTTTTTACAGCAAACTCCATTATTTTGCCTGTTTAAAATTACACTAGATGTGAGATTTAACCTGGAACAGCTTGTTTTCAGAGACAGTTAAACTAATTTATTGAAAGGCTGGAGGGAGGGCCTTTGAAATCATTGCAATAGCCTAGTGTCTGTTAAGAAAATTACCCAATGGGCCACGATTCATGTGTCATAATGCTGTTGTCATGGCCGATAATATGTTTTTTTAATTTATTACCGGTCAAAAAAATAAAAATGTATTACCGGCCAAAAAATGTGCATTGGCCCTTCGGGCATTGCCCCATATGCCCGATGGCCAGTCCCTGCCTGGACTCCACCACCAATGACTTTAAAAATTGCCGCCATTGATTCCAACAGCAACTTTACAGCTCAGCTCTGACCATCAAGTTTCTTTTCCCCTGTGAGAATGAGCAAATGTTTTCATATCCAATCGACAAGTATGAACCACCACCTACTTATTTCTACAAAAATTTCAGTTGTAAATGCACTTCCGGTTTGAGTTTTCAGATATCAGATATGTTGATAGTGTAGGTTGTTTTTCCAGAAATCTTAACGGGTAGGTGTTAATTTTGTCATATTTATAGTATTACCATTTAATTTTCAATTTTATATTCAAACTCTACATTAAATGAACTTTTTTAATGAATTATATAAATTAAACACCTCCGTTCTGAAGAAGTGGCATCTACTATACCGTTGTGTGCCATTGTGTTATACATTTTTGCGGTTTAATTGGGAGGTTAGATCCAGACATTACCTCAAGATAAGGATGCAAGTCTAAAATTGAAAATCACATCCGGTGAAGCAAATGGGAAAGCAAAATACGATGCTGTATCAGTAGTTGAGCAAGCAACTAAGATGAAATGCAGAAGTAGTTATGCATAGAGCCCATTAAGGAACTCTGTTAAACAATTCTTTAGGTCTGGTGTTGAATTGGATTTTTTGCATCCTATGCCAGTGATAGGAGCAGCATTTTCAAAGTTTTTATTTATTTTTATAAATTTTTTCTGTTTCAAACCTCATCTCATGATGAAAAAGTTTTTGGCACAATACCTGCTTTGGTCATGGTTCAACAGAAGTTCATAGATTATTAAATGATTATAAGATGAACTTATATTCTTAACAATATTAACCTAAGAAACATAAACTTTTCAACGTGGAATGTATGCGTAACTTATGCCCATGTTGCTAAACATAAGTGAAATACATGCTAAACAAAGGTGAAAATATCATGCTGAAATCATTAGCTGAAAACAAACTGTTTTATTCCAAAAACGTTCAGTAGCTACCAAAATTGGGAATTATCAATTACTCAATATATACAGCAAAAGTTACATTAGATTTTTAGCAGTGTTTGGCATTTTCTTCTAGTCAAAATGTAGTCAACTATTTGGAGAGATATATGTCATTATGTGTTTAAAGTGATAAATATTTATGTGGTTATGAGGCGAGTTTGATCTTCCTCTTTAACTTCTCTACAACACACCGTCGATTGCGAGGGTTGAGGAAAAACAAGAAATCACTCTGGCACTTCACCACACTGGGCCTCCTCCACACGTGGATTTCCAAATGGAAAATCTCTCATTGGAACAGGTTTCTGCCAGAGTGCAGGCAGAACTTACTGTTGCATAACAAACCATAGAGGAAAACAATACTGAACCCAAATACCAATTAATAAGTGGATTCATTGTGTGCTTTCGAACAAACAACTAACCAACAAAACACAAAATCAGCCTTCAAAGATTATTAGCTTAATATATACACCTTTGCAAAGTTTTAATTAAGAACAAATCATGAAATTACAACTGTAGTCGACTGCATCTGACTGATAGAGGTTTGAGAAGCTTACTCAAACTGAATTTATGAGTTGATTTAGTTGATTTTAGCTTGAAATTAATGAGTTTTTCTTGCATGACATTTTTTTGCATTTTCAAAAATGTCTCACAGACAGATCTTCAACGGTTGCAGTTGCAGAGCAGTCTAAAAAAAGCAAAACAAAATGGCCATATAGCAAAGAATTTTAGCATAGCTTAGCATAGGTCATTGAAACAGATTTGACATGTAGCATTTTCATACCAGTATCTGAATGACTAAATATTACAAATCTTATAATATAGATTCCGTATACATTATTTATATATACACACATATCTTTTTTTTGGCTGAAACTACATATCTTTTGTTACAATACTAATAGTAAGAGTGGTAATGGGACATGGCTGCAGCAGGAAAAGCAACAATACGCTGGACCAGAAAACAGATTTATTTCAAACTGAGATCGAGTGTTAATATAATATATAATGTAAATTTACATTACAGTCTAATCTGATTCAATGATGTTTCCAAAGCTATGCTAAAAATCACACAAACCCAATTTTATGCTGACAAATCAATTTAAACAATTATTTGAAAACTAAAAACTTATATTGTTTCAATATCAAATAAAAATGCAGTTGAAATTTGACAAAATTCTTTCAAGATAAAAAATTTTACTTAAATGTTCCATGAATGACCTAAAATGTCTGATAAATATTTCCAGTTATGAGTCCAGGTAATTAACTTGCTGTGCACACGACGACAAAAGATAAATGTAAAACAGACACTGGCATACCAAATTAGCCTGATTGAGAAAAAAAAAATGGCACAGTGACTAAGAAAGGTTTGAATAACAAACAGAATGAGATCTCTTTGGGGAGCCTGCCTTTTAGAAGAAATCTCAATTGGTTTGGTTGCTTGGGACCCTTATGTAGAGCAGCTGTGGGGAGCGGATGCTTCTTTGTAATGCTGTCATGACTGGCCTCCGAGTTCTCAAGGAGTTTAGCAAAGAATTCTTTAGCAGCACCACGAGCTGAAGGACATATTTAAATGTTTAGCCTGTGTAAACATGCTATTTTTATTTAACAATATTTGCAAAGATGGCAACAGATCCATTTAAAGTTTCCATTTAATTTGAATCTATTACATTTTTAATTATTGTTATTGTTTGACACATTTTGACATTTAACACGTCTTTCAAAGTCTACAGTTAGTAGTGTGTATGCACAAACCTCAGAATTGAAGTCTTAACATAAAGTTTTGCTGTTTTGATGATCCTGTGGAAAATCAAGAGAAAGCTAGGATAGATGGGGTTGTTTCGTCTAAGCAATACCACTGAATTTCAAGTAGTTATGAGCTACAACCTCTCAAACAAATAGGAAAGTAAGATAATTTCGTGGTAAGTGCTTTAGAAATGACCAGTGTGGGTCCACAGTTCTCTTCCTTTCAGTCCATTGTTGTGTAATTGCACCAGCCTTACAATTCCCTCATTTGAAATGTAATTGCCTGCTGTAATAATAGGCTTTATTCCAGAAGCTGAACCAAGAGTGTTTCCTTATCTAAGAAAGCATTTACATTGAGCTGTTGACTGTAAAGCCTAATGAATATTGAGCTTCACGATCATTTCCATTTCATACAAGGATGACAACTTAAAGTCTGTTCAGAAGTCTAAAACAAGTGATCACAACAACTATTGACTGACATATGGGGGCACTTTCAAAGTCACTTTATGTTTGTGCCAAAAACAATGTATTTTAAGTTAGTTAGATAATTTTTACATGCTTGCATGTTCTGCTCACAAGGGTTTTTTCTGGATACTCTGGTTTCAGCATCCAAAAACAGGCTGTAGGCTAATGTAAGACTCAGTAGAGAATATGAGAATGAATGTGAGCTTACAATAGACTGACGACCTGCACAGGATGTACACTACTTTTCCACAATGTAAGCTGGAGATTGCAGAACTTCATGACCCTAAAAAGAAAAATCAAGTCTAGAAAATGGATGGATGTTGGATGCTAGCCGAAATATCCATTGAAGACATCAGATAGAGTCAAAATTGTTATATTCAATGTTTTTTGGAGCCAGTGTTGATATTGGAAATCATTAAAAAAACATCCCCTTATACAAATTGTGTTTATAGCTGTTTTTTTTTATCATCTATTGCTGACCTCCTTACAAGGTTGTCATGATTTTAATAAGACTCACTCTTAGCAGTGTTTTTGCATATTGTACCTTTATGGATTTCCAGCATAAAAGTTATCCCCTTTTCATAACCAACTTAAACAAGGATTCTGAGGTTTGTTTGGGGTCTGTAAGTGAAAATGGGATCAGCCATACATTCTGTTTTGACTTGGCAGTTTAAAGGATGCTTTCGTCAATGTTACCATTTTAGAAGGGGTCAAGCATCATGATGGCTTTTTAAAATAACCATTGCAGAACATTCTATAAAACTTAGCCAAAGACAGGCACATGATTAGACATAGCAGTATATTAAGACAAGCAAAGCCCACATAAAATGTTGAATAAAAAAAAGAAATGTGTAAAAGTGGATAATATTTATCACAGATAAGCATGGCATTCATGGATTACTGTGTTGTTGTGGTCTTTAAAGCCATGAGCTATACTGGTTTACCAAAGCAAGATTTCTTCCGGAGTAGTTCTTGCATAAATATGTCGGTACACCAGTCTATATAAGCCTTGTTGAACAAAATATTTCAAGTCACACACAAAGTATTGTCATGTATTTATGAAAGATAATCTCCACTCAGAGATGCATTTTTCTTCTTGTTTTTCTTCTTAAGATCATGTCACTTTAATATTCTGTCATATGTCTTACTGGCCAAGTAAAATGCCATACTATTTAAGTAGTTTTTGTTGGATGTTATCGCTGTAATTACGTCTGTTTGTGGAGTTTTTGCTTGAAAAAACTATTTGTTGAATACAGTATTTTAAATGTCATTGGCTATCATTAATCATATTTTGAGTTTTTAGTTGACAACATTAACATCGTGTGTCAGTTCAGTGAATGCTAAACACATTCAGATGTTTTTTTTTTCATGTAGCCTTTTGTAGACCTTTAATAGATTACATTATATAATATTTAATAGAAACATTATAATCAAGGACCTTAATTATGTCTTTCTTCATGCCTTTAAAAACTGTTTTCAGTCAAATATTTTCTATTGAACAATAAACAATACAGATTTAATATTAAAAGTGAAGGTATAATTTTTCAGATGTGGTTCATAAGGATCTTGTTAAAGGAGACAAATCTTGTTAAAGCTGAGTCATTAAAGCATTATAAATATTTGATTAGATAAGGGGCGGGGCATGCTTAGACAGGTACTCAGCAATAATTGATGAGACTCAGAACAGATGGACCAAGATCCCTAATTAAGTTCTGTAACTGAAAACCCTGTTCTTTATTGATAGCACACAACCTTGCAGAACATAGGCAAACCTACACCATGTACAGTTGTGACTCCATACCTATTATGTAACTTGGTACAAACTTATTCAACCTAACTCCATAGGCTCCGCTAGATCAGTGTTTTCTTTTCTCTATAGTTTGATACAATTGACTAAAAAAATAAAATAAACCTGAGCTTAAATGTTTGAACCACGAAATAGAGTCCATAGTCTTACAACTTCAACCATGCATTTTTCATCTCATGACCTATATAATTTTATTGATTAAGCCTTTTCATACATGTTATCTAAGAAAAAGAAAAAAAGCATTTTGTACTGCTAATATAATTAAATACTCAATTGATTCTACTTAGCAGGGAGGGAGATAAATGCTTAATATCCCAGAAGGCACACGTAATTCCAGCCAAAAAAAACTGACTTTGCAATTGAAATAAAAATTGAGATTAGAGTTGATTAACATTTATTATACATATTAAGTATAATGCCATGCATTGTATCCTGTCCTTGACTAAACCCTTAATGCACTGTTCCAGTTGATCAGTAGGAAACAGAAGCTTATGTGAACCTTATTTTATTAGACCTCCAAAGGAAATGCATCCTTCTCAACTTGACCTTCAAGCTAGTTTTAGGTTCAAAGCAAACACAAATGCTGAGGTTGTTATCCCTTTTTCCTTCACATAAATGCTTTTTATTTGTCAACACTGTTGGAGTTGGTTTTCAGCAGTGCATCTGCTGGTTTGGAAATGGACCCCTTCAGCTATTATGAACTGCTGTACCCCTGCATGACACATAATAACTTCAGCCTTTGCGATTCAACTGGGATGGCAAGTTTTGAGCAAGATTCATGCAGTTGTCTCATGCTGCTGCATTACTTGTCACACTGGGAAAACTGACATTTGAAATATGAAATTTGTCAAGAGCTAGATGTAAGCGTATATTGACTAGAACTCAAACATTTCTGAATTATTATAATTTTCTGATAATTATCTGGCTATGTCTTGTGTAATATTTTTTTAAATAAATACAAAATTTATAAATCCTGCTGGACAGTTCAATACTAAACTGAAATCTAACAGAACCAGAAAAAGTTCAATAGAGGCAGCATTAGACACAGAGATTCGGCAGATGGTGGTAAGCTATTTGACCGACTTGCTGATGGCTTCAAGGTCACCTTTAGCATGCCTGGAATTTGCACAGACTACATCTGACCTGACAGTAAACTGTAAATGAAATGGGTTTCAGAAGTTTTATATTAAATTTCAGAGTAATGCTCTTCTGATAAGTTCATTTGACCTACAGCTAAGCTTTGTCCCTAAACAAGGGATAAGCCAATCACAGCTGAGAGGTTCATAGAACTTAGACATTACATTTCATTTTCAATTGAATCGCTGTGTTTTAGTGAGTTTTTATTTATTTTTTGCTAAACTGGTGTGCACTTGCTCCTTTATCAAAGATAACATATGTTCTTAGAGGTTTTGAAAATAATTTTATTTTAACCCATTTCCAAAACTAACACAAGATCAAGCTGAATTTCTGCTTTGAAATCTATGTCCTTGGGCACAAATTCAACTTAATATCTAAGATATATCTATGAATATCTAAAAATACATATTGTCTTCAATTGCAATAATCTAACGTTAAAAAGATCTCATTTTAGCAGCAGCTGTCTTTATTAATCAATAAAGGTTTGTTTTTCATAAAAAACAGTCTAAATGTTTTATGTACTGCTCAGTTCATAGCTGAAAACTGATCAAAAGACACAAATGATGGTTCACATATGCTACTTTTCCACTCAACCTGACACGCTTTGGGAAGACTTTGCACCATGTTCTAAACCCAGTACCCATACTTTGTTGATAACTGTTTGGGTGAAGTTCTAATAGTGAGCTGAGTCCATCCACATGGATTTGGCAGTTCTTGGACTTCCTGACATCAGCTATCTTTTAAACAAGAAATGAGAAAAGTGTGAAATCAGCCTTTTTACATTTCTGTCACAGACCCACTATTGACCAAGTGGAACTAGACAGACATAGTGGAGTTATGCATGTTAAGTGACATGTTTAAAGTCCACTCAGAACTAATACTGGAAGTGGGTTGGAAAACAAATGCAAACCATGGAGAGTATTGCAAAACCATACCAAGATGAGTTATCTAGTTGCTAAAATCTGTTGGGAAGGTTGCAATAGATTTGTTCGTTAGCTAGGAATTAACAACATGAACAACTGTAACAGTTTGGATACAGTCGTATTTAGAGGGAGAGATCTCCAGAGCCTTGTGGATGAGACACTTATGCAGCTTTTCCATGGAGTTTTACTAAAGGTACAACTTTGTTAGGTATAGCTTCGCTCAGCTCACCGTGGTTTGCATTTCCACCAATCTCAGTATCAGTTTTTAGACATTAAAAGGTGTCACTGAAAGGCTTTCTCTTTGCTTCATCAGACTAGTTTAGCTTGGTTGTTGACAAAAGTCATACTCAAAAAGTTGATTGCACAGAACAATTTATACAGTGGAAGAATGGAGGTTCTTTTTCCTCTGTATATGAAATGCTCAAAATTTGTTTAAAAAAAGTTTTATTAGAAAGACGAAGAATGCAGGAAGAATGCAGTCTGTGAGCTCAGTGACTGACCAATAAAACAACAACTGGGTGTCACATTATACCTTTATTACCAATTAGAAATAGATATTCCTTGGCTTGACACATGGAACCACATCTCAATGGTTACTATATGCAATGAAAAAAGTTCCATTTCCACATACAGACCCTAAACAAGCCTTAAGGTCCTAGTTTAAAGCTGTTACTTAAAGGTACAGTATGCGATTATTTAAAAACACAGGTATATGTTGTTATATGAACAACAGACGTGCAATCAATGCAGCAGGAGAGTCAAGTTGAATAATTTCAAAACAGCTCAGTGGAAGAACAGTTTTGCCACTTCTCCATAGTTTTTCGCGATTCTGAGGAACAAAAGATTATCCAAACCAAATATTAGCAGGTTGTGCTCTTCATTTATGAAGCAAAAATTTGAAAGAAAAAATCTCTATCTGCTTAATAGGTGAACTAAGTACTGATGTAAGCTGATGTATTTACTGCAATTGATTTACTTCAACTGAAAACCATTGCGCAGTTCTCACCAGTTGTCTAAGGGTTTACAATAAATAAATAGCTTTAAAGGATTACAAATGACTTTTTCAATAACAGACATGGAGTAAATATTTTTTGTCAATATTTGTTACAAAAACAGACTGGAAAAGATTGTAAGACTAATGTAAAGTCATCCTTGCTTCCATTTGAGATACACATTATCATATCATCACTTTTTTTGGACAAGTTTCCATTGTAAAACTTACATCCTGTCTCATAAAAACCTTTAGGGAAGATTCGATTCTGAGCTGTGGATGCTCACATGCTCTGATGTATGAACAATGGGCCTTACAATGCTTGATTGTACGGCACAATATATACTTCATCCCTGTAAGATCTTTAAAAAGGAACCGCAGCACTATCAGATTTAGTAAATCAGAAAACTACTTGATGTAATCTTCCTGATGTTTAATTTCCAACCCTTTGTACAAGATTCTTGTGGAATGTTTGAAGGTCTCTAGGGTGAGATATTTCTGTTTGTGAGCTAGCCATGAATAGCTCTGGGAATTTTCTATAATCTAAAGATGAAAAAATAGCAAAAAATTTGACTCTATGAAGCCATGGCACTGCTCAATAGCAATGTTTCATCTTAACAGAACAGGACAGGCTTTTATGTGTAAATGAACAAGAAAAAAAAACACTTAAAAAGTATTTATTATAAGATAAAAGTTCTATTTCTTTGTTAGAGAAAAAAACATTACGTATGTAAAATTAAACCCATGATTAGAAAGTAACATTAAACCTTCAGACTGACAGTGCTTGGTCTGCTCTTGAGACAAGAAAATATAAAGCTTATAAATAGAAGGATGCAGGAAGTGAGGCCAAATAGACCCGATTGTTTAGTGTTGTCACTTCTCTCAGCACACATTTGGTCTTCCAGGAAAAAGCTTGGAAAGCCATGAAAGCCTATGATATGATTTATTGAACAGTTAGGTTATTGGTTTCTATTCTAATATAAACAATGTGCCTTGACACTTTTTGGTATTCTAATAGCCGAGTGGTGTTAAGCTTGCTCATTAGTGTGATATTAGAAAAATACAAAATAACAATAATAATAATAATAATAATAGTAATTGCTTTAGGACATACTCATTAGTCCCTTAATGCCAAATGTGCTCTTATGGATGACTTATTTAAAATGTTAACATTTAAATGTACTAAATGCAAGTGTATATCTACTGTTCGTAAGTAATGACAATTTCACGTACGTAAGTTAATACAATTTCACCTTATTCTAAGCTTACTGGGAAAATAACTTAACTTACATGTTAATAATTTCAATCAACCCGTTCAACCAGTTCATATGAGTTAAAATGTATTTCCTCCTAACAAATGCTAGACAGCTTGGAAGGTAATGTTTGTTAGGCAATAACAACAATTTATAGCTACTTAGTTAAAAAATATAATTGGAAGTGATTTTAATGTGACATAATTTACAGAAATTTGGCAATAATTGTTAAAATAACAACAAGAAATGGCAATAAAGTGGAATATTTGGAAATTAGGATGAATTTGTGTATTGTAACAAATTTTAGATGAAATTATTTTCAGTTCTCCAGCAGACCATATGTGATTTGATGGTTACAACCACATATAATCAAATATAAATAATCAAAATGTGAAAAAAACACCTATTAGGTAACCATCTATACTTTTAAGGAAATTAGATCAATCGGGACAAAAATTGTGAATCAATTTTTTCCATCAATCAAAATTTGACAAAAAACATTTTAATAAAAAATTTTTCATTTTAAACATATTCACAGCGCATATAAAATTATGCAAAGTAGCTTAATGTAAATATAAATATATATCTATGTCAAGGAAAGATGTTAATCATTCAGTGGAGTCAAACTGACTCCAAGACTATTGGGAGGGTTAATAGAAGAAGTTGAATGAAAACAAGACAATGCTTAATTTCATAGAAACTGACTTCCATTGAACATTTGGTCTAAAATTTGTTCCTCAACACACTGGCAATACGCTGTTTGCTCATGTTGGCAAAGAATGCCTACACACATACCATCAGATTGTAGTCATAACTAATTCTGTCTAGAGTTAGTGGCACCATTAGCAGTTTCAGCACTGACCTCATCAAAGCCTTCTCATGGTGTGACAGCGGAGCACATGGAGGTGAAGCTTTGACCCTCATAGCGTCTGTCCTGTCTTCAACTCTCGTCTCACGTCTAGAATGTCACCAATGCTAATAAAGGAGCAGACCCTCAGCAGGGAGCTCAGTAGATTGTCTTGAACTGACCCCGGGTCAGGTTTTTAGCAACGATGAATGCACCTCACAGGTTCACAGCTTTTATTAACCCTTAAATTCTACCTATACCTTTAAGTTCAGTAACTATCTCACTTTTCTTTTGCTCTTTACCTTTGGTTCTCATGAAATACGTTTATGTTATTAAGTAATTTTTAGTTCTTTTTTGAGAGTGAATCTTAAACACACACATGGATGCCATAAATAATGAAAGCAATGGCTTTTGTTCTGGTTTCTGGTGTTAAATAACTGATGTAACAAGCAGGGATTTGGAATGTTTAAGTTGACTCAATGTTGCCCCTGCAAAAAAAATAAACTTTTAGGGTCCCAAACATCTTCTTGTCATTTGTTACCAAGTGCCAGTCACACTTTGAAAAAAAAAAAATTAACTCGAATGTAATTTCCTACTAGTTCCTTCTTAAGTGTGCCGATTTTGTATTCCACTTCAATAAAAAGACGAGTTGAAATTTTATACTGCAATACTTGAAGAAAACCAGATTGGAGAGATGAATGCATGAGCTTATATTAATTAGGACTTCGGTGTTGATGAAAAGTAGTTTAGAATAAGCTTTGGGATGATCTATATTTGTGTCTTGGTATTTTTTTACACAAGCTGCCTTCTGGATGAGGTCTTAACAGCCTGTGGTTGGGGTCCTAAATGGAGGCATATAAACATGAAATTCAAACTGAAAATTATTCAAGTTTTTGCTGTCATTTTACATATTTTTCACAAACTATATGTAACTATGATGTATATTCTGTAGACTGTGAAGTCAGATTAATAAAGGAATGAGCAGTAATAAGTTAGGAAAACCTAAACCTGAGATTGTCCACTAGTTCGGTGCGAATATTATTGATATCAGATCCGGCTGTGTCTCTTTACTTAAAAAAAAATAAAAAAAAATCCGGCATTTGTGGTCTGGTGGATTAGGAGATCGAGTGTGTTATTTTGTGTGCGGTCAGTCCTTGCATAGGGTATGCTTGCTTTTAAGCGCAGGGGAGAGTGATTAAGGTAGCAGGGATATGTTTTTAGAAGAATGATCTTCTGAAGAGTAATTTATAGGGACAATAACATGAAAACTTTCCCAGCAATGGGTTGCGGCAGGGAAGGGCATCCGCTGCGTAAAACATATGCAAGAGAGTTGGCGGTTCATTCCGCTGTGGCGACCCCGAAAGGGAATAAAGCCGACATGAAGATGAATGAATGAATAACATGAAAACAACAAATTCTTACATAATTTTTATGCTGTAAATATGACGTGTCTTTGACAAAAAAAGGTTTGTTAAAGACATGTATCAGACATTTTTTATGACAGTATGCAGAGCTATATTACAATTGTGTAAAATCTGACCCAGGTCAATTTCATGTGGTCCTGATTTTTTGCAATGTGACCTCAAAATTAGCGGTAATTTCACTTTTCTTTTTTTTTTTTGCATGATTGAGCTCAACTTTTCGCACAGCTCAACACGGTTTCACACAGATTTGGATCAGTGGAGATGACAGTCTTTTACTTAAATTGTAACAGGAAACACGCTCAATGTTGTCTCTCATCAGATATTTATGCCAACAAAGCCAAAAGAGTGCCTTGGAGCATGTGTTTCAAAGTTTCACCATAGTATTCTAGGGTCTTTTGTAGTGGCAGTCAGGTCCAGGAAACGCTCATGAGCGATGGTAAAATCCAAGTCAAGTTACACAGAGAATTAAATTTCCTGACAATGTGAAAGTGTTCATTTTTCAAGAATGAAAAGAACCATCATTAAAATATTAAATTGACCCGCACACAGAAGCCTTTAGGAATACTTCACAGAAGACTTCAGTATATAGTAAATATATAGATATATTGTAATATATAATTCATATAATGAAAATACAGATGTAATTTCATATTAGTCCCATGGCAGTTTCTGTCGAGGTAATAATGTGTGTGTGTGTGTGTGCGCGTGCGCGTGCGTGTGTGTATAAATAAATGAACTCTACTACTTAACATCCCAGTAAACAGTTAACAAACTAAAATAAGAGTTACTAAGAAAGATGTGCTAGTAAAAATGCCTAAATTCTCCAAGTGTAATTATCTGTTGTTTTCTACACCCTTTATTACACTGACCATGGTTTTGCCTTGCATGATCATCTAATTGGTAAGCTCTTCATAAACTGCTTAACTAGGTTAAAAATTACGATCTCAGACACATTTGTTACTATAAGTATCTGTGTGGTATAATACAGGGGGATTCAAAAAGAATTCAACAACTCTGAAAATCTGAATTTAATCAAATAAACATGTCTTGGGCAATTAATCAATGTGGCATGTACCTAACTAACTTCAGAGCTTCCTTAAATTGTTAGCAGAAACAACTCAGCTCTGCTTTTCTTCTTTACAGAGTTCTCAATTTTCAAAGTTTGTTATATTCTTTTTTAATCACCATGTACAATAGATCTAATAATATACATTATAGTATTGGGAGTTTCAAGAACAATGATCTGTTAAAGATGACAATAAGACCAATGCCTGCTCAAGTTAAGAATATTTAAAAGTACACACAAATACTGTGTTGTTTACCATTTACAAAGAAAAGCTGCGGACCAAAGATATTTGTACACAGATTGTGCTTAATTTCATGCAGACTATCAAATTAAACACTTTAAAGGGAGCGTGCTAACAAGTGAATATTTGCTATCAATAAATTAATTCAGTACCTCAGTATTTCTCTATGGAATGTGCTGCATTAAAAATGTAATCTTTCAATTTAATCTTCATTGAATGTAGCATTTTTCACTAGTAAATACTCTGCACTTTGGACACTGAATGCCAGCTAAATATGTAACTAATGCTAATCCTTTTATTACAGCATGCTTTTGGAGTATTTGAAACCCAAGGATTTTCCCTCTAAACAAATACATCATTACTTATACAAATGTAACTTTAAAAATATTGATGTGTCGCTTTCAGGCAAACAACTGGAGTAAAACTCTCTACTTTGCATTGGACAATTGAAAATGATAAAGTTTTATCAGAACTGCATGCTATACAAATCAACTCCAATATTAAAGTCTGTAACCAAAGAATGGGTAAACTTAAAAACATCCATCCATCCATCCATCTTCTCCCGCTTATCCGGGGCCGGGTCGCGGGGGCAGCAGTCTAAGCAGGGATGCCCAGACTTCCCTCTCCACAGACACTTCTTCCAACTCCCCGGGAGGGATCCCGAGGCGTTCCCAGGCCAGCTGGGAGACATAGTCCCTCCAGCGCGTCCTGGGTCTTCCCCGGGGCCTCCTCCCAGTGGGACATGCCCGGAACACCTCCCCTGGGAGGCGTCCAGGAGGCATCCGGAACAGATGCCCAAGCCACCTCAGCTGACTCCTCTCGATGTGGAGGAGCAGAGGCTCTACTCCGAGCTCCCCCCGGGTGACGGAGCTTCTCACCCTATCTCTAAGGGAGCGCCCAGCCACCCGGCGGAGGAAGCTCATTTCGGCCGCTTGTATCCGGGATCTTGTCCTTTCGGTCATGACCCAGAGCTCATGACCATAGGTGAGAGTAGGGACGTAGATCGACCGGTAAATCGAGAGCTTCGCCTTTCGGCTCAGCTCCCTTTTCACCACAACAGACCGATACAGCAACCGCATCACTGCAGATGCTGCACCGATCCGCCTGTCGATCTCGCGCTCCATCCTCCCCTCACTCGTGAACAGGACCCCGAGATACTTGAACTCCTCCACCTGAGGCAGGAGCACTCCACTGACCTGGAGAGGGCAGGCCACCTTTTTCCGGTCGAGAACCATGGCCTCAGACTTGGAGGTGCTGATCCTCATCCCAGCCGCTTCACACTCGGCTGCAAACCGCCCCAACGCACGCTGCAGGTCCAGGCCCGAAGAAGCCAACAGGACAACATCATCCGCAAACAGCAGCGATGAAATCCTGAGGTCCCCGAACCGGACCCCCTCCGGCCCCCGGCTGCGCCTTGAGATTCTGTCCATAAAAACTATGAACAGAACTGGTGATAAAGGGCAGCCCTGCCGGAGGCCAACGCGCACTGGGAACAGGTCTGACTTTGTGCCGGCAATGCGGACCAAGCTCCTGCTCTGGTTGTACAGGGACCGGACAGCCCTTAGCAGAGTGCCCCGGACCCCATACTCCCAGAGCACCTCCCACAGGACACCACGAGGGACACGGTCGAACGCCTTCTCCAAATCCACAAAGCACATGTGGACCGGTTGGGCGAACTCCCATGACCCCTCGAGGACCCTGCAGAGGGTATAGAGCTGGTCCAGTGTTCCACGACCAGGTCGAAACCCGCATTGTTCCTCCTGCATCCAAGGTTCGACTAGCGGCCGAACTCTCCTCTCCAGTACCCTGGCATAGACTTTCCCCGGGAGGCTGAGGAGTGTGATCCCCCGGTAGTTGGAACACATCCTCCGGTCCCCCTTCTTGTAAAGAGGGACCACCACTCCGGTCTGCCATTCCAGAGGCACTGTCCCTGACCGCCACGCGATGCTGCAGAGACGTGTCAGCCAGGACAGTCCCACAGCATCTAGGCACCTGAGGTACTCAGGGCGGATCTCATCCACCCCCGGTGCCTTGCCACTGAGGAGCTTACCAACCACCTCAGTAACTTCGGCTTGGGTGATAGACGAATCCACCTCAACTACCCCAGCCTCTGCCTCCTCGACAGAGGACGTGACAGTGGGATTGAGAAGACCCTCAAAGTATCCCTTCCACCGCCCGACCACATCCCTGGTCGAGGTCAACAGCTCTCCACCTCTACTGTAAACAGTGTTGGTGGGGCACTGCTTTCCCCTCCTGAGGCGCCGGACAGTTTGCCAGAATTTCTTTGAGGACGACCGATAGTCTTCCTCCATGGCCTCCCCGAACTCCTCCCAGGTCCGAGTTTTTGCCTCTAACACAGCATTGGCTGCTGCGCGCTTGGCCTGCCGGTACCGGTCGGCTGTGTCCGAAGTCCCACAAGCCAACCAGGCCTGATAGGACTCCTTTTTCAGCTTGACGGCATCCCTTACTTCCGGTGTCCACCACCGGGTTCTGGGATTACCGCCACGACAGGCACCAGAGACCTTACGGCCACAGCTTCGCACTGCGGCATTGACAATAGAGGTGGAAAACATGGTCCACTCTGACTCCATGTCTCCAGCCTCCCCCGGTATCTGGTGGAAGCTCTCCCGGAGGTGGGAGTTAAAGCTCACTCTGACAGGGGGCTCGGCCAGACGTTCCCAACAGACCCTCAGCGTACGTTTGGGTCTGCCAGGTCTTTCCGGCCTCCTCCCCAGCCAGCGGATCCAACTCACCACCAGGTAGTGATCGGTTGATAGCTCAGCCCCTCTCTTCACCCGAGTGTCCAAAACACATGGTCGAAGGTCAGATGATACGACAACGAAGTCAATCATCGACCTTCGGCCTAAGGTGTCCTGGTGCCACGTGCACCGGTGGACACCCTTGTGCTTGAACATGGTGTTCGTTATGGACAAACCGTGACGGGCACAGAAGTCCAATAACAGAACACCACTCGGGTTCAGGTCGGGGAGGCCATTCCTCCCAATCACACCCCTCCAGGTGACGCTGTCATCCCCCACGTGCGCATTGAAGTCCCCCAGGAGAACGATGGGGTCCCCGGTTGGAGCACTTTCCAGCACCCCTCCCAGGGACTCCAAGAAGGCCGGGTACTCTGCACTTCTGTTCGGCCCGTAGACCGTAACAACAGTGAGAGACCTGCCCCCAACCCAAAGGCGGAGGGAAGCGACCCTCTCGCTCACTGGGGAGAACTCCAACACATGGCGGCTGAGCTGGGGGGCTATGAGCAGGCCCACACCAGCATGCCGCCTTTCACCGCGGGGGACGCCAGAGTAGTGAAGAGACCAGCCCCTCTCGAGGAGCTGGGTTCCAGAGCCCAGGCTGTGCGTGGAGGTGAGCCCGACAATCTCTAGCCGGTAGCGCTCCACCTCCCGCACAAGCTCAGGCTCCTTCCCCCCTAGCGAGGTTACATTCCATGTCCCCAGAGCTAGCTTCTGTGTCCATGGATTGGGCCGCCGAGGTCCCCACCTTCGGCTGCCGCCCAGATCACAAAGCACCGGCCCCTTACGGTCCCTCCTGCGGGTGGTGGGCCTACTGGAGGGCGATCCCACGTGGCCTTTTCGGGCTGGGCCCGGCCGGGTCCCATGGGAAAAGACCCGGCCACCAGACGCTCGCCTGCGAGCCCCAACCCCAGGCCTGGCTCCAGGGTGGGGCCCCGGTGACGCCAATCCGGGCGACGTCGCGGAATCTGTTGTTGTCATCATTCAGGGCTTCTGAACCGCTCTTAGTCTGACCCGTCACCTAGGACCTGTTTGCCTTGGGAGACCCTACCAGGGGCAGCAAGCCCCCGACAACATAGCTCCTAGGATCCTTCGAGCACGCTAACCCCTCCACCACGTTAAGGTGGCGGTTCTAGGAGTAGAAAGAAATACAATATAATTAGAGCTCAATCATGAGACTGATTTGTAACCTGAAACTCATGTTGGCATTATTGATGAAAATTTGAATGCAAACAGGAAGTGTGCAGTCAGGAGATCACAGGAAACACAACGACTAGACAACCGAAGGACTGCTGGAAAAACGAGACTTGAATACGAGGTAAGAAAATTAAGGATTGGCCAACAATGAAATAAGATGATCACTAACAGGTTCGGAGTTAAAATGGGTGGGTTTACAAAAAAGGTACAATCAGGGATCACAAGTGAATGATGACTGAAAATACACTGGGACAAATAATAGGTCGAATAGAAAACAAAAACTGACAACATAATCTCTAAAGTGAGCATGATTTATGTCTTGTAAACCATTTACACATGATATTTAAAGGCTCAATTATATTCTAAACAGACAAAGAAAAACAGACTGCAGATGGAACCAGACCATTGAAATACTTAGTCACATGTTTAAATGCTTTACAAGACATAAATAGTCCTCTCTTAGGATGACCTCACAAAAACAGTTAACTGGTAGCTAGTAAATGCTTTATAACTATCTGAGTTAGTGTAGGAATATGTGTGTTATAAAGCATTTATTATCATACTTAACTGTAACATACTTAAAAGTAACTGTGACTATATGTTTCAATAATAAAATGTATGGATGTGCTTTTAAATAGTGTAATAATCATTTAATATCATGTTCTACATGATTTCAGGAATCACTAACAACTGACTGTTTGTTAAATACTAAAACATTTAAATTATAAATAATCATATAAATCCTCAATAAAACATGAAAATAATGTTAGAATTTTATAAGCCAAGAATAATGAGTTTAAACTAAATGTAATGTATGAACTGTATTAACATAGAAACATTGCTTTATAAATATCAACTATTTACTTTTTGCTAATGCTTAAATAATGATTAGTTCGTAGTTATTATCAAGTGCTAACATTTTGTTTGTTTTTTAGATGAAACTGTGTGCCAAATGCAAGCATGTAAATACTCTAAATGGGAGAGTTATTTTAAACCCAACATGTAATTTAAACCCTATTCGTATAATTCAGTGGTTCCCTCTTTCACTTCCTGGTACCAACCAGTAGATGCTGCAAGTACATTTCACATTGACCTCCAGTTTGATCAAACATTCGATCAAACATTGGATATTATTATTTATAATAACGACAACTGTGTTATTTGTACTGAAGTAGTGTGTGTTCCTCTCTAGATAAGTCTGCAGAATACCCTAGAACAAATAAGTCCAAAAACAATGGATGCAATTACTTACATTTTTCATTGTAATTTTAATTCAGGTTTAGGATTTTGTCCTGACGACATGTCCTTAACCTCCTAAGAGTTAAAGCCTATGTTGTAAGTTTCATTGATTTATTTATTTTTTTACATTAGAGAGCAAGACTGGAGCGATAGGGCTTTTTTATTTGGATCCTTTCAAAAATTCTAGAGAGAGTTCTAGAAAATATTTGTATTTTATTTTATACATTTTACACTAGTTCTGCATGTAACTGAACAGAAGAAGAGCACCATGATAGAGGGGAAACGTAAAAAAAAAATAAGCTCCAAGCTCTATTATAGATCAACACTCCAGTCTCACTCTGCACCACTGCTTGTGATGGAAGCAATGTTTTATTCACATTATGCATACACTTTATAAACAACACAACAATAACACCATGCCCCTTTTCGGAATAACCAATTCACAGCTCCGGTCAGGTTAAAGCAGCAACATACTAGCTCATTTGAAGGGCTTGACAACAAACAAATAGTGCCCTAAGAATATGTTAAACTAAAATGTTTTTTTAAGAGTTGTTTATTTAAACATTTTTTGCATTTGTTGTATAGAATAGAATAGAATAGAATGCCTTTATTGTCACTATACACATATACAATTTGCATTATAAACATGTACAATGAGATTAAGAGCATCTCACTAGTCAGTGCAACATTTAGTAAAGAAAAATACTATAAAGTGACAAGTACAAAAGAATTGTATGACTTTCAGCCAAAGTGAGACTTTCATTTTTTATGGTAACAGCTGCTTAGTTATATTGCATGTATTCAATTTGATGTATACTGCATCAATATCTGTCTGTCTTTGTTTTGCTTTTACCTCCAGTCTGGCTCTCTTTGGTTGTAGTGAGGCACGTTATAAATAAACTTCACTGGACTTGATTGTACCGAGCAAGTACATAGCTGCCCACCAGAGTTTGTTTCATAAGAGGAATTATTATGAAACTTTAACATCAAAGCTAATGATTTAACTACTTGCAAGCATGTGTTTATGTCTGTATATTATTTTTGGTCACAAATTACTTCTGTTGAGAATAGCAGCAGTTGTTCATGTGGAAACTGAAACCAGTTATTTCCAAAAGAGAAAGTAAACAGACTGTGCTTTGAGCTGAGGAAGATGGCTTGGAAGCAAATGAGAAGGAAAAGCAGTTGCAAAAGTAGGACAAAAGCTCCTTGTAGATTTTGGAAAGACCTGATAAATGCCAACACAGCTAAAATTAGAAGACCTAAAAAAAACAGGGTGGGTGAATTTAAACTCACTCACACAAAATAATAATAAGCAAACATTCAATTGATTAATTTTATAACTTAATGTGCAGATTTGACTGCATGGAAATCAAATAGATGACTATTTTAACTGGAGTCATGTTGTGAATTATGCAACTAATGAAAGGTGCTACTGTAGTATGAAGGGGAGAAACAATTCTTAAAAGAATACATTGTTTATGAAACTGGTACTTTAAGAATAGTCAGCAAAAGAGACACAGTGTTAAAAACTGGAATATACAATTTATTTTACAAATCCATACCAAATATACACAACAGCTTAATATCGTAACCAAAAGATCTCTGCAGAACAACACATACACTTAATAAGAATATTTAAATTCCCTGGGACTTCGGGAAAGAAAAAGAAAACAGTGAAATATCGCTATAAATTAATAAAAACACTCTAACTGAACCAAAACCCAACAAGGCTCTCTAAATAATCTTCATTAACTAACCAAAATACAGCGACATGCGCTATTTCACTTCTATCTAGTGAGTTCAACATAAAGTAAACTCTGTATGGTAAATTTGAAGCTAATAACAACTGAGTCCACTTGAATACAAAATAAACTAATAGGTCAAATACTCACACTCTCAGCTCTAACAGAAAAATCAAAATACACACAAACACTCGTCCTTGCTCTCACTCTCTCTCTAGGGTGCTTCTCCGGTCGCACAGACACAGCCACTAACTCAGACTTCAAACCAGCTCACCTTAAAAACACTAAACTGACAAGCTGGAAACTTTACACATACACGCACACCTGAAATGTAATGGCTACTTTTGTAACCTCCGTCCCCGAATAGGAAATGGAGACTCATGTTGGTGACGACTATGGGAAGCTTCGCTGAGAGAGCGCTCTACTCTCTCTCATCGTTTTTCAAAATTTCAATCATCGAACGTGCTGATGGTCACGTGATCATCCATAAAGCAAACGCAAGCGTGACGCTCTTCATGTTGTGAAGCTGGAGCCATACTCACACCCTAGGCAACCAGACTTAGTCACAACCTTACAATTGAACTTAAGTCTCCATTTCCTATTCGGGAAACGGGAGTTACGAAAGTAACCATTACGTATCCCATCAGTCTGTCACTACGACTTATGTCGGTAACGATTATGAGAACACCCTGCAAAACGCCACAACCTAGGTCCTTCCACATTGGCCGATGACCAGGCAAGCCAGGCACATCAGTAGTCCGGCACTGAGCGGGCCCTTCTCTGCCCTGGCCTTAAGTATTGACAATTCTCTCATACCTACTCATACCATAGGATGGAGCATCAATCCCAGAGTTGAAGGGAGATGCCCAGAGGCCGTACTCGCCACCTCGAAGGCTGGACTTCCAGCAGTTTATTATATGTATGGTTTCATTGAGGGGACCTACGAAAAAATGTGCCTTGAACCACTAGGGAAAGGTCTTTTTAGAAGGAAGATAGCATAGATGGAACAAGCCAGATCAATAGTTTTCGAGAGTTAGCCTTTCGGGGAACTTTTCGGAGCCTGCTGGTAGTCTCTCATAGAGGGCACACACGTGGACAGAACGTAGGAATACGCCGCTTACTCTACTATGTCTGTTGGGGCGAGAGGAGCCAAAAAGCTGGAGGTTATTTCCAGATGAAAAAAATGGCGCACGTATCACTAAGAATGACACAAACCAAGCAGGACACCTCTTCATACAGTTCAGACTGTGCTGCCACCACCTAGCACGTCTAAAGAGACGGATTCAACGCTCTGGTTATAGTCCCTGGCAAAGATGTTGGGTGTCGCCAACCCGCAGCCTTGCAGATCTCTGCCAGCGGAGTTCCTCTTGCCAGCTGCCAGAATGCCGCGACACCCCTGATAGAGAGGGTTCTCAACTTAAGGGGGCAAGGGACATCGGACGCTGTATATGCAGTAGGGATGGCCTCCAATAGCCAGTGCAACTAATGAAAGCAAGGTTCTGCGGGAGCAGAGTTCTATGAACTAAGGTCGGTTGGGCCAATAAGGTGCCACCACTAGGACCTCTGCCTCGTCCTCCCTGATCTTGCACAGGAGGGGTGCAAAGAGGGTAACTTGAGAAAAATGCATATAGGCGTTTCTTCCTGGGCCAGCATTGCCCTAGCACATCTATCTTGAGAGGAGCCTGGGACAGAGCGTAGAACAGCTGACACTGAGCAATCTCTGGGATGGCGAACAGGTCTACCTCTGCTATACCAAGGTGTTCCCAGATCTGCTGGACTACCAAGGGATGGAGTCCCCATTCTCCTGAACGGGGTTTCCACAGAGACAGTGCATCTCCTATCTAGTTCAACCTGCCGGGGAAAGAGACTGCACTAGGGACAGACCCCAATGCTGACTCCAGAAGAGCAGTTTGCGAGCGAGAACCGACAAACAGGGTGAACGTATCCCTCCTTGTCGATTGATATGCACCACCAACACAGTGTTGTTCATCCTGACCAACATGTGATGTCCCTGCAGTTAGGAACACTGCACATAGCTCTAGGCGATTTATGCTCCAGGAAGCATGTTTCTTATGGTATATTTTATGGTAATCTGCAGACTGAGATTTTGTGCTTCCGGCATACAGCACCCCACCCAGTCTTTGAAGCATCGGTAGTTACTACTACACACCTCCCAAAGGGACACCAGCACAGAGGAACCTAATATCCTTCCAAAGACGGAGGTGGAGGCGGCAACGAGTCACGTTCACCTTCAGTTGCCATGCTTGCGACGGAACTCGGAGCTTGAGCACAAGTTGGAGTGGTCTCATATGTAATAAGCTGGAATAACCACTGCCGTGGTAGCCATACGCCCCAGGAGCTTCTGGAAGTTCTTTAGAGGGACCACTAATCTTGTGCAGACTCTGCAGATCTTGTGGCATAAGACACTGTCTCTGTGGTGAATCAACAGGGACAGCGTCTGGGCCTGTTTCAGCAAGTCATCCAAGTAAGCCAGGATGTTATTGGTACCAAAGCCGCCTCGATCACCTTTGTGAAGAACCCGCCTGTGCAACCCTTTTTCCCTTTTGTCAGGAGGGTCTGGCTCGATTGCACCTTTGCGTAGAAGGGAATCGATCTCCCCGTGCCGGACCAGGGCCTCTGTGGGTTAGACAGAGGTCATTAGAACCCTGTTGAACCTGGGCGATTTGGCAGCAAACTGCAGTCGATGGCCATGCCGGATAGTGTGTATGAGCCAAGGAAAAATACTGGGAAGATCGATAGTTTCCATAGCGGGGCTGCAAACTTAGCGGTGCGGTCCGAAGGGAGCTTAGGTGGATCTACCTGGATCGACGTGGATGATCAGGCTGGACCTCGGAGCAGCATCCAGCCGAGGAGGTCTCACTCGAGGCTGACTCCGACATGGAAGCTGAGAGCCATCCAGACTGCACTGCATCAGACACCTGATTGTGTCTCTAAAAACGAGAACTGTATTCGTATCTGCAATGCAAGCCTCCTGGCTGCGCACATAACTCAGGGAGTTCAATTTCTACATATTTAATGAAAAACTGAGATCTGACAGGGCAGGCTGTTGGTGAAGCCCACGCAGCAGCTGGAATCCCTGGGCGGCTTGTCCTACGGCTGTAACTTTAACAAAAGAGGAGGACAGACGCACTTTGAACTAAAGAATATTTATTACATATATAAAATAAAGAAGACAGGCCTAAATAAAGGAGGGAAGGAGGATTGGTATGTCGAAGGCCAGCTGATGAAGCTGCATTTCCCCATCGCTCCACGCTACCGTCTAGGACGTCAGGTACACAGAGGATCGAATCCTGGTCAGACTTCGATGCACCGCCTGGAGAATGACGCTTCAGATCAGATCAGCTAGCACCTTAATTTGCCCCAAACGACCGTACAAGCCACTCCCCTCCAGCTGGCCCCAATACGATGTCCCCACGCATCCCTCAGGATCAATGATCAACCCCAGGCACGGGAGGGCAGAGCAGTTCCCCGAAAGTCTAGCTCTCGTAAACTATTACTCTAGCTAGTTTCATCTATGCTATTCCCTCTAAAACACCTTTGCCCAGTGGTTGAAGGTGCATTTTTTCATAAGTCTCTCACTAAAACCATACATGTATTAAGTTCTAAGTCCAGCCTTTGAGGTGGCAAGTACGACCTCCGCACATTTCCCTTCAGCCTAGGGATTGTTCCCTCCTCTTGTACTAGTCGAAATGAGAGATTTTTGTTGACCAACTGCTCATTAAAAATTAAGTCTGTATACTTACGCCAGGCCGGAGGAGAGCCTGACTATTAATGCGCCCGGCTTGCCTATCATCGGCCAGTGCGGAAGGACCTAGGATATGGTGTTTTAAAGGGTGTTCCCATAGTTTTCACCAACATAAGTCACAGTGACCAACTGATGGGGAATGTTACTTACATAACCCCATTCTCCGAATAGGGAACGGAAACTTATACCCCCCAGGATATAATACAAATATAATACAAAATATGTTTAACAAACAAATATGTTTTAAAAAAAATAACCTGTGAAATATCAGCATTATAACAAAAAACAACCAGTTGGGGCTATGATAAATCTTTTGAAACATTTACAGTTAACAAATTCCATTTAGTGGAGTTCCAAACCAAGACGCTAGACTATATCTAGCGCTTAGCTGTCATGTTTAGCCATGAGACCCATTCTTTTCTCGACATTTCTCTGGAGAAAACAGTGGATTTCTGAGTCAGCTACTGGTTTCAACAAAAGAATGCTAAGCCTGTTTCTTGCTCTGAAAGAAAAATACAAAAACATTCAAGAGCCTCGGAACAGATGGAGATGTAGAAGATTGGGAAAATGAAACAGCAGCTCTCATTTGACCATTCGTACCTTGCAGTACAAAAGCAGTATGTTGCTCTGCCTCCCACCATCAGGATAATGATAGGTGGATTCATAATGAGGCCCGTAGGGAAATGATTGAAGATATCTTCTATTCTAAGCTAAAAGAAAAAAAAAAGATTACTTCAAAGTGTGCCAGCTGCCACAAAAAAATCTTCTTGGGCCTAGCATGAGTTAAAGAAATGTATCGAATATGTGTCAATATACCAGCAGATATGTATGCATACAGTTAAAAACATTCTTTTCCAATATCAAAAACGTAAACATACATATACATAATATTTTTGAACTAATTCTGTGACTAAAACAAGAATTTTTTGCCCCGCTTCTCACCCTGAAGAAAGATGCTCCTTTGTAAACTCTGGTTAATCAGATAGGTGTTAATGTAATAGTATAAATTAATTTTGAACATTAGTTTAAAACATAATGTCATTTAATTAACACAGTCTGAGATTGATCTACATTTCATTAACAGTTGAAGTATATATAATATGTACTTTAAAAAAAAACAGAATCTAGAAGATGTATAGAGATGTGCTATATATGCTTGTGAGTAGATGTTGTGATGGCCTACAGAATAGTGCTCAGTGAGGATTAATCTCTTGTTTTCAGCCTGGGGCAAATTTATCTTTCCACGCGTATGCTTTGTTAGGTGGTGTGCTCTAAAGCCCCAAAATAGGTACAAATCTAAATATTCTTTTATGTAATGAAAAGCAGGACTTTACTCTTTCTTTTTGTCATCTGGGGAACATTTGTAAATGACATATCTTTTAGAATTGTAAAGGACATATCTTTTAGAAGTCTCCATTATTCTGGCCAAGCTCATGTCCTGTATTGTGATGAGACAAAGAGATTGGAGGACATCTAGTGTTTGATTGTATGAGTACAGTTTTTTAAACGTAAACATATAAATACCAACGTATTGGATTAAATTATAAATAAAAATGAAATAATATTGCTTGTCTTCTTTCACTTTAATCAGGATTCACAATTGAGGACATTTGAGACATCTTTATCGAAGTAAAAAAAAACTATCAGTGAACTTTAAATCAATAAAATTTAAATATTGATGCAAAAAAAAAAAAATTCTAATTTTCATTAGCGTATATTGACATTTTAAATGTTGTTATGCTTGTTATGCTAAAATTCACACGTCTTGGCTAGAGGCAGCCGAGGACGCCATTTTGCTCTGTTCTCTGTGTGCTGAACTCTGAACGGAGTTTAAAAATCAGTTTTGGGACTTTGACCATTTCTGTTATGACAAAGACATTCTGTTCCAGAGAACTTTCCCTCCTATGTCCCGACTTCAGATGTTCATGTTACAAATCATAATTCACCTTGATAAATTTTGTCTTTGCCTACAATTAATTCCAGAAGATGGCAGCAAATAACAGCCCAGGGCTTTCCACAAAAGAAGATAAAAAAAAATAAATGATCTTAAATATCAATACATACAAATTGTACATTTTGAATTTATTTGTATTTTCAGAGTGAATCTTTTCTTCCGTTGATGCATTAAATGGATCGGATGTATATCTGGAACTTAGATGCAGAACTGTTTATTCCAGTGGATAGAAAACTCAGGCCCTGTGATAACAGGCCAAACCATATCAGTCTCTATAAAAACTATTGATTCACCATGTGATTCTCATGTGCATTTGGCCACTTTAGTTTGAGAAGAAAGAACTATTTTAAAGATAGAGCTCTACATATCAAATCTCTGTGTGTGCTATGGACTGTTGAACTTTGTTCTCTGTCTTAATTGATTTTTGCTAGACTGTAATCAAACAACGAGTTTTAGATAAACATGTTTACCTTTCTGTAAGTCACATGAGTTGGACTGCAGAAATAATCTTTGAGATCCCACTGTTGAATTAATTGATTTAGTGCACTTATCCAGGGAGCCACTCTAAAAATAAATGTATAATAAAAGACACCCTTTCCAGGTATGTGTGTTTGTGGATGAGAAGAATCAAATGTCAAGCTTTGGTGTCTCAAATTAGAAAGCATTCAAAGAAATGATCTCGGTCAGGCCCTGCTGAATCTGAAAGCCAGTCACATGGGCTTTTAGTCACCTCAGGCTCTTAGGGAAACAAAAGAGGAGGCCTTGGATTCCTAAAAACAAGAAAATGTCTTCATTTTTAACTGTTCACTGAAATATTATCCTGTGTAATATATGTACCTGTACTATGTATATAACAAAGACTTTTAATTGACCTCATTTTTCAAATTAGCTTATTTGTTATTTATTCTATCTAGATTTATCAGAGCTTAGCAAAGGACATGGGAAAAGAACAAAACAAGAAAGCAAAACAAACTAAAAGAAGACAAATATATTGTGCATACCTGAATATTAAAACAAAATTTGTTTTCCTTTATTTGTTTATTTTTGCTTTCATAATTTTTTTTCTGGTAATTTTTTTAAATTACAAGGATACCATATTATGAATAAATTAATAAATGCACACATTTTTGTAAAACTGAGCATGCTATTATTATTTGTGATGTATTGCATTGATTGAAATGCCACACACCTTTGTCCCGGCTGTAAAATGTATATATTTTAATAAATATATTTGACATTTTCTTTTCTTTCTTTTTATTTACAATGGAACAAAATAATGAAATACTCATTATCTAACATTTATTGTTTAAAACTGAAAATGTGTTCTCATTGAGCAATTTTGCTGTTTAACACAAGTTTTTGGGATGACCAGGAAAAAAATCCAGAGCTTATAGAGTGAGGTCAGGTGGTTTATTATCAGACAGCGCATCTGTTTTTCCAGTAAACAGTTAAATGTTCTCTGATGACAGATTGCACCTTGCAAGCCTAAACAAGAAAGTCTTCGATTTCAACTGTTTTCAAGGAACCTTGAATGACGCACTTTCAGATTCTATCTTAGATTGTAATTCACAACAAAAAAGCCAGCTTATTCAGCACTCAGCAGAATAATTTCATAACACATTGTCTTGTCTTCCCTCATTCTCTGCATTAGCAACTTTACCCAGCAGAGGGAGAAAGATGAATCCTGCAATTCATTATGCAAATTTATTAGACGCCATTGTCTTTTATCACAGTCAATAAAGTAATCATAATTCACATTTTCTTGGCTACATTTTTTTAGGAAATATTTTGTGTCTTTATTCAGAATTCAGATAGGCATTAGATGAGTACAAAGAAAAATCAAGCTCCCCTCTCCCTGTCTCTTGGACCAGGGCATTATGCATTAAAAATGTTTCTGGTTGAGGGTCGGATTTCCATATTTCAGCCTCATATTATGTCATCATTTGTAATTTTCAAAGTGGCCCCTGTGTGCATGTGTGTGTGTGTATGCTTGATATTTTACTGCTTCTATTTATAGTCAAACTGAACTTGGATCATTATATCACGTTGATGTAATTTCTACTGCACACAATTACAATTACTGCAATAAGTAATAAATAAAAACATATTTCAGATATAACCAGGACACTGGAAGAGTTTCAGAGAACTTATTTACAACTGAATTTTTATTTTATGTCTGTACTTAATGCAAAAAAAATTTTTTAAACCATGGTAAGAATCATATTTGTTAAATTTTTGATCAGATAAACAATCTAAATATTAGAGCTGAAATGGGTATTTACCAAGCAAACCTTTTTGATCTAATAATGTTTTTGTGTGTTATAGATCAATACTCATTATTTGTTTGTTTGTTTGTTTGTTTATTTATTTTCTACATTAAATAAGATCAATTAGATTTACTGAAATATACTGTTTTGGTATTTGATTAACAATTTAATTTATTATTTACCATGATTATTACTTCCTGCATCATTATTTATTTATTTATTTATTTATTTTGATGCTGTTATTATTGTACATTAAATTAAACAAAACAGCATTATTGGCATACAGCTGAAAAACAAACTCAAAACACAATGTACTATTGGCTTCTTGCTGTTTTTGTGAAGTGTGTCTTTATCGACACACAAAATGTAATACAAATATGACTTAACATTTTTGCTCAAACAAGTCTATCATTAAAAATATACAAAACATGAAATTGAATAATAAAAGAACATATGTTTGCTTAGAATTTTATTTGAAGAATATTTTTCAGGTTGAATCATAAAAATACCTGTCAAGCTTGAATTTAATAGCTTTATTAAAACAGACTACACATAGAAAGGGGAAAACAGCGTTTGTTCTTGTGTGATTAATATAAATGGGACTTACTATGTTCTTGCTTTCACTCAGGGTTCCGCCCCTGGCAGCTCTGAAGTGCACATGTTGGAGAGCATGCTTTTACCCCTCTCTTTCCTTAGCTCCACCCACCTTTCATGATGAGAGCAAAGTAGGCAGGATAATTGAATGAACTGATGGTCTCGTTTAACCAATCAGAGAGGTCTCTCCTCCTTCCTTCCAAGCCCTCTCCTCCATTCCTCCACCCCTTCTCTCTCTCTCTCTCTCTCTCCATCTGCACTGACTGCACACACAGAGGCATGGAAAAGTGCAGGGCAGAGGACAGCGAGAAAAAATAAAACAGAAGCAGCTTCTGGTTTTTCGTTCAAACGCTTTCCTGCAATACGAGAAAACAGCCACACTACATCATAAAAACCTTTTGTTGTGAGTTGTGGGAACAAACATCACACACAAAAGGACACCACAGAGGAACATCACCCCACTGCACCTTCTCTGGAAATACCCAGACGCTTAAAAGAGAGGGAGATGGAGCAGGTGGAGGAGAAGCGGTCTCACTCTCACCTGGGGAACTCAAGCCACCTGATGTCAAGTGAGGAGTGCCGTTCACCCATCGGCCTGGACTGCTGTAGTTGCTGTCTGGATCTGGCCAATGGGTGTGAGCCCGAGTCGGGTCGAGAGGGTCACACAGGTCTGGGCAGCCCGCCATCAGTCAATCACTTCAGACAACTACGAGACCAGCTTCACTTTCAGAACCTAAACACTGATAAGCTCAACAACATCATGAGACAGGACTCTTTGGAGTCGGTTGTCCGGGACCCCTGCTACCTGCTCAATGAGGGGATCTGCAACAGCAACATAGACCAGACCATGCTCTCCATCCTGCTGTTTTTTCATAGGTATGTGAACCAACAACATGCATCCATACATCTGCTCTTACACATAAACATTGAAATGAAAAAAAAAAAGATTACAACAAATGTCAGTATTACTGTTAGGAGGACTACCAGGTAGTTACAAGTGACGAAAACATTAGTGAATCAAAGGCTTTAAAAGGTCTTATTTCCAGTGATAATGCAAATAATTTTTGAATCTCAATAGGACCTTTAAATAAAAATTTCTAAATGACAAAAATACATACAAATATTGTTCATTTAAAAGCCAAAATGTGTTAAACTACATGAAAGATTGAAACTGTAGTAGAAAAAAGTTGCAGTGTCTCTTTAAAGCTAAACGAAAAAAATGTTTTTCACTTCAACTTGAATTATAAACCTCATTCATATCAACACTAAAATTTTCTTATGCTTTAAAGGTGAGAAATGTATTAAAAATCCTGAAAACATTTATCTAAAGATAACTAAGATTTTTAGTTTTGTATGCTAATTTAAGTCACTGTCATGAATCAGCTCAATCATAACAAACGATTTTGTTTTCATAACACTACACCTATTTATATCTGAACCAGCACAGACTCATAGCAATTGTAATGATTTAATAATGCATGACATGCTCAAAAAATAAATTTGATTACCCTTGATTTTAAAAACAAACAATACATCAAATCCAATGAATTGTGTACAGTGCTCACTGTCTCAGTAGGGTTCCTGGAATGTGTGGGCTGGTATGAAGAGTGTGCCTTTAAGGGTCCTTCCACCTTAATGCAGTTCTCAAATACACTGTTGTCATTGGATTTTTGCAATAATTTTGAGAGAATTATCTCGCTGTTTTGTTGTTAATCAGGTGCTTAAACAGTCCCAATAAAGCCCTGTTCATAAACATATATTCGTTTACAAATGGTGGTCAGTTTAAATGCCATTCTGCCCTTAATCTTACCCCACAGCAGAAGTATGCACCAATACAAATTCCAGGCCAGGAAATAAGCTTTTTAATGAACTTATAAGTCATTTGAGATTACAAAACAACAGTGGGTGTATGGAAATTTGTTAAACTTTTTCTTTAATTTAGTCTAATCCTTGAGTGTTTGTGTACCTAGTACTGAATTCTGGAAGGTCCTGATGTGATTCACTGCATATAAACATCTCAACTTGGAGTCCAAGTCATCCATAGCAGGTCAATAGCTAAGTGTCTAATATGGATCAAGCTTACTGATTTTTCCATGAAACTCTGATCTTCAAATCGAATATAAATATATATGAGAATCAGGATAATTTGCCACAATCTGAAGGTATTTGAAATGTTCAGGCTTACGGTGAATTAGAGATGGGGCCAATTGTGTTAAAATGAAAAATGATGCCAGGTAAGGGTTGAATGGACGCTTGCAGCCCAATGATAATATGCAATCAATTTGCTTTAATCAGAACCCTGTCTTTTGGTTTTCACTTTAGAGCAAGACATTCCTTAAAGGCATACTCCACCCCGAAAAATTAAAGGCTGTTCATGGCTTAAATTGTTGTTGTTCCATAAATGTTTTGTAGGACAATTTGGAATATTTTGAATATAAATCAGGAGAAAGGTGGCTGCCACATAGATAACCAAGGAATTGCATCGTCAAGGTCTCAGAAAACAATATAAAACACTGTCTATGTATTTAATCTGTTGTCAATATAAATAAATCATTCACAAAAAGGCTTTATTTTCAACTGATGATGTTGAGTTTGAACGAGTTCTCATCAATGCATATGTCATAATGAACCCCTGATTGTAGATAGTACCTGAACTAAGTTTTTTATATTTTTTTGAAACCTTACTTTCCCCTGTTTACCTGAATACTTAATCTGTCTTCAAAGTCGAAACCAGGTGCATAGGTGATTAATTACATTTTAATTTCTTGGTTTTAGTATCTCTCTAATTATTCAAAGCCATACTTCCTCTTGAGTAAAATTTTAGAATTCATCTATGGCCAAACAAAGTTTTTGAGCATCCTGTTTATATTTGGTAGCATGATCAATGCTGGTTATCTTCTTCCATTGAACTGCATTAAAACAGCCAAAATATGGAAATTCCGAGGGATGCTTCCTATTTAAGCCCTGAAGAAGAGCAAGCAGCATTGACAACACAATGACATTTAGTTTAGATGAATCATAGGGCGACAGGGATGAGGTCAGCAAGCAGACAAAGTAGTAAAGTAAGCTTCTTGAGACAGCTTTAACTTAAGGCAGTGTGTCTGTGATTACCAAAAAGGTTATCTAACAATGTTTGGTACCATGTCTCTGATTAAAAAAAAAGAATCTTCATGAAAATCCAAAGCAGGGAACTGGCACACAATTTGTTGAGACATCTCAAGTTGTAAGAAGCACATAAAGTAGGGCTGGCATTGTCATTTTCAGCTGACAAAAAAAAAACTTCAAAGCTATTTTGCATTTTTGAAAACCTACCAGCATACCTGTTTTTTGTTTACCTGTTCAGACAATTCTTCTGGATTCATGAACTATATATGTTTAAGCATTAGTAATATTACAGTATGTTATGTATGACACTGCGTCATAAACATCACTGCACCCCACCAGTAGTGGGGTGGAGTTATGTAATCAGTAGAAAATCAGAGGTGGTCAAAGACGGTCATCCAAATTTGCTTCAACTGACATGCAACACACCTGATCACACCAACTAAGCACCTCCTGGCTTAAAGCTTCTTTTGAAACAGGTTTTGAATAAAACCTAGCGGAGACTAAATTCCCTCCAGGAATATGTTTGCCCTCCTCTCAGTCTGTCGAAAATCACTTATAATCCAAATCAAATGTTAAACGTAGCTTGCTTTGTTTGCTTTTGCCACTGAGCTCCTCTAGTACTGGGTGTTGGTGAGTCTACACCTGGATACTAATGCTTAATTGGGAGTAAATGTTACATAATATGAAAAGTAATACTGCAGAATACTACAGAGTTATAATCTAGTTGTCAATTACAAACCACAGATAGCATGTTTGTCCTCAAAAATAATAAATTTTTTGTCATCACCTTTGTTTTTGTTTTGTTTTTCATCACAAATTATGGCTGTCAAAAGTCCACAGAGTTATTCAGCAAAATAATTGAGACGCATTTTGTTTACAAATCTAACATACAGCATGCGTCCTAAATATGATCCAAGACTGATGTGATGTATGTTTTAATGTAAAACAGAAGACATGGGGCTGACATAAATATGTACTTTAAATCATCGTGGTACCAAGCAAACCTACTTGGGCAACCAGGGTTAGAGTTTCTATGAGGAAATGCATTCACTCATGCTCTCTTTTGTATTAGACTTTTCATTACTGCCTCCAATGCAGCAGGCTGCTATTTTAAAGAAATATTTTTTATTGGGATACTTTTTGTCACTTGTGTGCAAAATTCTGTAAATGCATGCAAATCAAGGATATCCTATTAATTCAAAATGACTATAATAAGTTGTATACAATTACTACTACAAGAACTGCTGAGCATTATATTTTACAGAACATTAATGCACCATAAAGCTGTACTTGTTGGTTTCCCACTGTATTAATAGCTGTTCTCAGAATCTAATCTGTTTTATGACAAGGTAATACACTGTTTTACTGGGACACCTCAGAAACAAGATCTCTAGTGTGCCAGTTAATGTTTAACCTCTTTTTATCGGGGTGTCTTCAGTTTTATACGTGGCAGTGAAAGGTTACAGTCTTTCTTTATGAGCCTGCTGTCAGTTTGAAAACAAGAGCAGGGTACGAGACCTACGGCCCTGAGACACTTCAACAACTCACTTACTAAATGAGTTCATCAACCATCTGCTCTGAAGTAAACAAACAGGCTTAATTACAGTAATCTTTACACACAGGCATACTTTGATCACTTGACAGAATGAGATTGTGATTGTTGTTAAACTGTTGATATCATTTTCACTTCATGTCTCATAAATGTGATTTTTGTATTGCTTACTCTTCCAATTCTTCTAATGTGTAATATTCATTATATAATGTATATTGAAGACTAAACAATCACTTCTTTTTGTTTTTCACTTAAAAGACCTTGGTGTCTTGAGAAAGGAACACGGTGTTATTGATTGAGAACTAAGACAAGTAAGGTGTGTCTGTTTGATAATGTGCAGCGCATAAAATACATGAACTCTTGCTTTAATACCTGCAGTCCATTAAATCCTGAGATAAATTGCTGAAATGCCAGTGTATTTGCTCAACACGAAGAATCATAATCCGCATCTGCCGACATGAAGAGACTTGCTGGTGTGGCACACAGATCACACCAGCCTCTCTGTTGTGTCTAGAAGGCAGTGTTTTGTGTTATTCTCAGGGATTTAGATTTCAACATGAATAACGCTGTAGTCAACTGAAATGGGTGTGATTATATAACCTTTCAGCAACCCTTTGTTAATTTTTCCGTTTCTGCATTTAAGAATCCAGATAGTGTTTTATCAGTAGTTAATAATGAACAAAAAAATAAATATAAATAAAATGTTATTTGAAAAATTATTTCTCAATTGTTGTAAGCCACGTTTCCAATTAAACTTATAATTTTAAAACTGGTATGGAGCTAATTTAATAATCTTTTAATTTTGTGACTAAATTGTTAAATTTTGGTATGTGAGTGTGGATGTATATTTTATCTATTTATTTATTGTCATTTAGGGCATTGTCACATGATAAACTTTTCATTGTGCCTTCTATTTTGTGACATTATGTCAACACCAAAATACACTTTTCACGAAATTTTTTCTACATTTCTATGTTTTCACATTCATTGGTCAAACATTAGCAATGTGTGACTCTCCCTTAAACCAAAAACTTAAATTTGTGATTATTTAATATATTATCATGAGAAAATTTTAATCTGCCATAACTTTGAAAATAATCTATTATGAAAAATGTTTGCATCTGAAAAAAATATCAAAATTCCATTATAATTATGCCATTATAATTTGGCATTATAATGATCCTACATAAATAAGATCCGACATTTAGCACAATAAATGCTTTGAATAATTTTAAAGATAATATCTTGGGATTCCATTGAAATTGCTTGTTTTGTGTGGATGTAATTGTACACTAAAAACTTGATGAAGTAGCATTGAGCACATTTACAAAACATTTAATGGGAGATGGGAGTATGAGCTCACACCTGCAAAGGCCCCATAACTCATGTACACTCTTGGGAGTAAAAACTGTAGTGAGCAATGTTTTAGTCATATCGTATGTCACTTTCAAGAACCACGTACAAGCACAAGTTATGCAAAACTAACAAAAGTCTATTTACACCCTCTTCAACTCGAAGAAAAGTCAACAGTGCACCCGTCTTCAGGGCTGATGCTCATGTGAGATACTGTCTGAACCCTCACTCTTAATAACCTTAAAGTGAAAACGACTCCTTCCCAAGTCTTCCCCAAGAGAGAAAATCTGGCAGCTTTACAGTTGATTATGCAAGAATGATGAAGAAGGCTGTCAAGTACTTTAAACTGACACAATAACAAATGGTCAGTTTTCACAAAGTGCAAAGTCATAATTGATTCTGGTTCATATCTGAGCAAAAATAATTAAAAACACATCCTGTCATACATGATCCAACGAATATCACTTATATAACAGGAATTCATAAATCTTTAAAAATGTAAACAGTAAAAATGAGCACAATAGAAGAATCTAACAAACAAAAATAATAATGATATGCCACATTCACACACATTCATTCATTCAGACACAAAAAAAGTAAGAAAATAAATAAATGAGTAGTATTAGTATTAGATGAGATCTAATAAATTGTAACACATATTCTCATATATCTTAAAAAATATAATGTAGCAAAAAAAACTATGTGAATAAATAAATAAATAAGCTATTAGTCAGATGGAATCAAACAGAACTCAACATCAAAAATGTCTACATTTTATTACTCAGAATTTTACAAAAATAACAAATCAACCATTTTTTTTTGCTTGATTTTTCTTTGATTTAAAATATTTTCTATGCAAACAAAAATGTTACACATCACATTTGTCAAAGTCTTAGGACAGGATATCACATATCACATAGATGGCCACTATAAAAGCCTAATTTAAAATGTGCATTGGGGCATTGGGGATTAGTGCCAAAACCATTAGCATCAGATATAATCACTATTTACCTCACACAGTCCAAAATTAGTAGTAGCAATAAAACCAGAGGCACAATTGTTTTTATTTCTTTGATTTCAGCTCACAAAATAACAGATGTAATGACAGTAGCATTATAAAAACTAACTTTTATTTAGAGGAAAACTTTCAGTTTCAGTTAAATATCTGTGTTAGACAACTTAGTATATACTATAAAGGGAGACTCTGCTCGTGCTAATAAAAGGCATCATGTACATCACATGAGGGAGCATTCCTCTAGTGAGAGCTCAATCTCATTTTTGCTCAGGATGCTGATGACTTGTTTAAGGGCATACTCTATTAATAAAAATAACTAAAACAAGTGTTAATTGTGTTATGCAAGAAAATACAATGAATCACTTTAAACTGGCAAGATCTCAGCTCGCAGAGGACAGACACAAATCAAGTTGAGTCAGTTATTTGAGCGATCCTTTCAAAGCATGCAGGAAATCTTCCGGAAAGGAACACACAGCAGACTGTTACATAAGTGCTGGGGTCGCTTCATATTTATGCTGCTTGGTCTTAATTTTAAAGTTATTTTTGGAATGTTGTGTTGATTCTAGACAAGATTATGTGTAAGATTGTTCCTAAAATCAGAACATCATCGGCTCTCATAAGTCCTTTTTTTATTAGACAGTCATCACTTTAAAGAAGTTAATTTCTTTATGTATTACGACGTGATATGAAGACCCGCTGACTTCTTCCAGCTGTATCAACAGGATCAGGAAGTCTTCGGTAAAGCTACTGTTTCAAAGGAATAGCAGCCATTTATATGCTTATTTGTTAGGATCAGGAACAATCAGAGAAAGTTTGGAATATTTTACCAGACTATTTCTGTATAATAGCTCTTCAGTACCAGTTTGTGAAGGCATTCCGGTGAGCAATTTATTTCTTTTAACGAGCATTTAGGTGTTAATACTTATTTTGAACACCAAGTGTATTTGCTGTCATTAGTAAAACATTTCTAAAACATGAAGCATTTTTGGGAGAACATTTTTCAGCTCAATGAAGTAAGCACATTTGTGGATCACAAAACAAGGCTTGTAAATGGGAATTAAGCACAAGACAAAACAATAAACATATTACCCAAAGATTTAATTTCTCTTTAACTTAATTTTACATTCATTTTTACACTTTATGATAGAGTTAAAAGGCTCTATTATCCCACAATGAAAAACATCCAAGGCTCACACTAAAGAGCCTAAACGAGTAACTGAGACTTGGATTTCTTAGTGAAATGATCCAGGGATGAATAAACAACCTCTTAAGGTTCTTTATCCACTGTGCACTGTGTTAGACACCATCAGACTACAGTAACACTACTATGCTGCTGAACCACAACTAACAAACCAAGATGAGCATTTTACATTGGGCCTCCTTTAAGCTTGTGCTGTGAAAGCATGCTATTTGCATTGATGATTGTGATTATGAGTTCTCACGCAGTTCTGAATGTCACAAGCTGTTTCTAATAAAGCACTCGCAGACAGTCAATGTTCTGTGGTAATAAAACAAACAGGTAGATCATGTTTCATAGTGCCTTAACAGGTCAAATCTCTCTGTGGTGGAGGCTTGTTGAGTAATTTACTTGTCATCGTCAGGCAAACACGCACATAGGTGTAGCCTATCTGTTCAATTGGCAGAATGAATGGCATCATTGTTGTGACAGGCCCAATGGAGAGTTGACCATGAGCCAGTCCATGGTCTGTTGTCTGGGATAAGGTGCTGCTGTTCCCAGAAGGAGAGTTCAGGGTACTGACAGGCACTGTCTGCAAGCTCACCTCTCCTCCCTCCACACTGACATTCTCTCTTCCAGCACTAATCCAAAACACAACCATGCTTATTGAGACAAATGCAGTGTCTGAGTTCATGGTTTGGGTTAACTAGCTAAATGAAGACTAATAAAGAAACATCTGCTGCATAATCTACTAGAAACCAAATGATGGCATGCAATGTCACTTGGGGACTTGTGGAGTTTATTTAGGTAGAGGAATTAAACTGTCCAGTACAAAGCCTTGCCCACATCTCAGTTATAGTGGTGCACCAGCAGAGGCTAACAGCACTGATTAATTGTATTCATTTTAAGGAGGATTTTCACAGCATCTGATTTATGTAATATCTTTGTGTTTCCAATCTAACACCATAACAATCTATGAAAACATGAAAAATGCTTTCAGCAGTTTTGAATTTTCTTTTTCATTTTTGTTTTTGGTAAATTAAATCTATAATTTAAAAAAATATATTAGAAAAGTAAAAAAAAATTATCCATCTCATTGTCAATTTCATCAAATGTTTTGATCTATTTGTAATTTAATCCTAGTCAAATCAATACATTTTCTACTTTAATTTAAATGTCTGTATGTATATATTTAGAGACCTAATGAGTGAATGTATAACCAACTACAAGACACAATATGGCTTTGTTTTGTTTTCTTGCAATTAACTATCCCAAATTTTAATTAAGTAGTTTCAACAATAATTATAATTTTGTATTTTTAAGAATTTTAATAATCGCTTTAGCATCCTGTCTATAGAAAAGTGATTTCTACTGTTCATTCTGGAGGGCCACAGACTTGCAAAAATGAGATGCAATCAACATATAATGCATCTGATCGCACAAATTGAGGCCATGTTCAAAGCAGTGGCAAAACAATCGGTACATTTGGTCAAAGATGTTTACTTGAAAAACTGGCACAAATGGCATTTGCAGAATGTGGGTCAAACAAGAACCGAGTTTGGAAGTTATGTCATTTTTGTTTGGACGTGGTTTTTAATGTGGCACAGAATGCATGGGCCTGATAAGGGCCAGACATGGAATCATGGAAGTCCCTAATGTGGACTGGAATCAGTTTTTAGTTCAGTCTTGTTTCATAATGTACTGTGGTAAGTGGACCAAGAAAAATAACTTGAGTAATTCAGAGCTAGACCAGATAAAAAATGTTAAAGGGTGTGTGCCATCCATCTAAAGACACTTGAAAATCCAGCTGAACCTTATTTTGACCTGAACTCGTTGTCTAGAAAGTATAAAAAATCTTTGTTGGTGTAGTGTCAAAACTGGAATGTGCAATTTTTATTTTAAATTTGAACAAAATTACATTGCAGCTAAGAGTTTTAAAAAAGTTTAATATTTTTTTTTAAATAATGGCCAATTAAATAAATATCTTTTTCAATTAGGTTTTAGCAAATTATCAAAATAATTGTGTTTCAGCCACTAAATATCCACAAGTTATTTCGATTTTTTTCACCTTTTCAAAACTGCACCCACACTTTTTTTAGAGTAGGATTTATTTCAGGGAACAAATTACCTGTAATAGTTTGAGATGTTTACTAATGCACACAGTACACTGTTGTGCAATGTTGTGAAATAGCCTCGTAAAAATATACTCTCCTGGATGGCTTCAGTTGTGCTTTCCTTAGGGTAAATGAGGCATCTCATCATGTTGAATAGCCCGCCAAGACAGACACAATAGCATTTTGATCAAAGACAAAATGAACTTTATACTGAAGCTCTCTCCAGGCCACTTTAATTGAACGTATTGTACACAGCACGCACACGGCAGTCAAGTGAAAAGACTATTGTGCCACATTCAGTATTGAATGCTTGAAAAATAATATTCGCTGGCTGAGAATCAACCTGAGATCTTTCCAGAAACAAATGTGTGGCCAAAATGTAGGGTTCTTCTAAGGTTTGTTTTCAGGACCTGAAAAGTCTCTAGTGTTAACTGTCTACAGCATAAAAGCTTTCACCACTTATAATAAGTTCAACCCTTGCTTAATATCAGGATGAAATCGGTCCTAAATAACTATCTGCATGACAAAGTAACAGTAATTATTACATTTATCTAGAAGTGTTAGACACTAAAGCTGCAGCAGCATTCATTTAATTACAAAAATAGGTGGTTCTCATCCAAGGTAAAACAACACTAGAATAACCTTATTGCATAACATATATAAAACAAAGCTATTGATCCCTTGAAGAGAGAATGGGAATAAATCATGTTTTGTTCCTTACTTCTGGCAAAATAATTTTATTGGGAAACAGTTTCTCGCGTTACTGCCAACGTTTAGCTTAGTACTTCAAAATCAATTGTTGACTAAAACCATACACTTCTGTGGTGAAAATGTAACCCCTGCACAACCTCTAAATAATATATAAAGGTGCGAAACCTTCCTCTTGGGTAGTTCTAACAGATGCTCTGTTGAATACTAATATATACACTTACAAATACAGTTGTTACAATGAAAATATTTAACCTTCCACATTATATTTTTAATTTCTAATGTAAAAAGCAAAAAGATTTCAAATAGTTAGCTATTGGGTAAACAGTCAGTACCATGCCACCTTTTTCTACTTCAGTGGATAGTATTAAAGTTTTTAATGTTTTGTTTTATTTTCTGTGCCTAAAGTAATATAAAATTGTGCTTGATAGATGAATGGATGAACAGATGTATATTTGGGAATATATAGGTTATATGAATTTAATTAATTAAGATTAATTTATGGATGATGGCTGGAAAAGACGATGATCAATAGATTAATAGAACAGGCTGCATGGGTTATGAATAGATGATTGAATAGGTGTATGATGGATAGATGAATGAATGAGTGAAAGCTGGATAGATGAATGAATGGGTGAATGATAGATGTATGAATTAAAGGGTGAATGATTAATATAAGAATGATTGGGTGAATGATGGAAAAATTATTGAAAAGGTAAATGATAGATGGATTAATAAATGTGTAAATAATGTATAAATTAATGAATGGGAGAATGATATATATATATATAAATTAATAAGTGGGGGTTATTGATAGATAGATCAATGAATGGGTGAATGATGGATAGATGAATGAATGAGTGAATGATTATTAGAAGGATGAATGATTGATAGATGAATGAATGGGTGAATAATGGATATATGAATAAATGGGTGAATAATTAATAGATGAATGAATGGGTAATTGATGGATAGATGAATGAATGGGTGAATAAATAATAGATAAATGAATTGGTGAATGATGGATAGATGAATGAATGGGTGAATAAATAATAGATAAATGAATTGGTGAATGATGGATAGATGAATAAATGAGTGAATAAATAATAGATGAATGAATGGGTGAAGAAACAATAGATGATAAATAATTAAGCAAATTATATAATTTACATTATTTAAAATTGGTGGATTTTCGCCACTGTTTTCAAGTATTGTTTTGGTTGTTTTCACCATTTCTTGATGACAATCTAATAAAATGGATAGCAACAGCCTTAGTTGTTTTAATGATGCAAGAGACGTGTCCCCAATGAAAAGTGCTTGCCATTTTTTTTCTAATCTGTTGGCACTGTAGTGGTGACGTGCTTTGAGATAATGGTGGAAGCTGTCAACAGTTGTCTGCCCTCTGCATTGCCCGCCCTTGTTCTGTCAGCAGCCGAAGCCTGTGTGTGCATGACTTAAGCTTTTCTCCACACCACACAAAATGTTGTGTAATTATTTCAGGACCCATAATAACAGATTATTGCACTCAATATGATGAGCTTAGCAAAGCACTGCGACTTTTAGGGAACGCAACAGAAAATTGTTTAAATCCAGCTTATTTTGAGCTAAGAGAGCATATTTTTAAGTTTGTTGGATAAAACTTCTAAAACTTGGGCTAGAAGGACCCAACCTGAGCTGCTGGTTAGTTAAAGAATGCATGACAGCACACAACTTTGTGGTAATGTGGGTGCAGAAACATGGTTGTATAATGCACTGTCGGTCTGTCCCTTCACTTCTAAAATATAGGACCTTTCTTTTCTCAAAAAAGCAAGACAAAACATTAAACAAACCATCCTTATTTTCCAGACTGATATAAAAATGATGTTGTAAAAAACGCAATAAAAAAACATCAAATTAATTGCCCTATTGCAGCTATAATCAGTCCATGTTTCTTTTTTCTTTTTTCTATTGTACACGTTTGTAAGATTAACTGTGTCAAAACCATTGGTTACTATGGGTTAGTCAAGTCTAGAACATGATGTCCTCTGGAGCATTTATTACTTTTACAGCTCATCACCACTCCACTAAAGCCCTGAGTTAAGCTCCTCCACAGGGTGGTTACGTAGCATCAAGCAGGACACACAGCTCTACTTATGGACTTTGCCCAGGATTCATCCGCCACGTGTTACAAAACCAACAACCAATCATGTCTGGTGTACTGGCCATGTGTTCTGGAGGTTGCAGCAAATAATGTTTGTTATTAATTGAAAATGTTTTAAATTAAATCAAAGTTTTGCAATGTAGCTTTATGGAAATATCTAAAATGGGTGTTTTGAAACTCTTAGCAAAGCTTTATAATTGAAACCTTACCTAAAGATCATTAGAACTTAGAATTAAGGATTAGAAAAAATATTACCTTGAACGAATGATGCTTATAAGGAGGGTAAATTACATTTGTTATATTTTAATCACATTCAGCCAAAGAATAAAACAGTAGTCCTCCTCTTGTTCGCCACTGCTTTTGTGCTTTTTCCCCTTCTGAACTATCCACATAACTACTCTTCAAAGCTCCTGATGGTTAGTTTGACTCCGACTATCCACACAAAATCCAATGTTTTAACATCCATGGACAACACACGTTTTTATCACTCTGCAGAACATGCAGTACCCTCACCACTTTGACTCAATATCACATCTTCCTGTTGACTTAACATGCAAAGCACTAGCAAATAACTTTACTTCCATTCTTGTTGTGAGTGTGCAGTTACAGAAACTGCTTTTTTTCAGGTTCCACACCTTTCTCGGCCAGAGATCCCTTTATACATACCTTGATAGCAACTTCTGTTCTCCACAGCACAAACAACCAACATTCCTCTAATGATTGGTTCATTTAACTTGCATCAACAAGTGTGTACATCTGTTGATATGAATCACAACAACTGTCTGATTTTGTAACACAGCTCACCAGCTAACCTATGTGAAATACATTTATGTTCAAAACAAACTATATACTAAAAACTATAAAAATTTAACATCAAAAAAAGTCCTTCAGTTGTTCACAGTATCAGCTTACTCTCAAACTTGCATATTTCACGGCTGTTGTCTTGCACTACAAACCACGTCCTATTTCCTCTTAAAAATGACATCTTGTAAAATTAGTAAATCATCAAAGTTAACACAAGTAGACGACAGAGTAAACTTCATGATGAACTCTGAGGCAAGCCAAGTAACAATATAACGCAAGCCAAGAAATCAGAGGCACTAGGATCTGGAATGTGAAACATGCAGCTCTCAGCCTTGTCCAAGAGGGCAACTGGGTTCTTGTTGGACGTTCACTATGGAGTTGTGGCTTAAATCAGCAATTTCATCCTTGCAATGCTGCTCCATTTGTCAAAGAGTTGGGCAATGCTGATGTCTAAAAAGAGCTAAGAACATTCTCCTGGTATGAGTTAGATTTTAGGAGAGAGAGCTGAAGAGGGGGAAAAAGGACATTTAATGAAGATGGATTCATTTTTCTCTAGAACTTTAGGTAAATCAACTTTAAAGCAATAAATGACCGTTATATATTTATATTCTCTATAAAATTGTGGCTTAAAGTTAGCTCTTTAAGCTTACATACGTTTTTCTCATCTATTTTTGCCTTATTATTTTGAAAAGCTTCCCACAACCACATTAATTAGAATAGGAAAAAATAGGTATTTTTGAAGTTTGCTAATAGAGGTTGAAAGCTATTAGTTATATTGCACTGTATGCTTTCTCTCTGCTAAAACAAAAAAAAAGTTGCATTGAGAAACAAAAGTCTTTGACTGATCATTAAAGTCCTTGGGGAAAAGACACCCATATTGCTGCTAAGGCTCTGATTAAATTACATGTGTTTGATGTTGCAACAGCTCATCCTTATTCATCAATTTATAATTGCATCATTTTTTGAATACAACCTTTTTTATGGGCCTTCATTTATGACTAATGCTAGTATGATACAAATGAAACAGCAGGAACTCCAAATTCTACTTTGCTGACTATAGAGCCTCTAAATGACTGGATCCAAAATTTAAATATTTGACAGTGGAAAATGGTCTTGTGATCAGACTTGGTCTGTGACTTTACAGTGTGTGCTAGTGACATATAGACTCCTTGGCTTCCTAAGTTGAAATAAATAGTACTCCAAAGAGAACTCTGAGGAAGTGTATGTTGCTGCAAATAGCAGAACTGTATATAAATATGTACAGTTCCTGTTTTCTGTGACTGTATCGCAGCATTGTAGATGGTGGTGTCCTCACTGCAGGGTCAGAAGATCAATAATGTTTAGGTGGAGTAGCTAATAAATTTCATGATAACATCCAAAGTGTCTCACTTGTTAGCCCTTGTAACTTGTTTTTATTAAATGTGCTGTGTATTGTGTATGTTCAGTAAAGTTAACATTTTGAAAAACTTCACATTATCCTCACCGCTACATTGTTTGCACTATAGAACTCTTGCACTATAGCTTCTACATTGCACTTTCATATTGACTTAACATTTAGATCACTCACAAACCATGCCACTTCCATTCCTGGTGTGACTAACGTAAAGGTTCACAAAATCAAAGCTACAAGCAAAGAATGTTAATGGAGCATCATACGAAATAGTTATTTTTGTGAAATGCCTGTAAAAGTCAATGGAAGAGAAATATCAAATTAAAATCTATTCAATCTTTTGTGTCTCTCTCTCTCTCTCTCTCTCTCTCTCTCTCTCTCTCTCTCTCTCTCTCGCTCTCTCTCTCTTTAACCATTTAGTCATTATGTGAAATTTATAAATAAATAAAAAACAATATTAGTTCCAGACAGGGTATCGCGGTGGCGCAGTGGTTTGGATCTCACAGCAAGAAGGTTGCTGGTTCGAGTATCGGTTGGGCCGGTTGGCATTTCTGTGTGGAGTTTGCATGTTCTCCCCATGATCATGTTGGTTTACTCCGGGTGCTCCGGTTTCACCCACAAGTCCAAAGACATGCAGTACAGGTGATTTGTGAAAAACAAAATAGTGTATGAATGTGAATGACTGTGTGTGGATGTTTCCCAGTGATAGGTTTCCCAGTGATGGGCTGCATAAAACAAATGCTAGATGAGTTGGTGGTTAATTCGCTGTGGCGACCCTGAAAGGGACAAAGCCGACAAGAAGATGGATGGATAGTTGAAGACATACTTTCTGTTATATCCAATCAACTATCCACTGTTATATCCAAAGTACCACTTTTACTAAAGACCTGTTTAAAATATGTTTCCTCATTAAATAAAAAAGTAAAAACTTATTACTTTTCTATGGTACTTTATTACAAACCAGACATCCACAAAAAGCCCAAACTAGTTCAAGACAGATGTTGGATTTTGGGCACATAATTGGTCCCTTTTGTTGGGTATAAAACAATAATTATAACACAACCTTGTCTGTATACAACATTTCATGGAAAATTGTGCTATAGATAAGGCACACCTTCCCTGTCGATTTTTAACCGACAATTGATGGGACTGAAAAGCTTGAGCTGAAAAAGCACATTTAGTCTAAAACAGCCTCATCCTGTCGTTCTCATTTTTCTACAACTTTATAGTTACTTGCTTTGCTCAGCAAACATTTCCCATGTCTATTCCAATAAGAAGTCAACTGTTTCATCATTATGCATATTTTGTTGAGTCTGTGAAGAACAGACAGAGTATGTTGAAATTCAAGAAGATGTTGTCTTTCGGGTTTGTAACTGTTGCCATGGTCATCTGGAGAATCACGGGTAAGGGCCCATTTGGAGCGTTTGTTCCCCTTGATTAGTATTCTAGAGAGTGTCTCTTCTCTTTGGGGTCTTGGTCAAGTGGAGCTTGCAAAGGGTACCCTGTGTAGAACAGATTACAGATTAAAGAATTAAAGTTGGGCGACATAAGCAGATTTAGATATAAGAAGCTAATGTCCTCACTGTCAGCATATTCATGTAATGAGGGACAGCCCTATAAGAGGATCAAGATGGAATTGTTTTGATACGGAATGTACACAGTGAAACAAGATTTTACAGGGTGTGTGCTAATCAAGACTAAAACAGAAAATTAGAATTAATATGCATATAATCACCTTCTTCTCTTTTAAAAGGCATTGAAAGTAATTGTGTTCGAATGGTATACCTAAAGAACTGGGAGTACCGCCAAATTCACTATCAGAGGAAGCACAGCAGAACAACAGCTGTGAAAGGCGTCCCACTCCTTCTCTTTCTCTTCCTCATTTTTTCATTTCCCTGTTTCTTTATGCAACCTCTATGTCGTTCACCCTCTGCTTCTGCGTTTTAATCACACACTTAAACTCATTCATATCTGGAAACATACTGAACTTTTCAGTTAAAACATGATTATATTTAACACTACAAATTTATGCTCAGAAGAGCATTGGTGAAGGAATGTAGCACAATGGAAAATATGAAGAACATTTCTTCCATTTATCACGCTATTTGTTTCCGCCAAGTGACATTTCCAAGTGAAACAGGAAATTCAGTCAGAAAAAAGCTGAGGAATGAAGCTTGTTCATTTGAAATAGATGTTCTTTGGAAGAATGTGAAAATATACATTGAGTACTATTTTTAAAATGATTTAAAATGATTTGTAATCAGTTATTTCACTACAAAGGCAATTAAACAAAAATTGTAACAGAATGTACAAGAACCTCAATTTAGGAAACTGAGAACACATAATTTTACAACATTTCCTAGAATTTCAGCCTTTGTATATGAAATATTCACTTACATGCTTTTTTTTTCAAGTTTGCTCTTATTTATATGAAAATGAAGTCCCAGCTATTGTCATACTACTTCCTTACCACCACCATAGTCATATAATCTTTTATATTATTATTTAGAACAATTGTATTAATGATGTCTTTGATTACAAAATACACGTTTAATTTCTGTGACTTCCTGTAGAAAACAACACAATGTGTAGATTTTAAGAACTATACATTTATCTAACAACAAACTATATAAAAACAGTTGCGATTTAGGGAAATTGGTGTATAACTGTGAGTAAATGATTTGTTATGAAGAAATTTGTCAATCAACAAAAAATCCAGATTAAGAAATTGAATAAAAACAGCAAAATGATAAATAGGGTTGATGTTCAAATCACATCTAGTCATGTATGACAAGATATAACATATTTACTTCAGATGAATACACTATAAGTCCAATAAATATGTCTCTCTCTCCTCCATTTTTTAAACCCTGTATTTAAAAAAAAATCTTATCATGAGTTGCATGACAAAAACCACAACTTCAAAACCAGCGTCTATCACAATGTCTAATAATAGGGCCAATGCAAGACAGCTTCCTTCTTGTCCTCGTGCGTGGGTCATGTAGCGTGGCTTCCTGTGCACTGTTTACTTGGGCAGGTTTTCTGAGAACGTACTCTTAACATGTTTGCATGTCAAAGCTCTCCTCTGGTTGAAAGTCAACACACAATTGTTGTTTAGAGTGGTTTGAGAACTGTGATGGTTTTGGCATCAGAGAAATCAATGGGACACTGCTCAAAGCAGTTACTGGTTATGAACAGGGCGGATGCATGGAGGCAGACTCACCTTGTCATCTCCCTGCAGGTACTGTCAATGCAACAACCAACGTAACACCTTTGCTCATGCTGCAAACAGGAGTCAGACAGCAGGCAAATACAGTACTAACAGACATGCAAACTATGGAGCAGGGAGGGGCATTAAAATGTACAGACAGATGAGCTTAACATGTACACAATCACTGAGTAGCTTGACCTTCACAGCCTGGTGTAGCTTGTGTAACACATGAATAAAGTAATGTCTTTAGGGCAACTAAAGGTGTTGGAGCACATTTCTGGAATGCAGTCTGCTATTAAGCTTAGTCTCTACCTTTGTCAAAGCTTCAATTCTTGTCTGTAAAAGCTCTTGAAGCACTTGTTTTCATTCAGACCTAACACTGTGGGTATTATTTTGTCAGTCAACATGTCATATCAACAGTACCACACATTCAAATGAAAGAGCTTTATCGTGTGTTTTAATTTTAAATCGTATTAGTTACTGAATAATCATTCTATTATCACATAATTTTTGAGGAACAAACTTAACACAAGAAAGACAGCAAATATGGGTGAATCGATGCATTCATGTTGGTTTTATATTCCTAAAAAAGATGTATATGATCTGAGAAACTATCCTATTAGGGCTTTTAAAAGGGAGAAAATACTTAATTTAAAAGCGTTTTTAATTCTGACACCAGGACAAAAAGATACAAGAGACTCAAATGTGAAACAAAGCTATCACCAAGTACAGTTTACTGCATTAAACACCTAAGAACACAAAAAAACTGCTTCCTGATTTTTGGTATTTCATCAAGAACAGATGTACATTGTCTGAAAGATGTGACTGTAATAGTATAAAGGGAAAGAAATACTGGTTCAGGGCTGCTATTTCCAAAAACAAAGATAAGACAGGAAACAAAGTAGAGACCCAGACAAGACTAATATCATAGTTTGACTAGTGCTTTCAGATTCTTTGCACACCCTCACATGTCCCTGTCTGAAAAACTGGTCACTGACGTTTTTGAAATACTTAGTGCCATTACATTTATTTGCATTGACATTACATTACATTCCATAATGAAGGAAAGATATAAAAGGAATTAGAGCAATGATTGAAAGATGAAGCAGACTCAAGTAAATAAATTGATAAATTAAATAAATTAATATCCGATTAAACATAACACCAGGCAAGCAAAGCAACCAAGTTTTCAAACAATACATTTATTTTTACATAATGAATTCTAAAACGGAAAATACAACAGAGAAGGGGATTCACATCAGGAGCTGGTGGAAAACTAGACCACATCAGACACTTCCTCCAAAGCATATTTACAGGACATTTAAACACATCTTCGTGAGCTAGATAAGGCTAGTCATACTTGTAGTGAATCAAAACAGCCAAAAGTCAAATAAGTCTAGGTACACAAGAGGCACAAACACAAGTTCGCCAGTCTCAAATAACAACAGAACAATTGTGCATGCACACTATACCGATGATGGGAAGACTGATGGAGAAGGGTAATAAAGAGGTGGTAGTTAACGGATGGGTGTGGCATTATTAAACACTAGCCATTGATCTTCTTCCGAGGGTAAATGGTGGGTGTGGCTGGGGCAGGACTAGTGGTGACAAGAAGGGGTGTGCCACACCAAACACACACTAAAACAGCACACTAAACATTGAAAACACAACATCCGCAATACCTGTAGTAACAGACTGAACTAAATAAATAAAATGCATGCCATAAAAAAACTGAGATGACAAAAAGGTAAAAAAGGGCAAAAGTGCTTCTTGATTCTTTTCATACATAATACACATGTATTTGCAATTTGTCTTAAAAATGTGACTGAAATATAGAGGACATAAATTCTGCAAATCAGAATTGATGCCAACAAAAACTATTGGAGAAGTCAAGATTGTAATTTATTAAAGAACTAGTGAAACTTGAAAATGTTATTTTGTTGTTGTTGTTGTTGTTGTTATTGTTGTTGTTTGTAAGAGTCACACTTTAAAGATTCAGTTATGTGACAAAGTTTTGTAAATTCACAGTGAAATATATATTCTGTTGCATGCTTGACTGGAAACAGGCCATCTGAACAGCATTTGCTTCAAACTACTTGGGTGGCGCCTTTCTGAGTTATTCGTTAATTCTCATTCTGCCTCAATCCTCTATAGTATGTTATATAACCTGAGATCTGCTGGGCTGACAGACGACCTCATTCCAGTCTAGAATCACTAATAGAGCAGCACACCGAGGCTCCACCTACTCTGAACATTGCGTGTTCCAGCAAAATGGCTGCATGCCATCATATCAGGATTTTTTGGAAAGCTTTCTCAAGTCTGACGAGGCTTTAGATTGCTTGGGAGATTTGCTGACAGTTAGCTGGCTCAAACTCTGTCTACGTGTAAAATCCCTGCACATCAGGCTGTGACATCTCCGCAGTGTATTGTTGACCTAAGTATCACCTATCTGGTTAAATGACTCAGATCAGCGCATTCATGTCACTCCTTCAGCTACCTGCACATGTATCAGCTTACACTTCATACTTCAAATCATTTTAATCTTTTTGAGCAGGGATTGAAAAAGAATGGGAATAATATATATATATATATATATATATATATATATATATATATATATATATATATATATATATATATATATATAATCTTTTTTTTTTTTTACTGCAAAGCTATACTTGCAAACAGAAGCAGTTAAATTTCACACTGTTGCTCAGAACTAATGGAGTTACCTGATTCTGTGAAACTAATAGTGTTTTCCTTTCATTGAAAGTCAATTGAGTGTTTATCAAATTTTGGCCTCATGGCTCCCAGTTTCATCCAGATTGCATTTAACACGTAAATCTAATCTGACTTGATTTAAATTAATTTTAATTTTAAGTTTCTGTTTATTGATCTCGATGTGCATGCAAAATAATGTTTTCTGACCTTTGCGTGAGTGTTCCTAGATGTGTAGACATCAGAATTTGCCTAGGGTTAGGCTTCAACTGTGCCAAAGGCGTTTTGTCTGTGTTGTCTTTGGAAGCTAGCCGATGACACATCATATGATTTAGAGGACACATTTTTTGGGGGTTAATTATACAATGAAGGATGGTAAATCATTTTTCTATGAGCAAATAAAGATTTTTTTGTTCTCAGCAATCATTTGCTGCACGGTAACACTTTGGATGGTTTGTGGCGTACCTTATTGGGTGGGTTTATGAATACATTAATTTTCTTCTGGCATCAAGTCTCATTAGATGCAGTTGGTTTCAGATGAACTAATGAAAGAATCAGATGGCCAGCTGCCCGGCTTTGCTTGTTGTGTCAGTTTTAGCTCTTCTAGTGTAAGGCGGATGCAATGACTATGCTCTGACATCAGAAGCCTTCTGTCTCACTCTTTTTCTGGCTTCTAGACTTCTGTTCCGAAGCCAGAACACTGGGGTTATGCCTGCATTGCTGCAGAGAAGCAGATAAGCGGGGGATATTTGTCTATCTCAGCCAAGGCACCTTCATATTTGATGAATACATATAAATACAATAAATTAAATATTAAAAGTATAACTTTTCTCAGTGCAAAGTGCTGTTTTTTCTCACTGCAAACTGCTTAAGGATGTTCAACACAAATTGTCATACTATTAACAGAACATATATAACATATATGTCTCAAACTCAAATTTACCAAGATTTTCTATTTTTGAGCTCATAAGGAATGATTAACTTTCATTTCAATAACATAACATCTATTCTTGTTTTGTCTATGTTCAGAATAACAGGGCACCTGTGACCCTTTTAATCACCATTGGAGATGGGAGTGGCACTTGCTCAAATGAGCGACATATTTGATATATTTGTGATATATTTAACCATTTTAAATGTGCATGTACCAGGTGTACACGTAATTCTGAATTCTAACTACTCAAACTACTAAAACTTCACTGTTTTACATGGGAGTCTCTTTTGTCCGCATGTTCCTTGCTCTGGGAGCACAAGAGCTATTAGTTTTCCACTGTTCTTAAGTCAAATTTAAACTTCTAAAGAGCTAAAACATTCACATTGACTTCAGGAGGTGAAGTAAAATTTATTTTTTATCCATAATAAGTTGTAGAATCATACATAAATGAGAAACATCTGTATTTACAATGTATGTATTTATTATAAACTTTACATCTACAATGCACCCAGTGTGCTGTAAGTTTTCTATGTTTTTTATGTTATGGAGACTGTTTTAATGGAAGAACAGTAGCTAAACTAAATGATTAATAATACTAATATAAGTATATTTTAATGTTACAACAGTCACATTTAATTGCACATTGACACAATTGCACAATGTGTAACCTAAAAACAGAAAGTGATTGAAATACTCTATTGGAGTCTAATATCACTTCATAATCAGTCACTTTTTGAGCAGTAAATGAAAGATCATTAACAGGGAAATGAAGGGCTTGTACAACACTTGCTACACCCTTCTGGAGTATTTCATTGGTGCACAGGAACTGCAGAACTGGCTACATGACCTGGCTGCAGATGGTTGCATAAGCCTCCCGTGGCATGCAATGCCCATGTTCTGAGAAAAGTGCTCTTCATTGTCAAGCCCCCAGGAGATCACAGCCCAGCAAGAGACAGCAGTAAGCATGACCTACAGAATGAGCAGTCGTGCAAACGTAACACACTCTGACGCTTCTCTGTAGAAAAAAACCCCAATACATTATTAACTATGAGTGTATGCTGCAGTACAGCCACATCTGGGTTGATTTCTTTCATGTCTGCACAGCAGGGGCTTTTTGAACACACGGATCACTAGTACATACTGTACAGAGTTCAACACTGATTCATTTACTGGCTAACCTCATTATATCGTGTGAGAAATTCAGATAATCACTTGAGTCTATAATTATTCACGCACATCTTACTGTACTGATTGTGAGAGCAGCAACAGAGAATGACAGTCAGAGCAGTTGGATAAATATTTTGGAAGGATGACTATTATGTAAATGTTGAGCACTTATGTCATCATGGCTTTCGTTCGTTTGCTTATCTGTGACAAGCTAATAAGAGGCTTTTGAAATATCTTCACAAGTCATACAAATAGTTGTTTTACTATTCTACCATATATACAAACATGCCTTTCAACCAATAATACCTCAAGTTTTTATGTATTTTGTCCCATAATTCTTTAATTGTTAATCTTTTGAGTTTTGTGGAAAGGTAACATGAACGACTGCTGATGAATCTTCCATCAATGCCAATCAACACTTTTGTTGTTTTTGTTGTAAAGAATGTACCAAGGAAATTGCAAGGACAGGTTAGCTATGTCTACATAAGTCTGGATCGTTTGAGGAAAAAAAACCTTAGCCTTCAGTCCATATTGATAAGCATTTTTTTCTGGACAAATTATTATTTTCGACAGAAAGTGTAAACAAAGTCTTTACCGTTATGTTATCAAGTGTTACTCTCGGCTGTTTCATGGTCAACACAGTAAATCTAAAGTTCATGCTTTAGCATAAGAATTTATTACTTGATTATTGATACTTTAATTATACAGCTTTTTTTCTCATTCTTCAGCCCCCCAAAATATTTCATAATTTTGAAATCTGTTTGGAGCAAATTTAAGAGCAATAACAATTATTAAACTAGTTTAGACCATCTACATGTTCATGCCTTTTGCAGAAAGACAATTTAATTTAATGTAATGTAAAGACATGTAATCTTTTTTTCTTTTTTCCCATATCAAACATTGTGCATTAAAAAAGCTAATTATAAAGTGTGTGTTAATTATTAATTACCTTGAATTTCAAGTTTCAGGTTTGATTTTAACTAATTAATGTATTTATTTGTAAAACAAAATCCACACATGTACACAGATAAGGGACAATTTTAGCTTTCTAAGGTATAATAATCAGTTATGAAAAATATAAATATAACATTACAACAAAAAAAAACATTTTTGTCAATAAGAGGGTGATTAATTTGTTTCAAGCATTATAAACAGGATTTCTATACTGCCTTTTTAGATGACATTCTCCACAAAAAAAATGAACCAAAGCCAACGACAATGATAATTGTACAATTGTACAAACCAAACGGCTCACATATTTAGTATCTAGCAACTACTACTGCTCTTTTTGAACAAATTAATCTGTTAGGTAAAAGTGTGGACGATTGCAGTCAAACATTTTGCATGGCATTTTACTTCTTCTGCAGTTCGTCGTATGGAACTTCATACTGTACATAACTAAAAACAAACAAAAAAGCCTGTCTAATAAATAAACAAGCTCATGAAACTGATCAAACAACCTCAAGTAACCAAGCTAAAATACAGCTGTAGACTTACTGGAATGAACATACTGGAATTTTTCATGTGTTTAGACCTTGTCAGTGAAATAATGAAAACTATGTATTAGTGAGTCTAGACTGATAACAAAACTGCAAAGAAGGTCACACCTGGGTCGTAAAGGTATATCAACACCTGCAATTACTTACTTTATGAGTGAAAACGCTTTTATAACTGTTCAAAAGGAGTCTTACATAAGCTGCAAGATAATAATGTCATTGTAAATACAGCCATTGAGAATAGCTCAACCAGTCACCACATACAATTTCTGAGCTTTAGTCTCTCTCTCTCTCTCTTTCTCTCTCTCTCTCTCTCTCTCTCTCTCTCTCTCTCTCTCCCGCTCTCTCTCTCTCTCTCTCTCTCTCTCTCATCGCTCTAGGCTCTCTATATATAGATCTCTATCTCTATATATATATATATATATATATATATATATATATATATATATATTTATATATATATATATAAAATCACATTTATTGGTCAGTCAGCTAAAAAATATGCAAACTAATACACTAGTAACACATTGTTGCATCTAATTAATAAAAACAAATAGTTGTTTTTACCAAGGTTACCCTACAAAATCTAATGATAATTTTTTAACATACATTCTTTATTAGTTATTTTACCAGAAATTACTGATTACTGTTTGCCAATTTGCTCCCAGACTTGTCACCAAGTTCTTTTTTAAACTAAATAAATAATCATGAATTAGATACTGTTATACTGTTAAAAAAGTTTAATTATTTTAGTCAATATGATGTCAATTAACTTACATTCCGCAAACTTTAAATACTTTATTTTCCAAACCTACCCATAGTGTGGTCACAATTTCAGGGTTTTTAAAGACCTACTTAGATATAATATCTTTTTGAGCGACATTCCCATTTAATTGTCAGGGCAGGGCTTACATGTTATTACCTCTTAAGTATGTCAAAAAACCACCCAGCAATATAAAAACTCCCTATCAATACACACATTTTTGCATTAACCAGACAAAAGAAAGAATTAGGCTACCCAGAAAATGAAAATTAACAATGTCTTGAATGCCATCAAGCACACCTTATTTGCACAAAGGCCTGGCCAGAGTTGTGTCATGTAAAAATTAATCATGCTTTTTTTGTAATTTCACTAACTGGCAGTTTACTGTATCAAATGTATTAACGGAATGAAGCTTTAATCTCCTTTTACATAACACACTGAGTGCTCATCACTTGCATCAACATGTTTTATGAGGGCAAACAAATAACCAGCCTTTGCTGCAAGTACGATGTAACAGCTTTTTAGTTTTGCAATCATGCATGCAACTCTTTTATACAGTCAAATAAAGAGTGTTCAATGATGTCTACTGAAAAATGAGCATGGCATATTTCTAAAAGATGAAACATGTCTATTCTGTTCCAACAAAAGGGGACATTACCAAAGCTCCCCTTAGGCATAGAAACTCTTGATAGACAGATGTCTTGATAGAGAATATGCTTGGAAAATCCAGATTGTGGCAGTTATTTAATCTTAATTTATTATCAGAATGACCTGCTCAGTCAAGAATACACTGTACAAGTTGCTAGTACATTTTACAGCAATGAACTGGCAGCAGTTGCATACATGGTGGCATACATAATGTAAAATACTTTTATAAGTTACACATTTAAAACTTAGAAAACACGTTTACATTCCAGAAAACAAATGTGCATGTTATAAAACAAATGTACAAATTCAGAAACAATTTTACATTTTAGAAAACACATTTACATGTTCCAAAACACTTTAATAAAAAGACAAGTACATTTCATAAACATGAAAGGGTAGGTATCATTGACGAGACTTCTGTCAAATAAAGTACTGACGGCTTGTATAGGCGATTATCATGATATTCAGAAGTCTTGTCCGATCAGTGCCAAGTTGTTGGTTCTCAATGGTTCCTACTCTTTCCGGTTTCTGAAATGTAATTGTGTGTTGCCTCTATCAGCCACCGTATTTGAAAGGGAAATTTTGCTTTTTTCATGGGACCACTGCTGTATTTTGATGTATTTTAAAGTGTCAGTAAAATGTTGTAGAAATATTTTACAGCACATTGTTGGAATAAAGGCTCAAAGATATGCTATCGTTTTAGAACACCCTTGTTGTTGCTTACCTTACAAGATGTTACTCAAAAACGTAATCAGCTCATTTTGGACACAAATTATAAGTTTTTGCATTTACATTTCAAAATGTAAATGTTTTTAGAATACATTTTTAGTTTATTTGCACTCAGTGACAGTTGTAACAGCAATACAAACAAAACAAATTAATTCTCAAAAGTGTAAAAGTAAATTTTGGAATTCCCAGAGGTTGAGAAACTGCTTGCGAACACATATAAATGCTCAAAATCTTAAAAGTGATTGTGTGGGTTCCCAGACATTGACATTTCATGACAAATATATAGACTAATAAATGTAAATGTAATTTTTTAAAAAGGGTTGGCAGTAATTGAGAGAACACACATAAATGATGTTAAAAGCATGAAAGTGATAGTTTTTAACACATTTGATGCAACCTCATTACCCCCCCCCCCTTAAAAAAAACACGTTTAAACAATTCTGACACATCCTTCACCCTCCCATCTAGTCTCAGAGAATGACACAATCCCACCATCTACACATATCCACACTCGGCCATATCAAACTACATCTCTGCTTACATTGTCCACAGAGCAGCAACCATGAGTTTGCCACCATTCTTCTCACCTAGTCTATTTAAACGGAGCGACAGGCGGTAAGTCTAAGAATAATGGCGTCGTGAGAGTGCATCATTACTGTTGACAGATGATAGATTAATTGTGAAGGTGTTAACATGAATACTGAAAGACAGTCTGGTCTAACCACTCAAACAGACAAATACTGCAGGTCTTGATAAACAAGGTGCAAAAATGGTTAAGGGTAATCGCCTGGTGTGGGTCACATTGGAAAGTGATTCCTGATAGCTTCAAAAAAGGCTTACTGTAATTGAAAAAGAATATACAGTTGTTGTTTTTTACATTGATGATATTTACAATTTTTAATTTACATGTTAGAGTTAAAAACTGAAGTTGTTTACTGTAACTTTAGTTTATCTGCAGATAATTTACAGCTATGTAGTTTTTGTAAGTAACTTTCACTGCAGCAGCACTTTTTCTTCAATGATATTATGTTTACTTTAAATAACTGCTACCCATACTGACTTAAAAACAACAAATTGATGTATTGAAGAATACTTAAATTTCCGCATGATCTCTTTTGGTTCAATACATTTACATTAGCATCCTGTTGATGTTTATGTTGTCTGGATTATTCGTTTGCCAGCCAAAACCTGTAAATTGTATGGCTGTTTTTTACAGTGTAATACTGTATTTTTTTTAGAGAGCGATTAGCAAATGGGACAAGTGCAAAGAATTTCTCAGCATTAAAGCCGTGTCTGTTGAGTTCACAACCAATATTTTTTAAACCAGTATAACCAGCTGATACTCAAAGAATGAAAACTTGATGGACAGAAAAATATGCCATTCCACTCATTCCTTCTTTGCTTTGTTTGGTGTGTGCATGCATATGCAAATGTTAAGGAGTGTTATGAGAAAGCTATTACCTTTCTTTGAGATTTGATGAACACGATTTTTAGCCTTAGTGGAAATGTATTGTACCATTCAATGTACTGTGCCCAATATTTTCACTGACCAGGATTTGTTGAAAAGTTTCCATGATTAAAGCTTTGTAGTAGTAGTGTAAAGGATTTGTTTATTGGAGTCAGCCTGGGATGTCTCCACCCTGACCAGGGTGACAGACAGAGACATTCTGTACCAGACCACATCTGTGTTTACTGTGATGTGAAGGCTTTTATACGGAGTGAAGCTGAATGTAGCATATTTTTTTCCCTTTGACTGCTTCCAAAACAATGGAAATGTTGACAATTATGTTCAGAATTAGTAAGGTATTAGCAGGACTATTTTTGGAAAATCATTTTCTTAGTTTACCATTCAGACACTCTACACTAGAATGGCCAGAACGTGCAGTACAAATTTACATAATAAACACTAGCAAGTTCCCATGTAAACAAAAGGAGCGTACCAAATCTAGGAGTGACATATAAGTGAAAACATATAAGCAAAATATATTGCTCTCTCTATGCACCAATGGTGGAGAGGGATCATTCAAGAGAACATCTTCAAAATGCTTACCCCAAACAACGGCCAATAGCTTCACTCAAAAATACACTACTAACACCAAAAGCAGATAATTTATAACTTGTAATTGTGTTTTTATTATTATTTTTTTTTCTTGTAATAGTAAATGTTATTTCATATTATCTTGTTCATAGAGACCACTGTACTAGACAGCAGGATGATAGTAACTAAAATAAAATGCATTAATTATAATATATTATTTATAATTAAAACTTCAGCATCACATATTATAGATTGAAATCCATCCATCCATCCATCTTCTTCCGCTTATCCGGGGCCGGGTCGCGGGGGCAGCAGTCTAAGCAGGGATGCCCAGACTTCCCTCTCCACAGACACTTCTTCCAGCTCCCCGGGAGGGATCCCGAGGCGTTCCCAGGCCAGCTGGGTGACATAGTCCCTCCAGCGCGTCCTGGGTCTTCCTCCCAGTGGGACATGCCCGAAACACCTCCCCTGGGAGGCGTCCAGGAGGCATCCGGAATAGATGCCCAAGCCACCTCAGCTGACTCCTCTCGATGTGGAGGAGCAGAGGCTCTACTCTGAGCTCCCCCCGGGTGACAGAGCTTCTCACCCTATCTCTAAGGGAGCGCCCAGCCACCCGGCGGAGGAAACTCATTTCGGCCGCTTGTATCCGGGATCTTGTCCTTTCGGTCATGACCCAGAGCTCATGACCATAGGTGAGAGTAGGGACGTAGATCGAACGGTAAATCGAGAGCTTCGCCTCTCGGCTCAGCTCCCTTTTCACCACAACAGATCGATACAGCGACCGCCTCAGGCCCCCGGCTGCGCCTGGAGATTCTGTCCATAAAAACTATGAACAGAAGCGGTGATAAAGGGCAGCCCTGCCGGAGGCCAACGCGCACTGGGAACAGGTCTGACTTTGTGCCGGCAATGCGTACCAAGCTCCTGCTCTGGTTGTACAGGGACCGGACAGCCCTTAGCAGAGTGCCCCGGACCCCATACTCCCAGAGCACCTCCCACAGGACCCCACGAGGGACACGGTCGAACGCCTTCTCCAAATCCACAAAACACATGTGGACCGGTTGGGCGAACTCCCATGACCCCTCGAGGACCCTGCAGAGGGTATAGAGCTGGTCCAGTGTTCCACGACCAGGTCGAAACCCGCATTGTTCCTCCTGCATCCGAGGTTCGACTACCGGCCGAACTCTCCTCTCCAGTACCCTGGCATAGACTTTCCCCGGGAGGCTGAGGAATGTGATCTCCCGGTAGTTCCTCACATCCTCCGGTCCCCTTTCTTGAAAAGAGGGACCACCACTCCGGTCTGCCATTCCAGAGGTACTGTCCCTGACCGCCACGTGATGCTGCAGAGACGTGTCAGCCAGGACAGTCCCACAGCATCTAGGCATCTGAGGTATTCAGGGCGGATCTCATCCACCCCCGGTGCCTTGCCACTGAGGAGCTTACCAACCACCTCAGTAACTTCGGCTTGGGCGATAGACGAGTCCACCCCAAGTACCCCAGCCTCTGCCTCCTCAACAGAGGACGTGACAGTGGGATTGAGGAGACCCTTAAAGTATTCCTTCCACCGCCCGACCACCTCCCTGGTCGAGGTCAACAGCTCTCCACCTCCACTGTAAACAGTGTTGGTGGGGCACTGCTTCCCCTCCTGAGGCGCCGGACAGTTTGCCAGAATTTCTTTGAGGACAACCGATAGTCTTCCTCCATGGCCTCCCCGAACTCCTCCCAGGTCCGAGTTTTTGCCTCTAACACAGCATTGGCTGCTGCGCGCTTGGCCTTCCGGTACCGGTCAGCTGTGTCCGAAGTCCCACAAGCCAACCAGGCCTGATAGGACTCCTTTTTCAGCTTGACAGCATCCCTTACTTCCGGTGTCCACCACCAGGTTCTGTGATTGCCACCACGACAGGCACCAGAGACCTTACGGCCACAGCTTCGCACCGCGGCAGTGACAATAGAGGTGGAAAACATGGTCCACTCTGACTCCATGTCTCCAGCCTCCCCCGGTATCTGGTTGAAGCTCTCCCGGAGGTGGGAGTTAAAGCTCACTCTGATAGGGGGCTCCAAGAAGGCCGGGTACTCTGCACTGCTGTTCGGCCCGTAGACCGTAACCACAGTGAGAGACCTGCCCCCAACCCGAAGGCGGAGGGAAGCGACCCTCTCGCTCACTGGGGAGAACTCCAACACATGGCGGCTGAGCTGGGGGGCTCTCGAGGAGCTGGGTTCCAGAGCCCCGGCTGTGCATGGAGGTGAGCCCGACAATCTCTAGCCGGTAACGCTGCACCTCCCGCACAAGCTCAGGCTCCTTCCCCCCTAGTGAGGTGACATTCCATGTCCCCAGAGCTAGCTTCTGTGTCAATGGATTGGGCCGCCGAGGTCCCCACCTTCGTCTGCCGCCCAGATCGCAAAGCACCGGCCCCTTACGGTCCCTCCTGCGGGTGGTGGGTCCACTGGAGGGCGATCCCACGTGGCCTTTTCGGGCTGGGCCCGGCCGGGTCCCATGGGAAAAGACCCGGCCACCAGACGCTCGCCTGCGAGCCCCAACCCCAGGCCTGGCTCCAGGGTGGGGCCCCGGTGACGCCGATCCGGGCGACGTCGCGGAATCTGATCTTGTCATCGTCATAAGGGGTCTTCTGAACCGCTCTTAGTCTGACCCGTCACCTAGGACCTGTTTGCCTTGGGAGACCCTACCAGGGGCAGCCAGCCCCCGACAACATAGCTCCTAGGATCCTTCGAGCACGCTAACCCCTCCACCACGTTAAGGTGGCGGTTCAAGGAGATTGAAATCATACAATAAATTAGATTTGTTCATAAGAAGTGCTGCCTCAATTTTGAGTGATTTAATTAATTAAAATATATATTTTTTACATTAAAAAATCTGCCTATAAAGATAAAATTATTCGTTATACAGCATTATGTTTAGCAAAGAAATTATACATTTAAGGATAAACATAAAGATTTTGAAGATATTTTTTTTAAAACCATTTAGGATATGTTCTTTATTTTAACAATGACACGTATTGATATCAGTATTAAACAGTGGAAAACAGCCTTTATTATATATCTATTATTGCATATATTTTAAAACTGAGAGGACATATTCAGTATTTTGCATAATATTCATGCATCCTAAATTATAGTCCTTTCTAAACTAGAACAAACGATTGTCCTGCTCTCAAATGATATCACTAACAACTTCTAGGATGAGCTGAGGCGGGATGAGTATGCACATGATTATTGAGTTAAAAGTCTTGTTAGTAACCTTTCATTTATCCTCAAATAACAATAAAATAATATTGAAATGTTGCCTTAAGTTTTATGTATTAATATTCACCTAATTCAACTTTCAGATAAATCATGCATACAATTATTATATTGGCAATATTATATTGAGATTTATTTGCAGAACAGACCTAAATAAAACAACTTGTTAGAACAAACAAACCAATGTCTAAAAGTAAAATGTTATTTAAAAAATATGACTTGAGCATTTTATATCATGCTTGCGAAGTAATGTGTCCCAGAACACTCAAAAGTAACTCTTTTCTTTAGACAAAAGGAGCAGCTACTAGAGTAGCCAGCTCATAAATTGTCTGTGGATTCCCTCCTCCAAGATGTTTATGTATGTAATGATCAGTTTTCCCACTAGGGGCGCTAAAGGCTGAAATTATTCTCAAGCAGTGTGAGAAAAGTCTTGTTTATATTCACCCCCTTCATCTCCCAAACAACCTGAGCTCTTTCTGCAAACCTAAACTTCCGACGAGCTGAAAAGATAGATAAAACAGGAAAACAAGACTAGAGAGGGTTTAAAAAACAAGCTACCCCTCCATTAGCATTGTAATCCCTAATCTTATTTTTTACCCTGTGTGAAAAGTTAAATAATAAATAAATGTGTAACATGATCGTATGTGTTTAAGCTGGGATGGCCTTCTGCTTGCTGCTGGTGCATGCTGTGTTCCGCGTAAGGAGTTCAGAGAGAGGGCACGAAAATCTATGCCACAAGACACATTAGAATAATACATGACCGCGTCATATGACGTCACGCCCCCGTATAAAAGCTCCTCTGCGGCAGAAAATAGCATCACTAAGCCGACAGCGTTTCACTGAAACCGCTTCTAGTTCTCTCGTAGAGTCCGGCTCCTCTGTGCCCACCGCAACAGAGCAAGGAAACAAAGCAACCAGAATTTTAAAACCGTGCTCAAACTAGTCGCAAACGTGGCGAGAAGTATTATCCAGACGGGGCTTGTCCTTAATATGAGCACAGAGATGTTTAAGACGCCAATGGAGCTCGCTGTCTACCAACTGCACAATTTCTCCATCTCTTTCTTCTCGTCCTTTCTTGGAGGGGATGTAGTATCGGTCAAGCTAGACAACAGGTAGGACGATTTAAAAGCGTTATTGGATGTTTGACCGTAGTTGGTCGCTTTGTTTTCGTTACACTGGGTTCAGGTTGTCAAGCTTGTTTACTACTGCAGAGCTCAAGTTGCCTTGCGGTGCTAACACTTTGTTTCTTTTGTCTTTTGCAGTGCTTCTGGCGCAAGCGTTGTAGCAATAGACAACAAGATCGAACAAGCAATGGTAAGATTGATGACTTTTTTTAATTTACGAATTACATCCGTTCTCGAATAAGTGTAGGATTGTAAAGGTGCAGTGGAAAGTGTCTAGTTTCTGTGTGTAGGTTGTAACCAGAGCTCAGCTCCTGCTACCTTTATTACACATTGCTTTGTTGGTTCACCTGCTTTAAAAGTCAAAGTTTAACATACACTGTTTGTAACCATAAATACGCTTTCTTATCACGACTACGTTATTGTAAAGTGTTCATCACCACTTAACAAAATAAAGTTTTAAACCTTTTGGAAGTTTACCGAATTTTAAAGATGTTTGTTAACTTAAAACCACAATAACCAAGTGTGACATTATTGATCTGTCACTGAGTTAAGATGTGAACACAGTAAATGTGTTTACCTAAAGCATGTTCATATAGTTAAATTGAGTTTCTATTGTGTGAGGTGTAAAAATTATTATTTTTAAAATGATGATTTTTCAACATGATTTTGTGCATTTTCCATGTGTTAATATAACAAAAAACCGTGTTTGTATGATTTATTGAAACTATTTTGCCTTACAATTTTGATCAGAAAAACAAAATTTACTAAATGGTCAATTAATGTAAAATCATTCATCCCTGTGGTTAAGTAATGAATTTAGAGTTTAGACGCAAACCCTTTTTAGTGCTTATGACATTTTTTTATGTAAATTTTATCATTATTTAATGAAGAAGTTCAGTAGGATAACTTCTTTGCAAATGAATGGGTTCTTTTCAATGAATTGTGTTTATGTAATATATGCATATGCACATATTAGATTAAGGAAATTGTATTTTTAGAAGATTTCATTTCAGATGAAGCTTTAATGCTTTTGCATCTGAACTACTTATATGTAAACCTTGATCTTAACCACAAATGCAAATTGTGTTTTGTACATAACAGCATAGTTCAATCAATTAAAAAGAAACAGGTATTACATTTTTTTATTTATTTGACCATAATGTTCATAATGACCTTTTGGCAAAATTAATTCACATATAAGGGGCTAGTCTGCAAAACTTTAGACAAATTTTCCTTTCCTATCTTTGATTTGACTTTAATCTCTAAAGTTACCTTTTAGGTTATGGTTTTTTAACTTTAAGCATAAAAATTACTTTTTACTCATCATGCCTTCAAGTCAACTCAATTGTAATTCAAATCTTGTCATGATTTGCAACATCTCATTTCCCTCTTCTCCTCTTATAGGATCTTGTAAAGAACCACTTAATGTATGCAGTCCGAGAGGAAGTGGAGATCTTGAAGGAGCAGATCAAGGAGCTGGCAGAGAAAAACAACCAGCTGGAGCGAGAAAACAGCCTGCTGAAGAACCTAGCAAGTCCAGAGCAGCTGGAGAAGTTCCAATCACGTCTACCTTCAGATTCCAGTCTTCCCTTAGATCCTCAGGAGCAAGGCTCATCTGATGATGGGAACCACCAGTACAACTGCACAGGGTCTGCTGTATAAGTGGCTCTGCCATGGGGTGGGCAGAGCCACAGCTCTCAAGTGAAACAGACCTCCAGCTATGCAACTTCAAGATGAAGATGGCTGTTAAGATGAAACCTAACCTGAAACGAAAGCATAACATCGTACAAGTGGCCTAGATCTGTAATATCCGACAATCTCTTGGACTATCGATGATAAGAGAGAGTGATGTAGATGTCCGAGGTTACTGTACAACAGGACTGACGTGCACCTTTGCTGAAAAGGTGGCCCAGCCTTGCTTTCCCTAGGTGCCTCTCACCAAGAGATGGAGAGAGGTTTGCCTGATGGAGCTGGCCGAGAGCGCATCTTTGGCCTTTCCAAGCAAAGCCAAGGAAACGAACACCCATCCACAGTCTCACAAGAACACAAGCTACACAGGACTTGCAGTCATGCCCTACATATGATTGATCCGTAGTGCCGTGGGCATTCTGAGCTCCTGTAGTTAAGAACGTTTGAAACAAATCTGCATGGAGCACTTGTCCTCTCGTCCTCAGCGAAATGTTTTGTAGCATCGATTTGTACCCCTGCAGAGGGACCTTCTGCTTACAGGGATTTTTGCTTGTTTGTGATCTTAAATGGAACAAAATCAACTTGTTTATATGGGCTGTGTGTAAAAATTATGAATTTTGTTTATTTGTAAGAAAGAACATCTGTATACATTTGCATAGTTCTGTAAATTAGCATCTTCTGTAAAGAAAAATCGAGGAGGGGGTGTTACTGCAAATGTTCTGCTGATGTGTTCAGTCGACCCTCTTTGCCAATCATCAAACAGGCACCATGGTGCCTGAAGAGGGCCGTGTTTTTCTGAACTGTGTGTTTTTTAACTACCAAAGACTTGCCTAATACTCACAAGCCAACAGGACCATGTGTAACTTTTCACAGGGAGAAGATAGACATCGGTCAAAACATGGGTATTGTTGCTTCACTGTGTCCAAGGTATTTTTTTAACGATTTATGGATGCTAAGTGCACAATGCAATAAACCTTATGTTTACACTAAAACACTACCCTTATTTTTTTCTTGTCTTTTTTTTCATGGTGGACAGAACTGTTTAAAACTAAACATATGTATCTTTTATTACTTAATTCACAAGATGGCAAGCTACGAATGAGTGTAGAGCCTAGTGTAGTGTTTAACACATGGTGCAGTATAACTTTAGACTTTTGTTTAATGAGTTGATATACAATTATCTTGAGGTCTTATGTGTGATATAAAGTGGCTGTTAATCTGCATTTTTCTGCATATCAGCAGTATTATAGAACATAATCAATGTTATAAATCTCTTAAAAAGTAACAAATATATGACAATTGAACCCTCTTTACTTGTTTTTAATTTAGATTTTCAAATTAATTTGACATGGATAAAAATGGTTATGTTGTATATTAAAGAAAATATGTTTACAACAAATTAAACAATTTTGTACTTGACAAACGTAACAACAGGGTAACATGGGGAGGTCTACACTCCATCACTGCTCAATAGCAGGACATGCATAGTCCCATGGTCACTATTGCCGGTGCTACTGTTGCTTATCAGCTCTCCAACATGTGACCTCATGATATTTAGACCACTTAAGCAATCTTTAGGTGTTAAAACATAGATAAACTGATCACAGCCAATCCTGCGTTTTTTGTTATTTGCTAATTTGAAATTTTTTTGTCAAGTGCTCATTCCTGATCTAACTGTTTTTACAGAATAGTGGAATTTATTCTAAAATAAGCTTGGCAAATAGGTGATAAACTTGTGCCGTTTCCATTTGCATCACCATTCACTGTTCACTATTTTGGAATCACTAATAAATCCAAACACCTTTAAATTGTTTAAACTAGGAGATCAGGAGGGGCCCTACTGCAACTGCGGCCAGTTGAGCTGTAGTCAGAACAGCTTGAGTACTGAAGAATATTAGTTTGAGAAAATCCATCTAGAGGGTTCAGAAACATGGAGGTACAATAAATCATGTTTTCTTAAGAAATAGACAAGTAATCTATATAAGGTCATTTCTATACAGGTGTTGTTTTAAATGGAATGTTGGGGGGGGTGGCTGGTACATAAAATGCTTGATATTGAAAATCATTTTAGTTCTGTTTCCTTGTAGGTCATTAACATCTGATTAACAGCAAACTCATTCCAAACTTTAGATAGGTAATGAATCCTGTATTTGCAGTTATTTAGACCAATTCTATAACCGCATACCCAGAATATTGCACTTGGTGTGGCTTGCTCATATCTAAACACTGTCAGTGTGTGGCTAGTCAAATTCACTCATTTTATAAAGACAAAACTCACTAACCTCAGTGAGCTCTGAACTATACACATGACTATTTTAAGCCTGAACTTTCCCCTGTAATCACAAAGAGGGTTTACAACTATAACTGAAAAAACTGTACAATAGAAAGGATTTATATTCTCCACCTACACAAATCTAGAACAAAGTTCACGTCAACTCCTGTGTGCTGTAATAATCCAGAGAGCTGGAGGGCCTGATGCAGTGAGAAAACAGAGCTGGCGTGTAAAAGCTTTATCATTCTCTCCTTAGGAGGCCCACGCTCTGTGAAACTCAAGCCAGCCGAGAGATCCCTCGAGTAAGAGTTCCACGTAACACCTAGGTATATGTGTTTCCATGGAATTCTCTTTGAGGCAAAGGGTAAAAAGACACTCGAAAGGTTATTTGGTTCAAACATATTAAGTCCACTGGGTCCTTTTCCACCTGAGAGGAGGTTTCAGCGGAAATGACTTCTGGAAATATCTTTATTCAATAATGTTTTATTTCTGGTATTAATATGAAGCTTTGTTTATCACCAAACAATCCGAATTGCTTCGAACATTTCAAAGGTTACAAAAATACACATCGTACAGTAAATTTGCAACGCTCATTTAAAAGGGCCCTTTTGTGTAAACTATACTTTTTAGAGCTTCTCTCATCATAGACATGCCAGCAGATGTACTTACAGTCGTTCGTGCATGTTTTTGGGATGTCTTATTACTTTTCTGGGAGCTAAAAATGGCTAAAGGAAATTAGCTACGCCATTGATTTCCTTCTCCACCCACCAACCAATCAAATTAACTTTAAATGCAGCCCATCTCCAGAGACAGATGTGTAATTGTGGCACATCCAATAACCGTTATGGAAAATGCAGAGGTTAAGTTTACCAAACAAAGATGTAAATCTACAGATATGGGTAGATTTTTTAAACTTCTAAAGTGCACTTTGAGCTGCTAGAGGCACTTCACAAGGACAAAAGGTTTTGTAAATCAACATTTGATCGCGGCTTTATACATAAACTTGTTTTGAAAAGAGATGCTTTCTGACCGTGCTCAATGTTTCCGACAAAGTCTCAATGTGTCCGTTTGCAGGGTAAGCAATGCAACAGCGAAAATAATCAAAAGAGTCATTAATATTCGGATTGTAAGTTAACCTTTGTGGTCTGCTGGCAGCACATTTTTTTCCGTTCACCTGAAACTTCATGACTTCCACATAAACAGCTAAAAAGTAAATTTCTTCGGAGGAATGAGCAAAATAGCATAGTTAGCCATGTGCCTTTGTGGTTCCTTAGTGGACTATAAGGCTACGTTCAAACTGCAGGTCTTAATGCTCAATAACTTGTATCTGTCCGACTTGTGTCTGTCCTGTGTATGAACGCAATCCAGCTTGCTGTGAACCACGCATGAGCAGAAAATGTCATTTATTAAAAGAAAACATGGACAAGAATGTGAGTTGAGGCAATTATGTGGCTTAATTTAAGTTAATTTTAATTTCAATTTTCAACCAAATCATGGCGAGTAGAAAGCAGAGAGAGAGAGAACTACTGCACACAAGGGAATTCTGGCCACCAAGAATGGTGGAAGCATGGTTCTAGGTAGAATGAGTAAATGCCTCTGAAAATATTACTTTCTCCTTAGTCTCTCAATAAGTGTTCAAACTAGACCAGCTGGGGCCTTTATATGTGTCCCTATTTTGAGTTAATCTTGTGCTATGAAAAACTCGTAACCTGTGTACCCTGCTTCTGCATTATTTCATTCATGACATGCTTTTGGTCATACAATTATAACATCATACTGAATTTCAGTTTCTTATTCTTTTGGCTTCATCTCTTTGCACGATAGATGCACTAAATTTGCTACATATTACATCAAATGTCCCATGACTTCTATGGGGACAAGAAAATGATATGACGTCAGCTGGGATGTTATTCATTTAAAAATTAAACATAGTCATGTTTCAAAAATTCTGAATGTTTTAAAATAACACAAGTACACAACGGACATCATTCATAGCATTCCAGTAGATTTAAGAAATTTAATTGTGAAAACGTTAGTCAAAGGTTTTATATAATTTAAAACTATAGACTTACACATACAAATACAGTGTTTTTAACAGAGGTAAATCACCTCAGACACTGTTCAATTGTTCAGTGAGCAATGACTGGTGAATGGATATTAGTTCTGCTTGATCACCCAGCTGCAAGAGCTCTACTGTTATGCAACCTCCAAACATCTGTTTCAGTGTGGTGTTGTGGGCGGCAGTGAGTGTCAAGGCCTGGTGAAGTGTGGCTGGGTTTGCATGTGAGTAGAGTAGGGAATTTGACTTGTTTGTCCTTTCATGTAAATATAGACTCTCTGTAGACTGTGTGTGCCATGTTTCAGATCTTTGATAATATTTCCGTAGACTTTCATGTCGAATACCCTGTTGTGGAAACCTATTGAGAGTGATCCACAGTGCAAACGCTCTTACTTCATTCTCACTTTATACAAACAATCTCCCTCTTGTTTACAGGTGCATCCTGTTGAGACAAAATGAAATGAGACTGATGTTTACTTTGGGATTTCTGAAGAAGAAAGGTCATGGTTAAAATGGATGAAACAAAACAAAATGTTTTGGAGAAACAAAAGATTAAGTGTATTAACTGGTTCTTATCATTGAATTATTTTGGCATAATCACAGCTTGTTCTTATATAATGAACAGTATGTGGGTGCAATATGAAAGTGGTGGCAATACATTTAATTTGGCACAAAAAGACAAGGCTAACTCAGTTGAAGCGTGGGCCAATCAAGGGTAAACTGAGGCCCGTCTTTGGCCCATGTCTGAAATCTTGGTCTAGTTATGTATGCCAGAACTGGGGAAAAATATTCTATGTGGATATTAAGAACTATGTTTCTAACTGTTTATGGGATTATTTAGTGTCCAATTTTAACTCCCTTCTACTTGCTGCCAACACCTCTTCCTTTAATTGCGTTTGTAATTAAATTGTAGATAGATGACTGAGTAAAGTGGTAAATGTTTATTGTTTCAGAACAAAAGACCCCCCTGAACATTTCAAAACACAATACGTTTTAGTTAAAAGAAACAGCTTTCATTTGAGGCAGCTCAAGTAAATGTATGTTTCAAAATCTGTTTTTTTGTGACATAGACACCTTGTCATTATGTATTAAATGATATACAATGGACAAATCTGCAGCTAACAAAAATCTGATTCTAAAGATTGCCCCAAGAAAATCAGCAAATGCTGTATTAATATGCTACTTGGCCAACTGCATGTGGAGTCAGATTAACATTAACATGACGTTTTGGGATCCTTTGTTATATGTCTATGTGAGATTTCTCAATGGTTGTTCATGTTTTTGCAGCAGATTTCCATGGGTGTGGGAATGTGATGAGGGTAGTAGACTCCATCTAAAGAAAGAGGATATGGAAACAGTATAACTTATTTTCACACGAGCACAAAGGATGTTACATCACAAACAAGTCTTGTTTTGTTCAACAGTCTTAAACTCTTTACTAATCCCAGGGATGGGGCAAGAGAGCAAATATATCGACAGCAGAAGATGCGTGATAACTTTAACCCTGCACAGTAGATTTTAAGGAACATTTTACAATCAACATTAATTCATTAATTTATTTTGATTTGGTTTCAGCATATTACAAATTTTATATAAGTCTGGCAGTGTGTGGTCAGAATAATTGTTTTCCTGCATAACTAGACATTTCTGGACAATGATGGATAATTGTTCATAAATTATTCTAGAAACTGTATTATTATTTGTTCATTCTGGAGCTTGAAGATGAAAGGATAAAAATAGCATCCTAGATCCGGTAACTGTATCTGAGGGACTTTAACTAAGCTCTCCTCTTTGTAGGAGGATGAGGCAAAGGATCTCTTATTTAACAGTGTTGGAATTCTTTCTAGACACATGAGATCTGAATGCAACTGAATCCATCTTTCCCTGGGGATTTGAAAAACATTGCGAATCACTGCCTCTGTGAGAATCTGCACCTCTATGGTACCAGTCTCGGAAAGAATGTGCTTGGAACATCTAATTCTGACCAAGTGGGGCAGAACAAAGGCTACCAGCATGAGACTGAGGATTTTAGACTCTGACCATGGGACAATCACAGCTTGGTCTCCCCCTACTTACATAGTCAAGGGGGAGAGAGGTACGGTCATTACATAACTGAACATTATAAACCAACGTGTAGATCATCTGAACAAATATATATATACAAAAGTGTTTGTAGGATTATAGTAAGGTGCAGAATCAACCAATTATACAAAATAGATGCTAAGGTATAATTTGGTAACATATGATTATACGTAGGTTGAAAAACTGAACTGGGCCAGAAACAAATGAATAAAACTGGGTGATGAACAACCAAATTCTTTGAGAAAGACAATTTGTTGCCTGTCATGTCTAGACTGAGCACAGCAACAAGACACCAGGTAAGTCTCCCACACGCAGATGTCAAAGCAGACCGGGGATCTTTTGAATTAGCACATAGAAACAGGTGAGTATTGAAGATGCTGTGGTCGACCAAGATAATTTAGTGCAACAGATGAAAGACACATAAAGCTTATTAGCTTTTGATATCAATAAATGTCCAACAGTGTCATTGGCTCACAACTGACAGAAACCAGTTACATTCACCTACACTCTAAAGAAGTCTGACCAGAAGTGATTTTCATTATTTAAACAGTTGCAGCCCAACAGCTGCTAAAATAACGTCTACATAAAAAAGTAAATTTTCTCTATAGTTTCTCTGACTCAAAGTGTTATGCAAGGAACACATTACTCTCATTTGAAAAAAACATGCTGGTTCTTGTTAAATGACGTGTGAACCAAGCACAGAACTAATTTCCCTGAATACAGTATTCTTAGTAGTAATATATAATGCTTGCAGGTGATATCTGACCAGAGATGCTGAATTGGCTGAAGTATGGTGTTATAAAGATATACGTGTATGTGGAGAAATGCATGTGAGAACAGCACAAGGTCAAACAAGGGCCAAAACAGGGGAAGTAATTTCAGATATGGCGATATGTTCCCCTTTGACCCCTTTGGGGCTCCAAGGGAAACTACCTCTTCATCTAAATGAAAAGGTCAAGTAGACAATTGAGGAAGACTCAATTATTGCTGTTGCCTGTGAAGTTATCAAATCTTAGTGAGCATACATTTGATTTCACGAAATGCATGTGTGACATTTTTTAAAGGGGCCATGACACGGTGAGTGTTTTTGTGGCTTTTATAGTGATTTATAAGAGTAGATTGAATCAAAAATCTAACCATGGACATTCCCAAACAAAAATTGTCTACGATGGCAACCAGGATTAGAAGAAGATGCTCAATTCCAGGGTGTAAAGAACCCAAACATCTAATGACTCATGACAGTGTTCCCTCCAAATGCCATTATAGTATCTATCAATGTTGCTTGATCTGTTTTTGTGTTTTAGGGTTAGAGTTAATGAATTTGCTTGTAATTAATTGTCCTAATATCTCTCGAATCACGTTGATGGCCAGACTTGAATATGCAAATCACTAACCAATAGGTGATTAACTGGTGAGTGGTAATGAAGTTCCCGAATGAAAATCTCAGCTAATTCCCGGAATAAACCTGGGCTAGAAAATGAAGAGATCCTATAATGAAAAATAACACAATGTCACTGAACCTTTAAATCTCAGGATTGTTTGTAAGTTTGGTACTAAATGCTGTCTGCAGGGCAACAATTGTTGATGATTCGATACTAATTCAATGTAGCAAATGAAGAACATTAAAGCTTTAACATTAAAACAAGATTTTTCAGGTAATATTTTTGAGAGTCTTTCCTTAGACACATGCAGTAGCACGAGTGAATACCATAACTGAGTGTGGGTTGCAGCCAATCAACACTTGGTTCCCTCAGGAGATCTCAGCATGTTTGCAGCCATAAATACACTCTACTCCTACACATGCAACACACAGCCACCTCAAAGAGTGTGCGAGCGATGTGAAAGTAAAATCCAACTATTGGCCATCCATCCCCTGTCCATCCATCCATCACATAGTTCCACAGATGCCTTTATGTCAGTTGACCCCCTTGGAAATGTCCTCTATGAAGACAAGCTGTACATGTTACTTAGAATACACACTGCTTTTTATTATTTTCCCAGCACAACTGCTGTATACAAATTTCTACTTTTAAACAAAATACTTAAAAAATACTATGTTGACCCCCTAGTCATTCAATCAGATTGTTAATGGTTGTGTTTCCAATATATACCAAAATGTCCTAAGTTGCAAAGTTTAAACTATGGGAAGGACGTGGTCATTCATATATCCATCTGTTAAATGTCAGCAATGTATAAATCTGTTAAATTTTTATACTATTCTGTTAAATCTCTAAAGAGTTATATCTGTTTAATTAGCCAGTATTGTGGTTATGAAATGTTTATTGATTGTGTTTTGGTGTCTCAAACAATAGTATGACATCAGTGCAAGGTCAAAAAAACGCTTTAACTTGGATATTATTTGCATTTTTTTCTACCTGATTTTTCAACGACTACAAAAATATTCGTTTTGCGACTCGTTCATACAAACCCCTCCTTAACATGATGTATTCTGCATTGATTGTTAGGTAGAATCAAGTCTGCTTTTATTGGATACAGCATCTAGCACTTCAGAAATAATGTATCAACTATATTTCCACCTACAACATAATTGTGATTTAATTGTGCACTCTTTGTTTGAAATCATGCACTCCTCTTGGGAAATTTAAACAATGCTTCTCAGTCAACTCCAATTTGCACAAAGCAGATTCAATGAATTCCTCTTTTAACGGAATATTTGAAGGGATACTTTTTTAAAATGATGTGTTTTATGCTAATAAAGATATGAGTGAACAATTGTATGTTCTTGAAATTCATTCATCTTCATGTTGGCTTTGTTCCCTTTCGGGGTCGCCACAGTGGAATGAACTGCCAACTCTCTGGCATATGTTTTATATGCCGCAACCCATCGCTAGGAGACATTCGCACACACTCATTCACACTTTAACACTACTGACAATCCTTCTTACTCAATTCACTTATACCACATTTCTTTGGACTTGTGGGGAAACCGGAGCACCCGGAGAAAACCCACGCAGAAATGCCAACCGACCCAGCCGAGGCTCGAACCAGCGACCTTCTTGCTGTGAGACAACCGTGCTACCCACTGCGCCACCGTGACGCTGTTCTTGAAATTGACTTAATGTTTTTAAAACATTTAGTTAACCAAAATATCATTTCATATTGTTATCACCAAACTAACCTAAATATTTTGATATTATTGAAGAGCCATATAGTCCACAGTTAATGCCCACTTCACATTCTCTGCATTGATTCAAGATTGCATCATGTCATTGACTTAAAAACCGATTGAATTAAAATATAATGGACAGATATTTTTTTTGGTCTAGGCTTTCAAAAACTAAGTGAAACTGGATTGATCTAATTTATTTACAGTGAATAAATTATGCATGTTGCATAAATGTAAAGCTCTTTATTTTATTGCAATTATGTATGTCACGAATCTATAACAATCAGAAATTCAATCTACTTGCCAGTATTGAGTTCTGCAGGAAATAAATACAGTAAACAAGCTGAATTATATCAAGTGTGAGTATTGGTAAAAGAGAGTGGCCTCAAAACATAAAACGGATGTTTGTATTTTTGTAATGACGTCAGTTCAATCCAGAGACAGTGTCCGTAGAGTATAATTTCATTGGGATCTTTACAGGTAAGCCCTTTGGATTCTTTTCAACATTTCTGAAACATTAAATGCTGACTACTGGGCTACCATGACTTGTGGGTGCCTGTTCAATTATTCTGATTAAACAAAATAAAACTTACATAATTTTGATCTGATCACTAGGCGTATATCACTAGTATTTTCATCACAAGTGAGCCGATGTTAATATAACAAACATAAGATGGAAAAGAGAATGCTATTTTTTACCATTTGTTTCCCAGCCTCGGGAAACTCAAGAGTCATGAGCTTTCAGACCTGATGCTATTTTTGGAAATATTTCCTGTGGCATGGGGATATGACAGTTTACTGTGTCTAAACAATATTGAAAGACATAAAAATGAGGCTAAAGCCACATACGCAATCACAAGGTTTTCATGTCATCTTTCATTGTAGATCAACTCACGTCATAAACAATTTAAACCACATAAAAACAATTCTACCACAAGTCAATAGAGTTAAACAAATTAAATGCCTAAAACGTCATACAACATCGTGGAGCTAAAATTTAACTTTTATGTTTGTGTTGTTGATTTGTCAAATGTTCTTTAACAGTTTATTAGTTATTGTATTAAATGTTCTATTTTTTTTGTGACAGATGTGATCTACAGTGAAGTGGGAAGTATGCAAGGTGGGAAAAAGACTTGTGAAAGCATTTTTTTTAAAGTAGCTATAAAAAATATTTTAATTTTTGATAACTTCATGTTTTCAATCAATGCTCAAAAATAATGTGAATTAACCAAGCACACCAACAATGTATGAAATATATGCAACAAAACTCTCAACCATAACATCTCATAAAACAAACTACTTATTACGTAGTTAAATCATCTTTATTGTGCATAGCTAAATGACTATTGCTCATAAATACACATGAAAACTGTGAAATGTAACATTCTCAATTGTGTTTTAATCTGTGTTGTTTAAGTGTGTAAAATTAATCATATTTAAATATTCTTTATTGTGTCTTAATCTGTGTTGTTTAAGTGTGTAAAAGTAATCATATTTAAATATTCTTTATTGTGTTTTAATCTGTGTTGTTTAAGTGTGTAAAGTAATGTGTTTGTATCCAAATTTACAGTTTATCTTCCTGTTTACACCTTCAGGAAAAGACTGCCTTCCCCAAGCTAGCGATAGAAAGTCTACAACATCTACAACATCAGCCTTACCAGTAAAAACGACTATAGGCCTGATTATTTAAGTCTCCTAAATGAATAAGGTTAAACCTTCTAGAACGTGACACAATTTAGCATGAAAAACAAGGTTAAGATTGACTCATAAGTCTTTTGAAATAAGCCGATTTTCAAGTTTTTCCATACCACTACATTCTTACTGGATGTGTTTTTGCTTTTGTTTTGAAGTCTCAAGCACCACTGGATGTAAAATATGGGAAGTCATAAAATGTGTAATAATATGTGTAAAAAATGAGACTAATTGTATGTTTCAAACACACCAGTGGCAGCATGGAACCATATATGCTCCTCAGAGTTTGCTTTATAATATGACTTTACATAGTGATAATTACCCACCTGCCTTGCATGTTACAGCACTCTACTGCTTTTTTCTATACAGAGAGAGGAAGAACATCATGTTCTCTAGGGAGTTTTACAACTTGTTTGTGGTTTATACTAGGCAGCATTTCACACCAGCATTATTAGTGAGCTGCAACCTACAGCGTTCAACCTACGGCATAGACGTAACTATGCCAAACAAATACTGATTATAATGATTATATTTCACCCCAAAGTTCTAATCTAAATATGTCAGTTGTTGAATGGTTCTCGTAAACAATTGAAAAATAAAATCCTGTACTTTCAGCCTACATGGCAGTGAACAGAAACTTGCCCTTTAGACTAGCTAGATGTGCACTAAAGAATTTGTCAATGCAGTCGAGATAAGACAAGGAAAATTAATAATTTCTAAATTCAATGTTTAAGATTAATAAACACTCTTAGTTGCTATTACACCAATTAAAAAGCTATTTCAAACAAATAGCACACAAAATTTATTTTTTCAACACACCTTTTTTTTTTCTTCACAAAATCCAATACCTGTCATTTGTTAACGGTCAAACCAACATTATCTAACACTCGTGTTTCCTGTCCAAAGATTTGCAACATCGAGTAGGAAGTTTTCAGATATGTTTTAGAATTTCTAGGGATTTCCCATACAGTGTTTTTATCTAATCTTGTTCTTTTGTTGATGCAGAACAAAACTAAAAAACAAGGAAACCTACTTGTTTTTGATTTGTGACTAAAAGTAGAATATTTTACACTGTACTTATTTTTCCTTTATCACATAAAACTCATTAGGTTTGGTAATTTAAAATAAAAGGAAATGTATAACGTTATTTTAAGGCTAGCAGAGTGAATAAACAAAGTCATTTCTGAGGGAAATAACTCTTTCACTTTTGTGATGCAACAATATTTTGTCAATGTTTTCCCAGTAAATTGCATGCACATTGGTTTTGTTTCTTTGGCACATAGCAAAATAATTCCTTTGTTTACTGTCTGCAGTCTGAGTGATAACCTAGTTTATTAACGCTTAACACACGGCTTTCCTGTCTGAGTGTGAAGTGTTTTCATATCTCAACAACACACTGGAAGTTAACAGTTAAAACAAGAGTGAAAACAACTCAAGTGAAGATAATCCATGTGAGAAATTTCAACGTGAAATGCCATAGGGCAGATGTGCAATTTGAAGAAGAGATTGTGTAATGGAGACATAAGTGATCAAACTTTAAGCTTCTCTGACTTTCTCCTAAATAATGACAACAAAACAGTTGTATGAAGAATAAAAGGGAAGGAATAAATACATTAGCAAATAAATCTACTTAATGTATTATACATTTCAACATCTGTTTGTATTAATTGATTTTGTTCCTCTTTTATTTATTTATTGTTCTTTGATCGTATTTTAACTATGTGGTTAGCCCTAATGTCAGCATAAGTAGCGAGTAAGGATGAGAATAGCACAGGTACACCTCCCAACAATGTTAGCGTATGGACTTGTGATTAAATTAGATTAGACTAGTTTAAATGTAGAAATACATGAATAGCATTTATTTATTTATTTATTTATTAACATGTTTACTTGTTGATTCTTATTAGTTAGCCTTTTATTTATTCTTTAATATATTTATTATTGTTTTTGAAAAAAAAAAAACGTTTATTTATTTTTTATTCATGTCTAAACTGTTTTAATTTAGTCTTGTGAGTGCTCACAAGTTTTCCATTTATGCTAGGAAAAAAGTTTCCAAACAGCTCAATCACGCTTCGGCTGACCGACAAATGTTTCATGGATTAAGTAGTCGAGTTTGACTTTTGTGAAATGTTGACTTCAACTTAATTCAGGAACTTGCTGGCAGAACATCTGGATAATTAAACCACAGCCTCAGTCCAGAGCAGTTTCCACGTGCAATGTGTAATGGCAGAAAGCAAGAAAACATAAATAAACATGTCTATCCTTTTTGTTTTTGGGGCCATTGCCATTTAAAAGTTTGTCTGTGTGCGTGTGTGTGGTGTGTGTGTGTTTGTATGTGAAGAGGTACATCATTAGTTTTCACAAACTAGCATTCTGACAAAACATCTGAATTAATTTTGAAATGAAAGATTAAAGGGCAAATCGTGATAACAAAACTGTTGTAGTTCTGGGAGAACAGGGTCAAACAGATGTGGAAGTAATTTCAATTATTGTCAGAGGTCTTTTTTGTTGTTGTTTTATATTTCCTGTGTATAAATATTACACATGAAACCTATAGTATTTTTATATTGTTAAAACCATTATCACTTGGCCCACAAGCTCCAGTCATTGACTTATAACAAAAAAAGTCAGTTCCTTGTCCTTGCCTGCAATCAATGGTTTCTGTTTGTTCATCAAACAGAAATTTAGTGGTAAACTATGTTGTTCAATTATAGGTCTGCAGAATGAGATTTGATCCATGGAGCATACGTAGTTCTTATTAAAAGTTAATGAGGTACAAATGTAAGGCCAGATGTGCTCAGTAAATCTGCTGCTCGGTCAAGGAGAGAAGTGTACTGCTGATAAGACTGCACAAAATGCCGTAAACGAAAGTAGACTCAAAAACAACCCTCAAGAAACTGGATAACTCTGTGCATATATTCAATACACAAATATGGACAAATATACATAGCAGTTCTCAAATCATCTTAAAACAAGTTGAAAATATATTTGTACCCATACATTTATATGAACAGATCTGAAGTACACTAAGTTAATGCTTGTAAATCAATAAATACATGCTATAGCTTTAGGCTATAGTTTTTTCTTCATTGCAGATTAATGTGATTACATATAGCACCATAACACCACTCATTTTTAGAAGAATCACTATAACATGCTTTACCCTGCGCTTTTGGTTAAAAAAAAATGGTTCTTTTTAGATTTGGGAATGTCAAATCTAGTAGTGAAATATTACATGGTCCATGTTTAATTGAATAAGAGCAAACAACAATGCAGACTTAAAAAATTTGAAATATAATAAATTAATTTGAATAATAAATCAAAAGTCTTTATAAATGTACAACTAAGCACAGAGCAGGCATAGACAACAACAAATAGCATAACTTTTTAATGTAAAAGTGCATGTTTACATTTTTTTAAGAACCATTGTATGCCCTTTCAAAGGCTTTAGAATAAATATATAACAAATCTATAATATCACTGCACCCTTGATAACCTTCAAAAAACAGTATTTGAATCACCTCAGATTGTTGGGCTCTTCAAAATGTGCCATTTACCCCAACCCCACTCACTGACCATCAGAATGGTCTAAAAGGCATTCATTTTCAGAGCCAGCCATGGTACAAGTCATCTATAGAAATCGCCTTTTCTCAGTCTGGTGTCATGAGCAGAGCATTGAATTGGTTTATGTTATATTTAAGTTATCCGAGTTTGTTTATCATAAACTTGAGATCTAATGCTATTAATGAACAAAAAAGACCATGCTTCAAACTCAAACTTTAACATGCTACAAAAACTTGTAACTCTTCATTATGCAAACCTATGTGTAAAGACCTTAAAAATGATCTCACACAATTTTTTAAATATTTATAGAATATTTATTTCTCAGGGTGACATCCTGACACTGCATGAACTTTATACTCTTTTCCATAAACGTTAAACACAAAAAAGGATTCATTCATAATACTGCATTCATCTAACGCCCAAAAAGATGCTGTTAATTCTATCACAATACAATGGAGAATGTGTGGGTTGAATTCACTTTGAACACACCGATCTAAAAGTTTAATTAAAACCAAAGGAGTTGAAATGCACATTTTGGCATCACCACCTTAGCTTGGAAGGGAAGTTTAATATTTACTTTATGCTTGTAAGCTTTACTGCAGAAAGTTACTAGGGGTGATTTTGCAGTTCAGCACCACACAAATTTTGTGAGATTTAAACCATTTTATTTGATGTTTAGCATGTGCTCTGTCTCAAGCAGTAACACAAATAAAAAACAGCTTTTCAAGCATTTTAACGTTTATTGCTAAAGACATGAATGTTATATGTTTTGAAGCATAGAGGGGAACACTTTCAGCTGTTTCAATAAACTAAACCAAAACTACACAAGGGACCTGACCTTACAAATTAGCACACAGGGCTTCTGATCCAAGTACAAAACTCCACCTGTCATACATTAATACGGCTCTATGACATACCATCCAAAGCCTCAATCGTTAAACAGGAACTTCAGACTCGGTGCAACCCAAACAGCTCTAATGTGTTTCCAAGCTCTTGGCCTCTCTGCCACTCTCAGCAGGCACAACATTCTGATCTCTGAGATTTAATGGTAATGTTTTATTTACAACTTCAAAGATTTATTTGTGCTGAAATGAAGAAAAATAAAACAAAGTCTGAACCAGAAATGAAGCATAGATATAAAATGCAGTTGTTTATTTTTGGATCATTTACATTTTTTGGAGTGCCTCCAAATCTGGCAAAGTGAATGCACTAACAATTTTTATGTAAAGCTGCAGCACATACTGAGGAGATGTATTTTTTTTTTAAATAGAAAAAAAAACAAAATCTTGACCTACAGTGCGCTCACACTGTTCCTTTCAAAAATACATTTAAGCTTTTTCTTTGGAACACAAATGGTTCTAAATAAAAATTTGGTTTCTAAATAGAAATTTTATAAGGTACAAAAGTAAGACCAGAGCTTCTCCGTGAATCAACTGTTGGGTCAAAGGAGAGAAGTGGACTGCTGATAACACCACTCACACACTGTGGATCGACAGACTAGAGTCAATATCAACTCTGAGGAAACACTAGATAACTACACGCAAATAATTCTGCTGGACAGTGGATGAGTCACACACAAAAGTAAAGATTCCATTGCCCAATTAAATGTTTAAATTGAATTTACTTTCTTAAGTTTAAATCCTGCGTTAAATGTATGTGTGTTTTTCATAACTTTTCATAATATTCATAAAAATATTACATTAGTTAACAAACATTTCTGATGCTTTGAAAACATAATTTTCAGATCTAAATTAGGAAAATTCAAGCATCTCCTATCCTTCCTTACTGCCGTCATGGTCATTTTGTGTGTGAAATGATTATGTAGCATCTACAGTGTCATCATTGTTTATTTCCTCTGGTCACCAAGTAACATCAACATCACCACCATCTCCGACAACAACAAAAGCAGCAACACCAATATCACCACCATCAACCAAGAAAAACAGCAACACCAACATCATCACCATCACCAGCAACGACAGCAACACCAACATCACCACCATCACTACCAACAGCAACACCAAGATCTCCAGCATCCTCATCAACAACAACATCTCCACATCATCAACAACAGCAACACAAACATCACTACCAACAGCAGCAACACCAACAACATCACTACCATCATCAATAACAGCAACAGCAACATCACCATCTTCAACCAACAGCAACACAAACATAATCTTCACCAACAACAATAACAACACAAACATCACTACCAACAGCAGCAACACCAACAACATCACCACCACCATCATCAATAACAGCAACACCAACATCACCATCATCAACCAACAGCAACATCACCACAAACAATACCAACACCAACATCACCACCACCAGCAACAGGAGCAACACCAACATCACCACCATCAACCAACAGCAACACAAACATAATCTTCACTAACATCAATAACAACACAAACATCACTAACAACAGAAACATCAACACGAACAATACCAACACCAACATCACTGACAACAGTTACATCACCAACAACAACATCACCACAATCAACAGCAACACCATCAACAAAAGCAACACCAACAACAATATCACCACCATAAACCAACAGCAACGCTAACTTCACCACAATCAACAACAACAAATAGCAGAAGCTGCAACATCAACAATAATAACAACAGAAGCAACAACAACCCCAGTAGCAACAACAACAATAGTAGCAGTAATAATATATAATAATGATAACTATTAATGATAGTTTGTTTCGCTGTGCATTTGTAGTCAGTATAACTAAACATTCTCTTAAAAAAAGTAAATACAGCTCATTTTGAGTTAACTTGTTCTTGTATCTCCTTAACTGAACGCGAAACATAAACTGTTAATTCTTTGCAGCAGAACTATTCAGTGCACATGAGAGCACATGACATGAGGCAGGAGGTGGATGCACACAAATACTGTAAAATCACACATGCACACCCCTGCACGCAACACATGATTATAGTCTCTCAGTCTTCTCTCTTTCTGCACTGCACTTGGTGTCTAATCCATGTTGTCCACATAAAGGTGCCAAACCCAGGCACAATCTGTCAATCATCTACTGAACTCAGCTTACACAGAGCAGAAACAAACTCAAATGCTGCATTGATTCATAAGCGTTTAGCGAGGTGACAGCTGCGTGCACATTTATGCATGCGAGCAGACTCGTGCGGTACATTCTGTCCTAGTTGGACAGACGCCCATCTGCACTCCCTGGCTAAATCCTCTTTGTGTCCAAGGAGCTGTATCAAACGGGTTATATGTGGAGAACTCCCACTGTTTTGAATGACTGATGAAGCTGCTCAGCCATGTAATAAACTAAGAAAATAAAACAAGCTGTTGAGAGCCAAAATTGTCAGTGAAACCAATGTCCAACAATCTACTATACAAACCAGCCCAAGGACATATTCTGTTGGCTGTTGGTGGAGTATTTGTCAAAAGGGGCAGATGTTTGTCTTGTTCTGTGCCCTCTTGTGAGTATTGAACAATTTATTGACTTTTTTGCACTTGAGTACATTTAGCTGACACTTTACCACCAATGAACTTTGATGTCAGTGATGGAAGCGTGAAATGTATTTGAGGAAAAAAGTAGAAAGAAATGTTGACAGTTGTAAAATACACATTGTGTCACAAACAATAAGTTGCAAGACAAGTGTGCCAATCTTACGTAAGGGAAGTCTGGGAAATGAAATAAAAAGGACAATGCAAGGTTTCCTCTGAGAGAGAATGGCTGCAGGTTAAAGAGGCATGGTGAACACAAGCCAGACAAAACAAGCTGCCCTGGAAAACACATCTGTTAAACAGCAGCGGCTGGGAGAGTTAAATGCCATATCACTGTCACAGGAGGCTTCAAGATTTCTTCTCTGTCCAAAGCTAAACACTAATAGTCATAGTGACCACAAAAATTGCAAACATTGCTGCTTTTTTGCATGTGTATGCTTGAGTGAGCTTGTACATATGTCTATCATAATGTCAAGAGATTATATGTGGTAATATCTAATAACTCCCAGAATTTTTAAATCTCAGTTGGTCCCAAATGGAAACACTCATCCAGACCAACGGCTATGTATCCTTATTTTGATAGCTCTTGCTGAATATCTACAGGTTTGTCTGAGTTAGCACTGATCAGCTGTTTTAGTAAAATCTTACACTGCACTTTAAAATGTAATTTTGTTTGTCTGCAAGTTTCAGTGAATCGTGTGTCTTAGTTGTTTACGTCAATGAGGATAAGCCAACTAAAACTCTGTTACAGATATTAATGTTTCATATACTGAAAAACCTGTATGACATCAAAAGTATTTGAACAAAAAAAATCAGTTGCTATTATCTTTCTCTCAAAAAAGTGGAAAATTGAGTTGAGCTTCATACTAAAATTGATACAAAATATAAAAAATAAAAGAACAAAGCAAGTCTCTGTTAAATGTAAATTTATCAAATTCCAACAGCATATAAAAATAATACTTATTAATAAAATTAAATAAGTGTAGAATTCTCACAACCCTGTGCTAGTTGTCAAAACAATGAAACTGGAGTCAGAATAAAAAAAAATGCTGTATATCATGAAATTTTGCGTTTTCTAGTGTAACTGCCACTGTTCTATGCTGTTGTCACGGTGAGCTTGATAATGAATATTTAATTCTATAATTTAAATACATTTCTACAATTTAATATTGCTATTTTGTATGATTCCAATTGCTTAGTGCAGAACTGAAACTAATTGATAGCTCAATCTAGCCTAATTATTGAAAAACCTGACCTAGTTCGTCACAACCCAGTTTTGTTTTATATTTCTGACAATGACTCTATTATTTTCAGTTCACTACCCATGGGTTAAAACCACAGTAATTGTGCTGCTGTCCGGCCTGCTAATTTGACCTGAACCAACATTAACTGTGACCTCCTTTTAAAATCTAGTTCTTTTTCTTTGAGGCCACTTTACTGTAAATGTCAGAGCTATTATTGGAAATAGCAGATTAAAGACACAGAGACCCCTTTCATCGTGCTAATAAAAAAATCAGCATTCTGCAATAAAGCCAGATGCAGTATCAAAATCCTCATAAGATATAAAATAAGATGTAAAATGCTTCAGAAAAAGTTGTACTTGAACAGTTGGCAGAGAAGCTCCAGAAGTGTTATATTTATTGAGATCTTGCAGTGTGTGATTTTACAACTACAAAACCTGTAATGTGGCTTAAACAAAAGGGCATATATATATATGTTTCTTATTTGATTTTATTGCTCATTATCCTCGCAAGATTAAACGAAAAATGTTTAAGAGCCATCTTTGGTGGTCCATAGAATTTATTGAAACCAAATGCGCTAAGAACCAAACAAAATTAAAGAGGCAACAAACTCACTTTCAGGCAAACCATAGTCTATATAAGGCTAAAATACCTTTCCTGTGGTTTTTTGAAACAAATCTGGAGTTCCATGCATTACATAACAGTTTTTTTTTTTTTACTGAAACCTTGAAGCTTAAGCCTGCATGAATACACAATATGATATCCGTAAAAAGAAACCTGAGCCGTCTTCAATGTATTGACTCAAAACCCTCCTCAGGAATACTTCCCTGAACATCTGTCAAAAACGGAGAAAAAAAGTTTTTTGGGACTTTGCAATTGTTTGTCACAAATTATAACAGTAAAGTAAACAAAACGTGTTTTAATTACATGGTTAGATAAAATTGCAATATAAATCTGGAGTTCATATCCTTTCAGAAGGATATGCAAATAGATAGCGTCCATGAACCAGTCAGAAACAGGAAGAGAGCTTAAAGTTAGTAGGTGAGTTATGTAACAGATGAAGCAGGCTGTAGAATGGGGGCATTAGAAAGCTGCAAATACAATGAATGAAAACCTTACTATACTATACTACACTACACTACACTACACTTCACTATAGCTAACACGTGTTCACATTTCCTAAACCTTTTTTTTTTATCACAGAAAAAATGCTAATAAACAGAAAACATTTTCCTGTTCAATCGCTCAGAAAAAAAGATATATGAATGGAATTTGTAGATTTGGTAGAAATGATCTGTTATGGTGCCTTTATAAATCATCTTGATATTTGAATTCAGTGGCGTAGAAGCATTTGTGGGTTTTAAGCTCATTTACATAAACTTTCCAGCTTTGCTAAAGGATTGGTTAAAATACCTGACAAATTCACACATATTTTATTCAAATGTATGGAAGTCAAAGCAAAAATGTGTTCCATTTTTGCTTAAATAATAACATTTGTCACATACATAGCTCAACCAATCTACATCATTTCCACAGCAAGCCAAATTGTGTCTCTGTTTATGAGTTTATTGGCCAAACTGTAAAGCACCAAATTGCTCTGGTCCTCTCTTAGAATATCAGGGACCAAACACTGCCCTGTTTCAGTGCTTAACGAATCAAGAGCTTCAGTCCATGCGAAGCACCAGCTTCTTGGTCAGAGTGCAGTGAGGCTCAGGTATCTGCCTGTTGCCCATCAGTCTTCTTACTCACTTCTAAGTTTACCTTTGTTAGATGACACCATGACAGCATGCCACAGCGGTATTTACACCATTATTTACCAATTCCATACTGGTTATTCTGATAGGATTCAGCGAACAAAATAATACTCAAAGCCCATCAATTTTTATACGTATATGCCTACTTCTTCGTAGGTGACAATCCAATAAAAATTTTTGATGAAATGGTAGATGAATAAGATAAATGAACAAATTGAAAACTTGCAAAACTGTATATTTTAATATGATTTTACACAAGCTTGTACTGTAAAAAAAAATATTGAATAAAACAAAAAACACTATATGTTCCTTAGAATAAATTAGTTAAAAGAAAATTCTAAAACATTAGGTAAGTGCAAAAATGGGCTTGATTCAAAATTTTAAATGCTAAATCTACAACTGATATGCGAATTTAATTTATGGCTCTTTGGTGAAATGTTTGCTTCGTGAAATGGTAACAAAACCAAAACAACCTAAATATGTTACTTAACCTGTGATGCAGATGTACATGTATGCTTGTACAGTGGTTCCTAAAAAACTTTTTTAGCTACTATGTAGAAATGGCATCGGAAACTCTATCATATTAATTTTCAATCAAGAGCTGATCTTGAACTTTAGCCATCAACACTAGAATAGCATAGAATTTAATGTGCTTCAAATGTTTATTTTTCTCCAAGTCAGAAAGTGTTTTTGGAGAATTAAATGTTGAAGTAAATGTTGTTTGTTATTTTTTTTAGTTTAGCAATTAATTGTGTAGAATACACAAAAACAAAATCACACTTTTATGATTCAGTCCAGAAAACAACACAATAAGTCCAGGAATTAGCAGAAAGTTTCTTTTAGCTTGATAATATTAATCTGTGGTGCTTCTAAATAGATGACAGATGTAAAAGAGAATGACAGAGAACAAAATAATACAAAATGTTATGTCATCCTACTGTTCGAATGAAACAACCCAAAAACTAATGATATTTTATGAAGGAAAACATGGAAGAACTGCTAAGCTTTTGATCACTGCTTATTTTTTCAATGATATTCTTTTATATGAGGGTTCTTGCATGGCTTTAAAAAGAGGTAGTGGTTTCATAACTGGTTTACCACCATTCCAGATGGATTATATGTACAGTAAGCAGAGATGAAGATCTAAAGCCTATCAAAGGCCAAAAAATATCAGGTCTGCTCCCAAAAGAAACACACAAAGAAATGAGGGGTGACTGGTATACACTGAACATTTTGGGACAACCAGTTGAAACAGTCTCAAATAACACTTGTTGTGCGATGATTGAGATGCAGACTTACAGACGGCTGGATTTCCCTGAGGGAAAATTATTGAAACAGAATAGTGCCTATACAGTGGCTCATAGACAGCAATATTTCAAGGTAGATAACTGCAACAACATGATGGAAGCTTATTATTGGCAAATAATTTTGTTTGCTAGGCCTTTTTTGATAAGCAATAAGCTGGTTAATCGTTTGGTAAATTAGATAAATAAAAGTACATTTAACCAACTGCAATCATTTTCATTTGCATGGTTGCTTGATTTCAATCTCTTTCTCGCTCTATCTCTTTCTTGCTATGGAACTATTACAATGTAGTGGAAGAACTATATACTTCTATATTACACAGTCTGTGTAATATAGAATGTGGAGCACTCTGTCACTTCCAGACACTCTGGCATGGAGCGCACTTACAAGAAGAGCACAGGCTGTGAGAAATAGGTAAACTGTCGAAATACCTTTTTGTCACATTAAAACATTTCCCATAATCAAAAGTTTACCCCATTAAAATCCACTTATCGCAGTCAATTCCGGGCTAAGTCACACGTATGTACTTGGGTAGATGTCGTTGGGTGGTTTGCTGATGAAAAAATCTGCAACATAATTTCCATCAATCGAAAGCTGTTGATCAGAGGGTGGCAACAGTTGGTTCCTGGAGAGATTTCATTAGATTGCTTAACTTAGGTTGAATCTGAACTCAACAGTGTTTTGGAACTACAAGAAAGTAACTGCTGAAATCCGTTATAGATGCATGCTGACATTCAAAACGTATAATACAAAACAAATTCATTCATTAACCTGTTTTGACATCTGAATTGGCAAGTGCGATTTACGGTGGCTAGAATATATTGCTTTTCTTATGTGGAGTACAATACAACGCTACTCCAAAGTTCTGCAGTTCATGTCGGAAAAGTATTGAAAGTTAGAGACAAGGCGGACATCGTCCATTTCAACCACAGAAAACCATTCTGTCTTCTTCAAAATAGTGTTTAAATAATTTTATTTAAGTCATTATAACCTTATTTTAGTGAAAACTACAGAGATAATTTAATGAGTGTTCAAATGTTACAATGAAATTATGGTGTGGCTAAAATGTCATTGTGTTTTCTCAATTGTTCATTTTATTTTCTCATTTTCTGAAGTGTTTTCTGAATTTTTATGTTGTTTGATTTGTAATTGTGATTTGATTTGCACTTCTCTGCCACCATAGCTGTTTCATAATGTCAACGACAAACTGTTTGACACATTAGAAAATTGTCAAAAGGGCAAACAATGTTTAAATGGACTGTGCCCTCTCAACCTAGAACAAATTATGTTTATCACAGGTTCATATTTGTGTTGGCAGTGGAAGTATGCTGGTAGACAGGTTATACCAGTAACCTAATCTCACGATACAGCCTTATTACACAAGCTCGGCCTGTTCAAATGGAGCTTATCGAAAGACCATGACACTGTTTGTTATTTATCTGCAATGATCACCATTTTAGTTGCCCATTATTGCCTGATAAATCTTAAATAACACCATGGTGATAACATCATCATCAACAACAACAACAAAAACTGCAGCAGAAGTAGCAGCATCAACAACAGGTGTGATTTGACAGATATTGAGGACATCTTTCATTTGAAATAGCTAGCTAGCTTAACTTGAGAAGGAATCACCCCTGTCATGACAATAAAACACATTGTAAAAAAAAAACTTCTGCACTTGTGGTGACATTTCTAATTCACGCTACTATTGATTTGTTTAGCTCACTAATATGATTTTAAGAAGTGTTATATACACTACTATCAGTAAGACATTTTTTTTGTGCCAAAACTAAAGTAACTTGACATTTCAATGTATAGGTTTTATTAGAAAAGTATGATGTTGAATTAAAGAAAGGCTAGTGGTCAGCAGGGTCAAAGCAAACACGCTGTGAGTTTGGTCGAAATAGACCCTGAAAAATAAGCAGTTGTACACATTTGGAAAGCACAGATGTGCACCTGACAGCAGGAGATGTTTTCATTTGTTTTGCTTATCAGTTTGATAGGGCAATGAGAACTCACAAGTCATTTATTTCTTCATGAAAGTTCATGAGAGAGGTGACTCAAACAGTTTTACTAAATTTCAAATGGCCTCATTACATCTGGAATACAAGTGCAAGCACCATGTCGCCCAGAGCTATGCTCCGAAGGAGGTGTCACCTATCGGCTTGGTGCCCGTTGAGTATTATTGCAGCTGGTCGAGCCTTGACTTAAAGCCTCAGTACAGTTTACTGTTAGATTAAAGAATTATGCTTGATACGACTAACCTAAATGTGTCTGCTTCTGGTCATTACCTGTAATTAAAGTATTTACAGGTGATTAAAAACAGGAAAAAGGTTAACAGGTTTGCATTTTTCATAGAACTTGCTGAGGCAATTCATACTTCGGTATTAATTCCCATGGGCCTTGTTAACAGCACATCTGCGCATAGCGGGAATGCCCTTTGTGGCCAGGACTTGACCAACTTCTCTCTGGGAGTGAGTCTGGGAAAAGCTCACTCAACCTAACCGAAAGCAACACACAAGCAGCATTAACTATGACTGTACAGCTCTACCAGAACAGCTCACGAAACTGGCAAATGACAAATGAGATCTATTTTCATCATTCTCCAAGCTCAAACAATTCCATGTCTGTTTGTTTGTTTACTTACATCCAGCATCACCCTGACAACAGTGATGTGAGAAGTGGGTGTGATTGAGAGAGGGAAATTTAAAGTAATCGCTGAATGAGTCATCCTTGATCGAGCTGAACCACAAATCTCTGTATATACTATAAAAGGATGTGAGTGGATGGTGTCATCAAAAAAGATTAGTGGCTGTCCAAGTTGCATCAGGAACGAGAAAAAACAGACTTTTTTTTTAGATGAGGGGACAATGAGAGGTCGCATATTCATACTCCATAGTATGAAAACAGACTTCGTATTTCTGATCATGGCTGTGAGAGTTTCATATCAGCCGGTGGAAGGAAAGGGAAGTAATAGAAGCAAAAATTATTTATTCTTTGTTTTCTTCCTGATTTGGTTGAAACGATGGTGGCTCCCATCAGAAAAAAACTCAAATAAAGCCTCACAAATACCTCAATCGCATTCTCCTCAATGTTTATTTTCTGTGCATGTGTGCCTCACAGCAAGCTGGATTGCATCCTTACACAAAATGGATACAAGTCACATATTGTTTGTAATGTGAATGAGTACTCACACATACAAAACAAATCACATGTATTTGAACAAATTTACATTGAGCATTAAGAAATTCAGTCAACATTGCCATTGTTGTTGAATTATCTGTATGTTGAAAGAGGATCTTTTTGAGCTTTTTACTTGATTTGATCATTTTTAATGCTTTGTCTTGCTTTTATTATATTTTTCCCTGTTCTGCTCAGATAAAATAGGATAATAAAAATCATAACATACCTATTTACAAATATAATTAATCACCATACATGAAAACTGAACAAATAATTTCCTTTTGTATATTGGGAATTTTTTTTTAAATAAACTTTTTTGCATTGTAAATAACAGAGCCCTGAAAGCAACACCTCTTTGAGACAAATAAACACCAGAAAATACAACGCTGACTGAGCCATCATTTTCTTTTTAGACCAACGATCTCATGTCCTTGGAGGACCTGGAAAGGACTTTCTCATAAACTTAATAAATGTATAATGAAAATGTATATGGAACATTGTTTACTAAACTTTTGGACCTTTGATTCCAATTAAAATAAATACAACTTTGGTGAGTCATGCAAACAATCTCATTATGCAATCTCACAAGGTACAAATCAGATTGTTTTCCCCAGGAAGTAAACAACAAAAAAACTGTAAATTAACTTGCTGGGTCTAAATATAGGATTTACTAGCCTAAAAGAACTCTTACAGCCTGGAAATATTCCATTACTGCTTTTAACCCGGCTGAGTCAGGATCTAAAGTAGTGTTTTAAATGGCCAAGCTCTGGCAAGCAGTCTGTACTCAACAGTAAGGGCATTTAACAACAGATGTTAATTCCTGTTGGGAAAAACAGGCCTTCGGCTGCTTAGCATGGACATGAACACACTATTCCCCATGGAGTCTGAAGGAATAAAAACACTCGCATACTTTGCGTGTTAATATGTGATGCACACAACAACTGCAAAGATAACAAAACAATCACACTTGGTTAACAAGTTGGTGCATTTGCTATTTCTATATCATTTATCTTCTGATATTCCCGCCCAGTGTCCAACCTGTATAGACATGAATGCATTCTTGCTGAAAGTAAATGCAAGACTATTGTGTAAAAGCTAAACAACACATGCGCCAATTACATTGTGGGGTTTAAGCAAACAGTTTTACAAAACATTATATATTTTTATTTCTTTTTTAGTGATCTTAGCTTTATTTAAATCACTTTTTAACATACTATTATTGATTGTATATTCTCTGTAAACAAAATGTAGCCATCAGTTTATTTATTAAATATTGCTTGGTCACGTAATTAAAAAAAGCCACTCTACTGTTGGGCCATGATATTGATTTGTTACTCAAGTTGTTGCTTTATTATTTTGAAACAGCTTCTACAATTCACCTGTCCAAAGCATGAACAGACAGATCAGGTTTCACTTTGCAATCACTTTGTTTTGTCTCACGATCGGGTTGCAGTTTTATCTTAACATGTATTACAGGGGTGGGTATACAAAGAATGAACTTTGCCCTCGCATGAACACCCTGGAGAGCTTCTTAAATTACATCCGAGAAGTCTTCTCTCTGAGCACATCCTCTCACTCCATCTCCGAAAACCAACTCTGGCAAGGTAACCTCACTGTAAGTGAGTATGTCATCGAGTTTCGCACGCTTGCCGCCCACAGCAACTGGAATTCTTCTGCATTGCTGCCTGTCTTTTGCTAGGGTCTAGCGCCACGCATCCAAACACAGATGGCCATTTACGAGGACAGTGCAGAGCTGGAGATTTTTATCAATCGAGCCATCCTGATAGTTCAAAATCTACCGCCGTCTATCGAATCACTGGCTCTCTCTGCTCCCCAGCCAACTGAGTATTTCCCTTTCAGCACCAAAGCCCTTGATTACCGACTGCTACCAGCTCAGCACAACGGAACACACCAGCACTCACACTCTCAAACTCTGACTGTACTGCGGCAGCCCGGATCACCCACTTGCCTGTTGCCCCGTGCAACCTCCACGCCCAGCGGTGAGTACCATCATCTCCACTTCTAAGATGACAGCTATACCTCACCTCTCGGGCAGGTTGATCTACCACTCTCAATCCTTCCCAGTCCATATCCTCCTCAATTCAGGTGCCGTGGGGAATTTTATCTCATCCACCACTCTCAAGTCTCTCTGTCTCCCTCGCCTTCGCCAATTCCCGCACTACCATATAACCACCATTCAAGGAAAAATGCTGGGTCGAGGCCTGATACAATATTGCACTCCGGTGGTGAAACTCGTCGTGGGGGCCCTACACCACGAGAAACTGGAGCTGTCAGAGAGCCCAAACAGTGGAAAGTATCTGTTTTTCTAACTGTCTTCGACTACCTACCTGCCGTAATCCTCCTTCACTCACCCTACCTATCTTCTCCACTAGTGTTGAGAGCCCTGAATCTTCTGCATTCTATTGGGGCCTAAACAACCAAATTCAGCACTTCGCTCATCCACTTCCCTTGGTGCCAACAGCTCCGGAGGATCTATGCGATGCACGCCTCTTTTCCAAACCAGACATCCAGAGCACCTACAATTTAATCCGTATCCGCCAGGAGGATGAGTGGAAGACGGCGTTCGTAACACCCACGGGCATTACGAGTAACGGATGATGCCCTATGGGCTTTCCATCAGTCCCACCGTATTCAAGAATTTCATGAATGAAATCTTCTGTGATTATGAAGTCCCCCTTCTGCTCGGCGCCCCTGTTACGGCATCCCAACCCCAAGAGCTGGTTTGTGGTGGAGGTAGACGCGGCTACCCTGGGAGTAGGAGCCGTACTCTCCCAGTGGCACGGGAACCCTCCAGTACTCCATCAATGTGCCTACTAATCCTGTAAGCTCTCCCTGGCGGAGCAAAATTATGATGTAGGCAACTAGGACTAAGAACGGATTGCTAAAGCCAACCGTCAATGTCCTGCTTCACCGGGAGGTCTAAAAGGAAGGCTCTTCATCTCTGAGGAACTCCGCATACCCCTTCTGGACTGGATCACACAGGGCACAGGTCACCCTGGCAGTAACTGCACCCTCTCACTGGTACGCTGGCGCTACTGGTGTCCCCGAGTTCATCAAGAGGTCCTCTAAGGATGCTTCGTCTGTGCCACTTCATCCACTCCTCGTAAACTCCTTGAAAGCAAACTACATCCTCTTCCCATCCCAAATTGTCCCTGGTCACACCTAGGATTTGATTTTCCCCTGTCCGAGAATAATTCCATGGTATTAGTAGTGGTTGATCGATTCTCCAAATGAGTTAAACTCATCCCTCTCCCAGGATTACCGACAGCATTCCAGACAGCCCAAGTTCTTCGGACTCCCTGAAGACATCGTCTCGGACAGGGGTTCCCAGTCCAGCCTCCGCTCTTCCCCTGGGACGGAGAGGGAAGCGAGGTCCTGGCGGTGGACTTCTGGTTCAGGGAAAGTGAGAGGGTCTGGGGTTCAGCTCATGTCCATCTCCAACGCGCTGTAAGAAGATACCAACATCACGTGGATACCCGGCACACTCACCAACACCAGTACCAGCCAGGAGACCTCGTCTGGTTAAGCACCAGTGACATCCGCCTGCATCAGGACTGTAAGAAGCTGAGTCCCAGATACATTGGACCAATTCCGGTGGCACGGCAGATCAACCCTGTCACTTATCACCTCACCCTGCCACCCAGCTACTGGATATCACCTTCTTTCCACGTGTCTCTACTAAAACCTTTTACTCAACCTGTCTCTTCTCCCTCCACAGAGCCCGTGGTGCCCCCAATGCTGATATCAAGGGCTGATCTTGACATAACATAAAATATTAACAAAGACCAGTGTAAAACTATAAATTTCCAAAACAAAGTGGAGAGAAAGTAATAAAATCCTGAGTAGACATCAACACAAGTGACAGCGGTGCAGACAATGGAAACCATTGAAGATACAGTAAAGTGGAAAGTGGAGGAGCTGAAAGGAGACAACAGAAGATGACCACAAATAAGACAGAAATTAGTTCTTAGGATTCTCAGGAGAAGTACGTGACATGAAAAAGATTTGAAAACAATGAGTCATGAACAGGAAAAATGTCAGCAGAACATCAGGTTATGGATGCAGGAGACTAACACATGAAAACAAGAATGCAGCTAGCAGCACAGGTAAACAGAAATGAGAAAGTCCAAATATGGGTTCATGTGTTTGCTCAAATTGCCCAGTCACAAAGCATTTTAAGCAAGCGATAAGAAGCATACTTGGTGAGCTGTCTTAAGAAGGGCCTGAAGGCTGGGAGCCACTATTATTATTACTACATAACTACATAATTACCAATTAATTAACACTTCACTATAAAAACGTCACTCTTTAATGGCTTAAAAAATAGCTTTTAGATTTGCTGTTAAAGTTTTGCTATTTCCTATAAGGCTAAGCAATTGATTTTATTGGATTGTAACCTAGTAAGTAATATAATAATAAAAAAAAACCCCGACACAATTCAGTGTAAATCCCTGAAATAATCACTTTTATTTCTAACCTTTCTAAAATTCATGCTGTATCCTGTTCCAAATGACATGATTTGCGTATTAAGGCCAAACAGGAAGCTCAGAAAATCCTGCAGCATGTGGCCATCCACTACAAGCCGGAAGTCTTAGCTGATGCTTTAGATAGATCTGTCACAGAGGGCTTGTTTTTTCATAAATGAGTGAAACAAACGAGCACAGCACGCATACTCTCAAAGACATGAGCAGGCTGTTTAGAGCGAATGGAGTTTGGCATCTTCACTCACTTCACACTCACGGAAAGGTCAAGCAGCAGTCAATTTAAAGCAGTCAATGCTTATAGAATGTCAGACTTATTATAAACAGTTTAAGATGAAATTTACAGAAGTTGACATCTTTACAAATTATTTAACCATAAAATAAAAACAATACCAACAATAAGCATCGATCTCAATAATGTTTTATTCAATATCATATGCTCATGTATTACCCAGCAGCAACTACTAACAACACTGAGCTGGGCTGTTTATAGCCAGGGAACTAGCTGTACTGTGAAGAATTTAGTCTCTTTCTGTGAAGCAATTCCTGTTTTTAATCCTCCCTGTCAGCTTTGAAGGAATAAAGCCCTTTGTCGTGTCACAAAAAACACCCAGATTTACAATTGATGTGAATTGCTATTATTTGTGACAGGGATTAGTAAAAATATTAAGGAATCGCCCTGTGCTACTCTGTGTTACTAAAAATATTTTTAAAAATTAACTTCTATATTTGTGCCTTCGAGTGATGAAAATCAAAAGTTGGAGTATTAATGTCTAAAACAGATACCTTCACAATAACACTTACAAAAAAAATGATATTGAAAAATGTTTTGAACAATAAATAAATTAGTACAGAAATAAAATTGACAATGAATAATTAACGAATAAGCAGAAAAGAGACCTCCCTGACTTTCATTGTATTGAAACTTTCTAACTTTTGTCCAACTAAAAGTTATTCATTACAGTTTGAATGAGACACTGTCTGCAAGCTGGCTGACATGTTTTACGACATTCTGTTAAGAAACGGAATTGGCCCGTTACACATTTACCATTGCACATTACCTGTCATAGTGGCATTGTAACAATAACAAGTTTTCAAACTATTATCAAAGCATGAGTTCCTCATCATGCCTTTGACAAATCATCAGACAGACTTGACAACCAAAGCAAACTCTTATTCCTGTCCTGTAAGCTCACAAGGACTGGCACAGAAAAGACACTAAGAGTTGTACTGTGTACATTAAGGTAACATCCAACTGTTACATTTTCCAGATGATGAATGACAGTCTAAGGATTGAGTGAAGAATACTTTGGCAAAGAGTGTTTGACAGTTTGGCAATTGTGCTCTTTGAGCACATTAAATAAGATCACAATGTGACAGAAGTGAGAGTAGAGCCAATTCCAATTCAAATGAAATGGGGAAAATATTAACCATTTACCAGAAAGCTAGGTACTTCCCTGAAAGCCAACACAGCCACTCTTTCATTTTATTGCCTGAAGGGAAGACAATGTTTCTTTCCAATTTTTTTTCTAATGAGAAGTTTGTTGAAATGCAATGATGTTTAATATTTGTTTTTGACGTATGAGGCAAAAGAAAAAAATACTTTTTTAACAAAGCAAAGTAAAACTAAACAAACAACAAAATAACTGAACTAATTGAACTGCATTTTTGTTTAGGAAAAAAATATGTTTAAGAAGTGGGTGAATAAACATACAAAACTTTTATTTAAAATACATTCCTCAATGTAATTTGTTTAATGTATTTTAGTAATTTCTGGTAAAGAAAAACACACAAAAAAACAAAGAAAACACCCCGCCCATGAGCCAAGAAAATGTGGCTAATGAGATGTTTATCCTTAGCATCGACTGGATTCTGCTAAACTGTCATTAGCCACATTTTCTTGGCTCATGGGCGGGGTGTTTTCTTTGTTTTTTTGTGTGTTTTTCTTTACCAGAAATTACTAAAATACATTAAACAAATTACATTGAGGAATGTATTTTAAATAAAAGTTTTATATGTTTAAGAAGTGGGTGAATAAACATACAAAACTTTTATTTAAAATACATTCCTCAATGTAATTTGTTTAATGTATTTTAGTAATTTCTGGTAAAGAAAAACACACAAAAAAAGCAAAGAAAACACCCCGCCCATGAGCCAAGAAAATGTGGCTAATGACAGTTTAGCAGAATCCAGTCGATGCTAAGGATAAACATCTCATTAATTTCTAAACTAACAGTCAATCATGCAATGTTTTTTCACACAGAGCTCAAGATGTGGGAGGACAACTCTAACACTAACTCTAAACATCCTGACCAAAGTGGAACTCTGACGCCACCATGTTTCTTTAGCATGCGTAAACCTGTCTAAAATTATCCAGACATAATCCCATGACTCCAATCCCCCACCTACAATACCAGAGCTCTGTCCAATCCATGCTGGAAATAAGTAACTTAATCAAGTAAGGATGTCATGCATGAACAGATATGCCCTTAGTATACTAACTCAAACATCACATCATAGAACAAAGTCTATACAGCATTCGGAACACTAGATTCAAAGAGAGTGTAGGATTCAGGTCAGCAGTCAATGCAGCTTGATAGGCCAGACTAACATGAATGGGAGGTTCCTTAATGACTTGTCTCTTTGTAATCTCTGTAGGCATGGGGATTGTTCCCATGGCAACCCAGACAGAGTGAAAACACAGACAGTGAAGTAAAACAGGAAGTGGTGACTCTGATGACGCACATGCTGTCTTTGAAGGGATGGGCATATGCAAAGCAGGCACATTTCTACCATGTGCTTTTCTGGGCTCTATGTCGATCTTTCAAGTTTACTATATTGTGCAGGCCTTTTTCTAGACAGTTTATGATTAAGTTGCAGACATTATTGAATTATATCAAGTAGTGGTTATAAGAGTTTGTGTGATGTTTTAAAATTAGCTGCATTTATTATTTTCATTAGATAGGGCAAAGTTAGTAAGTGGGACAAGTTATTAAAGGGTATTCAGTAGCCCAAAAATTGTTTCTGAATAAGCCAAAAGGGGAACCCCATGACCCTGATCATTATCAAACATCTTTAGAAGATCAGGGAAGCCGAGCAGTGATTTTTACAGTATTTTCCTCTAGTGTTAATGTACAGTGTTTACAAATATTGTATATTAAACAAATCATAGCTCTAAAAGCAATTTCCATAAAAGTATATTTGTTGTATACAACTTAACAGAAAACAGTGTATCTGTTTGTATAAAGAAAACAGGTAACAAGTAAACTAAAGCGTACTGAGAATTCTCATACAAAATACAATCTTTATGATCTTGTTTATGTCTTAATCTTGTTTCTTACCTAATTATGTGTACTGCAAAACAGTGTAATTATTGTTCTGAAATCTACCCATCCTTGTGAAATTAAAACATAGCTAGTTTACAGTAAATTAATACAGATATTTTAAATTTGATGGTAAAATAGCATTAACTATTTTACCATCTCATTGCAGTGAATATTTAACTCTGCTTTCAAGCAGCTTACTTAATATAAAATTGTAACATATAAGAAAAAAACAAAACAAAAACAACTACTGATTTATTTTAAGCATGTGCACACACTTAACATCAGTACAAAAAAAAACTTCAGTGTGTTTTGGTCAGGTCACTCCACCCTCAGCGCTGCTTCTTCTGTCAAAACCACAGCAAAACAAAGAGAAGCAACAACTGCAGTTATGGTTGCCATGGAACAACATGTCACAAAAGTCAGCACATATTACTGGCTGTCCAAAATGTCATGCGACTATATTATCCACTCCCACATAACCACAGACAGCTAAAAGAGAAGCATTATGTCATTCTTGTGCTTGAGCTATTTGAGATGTTATAGCCTGATGTGTTTTCAGTGGCATGCTGCAAAAGCAAATTCATTCATTTTTCACTCCTTCCACACACAATGTCCCGTTTAACGGCCATCCTGGGCAGGGCTCCCAGAGATTCTGGCTAAACAAACAGGTGAGGGGCACCATTTCTAAATTTGGTCAATCTTTAAACCTATTTAACATTTCTACGCATGACTCACTTCCCCTCATTTTCAAACACAACTCTTCCATGTCATCATCCTTAAAATTGGAAAACTACATAAATCAACCAACATGTCAAAAATAAAAGAACTTTGTGCAAATATTTTACTCAAGTTCACTATTATTATTATTATTGTTGTTGTTTTGTTGTTGTTGCTGTTATTACTGCTGTTGTTCTTGTTTTTTCTGCAGTAGTAGTAGTAGTAGTAGAATGTTGACAACAACATCAACATGTTCATTAATGTTTAAATGTTTCATATATTATAAATAATCACTAAAACAAAACGTGAAACTCATATTTTTTTATTATATTAAATGGAGCCAAATGCAAGTCCTGGAGCATAAGCATGTATTGTGTTGGTATGCTTCATATAGTGCATTCTTGCCAACTCCCGCCTGCAAAACAGTTAAAAACCAGTTGAATCTGGTTCTTCCCTGTTCCCTCTCGCTCTGTCTCAAGGGAAACCAAAATCAGCAAATCAAGCTGAGATGAGTCACTGCTCGGCTACCAAGGCCTTTGTTTCCCAATGAGAAAAACACACATGCCTGAATCTCAGCGCTGGATGTTTTTGCAGAGAGGGATCCCCTTATTATAATGTGGAAAGAGCCACGTCATGTCTTTTGATCTTGGCTAATGATTGTCTGGGTAACTCAGGACAAACCCAAAACATTCAATATTTTCCAGATCAGTTTAAAAATAGCACAAAGTGCAATAAAAGTTTAACTCATAGAATACATAATAATACCTGAAAGAAAGGAACAGAAAAATCTATTGGTGTTAAGGTTTAAAGAATGTTTGAACAAGATATGATAAAGCAAACAGAGGCTTCAATATTTTGTCAATCCATTGCAGGGTCACATGGACACACATTTGTGTTAACAGTTTTAGAAAAAGTGAATACCTTTGCTGGTCCACCTGTGTAAAATTTAAATGCAAAAAAGAAAACTCATGTGATAATAAACGTTTATGTATAGTGTTCCTTCTTTTACTGGTATTGGTTAAATCGCCCTGCATTCTTGGAGGAGTAACACCAAATGTTTCCATAGACTCTCAGCAAAACCAAAAATAAAAACAAATGTGTGTTATGATATTTGGAACTGTTGAACACTTAGTCAGAGAAAGTGACAGACCCAGTAGCAATAAGTGGAATAAACGTTGCTTTGTTTTTAGTTTTTCAGAGAATACAAAAGGTTTTTGTTGTGTTAGTCACACAAACAAATATGAATGTTGTCATTGACGTCACACTTGCACTAGAATGCACTTTCTACAGTACATTTTTTCTATTGGACAAAGAAATTGTTTATAATTGTAGCCTGAGGAATAGTGTATTTTATACATGTTCATTCTATATTGAAAAAAATATAAGCATCTTTTAGGCTAACTCATAGCCCACTACACTCATTTAATAATAATGTAGTCTCTCTCTAGAGTTCAATGCTTTATACTAAAATTCTTAAAAATGGTGAATAGCATATAGGTTTTTAGTGTGCATCTTGGTTTGTAATCATCAAAAAATATAAATGGATTCAGAAGAATGAGACTGAATCAGAGACCACGTAAGACTTTAAAAACACTCTGATGACAACCTTTACTAGACAACACTTCAAACACACAGAACCCCAGACCTTTGCTTTAGTATTGCTGCCTCTTATTTTTTACTCATTTATGCAAACTCTCAAAAATCACTCACATTCCTCTCCTTAAAACAAGATGCCCCCAATGAGTTTGGCCCTGACCTGCACCTTTCTTTATTATGAAATAGGGATGATTAGGTGTCACTATAATGGTGCCTTAATCATCTGGAGAAAAATAATTGAAAACAAAAATAATTTGTTTTCATTAGTTCCCAATTACAGTTTTTTACAATTGCTAAGACAGTTTTTTCAATACCTTTAACAAGTTTGCTTAACTCTTAACGCACCGAATCAGTTAAAACACACAATTGGCAAAACAGTTCATTTCATTCTCAAAACCCCCACTGTAATCAAAACTCCAAAACTAATTTTCAAAATACAATAACACAGTTTTCAAAACACTAACAAATGTTTTCTTCCGACAGCAACATTTAGTCAATCATAACACATTGAGAAAAAATTAGGCTTTAAAATGACATAGTTTTGGTGTTGGTGGAGCTCGAGTGTAAAATAAGTTCAACATTTGAAATGTGTTTTAACTGAATGTGTTTTGAATCAAAGCAACAAAAAATGTGTTAATTGTAGAGCCTACCTAGACAAATGTTGTGCTAATTGTGTTAAGAGTTTAGGAAAGTTGTTAAATGTATTGAAAAAACTGTCTTAGCAATTGTGAAAAACTATAAGTTATGCAACATAGCTTATTTAAGTTTAGCTAAATTAAATAATAGGATGTTTCACAAGATTACAATGCATTGTGGGTAATCAGCAAGTTTTTAACCTGTTTGTTTATAAACAGAGGTAAAAACTGTTTATTGCAGTTTATCACTGTAAATAGTTAATGCTGTGTCATAAAATGTGTTCTCTGATGTTTGAGCATTCATTACAGTGCATTTTGTTTATGGTGATGTTGTTACTCACTTTTGTTGAGAGCTTGGTATGGTGAAATGACTCTCAGGAGAAATTTAAATAAAAAATGTATATGTTTTGGTAATGTTTTAGACCTGATTGCAAAAGCAGGTCTGCTTGTTTATTGTATGACTGATAAGAAGTTGTATTAAATTTATTCTGTCTTTGCTACCATTGTTATTTATGATGTGGTTGATGCCAGATCTGTTGGTGTTCCCTATACCCCCCGCTTGGAGTAATGAAACCTAACCTCAATTACTGTCGTTTTAGATTGCTACTATAAAAAATTGTGACTTGGGTGACTTAATAATTCAAGACAATTTCATTTAAGTTGCTATGAAAATAAACATATCAGGCTAGTCTGTTTTTACAGTTAAAAAAACATTCTTTTTGCATACTTAAAAAAAAAATTATATAACTAACTACGTCACATTTTTTTGTTTAACTTATCTGGGTTTACAGTGCTGATTCTGACTTAGATTCTCAACAAGCTCTACTATCCAGTTGAGAACCTAATACAGAGGATATCATGAGATTACTGGTACAAGGTAAGCCAATCAAGCATCTCAATGGAGACCATTAGTTCTTAGGTCAATGTGCTTTTATTTAGAAGCAGTAGCTTGAGATTAGAACTCGCAGACATCCAGTATTAACCTTTCAGAAGTCTTTACCTCCTAATCTGAAAACAGGCCTATTTTCAGGCGTCTGGTTTCTGACATTTTTTCTGTATAAACATAAGGCTTGTCACAGGGTGCTCCATGACCTATATCTCCCATGGACCTGCTCAGGCCAGACACACCCTGTACTTTATGAATGAACACTTTTACCTCCTTCAAATTAGAACTTTCAGATCTCCAACAGCACTTTGGCTAAAATTAGAGCAGTAAGTGAAAACAACCATGCTGCGAGGATCCTGCTCCCAAAGTATTTGCGTCTCAGTTCACATGTGTTTTTGATCATTTAATGGAGGGAAAGGGACTGGATCTGGAGGGGCACAAACAACGATTATTTTTCCAGACTTACAGGAAGCACAGAAATTTTCAGGAAGTTATGACTTAACACTGGGGTCTCAACAAAAGGAGAGAGAATAATAAGTTAATTGCATCTCAGGGCTTGCTACCTGCAGACACATACTTATCCAGTGAAACCCTAAACTAAGTTTATAGTATGATACAATTTTTGTGAACCTCTGGATGTTTAATGCTGAAGAAGAAGAAAAAATGCTATTCCGGGGTGAAAACATCTTGTGTCTAAACAAGTGTTATAAGGTGTATATTTTAGCTGGTAGGAAAATTGATAAGTTAAATATTATTATTCTAAGATTATAATGTATATTTTAGAGGAATAACTATAAATGATCTAAGTATATGTAAGCAGACAGTTATGCAAATAATGTTGTTCAATTTTGAAAAAACAAAACAAAGACACATTTAACAACAAACAATAACGTCATTGCATCAGGAAATAAAATGTATTAACTTAAAAATGTTTTATATGGTTGAAATGACCTTCATTAATCTTTGTATAACAAAAGTCTGTGATGATCAGAGTAAAGAAGTGAATTTGCTTTAAGAGTTAATAAAAAAAATGCTGTTTTGAAACACAATAGCAGGTTAATTTATGTTTGTATGCTGTTTCTCCCAACATGTATGTTTTTCACAAAATAATGTATCCATCACTTATTTCATAAAGTCCATAAAATGGAGATAAGCTAACACAAAAGAAAAAAAACTATTATTAATGAAGGTCAAATACTATTGTCAATAACTAGGAATGGAAATATTCATAGCTTTCAGTGGTAGAGAAAACCAGAATCTTGACAAAACAAAAAAAACAGCTGTAGCTTTGTTGGCTAGTCACTGCACAAAATGCAAGTTCAAAGTATGGTCACTGGCAAGGACATGAGCTATGTACATTAAAACCAAGATTTTTACAATATTATATGTATTTTTATTAGTTTTGATTTTTATTTTCTGACTGAAAACTTTTATTTTTTAGAAAGAAAAAACATTAGGAGGTTCATCAATTTATTATCATGTATTTACACATATACTTGGGGTTGAAAAAGATACTTTTCAAAAGGTTATTAATCAGTTTAGTGGTGTTTGAACAGCAAAACAAATCCTTCCTTCATACTCATAATTCTAAATTAATCCAAACTACAGCAACATTGATTAATTTTGAATTACAACAGCATTACAAAGTTTATTCCAAATTGTTGATTAAAGATTTATAACTGGTTTCTAAAAGCATCTAGATTGTAAGATTTATAATTGAAGTAGTTATACTCCTGACACAAATACTTTTTTCCTTCCCTTCCAGTGTCTCCAGACTCACTCGCTACACTGCCACAAAAAACAAAAGTGAAAGCTGTCTGCCTTTTTATCTCTCAGCCTATTTCCTGTAAGCTGATGGCTGTATCCTGAAGTTTACAGCACTCCACCCTTTCTATTTGTACAGGTTTTGTCTTCGCCATTTTTTTTTCAGAATAAGATATACGTTTTTTATTCAATGAAAAAAGCGCTTAAAACTTAGATCAGTCCTACATCCATTGTGGGTAATACTAGAGGAAAATGTGTGAGCTTTTTTGCAGGATAAATAGTTTTTTTTCTTCTTCTTTGAATCCTAGCACGCTAACAAGAGTCAAAGTGTTCATTTTCTGCAGGTGGGGACAAAAACACTGGAGCTATGAGCTTGACATAATCATAACATAATCAAAAGCAAGGAAGCAATTTTGACTTTTTGTTTTCTCAGTGAAGTGCTGAATGGGACAAAAAAAATTGACAAAAAAAAGCCAAGGCAAAAATTCTGAACTTTTTACAAAAAAAAATTATTAGACTAAGAGAATGTTAGCAAGAAATGCATGAAATGTTAAAGCAGTTAAATGGTATGTTGACAGTTCATTGAAGGGCCACACAGAAACGCTGATTCCCATAGTTTTTGAAAAAGAGAAAATATTTGCTGGTCTTTTGCCCCGGGCCGTTTAAAATATTTAAATATAACAAAAAAGAAACATCATTTATCAACAATCGTTTGTGCATTCTTTTACAGTTAGGAGCTAAAGCACAATATATTCTTGGAGGAGTAATACCAAATGGTCCCATAGACTCAAATCAAACAAGACCTTTACTGACTGGAAACTCAGACTCAAGCATGGAGTGGATGAATCCTGCTCGAGCTGAAGATTAAATTGGATGCAATACCAATCTGAGAAAAAATATTAAAATATGAATTATTGATCATTCAGTTTAAAGCAAAGTTTAGCAATTCTATAGAGCAGATTATGTGGATCCAGTACAATCTGGCATTTTTTTTTTTGGTATTAAAACAATTGAAGATTTCATATAAAGACCATTTTAAATGCCATTTACGACTAAACACGAAGCACAAGACATCAACACTTTATATGGATGTGGTACGAACATCATGGGTTTACTGGGAAGAACTGTTGTAATCAGGTAACATGGTCATTAAATATAATATAACTCATAATAAGTAATCAATAATCAAGAACCACAAAAGAGGGTTCTTGCAGAGGAATGCTTACTTTTAAACTGAAGTAATCACAGAGTCTAGGAAGTCAATAGAAGTCAATACAGCTGCTGGATGGCATTACATTTTTTTTCAATCCAGTCAGCCAACGACTGTATGAGGTATTTCATTATCAGAAGAAAAGAAACGGCTGGTGCTGCCACTTCAGAATAAACCATTCAATGTGATGTCCAGTTATTGTCAATAATTTGAGGGAAAGTTGAGAGTCATTAACTCATGACTCACGATAATCAGTTACACAATCCAGAAAAAATAAAAATTAAAAATTGTGATTCTTGAGCAAGTCACCTGTAAGCGCTAACCCCAAGCACTATCTAGCATGCAAAAATAAGGATTGCCAAGTCATTCCATTTAAGTGACGCCACTGCAGGTGAGGCTTCATCTCAGCGCCAAAACACACAAACAAGAGAGCATGCCAAACCTAGAAACTAAGACCTTAACATTTTCCCCAGAACTTGTTTTAAAAGCTTGTGGTAGGATCTAGTATTATCAGAGTGAATAACACAGAGTTTCACTTTCTGTGAAGATTCATAATGAGAAACAATATCTTGTTTGATTAGTAAAATGCTGGTTTCAGCCTTTTTTTATCTTAAACCTCGAAAAAGTTGTGTTCAACATTTATCTGGTGAATGATAAAATACAAATATCTTCACGTCAATGTTTTTTTTTTATCATCTAAATTTTAAACATTCACTTAAATAACAAGCAAAACTCTAAGCAAATAAACCTGTTGGAGTTTAACCTAATCAGATAAACACATACCTGCTTTAGTTTGCAGTTTCATATTCAAAGAAATCCGAGTTGATGAATGCACTTAAAATTTTTAACTGTATTATGCCCACATGTTATCCCAATCCCCTATGACTTAATTACTTCCATTTAACAAATGCCAGTTCTATGGAATAAAACCACTCTCAAAATAACATTTGCATATGTAATTTATTTGTTCATGTTTTTGTGCATGTTTTAAAAGTATTGTGTGTAATGTGCTATTGGATGGATTGGGTAACAAAATCAACGCGCAAGACTTTCACAGACACAACTTGTTAGTGTTTGTGAACAAGGCAAGGCAAGGCAAGTTTATTTGTATAGCGCATTTCATACACAGGGTAATTCAAAGTGCTTTACATTGGAAATAAAGAGTAAAAAGAAAGTACATTTAATAAAATAAAGCATAAAAAGTCATATAAAATCAAAGTGATAAAAACTGAAAATGTAAAAACATTGATTAAAACAGATTAAGATGTGAAGTGCAAAGGTAAAATAGATATTCAGACGTTGGTGCTCAGTTGACAAAAGCGCAACTAAACAGGTGAGTCTTTAGCCTGGATTGAAACGTGACTGAAGTGTTGGCACCCTTGACCTCCTCTGGAAGCTGGTTCCATCTGTGGGCCGCCTGGTAACTAAAAGAGTATTTACCCTGCTTGGAATTCACCCGGGGTAGATTTAATTTATTTGATCAGAGGAATCTCAGCTCTCTGTTTGGTGTGTATTCACTGAGCATGTCTGTTAGGTATTTAGGTGCTTAGTTATGTTTGGACTTATATACGAGCAGCAGAACTTTAAAATCTATTCTGAACGAACTGTAGCTGCTTAATGGTCTTTTTGAGAAGACCGGTGAGAAGATGAGAATAGAGTTACAGTAGTCCAGCCTGCTGCAGATGATGAAAGCATGAATCAGTTTCTCTAAATCTTGAATGGAAATATAGAATATAAGATTACACAATTGAATCCGGATACTATAAAAGTTGTTTTTATATAATATGGCTCCTTTAAACTTTATAAATACAACTTGATAAACAAGAAATAATGAATCTATTGAAAGTATATTTGGTTCATTTTCACCTTTTCTTACTTAAGAAAAGGTGAAAACGAACCAAATCTACTTTAAGATCGTTTAGATCCTTACTTCTTTGCTTTCATTTTATCGCTATAAACAAAATAAATAAATTAAAATGTAAAGTGTTACATTTATCTCTATTTTTTGAACAAATCTCATCATTAATAACTGATCTCTGCCTTTGCCCACATTGCTAAATGTCATTTTCTCAGCACTTTATATGTAATAATGAATCTGTGTCTAGTTTGGGCTGCATGCCATAGATTCTTTCAATGTGTCCCATAAATATGTTCAGTCGTTTCATAAGAACTTGGCTGAAAAAGTGCCCAGGGGTGATTGAGCAATTACACAAAGATCGATGTCTGAAAGCAAGTAATTAAATGTTAAAGTAAAATGTTAGACAACATTTTCTCTTTAATGTTGAATAGTACATTGCATAACATGCTGCATCAAACCTGGGGTGTCAACTGTAGATCAAACGAGCCTGACAAATGGCTCTGAATGTAGATCCACTGACCTGGAGATTGCATGTTGACTGACAGGCACAAATCTGTTATATAGTTTTACCCATTTGTGAGATATTTAGCAGGCAGGTGTTTTAAGTGTTACGTGCAAAACATTCAGATCAACAGGCCATGAAAGATTTAGAACAAATGTGTTTGGTCTCCTGCTGGGACAAAGACAAGAGCATCTCTGGTGGTGAGATTCTGACACTACAGAACACTATGTGTGATGGGATGCATTCTGTCTGTAAAAGCTCTTTATTAGTTGTGCTGCTGCTGCTGCTGCTGCTGCTGGTGTATACCTCGATAGGCAGCAAGTCAATTTAGTTGTCATAATTATCATGTAGCATTTTATCGTGGATTGGGATTTTCAGACAAGAAGGAAGGCACTATTTCGAGACACAGTAAATACTTTCTTGAACTGGTGACTGTATAAAGTAAGCTAAAATGTTCATCTAAAAGAAGATTACGTGTGTGGAAAAAAATTAATTAATTAAAGGTGCTGTACACAATCTTTGAAACCCCATGTTGACAGTTAATGTCACATTAATTATGTAAATTGCTCCTGGTGATTGTCTACAAGTTTGTTTTGGTATCTCAGTCAAGTGTTTTTGAAAAAGGACAAACAGCCTCTTCATTATAACAACATTCTATCATCTTTACATGCACTAATATAAATCATATTAGGAAATAAAACCAACAATGTTTTTATGCTACTGACTAAAAATGTATTTCTTAATTTGGTCAGTCACATGGTGGTCTTATAAATCCCACCCCCAAAATAAAATTAAATAAAATTAAATAAAATTAAATAAAATTACATATGCCAGCAAAGTTACAAAAAGTCCAAATTTTTAAGTCAGCCTATTATTTGTAATTTATTTTACTTTTATATTTCTTTAAAAAAAAAGCTTTTTATATAAATATTATTTGATATAGCATTACTACATATTATATAACTGTACTTTTACCCAGAAATGTTTTTCTGTATTTTGTATGTTTTCACAAAAGATAAAAGGTTAGGAAATACTGACGTTTTTAAATTAAGATAGATATTTGCAAACATAGGTTTTTTTTACACTAGTTTGTGTAAAATGTAGCAATATTCAGATTGTTTTAGTTACTATTTCCTTATAGTACAGTTAAATAAAAAAAAAATTAAACATTGTGATTTACTGATCAGGTAGAAAATAAATAAATACATGTTTTAGAAAAAAATGCCCAATATCACTGAATTTAGAGGTTTCCATAGTATGTCCTTTTTTAAGAATTTAAAATAAATATTTGACCCCTCTATACTAACCACACCATCAAAATGACGTATTTAAAATAATACATGTCTTTTAATCCCCTCAAACTGTTGAGATGTGCTAACTTCTCTGTTTACCAATGATCCTCCCACTGCAATGTTTCTGCCAAGCCGTCACTGACTGAACCTCACTTGTCAGTCAGAATTCACAGAAACCACAACACCGTTGTCTGCTTCCTTACAATACAATTAAACTTTTTTAATAAGGCACAGGTCTGCTACTGTTTCACCTCAGAGTTAGACAGCTCATCTGTTCTACATTTAAATGAGCTGTGCTAGCTGTTTATCTGATTGGTCAGTAAGAAGTGTGCTTAAATAGTTGGAGGTGCTATGATTATTGAGCTCCCAGAATATAAGATTTCCCGAATCAATCTGAATACTACTTTTGATGAGGAAACGACACTAAAACGTGCTAAAAATGTCAGAAAAGTTGTTTTTACATAATATGGCTTCTTTAAACATTATAAAGACCACTTAATAAACAAGAAATAATGAATCTATTAAAAGTCATTTATGTTCTCCTTTTCTTACTTTAGATCCTTACTCCTTTACTTTCATTTTATCGCTGAAAAACATGCAACACATTCTTTTGGCAGATAAAGCTGTACTGAGCTGATTACAACATCTCATTACACATTACATAATGAAGAAACCAAAGGACATTTAACATTTCAGATCAATTTCCTCCCTTTTTCAACGCCTTTGCACTTCCTGGAACAACCACAACCCTTACAGATGGTCAAACTGTGCTTACATGGGCTCATTTACTCTGCAAGTAATGGAAGACTCCCCGCTGTGCCAGAGCAGGTTTTCCTACATGTGCTGCAGTGTGGCTGGCAGTGGGTACTCACACACACTCTGAACACAGAGGTGGATGATTGCTGACAAGATTGGTGGCATCATGCTGCCACAGCACTACAGAGAGGGGGAAGGAAAGAGCTCTCTATGACTGCTGACCAGACCCTATCCGCTGACGGCAGCCACTTGTGGGGATAGTGTGGCCCTTCCTTCCCCTCTTATGGGAAACAAGGGGCATGGACTGGAAACACCCATGAAGAGGAACAGGTGCACTCTGAGTAAAGCTACCATGTTTTACTACAACTGTCCCTCGCACGCACACAGATTTACAAGCAGTAATAACTAGCATGTCAACATCTGTTGTTAAAGTGTTAGATTTCACTTCAAGTTCACTTGATTTTCACACATTATAGGTGCTATTTGCAAACTACATTTACATTGTACATTTAATACAAATTTAACATTTGTCAGCGAGTAAATGCAGGAATTTATAAAATATGTGAGGTCATTGTTTGCTATACATTTAAAAATGATTAGAAATTAAATAGTTTTTTATATAAACATTAGAACTGACATCTAATGCATGGTGGAATCAAAATTATCTTTATATTTGACTTTCACCAGCCTGTTTGTAAAATGTATATGTTTGTGTATAAAGCAAAAAATATAACAGCACATTGTCAATCAAGCTGTATTACAAGCACATTCAATTTAGCAATTCTGCGAAATTGCCTTAGAAAAATAAACTGATATTTTGTTGTCATTTTGTTACAGTTGACTTTTTTTTCTCATTGAGGGATTTGTTTACTTTAAGGCCCCAAATGTTCCCAACAGAGGAGAGACTTCAACTGAACTAACCTTTCCTCGGGATTAAGACCCCTGGTCAGACAGCATGGTTGGTGTGTCTAGAACAAACCACTCATCCATTCACAATCTATTCTGACAAAGGCTAATGCACGTCTGCCCTCCTCTTATGGGAACATTTACAAAACAGCCGCTTAGTTCAGGAAAGCAGCAGGTAGCTGGCACTTGCTCACATGTCGAGAAACATTGACTCTTTTTTAGAAAATAATGACTATGTTTTCTGAGAATAGAGTTAATAAGTTTTAATCGCATTGATAATTCTTTCCCATAACAGTTCAAATTATTACAATTCAACAGGACTCCAAAAACTCCAGGAAAAAAATAGTCATTAATAAAACTAATTAAACATTAATAAAAACATTTTTTTTTATCTAAATGTGATTAAATTTTAAATAATATGAAGTAAAATCAAAATAAATTAAATCATTCAAGACATTCAAAATAAGACCTTTTATGGGAATTATTGTTTAAAATGCAAAACAAATAATTTATTTTCAAAATCACAAATAAAATTATATTGCAATTGTTTTTTATAGTTTTTATTAAAAAAAAATTTAAATATGTATTGTCAAAAGCTGAAAGGCACAGAAACGTTTTTAATTGTTTTTTAGATAACCATTACATAATATCTGACAGGTGAAGAATAATCACTACCACCTCGAGAAAAATACAGTTATGCAACTGTTTAGTTCTGTCTCCTTCTGGCTGTTTTTTTTTTAGCCGGTTGAGCCACCCAGGTAAATCTCCAGAAAGAACCAAAGTGATGACATTTTCTGTCTCAACTGGTCTCCTGAGCTACATTCCTCCTGCCAAAAGAGGCCGTCAAGCATTTAACTTCCAATTAAACAATCAATCATATCATTTATGCTCTGAATTTGCTTTGGGCACTTTCTACAGCAATACAAATTAACATTTGTGACAACATGACTTTTGATTGGCTGATTGTTAAACTTTATCAGTATAATGCTTTTAATAAAGTCTACTTTAGCTTAATTTATTTCTATAAACATTTTAATGTCCAAATTTGTCAAAACTGATCTAGACCCTTTATTTCAAATCAATTCCTTTATTGTGTTTTTGTGAATTCTTGACTTTTGAACAAGTCAAGGCTGCTGTACTTAATTCTAGGCATCATCTGGAACATTCCAAACCTCAAAGTTTACCACTCCAGCATAGTTGTCCCTAAATGTATTTAGAAGTATGTATGCTTGTTTGGCTTTAAGAGTTAAAAGAACATTCCATTCCCAATTAAAATATAAATGCTAAACAATTCCACACAGTCACATTTTGGCTTCTGTTGCTTTCTTTGGGTCACAGACATCACCTAATGAATAAAAAAATAGAAATTATTAAATTATAATTAAAACATTTTAACTCATTTTTGCAATATCTAATGTGTTTAGTCTCTTTTCCTACACTTAATTATCCAATAAAAGAAGACAATTCTCATATGTGGATTTTCAGAAACATACATAAATAATAACAATAACAATTGTAGATGTCATAATATAATTGATCACATGTATCTGGGTATGCTTCTTGCTCTTAAAAAAAACCCTGGAGTATGGTTTTGAGAAACTCGAAAACACTAAAACACTCCTAAAATGCTATTAAGAGTATCCCAATCAAAACAATCCTACCTTTTTCCACCATTAGACTTGGCTTTGTAAACAAAAGCACCCCATCAATGGTAAAATCCCGTCAATAATTAAAAAAAATGATGTCCACACTCATCAGTGAATACCAGGTTTCACTGAAACGCTGCTCTTGTACTGAGGTAAATGCAAACTTAACACCCCCATAACAAGTTTTTCTGTTTGCAATATGTGTTTACATTCATTCATTCATCTTCATTCCCTTTCGGGGAAGATTATGGGAACAGAATTGCTAAAAAATTCTAAAAAGTGTTAATTTTTCTACAATGCACTTTCTGATTCATGTTGACTATTTGTATTTTTTAAGAAGTTCAGGTAACAAAAGCTTAATTCCTGAGTATAACTGATTAAGGAGTGATTAATTGACAGACCATATTGGGTTAAAGAATGAACAGTTAAAGAATATTGTGTCAAGTAAATGATCTCATTTAAGTGTAATAAACAAGTAAAGTACCAAGTAATGATGCTTTACAATAGGAGAATGTGTGTTAAAGAGTATTAGTTTCCTTGCGAAGATGTATTGAAAAAGTGTGTTTTAAGTCATTGTGGATGATACAATAAAGGTGGCGGCTGTGAGCATTGTTAATTTAAGGGTTAAGTTGTGATCGCGTGGGTAGAAAGAAAAATGTGATTATGAATGCAGGAATATGTGGGAAATGGCATTTATTGGATTGTATTGTATTATATTCTGTTGTTTGTTGAGTAAAAGGATGTTCATGTTCCGAAACTTCATGTGAAATGTCGAGAGATATTAGTACCTGAAAAAAAAATGTAATTTGTCAAAAATGGATGTCATTATTTTCTGTTTTCTAAGTTAAGTAAAAAGAGAATTACATTGATTATTGCTATTTTGTGTATTTGGGATTTAACAGAAGTTTCAAACTGTGATGTACACAGAACTTTCTGATGAAATGAGTGAACATGCACTTGCAGCAAGACATGGTTATAACTTGCAGTATCACATCTTTTATTGTGTTTCAGAGAATTGCAATAAAGACATCTTTAAATATGTTACCCAACATTCTACTCAGCAGTCATTGAGTCTGTTCTTTGCTCGTCCATCATCGTCTGGTTTAGCTCCACCTCTAAAGCAGACGTCTGTAGACTTCAGGAGACGTACGGCTGAGAAGATCATCGGTGCTCCCCTACCCTCCCTCCAGGTACATCTGTACACCAACAGAGTGAGAAAGGTGGCTAACAAAATCATTCTGGACCCCTCTCACCCCGGCCACCACCTTTTTGAGCTTTTGTCCTCTGGCCGCTGCTTCAGAGCCACTAACACATTTAATCTCCTTGCATTTTGCACTTAAGCACACTAAACTTTATACACTTTTGTTCAATTATTTACATATAATAAATCTTTACAATATCTACCTCATTGCCTCATTTTAATTGTTTTTTTGTTAATTGTGTTGTACTTTACTTTTTAAATTGTACTTATGTTGTTTGACTTGTACTTATGTTGTTTGCACTGACTGCTCCACTGTACCACAGAAAATTCCTTGTGTGTTCACACTCAAACACTTGCCAATAAAGCTGATTCTGATCCTTATTACAGTGGGAAAAGCCTTAGACCCGTGACACTTTCTTTTCATGTGGAAGAACAACAAAGCTTTTTTAATCATGCACATATAGGCAGAGCCTAAGTGGGACCTTGTCTACTTAATGTTTGTGTGTGTATTAAAAAAATTATAATTTTCATTCACAATATCCAACAAAAGCACATGTATCTGAAAATCTAAAGACCATTCTCCAGCCCATTATGTACAACAGACACTCTGAATCTAAGCAGTATTGTAAATTATGCCCCTCAGTGGGGCATGAGCAGTTACATAAGATCATTTGACAACATTTGTGGTGGCAGCTTTGGCAAACATTAAGGAGTATTGTGAAAAATGAACAAGTTGGGGGACAAGTTTACTACAAGTTTACATCCTATGTGCACTTTTAAGTTTATTTGGATGAGACAAGGGAAAGGACAAGCACAAGGAGACAGTCTCACACACATTATAAAAAGATGCAAAACCTTCCACTGGTGCAAGACGATTGCACCTGTAAGGCTCTGGAGCTAATGTTACAACTATTTCAAGAGTTCGGTCTCTTCATAATTGCCTAGTATCACAAGCATGGTTGGCGAGAAATGGAGAAGAATACTAGGTGAGCTGTGCGAGTGTTAGTCAAGGACCATTGAGTAACCTGGGCTCTTAGATTTTCAACTATTACCGCAGTTTAAACAAAGAGTAGACCATCTTACGCAAAGTGAGAAGTAAAATGTGCATGGCGAGTGGCGAAGGGATGGAAGGAGGGATAGCATGAATTATGTAGATGTTAGCTCTTTGGTCACGTCTTATATACTGAAGATAATATGGGTAGGAGGGACAATATGATTTGTCAATTATCAACCAAGCTACTCACAAACTTATGTTAACCTAATGATTAACCTCATTAAATTATTAAATTGGTATTGAAGACAATAGAGTATATTCATTATCTATTGGTAGAATCAAAGCAGTTCTGTGGAAAGGAGTATGTGATTAAATGTCACTATATATTCTGGTATAATATAAGATAGATATCAGCATTTCAAACTAAATTAATTTCAGTTTATTTAAATTTTTTATCAACAAATCACATTTATCTTGTTCCATATATTTTTTTCTGACAATAAAATCTGTCTGTCTACCTATCTATTGATCTTTTTATCTTTACAAATGATGGTGACTGGTACATGACAGAGAAGGAAAGAGCCTCATTTGAGCCGTATGTCAAAATATTCTTCAAACGGGAACAGTTGGGAAATGCTCATTAAATTTTTCAAACTTAGAGCATAACAGGATGCAAGCAATGGCTCTCTTGGGTATTAACTGTTTAATTTTGTCACATTTGCTTATATACCTTGACAGAAAGCAGAAGTGCGTCACATGATTATTCAAAGATTTTCCCACCCCACCTAAGATGTGACTGAAATCTTTCTAACCCCTGATACAACTGCTCTGCAACCACAACTTCCTTCCAACAAGAACTTGCCATGGTATTCTTAAATCAGATGAGTGATACCATATCCTGTTGAACTCTGTTTGTAATCTTGTACAAGGAATAAATGGCCAACCCTGTTCCAGGCAACATTGTTAAAACATACAAATCAAAGCTTGAATGAGAATAATAGAAATTATAAAAATTTGTCACAATGTTTTATTAAACACCATGGATAATTAGGACATGGTTTGTAGAGCAGTAAAAATGTCAGAAAGAGAAAAAAAACATCATTTAAAACATTATGTACAAATCTCGTTACATCTCATTCTCGTAATTTCTAGTTAATAGAGGTTCCATGAGAAACAGCAATAAAATGTTCTTTCCACAGTCACAGGGTGGTGTATCCGTGTCTTAGAGATATGCTCAGTTTGCTTTCCTTTCCTTTTTTTTACTTGGAATGAAAAAAAAAACCTTTTAGTGGTGTACTTAATCGGTTGTATAATGCAAGTCAAAGACTCAGAGCATTATAAATAAATTAAATAATACATATTTACTCAGATATATAACAACAACAAACACCAATTGTAAATGTAGAAAGTATTTTTTTTTCTTGTTAACTATAATAATTGATGAACCAGTTTTATTTGTTTTTGTAACCAAAACATCGTATGCTATAAATAAGGAAAATGGCACAATAATAGTCAAACACACACAAACAAAACAAACTAAGACAAAAACAGGCAAACAAACTGACTGACCAAAAAACAAATATCAGATTTTGAACGAATAGCTAAATGATTTATCAGTATTTCGTTTTTATTGCTTTAAGTCTGAGTCTATTTATACTATAGAGCTCCAAAGAACAAAATAGTTGTTTAATTTGATGAGTCCAAAATAGATTTATTAAGCACCAACTTGTCCACCCAGAAGCAATAACCATGGAATACTGTAAGTGGGTCAATACCAGCCTAAAATTCCAAAATGTAAAAATAATTCCACTTGAGGCCTAAAAATTTCCTCAGGAAAAGTCAAGTGTTTGTGCTAATAATATGACCGACTGACTTTGACTCATTTGAATTCCTTTATATTGTACTTACTTGCTAGGTGCCATTCTTAACAGATAAGCTAAAGCATCTTGTTTATGTTTTTTTTAAACCTATAGCACATTAAATGATTTGTGTCTAATATTTCAATGTTCAATTTTTCTTAAGAGCTACCAGGACATCAAGCCTTTCAGATGCAAATAATACAAACTCAGAGCCCTCTAGTGGTGACTATTGGCTCTGCAATCCAACTTTCACAACCTCACATGACCCTGTTTCTTCAAGAGACTATGCCAAAAACACTGAATCTTAGCAAACAAACCCAACACATTGTAGGATATCCTTTCATGTCAGTGTTTTTCTCCTTTTTCACTGCTGGACAAATTGGAAGTAGTTCCTAAAATATGTCCTGTGAACTTTGACTAGGGAAACATCCTGTAAACAAAATAGTTCAGCTACTAATACTTTCCCTATTCATCGGTAAATCAAAAGCCCATGTGCCAAAATGAAATGAACAAAAATACCTCTGATACACGAGTATAGTAATGGTTTACCTTGAACCTTCATTTCATGGCATTGTGCCATGATATTGCGTGCAGCTTCTGAGAGAGATTCATATCGGTGTTGATGGTAAACATAGATCTTAAAGTACCATGATGTGCATACGTGCTTTAGTCTTTGTGCTTAACCGTCTTAAAGGTTTGAATGATATGACAAAATATTGTATGAAACTGATATCAAAGACTCAAATAAGGCAATCATAAACAAAGAAGATTTATTTTGTGATGTAATTTGAAATAGTGAGATTTTAGGTGCCATAGGGCTGTTAGTGTCAAAGTTGAAAATGGGGGATACTGGCAAAAGTTCACATGTATAAAGCGTCATAGTAAATGTACCATTAATTTTTGCTACAGATGACCAAATACGATTACATAAGGTTTAAAAACTGTCCCAGTCTGATCATGGCCAGTGAAAAGATTATGAAGTAGTTCCTGCTATTACTCAATGTTCAGTCTATCTAGTTCAAACCTCACAACCTTGGGTTTAAAGAGCATGTTGTACTTTGGAGTTGTACAAAGTTGTGTCTGTTGACACTGCACAGACAGAGAAAAAAAATCTAAACAGCACTCTGCCATCCAGAAAGGCCTTCATTGAACAAGGCTGCAGAGCCTTACACAGCAAAACAAGTGCACTTAAGGACACTTAAGCCAGGGTATGAAAGTTATCCTCCAATCATTTGTCTTCATTAAACCCTAAAGAACACACTGTACTATTTCATCTCTTAAAACAAGCTTAATTGAATGTGTTTTGCTTGTGAAATTGATAATGATCTCATTTGAATGCAGAGTTGCAAAATTAATGCACCAAATCTGTCTTGGAATTGTGGCAGTATGCATGCAAAACGAATTAGAAATTTGTAAGCATACGATTAGCCTAAGGGAACATTTAGATCCTGCTTTTTTTAACATAAAGAGGAATATGCAAAATTATAAACACAAATCCCCCCATAATGAGGAACATTATGTGCAAAGTTCTCATTATTAAGAGATTTGATCATCTCTCTGCTTGAGACATTAGTATGCTGGTTGTTTGAGTAACTTTAGAACGGATACTCATATTTAATAAAGCTAAAATATTTCTGTAGCTGTAAATAGTACCTTCAAAGATGCTAATGTACGTGTGTGAACAGTGCCTTGGGCAAACTGTTAGTTTATATACAATAGTCATTCACATTGCAAATTTAGTTCAAAGCAAATGTTTTGCTTTACAGTAAACTAAAAAAAAGAGTTTGTTGTAATTAGCTCCTAACACAACTGCAGTCATGTTTTTGGACAAGGAAAAAAAACGTCATTATGTTTTTTTTATATTGCTGAATGTACTTTCTAACCATAGCAGATCTGCATTATTGTGGTTTGACAAGGGAAAAAACAGTGCAATGTTAAGTTTCTGCTTTTAGAAACAAACCTGATGTTTTCCCAACAGTTTCCGCCTTCGGATCAAATACAAACAAATTAAGAGTGACTGCATGTTGACCTCAAGAGAAATTATTGTGTGAAAAGTGAGGAACTCATCAATAAGAAAAGTTGCTATTGGCTGCTTAAAAGTCATAAAAAGCCTATTTTGCATTAAGACACATGTGATGTGAATGACATTTTTGTTTTCAATGCCACAAATCAAGATTATTAAATACATTTTTAAAAGCCAGAGTATTTAAAGACAATTTGAAAAGTTTGCATCATTTGTTTTGTCAGGAATAAAATCATGAATTGAAAAAAAAAACCCTGCTAAATCAAGCATTTTTTTATTTAAAGGCGTACATTTGAAAGACGAATGATTTGTATGCAATACAGTTATTCACACAGTTTAGTACAATGGGTAGTTGGGAAATGTAAACTGTAGACTGCATAACTTGTTTTTGTTCTGGGTGTGCAGATGGAAGACATCTCATAAACTATTAGCTTTCAGACACACCAGTGTTTTGCGTCTGCATTTACCAGTCAGCTGTGTGCATTAAGTTTAGCTTTTATGACAATGTTTCACAAGACTTACCACAACTACCTAAAAAGGTAGTATGGATAGAGAGAAAAAAATAAGTTGTGGATTTCATGTAACAGCGTGGGAACATCTTTAAAAATGTAAATAAACCAACTTAAAAGCTTAATATTGATTTGTTTCTGTGTGAGCTCTCAATGATCTAGATTGAAACAGATAAAGAGTGGAAAATGCACCGGGGAATCTTCCATCAGATCTCAAAGCACTCATGTGACTGGAGCTCCAAACACTGAGAAGGCAGATGATGTTCTAATCACACAGTGTGACCACAACACACTTTAACAGTTATGGAACATCACCACAACACAAGACCAGACTTGACCAGACACAAAGACTCCCATACTAAAAGAAAATTACATAATTTTCTGTGGTAAGACTCGACATTTGAGCAGAGTACAAGACTTAAACAGAGACAGGGGTCAACCCTCCTAAAGTTGAGACTCATCACAAATGACATGTTACATGTGTTACCCACAGATCATTTCTTGCTACTATAACCTAAAGATAAAGTGTCACAATTACACACATTGACAATATAAAGGAGAATTAAAACATTTCAAAGCTGTTAGATTTCAGAAATAAAAATGCTTTGGCTTCATAACAATCTCGTTGCTCAGTCATCTACGTATTTGATTATCTAAACTATGTTCCTTGTAAAAACTGTTTACCAGAATCTGTTGAAAGCTTGGTCTAAATGCATGTGTGCACAAGATCAGGACAAAAATTGCTACCTTCATCTCATTTTGAAACAAAAACAATTTTGTGGATGCCTGCGTGCATGCGTGTGTGTGTGTGTGTTTTTATTTAACTCAAAACTGCTACGAGAAGATAACTTCAAATGTGTTTTATATGTCTTTAAATTTGTATTTAATGATTATCAAACATATCATAAGTTTAGTTAACATTAATTGCATAAGTGAAGATAATTGGTGCCACGTATGTTTTTACTACATCATATGCAATGGAGGGGCATAGGGTTTGATGCTGTCAAAATCACATTGGTTGTCTCAATAGTCAATACATTTTAATTTTGGTGAACTGGACACAATTTGTGAATGTGACCCTACGATTTTTTTTTTATCTGAAGATTTTGGTGACATTAACCAGGTTTTATTACAGATGAAACATTAATGAACAACATTCTTTACAAGTATGACGATCAAACCAGCCAATTCTTGCGTTTGACAACTTCCTTGAGTCACGTAATGCAAGGGGACAGAATGTTCAGTGCTGGTAGTTTCGGTTTGAAAAGCTGCACGTTATGTGGCAAAGCACAGATGTGGGTGAGTATAATGCTCCCTCCTACAAAGGCTATCAACATATGTCACTCCATCTAAATGAGCTTGAACCGAATATCGCATCTACTTTTGCCATTTGTTTGTGTGTTACATAATTAGACTGGCAGCCACCCTTAACTAGTTTAAACTAGTCTGATAAACAAAACAGGATTATACTTGCATAAAGATTGCCATCCAAATTAACATTTTGTTTAAATCTCTCAACATCTCTGGGTTCCTGAAAATGAATGAACACTGAATTTGGCTGTTTTTGTCATTTTATTCTGAACTGCAAAAATGAACAAAACAATGCATGCAGGACTTGAAGTAAACAGCATGACAGTGATATTGTTTTAAGGACAGTATTTTTTTGCCACAACCTTTTTTTACCACAATGTTCTTCAGACAAGCTGATATGCACGTAGCCAGTTCGCATGTCTCCAGTTCATTCGTAAGCATCTCAAATCAAAGACACTACAACCATCATCTGGAACGACAGAACATTCACCACAACAGCATGTGACTTAAAATTGGACCTCTGAAATGTTTTCATCTTTTCGTTCATTTCGGACTGTTTGAACAGGCCGCTGTTTTCCACACTCTCTCCTTGTATTAACCATGGAGAAATTTTAAGAATGTGATTAAACTCTTGTCTCAGTCACTGAATGAACTCTGTTTTATTGTCTGACCTCATGTGAGGGAACACAGTGTTCCAGAAGATAAAGTAGGTCACGTCTGATCAAACACAGACCTCTGGCTCTCCCTGCTGGAAATAAGAGGTACTTAACATTGTCTGGATAAAAGAATATTAATTTAAACAAACACACAGCGATTTTATGTTTACATGTTTCAATGTATATTATTGAATCTAAATATATATAAAAAATAATATCATATGCATACATACACAATAATAATGATAATTTAAAGTACAAAAAAAATCAAGTCAATAAAAACGGCTAACTTTAAAGGGCACATTGTTTATTATGTATTTGTATATTTTTACATTATGCATTTTTGTTGCCAAGCTTTCACTGAAATATTTTATACATGTTTGTAAAACATTTAGCTTGTCTCTTTTAAGCCATTAAGAACAGATGCAGTGTTAACTTTCAAAATATGCATTTTCCTTGTCTTGATTATGGGGGTATTGTGGGTCAGTGACATGGACTGAGAATGTGTGCATTGAATAAAATTGGCAATATCAGTTGGCAAATGTAAGCTTTATATACGATTGGGAACAGTACCCTGTGAAAAACTGTCAGGAAAAAGTGACAAACACTGAAAAAGCTATAACAAAAAATGCGTTGAAAACCCATAGAAATGAATGGTAATTGCAGTCAGATTATGAACCGTTTGGTTTTGAGAGGGTGTTTAAAGGGCTTAAAACGTTCCCTGTAAGCAAATAACTCAAGTGAAAAGTGTGACAAAAAGCATAAAACACAATCAATACGTTCACTGCTCTGACAACTAGAACGGTAACAGTTTGAATAGCTGTCACCAAAGCAGACAATACTCAGACCTTTCCAAAGCTTGACGAATAACAGCTTTCATCAGACACAGAATAAGTTGGATACAATTGAATTGAACAACTCCTTGTCAGAACACAAGGCAAAAAAATTGTAATAAACAAACAAGTAATTAGATGTTAAACAAAAACAAGTCCAAATTTGATTTTTGGTTTTTAGAACAGGGTAGTAAAAAAAGGTCATAACCATGGTATGGCATGGCAGATTAATATGTAGGACACATGTAGGGTAGTCAAAAGAAAGTTTTGCTTTCGGCCAGCATCATATCTTAGATTTTAAAAGTTTCAACTTTGTGGGGTTTCCATAGTTAATATGGTTTCATTCAGCAGTCCAATAGCATGCTTCAGGTTAATACTCTAGGGAGTGGTGTTTAAATGTGTTCTTGTTACGGACTGTTTCCCCGCCCAGGGTCAACATAATTTTTTTATTTTATTTTTTATGAGGAAACATAACCTTTTGATTTTAATAACGACCAAGCATGTAAAGGAACTGGATTAATGCATGTATACTTTGAACAAAAAAAAAACACCATGAAAAAATTTACTTTGACTTCACGAGTGTGCACTTGAATAAATTAAGCCTTGCATGGCGAGCAGATTTGTTGTGTAAAAATGCATAGTAGGCTAGCTGTCCGAAGGAGGGCTTTGGGTTCTGAATGTGCCCAAAGCTCGAAGACCCCCTCCTCGAGAAGCATGGCAATCTGAGGAGGATAATCAGGCGGAGCGTTCAGAGGTAACAGATGGATTGTCTACATGTCCTGCTCCCAAAACTTTGTTGTCAACATCCATTAGCATTGAACAAAATCTCAAAGAAAACACATACAACTAGATGTGGAATGTAGAGAAGTATACTTATTCAGACTAATGTAATATTAATAAGGATTGCTTTGTACGCCTACTCTAGTTGTAGTTTTACTTGTGTAGATTTTATCTAATCTAATTAAAAATGTTCCATGCTCCCTAAATAGTGAACGGAGATATTTGTAGAATGCTAAGTATCAGAATGCAATGACTCTTAAAAAGGCCAATGGGAGGCTAGTCGCATTGAAATTTGCATACGCACACACACTATAAAAGGGGAACTGGCTGTAATTTGTGCTTCATTATTTGCTTTAGAGCTAATTCAATCCCGAACTAGAGCGAAATTGTTATGTGAAGTCAACATTAGTCAGCTAGCCCAGTTGGTGTACTTTTCATCACTGAGGAAAATAATGCACTTAGTAGCAAACTAAAACAGAAAGAGAAAGAGAAAGCATTCATACGTATGAATGTGTTTTTCTGCAGATGTTCTCATTTGACACTTATTGCTACAAGGCAGCTTGTATAATTTCTCAAATGATAGATCTAAGACTACATGTGCAGAAAGAGCCCTTTTAGTGCATTTTTCTCTCAGACAGTGCTATTTTTGCAGCTCAGTGTTCTACACTGCTGGAAATAAATGAGATCTGGTTTCATCTATTAGCAGCTCTGCCGCTGTAACATGTCCAACATGTTAGCGGAGCAATTGATCAGCAATTCAAGCGCACACTGACATTAATCCAAAAGCAAAATGCCAACCCAGTGGTGCTAATTCAACAAAATGGCTGAGGCTATTTACATCCCCAAACACCGATGGAAATGATCCATGCTGGATACATGAATTTCCACAATGTGATTAATGTGACCACCAGAAGACAGAGAGGGAAAATGAAGAGCCAAGATCAATAAGGCCTATATTGATAAGCTTTTCAGAATAAATGTGACATTTATCTGCTTAACAGATCTTTCGATACATCACAGAGAGAAAAATACTTTTCCACGCTAACACTATTACTCTTTGAAAAGGTCAAGGGACAGAGAAAAACTCTTGAAATCTCTGTCAAATTGCTGAGAGTGGAGCTCTCTATTGTGCACTTCAATTTAGCACTTTCAAAAGCGACCTGAAAAAGGTTTGTGCAACAGAAAGCAAAGTTTTCCTTTTGAGAACAACACAGCGCCATCAAATCTGTAGCCGTTTGGTGTTTTTGTGGAGAGAGTGCCTGTGATTTGGCCTTGTACTAACATAGTGCTGGCTTTTAGCTTGGCGGAAGGGAGAGATTTCTCCTTCACTTGCAATCATTTCATCGCTCATGAGGCAGATAATGCCCTTTTACCCCCAGTTCCAATCCTCCAGCCCAATCAAGCATTTTCCCTCTACCCCCAAGTGAGCTCGCTGAGCACTAGCATGCTGCGTTCCCAACATCTTTCTGCGGAGGACGCATTCTGCAGAGGGAGGATCAATAAGAGGATTCCACGAGCAAAGCTGAGGTGACAGGCAAGACTGTGAGAAAGGAGAGCGTGACCTTTGAGAATACAATTTGAAACATCTCCCAAGTACACCGAGTTAACTCTGACACCCCACTGTGCCTGCACTTGTGGATCATTTATTTCACCGGCAATTGGTGAAAGAAGCTGATCCCGGCAAACAAAGTCAGAAGCATCAGTTTCAACCTGTTCTCGTGCCAAAGCTTGAGTTTGTTTTTCTTTTTTCTTTTGTCTTAACCCATCAGTGTTTGACCAAGGGTTATTGGTAAAACACTTGTTCGTCTCCTTGGCTTCCTGTCTTGCCTGAAATCACTTTTGTAGAGTGCTTTCTGGCTCCTTGCATTATCTCTCTTTCAATTACAGCCCAAGCTCATCTACATAGTGCACATTGTAGAATTCACTCTCTTTGCTCGAGCTATTACACCACAAACCTGACAGGAAATCTATAGCCGTCCAGCGAAACGATTTAGCTTTCCACTTTCCTAATGCAGCAGGAACTTGTGTGTCATTTCTTTTGTGAGAACGCTGATAAATATTTTAAAGGCTAAGGCCCTGTCTGGAGGGAAGGTTGCTGTCAAAGAACTCAAAATTATAACCATATGTTTGAAACGATCGATTTTTTTGCAGACCAAACAACATGCTTGACATTTTCCTGCTGCCCTGACCCCCGCTGGCGACATTTGTTGCTAATGCATTTCATACAACACCTGTTATCTATCATAAAATCTCCATGTCTCAGATATCTTCTGTGTCATTTCATGAATCTATAGCACAAAGGCTGCAAGTCTACTTCTGAGTCAACAGGGGGCAGTATGGCCTGCCAAATCAACAGCCAGCACATCTGTGTCCTTCAGTTGGTGCAGTCTTGTTTGAAGAGAAAAATACTGCATTGCATTTTGGACTATTGTGTGGCAACAGCATGATGAAATGTTTGTGGAGTCTTTGGCAGTCTGTATTGTGTGCCTTTATTTTGTTTGGATGGCCTCGTCTTCATGTATAATTAACAACGATACAATTACTATTCTTTATGTCTGGAGACTAACATAAAACAAACTGGGACATTGAAAGTTTTCAGTGCTTTTGTGCAGACAGTTTGCATGCATTCAACACTGTAATGAACAGATTTTGTTGTTCACTTCAAGGGCAATCAAATTTACATTCATGCTTATTTTTGCTTCTTTAAATTGCCTGCTTGAGACAGCACATAATTAGCACTTGGAAGAGTTCTGGTTGAATGCTTCTCAGTTTCCACCAGCTCATGTGCTGAATTATCAGTAGAAGCAAAGCAAAGAGGATTTCACTGATTAGCACATGCCACTGCTTAGCAAAGTAACACTTTTCCTGTGGGTTTCCACCCAAAAAGAGTAAAGACTGTGATGGCATACTATGACATTGAGTAATTTTTTATTACTTATTGTTTTGGGTATTTATCAAAAAAAAATTGTCTCTGGTTTGAATAGACGTGAATAGCAACATGTGACATGAATAGACGTGAATTTATTAACACTACAACCTCTCACTTTTCAATAGGTCTTTATATTGGGTTGGGGTTTTTTATTTTACTTATTGTTACAACCCTGTCAGCACTTAAAGGTTATTTATAATAACTATGCCTAATACACCAGAACAAATACCTTGCTATGTACACTTGCTTTATTATTTCTGCAAATAATTTTAGAAGATTTCTATTGTATCTAGAACTGCAAAAAGAAATGGTAAAAAAACAAACACCAATTTAAATAAATATTTTAGACCTTGAATAAGCTTAAAAGTAATGATACAGAATTAACAGAAGCATGTGCTACTCATTTGTGTTCTCCAACCAATATTTTGTTAAATCCAATCATGGCTCCTTTTTCCAAAATGTAGTTCAATAATTAAATATTAAAGGAAATACACATTGAAAAATCATTAACAAAAGATGCTGGGTTGTTCTTTCGCAAGTTGGGAAGCACAGTACTCATCACAAGACAGTTAATAATAATAATAATAACAATAATAATGCCTTCAATTTATAAAGTGCTTTTTTAGACACTCAAAGAAGCTGTACACTGAGCATTATTCATTTACACCACATTGTCACTCTGGTGGTGATAAGCTACCCTGGGGCAGTCTGACAGGACATGGCTGTCATTCTGTGCCTACAGCCTCCTGACCACCACCAAACACACCCCACCAGTGGGTGAAGTAGCTTGCCCAGGGCCACAACATCAGAATTTCCCTTACGAGGATCGAACCACCAACCTTCTGGTTACAGAATCCACCATCTTTCCGCCCAGTAATTCAAAGCTGTTCAGAACACAACTCCTTCAGTGGTTTGTCAAATACCAGTTCAGTGCCGGAATATGTTTTTTTTTTTATTTCATTCACTTCAATGGATGCGATCGCAATGGAATTCTACACTGGTATCCTTATCTTGAGAAAAAGTCTGGATCTAACTTCTGAATTAAACTGTGACAAATTAGAACACAATGGAACAAAGCCTTATCGCGATGTCGCACCTTCAAGGCAGAGGAACTTTTATAATTCATTTAAATAAATAAATTAATTAATTAATAAATACAAATGAAATGAGATATAAATCAAAGAAAAAAATAATAATAAAATGATAATACAACAAATATAACTAAATTCACATCCACCCGTAATCACTTCTTAAAAATTAACAATGGTATCAACAAAAGTCTCCTGACAGACAGCTCCTAGAATTTAAGCATTATGAGGATCACTTTACCCTGAAAATGAACTAGATCACTAACCAGTCAGGTCTAGTTATGAGGTTTGAGAAGAACACAACAGTAGAAATTGTAAGGTGGTTCTAGAAATATTTACTTTTTTTTTCTTTTGACAATCACCAAAATGCACAAAATAATTAATAAAGCAATTTTAGGAAAAGGCTGATAAAAACAATTGAAAACAGGACTGTGGTAAAACTACCCCAATTGTCGGTTCAAGCGTTAATAATTTAAAAATTATGTTGGAAAATTCATGCTTGGAAGGTATTTGGAGGGTGAGGGACAAGAGTCAGGACATGTGCTGGGTCTGGCATTTATTTAGGAACAGCTGACAGAAAATCAAATTGTGTCCAGTATGGCTTATTCGATTCTATTTGATAAATAACTGTGATTATTGTTTTAAATTAAGGACAGTGCTTTCTGGCATAGGATGCTGCTCTTTAGCAGGACGAGCAATTCAGGAGAGCTGCTGAATTGCAAAATGGAGTTGCACAAAAGAGAAGAAGAGGAGGAAAATTACACAAAATAAAGAATGCACACTGCAAGAATGTATGAAGTATCTTCAAACAACAGAGGAGGGGTCAGCGGAAAGTAAAAGGCAAAAATAAATAGAAAGGTTTGCATACAAGAACAGGTGGAGAACTGTGGTTAAAAAAGCAATAGAATAATGATGTTAGAAGATTTGATCACATGTGCACATTGCGACTTAAAACAAACAAATAAATCACATACATCCACATCAGAAGCAGCAAAGGATCGACTCTGAGCTATGACATGATTAAATTGAACTGTTATAGAGAGTCACATAATTTCTATGGAGGGAGTGTCGAATAATAAACAAACCGTTGATGGAGTGAAGTAATGATGTAATCCTTTGAGGACAGGCGATTCTTGTCACTCCACTACATTTACATTAACTATGATCAGACAGCAGCCAAAAGTGATACAATTCTGTTGTTTTTGCCAATATGTAACCTACTGGATATTTTCATGACATGCTGAAACTCGACCAGGTCACTTTCATTTGTAGTCCTAAATCTGATATTTTCTTCTTAAACAACTTAAACACGGTTTCTCATAGATGTGAGTGGACATAGAAGACAGACTTATACTGAAATTTTTACAGGCGGGAACACATTAGAAGCTTAATAAAGGCATGTTTGTTATCCAATCACTTCTAACTCCGCTTCAACGGTGTTGAATGTTATTGGTCCAATTAATATTAATGGTCCAATGTTATGTACAGTGATTTGCCAGGGTTTTTCCTGTCTCAATATCTTTCTCGATACTATTTAGTTCTATAAAGTTCCAGATAATCACATATTTATAGCCACAAGCATGCTCGAGAGCAAGCACTTCAATGTTTAACTAATTATTAGTACATTCTGGTGATGTAGTTTCCTCATCTGCACATGCATGTCACGTTAGAACCACAGTTCGTACACAAAGAAGACACATATCGAATATTATTCACAATGTGAACCTCAGATCAGATTTCACAAATGAACCCGAATCAACTATTAACAACTGCAGTGTTAACATATACTCAGGAGGCACATTTGAATACCTGGTTATTTTCAAAAGTTATTTTCGTTTCAGTTACTATTGTTAAATAGTATTGTTAAAAACTATTGAAAACTATTATCTAAAGGTAGAGATGTGCCAAATTTAGCTTCTTGCCACTTTAACATTTTACATTCACTACATTACTGTGCATGAGTCATACTGCATCTCACATCAACTTTCATAGACATTCAGATGATCGTAATGCAGTGCTTGAGTTTTTTGGGCACCTATCTTGAAACGTGACCTGACTTGAATAGACTGAACCAAACCTTGAGCTCTAACCAGTCGATCTCTCATGTAAAATCATGGAGGCCTTGAGCTTCCATCTCATAAAAGCCATATCACAGAGTCGACAGGCACACAAAAAGACACTTCCAGCAGAGATCTTACATTCTCGTGCACGCAGCTCGAATCACAAAGGAACTCTATTTGATCCTCCGCCAGGCAAGATGCAATTAGCAGTAGATTTCTGCATGCAAATTGAATTACTTGTTTCCATGGGACCTTAAGACCTCAAAGACATATTCCCTCTTGTCCCCAAAGCAACGTCTATTTGACAGCATTAACATTTGATAAGAAGGGTCGTTTACAACTCCCAGCAGCCAGCCCAACTCAGACAATGACCTTTGCAGCCAAGGTAAATTTCAGACCTTTAAGATTTGTGCTGCTCCTTTTCTGGACAACCGAAAAGTTCCTTTCTTCTAACACAAAACACAACCTTTTATTTTTTTATGGAGAGTTTCAGGTGAAAATCACAGAACAGAAATTGATGAAAATCCATGCACATTATTATTAATCACATCCAATCTTTAATGCTCTTTGAAATCTAGCTATCTTGGAATTTTTAGATAATGTTTAATACATTAACTTAATTTCTGCCTCTGAATCACAAGCATGATGTTTTATTACCAATACTACCACATCAGGCTTTACATATTACACATAATAATATTAATTATTATGATATCCTAATACTTTAAAGTACACTTCCGAGCAGGCTCTCAAACACATAGGAGTTATAGGCTAAAGATTAAACTCAGGAGCAAGAATTAGTTTTTTGCCTATATTGAAAGAGTGACCCATACCCAGACTTTGTGCTCTGCATTTAACAGATCTCAGTGTATACTCACAGTAGTGAACAAACACACCGTGAACACACACTCAGAGCAGTAGGCATTTATGGCTGCAGCGGCCAGGGGGCAGTGGGGAAACTGATGCTTTGCTCAAGGGCACCCCAGCTGTGGTTGTTGAAGATTGGAGAGAAAGTGTTTCATCACTCACACCACCTTCATCTCGTTGAATATGGGGTTCAAACCTGAGACCTTCCGGTCACAAGTCGATCTCCTTATCCACCAGACCATAACTGTTCCTACTCTACTATTGTTGAGCATTGCAACTTTATAATAATAATGTAATTATAAATCTATTGTAACTTTACATGTGTAGATGCAGCAGGCATGTTTCTGTTTCATAAAAATTGAGTACTAGGCATGCCATGCCTAATTCTGAGAAATCTGACAATCTCAATATTGTTGTACGGCAGTTAAGTGAAGTTTGTGTGGCTACAAAGCTACTTCATATCAACACTGAATTCCCAAAAAAAACAATGCATTAAAATTGAATTTCTGTAAACTCATGTCCTTCCTGCAGCCGAATTAAAGGCACGCGTTTGAAAAAAACTTATTTAGAGTGGAAGTTATTTTAATGGAAAAAAAAAATCTAATAAAAAACATACATGAGCTTTAAGTAACTGACATTACACAGATTCTTTCTGTTCCAGAATCAATTTCTAAAACACATAATTTGTAGGGAATTTTCAGTTCTTGATGTTTTGTTGCTAGGGTATCACTCTTTTCCATGTAAAACATCACCGGGCATCTACAAAGCAAGATTTCAGAGGATACTGCAGTGATTGATTTCATAATAATGTAGTTGTACATCATCCTCTTGTGTGATGCATTTAATCTAATTTGAGTGCATTGTGAAACACTTTGCCCAAAGAGCGTAAGTGACAAGGAATAACAATCAGCTTCTTCCCAAGATTGGGAGACCTTTAGGGAATTTGTTCTGAACAAGGCAAAAATATGAGATTAAGTGTGTAATATAATGTGAGCATAGACACATTCGTCATTGTACCACATTGACTCCTTTTGCTTGAAAAGACTTTGACTGGTTATATATTGCCAGAGCTCCCAAGGACAGTGATGAACTGAAAAAATAGAATAACCCAATTTGTAGAGTGGTTTGTTTGCTACCACAGGATACAAGATAGATAAATCATATAAATAATGAATAAATAAACACTGCAGCTACACTTTATTTTGGTTTGATAAGGAAATAACTGTTATCGAGCCACTCAAAAAACTAAGAACTGTATTCTGATTTCCCAAAGAAAAGTATAGTAGTTAAAGTAGAGTTCAAACAAGGCTTTCTCAAGCTCAATCAAAAGAGATCAATTGCTTCAAGATGTTGCTTCAAAAGAAAAGTTTGATTCTTCAACTTGCTCTTTTCACTTGGATCACCTCTGAGCAGAATCAATGTGGAAGTAGCAGGAACTCTGCAAGATGAGCTCTGAATGTCTGCATTTCACACACACATATTAGAGCATCAAAAAGCAGAACATCCTGCTTATGGCATCTTGTCTGCTCCCCTCTAACTAGGAGAGCTCAGAGCTGAGAGGCTGACTGCATTTTCACACCCTCATCAATTTGAAATCTTCGGCATGGACTTCAGTGGACTCATAAAAGCACACTCACAGCTTGAATTTCACATCCAGTTCTGCAGCTTTTATTTGTGCTTGGGTTCTACAAATGGATGCCTTTATGTTTTAGAAGCTTTCTTCCAATCTTCCCTTTCCATTCTGCTGCCTTAGTTGTCATATGGCCATTCCTACCTTTCAAACCTTTATAAACAGCTAATGTGTAAGGGTTAAAGTGAACAAATTGTTGAAAAGGCGAAATTCTCCAGTGCTCCAGAGTTAGCACTTTCAATCATTGACCGTTTTGAAGAAATGCACAAATATTTTTTATACCTTTTTAAAAAATCTTAATAACAATCAAAGTGAAGAGATGCTACCCATCCCAAAAATTCCCACTCTAACTTTAGAGTGACACAATCATAAATGTATGAGTGTCATTTGCAATTAAATTTAATTAAAGGAAGTTTTGAGTGTACAGTATTATTTACATTTAAAACGTGCCATAATATATAAAAGGATCGTGTGCATAGTTTGATAGGTGTTACTGCAAGTAATATGTTTAGCGATTGGATTAAGGTCATATCAGCCCCTTTTAAAGAGGCTGAATTCTCTCTGTGCCCTTAGTGAACAAATAACATAAGATTTGTATAGGTGTCGGGGTTATTTTTATATGATCATAGTGACAATGGAAGCTTTTTATTATATTTAAAGCAACCAAGCTGCTTACAACACCAACCAAAAATACATTAAAACATACTAATGTAAGTTGCAACGTAAACTGTAGTTAAATTCAACTATACATGGTTAACTTTAGGGCGTCACGGTGGCACAGGGGGTAGCATGATCGCCTCACAGGAAGAAGGTTCAAGTCAATTGCCATTTCTGTGTGGCGTTTGCATGTTCTCCCTGTGTTTGCATGGGGTTCCTTCAGGTGCTTCGGTTTCCCCCACAAGTCCAAAGGCATGCGCTATAGGGGATTTGGATTGTCCATAGTGAATGAGTGTGTATGGATGTTTCCCAGTGATGGGTTGCAGCTGGAATGGCATCCACTGCGTAAAACATATGCTGCATAAGTTGCCGTTTCAGTCCGCTGTGGCGACCGCAGATTAATAAAGGGAGTGAGCCAAAAAGAAAACGAATGAGTAACTTTTAACATTACACGAATACTGTCTAAATATCAAAGGATATAGTACCATAAAAACAACTTGGACAGCTGTACTTTCTTCTCAGTGCATCTGTTCTCTGTTAGGGAGTAAAACAAGCAGTCATCCTGTTGTCAGCTTAATCATGCACTATATGAGAATATATAATGCTGATCTTGAAAAGGTACTAATAAGTGACAAGGTGGCTAACAAGATAAAAATGCCTTTAAGGACAAAATGTAAAAAGTAAAATCAAAACTTTATCAGAAAAAATGTGTTACTGAAATGAAGTAACCGAAAAATCCAAGCAATTATAGAACGTAGATACTCTCTATCTTTCCACACCATTCACACCTGTATGCATTACTTTTGTAAGGGTTCTGTTGACAGTTAAGCCATCAATGTTGTCAGTCAGACTTTCAAAAGTGTAGAGAGAAACTGAAGTGTCTAGAGGAACAGATAGAAGAACATAAAAATAAAAACTACTGGATGAATCTTTGCAGTGCTTACCTCTGCAACACAAACGTTTTGCCTTTAAACACTTACAAATGCAACAGTAACATATTTTATATACATGAATAAAAAACACACAAAAACAAATCATTTATGACCATTAACTTTTGATATGTTATTATTGAATGTATATTCAATGTATACCAACAAACATTCATGTCTTTATTTATCTCTGTTCAGAGTACATTTATCATTAACATGGCATAATGATAAAACTTTTTTTTTTTTTACTTTATTTGATGCCAGACTAACTCATTAGAGCAAACTCCTGGAGGACCAACTAAGGTTTGCTGCCAGGTAAATGACTGCCCCTACACCACACAGTATTTGCTTTTGCCTTGCTCTTGCCTGTGGTGGTGTTATTGGAATCAGTACAACAAGGACAGAGCACAAACCAAAGGATTTGTCCAACAAGCTTCAAGCAAAGTCAGCCATTATTGTGCAAGAGTTTTACACAACACCTACCCAAGAAACCAGAGACTTTGGCATGAAAACCTCACAAAGGACAAGCTACAATTGTAAAAATAGGAGTCATTTTTTTCTTTGAATTTTGTTCTTTTATCAATAACCTTGGACACAATGTAAAGAAGAAGTTCGGGATCACACAGACTAATGCGAAGTGTTAAGATGTATGAGACTTGATGGGAATGATGAATTGTATTTGAAAATTATACGGGTAGACTGTGATAATACCTAATTTGTTTTCTCATTATACCATGCATTAGTCAAATATGATGGGTATGGCATTCAGGGAGCAACACACTGAAGATCCAGCTGTGAGCCTGGCACTCAGACCAGACTGTATCAGCACATTGACATAGTATAATCAGCAAGTTGTCAGGCAGTAAGAAAAGAGTACAGCAGTCTTCAGTTGAGACCTGAGCCTCAAACAGTCTATGCTAATAAGCTTTCTGTGTCCTGTTTGCTGGAAGGCAAATTATGTAAAGCAAAATGGCAAGAATGGAGAAAGAAAAAACTTTTAATGTCACTGCTGGGTTGAAGGTATTTCTTCAACATTTCCTCTGAGGAATGTCTTCAAATTTACAGAGCCCGCACTCTCGCTTTCTGGTGAGATTAGGTGGCTGTCGGAACCGTCACCATCTAATGACACCACTTTAATGAGAGGTCATTTCGTGCCGCCTGGTCACCGCTGCGAGGGAAATGAATGAGCATTGAAGGGAGAGGGAGCGAGCTAGTCTGGGAGGCTGGGACTGGATATCTGAGATATCCCCTTCCATAGGGGGAACAGATCTACAGATACAGCTCCCTGGGCAACAGCGTTAGAGCTACGTCTCAGCTCTACAAGCCGTGTGCAGCAGCCCTCTCTGACTTGAAGCCTCTCCGACCACAGCGAGGCCAATTAGGGGTGCGCTGTTGAAAGAGCAGCAATTATTCTTTCGCACGACACGCATGGTTCCTGCATTCCACCCATTATTATCTCCTGGCTCCCCCTCTGCGAAAAGCTGGCAAACTCTTCACGCATCCTTACTCCTATGAGCTTCACTGCGTCTGGCTGTCCAAAGCTGGAGACCAGAAATGACAGCGCTGAGGTGTCTAGGCTAAAATAGGGCATGAAATAAAAGTAAGCAAGGGAGTGATTAGGAGAAGACCAAGGAGAAAAAAAAACAGTGTTGGCTTCAATTGCTGCCATCTACTTCCACAACATGTCTCATTCAGATTTACAATAATTTACCCCGCACCAAGGCACAATCCAGGCAAAAGAACTAAAGATATAAACAATTTGAAACCGTTATCACGCTAGGTTTTCCATCAACACTGAGCGATGCAAATGACTTCAAAACGTAAAAGCTGTCCTTGGCATGAACCGTGGACAAGATTGCATTGAAAGTGCTTGTGATATTCCTCATCTAAGATGACATTTCACAGCAGAGTTTTAAAACACAGATGGAGCTTCTCTATCCTTGCATTTGGAGTTTCATCTGCCGTTGGCTGTGACTCCCCACAGTCACCCTATCTTCTATAGAGTCATATAAGTAGACAGCCGAGGGGATGAAATCAGAGGCCTCCTATGAGGAATTTGCTTGGGGAAATGTAAAACAGCTTGTTAATACGAGATGAATCCCTGTGAATCAATCACACACATTATGTAGATAGAACTTGATGGTAAGTTGTGAATAGAGTGACGGGGAGCAATTAGTCTGAAGCTTAATACTCAGATCCTGGGAGATTTCACCTTGCCGTCCTTCGGAAAAACTTCAGTGACAGCTTTCATCTTCAGTTCACACTCAGCTTCAAAACAAAATGCATGTTTCTCGTTTAGATAGGTGTATTGATGAAAAATAAAGCTAGTCTCTGTGAGAGGATTTCCAATGGTTCTGCAGAACATGATCCTCCTCAATTTACAGTGATCGTTGAGCTTTCAAGTCTTAATTTCCCCCCACTTTGCAGACAGTGAAGGATCCTCTCTGTCGTGATATCACTGGAAAGGCGTGATGATAATAAAGGAAATTTTGATTTGATTTTCCCTCTTATGACTGTTAAAAAAAGCTCCTTCCTTTCATCTTGGTTTGACACATCTTGCTTGCCGTTAGTTTATTCACTCAGGAATCATTTTTGCTCTGAAAGAAAGGCCAGCTAAGCTCAACGTTCTTTGGAATCAAAGCCGTGTTTGTTCATCTGTATGACCTGTATGAGCATTTTCTCATTGAAAGCGCTCTCTCCGTCCACTGACTCAGACCCTGCAGCCCACACATTGACAACAACAAAACATTCCCAAGGCTGTCATTTGCAACGGACATACAACCACATGAGCTTGTTTTACAGCTCTTTTGAGTTAATCAATGAGTGACTTGGCAGCACGAGGACCTATTGAGGCACATTTCCCACTCATTCATTTTCTTTTTCTCCTTTTCTCTTTCTCAGAACTGTCCTCACAGTGTCTCCTGAGAGATTGTTCTCAAATAAATTGATTTGACAGTATTGCTGTGTGTAACTGTAGGAGAAAGCCACTGGGATCTGTCAACAGAAGCTCCCTCATCCAGCATGCCTTCAACACACTCACAACCCATCCTCTACTTAAATGATTGTTTATTACCAAAGCTAATCTAATTCAACAGGTAACTACACATCCTATAATGGTTACTGCAGATGCCAGGAGATGGAAGACAGGAAGGGCAAGATTGCTGTGGAAGACAGATAGCTTTTAACGCTTAGATAAGAGAGACATGCTGAAATAAGTCACAGTCATCTAGCAGACATAAAATTGAGTGGCACTGGCCAGGCCTGTCACACTGCGACTCAGGATAAATTGATGTGTGGCCTGTCCACTGGGGCTTCTAATTGTATTTTCTTTTACGTGGTAGGTTTTGTCAGGCTGCATCTGTCATGTATGACATCTGTAAAATGACAGCCTTTCTCAAGAGAGGAAAGGAGGCTGCAGGGCATGCGAGATCATGATACCTGTGAATTACCAGGGGTTTTTACCCATGAGGAAAAACACCTGATTTATTTTGTTACTGATAAAGTGTCATGCTCTCTTGAAGCATTTACATTCCTGTTGAAGGCTCTTAAGGGTGTGTTTGACTGGTGATTCCAAACTGTAATATGATTGTTCTGAACCGGTCATGCTGTTGATTTCTGACATTTCATGACGAGAAACATAATTAATATTGTGAGAGATTTAAGGTTTCTATCTATTACATGTAATGTGAATAGCAAATACCTTTTTAAGCATTTTTAAAGGTCATATCCAGGATCTAAATCTTTCATGTTACGCTAAAGACAGCATATTCTTTTCTATGGCACCCACATGTTTATTCAAATCACACCTGACACCTGACATACAACTCCTCCAGCATGGAGTTCATTTAACTAAGTCTAGTGAGAAGCATACTCATGTAATTAGCTAATTCATTAATGAGTATACAAAGCAGTTCTCAAGGCCAGATTCTAAACATCCGCTCCCCCTATTTATCATATTGAATGAAAGCTCTGCATTTGAGATAGCATTCAGAGACTGTCTTGACCTGCAAGGATGAACCTACAGTTAAATGTGTTCTTCCATGTATATATGGAATCGGCCTATCATTTATATCCCTGCCAAATGGATTTACAATAACATTTGAGTAGGTTTCAAAGTAAAATACCCCCCCCCTCCCCTTCCTCCTCCTATGTAGGACTGTTTGATTATCAAATTAGTGAGAAGCTGTTTTTTCTAATTAAGAGTAAACGAAGTGGTTCCTATTTGTGGAAGGGTTCTCAAACCAATGCAACAGTTCATCCTTGAACATTCACATGTATCTCAAACAGCGATCTGTTCTTTCAGGATCACCTTTTTTTTCAAATCCAGCATTGAATGTGTTAAAGACCATTTGGAGAGAATAAGAATAAAAAATGGGTGTGCTTTTCTGCACTCTTTAGAAATCAGAATTCAAGAATGATTTCTTTAATTCCTTATGTTCACATCCTGCCATTGAGAATATTTAGATTATCCTAAGGACGCTGCTTTAGACGCTGCTTATAAAAGTTTCCATAATTTTGTGTTTAAGCATAACTTTACGCAAACTTTACGTAAAAATAGAGGACAATTGCACTGTTCATTTTACAGAATCAGTCTGTTTTCATGGTTTACAGAGTTTTATCTGTATTTTGACACTTGCTTTGCATTCTGGGATAGTCTGCTTCATTTTTATTTGGTCAGTATATAAGACAAAGCTTGCACTTGTTTGTAAAGCTAATAAATGTTTTATAACGGAAGAAAATATCTGTTTATAAACAGGAAATGCCTGTTCTAAAATCGAGAACATTTTTTAAAATGTTCTGGTAATTTTCCTACCTTTAATTTTCCTTTTTACAGTGTATGCTTATAATATATAGCATATGTGACTCAAATGCTATGCATGATGGTCATCTGGCATTTTTCAGGGGGACATGTGAAACAAAGTGTCTATGAAAGTAACAAACATGGTTTATGTTTGTGTGCTTCCCAAGAAGGCTCCAAAAAAACAGTTTTCAAAAAAAAAAAACTTTTTTGTAAAAAATAAAGCTCTTAGAAGCCTTGAGTCATTGTCCGCTGAGATTCAGAAAAAAAACCAGATCCGTTCTCATATTAAAAAATACTACATTATATGATCTTGAAAACAAAACCTAGAATTAGTCATGTGACAAATTTAAAAGCATTTGTTCATCTTGTTTTATTAATTGATTGTGGATAAACAAATTCACTGTAAAGAAGGTAAGGATCACATGGATCTTATAACTACTTTCTTGAGGTATTTTTTTTTGTGTTTTTTCTTTTTGTAAAATATAATTACCTCTTTCATTATATAGAGTAAAGATGGGATTAAAGTACTTCTTAGTCTGTTATCAATAATAAATAAATATACAATATTGTATTTCATACAATGAAATTTGTCATTGTGAAATTTTTTTTTTATTGATTTAGTGTTAATTACCATAAAGTAGCACAATTAAACAACTTCAATCATAGATCTTCATCTAATCAACTAAATAACATTAAAAAAATTGTTTATTTATGTTATAAGTCTTGTTTTGTTATAAGCCATGCGTAATACATTGGACATGATCACTTCAGTTACTTGAACACAACTAACTTGTTTCTGGTGATGAAAAACCTTGTTAATTTGACTTTTACAGTAAAAGTAAACATTTGATTCAGCTGTGTAGAGAACATCTAGAATCTTCTGCAGTAAATAGACAAGAGAGGGGAGAGATAGAGAGGTTATATGAAAGAGAGAGTGAGAGATTTATGTAGGAAGAAATATTACCTTTGTCGCATAGAAGGACAGAGGTAAATGATGTGTCATTCTGCAGTAATTTACAAATCGTGACTGGAAACAAAATTAGATTAACAGGGTACATTGGAATAAACATGCTAAACATCACTATTAATTAGACTGATGTCAAGGGTAAAAAAAAAGTTTACAGAGTGGAAATTTCACATGAGCTTTTTTAAATGCCCTCAGGTAAAAGGACATTTTATAGAGAAACATTAAAAGTTGACAAAAATAGCAAGGCAAATTTAAATTAATTTCGCACACACTTATTTTCACTGCATTTTCATCCATTTTCAACTAATGTAGAAGTTAGACAGAAATAGGCTTGAGTGATTAGATGATGTTCATGGTAATGTGAGGTAATGGAGGAAGAAGGTTTTTCACTGCCGAGGATTAACCAGAGAAGAAATGAAGCAGCAATGATTTTAAACCAAATCCTACATAAAGCATGGAAAACATAAATTAATTTAAACAACCACAATTAGAAGAATCCATTGCCACAATGCCATATTTCAAAGATATATTAATGCTTGAATAAGACTGTTTGTAATTTTACTTTTTTACCTGTTTCAATGAGATCACAAGTAGTGTTTGAGACCAGCGACAACAACAACAACAATCATAATAATAATAATAATAAGTACAACTATTTTCAGCTGGCCATAAAGACATTAAAAGTGTCTTAAGTCAACATTTTGTATTAAATGACCTACTCCTAAATTACTCCTAATCATAAGTAAACTCTTCATTTTAAATAATATTTATTATATTTAATATTTAAATAAAAAAAATTCTATATGGACTGGAATACTGCCCAATGATTTTTAATTCTGTTTACGTTCACCACTAAAGTAATATATGGTAAATTAAGCCCTTAATCTAGAAAAAAATCATTCTTGTCTGAGGCCAATAAATTTTTTTTTACATTTCTTTACTTATTTTTCAAGTAGACCACCCAGACCCTTTTTTTTAAAGTACTAGGCAGAGATGCTGATAATGTGCTATTATAGAACGAAGTTCAGTAACTCTTAGGCATCACGCTAATAGTATAGCTCTGTAATTTACTTATTGTTACAATTTTCATTGAAAAAATTATTTCACTTTGTCAAAGGATACATGTTTAAGGCTGTTGTATTCATTCCACCCATTTCTGTTATTTGTCTTTTTGAGTTAACAATGGACTGGAACAAAATATTAGATATGAATACATATTTTGTACTTCAGCATACATATAAGCACCACAAAGTAATCAAAGCTTATTTAGTGAAGATGTTGTATTCATTAGTAACATAATATAGTTTTGGAAACATTATGTTGTACCTTTCTTTTTCAGCACCTTAGAGTATGTAATGTAAATTCTGTTATGATTGATAGGCATAGAGTAGAAGATATAGTCATACAAGTCATACATCGTGCAAAAAAGAGAAAACCACCTCAGACCATGTGTCATGCTCACATAATCTTTTGTTTTCTAATTGTAAAAGCAGAAAAGAAATTCTGCAAGCTGTCAAAGCAATGAAGATCTCACACTGACAGTGTGGTGAACTTCTTTGTGGTTTCAGAGGAGGTGAGCCGCTCTGTCCAATTCCAGTCTCATTAGGGCATGTCTGCACAGGCAGCCGGAGGGACGCAGAGCAACCGAGCTGCCCAACGCAGACATTCAGTGGGGCATCTGGTGGGGCTACGTTTCAGGTCAGTCTACCTGAGAAGAGAGCGCATCAACGGCCACTTCATGGATGGCACACTGTCTGCGGCTGACAGCTTGTCATTTATCACAGCTGAGCAGCGGCGTCAGGTGGGATCATGATTAATTTCACTTTACCACTTTCAGAAATAAGCCCTATAAATCATCTTAAGCTCTGTGTGCAAGTTTTGTTGTAGCCACATGACAAATCCCGCTCTGCCTCAGTGGTCTACAATGGTTCTTGCCAGAAAATCACAAAAATCAACCAGCGATGGCCAGGACGGAGAGTGACATTTCGTAAATAGCCTCAATGACTATTAAAGATGCAGTTAGAGTCCCCAGTGAAGACTCTGTCAGCCATTAGTAAAGACAGATGTCTAGTTCCCTTTTTTTGCTGTCCATCTGTTTGAATATATTCAGCTTTAGCTTTGTTTGGCATCTTTGCACATGCTAATAATACCTATATCCTACAGAGACATAAAGCAGATTAAATACACTGTGGGTTGAGAGATGGCATTCTTTATAAGTAAAGGGTAATTCAGTGCCTTAAATAGCATTAGTTGGTAGCAAGCCAAGCTGTCAATATGCTTTTTAACAGTTTTTATATCACTTTAATCAGATGTCTTGGACTGCAAGCTAAAACTGTGCTCTGCTTTTACAGGATGACCACTCCAGTCATTTAAAAGCATGTAATTGATGCCCATGTCACATCTAAAGTAATGACAGCGAAGTACTTTTTATGCCCAGATTTCAATGCAAGGCTATTTAATTAAGCGATTAAGCTTTAAATGTGCCACACTTTTTTTCTCATTTTAAGTAGCTTGTCAAAGTACCAGTTCACTCAATAATCAATTCAGTATCCAAGAGTGATGCTATCATTTAATCTGTGGTCCTCTTTCTCTTTTCACGTGTGGTTGATATTAATTCAAGACGGATACCCTAAATGTAAGAGTAATGTGACGCTTAAACTATTTTCTCAAAAGACAAGGAGATAGATAGTGGTGAGTAAACAGCTGCTGCATGTTCCATTATCTGCCCTGTCTTTGTGCATTTCAATGACTGCACTTTGCTCCAATTTATTCCCATCTCGAAGATATAGACCCTTTCCAACTGTGCCTTAATCCATATTTCCCGATAACACAATGTGCACTTCCCTGGTGAACTGGACAAATGCCACACAATCAGGGCTCACTGACTACTAAGCTATGCCCCACAACACTCCACTCAGTCACAGAAGGTAGTGAAGCTAATCGATTCCAAGCCTGTGCCTCTCCTCCAAATGCATTCCTGTTTCTGGGACAAAGCATCTCAAAAGAAAATGGAAATTCAAAAGGACTTTCATAACATTTAAAATAACATGCAAGAAGAAGAAGGGTCTACTTTATTTTGAATATAAATAAAGGACGATGACCGTGTGGTTGCATTAATCAGTTTTCTTTAATGGCTCAGTCTTATACAATGTGATCCTTTGTTTTTTTATTTCATGAATTGTTATTGAATCACAAACTTGCACAACAAAAATATATCTGATTTTTACACAGCACTATTAGCTTATATAAGACCGCAACAGGTGGGCATCAGTGTGGAGTACCTCAGGGGTCTGTTCTGGATCCTATTCTGTTTTTACTAAAGATGCTGCCTCAGGGAGAATTCATCTTGGGTTTTAAATATGTATCTTATCAAATGTGTTATGATTAACTTTAACTTTATTGCCCATTTAATCCAGGCACAATTTGAATCATCATTAACTGTGCAACAGCAATTAAAACATTAATGTGCAGCATATTGTACTTCGTTAGTTTTAAAATGAAAGGTTTTGGTTATGCATGGGCAGGAACCTGTGTATATGCCTGTTCCACACTAATGCAGAACCCTGAGCTAACCACAAAGCAATTCCTGCTGTGGCTCTGAAGGTGTGGAACACTCTTCAACTTCAGGAAATGATTTTAAACTCAATGCCAATTTCCACTAAAGCTAAAAAGGCTGAGTTTGGGGAGTTCTCACTACAATCAGTCATCAATAGTTTGGCACATAGAGTGCCTTTTTCTGAATTAAGCTCCTGATTCATCTTCCCTTAAGATTAAAACTATTTTAACCCCATGATTTTTTAACTAGTAGGAAAACCCATGATTGAAAACTGGGACCTTAAATCTGTCTCTTAATGGTTCAATGTTGGAGATAAACAGCAGAATGAGGAAGCTTGGTGTGACATTCAATCCCTGTCTGACGTTCAAGCATTTTATCCAAACCACTGTCAAGTCTTCATTTTACCACCTCCAAAATGTAACTAGACTGTATCCTATGCTGCATTTCTCTTCCACTAAAAGACTAATCAGTGCATTTGTTGGGACTCTGATTACTGTAATGCTCTCCTGGCTTGATGTTCTAGGTCTAATCTGGATAATCAGGTTGCAGTATGTTCAGAATTCAGCTGCTGATTTGTTGACTCGGACCAGAGCTTGTGAACACATCACACATGTTAAATTACTGTACCCACTCCTAGTCTGCTTCGGTGTGGATTTTAACCCTCACATATAAAGCACTTCATGGCCTCGCAACTGCGTATTTGTCGTCTCTTTCAATCACTTACACCCCAAGTCGTAGATTCCGCTCCTCATAGCCTAAGCTTCTGTAACCTCAACATTCAAGCCCTGTCCACACATACGCGGTTGTTTTGTAACAACAATTTTTTTTACACAGTAGCAGGGTACGTCCACACGTAACCAGAGCAGCGTTTTCACTGTAACCGAGTTAATTTGAAAGCTCCAGCCAAAGTGATTTTTTCCCCCGGAAAAGCTACTGACTTGTTTTTGTGTGGACATGACAATCATACTAATTCTGATTCAGGCAGAGTTTGAAGAGTTAGATGAGCTGTTTTACTGATGCGCAAGCATTTTTTCAGCCCTATTGGTTTAATGAAGATAGAGCAAAGGTTTGCACTCTGGCTCTCTGTGTTAAAGCAGATCTTCTTAGATGTACAAGACTACACAAGCGACTACACAAGCACACAGCATATTTAACAATGTGTTTAATCACAGAACAGACACATCAAACCATGACAATGTGAGTGTTATTGCTAGAAAGTGTTATTACCTCGTACAAACGCAAAAAGAGAATTTTCGTTTATCAAAGATGTTATTCATATCTTTGTTTCAGCTGTATTTCCCAGCTTTATTCTGAAGAGTCTCAGCTCGAAGCTGTAAGAAGCTTCTAATTGGTTGATTTAACCTCAATGGGGGAAGAGTTTGTTTCCCACTACTGGTTAGAGAAACTCTCTACAACATTTCAGAGCATTTTATGTGGTCTCTTGTGGATGCAGTTTTTTAATACACATGCTCATGTGGACGAATTGTTTTTGAAAACAGGGTAAGAAAAAAAACTTTAAAAAAATAAACGAGTACTTGTGGACAGGGCCTAAAACACACCTGTTTTCTGAACAGCTACATTTCTTAGTGTAAGCCAGCATGTGGTGAGTGTTCTGGTGCAGAATGACACCCATAACATCCATTAGTTGAATAAGACCAACTTAATTTTTTTTATTTCATCAAAGTAGTTTAGCTCTTAATTTGTAAGTGCTTTAGATTAAATAAAATGTACAAATACTCTTACTCCACCTCAACAGATGTGTATGACAGTAATATTTTAATATTTTTAATATTGTATTTTTTGTATATTATTGTAATATTTGCCACACATGCATATATTAGTTGTTGTCGTCTTGTCTTGTCAAAGTCTCTTTGAAAGCAGCAAAGAAAACAAAAGTTCATCACCGTGACCTGTTTTCTATATTCCACAAATTAGTTTCCTCAGACTCCCGTCATTAATAGCTTTGAGCTAAAGTAGCAAGATATGATTGCTTTGAGCACTTCTCATGCACAGTACTTTCAAATGCTGAAAATGTATCTAATTTGACTGGGAATTGAACGCTTTAATGCATTTTGAGTGCTTTGTATTGGTGTTTCACAGTCACACGGTGCTGTTGTTCAGTTGGGAGGTCCAGGCTAGGATTGCCAGAGCCACAGGCAGAGGGCCAACTGTGGCATCAGGGGTGCTGGGAGGGTTTCCCATAAAAATGCACGGCCACATGCTGCTTCGAAGCCTTTTCATCTACTCTCTGTCTACCAAGCCCCAAACACCTGGAGCACAGGGGGAGTCCAGGGTGCATGTGTGTGCACAAGGAGGGATATGCACACACACTGGGATGCGTGGGCTTTTTTTCGCTCATCTGCCGGTCAGCTAGCAGACTGCTTATTAATTTAGAAGCATTCACAGTCTCTAGGGACAGAGAGATAAATGCCAGCAGCAGAGGCAGGCCAGCAGTGAACTCATAAAACCTATTAAAGGAAGCTGTTCATCACCTCCATCAGCAGGCCTGATTATGGCCGGGGCCAGCTGTAAACTTCCACAGTCCTCAGCAGAGCCTGGACACCACACTGACCATCCAGCACCTCCCATTACGCTGAGGGATGAGAGGGCTGTGCAGACCACATGAGGATTTATCGACAGATGCTCATGGTATCTTTAAAAAGAACTCAATCTGATAGTACTTTTTTCTCTTGAAACTGCATTTTATGCATGTGTCAATGGTTCTGTATTATCATACAAAGCGACGACAGATTAAAATTCAACAAATACAAGACAAACTCATCATCCTCCATCAGATTTCACAGCACTTTTGCTTGTATCAGCAGGTGAACAATGCAACCAATGTGATTTTATCCTTGTGGTTTAGTTTTTATAAAGAGACAAGTTTTCCCTCTTGTGATGAATTAAACTTTTTGTCTTTCATCATCACAAACGGCGTTTAGCAGCTCTTGCCCACAGAGGGCAAGGAAACAGAGTGCCAAAGCATCAGTCAAAGGAAAACCTACTTTTCAGTCAAATATTATGAACTGCTGTTGGAATTAGGACAGCTTCCAGGGAACTAGGGGATATACAATTATCCAAATCCCATTAATCTTTTTTGAGAGAGATGCCGACATTTTGAAGTCTAATTAAAAATGCCACACAATGATTTTCAGAATGGTAACAATAATTAGCAATTGTCTAGAGACAAGAAAGGGGGGCACATGTAATGGTGACACACAGTCCAGAATGTGAGTGGCTTTTCGCTTATCAATGTCAGATGGGAATGGTTGTAAAAAGGCTTTTTGAAACATTGTTATTATGGTTACACATTTTCTGAACTCTAATTAATTAAGGGACAATGAAAGCCATTGCATGCTGCAAATAACCTCTATAAATGCATCAATTATGTGATGAGTTGCCATCCCAATCAGATAACTTTAACTGCAAAATATGCCTCCAATATTATATTAAACTGCAATAAAATGTCAAATTCTAAATCTAAAACAATTTAAACTGAAGTAATTTGAGAGGTTCTTACCTACATGTGTTAAAACTCTCAAAGAAAAGCAAAAGCAGAGTTCATAGACATTAAACTGTCTGTTATCTTAGAAAGATAAGTTCTTGTAAAAGTTACGAACTCTGAAAGTGCAGCTTGTTACCACACTGGACTCACATTACTAGCATCTGCAAGTCAAATTTCACCAGAACAAGGTTAATAGAGACAGCTTTTAACATAATGTGGCCTAATCCGTTACATTTGTTACTTTTTATCACTAAACTATTACTGATGGTTTGCAACTTTAAACATCATCCATTGTACACATTTAAATAACACAAGAAACATATTAACAATGATGGTTGTAGCCATTTATATGCATTGTTTTGTCAACTCAGTTCAAGAATTTAAATCTCAACAATGATTTCCTAACAGTGAAGCAATCTGGTCTCAAATATTCTCTAGTTAAATCGACTCTGTTCCAAGTTTGTTTAGTCCTTTTCTATATTGAATTAAATTTCTATATTGAGTCTCTCAACTTTAACATATATTCATTTTAGACATTTAGATTTACATTTAGATTACTTTACTGTTACTGTTTAACAAAATACAAATATTTATTTGTATCATAGATATTTGGACTCAGTTTGAGTGTTATTTTTATTAACAGTGCATTCGTTCCTACTTTGGATAGAGTTCATTTTACTCTGAAGATATTACTGTGTACCCAATTCAAGAGTACAGGCTTTATGATGACAGTCACTGAATTTAAAGACTAACATCAATGCCCAGATTGAATAATTGTATTTAGGTGTGTTCCCGCCTCTGGTAAAACCCTTTTATTATTATATATAATTAAATATATGAAATATTAGGCTAACACACCAACTGTATGATCAGACTAGTGCGACTTTAGCTACATACTGGAAGTAGTTTTCTTTTAAAGTATGTCAAAAACTCAGTTTGTCCTACAATGATTTGGTTGCTATGGAGGGGTCTGTGATATAATATAACATCCCTGTGTCACATTGATTAAATGCAACCAACACCTACATCTCTTCAATGTTTTGAAGTTGTTAATTTTAATCTCTTGCATGTAGCATATGTTTTCTTGCCACATGAAAATGAATTCAGACTCTTTAAAAAGAGTTCACACTGCCTTAATCTGATGCATATTTAACCCATTTGTTTACATACCACCTATTGTCATATAAAACTATAGCTAAAATGGTCATTTTATGTTATGAAAAGTCATCGTTTTTTATTTTTTGTAGTCATTGTTCATGGAATTCTGTGTTTAAGATAACATCTTGTATTTAATTTAAAAATAACTGTTTAACACGCTACCAAACTTTTTTTCTGTTTACCTGCTTCTTGTCTAGATGGTTTATCATTTGAGCCAAGCTCTCAAGATTTTTTAAGTAGAGTCTGCATGCTCTCCGTTTGTTTGTTTGCATGCTTGGAATGAACTAGTCATTCTAAAATGCTGCCAATCTGTCTATGAAGTATCATGTCCTTTCTCTCAGTGTGATTAGGAAATGCTGTTAATCAGTACAAGCATTTATGTGAAGAAAAGAAGAAACAACCAAAGGCATGTGCACAGTGTAGTGCTATATTATTTACTATTTGTCAATCCAATTTTCTATGTGCTCAGAAACCCTGCACAAACTCATTAGCATCTCCTCACACCTTTCTGCTTGAAAATGAAGTGGCCAAAATGCCATATCCAGTCCAGATGCTGCTCCCAGCCTTCATATGCGACTGCCAAGTCATACACTCCTTAAGATCCATCCATCTGTCACTCCAATTCCCTCGTCAGCAAATCATTCCAGTTCCAAAGACGTACGTGAAGCAGACTTCTCCTTCCCACTTTAATCATCATCGCTCAGTGCTGGAAATAACAGAGGCCGCCCTGTGGACCGTTGTCGTTTCTGGTGATCATAACAGATAATTACCCTCCTCCCTGGACAGCCATCCTGCACATCTCTCCCAGAAGCTCTATCTCCTGGAGAATGTGCTGTACTCATGAACACTGTGGTGTGTGAGTAACTAGCTCCGAGTGGCAGTGATTCAGTCCCTTATGTCACCTGGATAGTCTTCAGATGGCAAGCAAAGGTAAGTCAAACTTCACCCCACAAAAATGACTTTTTATCTTGAGGAAAAAGATAAATTAATCAATAAAAAGGATGACCAGTAAAAAAAAATTGATGGGCTCATAATTTCTCAGAGATGGCAGCTCTGGGTATGAGTGTGACTGCGTTGGCAACAGGGGGCACTGTTGCTTTTCTAAAGTACATCTGGCAGCTTGCCGCAGTGAGTGAGTGACCAAAGAAAAATCACTGCTCAGTGACCGACGGGGAAGCTTCACTGATCGCCATTGATCTTCTAGAGCTGTCCCCTAGCTTGACCACTGCCCTTGTGCCCATGCAAGGCAAGCATAGTTTTATCAGGCTCAACCACTGCATTACAACCAATGCTGAATAACCTCAGAACTGTATGGAAGCAGGGAAAGTCAAAACAAGTGGTCTCAGATGTTTTGGGTATTATCAAGATGTTCAGCATTCAGCATTCACTTTGTCTGTTTGTGTGTGAGAAGTCTCATGCAACACTTTCCAAATCCTTGCTGCTTGTGTTGTAAACATTTTGTAGGTATTGCATTTAATTAACTGTAATGGGAGAAGGGGTATATATCTGTAGCTCTCACAGAGTTGTGCAATTTTACAGCCTATGGTGTTGCAACATTATTAAAGAAGAAGTATAGGTAAAACGCATAAACTAATGCATAATAAAAATGCTATCGTTTAGTGGATGTAATTGTTTTATTTAAAGAAGACCTCAGATGATCATAAAAAGTTTCTATCTGTTTGACCAGAAATGCGGCTCACTGATGTCTGTGTGAATCCCCCCTAAAACGACAATAAAATAATCCAGGGATTTTGTTTAATCACAACAAATTATTTATATATTCTGGGAATGAGCTAATCAAATACTGAAAGGCCCTCCCATTAGTTACTATAAATGCCACCCCTGTGTCATCACAATCATCCGGTTGTAAACACAGTTTACATAGTTTAAAAACAACTATTTGGTTACTTTGTAAAGTTCCGTGAACGCAATTTCGGGAGGAGCGATCAGATAATTAGCGAACAATCTACAGGTGTTTCCAATCCCTCTGCTCGCTCAAGAGATAAAACCGTAACCACTCCACTTCCAATTCGACGATGAAATGCAAAAGTCCCTCCGCCCACCCCTGTCTCCACATCTCATGGGGGGGGTTCTCGGGCCCGGATTGCTTCTCGCCTCGAGGCCCTCCCGTGGACAGCTCGCCCAGTATGCTTATCTTAATCTCGCCACATACGCTTGCATTTTCTGGGCTAATTCTATGTAAGCGAACTCGTGAATGTTGAGTTGCTGCAGATTCAAAGATCCATTATTTCCGACACAATAACTCAGGGTGTAGGAGTCAATAATGAGCTTTAAAGAAATTTGAGCAGACATATTCATTCTTCAACAGTCATAGCCATGCATAAACGTCTTAAAACAAGCAGCTGAGAGGAGTCGTCCAAAAGAGCGTCTGAAATGAGCCGACTCCAAAAACATTAAAACTACCAAAAGATTTACTCTAATGGCATAAACATTTTTTGGCTAGTTGTAATATAAAACTAATATTGAGAGAATGGTAAAAAAGTTTGCTTGAAATATTACTTATTACTATAATATTACTATTACCTAAAACAGCTTGTTTTTACCAGAAGGGGATTTGTTGAGAAAAAAAAATTGAAATATTAATTTAGTTTTGGGTGTCACGGTGGCGCAGTGGGTAGCACGGTCGTCTCACAGCAAGAAAGTCGCTGGTTCGAGCCTCGGCTGGGTCGGTTGGCATTTCTGTGTGGAGTTTGCATGTTCTCCCTGTGATCGCGTGGGTTTTCTCCGGGTGCTCCGGTTTCCCCACAACTCCAAAGACATGTGGTATAAGTGAATTGAGTAAGATCGATTGTCCATAGTGTTAAAGTGTGAATGAGTGTGTGTGAATGTTTCCCAGCGATGGGTTGCGGCTGGAAGGGCATCTGCCGCGTAAAACATGTGCCAGAGAGTTGGTGGTTCATTCCGCTGTGGCGACCCCGAAAGGGAAGAAAGCCGACATGAAGATGAATGAATGAATTTGGTTTTGTTACAGACCTTAGGTATATTCCCCAAAGACCAAAATGTACTTGCCAAATTGGCATCTGAGGTCTTCTTTAAGAAAAACAAGATAAAACTTTTAAATATCTTAATTTTATTTTGTTACATTATTGCATTTTGAGTAACATTTTTTTAGTGATGAGATAAAAACAAAAGCGGTCAATGAATCCACTTGAGGAAGAATAAAGCTCTCGATTCAAATTCCGAAATTCAGAATTTATATATTTGATCAAGTTAAATTAATCAAAATGTAGTAACAGTTATTATTCAAAGTAATGAGACTTAATGGAAAGATTGTAAACCAGAACAAATGTTTCAATTTAAGAGAATCATTTAAAGTTTGGCAATAACTCTTAGGTATGAGTTATGCACTTTTCACAAAATCAAAGATATTTTTATATAAAAAAATTGACGATAATTTTTGCTTATTAAAAAACATTAACACAAGATCTCTAAAGTCAGAATCAGAATCAGCTTTATTGCAGTGTGTGTGCGTGTGCGTGTGTGTGTGTGTGTGTACACACACAAGGAATTTCCTGTGGTACAATGAAGCCATCAGTGCAAAGAACAAAAGTACAATACAAACCACATAATTACAGTAAAAGGCAACACAACAAGCAATAAATATAAGGCTATGAGGTAGAATGAAGGATTGATGAAATGTAAACAGTTGAACAAAGTCTGTAAAGTGTAGTGTGCTTAAGTGCAAAATGTAAGAAGATGAAATGTGCAAGAGTCCAGGTGCATGTAACAGATTGCGAGGAGCTAAGGGTTCAGCAGACGGATAGCTTGGGAAAAGAATCTCTGTTTGTGCCGTACAGTCCTGGTGTTAGTAGCTCTGAAGCGGCGGCCAGAGAGCAAGAGCTCAAAAAGGATGGTGGCCGGGGAGAGAGGGGTCTTGAATTATTTTTTTTAGCCCTCTTTCTCACTCTGGTGGTGTACAGGTCCTGGAGTGAGGGTAGGGAAGCACAGATGATCTTCTCAGCCGTATGAATAGTCCTCTGAAGTCTTCGGAGAAAAACCTTAAAATGATGGAGGAGCAGAGAACAGACTGGCTGACCGTGGAGTGAAATTGGGTTAGCAGAGTGTCTGTAACAGGAAGTACAACCTCTGCTGGGCCTTCTTCACATTGGAGTCGATGTGTGTGCTCCACTTCAGGTCCAGAGAGATGATGGTGCCCAGGAACTTGAATGCCTCAACTGCTGTCACAGTGCTGTTCATGATGGTAAGGGGAGGGTGTGCAGGGGGGCTTCCCTGAAGTCCACTACCATCTCCGTTGTTATGAGGGTGTTGCGCTCAAGGTTGTTTAGACTGCACCAGAGAGCCAGCTGCTCCACTTTCTGTCTGTACACAGACTCTTCACCATCCTGGATAAGTCCGATAATGGTGGTCTGCAAACTTGAGGAGCATGTTGTGCGAGGTGCAATCATTGATGTAGAAGGAGAAGAGAAGTGGATAGAGAAAGCACCCTTTGGGGGCGCCAGTGCTGGTTGTTCAGGTGCATGATGTGAATTCCTCCATCCTCACAAGTTGATATCTCTCTGTCGGGAAGCTTGTGATCCACTCACAGGTGGAGTCAGGGAGGGAGAACTGGGAGAGTTTGTTTTGAAGCAGTGATGGGATGATGGTATTAAATGCTGAGCTGAAGTCCTCAAACAGGATCCTCACATAAGTCCCTGGCTTATCCAGATGTTGCAGGATGTAGTGCGGCCCCATGTTAACTGCATCCTCCACAGACCTGTTAGATCGGTAGGCAAACTGCAGGGGGTCCAGTGATGTCCTTCAGGTGGCCTAGCAACATTCTTTCAAAGGACTTCATGACCATGGATGTCAGGGCCACTGGTCTGTAATCATTGAGACCTTACATTTTAGGCTTTTTGGGGATGGGGATGATGGTGGAGCGTTTCAAGCATGCAGAGACTTTAAACAGCTCCAGTGATCTGTTGAAGAGCAGAGAGAAGATGGGAGACAGTTGGTCAGCACAGGATCTGAGGCATGTTGGACAGACACAATCAGGACCTGGTGATTTCCTCCTCTTCTGCTTTCTGAAGAGCTGGCAAACATCACCCTCGCTGATCAGTAGAGAAGAAGTTGGAGAATGGTCTGTGTTGAAGGTGTTTGTGAGGGTGTGTTGGAGGTGTTAATGGCTGCTCAGGGAAACAATCGGAGGTTGTCTCATATCTGCAGTAAAACTCATTCAGATCATTAACCAAGTTTAATTTCCAATTGATGAATAATGGACACTTACTTAACTTTACTCTTAGTTGGCAATCTAGACCACTCTCCTAAAGATTCTTAATATTTCAAGTGTTGTATTGTCTCGTCTTCAAATTCACTGTAAATAAAAAACTCTCTTGATAACAAAACATTTGGGTTGCCTGCCTTCCTTCTGTTCTTTGTGTCATTTTTAGGTCACAAACACAAAATGTTTGATCCTGTTTTTTCTACATCTTATAAACTTTTTTGTCATTTCTACAATCCATGTATGTGACAAGGGCTTGTGTTTTGATTTGCACTTTTGAAAATGTGTCCTTAACCAAACTAATTTGATAACTTCTCCTACAGTACCACATAAGTCAGTATTACATAAGGACTGTCCCCTAACACACAAATCAGGCTGGTATCTTGCACCACACTATGCCAGGCAAACCATGTATATATATATGGAGTATTTGGGGTAAGCCAAAGTGCTGTCTCTATGACTGGATTTTAAAAAATGTCACCTTGGAAGTTGTGAAACCTTGAGAAGACAAAAATTGATGGCTACTTAATCTTTTAAAGATTCTACAATGTGAAAATACAGTGTTGTTTTCATCAAAGATGACGACAACATAATTATTTTGTTGACGAACCTTTCTCTTGTGATGATATTGAGACACTGACGAGCTAAATATGTCTATTTTGATGAAAACATGATGAGATGATGGCGAATGTTCGTTAACAAAAACGAGAATAACCGAAAATGTTAATGAGTGAACGGTTACATGTTCAAAATGCTTGACAATTCTGCTTTTCATGATTTGTGGTTGTAATCTGTCATTCAAACTATAAAGTGTCCACTGCCGCTTGGTATCATTATCTGGCCATGACCTCCACCTCTCACAGTGAGAGCACAAGGCAACTGTGGTAATCCGCTATATTTAGATCTCTTGTTTTGGGCATACATATGTTTATAGCATTTTATGTCATTGTAAAAATAAACTCACAGTTGCCAAAATAAGAATGCTTTTGGCTTTTTAAAAGAAAGAGATAAATTCCATTGTGGTAATAATTAATAATCCTTAGTTGATCATTCATTAGTATCATTGTATTTATAAAAAAAAAACTATCCACCATCTCACAATGTGAAATAGAGCATTAATTCATTAAATAAATGTAATTATTTATACATGTAATTTCTAATAAATTAAGGAGTTCAATTACCTTATAAAACGTTTAATTGAATAAATATTAATCTACTTTGACTTAAACTAGACTAAATCCTTTTAATTTTGGTGACTAAAACTAGATCAAAACGTTTTTGATTTACATCGACTAAAACGTGATTAAAACTATTACATTTTGAAATGACTAAAATGTGACCAAAACTAAAATAATTTTCGTCATAAGACTAAGACTAAACCTTAGATGGCTGCATAAAAACACTGTTTACAGAATACAAACTGTTAGGGAAAACTGACTGAAAATGAAAAAAAAAAGTACAAAATTTTCAACTGAACAATTGAGGACATTTGTATTATTTTGTTTATGAAACAGAAAAAAAAAATACTCGTTGAGGTGCAGAATTGTTGAGACAAGTATTATTAATGTTGGAGAAACAAAAACTTACATTTAGTTGTAATGACAATTTTCACTATTGTTTTACTAAACATTTTTCTACGTTTAATAATTGTTCGCAGCTGATCACAAACATCAGACATTTTCTTTAAAATAAACAGATTATTCTTGCATATGGATGCACATCTTGATAGCAAGATAAATGGAGGGATGGATAAATATGCAGGTGTTGAATTAAACGCTCAACTTGTTTGCAACGTACACTCAGGTTCAGCTCCTATGTTAACACAACCAAGCACTTTCCACTTTCAAACCGTCTCAAATAAAATCTATAATCAAGATCCTGCTCTGCACCACCTCCAGCGTGGCCAATTGGTATTCCGGGAGATCCTCTGCCCCCTGTTGCGTCCCAATCTCCAACCAGGAAAGATAGAAAAGGGGTCACTAAGCCCTGGGATGGGAAAAACTTGGCGGTGGATTAATGGCTGGTAGAACAAATGAAGTCTCGGGGAGAGTTTATATCTTTCAATATAACACAGAGAGGTGGATGGCTACCTTTCTGCTTCTCTGCACACTTTGCATGCATTAGCACAGTCCTGACTTTCACCGTACATGAGAAGGAGAGCAGGAGGAAAAACTGGATTGCAATAAGATGAGCCATTTCAAGTAAAACTGAGTGCTGTTGTTAGGGTGGAGGAGACAACAGATTCAACAGAGGAGACAACTTTTCAGTGTTCAGGAGTATATTAATTTGACAACTCACAACTGAGAATGGTTGGCTCTAGCAAGAAGGAAAAAGAGCAGAACTGAAATAAACAATAAAACTATTACATTTACATGTATGTATTGGGCAGAACCTTTTGTCCAAAGTGACTTACAGTAGGGGAGAAGAAAGCCAAAGTCTAAATGGAAGAAAAAAGGAAAGGATTTAGATGCCTTTTGAAAGTCTTACAACCCCCAAAAGGATGATGGCGTCTTAGGATCCATGTGTAACAAAAAGGTGGAAGAACAGAAATGAAAACTGGGAACAACAGAATACAAAGAATAATTTGTTTCCAAATCAAATGTGTTTTATTTAACAAAACTGGTGCCACAATGTGTAAAACAAATCAAATACAAATGCACACACTCCAGGGACAGAGTCAAAGGGGCGCCAGAAAAAAAACTAAACATAAACTAACTAGAAAGGTAGATACAATTCTGAGCTGACTAAATACCACACAAAGCTAGAACTAATCTACACCAACTAGAAAGTATGTACAATAAATAAACATGGAACACACTGCTAAACTAACAGAAAATAGTCCTACATGCGGAATGTATGTCACGTGGCATGCTAAACTGCCTCTGAGACCTGGTTGTCAGAAGACATACGTGAAAATAACGAGTAGGAAACAAACTCAAATCACACAGAAATATAAACGGAGGGAAACCAAACGGACACCGAACATCGAGGACGAGCTGTCAGTGAGTGGAGTCCCTTTTGGTACGCTCAAATGAGCCTAGAGCCACTCTCCGCAGAGCCCTCGCTGCCACTGTTGCCTACTCCTCAGTAAGAAAAATCGCTATAAGCTGGCCCAAAAGTTGCTAAAATTCACTAGATGACGTCTAATTTGCATAATACCACTAGACGTGTGTGACGTACATTCCCCGCCCCAATGGGTTTTTATCAATGCAAACATAAAAGTATGCTGGTACACATGTTTCGTGACATTAAATTAACATATATGGTGTAACATAAAACAAACATGTAATGCTTAATAAAATTAAATAATAATACAAACAATGAGAATGAAAATTGCTTGCAAATGAAAGGTAAGCTCTGTGATTTTAAATTAGTGTTAATCACGTCTTTAAATTAATTTTGATTTCTTGATTTGTGTCAAGAAATTAAAATCTAAAACGTATTTTAAAAGTGTCAAAAGGTTGGGTTACTTTGTATTATATGTGATGATGATGATGGATGTTGTGTGAGGGAGGAAAATGTCGCATAGGCATAGGCTTCTATTCTTGTGCAAATATGTAAACAAAACATTTTATAGTACTCATTGTTTTTCTAATAAAGACCCATAATCTTGAAACCTCACGCCGGGAAAACAGCGATTTGTGATAATTCCCGAAGAAACAATAGAACATGTAATACTTAAATGTAAAACATATGAAATGAAAAGAAAATAAATGATTAAAGAGATCAGGGAAATAATAATAGAGCCTATGACAATTATCAAAATCCTAAAGGAAACAAAAATGTATAAGGCAATCTTTTTATTTCCTAAAAAGACTAAGATTAATTTTAGAATATAATTGAATAATAAAAAAAAGGTTAAAGTTCATACTACTTTCCAGTTGGTGGCTGTAATGAATCATTAAGACGACTTGTAAACTGCCTTTAAACAGCAGACGAAAAAGATGAACTATGCGCCAGCTGGTAATATTGACAGGGGAGCAGGCCTAGGGTGGGGGCAAAGACAGTGGGTGACAAAATGGCACAGCACAGACATTGCAGCTGCATTCCTCTGTCCAAAAAGCTTGTCAGCCAGAACAAAAAAGTTGGTAAAAGTCGCCAGGAATCACAGAATAAGTCACTAGATTTGTTGCTAGTCGCTAGGATACAAAAATGTCGCTACAATGTCTGAAAATCTAGCGACAAAGTTGCCAAGTTGGCAACACTGCTTGCTCCCTGACAGGTGATGACGTGTTCCTTTTCAGCTGATTTGCAAACAAGCTAAGGTGGTCTGCCCCCTGGATGTTGATCAGCATCCCGTCATTGTATGCAGAAGATGGTGCAATATGGATAAGAGGGGAAAAAATGCATTAAGCGATAAATAATATTAAATCTTGGAAAAAAATGGGGGTTTAAGCTATCAGTTAGTAAAACACAGATAATTTGTTTAGCAAAAAGACACTAAAAGATTAATCTTAAGTTATATGGAAAATTCTTAGAGCAAGTAAAAGAGGTCATATTTTTAGGAAGAATATTTGACATGGAAAATTTACATGGAAGAAATATATAGAAAATATCATAAGTAAATCAGCCTCTGTCTACTTCCACAAGCTCATACACTCCTACATGCCCTCTAGAAGCCTGCAATCAGAGAAGGAACAGCGACTCATGGTTCCGTCCCACAAAGGCAGAAAATCTCTTAGCAGAACCTTCTCTTTCACTGTCCCTGGCTGGTGGAACAAACTCCCTGATCCAGTCAGGAAAGTAACAACACTAACGGCTTTCAAAAAGCAACTGAAAACTCTTCTCTTCAGGGAACAACCGCTATAAAAAATAAAAACTTTTTTTCTCCATTGTCTTTATATTCTCCCTCTACTTCCACCATGCTGTGGTTTATTGATCAGTTGATAAAATTTCTATTATGAGAAGCTGAGATAGACTTTGATGGTGTAACAGATTGCATATAGTCTCTCCCCTAAATGAAAGTTGCTTTGGACAAAAGCGTTTGCCAAAATGCATAAATGTAAATGTAAACAAATAAATAATGTATTAGGGAATCTAGCAGATAATGAATGGGGAGGGAAAAAGAATGCAAGAATAAAAAAAAATGAAAGTTTAATGAGACCATTATTAGACTATGGCAGTTTAGTATATATGTCAGAGGCTGAATCTTGTCTAAAAAAATTAGAAATAGAACACATGAAAGTTTTATCATTAGGTTTAGGGGCAATGATGTCAACACCTATTGCGGCAATACAAATTTAAACCAGAGAAATGCCAAGAAGATTGAAAATAATTATGTTATATTGGATTAAAATTAAATAACAGGAAGAAGATCATCCTACAAAAAAAGATTATGGAAGAAAGTTGAGAACATTATCAGAGCAAGTATCAGAGTAGCAATTAATATAGCAATAAATTGGGTAAATAGAAAACATAATAATAGAGTTTTTTTGGGTACCAGCTCATGTTGGTATCAAAGGGAATGAGGAAGTGAACGCAGCAGCAAAGTTAGTGGTTAAAAAAAGATAGAGTAATGCTCAACATTCCACTAAGTAATAAGGAAGAAAAAAATTATTATAAATAAAAGAGTAGAAAGAAATATGGCAAAAACAGTGGGATGGAGAAACAGAAAGAGATCTATATAATATACAAAAAGAGATAAGACAAAAAATCCTGAGTGGCAAAAACAGAAGAGATGAAGTAATAATAACTAGACTAAGAATAGAACATACCAGATTGAACTCACAACAATATAAAATAGGAAACCACCAAACCGGGAATTTTGACAATTGTGGAGTAGAGGAGATGATCGAACACGTAATACTTAAATGTAAATCATATGAAAAGGAAAGATAAGACATGATGAAAGTAATTAGAGAAATAATAACAACACCTTTAACACAAATCAAAATATTGAAGGAAACAAAAATGTAAAAGGCAATCCTATTATTTCTTTTAATAAAGTAAGAATCATTTTAGAATATAAATAATAAATAATAATAGCTATAATATATAGTGGTAAAAAGTTGGAATTTTCCTTTCTTCCTACATAGTTCAAACTACTTTTCAGTTGGTGATGGTAATACATCATTAAGTAGTCTTGCAAATCACCATTAAACCGCATAAGAAGATGAAGAAGAAGATCGCCATCCGAACTGGCTGGAGTCATCTGTGAATCAAGGGACAGCTGGAGTCATCTGTGAGAAAATCAAGAGTGCACACCAAGCGCGAGCACAAACAGGTGAGACACAATAAAAGAAAATGCTGCTATACGGCAGGGCCGTAACAGAAAACTGTTAGTGTTGCTGCTTTCCTGACTGGACCAGGGAGTTTGTTCCACAAGCCAGGTGGAGAGAAATTTATTTTGATAGATTTTCCACATTTCTAAGACAGAACCACTAGACTCTGTTCTGTCTCTGAGTGCAGGCTTTAGGAAGGCATTTAGGCATTTTTTGAGCTTATAAAGATATACAGGGGCTGATCTGTAGATGGTTTTGTTAGCCAGCATATGTGATTTGAACTGAACAAGACCTGCCATTTGGAGCTAGTGAAATTGTTTTAATGGACTCGAACTTGAATCTGACTTGACTATATACTGACACAGACATCGTTGTTGATCTCAATCAAGCTCAGTGCAAGTTCAGACTTCAAATGAGACATTGATGAACACGTTTGTTTAGATAATGTTTAATTTCTGATTGCATATGCTTGAAAGATTAGTCAGGGCACCTTTATATCCCTCATAGACACGTCATCAGCAAACGGTGGCATAGTAAAATTAGTTTTATTCAGAAATTTGTGGACTTGGTCCAACGTCAACCTTTGTGAGACTACGGGTACCACAAAGAAAAGCAACTTCACGTAAGCAGTGTATTCTCTCATTATCTCATCCGTTGCCTTGTGGTGTAGAAAGGCTGTTATCCCTGTGTTGAGAATAACTGTTATTTTGAGTTTCTCCAGATAAAAACTAAAACATGGTTATTTTTAAACCCCACATCTTCTTGTATTTAAAATAGAAAGATGTTTGGTCCTTTACCTTGAGAGCGATCAGCGAAAGTACTAACTCAAAGACACAAGGTCTTCGGACTATCAACACAAACTACATGAGATTGTTTGTATGATGAACAACTTCATTAAGTGTTACAGCAATGATCTGGTGGGATGCTGACTTCCCAAACCAAAGTAGTAAAGAAGGACGAGTCAATGGAAGAAAAATTCTCAATAAAGTGAGAAAGGTGCTCACCCGGTGTACAGCAAGAGACAGAAAGACTTAAGTCTGATTTATACTTCTGTGTCAATGCGACGAATTGTGCTCTGCGAAGTCTACATGTTTACGTAACCTTGCGATGAACCCTAAGGCTTCTCAGAGCGCAAGTTCCATGATTGGCTGAAGTGGAGCCGAGCAAGCTCTTCCTCTTTCTTTCTGGGCTTTGGTGATAAAGTAAATAACCTTCCATTGTTATCTGTGCTGAGTTTAAGTTAGCTAGACGGTAACATTGTAATCACGTCATGTTGTGATATTGATCAGTTTAGAGACAATGCTTCTACAGCAGCCGCAAATGTTTGTAAGAAGTTATATTTATACAATTTATAATAAGGTAAATAAAACCTGTCTTTTTTAGCATCTGTGTTGTGTTTTGATTCTTATGATAGCAATATTGACCAGAGCCTAGACAGCGTAGGACAGAGAGCACAACTGTAAATGCTTTTTGACAAGAGTGTGAACGCATTCCACAATGGGCAATTCTTAGGCTTGACGCAGTTTAGTTTTACAAGTCACGATCACAAATTTGTAATTATAAGTAAACGTACTATAAAAATTACATTTACACTTGTACAGGCCAAAACACGAAGTAGGGAAGAATAATTTAATAATTAATAAATGTTATCTAAAGGTAATCCCTCAGAGAGTTTGTGAGATGCATGAAAAAATTGAGTAAACATTGGTCTTTACTCTTTTAGTCTTCCTGCCGGTTTATCTTTTTTTCTTTAAGAGATGTACCTCCTAACCACTAAGCGTGCCCAGGCCTGTGGGCTGCGTTTTCTTGTTTTTACAATTATTAAAAGTATAGTTTGCATCGTGTTTCAGCCAAATGGACATTTCAAGGCCAGCATTGAACCTAAAGGACTGTTAATATCCAGCTTTCTGAGGTAACTGAGAGAGCGTAATGTCTGTCTGTGTGAAATCTGTAACATTAAAGTGTATATTGTTGCGAATATTGTTAGAACAAATAAGATATATTATAAGAATATCTAACAGACTCACTCAACAACTGATCCTTTCACTTGTCAATTGATAGCATGTTTTCTTTCATGAAATCTTCACAAGATACTTTCGTAAAAGCATCTATTATTTAAAAAAAATCAGAAAAAAAGAAAGAAAATCTATTTAACACATTTGAGTTGATAAGGAAAGACAATTTTATTTGTATGATAATTTTTAATACCATTGTCAACTCTACAAAAGAATAAAAACAAGTCAGAGATAAAAACCGGCGATAAATCATGTCAGAGATTTAAAAAAAGAAAACAGAGAATAAATAGAACATTTCAATCCATTCAAAAACATAATAAATTGAGAAGAATCTTTCAAAGGAAGCTTCCCTTGTGGAAAAGCACACAATGTTTTAGACTAGTTAAAGTTAAAGACTAGCGGTAATGAGAAAAAAACACAGCATCTATTCAAGTAAACTTTTAAAAGCACACAATCAATACACTAGTGTGATGAACTCCCAATCAATATCATTTGGTGGTGTGGAGTGAAATTGAAAAAGCAGGTATTTGGAGATGTTTTATTATCCCTGCTTGAAGCTCAAACTTGCTCCGGCCAAGGAGACCCAGATAAGAACACAATAGCTGCTCCGCTGTCAGTAGAGGTCATACTCCAGTGAGTTGAATTCAGCTTGTAAACTAAAGTTTCCTCATATAACCACATGTTTGTGTTCAGCAAACTCCTGTTGAGAATCTTTCAAAAAGCCAGCTAGTTTTGTGGAAGCTGCACATATATGTCGAGTGGTGCTTTGGATGAGTGTTCTAGTTTCTCCAGCAGAAGCTGATAAAGCCTTTAGTCCATGAGAATTGGTAAGGGAGGGAGAGATAGGGGGATTCTTGCTACAGCAGTAGCCTTGACTCCTGAGGATATCCGCACAAGAACCCATCCAGAGAGCCTCAGGACTAAGGCTGCAAATCCAGTCTGATCCATACGACCTCTCCTAGCTTCATAGACCCCTCTCCTCTGACCATGGAGAGAAAGTGAAGGCCGCTGGCACATCGCTGCGTGTGGTCCGCTTGCTTTTACTTGTTTAATTGCCTCAGCATATTTTTGCACATGCTCTATGTAGCCTCTGCCCTGTGAACGGAGATGTGTTTGCAGAGAAATCCAAGCGTGCTAATGTCATTATCTTCAGGACTTTTTAGTAACTGTCAAAAGGCAAAAATAGCTTTCTGGTAGGATTTCCCGGAGAGCAGCTGATTATTTGTTCTTCTAGTCAGCTCATGTTGGCCCAGCAGCCAGAAGCTGAGATGAGAAGCACATCTTTTATTTGGGCTTGTTGAACTACAGCGTTTTCACTGAGCGCGGGGTCAGCGTTCTTTACCAATATTGGGATGGGATTCATTTTCTAAAATGTTTTGCAATTGTAAATTATTGTAAATTTAAAAACTGATACAGATGGGATTTGAAGGTTGAAATGTCTGGAAGTGGGCGTTATGAAGGTTGCTTGATCTTGATGCCTAAAATAGATTATTTTATCATTGCAACACAAGTAAACAGTTTGAAACAAGATCGTATAAGCAAAGAATTTTTTTCCAAATTAGTTGTTTAGATATAAATCATAATCAAAAGGCATGCTGGATATTTATAATAAGACACAGAGAATTTAAATAAAGATGTATTTAAATATAACAATAATAATAATAATGTTTTGTACCCCAACCAAATTTGTTTCAGACCATCTGTCTGAGCCAATTTGTTTGTCCTCCCAAAGAAAAAATGCTCCTTGTGTTTTTTTCTTTTTTTTCTTTTAAACTTTTTTAAAAAGTCATCTTGAGATAATGGGATGAAGGGTCTGGATTATATTTCAGAAATATTCTCTCTCGCTAGTTTTTGTGGAGCTAATAACATGGGAAATAGCATGCATTTAAATGTTGCCACAAGCAAAGTTTCCTTTAATTCATAAATTACATTTTAAATGACACATTTACATAGATGGAAAAAAATTTTAATTGATAGATTTAAACTTTCTACATAAAAGTATGTATACAAAATTTACATTGAGCTCAGCCATTTTTTATCACCTCTACTTTGTAATTTCCCAAGACAAACAAAAGCAAAGTTGTAATTCAGCTCTGCATTTAAATATATGTCATAAATCTAAATGTTTAAAGTATTATTTTGACAAACAAATATGCTGATATTTAGAAATCATCTAAAATGATAGAACTTATAGTATGTTGCATTCTGTTTTATTAGAAGAGTTGATACAAGCAAGAGGAGCAGAAGACGAGGGGATTAATGCTTTTTTTGGGGGGTTTAGGCTCACTGTGTAATATTAGTCAAGTTTAGTTCAGCCAAATCTCACTTTGCTTTGCCAGCGAAGAAGCAGATGGCTTGGACACCACACTTCTCACAGGAGGCAAGCTCGATTGCGTTTTCATCCCTTCCTTCAGTTCACGAGGTCATTCAGGTGGATCGAAGTGTAATTGCAACATGTTGGCAAATGAGGATGCTAAGTTATGGAGTAACATTCATCCAGACTTGTAAATATCCAATAAGAGTAAAGATTGAAATTACCTGTCGAGGGGCTTCTCTTCATTAAATACCATCTGAAACGTAACACATTTACTAATGGGTGCTGTGTTTCTGCTAGATGATATCAGAGAAAGGCATACATCAAGAACCAGATTGTTAATATCAGTCGTTTCATCTGGATGATGGTGAAATAAAGGCCAATGGAGCTTGCAGTAACACGGCGCGACACAGAACACCGTCTAATGGGACGAACAGTCTGTGCGGCAGGAACGTAATGGAGTGAGACGTCATTTTTCACCAGGGAGCATGACAAATGTCAAGCTACTCCAACATGCTATTTGTAAACGCAGTGCTGAGACATACTGTGATTAGCCAAGGTTAGGCCAGGACGAATCGGATGGCTTGCTAAACGTTAAAAAAGAAAAATGCAAAAGTCTTTACTTGTAAAATGGATTTCCAGTAGTGTGAGCAATGCAATGTGGGCTTGTTTACTGAGGGAAGATATGCAAAGGAGTTATGACCATAAGGTCACTATAACAATATAATGAAACATTAATAAAATCAAAATGCACAAATTACTCATTAATGTCTGGTTTGCTATTAAAATTGGGTACAACTTATATTGTTCAAGGCAATAATCATTCAAATCCAAACATGCTAATATAAGTTCTCTGTCTTAAAATGTATTGAAATATTTTGGAAATACTATATACCTCAATGGCCCAGGTGCATAAAATAATAAGTAGCTATATGGAAGTCAATTATCATTTATTAATTGAATGTATTACATAAGAAGTGATTTCAACATGATAAATATTAATGATAATTATAGATGGTGACCCTTTCTGGGAAGTTTATATTAATAATAAATCAAAAGTACTAGGAAAACTGTAAGATTAATCATTGTAGAGAATTACAAATCCTCCCTCTAAACACTCAGCATTAGACAATTGTAAAGAACAAAACCAGAGTATTTTATGTGACCAGTTTCATCTTTCAAGTACATAAAGATTCATAAACAAGATTAATTTAAATTTTACGCTTTGTCAAATGCAAAATCTGCACATATTACCACACATTCTTTATATGTAGCTGAATTGTAGGGTTGTACGAAAGAGGGGTAATGTTTCAGATATGTTTTTTTCCACTACCAGCTGAGGACGCCCAGGCATCTACAGTATATGGATCTTATTTGTATGCCTTCTTTGGAAGGTGTTATTGGGGGTATACTGCTAATAGAGGAAGCCTGGGTGAACCCAAGAAGCACTGAAGGGCCTATATCTCTCGGTCAGGCTGGGAACAACTCTGGGTATTTCCCTAGAGAAGCAGGAAAAAGAGAAATTGCCCAAGGGAGACTGAAGTCTTCACGAACACACACACACACACACAATAACTGTTCCTCACTCAGACAAGTTTTGAGAACAGTTCTATTTGATTCAATGGAAGTTAGAGGCAAGAGAGACTAATATTGGTCACCAAGGGAACAGAACTCACCAAGGATGATCCAAATGAATTACATTTATCATAAAAGTAATGGAACAATTGCAGGGGAGACATCACTATAGGCTCAACACTTACATAGCATAGTGAGGTTTTACCTCCTTCTCCTTCAGTAGGTATGGATTTACCTACTTCTGGTATGCTTTCTTAATGAATGGGATATTACCATTTAATCAAGACTCTCAAGATAACTGATATATGCCAAAAAATAATAACAAGATTACTGGATATTAAATCTTATTTGTAAAATTTGGCTCAACAAGTGAAACTATTGTATTCACTACACGCATGTCCCAATGACTCTGAAGCCTGTTAAGAAAACCAATGTTTTATTTTAATTAGCTGACTAAATTGGAACAAAGGCAGACTTTATGATGAGGAACTTTTCTTTTTAGATACCGGATTCGATTTTTAACCTTTGTTCCACAAAATGAAAATTCAAACAAATACATGCTTGGAAAAAATAATGTTATGTGTGGTGAAAAAAGAGAACACCACCACGAAAAGGAAAATGATTATGTCATTAATGACTTACCTCAATGTCGTTGAAATTGGGAATGTGCTAGAAGGAAATTAAACTTGAAGCTCTTTCCCTTAGACAATCTAACTTAATCTATTTGTTGCTGGCAATTCCTGTTAAGGACGGTTATGAGCTAGAATATTGTAAAGGACAGATTATATGTAAACAATTGAAGGGGTCCTTTTGTGTCTGATGAGTGTAATGGAGCTCACATAATATATATACACTCACCTAAAGGATTATTAGGAACACAGTGTTTGACCCCCTTTCACCTTCAGAACTGCCTTAATTCTACATGGCATTGATTTAACTAGGTGCTGAAAGCATTCTTTAGAAATGTTGGCCCATATTGAAAGCATAGCATCCTGCAGTTGATAGAGATTTGTTGGATGCACATCCAGGGCTTGAAGCTCCCGTTCCACCACATCCCAAAGATGCTCTATTGGGTTGAGATCTGGAGATTGTGGGGGCCATTTTAGTACAGTGATCTCATTATCATGTTCAAGAAACCAATTTGAAATAATTTGAGCTTTGTGACATGGTGCATTATCCAGCTGGAAGTAGCCATCAGAGGATGGGTACATTGTGTTTACAAAGGGATGGACATGGTCAGAAACAATGCTCAGGTAGGCCATGGCATTGAAATGATGCCCAATTCGCACTAAGGGGCCTAAAGTGTGCCAAGAAACACCCCCACACCATTACATTACTACCACCAACCTGCACAGTGGTAACAAGGCATGATGGATCCATGTTCTCATTCTATTTACGCCAAATTCTCACTCTACCATTTGAATGTCTCAACAGAAATTGAAACTTATCAGACCAGGCAACATTTTTCCAGTCAACTGTCCAATTTTGGTAAGCTTGTGCAAATTGTAGCCTCTTTTTCCTATTTGTGGTAGAGATGAGTGGTACCTGGTGGGGTCTTCTGCTGTTGTAGCCCATCCGCCTTAAGGTTGTGCGTGTTGGGGCTTCACAAATGCTTTACTTCATGCCTCGGTTGTAACGAGTGGTTATTTCAGTCAAAGTTGCTCTTCTATCAGCTTGAATCAATCACCCATAATCCTCTGACCTCAAGCACAACAAGGCATTTTCGCTCACAGGACTGTCGCATACTGGATATTTTCCCTTTTCACACCATTCTTTGTAAACCCTAGAAATGGTTGTGCGTGAAAATCCCAGTAACTTAGCAGGTTGTGAAATACACAGACTGGTCTGTCTGGCACCAACCTCCATGCCATGCTCAAAATTGCTAAAAGTTTGGAGGTCAGGAGATTGTCTTGACCAGAACCACACCCCTAAATGCATTGAAGCAACTGCCATGTGCCATATATATATATATATATATATATATATATATATATATATATATATATATATATATATATATATATATATATATATATATATATATATAAAATAAATTAAATTAATTAAAAAAACACCCAGCAGAAACTCTCCAATAGAGTCCTCATATACAAATGAAAGTCCTGATACAGTTGTTTTACTTTTTTTGTTTTTGTACACTCTTCTACGCGCCTGCCTTTTCAGAACACCACCTTTACCTCTAGAGCACTGGTGATTTTTTTTTTTTTTACACAGTGTAGAATGTAAATAATTGTAGCATCTGAGCCATGTTTTCCCCACACATGCTTTGCACTCGTTCATGATCAGCGAGGATGCACCATTGTGGGTTTTATAGGTCAGCAGGCACGAGCGGCTTCTAACGGACCCATTTTGAGTGATGATGGAGAAAGTTGCTGGCGTGGAGAGCAGTGATTTACTGGCTCATCCGACTCCGTAATGAGGAGTAATTCTGCCTTGACACCCACCATCCTCACCCCTCCTCCTCTCTATACCTCACCACCCACTCCCCTTTTTTGACGAGCGTTGTCAGAGAAACAGGAGCCGGTCAGTGCTTCTTCACCATCCTTTCTGTGGAAAAGGAGAACCTGACACTTGTCTTATTAAGCACATGATCTAGCATGTATCTTCATTAGCAGCCTATTAAAAGCGACAAGGAAAATATGAGAATATGACCTCTTCTACCCAATTTCCATCAAAGAAACCAGAGGAAATTACATGATTTATGCTTGGAGTACACAACATATATCATTTATTTAGCTCAAGTTCAAAGGTTAAACAAATCTTCATTTCACCAGCAAAGCAGAAAAAACAGATCTTTAACCAACCAAATCATGGTTAATCCCAAAAGGCATTTCAAACAAGAGCAAAACCATCGTTTACTGGACTAACTCATGACTCACACTGGAATAGAAACCACAATAGCCCCGAGGTCAGACAGGGAGTAAAACTAGTGTTGCAGAGCCTTTTTACTGCATTCCACAAAGCATTCAATACATCCTGCGGGGAGGGATGCTGGGAATTGAGGTACAGGTGATAAATGTCAGTGTACATTTCTATCAAAAGATCTTTATGACTTGCCTTCATCTAGCTGTGTTTGAATGGGAACAAATTAACCTTGATCACCTCTAATAACATGAAAATGAATGTGTCTCTGTACATTCAATGCCTAGGGTTTTCAAATAGCAAATGTGACAATGAAACAAGACATAAAGTCGTAAAGAACAGCATAGCGTGTGCAGCCTGTTAATCTGAATCTCTAGGGCATTAGTTAATTTGTACTTAGCTTGAGTTTATGCAGCATGAATAACAAAATAATGGTTATGCGGGATGCTTAACGAAAAACAAGAACAAATCCAAAACATATCCGATTTTTTTTTTATTTCAAGCATTAGTACTGTGCCCTGTCAGAGAATGAGTCAAATGAAACCTCACTCACACATGTAGCAGCAATGAGTTCGAAGAGGATGCCTTCTTTCCTTCTCAACACTTAATTAGTTGTAAAATAGCTAGATACACTCTTAAATAGTTTTTTTTTCTGGAAGTAACCAAACTCATCAAGAACATAACTGTTTCTCTGTTTGTTGACAAGAAGAACAAAATAAACTGGTACCTTACTCCTATTCCAAATTATAATTTTCATTCAGCATTCAGATATCCAGTTATATTACCTACCCAAACTCATACCTAAAGGACATTACGTTTGTATTTTCACAAGTTCGCTCGTGTTTATAATGGCCTAGTATTCCAAGTATAATTTGTTAGCAATGAAGAAGCTTACCATATGATTGGACGGCAAGTTATCAGCCAAGCTCCTCCCAAACTTGCATACTTTAATAATTAGTCCAATTTAAATTAAATTACCAATTAATTACCAACTAAAAATGAACTACATGCAATTATATATTTTCTTTATTTATTTTCCTATGTGTTCACTGGATGACAAACACATTTGAATATTGAGGAAAGTCTAATTCAATATCTTATAGTGTCTAATAGTGTAACTTTTCTGTTTTATTCTCTACACACAAAATGAAACATTTCACTGCCTTCATTATTCATTCATTTTCATGTTGGCTTTCTTCCCTTTCGCGGTCGCCACAGCAGAGTGACCCGCCAACTCTCTGCCATATGCATTACACAGCGAATGTCCTTCCAGCTGCAACCCATCGCTGGGAGATGTTCACACATACACCTTAACACTATGGGCAATCGTTTTTACTCAGCAATCATTTTGGACCGGAGCACCCAGAGAAAACCCACAAGATCACAGGGAGAACATGCAAACTCCACACAGAAATGCCACCTGCCCCAGCCGAGCCTAGAACCAGCGACCTTCTTGCTGTGAGACGACCGTGCTACGCACTGCGCCACCGTGACGCCCCTGCCTTCATGACTTAAATTTTAATCATTAGCCATTAAAAACAATATATGGCTTCACATAAAGTCATGGAAAGGTCATACTGGGCCAGGGAAACATTCAAGCTTTCTGATCTATGGCACAGTGCTCACAATCCACAGTGAACCTGTACAAAATTTACAGTGAATTGATGGATGGCTGAGGGGAAATTAAATAAATAAACCCCCTTCCAGTAAACTTTGGATGAGGACTATGTGAAATACCCCAGGGTTGAATCTTGACAGTGACGGTCTGCCACCTGAGTTTATTGTAACATTACTTCACTTCAAAGGATACTGCTGTTGGATATTGCCATTAAATTGGCTTTCCACTGGCTGATCTTATCGTGGCAGAACTCTCTTCAATCCATCAAACTTCACATCTGAAACATTTCACGAGGTAAACTCATGTTTGCTGTATGAAAAGGATTTTAAAGAGTGGAGTTCAAGGAGTTGGATATTTTCTTGAATTGACAGTAGTTGCTGCAACCCAAACATATTGTTGTAATAGACGAAACGCGACATATTAAACAAACATGAGTCGATTACATTTTCAAAATGGCATACTGCTAATTTTGAATTGGTTAAAATTAAATAACTTAATGTAAATGAGCATGCAATGGCTCATCAAACTTTAGAAGTGAAAACTTTAGAAGATTAGAAATGACAACATTATGATGCAAGGTGCTATTAATGAAAGTGTAAGCCAAGACAATTGTGTGAAGAATATCAAAACAGTCAAACAATCACCCAGGATTCAACATTTTTGTTTGTAGAGCAGGGCATGTTTAGCTCTTTTTTTAAAAATAGGCATTGTGGCACATAGCTTCATGAGATTGCTGTCTTCGGGAACTAAACAAATAATAATACGTTTCTTTAAAGAAATCAAAGTGGTGAAGAAAAAAGCAAATAAAGAGTGAAACAAGTTGATTGGCTGATATGAGATTCTTGAAACAGCAGGGAGTCATATTTGTGCTTGTGCTTGTCAGATCAGGCCAACTTTGAAGATTGACATAAATATAAACTTCAAACCAATCATATTTTATTGTTACCATATAAAAAAATGCATTTGGATATATGATCTTGGTAGACAATAAAGACTTAATTAAAAGAGGTTTGATGAAAAAAAAAATAGAAAAATATTTTTAGCAAAAAATAAATCTATAATTATTCGAAATGTTTTGTTACTGAGCAGTTCCAAAAGAATAAATGTTTAAAAGATGCAGCAGTTTTGTTTTTCATTTACAATAAAATCCTAGAAAGTTTTTTTAAGGCATGAAATTGAATACATTAGTCTCTGTCTGCTAAAAACTGTAACCCAAAGTGTTTTGTTTATTGTTAATAAAAAGGATAAAAAATAATTTGGGGGTAGTTTTTTAACTTCTTGGTTTGAAGATCAATATCCCTTAAGTTCAAAGACATACAAATAAAAATGTTAAATAAATATTTATGCCCAAGAATGAAAAAAACAACAACTGGTAATAGAATTCACATTTTTCAGTTTGCACTTACAATCTCAATTTGTGCATGCATTACTTCCCAACTTACATGTATGTTTTAGCCTTCATTCCATGTCTCTCCTGACCCTAAGCAATTAGCTCTTCCACTTTCCTTCTCAAAGAGTGCTTAGGGAAAGGGCTGAAAATGTTCTGATTTAGGAACAGTGGAAAAAAAACTACAAATAAACATCTGTCATGTATGAGTCTATGTTAATGTTAATAGTTTAAAATCACAAACAATTAATTTAAAAAAAGTTATGATTTATATAGATATTGACTTTATTATTTTATAAATATTTAATATTAGCTTATTCTGACCTGTACAAGCACTTGAAATCTATCATAAATCGCTGTAATAACCGCTGAACTTAGTAATATTGTGTTTAACAAAAGTGGGCATCTCATAAGTAATCTATTGGGTAACGTTTCTGTTGTATGGGAAACTTTGGCACACTATACATGTTAAAATAGTGGAGTTTTTTCTCCAAAAATGACTATTTTCCTATATATTTATTTTGACATGAAAACTATCATAAAAGACCATTTGTGTCTCTCTTTCCACGCATTGTCAGCCATTTTTGTAAAAGCATCTTTGTTCCTGCATTGCACGGTGCATGATGGGAAATCCTTCACAAACCCTCGGTGTGTAAATACGGATTCGACCACACTTCGACTGAAGTGGTATAGAACCCTTCAGTAAAGCCCTAACCTCTAGTTAAAAAGATAATTGGGATGCGCAAAATAGAGGGTTAGGATTGATAGTTAACATTAGGACCAAATAACTTGAACTGTTCCTTGTTATGCAGTGACCACTGTAATTGAGAAGAGAACCCCAGATTTGTGTATTTATTGAGAGTTGAACGATAACCCAATGCTGCCCTGGCTGTTGTTTTTTTTTTACATTTATTTATTTTTATTCTGAACAGACTGCCTTTCATTTTCACATCTGTGTGTTTATCTGTGAGTTAGATCTGGAGTTAATCCCTTTGGTCAAATGAAGACTGCAGTTGTTTTATTACAGTTAGCAGCACACATGTCAAAAGGGCAGATGCAGAACAATTCATCCATGTTATGTTTCTGTTCCCAGGTTCATGAAGAGTAGACGAGGTCACTTTCGACCTATGCAGGAATATCAAAGCCGCTCGCGCTCAGGGACCTCTCCCAAGCTTTGAATCTGAATCTCTCAAACTTGGCCTCCACCCTGCCTGCCTGGTCAAGAAGCTGCCTGCACATTTCTCATTCAACAAACGGCCGAGCAGAGCAAATAAAAACAGCTCTCTTCCTCTATTGCACAGAATACAAAAAGGACTGTATAAAAGGAATCTGCAAGACATTTAACTGGCAGACTTTTTCAACAATGAAAAGGAAAATTGCTTTCTTGCAGAATTCTAAGTAAAAATGTGTCACAAAAAAAACAAACAAAAAAAAAAAAATGAGGACAAGCCAACAAGGGCATGAGCTGCATCACACTCAATCCCTGCATCATGCATAGAAAAACAATTCAATCTTTCAACAGAATTTGAACAGGAAGCTGATACTGAAGATAAAATATAGCGTTTCAGGTTTCGATTACACTGATTGCTAGTGACTATTGGATATTTTCAGTGCTATTAACTGTCGCTGAATGAACCATGCGGTTGATTCCCTTTGCTTGACTGCTTAACTGAAATACACCTTGGGATAATTGCAGTTGAAGTGTAGAGGAGTAGCATATTCAGGTTGTGTGCTGCCCTGCAGCCTATTTATAGTTGTGCAGTGAACTGCGATATGAGAGTGAGGTGAGCGTGTGCTTGCTTGTGTACCCATGTGGATGTTCAAACGAAGCAGTGGAAGGGAGCATACGTGAAGGTAGATATGTTTGAATGCATCTTTGTGTGTTTGTGAATAAACCAGAGCCTGCTCTGTACATACACAAGGTCACTTCTTCTTTTCATGCTTTATGGTTTTGTTGCTTGCTTTCAAGTAGGACAATCAATATAAATGCCATCTGTTTGTTTGTTTGTTTTTTGCTTTCAAAAAGTTTTGCTTTGTGTTTTTTTTCCTCCTTCTTCTTTTCTATTTCACTCAGTGCCCATTACTTGTTTCTTTGCGTTTTATTTGTTTATTTCATTTTTCATCTTCAAAGGCCTCTCCGGGTCAGTAGCTCACAAGTAAAAATGGAACCAAATTCAATCTAAATTAGATATGAAGTTTTATAATTAATTAAGGTGATAATGTTATCTCACTATAATGCAAAACGGGTTCACAATTCAGTAATACCAAACAACTGACTAGAAAATACACTAGAAAATTTTTTTATTATATGTTAGTGAACAACAGTTTTTTACTTTTTAAATCACGTTTTTCTTGTATACTATTTTTAAAGCACTTGAGTAAAAGTCAACCTTTCCCTGATCAGCTCACAACTTGTTTAAAATTCAGGTGTTGTTCCCTTGATTTCCAATTATAAAGAGCAGTAAATTTGACTCTAGTTTAGCTAAAGCTATTGGTTTTAATGACATAATGTAATTATTTCACAGCTGATTCATTTTTAAACGTCTTAACTTTGAGAGCCTAGTTAAAAGCTTATGAATCTGATACACGTTGTTAAACCACTCAGAACATTTACAGTATGTTTTAGTTCAAATACAGCTTTCTTGCTTCCGATATTATGCTTTGTATTATGTCTGTAAAATAACACTGAACAATTTGCCTCAGAACACAAGCTTTTAAGGTTAAATTACAGTTGTTTTAAAAAAATCACATCACATATAGTTATGAATAGTTACTGTCATATATATATATATATATATATATATATATATATATATATATATATATATATATATATATATATATATATATATATGTGTGTGTGTGTGTGTGTGTGTAACTTAATTTTTTTTTTAAAGCAGTTATGAAATATTTACTGAAATTAATTTTGAAACATTCTTTCATAAAATTGCACAGTTTCTATGACCAATAAAAAAGACAAATGACACAGCGATTGGCACATTTAATGGATAAAACCTAAAGTATGGGCTCAAGTTTTAATGGATGAGTGAAGGACTCAAAATGGCTAGTGTGTGTCTTTATTTTGCCAGCCGTATTATAACGTCCCAAATATTACCGAATGTTCAATTTATATTATTTGATGCTTGCCAGATTCTAATACCAGTTTGTGGTGTTAGAATGCTTCTTGTTCTTGCTGATATGTAAATTTTGTACTCTAGACTTTATTTAAACATAAACATCAATAAACAAAAAGATAATTGACACATTGATTAGGACTCTCTTTTTTCTTGGCTAAACATAAGTATGGGCTCAGGTTTTAAGGGGTGAATGAAGCCCTCGAAATGGCCAGTGTGCGACTTTCTTTGGCCAGTCAGATTATAATGTCACAAATATAAAATTAGCAAATTGGAAAATCTATACTGATACACCAATGTATCATCTGATGCTGGCCAGTTACTTTGTGGCTTTAGAGGTTTACTTATTGATCTGCTAGATATGTAAATATTGCGCTATGTACTGTATTTAAATACAAAAATATGGGGAAAAACTGAGATTTAAATTTTCCTAGATAGATCAGATCTTCTTCCAGGTAAACCCTATGTCCTCAACTTAGGGTCATGCATTTACAAGCATGTTGTTTCTTTTTGACTGTTTGAAGAAATTACATCCCAGATTAAACCCATGTAAGCATAGAGAGAATATGCAAACTTAATTCAGAAAGTCTCAAGATAGGCACCCTCTAGCTGAGAGAACCAGAAACTTGCCTCTGGTCTACCCTAGCATTGAGCCTTGTTTACTCTCAAATATTTTTTTAATAGATGTGTTATTTATGTTTTGTCTTATGTTGTTGAACCACTTTTTTATTATTTCATAATAAGAAATTTAATTTTCGGCTAAAATGATTAATGCTCATTACAAATTATTTCAATTATTTAAAAAATCCCCTCCTTAAACGAACAAACCATCGAGTGTTTTTTTGAACGAGTGACCAGCAGGGCATTGTGGGGATTTCATCATTATCAAATTGGACACAGCTGTCAGTTTATATTTATTTAAAGTTTTGTTTCATATGAATGCAGAGCAAGCATATCTGCCTTCCATTGACCGCTCTGTAGATTTTCTGGCTCATTTACCTACAGCAGGCAATAGGTGCATGCCAGTGTTGAGATAAAGCAATAATCTGAGGGAACAGATTGGCGAGGGCTTATTAATGTGCAGGAGTTGGTCAGAGGCATCCATTTTTCATTAGGCCCACTACATGAGTGACATTTTCAAGTAAGGAATTTGAGTCACTGCGAGAAGTGACATTTCATCCTTACATCCACAGTTCATTGACTAGGCTCAGGTGCTACAAAATGTGCCCACAATGCAGTACTTCATGCCTGGATCTTTGACAGGGGCTGCAAATATCAGAAAAAAATTATGAAAATGCTATGACTTGACATTGCCAGAGGCACTGTATATTTTAACAAATCATACCAGCCGTTTTTTACACAAGTAAGAAGAGCTACTGTATGTGAGCAACGAATTGCACTTTAGTGATACTTAAACGACTAGTGCCACTATTTACTTGTATTAAAACAAACGACTGAGATTTTAATCAAAGTGTCTCCACAGATTTATGTACGGGGTTTTTCAGGGCAGAGGAAAAGTAATGTGTACATGTATTGTATCGCAGACAGCAAATTAAATGATCAATACTCACAAATAAGTGAGATCTTCAGGAGAGTCCTCCATCATTCTTTGTATTAACTGGGCTCAGCTGTGGATGCTCCGTATTGACATGCTTAATGTTCATGTATTGGCTCTGATCTATGGACTTCTCCTGAGAAAAACAAGCTTTCTCTATCTGTGTTAGCGAAGGCGCTCTGGGTAAGCAGCTAGACTTATCTTAATGTTCTTGTGAAGCACTAACAATGTTATCAATGCCACACAAGAACCACACAAGAACAGAATGGTGATCCTTCAGTTGGAGGCTTCTAATCTTTTTTCATTTGCACAGTTGATACCCAACCAGTCTTTGTGTTTGTTTTGGAGATTATGATACGCACCTTCTATTGTTGGAACTTTTAGACATAAAAATGTGGTACTAGTTCAAAATGCTCTCATTTAAAAATGCTGAGTGCACAAGCTCAGACTAATGTGTAATTGTGTTTACCAATGTGGGATGACTGTGGGTCTGAAATTGATGATTTTTAGTCTGTAAAATGCATTAAAAAAGTAAAAAAAAGAAAAGAAAAAGTTAATCATTTTTGCCAAACAATTAAAACTCATCAACATTTGTCTTAAAAGATTTTCAAGGGTTTTAAAGAGTTTAATGACAACTTAATTAGACATTAGCTTGATGTTCATGTTTAGATTTTTTGCAAAGCACAGGTCCTGATGAAAAAAAGTAAAAGTACTTGTGAAAATACTTACTAAAGTAAGAGTAAAAGTAACTCCCAAATATTATACTTGAGTAAGTGTAAAAAAATGTATAAACAAAATGTACTCAAGTACTTAGGTACTAGTTACTTTTGATTTGTTACAAAGCAAAAATGCTAGGTATTACATAGTATTTCCAATAGATTACTGTTTGTTTTTTCCAAAGGGAAAATAAAGTGTAGTCGATTGCAAACTATAACCAAACCTATATTACACAGGCAATGAGCGCAACAAAAAGACGTTTTGCATCTCTACAGTCACATTTCACAGCATAAGTGCACTTTGAAATGCACATTTATATGCTCAGGCATCCTATGTCTGCATGGCTGATGTCTGTGAGTGTGAGAATAATCTGCAGTGAGGATGGGACTTGCTAAAGTCGAGACTTGCTAATGTCTAAAAACAGCTTGCGTTTAAATTTGTTGCCATGGTAGTATTAATGAGAGAACACCGCTAAAATGTAACTAAAATGTAACTTAGATATAACACAGAAGTAACTAAGTAAAAGAACAGATATTTCACAAAATATTTACTTGCATAAAAGTAAATGTTCATATTTTTAAAAATACTCAAAAAGCACTAGTTACCCTAAGCATGTAGTCAAGTAAATGTAACAAAGTAATTGTAATTACTACCTGCCGTCTCTGCCAACTGATTGAAAGGGCACTTCGATCAGAAAAGTAATACAATTTTGTATTGAGACTACTAAGATCTTGTTTGTAAAAAATAAATCACAGCACAGTTTGACTTATACTATGCTATGCTATACTGCAATACTGAATGGTTTTAAAGGCTTCTCAATTTGTCACTTTCTCTGATGAGAAGGTGTCAATACACAAAAGATTGATAAATGCAAAATAAGTAAATGTTTAAAAATACATTGTTCAAAGCCTCCCGTTTCACCACTATGTAAAAAGAATCAAATAATGTCATTAACAAGATCACAGCATTGTGTTACTAATGATTATGTGACTTATTATGTGCAGCATGAAGATACGCATTACAGGGAAGTTGCATCACAGCACTCTGTCAGTCAAGAGCCTGCAGTGTCTAAGCCTCACTAAAGTTTCCTGCCGAGTTTGACAGGGAATCTTCCTCAATTATAGACCAGATGGTCTGTTAGCAGGAAAGAAAATTTACAACAAGCAATTCTCTAATATGTGTCCATTTTTCCAAGATTCTTTTGAAGTTACATGACAATTTCTCAAAGATAACTAAAGTAATTTTGTAAATAATACAGATAGGTGAATTAAATAGGTAGACACTATTTAGTTATACACTGGATCATAAGGATTGGCTCATATGTGTGACAATGTGACATCCAAACACAGGAAAAAGTAATACATTCATTCATTCATCTTCATGTCGGCTTTATTCCCTTTCGGGGTCGCCACAGCGGAATGAACCGCCACCTCTCTGGCATATGTTTTATGCAGCGGATGCCCTTCCCTGCCGCAACCCATCGCTGGGAAACAAAAGTAATACATAAACTATTAAATTCATTGGAACAGGAAAAAATAGCAAACATATTAATTGTGTAATTCACCTTAAAATTAATCTTGAATAACCCACTTTAAAGGCAATTCCAAACTCCACAAGTAAAGTAAAAAAAGATAGGTAGAGGATAGAAAAGTTCAGTGAAATGGATCAATACTAGTGAAAAGAATATTCACAGCCAAAAGACTATTTATAACATCTACTTTTATAAAAGTATCTCTGTCTGTTAATGGGCATATTGTTCTTTTTCTATATCAAGTCAAATAAATGCTAGTGGCTGTTAAGATTAAGAATTAAATTAAGAATTCATAAAAGTAGTTTTATACGTGAAAAACATGTTTGTTTTGTATTTAAATTTGTATTTTAAAGTCTAGCAGCAGAGACATGTTCAACATTAAAGTAGGAGTGTATGGGACAACATCAACAGTTTAAATTTTGACAAAAAAGCCCTTGTAGGAACCATTATAAAATTAACACTGATTGATTCAAACCAATTGACATTGTCACATACAGCTGCATGTTTTTTTCATTTATTTATTTTTTAAATTTATTTAGAGCTGGAGGTATAAATTCGACTTCACCTTGGGAGCACAAAGCATACACTGCATCATGAAGCAGCTTTCCTTTGTAAAAATGTACTCAAGTAAATGTAATTAGGTATCACCCACCTCTGATAAAATTGCAATTACTAGCAGTTGATGAACAATGAAGCAGTTGATGATTATATGCAAGATTAAAAATTCCAAATTTGACCCAAAATGTCTGTTTCAAATGTTTTCACATATGTAAGAGGGATCAAATTGATCTCATGTTACATGGTGGTTGCAATGGACTGTTGATGTTAATGTTGATGACTGGTTTCTTTTGTGCGTCCATCATTAGCAATCTATGTAATTAAATCACCATGGATATGAGGGATACCTTATCAGAGAGAGTTGGTAGTAGTTTCATATTGTGTCAAGGCCATTAAAAACATTAAATCAAGCCATACAGAAAAGATGCATGAATACAGAAATCTTATAGAAAACAAAGTAAGCCCAGGGTATTTCCAATATAATTCCCTAGTTAACAACATGGTCTACAAGGTCCAACTATGACTAGCTTATTTTAGCTACCATCTTCTAAACCACTATGCTCTATTTTCCAATAGGGCACTATATTCATTGTTTACACAAACAGCAAAGTATGGATAGTTTAGGGGCAATTGACAACCACAATATGAATCAAAGATACTCCTTCACTACCCTTACATACACCTGATTATCTCAACAAAACCTGAGTGAAGATGCATTTTTTGTGTATCAATATTTTACTTGCCACAATTCTCTTTTCATGATAACATCCTTCAAAGATCTGCCTTTTCCAAAAAGACACCACCAAAGCATACATGACTTCATTCTGTTCATTCCCAGTGTATTTTGTTGTCATGGACAGGTTGTGTACAGATAAAGAGCATGTTCTGGAAGCAGAGAAGGTGCCGCATGAGTGAACTCATCTCCTCCAGCAGCACTGTGAAAGCCAACCCGAGATCATGGAAATCACACATTTCACTATAACTCCATCCAGTACTTTTGCTCGGCAGAGAAGCAACACCGTCTGTCAACAAGAGATGGCGAATATTCCAGCAAGAAAAGGTGCAGAGATTGCTCCCTCAGACCACGGAGCAGGCCTTGTCACCTTGCGCAGGGTGCAGAAAGCAGAATTGGGAGGGTAAAAATGAGAAGTGACAGGATATTGATTTGCTTATCACCACACTGCAGACACAGAGGAGTGGAGGGTGAGTGGGAGGTTGGTTATCAGTCGTCCACGTCTGATAGAAAGAGAGAAAGTGAGAGAGAGTGAGAGTAGAGAAAGAAAGATTTCTCAACTGATTGGTTTGCCTCATTTTGGACTTGACTTTTCTCTCTGTGTGTTGTGCTGACAGGCATGCACTTTTACAGTAAATGAAAGCAAGCTTTGTGATGTGATAGGATTATGTGCTTAAATAGAGCGTTTAAATAAAAGAATGTTAGCCCTACTTTTGTGGATTTGCCAGCATTTCTTACAAATAGGTGACTTTCACAAAAAAAAAAACCCTGGAGGTCTTTCAAGACTTGGTCAACAAACTAGAGCAGTTCTTCAAGGTCAGAAACTCTGTTTCATTAAAGCAAATCTGCAACCTTTAAAATACCTTGTTAATCGCTACTTGGATAAAACAGATACGTAAAATAACAATTAGGTCAAAAAACACAACCAGCTATCGTCCAAGACAGACATAAAAAAAATGAGAAGAACTGGATCAATATTTAGTCAGACCATTTACTTTAACACAATCATTTTGCATGTGCTATTCAAGAACTGAGCCAAAAGAAGAACACCAAGAACTCACTATTACCTCCACAGGTGCTATATTGATGAGAACGAGGTAGATTACGTATGGCGGCCTGCTTAAAATGCAGCTCTATGTCAAGAGGTACAGCATGTGCATGGGGTACAACAGGAACTCATTTCCCACTCTTTTCTGCATGGAGTCCCTGAGCTCCTCTCCTTCATTTTCACTTCCCATTTGTTTGATAACAAATAGAGGTTCGAAGCCCATATGGGAAACGGCACCATTAATGAAATCTCTCCTGCATCAGACTTGGGTCGTCTCTGAAGGTGCTTGCGGTCAGGTCATGATAGATCTTGATATTGGTATGCTACATGAGTTCTTGACTCGTCCCAGCTCTGTCAAATGAAAGTTGGATTTTGAGGCATGAGCAGAAGCCCTCATCCTTAAAATGTGGTTATCAACTGACATGGGTTGCCTATTTCATTAGGATCATTATGATGAAAGAGCATTCATTAATGATTTGTAAAAGAAAAAAAAAAGAGTTTTCTTGGATAGAAAAGGAGAAGTCAGCTAGAAATGTAAAATGTTTAAGAAGATTATTTTCAGATGTGAAACAAGCCATGAAGCTTATTTCAATTCTGAGTGAACAAACCTATTTAGGATGTATTTACCAAGTTCTGAGAAGATTGTTTCATTCAGCCATCAAAAGTGTATATATTATAACAATACAGTAGTTTTTTAGCTTAGTTTAGTTAATAAAATGTCATTAAAAATCAAATCTTCATTTGTCTTTATAGACTTAAAATGACTAAAACCAAGTGAAAGTAGTCCATAACAATATTAGATTGGAGTGATCAATGTTTAATTTTCAACTGGTTTTAGTATACAATACAATGATTTAGGGAAGGCCACATGTTTTGCACTTTTTGATAAAATTGTGTAAGAATCTTGTAAATCTCCTCACCTCAGTTCCAAATAATATACAGATATTTCATACAAACAATAGAAAACGTTGTTGTGTAAATTGGCTTCCCTCATAGCTGCTTGTGTTACAAAAACACTTCTGGGGTTTTTTTTTTGGTTTTTTTTCAAAATTTTAAAACATGGCCACATTAAGTCATCAAGTTTTAATCTGCAGCATTGGTGAAAATAATTTTGAAAAGTCTATCAAATGTCATCGTGCAGAAGGATAATGATCAAACACCACTTTGCAATACTTAAATCAATGGATCAACAGACGCTGTTATAAGACTTTCAAGGTCTTTTGGGAAGGACTTGAGTATAGGGCATAAAGCCACTTTTCAGAAGCTTGGTGTTTAAATAATTATTATCTATAGATTTTTTTTTTCATGAAGGCATCCAAAAAACACATGAAGTAAAAAAAAAAAATTATTGTCACATCATCTGTTTCATCAAACTCACTCTTAACAAAAGTAGTACTTTTCTTCATCTAAATTCACAAATCACTATTTCAATACTACTTTTTTAAACAATGGAATTTGCTTAGCATGAAGGAAAATGGTTTAACTGTTTGTCACTGATGAACCAGTGGCCCAGTTCAAATCCATACATTTTTTTAGTATTATCATGGCAAAACTAATTGTCAAATTAATCGAAAAACAAAGTGAACATGCATTGTGTTGATTGTTCCACTTCTTTGCCCATATCTACATATCCAGTTTGGTTGTTATTGTTTATCTATTACGCCCTCTCAGCTGTAATTGAAATTGTATGGCTCTCATTGACATGCCAAATTAAGTTTCAGTTCAAAACACATAGAACATTTATTATAATGTTAAAACGTTTTAATACGAAGTGTTGATAGAATGAATGGCAGCACAGTTAAACACGTGTTATTTCTTCAGAATGCTTTCATTATGAGAATATTAAATGTGATACTTGCATTGTGTGATATAGAACTATCAGAGATGGCTCAATTATCTGACTGAGACTGTCTATAATAAATTACCTGTAAAACCATTATGATCTGCTCATCATTAAAACTCATGAAATGGTGATCATTCAGGCAATTTTTTGCAAAATCATCAAAACAAAAAGAATCAGTGCTTGCTGGTTAGTGTACAGAAATATAATAATGTGAAAGAAATACTATTTAGATTTTCATGCCTTTTTACCTTTACTAATTTTCAAAAACAACTTGAATTTAAACAACTCCACCAAGAGTCTGTTCACATGGTTCATTCATAAATTTATGATGAAGTTTTCATACAACATGTCCTTTAATGTTGAATAATAAAATGCATTCTCCAAAATGTTTTAATGGACATGTTTGGTCCATAATCTTAATCACAAGAGGGCACTGGATTCTTCTATTTCTGCAGAATTTTCTTTCAACACTATTAGTACTTCTAAATGCTTGTCATTAATGTATATGGTTATAACTAATAATGTTCATGTGTTATATGGCATGACAAACTTGTGTGGATTCAAATTTTGTGGTTTAGTTTCTAAGATTTATAAAGGTTACAGAAAATTAATGCTTTTTTCACAGCCTTGAATAAAACATGTTTGTGTCTAGCTTCTGGATGGCAACCAGTGATCAGGGTGACGCTGAATACTTCAAGGGCAATGCGAGTGAAATCCAGTACGTTTAGACGACGCTGGACAATGTTTAAGGGATCCTGGGATTTAGATTGCAAGCTGTTATCGGAGCTGATTTCATAAGGATAACTATGGCAGGTTAGATTGCTTGGGCGAATGAGGCAAAGAGTTATCACATTGATACAATTAGTGGGAAAAATTACGTATTGGTGGAGTTTGTCGTCTTGTGGAAGGTTGGTAGTTCGATCCCCACAAAGTCCATTCTGCCATTGTGGTCCTGGGCAAGAAGATACTTTACATGTATGGATGTGTGACGTGTGGGGTGTGTTTGGTGGTGATCAGGAGGTCATAGGCATGGAATGGCAGCCACGTCCTGTTAGACTGCTCAAGGGCATCTAAGGGCTACTAAGGTCATGTAATACCACCACTAGAGTGTGAATGTGGAGTGAATGAATAATGCTCTCACAATTGTAAAGCGTCTTTGAGCGTCTGGAAAGGTGCTACATAAATTGAAGGCATTATTATTATTATTATTATTATTATTACTATTATTATCATCATCATGGGAACAAAAGGGGCAAACTATCAACATTCTATATTTCTATATTATATAGAAATAATTCATAAATGATAACATTGAGCTCATGTGCACAACCTGAAACTATCAGCTAATCAGTCCGATTTATGTAACGATAAACCCCATGTAGTGATACGTTTAAAGAAATGTTGTGAAAACTACTTTTTTTAAGTTGTAGCATTGTCTATTTGTGAAGGACATTTTTACATATACTGCACAGCATTTATAAAAAATATATATTTAAATGTTGAAAAACCCCCCACAAAATAACATTTTCTCTCGACATCCTCTTCACACTTTTCAAAAATGCACTTCATAGAATGTGAGGTGCTAACCTTGAAGACAATACAAGTACCTGTCATCTATTCAGAGTGCTCAAAGAATTACTCAACACGACTGGCATCCACTCCAGCTGTATTAATAAGATTTAATTTGTATAAACACACCACATGCACGGATGATCTCTAACACAATTTAGGAGTCTCATATTTAATTGTAAAAAGTAGTCTGCATGCACTCTGAACTAAAGCCACACACTTTGTACTCTTACAAGGTTAATCTCCAATCTCTTTGTCATTGAGACAATAGAGATGTCATCCTATTTAAAAACCCTAAATTGATCCCTTAACAATTCTACTAATAGAAAGATCTCAGGGACACAAGGGAGAGATAGAGGGAAAAGAGGGCTGATTAAATCGTCTTCATTTACTTAACTCACAGCTAATAATACAATTAGAACATCTCCAGGCAAGAGTATTGTAGGGTTTAACTGGGTGCAGCGGAAAATGAGTCTTACAGATTAATGGGAGGAAATGAAGACACCCATATGTGAATGCTGTCCATTCCACCCATTCATCACTTCCATCCTCATTGACGCCACTCAGTTATTACAGAGAAAGTCTTTATCACCACACTACTTATTTCATTTCACCCTTCACAGGGGGCATTAGCCCACCGACACAGACCTCTTTGGATCTGACGGGAAAAAAAGTCATTTGAACCAGTCCATTCAACCCTTCTAACGCCCATCCTAATTACCATAAACCCACTCAGTCATGATAACCATTAATGCAGGGTCTTATTAAAAACCTATCAATACACAGGCTGCCATGGCGTTAATGGGCAAGAATTCCTCTCCGTTTGGTCCAGGCTTGAGTTTCCTCTCCGGGCTAATGAGAGCCATCCCTCAGCATCTCTTTGAGCTAAATCACCTTTATTTGTATCTGCCTACTCGTACCACTGGTAATTTATAGAAGTGTGCACAATGGGAGATGCATTAGTGCTGGCCTGAGGGGGACATGCTTACAGGGTGATTCAGTTCAGAACTGGGCTCATGGTGAGCTGTTAATTGTTCTTCGTCGGCGCTCTGGTGATAAAAGCGAAGGAGTCACTGATGCGACCGCTGATGAGGTTTTATTTTGCTCAAGTTTATTTCAAAAGGGAGTTTGTCCTCTAACTCAAGTGAGGAATGGAAAATTGCTGTATCTATCTGAGCGTTTTACAGCTTCTGCTCACACTGGCGTGAGAGATGTGGGGGTGTGTTTACGCTGGCGTTTACCGTGCGAGACAGAAAGAAGACTCGTCCTCCATAAACTTTGCCAGAAGTCAGGAAAGGCTCAAGGGTCAAGTCAAAAATATGTTCAAGATACAAACCTATGTCAAGAGATGATAGGCGTCTGATACAAAGCTGAATTGCATAGTCTTCCTCCAAGCTAGTATTTTTTTTTTTACTGTTGCTTGGAAGAGAGATTCATAACTGTTTCCACAGACACACTACGATTAATCATCGAGGGAGAGAAAAAAGATCTGTCTTTCAGTTTGTTTTTCTTGAAAGATTTGTCACAAATAACTAAAACATATCATCAGTGTTATTGAGATTTGACAAAATAACAGCAAGAGCACTTGCGTATGAAAGTGGTTACAGTAATGGTGAATAAGTGGAACATTCACTTAAGCCGTCATAAATGTGCAATCTGAACAACAGCCTGACCACAGCGGGCAACCAAAATTAGCTGTTAGCAAACAAGACATGTTTCTCATCAATCTCACTCATGCTTGAGTGCTGGACATTACAGACAGTGAGAGGTGGCATACGAGTCATTATTTGGAGGAGGGGACACAATTCTCCGTAGCAAGTGTCTGGAAATTCCAGCATAACCAACACAGGTTTTGTAACATGTTAACATGTCTGAACCAGATACCATGTTCCATAACTCTTGAGCTGACCGTAATTAAATTCCCTTTAGGGTACGTGTATCTGAATCACATCTGAAACTGAATTACATGTACAAACTGAATCTCAACATCTGAATCTGAAAACATTTTTGCTGCAACCAGAATTAAAACACTCAATTAAGATTGTTTGGATAGGTAAATGATTGACTACCGAAGTTGGCACAGTTGGAAAAGTGATTAAGTGATCTTCATAATAATATTACTGTTAACAAGATCAAGCCATTTTAAGGTGTTTTTTTTAAACCCTCTGCAATTAAAAAAAAAATCAGCATAGAAATGTTTAGCTAAATAGTATGAATGTTTGTGCTTTGTGCATTTATTTTAATTGTGATCGAAACAATGCAGATTTGAAAATAAACCCAGTTTCACAACAACTCTCAACAATCTGTGTACCATTTGGTCATTTTATTTTAATTTTGAAAATGATCATTTTTAGATTCTGGGTTAAAAATCACAAAAAAGCAAAAACGAATTATGATCGTGCATTGCATTTTGGGGATGCTTAACATGATCTTGAAGTTCAATTTAGTGTTGAAACTGTTGACTGAGAAAACTGAAGTGAAACAAGTTATGACAATGACAATGACAATGACAATGCTTAAGGAAAATGGGAATATAGTTAAATATTTATTCCACGCTGGCAATACTCATGCCTTAACTTCTTAGACTGGTTTGCCACTATAGGGAATTGAGTGTATTAAATAGGTTTAAACATCTCATTCATTTACTCATTAGTCACCGCCCAAAAGGAGAATTCAAAAAAATTTGTTTTTTTCATTTTTTTATTTGAACATAAATAAAATAAGCTTTGAAAACGAACAATGGAAAAACAAACTTGCTTTTTATTTTCAACTGAAAATCAAATGAACGAAAGTTACATGGGTTCTCAACCATCACTTTCTGAGATCCTTTAAATTTTTCTTTGAAGCCATGCATAATTGTTAATATGAAATTCTTGTCTTAACTAATTCACACAAACTATATAGTAAATCATGACAAGAAACAACATCAGTCAACACAGAAGTCTCTCCATTCAATAAGCATTTGTCACTTGCAGGTTTATTATTTTCTCATTATTTACCTCCTGATTTGTCTGCATGTTAATTTTGAAATGAGGAAAAGCATCTATGTGAAAGTGATGTAAGTGATTGTGTTTTGCTTAGTTTCATCTAGGTTGGAGGGGAGAGGAGTTGGTGTGCTGTGAAATAAACTCAGAACAGCAGTCAAAGCCTTTAATGTATAATTGTTTTATTTAAACAGGACCAATTGAACTAAACTGAACATGAAAGCACCAAAAAAGCTTTCCTGTGATTGATCATGTTAATTTTAGGGATTACCTGCATGCTCAAAAGCACCTGACACTTAAAATAATGAAAGCTTATAAATTCTTAGCACTTCAATGGTTGAGTTTGAAATTATATTTGTACAAACTTCCGAACTCTGCAGTAAGGTGAATCAGTATTTACTCCCCTTGTATTGTGATATATGTCCTTTCAAATCCATGTTAACAAACCCTCTGAGTCCCATAAAAATGCCATTCCACAACTACCAATAATAGCCTGTGCATACGTGATCAGGATCCACCTTGGGACCACTTTGAGCTAGCGGTGAGGCAAAGCTCCTGCCAAGCTTGAAAACTATATAAATGCACTTTGAAGAGTTGTCGGAAGGGTGTAGATCTGGAGTAGTGCCAGTCACATATCCAATGCAACAAAAATCATTGGCATGCTGAGTCAGATGCCAATACACATTTATAATACATCTACTCCGTCTGTGCTGTTGATGCTGCATTTTGGGCAATGTTTGCCCACAAATACTTGTGCAAAACATGAAAAAAACACTCTGTTATGTCAGGCAAATGCTTGTGATGGAAACACTTGCAAAAAGAAGGCTTTGAGATGGTTCAGCTTAAAGGCATTATGCATGAAGGGGTGGTGGGTGTATACACTGGGGGGCAGCATTGCAGCACAGAGGCTTCAAACCATAATTCCGAAGATGGGAGAGGTGGGCCATCCGCAGGGGCTAAATTAGCCATCTATCAACCAGGACACATTGGGGTAGCAATCCATAGATGCAGAAAAACAGGTTAAGATGACATTGCAGCAGAGATTAGGGGGATGCACTCTCCAACCACATCCTTAGCTTGACCTCTCAATTGCACTTCCCACACACAAAATCAAATTATTTCTAATTTCATCAGCGTCAAAGAAGAAAAGTTATGGATGAATTCCAAAGAGGGAGTTGGAACTGTTAATGATTATACTCTAAAGCAGGGGACAAAAACTAATTTACAAAACAATGTTTTAGATTACTTAGAGTTTATTAGCACCACAAAGCACACATTAGAATCTGAATAACTATTGAGATCCCTAGCCCCAATACAAAAACAAATAGATGACACTCAGCTATTAGTAGATTGAATGAATCCCAAATCAAACATTCCAATGTATACAAACGAGCAGATACGAATTGATATAAAATGAAAAGTTCACAATAAGAACTTTGATAAAGTGCTACTCATATTACACATAGAAAAGCCCAAATTAATTTCTCTACTAGCACGAAAAAGCAGAGAACAGTGAAATTCACATAAAACATAGCCATTGACTTTACCGCCTCTCTCACACAGACCTATAGTTCCAAAGATTTTATGCCAACACATGCAGTCATCAGTTCCGAGACACATTTGTTGAGGATTTTATTGCTAATGTATGTAAGGCAGTTAATGCTCACAGATGAGAAAATTCCTTGGGTGATGGGCTGTAAAATCTCAAACAGAGTAAAACAAGCCCCAAATTGATGTTTGGGGAATGCGAGCCCACTAGGCAGATCACAATGTCTCCTCAGAGCCTCACTATACCCCCTATAAATGTCGCACAAATCATGTAATATATTGCCAGAGTAAACACATGCTGCATATTAAGTCACCGGCACACATTTACTGGACATCAGTAGTGAAATAACTTTGGTATTATGATTGTCATTTACCAGTGATGTGTCTATAAATTGCCTCTCATTTGCATCAATTGGCAGGAGTGCCGTTCCTATTCAAATTAATGGCAAGTGTCCACTCATATTTCTCAGCCAGGTGTATTTGGAATCAAATTGTGAAAACAAGATGTTACTTGAAGTGGTGAAGAACGAGAGAGAGAGAAGGGGGATAGAGAGAATCACATTCACAGTTCATTTAGCAAATGTCCAATCATGTCAGAGATCCTTCAAACATGTAAATGCGTTGAACATTTAAACAAACAATGGCACAATGGTTGTCGTGTTGGCAAGGGTTGTGAAACTGAAGAATATGGTGTGGCATTGTTCTAAGCCAATAGTCGTGCTTGCTGTTTTCCACATCAGCCTCAGAATGACTAAATCCTCTCGTCAGGGTCTCGATCCCTTTGCGTCCCTGCTAGAGCTGTGCATTCACACCCTTTGAAGTGGCCTCACTATGACCTAGTCACTCGGCTTGTCTCCAGATTGATCTGTCTGCATGCTCCCCTCCCACAAAGGTCTCAATGCTCTCTTTGTTGCTTGACTCACCAAGGTTGCACATCATGAGAGAATGACCCCTAAGACCTCAAGCCGCTTGTGTGTTATTTCTTGAAAAAGCTTGCAATAAAGTCTTTGCAATCACACTCAATAGCCCTGTAGTGCTGAAGGTATATTTTTTTGGAAACTTGAGAAAATCAAAGACTGCTTTGGCCTTCACAAAAGTATATCTTATTATTAACCCCAATCACTGATAAACTAAATCAAACTTTTGTTTTTAAATATGCAATATTGCTTCAAATTACATTACTTTGACATAAAATATCGAAAACCTTTAAATCCAGTGATCTATTTGTAATTGTCTTGATGAACAGAAATTTTAAACACTGAGCCCCTTTAGATAATTGTACAAATACAGCAAAACATTATTGAAAATTACTTATTAATCCAAGATCAAGCAGTGTTGGAAAATGTAGAATTTCAAAAAAAAAGACAAAAATTTTATTGAATGTAAATAAATGGCTAAACAATTAAAATAAATAATTTAAAACAGCACATTTATGGAAAAAGATTGTGAAATGCAGCATAATTTAATTTGAATATCGCCCATGTTAATTTTACTCTTGCTAAATAATGTCATACAGTTCATGATATATATATATAAACTTTTGATCCATCAGCAATTTCTTGTCATACACAGCAACCACTTATTGAAACAAAATGCGTGCACTAATGCTAAGCAACGTCCCCAAATCCCCAAAACCCCTGGTCTGTTTCTGGATGTAGAGCATCTCAGCACGAAGTCTTCATCATCTACTCAGATGAGCTGCAGAAGTTCCTACATGTATGGTTAAATGGCAGAAGACGTGACAACTTTACAAAATTTTATCAAATTAAAAATCTAATTTACAACTTCAGCAACACACCCCTAAAACAGCATGAATTGTTGATGCCCCCAAATAATAAACATAATAAATTTGGATTGTTAGCATGTTCACAAGCTAAATGCTTGCTTAAAAGGCAGATGATTAATATCTCCTTTTATTATATTGCAATAATTTTTGCCCTTTAAAGAAGATACTTGAATAAAACACAATATTTTTTTACTCTCTTGCACAAACACTTTGATTTACTGCAGGATTAATTCTATGATTATGCTACGTGTATTTCAGTTGTTCAAAATATGTTATGAATTGAGTATTCATATATTTCTAATTAAGTTAGAGTCCAACTACTGGTACTAAACATGTTCTTTTATGAATGAGAAATGTCTGGGACAAAGCATTAATATTTTACAAGAAAAGACACCAGAATAGAGCCAAAAATAGGACAGATGGATACTCCAGTGTTACCATTACAACCATGACATTCATGAATGTCCTCTGAAATACATTAAAATACAAAAAAGATATATTTATATAATTTGGGTCAAAGTCAAAATTTTCTTTTTCATTTTATGCTTTGGTTAAAAAATGATAGACAATACAAATTTGAACAGTTTTAACGTATTAAAAAATAAAGTTAGTATAAATTGAAGTTAAACATATTTTTAAAACTTGAATCAAATTTAAAGTGTTAACTTTAGAATATCATAATGGGTAACACTTTAGTCTTATTATGGTGCATTTTTAAGCAATCGTTGGTGGAGTCTTAAATATCAGTTAGTTACTCATAAGTTAGAATTAACTCATAACACACTCACAAAAAATCACACAATATAAGTAACCAACAGACCATTTCTTTGACAGATTTTTTGCAATTTGAACTTGTTTATAAAAAATATCCTAGCAACTAATAATTATAATTTTACATAGCTACTGAAAAGCAAAAACATTTAGCAATTAACATAACAGCTTTTTAGCTGTAGTGTAGGAATAGCATCAATTGGCAATACATAAATAAAGCAAATTATATTCTTACACTGAAAAATGTTAATTCAATTGATCCATGTAATCATAATAGTCCCCTAAGTATTTGTGTCCCATGGAATGTTTGACGACACCAGGGTAAGGCAACACACAGAGACAGGTTAATGTATTCTTCTTCCTGCAGTTTTACTGCTGCTGTGTTGTCAAACACATTTAGCGCATCTCTTGGGGGGAGGAGGGGTCAGTCTTTCACTGACTAATTGAAAGAGATAGACAAGCTTGTTTAATAGTTCCTGAGAAGGGGAGGATGCTGACATTCCTTATATTAAATTGCAGTCCAGTGAGTGATTGAGGATCCTAATCCCATCTAATGCACTTCTCGAGACTTTCATGCTGAAATCTGTCGACTTGAACACAGTCTCCTGTGCTTCACTTAATATCCTTTGAAAAGACTTAAGGAATCAAAGGCAATAAATTAACTCATCTGAGTAAAATGCTCTGTGATTTACTGGGAGGAGTGTAACATTCATGGCTCCCCTCTCTATTATTTAATTTTGTCACATAATTAGATTTAATTATTCAGTTCCATGTCTAATCTGTGCTTCTCATTTCCTCCTACAATTAATAATGTGAATGCTTTTTTATCTTTTTTGAGCGATTGACATATCAGTTGTTATCTATGAAATGCTGGTTCAAAAGAAAGATAAATGGAATATTAACCATGAAAGGAAGAAAACATGTTTCGAGGGAAGCTTAGAAGTATCTTGAATGGATGCATTCACACGGATTGCTCACATCACTTCTTTGACTCATTTGTTCCAGTATTAACACCATAGAATACTCCATCCTGCAAACATGCTCCCTGACAGAAAAAATTAGACTAATTGCCAGAAACAGAGGTAAGAAATATATAAATAAATTGACATGGAAAAATCATGCAAAACTGTTACAAATTTGCTGCTGAATCAATCAACAGAACTTTAACAGCCCAAGGGGACTTTATAACAAGCTGTTTCCCTTGAAGGTTGCCATGGCCTTCAGCACAGTCGCTCTAGGGAGATTCTAATATATAAAAGATAATGAGAAATTCATATACCTATGGTATCAGTCATCAGACTCAGACCAATGCTTCGATGTCACTGCTTAATTCCAGGGGGGTGTTTAAAACACTAATTTAAAATCCCTACTGGATACAGGATAATTAAATCTTAATCAAGATATTTTCTTATCTGTAGAAGACGTGGGTTGGGATTCATGAAAATGCAGACTGCACTTGGGATCTAAGTATAATTATAAAGCACAATATAGGTGCAGCGATTTGAAAGTTTTGTAAGATTCCAAGAAGCCTCTTATAGCCTTTCACTCTTGTGATCCCTCAATGCGCCCATCTTTAGTCTATATCTCTGAACTCCACCACGTACCTTTCACCAAATCCCTTACTAATTGTTTCCGTCTCGTAGGTAGTGAGCCGAAGCTTTGATGTTCAAAACCCTCCTTCCTTACAAAGAAGGCTGGCTGAGGGTGTAGAAGAGGAGGCAGATGGGCCGCGACAGGATGCAGCGAACCTGACATCTCTCTTCCCCTTTCAAGTGTGCTGGTTCAATCAGACCTCACCACACAAGCTGTTGGAGCACCTTTGAAATCAGAACGTCTTCACAATAGTCTTGACTGCTAATGACTTCTTGTAAAGTTCCAAAGCTACTCTGATTACCCACCCAAACAAGCCTCAATGAGCATGCATATGCTAGCGTGCGTGGGCCCATGTCACTCGTCTCTCTGGCAACACACTTAAACCAATAAGAGGATGCTAGTAAACAATTAATATGTTAATTCTGGGAGTCAAACCTAGGCAACGGCGCAGGTGCTGGGTTGAGCACAAAACAGAGCTTTATAAAAATTACCCTCCCTTTCCGCACTTTAGCGATAATGGCAGTTTAATGATGGCTCTAATATGCAGATACACAAATCCCTTCAGTTTTTCTCAGCTGTGAAGAAAAGTCAGACTGAACAGATTCTATAACCTCAAGCCACTGACCCAATGAACATGTCCACCAAATGAGCTTTTTAACACTGAGAAAACCAGCCCGCCTGGATATCACTGCAACAATTTGACTTCTCCCCTGTTATAATAAGGATGACCTGTTTCCATAAGACTTGACACATTTGATTTCTATGATTTGTGTGAAATGTACCTTGGCTGCTGGAGCAGAACATTTTTGCCCAGTTAATCAAATGGTAGAAGAATTTCAAGTCATTCATTAAAATTGCCCATCTTACTGGACTGCAGCCATGTCAAACGGATACTGATACCGGCCCAGTAAATTTGGCATGCATAGGGAATACCAAGAAGAGGAGATTAACTCTTTTGCTTACTTTAGTCCTGAACAAACACTGTCAGCTGAAAATTTTGGTTAACACAGAGCAAACTTTTTTCCTCTGCATATCATTTTTAATGATTCATTCTCTTGGCACTTATTTATAAAAAAAAATTGAAATAATAGTGTGTCAAAATGTCTGTTCCATGAAAGGCTGTCTGGATGCTACTGCAATAGATGCTCTTCAACAAAAGCCACTCCAATATTTTCTAAATAGAGAGAGAAAAAAAAAACAAGCAAATATGGCCAGGACAATGGCTAGGTAGTAATCACTACTCTCACTTTCTCTCAGAAAAACCTGAAAGTTTTCCAATGGAAATCAGAATTGCTGATTATCACCCAGCCAAAAAACAAAACAACAACATTCTCTATATCTAGAATATCCATCCATCCATCCATCTGTGTACACTTATCAGGTGCCAGATCGCAGGGGCAGCAGTCTGAGCAAGGAAGATCAGACCTCTGTCAGCAAGGACACTTGCCCCAGCTCTACTGGGGGGATACAAAGGTGTTTCCAGGCCAATAGGGAGACATAATCTCTCCATCAAGAGCTGGGTCTTCCTTGGGGATATGCCTGGAATACCTCCCTAGGGAGGCGTCCAGGAGGAATCAGGAACAGATGCCCGAGCCACCTCGACTGGCTCCTCAGGATGTGGAGGGGCTCTACTCCAAGCTCCTCCTGATTGACAGAGCTCCTCACCCTATCTCTAAGGGAAATTCCATCACCTTGCCGAGAAAACTAATTTTGGCTACTTGTATTCAAGATCTTAATAAATCAGTATTAAACAATTTCATTAGCACATTCATACACTTTATTTTTCAGACATATAGTAGTTACTCATTGTGATAATAAATGCTTTATTAACATATTTTCCTACTGAAATTCATGATTTACTCAGGTAGTTATAAAACATTTAATAGCTGCTAGTTAACTTTGTATAGCATTAAAAAATGAGACATATAATAGACTATGAGACCTTCAGTGGTTCATTAATCTGTGCTGTGTTTTTCTTTGTCTGTTTATGAAACCAAACTTTTAAATATTAAGTGTTTATGCATTTTAATGTGTTTAATTATTTTTTAAACATTCACAATTTGAAGAAATAAATCAATCATACATAGTGAAAGCTGATGTTTACACACAAAGTGAACAGGAAGCATTTGCAGAAAATCAAGCAGGGGCAGATGCTGCTTGAATTAGAGTTCACATACCACATACAAAATTTGCTTTGTGATAAATTTATATGTACAGGACTAACGTTTAAACAAGACTCATTTGAGGCATGAATAACAAATTCCAAGTTCTCCAAATTTAGATTTGCTCCAGATAATATAGTGGAATGCCATTTTTATGTATTTTTTGCAGTCAAAGGTGTTAATGTCAATTTAGTTTAGCAAATTTTTAAATATTTTTTTCTGACGTATGTTTGATCACCAACTTAGCTTCACAGAGTGTTTTATAGTTGACTTAAGAGCAGTTTTACACATGAAAAGTTTCCCAAAGACATAATTTACCAGCTATAGTCACAAATGCCATTGTCAACCATAATTCTAATAGCTGGTTTGCAAATCCGTGTTTAGGAAAGGAGATTGTGATGTGGAACCGGCATCGTGACCAAACCAGCTGTTGGACATAATCGGAATTTTCTTAGATGGAGTAACAGAACCTGGATGATGACCTCGCGCTTGTTCCCGGTGCTGCCAGCATTTCAGCAAAAAGTTTAACGTTTCTGATGGCCCTTAGCTCAGGGGGTTTCATGTATCCACTGTATCTCCAAGTAAGGCTGCTTTGTGGATCATACTCACGGTGACATTATTGCTAGATTTCCCTTCAATCTGGTCTAAGATGAAGTGCTTCAGGTCGGTTGTGAGTTTTGTGTCTCGCTCTGAACTCTCCACACCACTTTTCGTAGATGTCCTCTTTCATTCATTCTAAAGCCAAAGTATTGCCAGATAGGTGAATGTCCTTTTTTACCAACCAACATTATTTGCGCCATTATAATGGCACAGATCACTCTGCCAGTTCATGCCCACGAAAAAAGGGATTGACAGGTGGTAATTTTGTGTGTAACTTTTTTATTTTATTTATGTTTTGGTTATGGGAAAAGCGCAGACCATGTGGGCAGGCTTTAAACACATGACATCATCCATCTCAACGTTTCTCATTGGACATTGTGTGATGACAAATTGGTTGACATCAGCCAATCCTATAGCAGAGTTAAGCAATGGTTTGATGCACAAATGCTGGTGATGCTCCTTTTGTACAACTCTCTATGCCCTTAACTTTTTTTAAACTTAAACTTCCAACAATATATTTTGAAAATACTTATCAACAGTTATACATGCTATATAAATGTGAAAGTGTTGTGACATTCTACAAATCTCTCATACCTCGCACACATTACATTCAAGCCTAATCTGTCACAGTGAATGTGAAGGAAGAGCTATCACTTCAGGGATCTAGAGGTAGTAGTGAGCGTTTCAAACATGCAGATATAAGGGGCATAGTGTGGTACCTCAAATTGAGTGCCTTGAAAGTAGACTAATGTGTCAATCTTCCTTGAAAGAGGAAAAGTGCAGTTCTTTCCATTCCCGAGCTTCAAGGACTCTCTTAAATTGGTTGGTGGGGCAAAGAAAGCAGATATGTGCGAGCTTGGAAAAGAGAGAGTGATATGGGGAAGTGGGAGAATAAAAGACAGAGAAAGTGTTACCTGCTGTACTCAGCTCTTGAGAGGTTCAAAATTCCAGTTTTAAGCTGATAACAGTGCCAACTGAAAGTGCTAGTCAAAGGGTCAAAAGTCTGACTTGTCAGGAGGAAATAGAACTACACAAGGAGATCTGGGCAGCAGGAAAGAGGGCAGCTGTTTCCATCAAGGCCATCTCACATCTGAGTGGCCATCTTCCTACAGCGTCTGCTCCCATAATTCCACTCTTCAAGAATCTCTACCTCTTCAACTGAGAAGATCTCGACACTTCAGACAAGGAGGTGGAAAAGGTAAAAGATCCCCATCTCATTTTGACGGCTCAAGGAGAGATACAGGTGATACAAGAAGCTTTTAAAGTGATAATGTCTAACAGGCAATTAAACAGCTTTTACCATCAAGATTGCTTTCACAGACACACACAAAGATGCATGGTTAAGTTGGTAAACAATTAAAACAGCAATTTCACAACACAAATTCCTGTTTTATTTCATGTATGCATTGAATTGTTCCTAATTGCTGACTTGCACATAATTAAAATATGCACAAATAAATATTATGATCATTGTTTTTTTAGATGGAACTAAAAACATGTATTACTTTCAGAAAAGAAACAGATGGGAAAAAGTACCATCAATTTCATATATTTTACTTCCTGCACGTTTTAATAATATAAAAATATTATAAATGAGGTCATGACTTGAGCAAGGCACCAGTTTCCCAACAGCTCCCCGGGCACCACTGTCATGGCTGCTCACTGCTCCGGGTGAGTGTTCACGATGTGTTTGTTCACTGCTGTGTTTGTACACTGGGATAGGTTAAATGCAGAGCACAAATTCCGGGTATTGGTCACTCCATATCTGGCCAACAGGTCCCTTTCACTTTTGTTTCATCTAGTTGCTGCAGCAGATGTTTTTCACATTTAAAAGACACTAAAAAAGGCACCTAAGTAAGCAACTTGATTTTTTCAAATCATTGGATTAATTCAGCAGTAAAACACCTCAAGAATTAATTCAGTTTCACTATTATATCATGTAATTGTTTCTTTTTTACATGTATGTATATATAAATAAAAAGAATAACAATGAAAATATGCCTAGCGAAACATCACTTGTGTTGTAATGGACACTTTAAATACAATTTTGTCAGTTTTTTCTTAAAAGGTATAGGTTTCATACAACCCCCACTAAAAATAGATCCATACCATCTTTGAACACAGTGCACACTTTAATAAATGTGGCATAGTGTCGTAAACACAATGATATAATTGGACATGTATGCATTGTATCAGATGAGTGTTGACTAGAATTAGTCATGCATTAACTAACACATTTTAAACATATATCGTTTTCGTCAAATTTTAAATGTTGCCTAGGTAGCCTTATTGTTTTCAACAGCAACATCCTTGGCAACTGTACATTGCTAGCACTTTTCAATGATATCATTATCAGTTGAAATATTGACAAGGCATGCAAAATGATAATAATAGAACCAATACCATTTTTTATAACATTTCTGAAAACTATCTTCATTAAAGTTTCAGCAAAGTTTTCAAGCAAGTTTTAAAGTATCCATTTTAAGTCTTTTGAGAGCAATTCTGAAACATAACTTTGAAGCACTGATGCTGTCAGTTGTTCAAAAGTGGCTTGACTGGCATACTACTGTAAGTGAAAGTAGTTGAAGCGCAGACTCTAGCTGCAGTCAACTCTTTGTAAATTCCCCTTTTTTCGCAATTGGTTGTTTGTCCATCCTCTCCTAGGTGTGGTTATCCCTAAAGGTTGATCACTTTTTCTAATGTGTGTTTCTATTAATTTACATAGATCAAGAGCTCTATGGACAGCTAGCCTTCGTAGCAATGACGCTATGCCCTCCTTGTGCAAGATGTAAATGATAGTTCTTTGGAAAGTTGTCAAGTCCCCCTGGTAGCCTAAATAATTAGACAGTGGCTTTTCAGGTGATTTGAGCTGATTATAGTGTACCACTAGGTGTCTTTGATTTTGAACCATTTCACAATATTTTAACGTTCAATAGTTACATTTGGGGTTCTAATTAGTTATTAGTTAATCATCAAAATTAAAGTAAATACACATATCCGATATAAAAGTATCTGCAATGTATGAATTATGTATGCATAATTTTCTAATTAAATCAACATATTTATTAAAAACATATAAAGCATCAAAATCAAAAAAATGTATTGCAGAGGACTTCCAAAAATGTTTAAACAACTTTCAAATTTAACAAATTGTTACTTTAAAAAGCACCTTTTAAAATGCATTTATTTATTAAGTAATACTTTTTGCAGAAAAGTGCACTTTTTTCTTCATAGAGCTTACTTAAGTACACAAAGGCAGATGTGCACAATGTGGATGCAATTAAAATCTAATTATTTTCTTTCATTATCTTTAGAAGTGTGGTGTCCAAAAGTCATAGAAAACCCATAATTCATTTTTTGTCATTTTCTGTTTGCATAGCTGTAGAAAAACAATTAGACGCTTGGGGATTATACATATTAGCACTGTCCCTTGGAAATGAATTTATTACCTGGCAGCTCATTTAATTGATTTCGTGCCATTGCATCTCCTATCTTGTCTTAAATCCTGATGCGGCTTGAATGTAAATATTGCCATATTTGAGCCACTGCCCAGCACAAAAATCGGGGATCATTTTTGGACTGTGTGAATCAATCAATATCTTCTCTTGCAAATGTCAATAGACGCCAATGTGCTCCTGAACCAGACTCCTGCTCAAAGACTCTTTAATGGAGTCTCAGTAGGGAAATAACAAGGAGCTCCTCATACCTGTTTCAATTTGTGTTTACTAAGTAGGAACAAGCACAGCGAACAAAAGCCTTTGATAACTGAATCATCCCTGAGCCCTTATTTCTCTTAGAAGGGTCTGTCTGGCTAACGACAACACGAGGTTAACAGCAAATTCAGAAATAATGTGCTATTTCCCAGTGGAGCTCCCCCTGTCCTTTTCATTTTCTTTGTGCCTGAGGAGTGCTGTGGATGAGGGGGACAGATTCTTCACTAAGTCAACATGATGGGAGTGCACTGCTGCCAGTGTTTGTGGCAGTGGATGGCTAGGGTTGCCCAGGGAAATTATGTCCCTCATAGGTGCAGTTCTGATTCGTAATGGCCACCGGTGTGTGGCTGGAAAAACAAAAGCAAAACAACATCTCAGACCAGCCACAGTGATTGCACTGAAAAACTGGAGGATTGGTTGTTTGGATTGTTTCCTGAGAGAGTAAGAGGAGAATGACAATGTGGAAACTGTCTCGAGTTTGTATGTACATAGTGTAATGATTTCTAAAACCTCAACATACTGTGTCTGAACGCAAATCATAATTACCTAAAGTAAAAAATTGTCAATGAGATTAACGACCATTATACAGCATAAAATAACCTGTGTAAGATGGTCTAATTAAAATGGTCACTGTGGTAGATGCATACATGTTAAAATACATTTTAAAAATCACAAGCAATAATATCTACTTTAGAAGAATGATTTGCAATTGCCAAAAACACCCCGATTTAGAACAGGGAAATCTAAAGCTTCCGTCTGTATAATGAATTTAAATGTCCTGCTAAAATGCATGTGATATCCATGGTTGAAATCACCCATTATTGTCATTTCCAGATGAAATGAAAAACTAAATTAATTCTGTGAAAAATTGCATTCATGATTCTGCCTAATTATCCTGTGACTTGTCTGAATTAACACAATTAAGCACCATTTTCAGTGAGACCTCTGGATAAGATACAAAAGTCATTCCCCAAGACCAATTACATCATTAGTGCCACCAGATGTTCTCACAGCTGTATTCAAACTGACAGCAGCACAGAGGGTTAAATTAACTAGAGATATGAACAATAAAACTGTGCTGACAGAACTCTGTATTAAAGGAAAACCTGGGTTTTAAAGCCTACATGTCTCAGGAGTTTAACTTATAGATCATTGTCACTATGAACAGGGCATGGTGGTGTTATAAATATTATGCTTAAACAAGCAAACCGATTTTCTTTGAATAGCACAGTTTAATACACATTGACAATTAAAAGTAAAAATAAAAACATATGTATCATATCATAGATAAAACAGAAAATACAACCGATCAGAGTTGAAAAGCAAGGGATACTAAATTAAAAGCATTGAAATTAATCAAATAAAAAAAATGGACACATCTATTTCAATGAATGTAAATATTAGCTCCTCTAATCTCTTCTGGTTCCAGCTGCAGGCAGCATAGTAACTGAAAGCAGCCCAAAGTAATTCTAACTGGTTTTAACCCAGTAATCTGAGAGCTCTGTTTTTACATTTGCATAAAGTCAGCAGATCTGATTCATACTTTAGTGCTAAGATTTTTTTTGTAACTTATAGAAGAGCAGAGATTCTGAATGTCACTGGCAGCCAGGTAGAGACCTGTATAGATGTAGAGTGAATAAACATGTACAGATATTATTTCTGAGATATAAGCAAATGCATATTCATTATAAATTGCATGTATTTTCTTTCTTTATGTATTGTACTGACCTAAGATTAAATCAAAATGTTCTAAACCCTATTGAGCTTTATATTTGCCATGAATTATTATGTTTGAAATTAAGTTTTTTGCAAAAAGGCCAAAGTCTGTGCTAAGTTGGGTTACAAAAGAACCTAAAAAACAGAGAGGAGATATTCTGTGAACAAAAGCACACATGGAAAACAGTATAAGATTTAGAGCGGCATGAAACTTTTATTCTGTTCTCTGTCATGCTCTGTCAAGGGAGCTCAGAGGTTAATTGGGAATGAGTCACAGCGCATCAAGTTAGCTGCCACTTCGTGTCAATTGCAACACAGTAGTTGACCCTTCTCTTCTAACTAAGTTACAGTAGCATCTTTTTTGAGCAGAAACCACTCATTCCATCAATTAGCAAGAACAATCCCTCTGGAGGTGCAGTGTGTAATAGATATGCACTCTTCCAACTAAATGAAACACATATCGAGAAGGACTGGGTCATCCAATTAACCCAAAAACTCTTGGGCTTAAACAATTTGGCAAATCTTCTGCTCCAAGACTTTAAAGCTCTAAATACTGTTACACTACATCAATCCTTTCCAAACACATGTGGGCTACATGCAGCACAATAACGTTTGAACGCTTGGTGGCAGTTATAAGCCATTAGTGAGTTCATTAGGACGTACAGATCATGATTGGCAGCAGAATGAGGGCTTTAGTTAAAATAAATGTAGAATTCATTCCAATAGGAAAATGTTCTATTTGTGTCATAAAACTCAAAAATTGGGTAAAGATTTTTTTGAGAAATAATCCCAAAATATATTTGTTGTCCAACTGTCCTGTAAGCTAAGAAAGCTACATTAAATGCATTACCAACTCAAGCACTATCTTTAACATATCAGAGGTATTAAAATGGGTGAGTGCATGAAAAGATCTTGCTTCTACACAGACAATATATATAAACATAAATACATTTTGGAGCATTTGGGGGTTGTTCGTCATATTGAGTTGTTATTTATTTAAAAAGAAACCCATCCACCTGATACCTGAAGACTGGTCATGTCAGGATCATTCAGAAGAGCTGAGTAAGAACGGAACCCAATCGCAAGACAATAACTGAAATGCTGCAAGTAAAACGGTAATGGGTGAACAAAAGCAGGAGAAGAAAATAATTTGAGTTAAATGGAACAAACATCCACAATAAAATAAACTCAAGACAGCAGGACTTGCCAGACATGACATCAATAATGCAACAACCCTGAACTCAAGATGAAAAAACCTAAACCTGATCTAATAGGTGTACAACAGACAACAACAGAACAGGGAATAATTGGACAAAGTTCAAATAGAAACTGGGATAAAATAAAATCAACAAAAGGCTGATAACCCTAAAGACAAGAAAACACAAAAGACTTAAAGAATCAACAAAAATCAGAGCCTTAATGTGTGTATGCGTGTGTGTGCGTGCATGCGTGCGTGTGTGTGCGTGTGTATAGTTAACAAAAACCAAAACAGAACCGTTCAGGTCAGCAAAAATTAACGTGAAAACAGCTGGCTCTCTGGTGCAGTCTAAACAACCTTGATCTCAACACCCTCAAAACAGTGGAGATGGGAGTGGACTTTAGGAGAAGCTCTTGCCCTCTGGCCACCGATTCAGAGCCACTAACACCTTTTTGGCACAAGCAGCGCTTCTTTTCTCATAGCTCCCCACCATCCCACTCTGTTACCTGCTGTTACCTACTTTTTTGAGCTAACTTTCCTATTGTAGCTTTTTTTCTAAGACTACTTTTTAAGGGCCTTCCCCTGTTTTGTAGTGTCGTGTTTGTATGGTCCGGGGGGGCAGTGTAACAGTGTAGGGACCTATAAAGGCCTTCATTAATTTCATCACCTTACATTTTGCACTTAAGCACACTACACTTTATGGATACACTTCACAAAATTCTACCTCAAAGCCTTTTGTTAATTGCTTGTTAGTTGTGTTGCACTTTTCTGTACGTATGTACTTATCTACTCTATAAAGTGGTTTCTATGGCACGTAAAAACATATGTCCCACCCAGATGACACGAAATAGAAGCCCAAATTGCGTCAAAAACCCTGAAAGTGATGGATGCACTTTAGGGCTATTTTCGAGAAAAGTAGAGACAATGAATAGTCTTTGAGAACCAGTAGAGATGATGTCCTAGAATCAACTCCTGTACATCAAACGTCCCACCAAAATATGAACAGAGTCACGGAGAAGCATTCACTTTGGTTGACCTTTCATCTCAGAAACCTGCAGCAGAATTATTTATGCAGTTGTATCTGATGTGTGTTTTAGACGCAGCTGTCTTTGAAGGAAGCAAATGTGACTCCATCACACATCTACAGATGTAAAGTGTTAGAAGTTATGCTCTCAGGTAAAGTTCAACAAAGATGTGAAGGTGAGTGTCAGCATTTTATTCACTAAAATATTTGGAGCAGTTCAAGACAATGTTAACTTACATATTTATCGTTTTGCTCGTTGATTGCATCACATGAGCAGAGAAAAGTATGTTAATACTTTTAAACAAAGACGTTTAGAAAGTTAAGTTTGGTTGTCACATTTTATTGTCAACTTCTCACAAAAGGCCTTTACCAAAAAAGTACTTTAAATGTAACTTTTTAATCAAAATGAAAATTCTGAATATTTCAGATGATGATATAATGGGTATGAAATACTTAATTTTATTATTAAAAACATATTTCACACTGAATTGTGTGGGAACGATGACCTTCTCCCCATTATACAAATTCAGATTATTCACAAGATGAAAAACATGCTATATTTTTTTTACCAAAACTCTTATTTTATAAGATCTGTGTAAGAATACGGCTTTGTGAAACAATACATTTAAAAACAGAAAATGTTGGAATTTCACATGACATTTTTTGGTTTAATTAATATTTTTCTGTTGTAAAATGTTACAATAAAATGCATAACCAATAAGTGATGCCATGCCATTGATGGAAGTCCTATTCTGAACCGAGGAGCACCTGGGATTTTGAGTCCTGCACATTCACCAGTTTAACATATGGCTTGATTTGAACTTTAATTCAATGTGCGATTAACAATTAATAATTTTTGCATGAACTAGTTTACTGACTCAACAAAAACCCTATTTAAACAGAAATATAACTCATTTAACCATGTATTTTAAGAAAATACGCACAAGCTGGAAGAAAAGGTAAAGAAGCTTGGCAGGTGTTTGGAACATGTTGCAGCACATGTTCATTCAACAGTTCATTCCAGAACGTTTTTAGAAATGGATAAAACTATGTAAATCATGAAAATGGACCCATTCCATGACCTTAACAAGGCATTTTTACAGTATATATGCATCTTACATTTTAAGACAAGCCATTATTAGTGCCATTAAACATTAGTCCTTTACACTCACAGAAGAAATGACTGCACCTGTGGGTCCAAGTGGACTTCATTGTTAGAGCTTCAAAATGAACACATTGCATTGGTTAACTTGAATTTCAGAGAAAGAAAAGCTTATTTAATGCATTCACTTTGATTTGTTTAACACAATGCATATCCAATGGCATGCTCCAAAACTCCTAAAATGAAGAAGCACAACCGTGTTTAAAACAGCTATTTTTTTTTGCATTGGTGTAAATACATAGTCGATCATACTGACAAATCTATAAGGGTAAAAAAAAAACACGTTGTCTGCAAAATGCTAGAGATTAATTTGCTTGCCCAGCTGTATGTTAGATACTGTCTATACTGATTATACTAAGTAAATGTTGAAAGAACGAAAGAAAGAAAAAACTATGTAGTAAACAACAAAATAAAGAACTAAAGTTATTTGAGTAAACAAAACATTTTCTACAGAAATTTGACAAAAACCAGCACTTGAGTTTAGATCAAGTGGTGCTCGCCACAATACTTCATAGACACATCCCTTACTGTCTTTTTAGTCTCACAATGATAACACCAGCAGACAAGTAAGAGTATGTCATTTTTCAAGGCACACAATACCTAAGGCACTCAAATCTTTCATTCGTCCCGATTCAAAAGCAAGCCAGGAAGGGCCTGTTTGATAACAGCAATCCGAGAAAGGTCACAAGCTTCAGGAAAATAGGAAGAATGAGCCAGGAGGTTTTAAAGTTGTATTAATGAGAACCCCTTGCTGGCACATGTCTCTGAGGTCAGACCATCACCTAAAATGATAAAGATTTATCATGGGAACGCAAGCTGGTCAAAGCTTCCTCTTATCTTATGCCATCCCTTTATGAAAGCAGCTGCTGTCAGGAGCCTGGGTGGATGAAAGCTTCTCCCACACTGCTCCATAACTCACAGTAAAAGAGAAACATCCAATAAGTCTGTAAATATTTGATGCTATATACTTTGTAGGCCCTAGAATTTTCAAGACATCAGAAAATGCTGGACTTTGAAAATTCACCCTTCAAAAGGTGACTTACTGTACTTGAAGCTTGGCACACATGACTGGGCAATACACAAAAATGTGATGTTTCTGAATGATCACAATTCAATTGATTATTTCCTCAGTGACAACTTCACAGAATGGGAGTTTTGGAAGTCACTGGTTTGTGAAATGCTTTCACGCATTGAATTTAATTTAAATATTTATTGTCCCAAAGGCGCAAATACATTTTTGGTAACACAAGATACAACTACCAAATATAAAATGCAACACAGTTAGACAGTCAAAAGACATTCAGAAAACTAACCATCGGTGTAATTTTCAGTTTAGGGGTTCGTTCAGATTTTTTTAAAAGTTGCATAATCTAAAAGAAAAAAACTTTTTTTTTTTGGTGAACTTTCTAATTTGAACAGCTACTCTTATAATGGTGCTCCACCCACAGCCATGCTTCTGCCAAAAGAAATTATAAAAAAATATATAATAAAAATAACACAAATAAGGTTTAAAAGAAATTAACACAACAATGTGAATGCATATTACTGTATGCTCTACTGTATTGGAGTGTTGAATTACGAAAGCACACGCTCACAAACACGAACACACAATGGTTTATTAATATTTATATTGGCCACGAGGGACTACTAGTTTTGCAACACCATGCTACTTTCATAGGCATGTTCACTCTGAAGCTCTCTAAATACCTTTAAAATAAAATATTTATAGAAGGCAAGCTTACCATTACAATAAAAGTAAAATAGGTTTCTCTTTTTACCCATGCAGAATAATTTGCATGCTAAAGTGATGGAGGTAATATGAAAAGCGATTGATTCAGTGAGTGAGAGAGAATTTATGGAAATATTTACAATTGAATTGGCTTTCATCATTCCACAGGAGAGGAATTGCGTGAATTGATTTGATCTATAATCTGCTTTCACCTATAGACCACGCAGATCTGATGAGGGTATCAATGACTATTCCTTTAGACAAGAGGCTGTACAAACTAGACTTTAGTTAAGCCAATTCTCACTGGAAAAAGATTAGAAATTTATTATATATATATATACATACATGTATATATATATATATATATATATATATATATATATATATATATATATATATATATATATATATATATATATATATATATATATATATATATATATATATATATATATATATATATAATTATCTATATATAAATTAAATTGTATTGTTTTTCTGAATTGTTTCTTTGTTGGGCTTCTGTCTAGATGCATTGTAATAAAGTGGGATGCATTGACATAAAGTTAAAGGTCATAAAGTCAAAAGGCACTTCCACATGGTGCTCCTTGATAATGACAATGAATCCCTTCTTTATTCAGATTTGTTATTGTAACATTATATAATACAGAAATATCTGTTAAAGTGACCAGTTGGTAAGATATAAATTGACCCATGTCTGGATTTAGTGCCTTATACACACACAGGGGGAGCAGTGGAAAACCATAGGGGCGGCGTCCCAGTTGTTGAAGAAGGCGAGCAAGTATTTCATATCTCACATTGCCTAAAACTTTGTGAATCTAGGGATCAAACAGGCAACCTTCTGTTATCCAGTTGATCTCCTTATCCACCAGGCCACAAGTATAATTCAATAGATGATCTGGGAATACAAACGGAAATGCATATGTTTAAAATGGAAATGTCCGTTTAAAAAAAAAAAATAGAAAAGTCCCTGTAATTTTCTGTATTCTATTTTATTTTTTTATTTTGTTGTGTTGAATATGTAAATTTCATATAGAAAACTCTGTATGAAAAAGCTTATATGAAAACCCCCTGTAGGTTTTACAGCAAGAAATAAAGCTACAGAAATACTTTCATGCTCTTTGGATTCATTTCTGTTTTAGAAATAGGTTCATCCAAGTAAATATCAGTGATTTTCACAACGTGTTTTACCACCAATGCTTTATATGAAGCTAAGGAAAACACATCCCTGCTTTTCAAACAATATTCAAGAAAACATTCAACTCATCCCATTTACAATTCATCCTAAACACATTCCATTCATTTCAAGCAACATTCAAGAAACCTCATACATCACAATACTATAAAAATATCAGATTCATATAATAATGCTTTCTCACCACAGAACCTCTGAAAGGGTTTATATTTTTTCAGTCATATATATATATATATATATATATATATATAAAAATAAATAAATAGCGTCACGGTGGCGCAGTGGGTAGCACAGTCGTCTCACAGCATGAAGGTCGCTGGTTCTAAGCTCGGCTGGGGCAGGCGGCATTTCTGTGTGGAGTTTGCATGTTCTCCCCGTGATCGTGTGGGTTTTCTCGGGTGCTCCGGTTTCCTCACAAGTCCAAAGACATGCGGCATAAGTGAATTGAGTAAGAACGATTGCCCATAGTGTTAAAGTGTGAATGTGTGTGTGAATGTTTCCCAGCGATGGGTTGCAGCTGGAAGGGCATCCGCTGCGTAAAACATATGCCAGAGAGTTGGCTGTTCATTCCGCTGTGGCGACCCTGAAAGGGAAGAAAGCCGACATATGAATGAATATATATAAACAGATTTTTTTTTTAATTTTTTTTTTTTACCATATACATTTTTTTGTAAATATTCTATTAAAACTGGTGACCAGGCAATTAAACACATGTTAATAAAAGCACAAAATGGTAGTAAGTAATTAAGTAATTTTGGGAAATACAGTACATATTAACAAATTACAGATATCACATTCCTGTTTTTTTTTTTATCTGTTTATCTTTCCAGCCTAGTGACATTTTCATCTTTATTCTTAAGTGATATTTATTTAGTCTGAGAAAGGCCTCCCTGGGGTGAGAATAAGAACAATAAATCCTTTGTTGACATGACAACTATTAAACCTGACTTTCAGTATTCCAGCATGAGGCCATTTGTCAGTGTGATACAATGTGTGAACACGGAGCAGTTGAAGCAGCAACTGTTGAGAGTACAGACTGTGGTTGCTCACTGAGAATCCAAGAGTTGTTCTTGGGATATCTGCTCACATGCTGGACACATACAACTGCACCGATACAGAAAAAAAGCTTCTCAAGGTTTAAACACACCTCATAGGACTTATTTGATCAGAGGAAAGGCCTGGCTCGACTATGCTGTTTTCAAATGAAAAAAATATATGATTATCTTATCACTTCGTTCCTTTACATCCATACATAAATCTTGAGCACTAACAATACACCTACAGTAGAGTACTCTGGTAAATAAAACAGAGTCTTGCTTTGGCAAACTAATATGAGTATAGTCTTGGGAATGGTGTAAAATCATAAACATTTTCTGGCAGAGTGCATTAATACAAAGCCAGAAGCTGTTTAATCCTTAAGCTTTGGAAACATGATTGAGTCATCATCCACAAAGTAGGTTCCAAATTATCGGTACAGTCTATGCCAAAAACCAAGTAATTAGAACAATGTGTGCACAAAGCAAACCCTTGAGCTCTTTTGAGATAGTTCTTTTGTTGTCAACCACTCACTTTGCCTTCAAATTGTTTTAAGTTCATTTAACCTAATCAAAATCCATTAGGCAGATTTAAAAAGCTATTTCATGCTGTTTTACAACAAAGTACTCTGAAGCGAGACTTGCTCATTGGTTGCCTCCCGGTAGGATTGCTTCATTTAGGTAGATCGTGAAAGGTAGATTTAATTCTCCTGAAACACTTGATCGCAAACATGTAAATAATTAGCAGGAGCACGTCCTTAATAGCAATGCAATGGTTTAAAAAAAAATAATAATAATAATAATTTGAGAGATAAATATTGCTTTGTTTGACACACACACCTGATTAAGCATCTCTGACAAAGACCCGAAAGCATTCAGTTTGATTTGATGTAAACAGTACCTTTGTAAGGTTAAACAGTTAAAGTTTTTTTTTTTGTCATCTATCAATCACACATTATCATGCTTTTTGGATTAAAGATTTGCATTACCTTCTGACATCATGCCGGCCTTTACGAGTGTGATCCTAAAACAGATTTAAAAGCATCTGGAAGCAGCATTTTTTGTTTGAAGACAAACAGGCATGGGTAATGCTATAATTTGTTTGTCACAGGCAAGGCTGGTTACATGCTTAGGATTATATTTTAAAGTGATGGAAACAAAAAAAACTAATCATTGGCTTTGCAGCTGTGGAGAGATTAAACACACTGCTTATCTACACTAGCTTTTGTTCTGAAATGTGTTGCACTATTACAAATCCACTTAATAACTTAAAATCCTAATAACATTTTAGATCTCATCGAGAGAGTATTTTCCAAAATTCACCTGCAATAGGACTCAATTGGTAGGCTTTGTTTAGCATACAATGAAACCATTAAGCTTGAACCTGAGACCTCATCATAGAAACTTTCATCTGAACAATGTGTGATGGTTAGCATAGCAGCTTATGCGTCATTCATTTCACACAGCAATAGATTATGTTCACTGTTGATATTCAGCTCCCAGACTGCAATTGCCTTGTTTGCCATAAAAATGGGCTTTGGCTTTGACACAGCTGGTTTTGGTGATCCGATCTCTACATTTAAACTTCTTCCAACAGGAGTCATTCAAAAGGAAAGGACAGAGACTGCCTGTTGGGAAATAGCCCAGGATTAAAGGAGTAAAAAGATTGAAAAAGTAATTTAAAAAATAATGGGCTTTTTAATGACTAAACCTAGGGGACACCCAGATGTGCTCTTTGTTAATTTTCACTTGTGTAATGTAAAATTCCGACTGCTTAATTACTCTAGTATACACAAAGCAAATGCTTTTAACAAAGCCATTATTGGAGACAATCTCGTAATGCCACCACAGCTTTCACAAACACCCCCTGCCACTTGGACAGACTGTTGCCAGGGAGGGGATGTGGGTTTTTCTTCTGTTGCTCGACAAATGAGTCATTTGAAAGCATATTAATTTAAAAGCATATAAGTTATTTTTCTCTTACTCACTAAATGTCATTAGTGGCCAGACATAAATTAAAATGTTTATCCACATATTTCCATGCCTTTAATTTTCAAACAGTAATTTGGGGGTTCTGAGTTGTATTTTAAACAAGATACTCAAATTTACAGTCGACTTTAATCCATTTATAAAGGCATGGTTACTCAATATTGTAATCATATTTACAAATGTGAAATAACTCCTGCAGGAGTCTTATATGTTCTTTATTTTGCCCAATGGCAAAAATCTAAAGTCCATATCATTCATTTTTTGGCAACTAATAATCTCATCATGAGTTCGAGGTTGTGTTAATATGGACATACTGTCATACTTTTATACTTTTCAAGTGTTTTAGGTTGAATTAGCTAAGCTAATTTAGCATAATATATGTAATGTTATTGATCATTAGCAGCTAATATAGAGTTAAACACTCCAGTGGACCATAACATATTTTCTCTTGTTTCGACAATTGTCCCAGTTAACACAAAAAGACACATATGTGGTTGCCAGCCAGCTTATCCTAATAACAACATACACTTGGGAACAATGTTTTTTATATAAAATCTCCTCAATTTAGAATCTTTAAAGGGTCAGTGGCATTGTGTTATTTTCAATAATATGTTGTTCACATTGATCTAATTGTATGGGAGATGTTATTCCTTTACTTATAAAAGCATTTTGTAGCATTTTGTATTCCCGGAAATGAGCTGGTATTTTCATTCGGCAAACTTCATAACCACTCCCCAGTTAATCACCTATTGGTTAAGGATTTGCATATTCATGATGTGTATGCAAAGTTACAGTCTGAAGGTCAATGTAGAATCGAGAGATATTAGAGGGATTCATTACGAGCACATTCATTAACCCTAACACACAGCTAGCAACATTGATAGATACTATAATGGCATTTGGAGGGAATACTATTTTACAACTTTACCTCTAAGAGCCAGAGTCATATATATGTTTGGTTTCTGTACCTGGAATTGAGCATCTTCTTTTATTCCTTACAAATTATTTTATTCACCTCCTTTTTATCCTTTTAATAACACAAGTCCTATTGGTGGTTCTTGGCCATTTCGCTCTGCTGGTTTCCATATATAATTTTCGGGGGGAGGGAAATTGGCCCATTGATATCTTGTTGTGACATTACAATGAGACTCATGTAATGTTGTCAATGGTTTGAATAAAACCTGTTATTAAAATAAACTAATTATTTTTCTGTTTGGGAAAAGCAACTTCAAGAAAAGCATTGCAACATTTAAAAATATATTTTACAACATAAATATTCAGAACATATCTTTAGTTAATTCCCCAGATTTTTCTTTTCCAAGTATGACTGTACACCAACTAAAAGCTCCGATGACCAGGCAATGAAACTATAAGAGCTGATTTCATTATAGTAATGTGTTCTTATTATCATTATCATTTGTTTATTTTTACCTACAACTGGAAATTTTTATTTTGTCTTTGATTGCGCCCATGAAAGAATTGACCCATTGACTTATTACTTGTAATCGAACGATTTGGATTTAAATCAAAACAAAAAATGTAAACATTCTGTGAATTTTCTTCATTTGAGATTAATGTGCAAAACTAATTAGCTAAACTATACCAAATTAACGAATATTGATAAAATAAAAGTCACTCTGAATCGGGCCTACAGAACAGAATTAACCTTATAATTTGTCTTGACCAAACTACAACTTAATTATTTTCAAAGCAAAAGTTACTTTCCAAGATCTAAATATATGTAGTCACAAGATACAGGGAAAAATATGCTCAGGTTAAAATTGAAAGCCGTTGCTATGAAATGAAGTATGCAGAAGAGCACTTTTTCCATCGTATCTAAATTGCAAATGTGCACCGTATGGGAGAAGAGTATCCCTTTTAAGAATGGAAGTCTAAAAGACACAAACCTGATAGCTGCAGACTTGATCAAAGCTTGGTCATGCCTTGCTTTCCCCACTGAGAAGCTGCAAGATGCATAGCAACATGCATATTCTGAGCCACATTTTCAGCGTGCAGAAGTCTGACAGTACAGCTGCCAAATATTGTATCACAAGCAAAACCAACCAACAGCAGCTAAATACAGCTTCCAAATTTACTTTTAAAGAGATTTATCCATTTCCTTCATAAGAAATTGTAAAAAATGCTGCCCTTATTGACCAAAGAAAAATATTTTGAATTAAAAATAATGTATTCCATAGCCTTGGGTATTATAATCATCTAAAGTTCAATGTTTTTAAGACAGCTGAGAATAACCATGATTGCAGACTGATATATGATATATGAATACTAATAAGTGTGTTACTTGGTTTTGGTGATGTTCTTTAACCTGGAATCCCAAAAAAATCTATAGTATTTACACATTTTACTGAACTTGGAACTCAATATGGCCAGTAAAGGTAAGTCTTGTTAGGGAAACTTTTCCAGTTGAGTTTGCTCAGGCAGGTGAGATTGTTCCCGGGTAGATGCATGCTTGAGGCTTTCGTCCATGCATTTATTAGCTCATCCTTTGACTACTTTAATGTCCTGTATACTGGCTTAAACAAGTTACTGGTTGTCACATTATAAACCCAGTCTACAATAAAGTCTACATAAAGTCCTTGGAGCTTGTTTATATGCAAATTCATCTTCATTTATATGCAAAACAATTATAATGAATAAATAATTATAAATTTTCCTTTTGTTTTGTCTTTAGCTTATTCACTTAGATCTTTCCATATTATGGCTTGAACTTCAAATAAAAAATAAAGTAAAAAAATAACTGCATGCTTTCCCTCATGTTCCACACAACTTCGTCAAACTCAATACCAAGCACAATGTGGCTCAACAGAACTATGTTATAATAGATCAGAGGGGAAGGGAGCTACCCATTTGTGCCTACTGCTTGGTAGAGATGCTACTCTGTGGAGTAGAGAGAGGCATGATTTAATCATACCTCATATTTGTTTGGACGTTTAGTTTTATCCATCAAATTTGCACTCAAAAAATTATTTATAAAAATTTACGGACATCCTGTTTGGATCATCTGCTCTAAAAAGGATTCATCTATACTGCCTGAGAAACTAAAGATGTGATCAGAGGCCACATCAATTCATTTTTAAATTTACAGTCATTTTTTATTTCATAACGACCCACATAGCCTTTAATAGATTCAGTTTTGCATGAACATATGAAGATGCAATGGCATAAAAAAATACATGAAGAAATATTGAATAAAAAAAATCTTAACTGCGGTAAATATAAAACAAATATCAGAAAACTGATATCAGAAGAGCTTCAATGTTAACACAAGAGGGATATGTGTTTATTTTTATGACTGAATAACATTAGGGCATTTCGAACATTGAGCAATTAGTTTCAATTGTGTTCACGTTATTGCTACAACTCAATCTCTCTAAACATCTCTTAATTGCAACCTTGTATCAACACACCTCCATGTGGTTTCTTTGAAAAGAATGTGTTAAGTCTGATGTTAAACTCAGATTTAAATGTCTCGTTCAACACAAAAGTAGCCGACGGCGCCCAAAGTAACTCAAAGCGAGTGAATCATTGAACTGTTTCATATAAATACAAGCAAGCCGAGGCCATCGCCTACATTCTGCCCACAATATAGAGATTATCTGTTTCAAATAACCGGACCACCATAATAGCACAGGAAGAAAAGAAACTGTCCCTTTCATGAGCACTGGCAGTGAGTTTACAAGCTCCGCTTCTTTTTCCCTTGTGTTTCAGATAATTCACAGTGTTGCCCACTCACCCTCTGTAAAAAAATACAGACATAATTCAAGGCCAAATCTAACTGGACAAACTTTTTTCTCTAACTTATTGCTCAGTATCACATGTCACAAGGGAGAAACTTAACAGGAGCCCTGTTTTCCTGGAAGGTCTTTGGGGAAAGTAGCAACAAGCTGTTATCAACACATTGTTTTTTGGGTATTTGTATACATATATGCAGACTTAGCGATTCAGAGTGAAATAAATTAACGAATATCAGATATACAACCCCATGAAGTCATGTACAGTGGTGCATGGATATTTTTTACAGTTTTTCTTCTTCTACCCCAAGTTCACAAGTTTAGTTCCTAATAAAATAAATTCAAAAAGACTAACACACTCAGCTAACAAAGTTCTAGAAGATATTTCTTTCTACACGAGACTTGTCCTTATTGGTCTTTTCTTAAACATTTCCCATGTAACATTGACCTCTATGATTTTTAAAGTCTTTAAAAACAGTTACTGCTGGTTATCTCGGCCCGTCTGCTTTAACCCCAGAACTCCATTGAAGGCAATTTAAAGCCCTTTGAAACATACAGTAGACACTATCGGGAGCATCAATACACTAAAAGTGCAGAAACCGTAACTCTAAACTCAAGTTGACCAATTAAAACTGCAACACTAAATTTGTTTTCAGTTAATCTTTAGTTTAGTTTAGGCATTCCAATATGTGAAAGTTTCCAAGACTCCTTTTTTGTTGGGAAACTACAAGGGCTGAAAAATTAATCCCATTTGCAATTAAATCTCAAAATGAACACACAATTTTCAAATAGTAAAAACGTAAAAAATAAAATAAAATTGTAGAAAAGTTTGGGAAAAAATATAGCCTTGTAAAAAATGATTGCAGTTCAATTAATTTCCCTAATTGTTCAGTCCTAGAAACTACCATGTTTTACTCCTCTTTAATGTCAGACTTCCATATCAGTATTTTCATGAGGAATATTGTTGGTGTTTTCACATAATCAGACACCCCACCTCCGACTTCTCAGACATATGAAACTGCCCACTAAGTTGTACAGCTATATTTTAACACTAACAGGTAAACAGGTAAATAATATAAACGTTTTTGCTAATCATGTTGTTGTTGATTTTATGTGGTTGTAAATTATAATAGGGATCTTCAAATGAACACGCACTGTTTTTGATGCGACACGTTTTTTAAGGACAAATGGATAAACATGTTTGAAACATGTGTGGACAAGACCAGAAGGCTTAAAAAGGTTTGAAAATATACACTCCACAGCAAGTAAAATATACTTTTTTTTCCCAGAAGCCTTCTTCATTCAATATTTTCATGAAGTCATTTCACAGGAGAGCCTAAAGGACTAATTGGCTCAAAGAGTTTTGCTTAGCTTCGAAAGCACAGAACTGCCACATCAGTGGTTAACTACCTTTGAGCCTCATCTACATGACTTTATAGACACTAACTTAATAGAGAACCTGTTTACAGTATAATTTTCCACGTTAAGCATCCATTTAAAAAGATGATTAAGTTATGCAAGTAAATAAATAAAGTAAGTTATAAAATAACGTAGTAATACAAAGGGGGAAAGAACATGTAAAACAGCTGAATCATGTTCAAACAAGAATAGTTAATCTTTCTACCTAATTACCTGGTTATAAAGTTATCCAATAACAAATAACAGATTACCATTGTTCAATCATTCATTTAATAATTGCTACATTTTTCAGGGTTTTATTTTTAATAAGACATACAATTTTCTAAAAACGAACCTGTTGTAGAAACTACAGCATCATTTTAGGATATTCAGTGACAGCATAAACAAATTGTCCTAACAGAGAAACGTTTGTGGAACTTTGGCAGGGGATGCTCCCCGAGGAGCAGTCAAAAGGCCTGAAAACCACATTGACACAAAATCAAAGGTTCCTCAAATGTCACCAGTTTTGCACTCCCCAGTCTGTCAGTTCAATTTTAACACACATCTGACTCATGCATTTCAATACGAAAGATGAGACATTTTCTTTTCTTTGCTTGCTGTCTTATGCAACCTAGTGTGTCGATGTAAAATAAATATAAAGGGGCCACTTTTCATAGTGCCTAGGACACAGAGCTATTTCAAACAACGTTCTGGTATTTGACTTGCTCAGAAGATTGCTGCACTTCTTGATCTTTTGCTTCAGCTTGAGGGAATAAAGGGATTCTGCGGTGAATAACACAGTCAAACTTAAGAAGAACAAAATAAAATATGTTCCTGAAAAAAAGTGAGGATTGGTGCACCATGGTGGTTTAGTGGTTAGCATTGTGGCCAGCACTAGGTACAATTTTCAAAAAACAATACAGCAAATTAAGCTACAATTCATAAAACAACTAAACATACTTTGTAAAACACGCAGATATACAGGTTCAATATTTTGATTTGAAAACATTTCTCATAACCAATCCTCTATATTCTTGACTCCATCACACTCCAAATACTAAAAACAAACAAACAAACAAAAAACTTGGAGGGGTGTGTCAAGGTCAAAACTGCAGTCTCACAAAAGTGCAGAATAATTTTACACTGTTCGAACAAGATCAAATATATGTGTCAATTGCAATTCAATGCGATTGTATCACTCCACCTACCAATCCTTTTTCATAACACATTTTTTAACAGGTTACCTCTTTTGTGAGCAAATAAAAAGGATACAATTATATAGGAGGAAGAATCATGAGTCAATGATTTCCTAACAAAATAAATTACATATGTTGAAAATATCTCATTGATTTACCTCACAAGTTACAAATGCACTTATTGTTTTGAAGTTTGTCATTTGATTTGACCTCATATACTGCTCCTTCACCCAAATGTTTTCAAAATGTCAAGCTACTCTGTCAATATACAGGAATAACTCTAAGGGTCCACCTGCATGACATGCATTCAATCTTTGCAGCTGGCATTCAAATAGGAAGTAGGCATGGCCCAAACATCTCAAAAAATCCCAAAAAATCTCTTAAAGGGACCATGTATATTTTTTTTTGTATGAGGACAACAGCTCCTAATTCACTTAACTAGCTGATGGATCAATGTTTAAATCTAGTGATATTGCATATTTAGTATATATTTTTCTTACAAAAACCGATCTGAAACTGATTGAATTTGAGATTAATTTGACAATTGGTAGAAAATAAACAACAATCCTAGACTTTCAATAAAAGTAGATATAAGTGAAGATACAAAAGGGAGAATGTAATGTACTGAAGCGAGCACAGTGATTGAATGTTGGTTGGAGTAGAGAAGTTGTTCAAGTCTTGATTCATGTGGAAGAGTCATCCAATGGAGAAGGTGAGCCTGTCCAGATGACTTGGTACTCTAGGACATATTATCCAGGTCAGACATAAAGCAGGAAATGGTGGCTGCACATTACTTGATGAGGAGTTGGAGAATGTGCTCATGCCAGTCTCAAAAAGAGGTTAGAAACAGGGAGTGTGGAATGATCCTGTAGTTGAGGATGTCAGGGTTTTTGGGGAATTAGTTTTTTAAGAGTGGGTCATGAAGTCCTCAACAGTGAGAATAAATGGATGATAAAAGATAAAAAAGTGATAGAAATTATGCTATTTGTGTATGTTTTCTCTCCTACTTAAGAAGTGGACAAACAAATACACATTTACAACCAAATAATTGACAGAAACAGGCTGGCAAAATATTTTAGTTGGTGAGAAGTTTTAATAAAACCCTCCTTTTTTACATCCTACCTTGTCATTTTGAATGCTTAATACTGCCCACGCAGATCTTGTCAAGGGAACCTTGGTCCACTAATGGCTATTAGAACAAAAGAGCTGTCTTGCTGGGTGAATGTGGTCAACATAACAGTATGGCAGGAGAGTTAGAGCTGATCCAGCCCGTTTTTGAGCAAAACTCATTATATCTGTAAGAAATATTGTGTAAAGTGAGCTATGTATGTTATTAGTACCCATGGGGCTATTGCACTACTCTCCAGAGGGTGACAAGCAAACCTGTCTGAAGATTTGCTGGTGTTCTTGCAGGTCATAACCTATATTTTATGAATTCCTGCATTTTAACAATTCAAAATGTGGATGGCTCTTGCTGAATACATCAGTTCTTTGAAATTCTGATTTCTTAGGGTTTCTGACAGTCAAATGATTAAGCTTATTGTTATTTTCAATTAATGTAGCTCTATCAAGAATTATCTAGTTTAAGACAAAGACTTTTCACGAGGGCACAAGCATACTTAATGGCATCTACTGTACTAAGCGAGCTGTCCGAGAGAGGGCAAAGCTGTCCAAGAAAGCAAAACAGAAGCCTGGAGTTATGTACAAGTTGTAGGCAAGGGGAGGTGGAGGTTTGCCAATTGAACAGCTGAGGGATACAGTAGGGTGATGGCTTAAAAGGAAGATGATGAAAGTAGCGCAAGAGCATCACTTTGAACCTCTTCAAACATTACGTAAAATACAACTCTTCACTAAAAGATGTAGAAAATCAAGTAGAGAAAGAATAGCATCTTGAAAATGTGTCTATAAGTGACAGGATCTGCTGTAAATTATTTTAAAGACGAGAATGCAAAACTACCATAGATTTTTTTACTTATCTTAATATGTTAAGATTAAATGTTAAAAATGTTAAGATGCTATATAAAATAATTAATAATTTATTTATTTATTTACCATGAAATAGTGGCTCTTATTGCTTGATGTTAACTATTATTCAACACATGATGAGACAGGTCCACTAGACTGAGTTTACAAACTCAACACAAAAACTGCTGTAGCAAGATTTAAATGCAACACTTACAATTTATATAAAGTACCCCACCAGGCCATATGTGATTGGATGGTTAGAGCATGATCACAATGTAACAAAGACACCCGTTTAGGTTAGCCTTGAACATACATTAGATCAAAATGGAGATTATTATAAATCAATATTAACTGGTTTGCATTTAAATTTACATTTCAGTCTCTAAACTATCCCTAAAAAGAATTTGAGATTGAATGGAGAATAACTGTGGCTCTGCATTGTACTGGCTAACTGCTCAAAGTGTACTCTTCTTTTCACTTATGAGAGCAACCCTAAACTACAGTGAGATGGATAAAAGTATGGATCAATAATAAACTAATTATAAACTTATTGGAATTGTGTTTTTTCTTATTAATGATAATACATTTTTTTTGAGGAAATCTGTAAATTATTTTTGTTTATATGATGCAACTTTGTCCTTGTGGTAATGGGTTTCAATTCCAAACATGGGCATAATTAGTACAATGTGCATTGTATTGAGTCTGCTGGTGCTTAGAGCAAAATTCTCATCTGGACTATGATCTGTACTCTCACTCCAGTATTTGTTATTCTTTATTGTGATACTTTGATACGCTTGGGGTTATTTAGTTGCAGGAACACAGATCCCACCTCTCAAGCTTTTCTTAGCTTATTGCACTCTGTCGCTTGCCTTCATTGTAATAGATCTGCCAAGATTGTGCCTACAAAATAATCTATTTAAATAATTCACAATGGTGTGATGCACTTCTGAAAAACGTCTGTTTAAGGGCTGTTTAAGAGCTCAAATTGTGTTTATCTATATACAGTATTTATCTATATACATTTATATATCCATATATAATATATACTTCCTTTTAGTTCTCTCACTTGCATTCTAATGATACTTTTTTGAGGATGCTAAGTACAGTTTTTTACATCATTTATAATGTCCAAACAAGCTTTACAGGGGTAATAGCAATCCTTAAGTCGAATGTTTCTAAATAATACATAGTATGATTCAATTCCCTTTGAGTAATTTATTAGCATTAATGCAGGTGGTTAATAGATTTTCAATTATTGGAGTAAACATTTCTACAATTAATGATGCTTGCAAACTCAATTTGAACACTCAGTGACAAAATATTTCAATATATTTTCAATCTGTAGAATCTCTAACAGTAAACAATAATTTGCTTTCATTGATTCATGTACAAGCGTCATGGTGGCGCAGTGGGTAGCGCGGTCGTCTCACAGCAAGAAGGTCGCTGGTTCGAGCCTCGGCTGGGTCGGTTGGCATTTCTGTGTGGAGTTTGCATGTTCTCCCCGTGTTCGTGTGGGTTTTCTCCGGGTGCTCCGGTTTCCCCACAAGTCCAAAGACATGCAGCATAAGTGAATTGAGTAAGAATGATTGTCTATAGTGTTAAAGTCTGAATGAGTGTGAGTGTGAATGTTTCCCAGAGTTGGCGGTTCATTCTGCTGTGGCGACCCTGAAAGGGAAGAAAGCTGACATGAAGATGAATGAATGATTCATGTACATATTACGAAAAAGTGTCTTTTAAGTGAATTAAAAGGTGCCTATTGTGAAAACAATTCTGGCAATAAATGTGTGCAGGAAAGATGTTAACACACTCATATTAGAATGGTTCAAATTCATCATTGTTTGTGTACAGTTAGTAAAAAAAAATGCATCCACAACTGTGAGGCATTTTGCGACCAGGAATTCTCCTCTGAGTTGGGGAGTGAATTGGTTGTCAAAGCACTGGTCAGATAAAGTGAATTACCTGCATAAAAAGGGACAACTCTGAAAATCCAGATTATTTAAACAGGTGTTTTAGCCTGTCAACCAGTTCTATAATAGTTAATACATTTTTAAATCATAGATTTAAATAAACGGGCAGTTCTGGGCCTTGAATCAGCTCCAGTGTGGACATCAGGTGGAAGGAAAAATAAACACATTTCCTGGATTTAAAAACTTTATATTTCTTTACTCTACCTTGTGAATGCAGATGTTTTCACCCTGTTTTGATTATGCAAAAACTGCTTGAATCAATAAGGTTTAGTGTTTTTTGAAGATAACAACTGATTGCAATGTTCTAACCAGAACCATTGTTAAGAAGTTTATTCCTTGGCAGAATAAACAGACCATCCCTGATTATGCTTTATTCTTACTCCTATTTTTTTTAAAATAAGTATTATTAATATGATGTGGTTCATTGTGGCTGCTGCTGTTGATTTTAAACATAAAATTTAGACACATTTAGGAGGCCCAGGTGTTGTTTATGTACTTATACACTGCATTTTTGAGGCCTTATCATTCAAGTACAAATACATTTGTAATGTGATATGTAATGTGATGTTAATAAATAAACAAATCTACATGCATGCTCAGGTGCAATGTCATAAATATGCTTATGTGTTTTTCCTTATCTGCTGTCAAAAACGGCAGCAAATAACAGCAAATCTTTAACAATAGCTACTCTTTGCTTCACTCCGTTCTCAGCAATACCACATGATCTGGCTGTCAAGGAGTCTCTGGTTATTAAAAGATATTCCTCTGCTTCCTATTTCCTCGCAAATCAAAGGATTATGAATCTTATTTCCTTTGCATGAAGATTAAATGAAAATCAGTGGTCTAATGGATGGGCCTATTTTAATCTAGCACATTAATACTTTAGTGTGCAGGATATTATTGTTCTATTACAATGACCATAATCATTTTTGTTTCATAATCTCTGTCAGTCCTGAAATTGTTCACTTCGGTTAATGCTGGCTCTTGGTATGAACATCATTAATTACTAACTGAACTCAAGTTCTCAAAAATCTATTCTTCTTCTTCTTCTTCAAAAAAAAAAAACAACTTTTTTTCCCAGGGGTGTGTGCACTGAATATATTTTGATTCACACTGAGTGAAAATGGCACGGAAAGATGGCACAGTGGTGAAGTTTGTCGTTCTGTAACTGGAAGGTTGGTGGTTTGATCCCGCTAGGGCCATTCTGCCATTATAATTTAATAAAATTAACAATGAGCAGAATTACTGCAAAAAAAAATAGAAAAAATATATTTCATCAGAGAGCACAGAGAAAACAGTTAATTCCTACAGCATACATATGTTTTGACATCAGTCATAGCCAAACCTTATGTTAGAAAATGAACAAACAAATGCACTGTAAATTTCTTTGTTTCTAATTTGGTTTTATAACTCAACATTGAAATTTATAGTCATACAGTTAAGAGTTGTTGGTCTACTGACACCATTTAATCTGATCTGCATCAATGCATAAACGGTAACACTGTTTTATGCAAAAGTCTATTGGATTTGAATAAAAGTTTTTAGTTCATTATTAAAAATACATATAATCAAAATATAAATGACTTAATCTGATTGGGAAATTAATCCGTGATTGAAAATAATGTTTAAAAAATGTGTTTTGCCAAAAATGGTTTGCAATCAAATGAACGTTAACAAGCAAAAAAGGTCAATAGGAGTCAAACCCACGATTATACATTTCACATCTCCATTAAACATTAAAACACATTTTAATGTGATCTTTACAACCTCCTATTCATGATGATGTAATACTTAATAGTTGTTTTCTCATTTAAAAAAATAAGGTAATACGGTAATGCTAATATCATAAGCTCACATGCATAATATGCTAAGCTGACAAGCGCATTTTAAGCTGTGAAGTTTAAAGAGTTTCTCCCATTAGTTATCAGACAGAGCATTAAATTGCACCACAGCTCAGACAGGTACAAAGTAGAATTCTCTTTTAACATGGGAAGGAGATTAGTTTGACTGTCAGTAACAGTGTCATGTACAGTGGAGCTACAGTTTATCTGAGCTCTGTCTGAAGCTAAGGTGTTTGCTTTTAGAAGTAAGAAGCAGACAGAGGTCTGTACAGTGCTGTGTGTTTATCTGAAGGCCTATGATATACTCTGAGCTGCCAGTCGGCACCCAGAGAAACACATTGTTCATTGTGAAACATCACCATGGCAACCTTATTAACAATTTCAGTATTTAAATGTGTTTTGTTTTGTCTGAGAGTAGAGTGAATTAGCTATATTCGGCTGCTGAAGAGTGACACAGACTTAGGTAGCTGTTCAATTCTTTTGAGAGAAGTCACACTCACTCGCCATCACTTTATAATGAGAGAACTGGCAAAGTGTTACCATGTTAAAAGTGTTAATGTGTTGTTGTTATTATTGTGATTGATACATTATGAACCCCAAAAATGTAAAACTGTTCATAGCAATCAACAGCAGTTGCTGTTTTTTATTTTAAATTCATAATTCATGTTTAGTTCATGCCACAGCCTTGTTTAGTTATTGTTTACACCATTCTTAAAAATGTATGCAATGGTTTATCTTACCCCTCGCTATCCTCTCACTGCACCTCTTGATTTTCATCGTGTTGACCTCTCATCTAATCACCTCCATCACTCTCCCCTTTAAAGTACTCAGTTACTGATGTTGTTCCGTCATTACATCATGGTTTCAGACTCTTCATGTCTTCAACTTTTATTCCTTGCATCCTCTGCTCTTTCTGAAAGTAAACCATTGTCAAACTTATTGTCATCTCATCTGTGCACTGGACCCTCTACTTTCGCATTGCTGACTCTGGTTATTGTAATCTGTAGATGTGTCGTCTGAATTAGGTTTCAACATTTTACTCTACACTAGTTTAAGTAAGTCCTTAAGGAAGTGTATTTACTGTATGTGTGTTGCATTTTCAATAGACTGTAATACATTTGTAAATCACTTTTGTGATTCATGACAGAAACATGGCTTTCTGATAAATTTTTTTGTAAATCAACATGACTGTAACTTTGATATAATTCGTTCATTCCTCACAGTACATGCACAGTAAAAAGAACCATTATACTTATATATATATAAAATATAGTTTTCATATTTTACAGGGTTTTATTCATATTTTGACACTCAGACTGCTTACTGGGATACCCCATAACTTTGCCATTATATGCAGGGTTACGGTGGTTGGGAGGTGCAATACACATTTGCAAAACGCAAAACAAGTTTTACAAATTACAAAACCCCTTTACATTACAAAAAACTAATTTCGATGTTTTAAATCAAATGTACAAATTTCAAAAACATTTTCCATTTTAGTAAACACATATACATCTTCTAAAACACTTTTGCAAATTCTGAAACACAAATACATTTCAGAAACCCAAAGGGGTAGGTATCATTGAGAACCAACAACTTGGTGCTGATTGGACAAAACTTCTATCAATCAAAGTACTGTCCTCTGTTCTATCAATCAAAGTAGTGACACCCCAATGCATATTGTATCTCTAGGACGGCGTACGGAAAACCTGTCATTCAAAATATATTCTTGTTTTTAATTTGATCAGTTGAGAATTAGTAATTAAAACACATGGTTAAATGGCAATGTAAATAGTGTTTTTTGTTGAGTTGGTAAAGTTATTCATGTGGGTCAGATGCATTGTAAATGCTTATTCAAGAAGTGTGAAGGAATAGAAATCCCAAATGTTGCTTGGTTCAGACAAACATGAAAATATTTCACTTCTTGCTTCTTTATTGTAACATTATCCAAAACAGGTGTATCCTTATAGTGATTAAATGTTCAATAAAATGTGAATTTTCTTTTTTATCCTATGTAAAATCTCATTAAAAATGAGTAAAAAAAACTCCAGGTAATTATCTGCCAGTGCAGCTTTTTTTAATGTATAATTTCCATTATGTGTGACAGTAAATTCATAATGTACCTCGTATGGATAGACCATCCTCAAAAGATAAAAATGTCAGTAAACAAAACGAGTCTAAAGAAAAATCAATCTCAGCATGCATGGTGAGTGTCTGGTCAGCAACAATGAAGCTCAATGCATTGTCCTCCAGGTGGATCCATTGATTTGTTTTCCTAAACTACAGGATCCAGGGATCTGCCAATAGATCAATGGCCTATTGAAAGCAATGACTCTTAAAACCAACATAAAATGTGCCATTGTCAGTTCAAATATGTACATTGATACACCAAGTCTGCAGTATTGCTACTGAATAAATTCACAAATAAATTCAGGACATTACAAAACTTTTCCTCGCTTTGAACTTTTAAATCAAGTGAATGGGGAAAAACATTAACTTTTAATAAAATCCACATTTTTAACTTTACTTAACTCTATGTATATTCTCCCAAACCATACAAGCTAACATGAATCAAATAATCCCACTGATCTGGCCCAGAGGCCTCTCCAGGGGTCGCAGTAATTATTCCTCTTTGAGGTACTGAATATGTATTTATGTCTAATCAGGCCTCACTCTCTCGTGAACCAACCCAGCAATTAACCTTCTCAGTGTGTCATGTATTTCGGACGCACCAAATGAAGTGTTACTGGGGTACAGCTCTCAGTCTGTTTACTAGTCTCAATTAGTCACTGATAGCATATGCATGAAACAGCTGGCCAGCTTTGTCTGATAATCTCTTTCTGCAGCTGGATTTGGGCAGGCAGCGTATTCCTCTAATAAGTCATGCTGCCTCTATTGGGAAACACAGTCGAGGGGCTTTGGATCAATGCCGGATCTGACACTCATGGCTTTTTTCTATTATGCATGTCCAGGGCCGATCCCCGAACTCTAATGAATAGAGAGCACATCATCTATATGGATTGAAAGAAGAAGAAGAAGAAGAAGGATCACAAACAATCATCCAAGCCATTACATGATGCAATGAAGTATTATGAAAAAAACAAATGATTAAAAGCTAAATTGTTTTTAGGAGGGTAAACATATTGCAAAGATAATAACAACCCCATGCAACATAAAGTTTGTGCCAAATGTACAGCTTTACTTGTTAAAAAAGCTTTTAATTCACTTTCAGTCAATGAGGCATTTCACATACTTATAATTAAGAATAAGAAGCTGATCTTGAGCCAGGACGTTACCTAAGCCTACCCTCAGAATGTGGTGAAGGGGTGAAAGCTGGGAGAGCTGCTCAAACATGGATGATTGCCAGTTTCTTGAGCTTTTAAACTGGATTAGTAATCTGCTTAACTTAACACACTCAAGGCAAGCTCCTCCCAACTTTTGTGGATTGAGTATCTTCATCTTACTTATATCATTATTGGTTACATGTGTCATTTCAACAATAGTTAGTGAATGATGAGTGTGTTTTACTCACAGATTTCTAAGGCAACTCTTAAACTGTAGCCAAAAGTGACACAATTGGAAGCTATTTGTTATATTCATGACAGCTCAATGATATTCTGTTTAAAGCTGACCCAGGACACTTTGTTACTGTATGTAGTCCTGAATCTAATACCATTTCATTTAAATTTTAGATCAAAACTTTAGAAAAGCATTTGAGTCAATGTTTACTTCTAGTAACAGCTTGTTGTTGTGTCCTCTTCTGTGAATGGGTGTCATATAAATCAGTATTTTGTTCACAAAGAAGATGGAAATGTCATACATGATTTGTAATGTAAGCAAACATGCCCAAAAATGTCACTAAAAATCTGGATTGATGATTAAAAACCAGAGTCTGAACACCTTAGATATCTCCATTTAATAACTCACAGATGCCCATTATCAGCAAAGTAACTGTCTGTCTTAATAAAAACTCACATGTTAAGATTAAACAACTCTAATGACTATTTATGGTCATGCAATAATAATTTCTACAAATGGTTAAATAAAACAAAAAGCTATTTATTTGTGAACCACTTATCCTAATCAAAGGTCTTCAACATGAAGAAAAATATCCATATTCATTTTAATATTCCAGTTAAACAAATATAGTTTCATTTGTTTAAATGGAATATTAAAATGAATATGGATATTAACAGAAAAAAATATGCCAATTTTATAAAAATAAAAAGAGAACAAAGACAGATCAAACCACAGATGTTGTTAAATTCAGAACAGTTGAAGACAACCCAAGGTTTATTTAAATATGCATAGTGCATTACAATGCACAGCGAAGAAACCCTGAGGCGCAGTTAGACAATTGAAATCTGTGAAACACAAACAATTCTTTCTCTGTATTAAAGAAATTGATTTTTTACAGAGTAATTTAATGTTTTCCAAACATTCAGTTTCATTTCTGTTTTATTTGTTCGCTATTGTCCAGACATCTTTGAAAAGAGAATAAAATAATTATGATTGCGTTTGCAGGTTAAAATATTCACATAAGTAGCTCCACCAGTCATCCAGAAAGGTGAAATTGTTATTCACTCGTAGGTATTGCCAAGTGCACGGATATACCTCCGGGACAAACACTCGCTCAATGTCTTTGAAGCGTGTTTTGTTTCAAATGGAGGCAATGGTGTCATTGGCATAACCCCTGCATGCTTCATGCTCCCCCTTAGCAGCAGGCTCCAATGTGGGTCAGAAACCTGTAATAAAGCAAGGAAGGCTGGGCTTTGTTTGGCCATTCGGTGCATTTTCTTCTTGTCTTGAAAAGTCCAAAGCAGTGTGCTAAATTATTGGGGTCAGTGACTTCGCCTGCTCCTTTGATTTGTTTGAAGACACACACAGCCTGTCTGACATTGAAGGACATTTCTCCAGCACAGGGGTCATAAATTTAAAAAGAGAGAGAAAGAGGGATAGAGAGGGACATAGAGAGAAAGTGAGAAAGAGAGAAAAAAATAGTTGCCCAAAGAAACAGAAAGAAATTGTCATTCCAGATGTTGATATTATTAACTATAATAATGCCGTATATAGTGCTTTTTTAGACACTCCAAGGCACTTTACAACTTTCAGAGCGTTATCCGTTCACTCCACATTCACACACTGGTGGTGATAATCTACCTTAGTTAGGCCTCAGGTGCCCTGTGGCAGTCTGACTGAACATGAACCCCCTTTTTTTGTGCCTACGACCTCCCACCCACATTACACACATTCATTTAATGCAATGCGGGTGAAGAGGCTTGCCAAAGACCACAACGGTAGGAACGAACCACCAACCCTACGGTTATAGGACGACCAACTTCACCAAGGCACCATTTTTCCACCATTTTGATTCAAACAGAATGTTGCAAAATTAGCTAGATGTCTTCATTTGAAGTCCATGAAAACCAATGCTTAAGGTGAAATTTTATCGAGAACCACAAGACCTCAAAAATCAAATAGTCTCAAAAATGTATGCTTTATACCAAAAAAGAATATATTTTGCTTCCAACACAGGATAATAGGAACAACTGAAAATAATTTTCTGAATTCATAGAAATAACAACTGTGGTTAATGTTGAGAATAATTGACATGAATCTCTTCAAAATAATAAACAATAGTGAATAATAAATAGTAAATACAATAATAAATAATACAAAAATCAAACACTTAAAAAAGTAAATTTAAAAAAGATGTATGCATCCATGTTATGTTATATTCAATGCATTTAGATTCATTTACGTAATTTTTATTGTTGACATTTTTTATAATTTATGCATTATTTTATCCAGCATTAAACATTATAGTACAACCATATGCTTATTTTAGGTTTATAATAACCGTTGATACCTACATTTTTTTTAAAAGATTCCTTTTAGTTATCAGAAAAAAAACTGAAACCTGTTTCATTGTGAAGAAAACACTGTTTAAGTTTCTATTCATTAAAAACAGCACACCACTCAAAATACTTTTTTTTATAAACATTTAGGAACTTAAAACAACATGAGGCTGATGGAATGACATCAATCTGCAACTGACAATGGCAAAGGACTTTAACAAGTAGAAACAGTATAGACTTTGCCATCATTTTAACATGATGATGATGATGATGATGAATATTGTCCAGTGATGCTTCTGTTGTTTAATGAAACCAATTGTGATTAAAACCTGTTATAGGCTCATTGTGCAATCTGTACCTGAGTTGAATATCTATACACAATATTTCCTCCTGATGAAAATAAAGTAGGTGATCAAAAGGTTAATTTCAATGCACTTCCCTGATAGACCTCTAAACAAGCCTTCATATATGCAGTTTTTACATAGCTCAAGCCATATTGCTATTTCCAACCATTGCAGCAGCTGGAAAGTTGCAAAAAGGTAGGTTTCAGATTGCAGGTTGTCCTTTGACTCGCCAATTTAAAACCTCTTTTTAAGAAATGTGTAATAGAAGCGACTTTTTTTTTGCTGATATCTGTATTAGTTTCAGATCTGCTTCTTTTAAAGAAATTGTCAAATATGACTAAATAGCATGATTCAGACAAATCAAAATACTCATTAATAAAAATAAGCACAATAACTTGAGAAAATAACTTCTGTGTGCGTGCATGTGGTTGTGTCTATGTGACATTATTCGTAAATTAAGTCCTTGCACACCCATAGAGTAAAATATGCTAGAAATATAATCATCTAACTGGCAATGAAATATTTAGGATAGAGAGCAACATGAGGTTGAGTGACTGAAGAAAGAATGGCTTTTTTTAGTGAATATTTTCCAACATTGGCTTTCACACGCTGAGCTTAAAAGCAGTCACTATGGCGTTTTTTATATTTTAATTATTTACATGTTAAGAGAGACAGCGGGAAGGCTTTCGAAGGTTAAAGGTGCATTTATTTATTTTCTCTCTCTGCACGGCGTCTACCTTGGTGGATGTTATTAAACAGACATGCTCTCTGTTACAGCATTGCAGCTAATCAGCCTAATGAGGCAAAGATTGCTGCAGTAATCAGGCATCATTAGGCTTATGAGTATTTATTATCAATGGCATGGATGCAACACGGAGGTGCCACTTCATGATGGCACACCAAGGAAAGGATTGCACAATCTGTTTATTAATCACCTGCTGTCAGGAGGTCAGTACACATTCAGCAGTCTGGGTCATCCATCAACATTAAGTCTTGAGATAGATTTAACTCTCCTTGTTCTGATCTGAATGCTACATGTTTCAAAGCTAATGCAAATAAAGTTCAGAGTGTCACATGATGGCCCTGAGGCGAGCTCAATTTGCGTGGGTGTTTGTGTGTGTGCACTGAAAGTGTACATATGTATGTCAATGCGAGAGTCAGGCGAACTCTATTTGCGTGCTCCTGTGATGGATTCCAAGCGTCTCATCATGTTTGCCTTTAAGCTCAGTTTCATGCTGTTTGGAACCAGTTTTGCCACAAGTTGAGAATCACACGCTTTCACAGAACTGTCCTTGATGTTTTCTTGCTGTCTGTTTGCGAGCGATGCTATGCTTGTTAAGAGCTGCATTTTTCATGTGCATCAAAGTTTTCTGCTGTAAGATGATAGAAAAGAACCAGCTCTCTGTTCAGGTGGTAGTCTGCTTTAGAGCTGATTTTGTGCCGCTGAATAATAATGCTTGCAAACAAGAGATTTTTTAAGCTGCCTTTGGATTTTTTTTTTTTACCAAATGCTGGTTTTTAGGCAATTTATTACACTTGGAAAATGAATTTCATGCTTTTTGGGGAGAGAGATTTAAGTACTATGAGCAGATTTGCAGGGGGCATTTTAACTTATCAAAATTTCTAAACCTTTAAAAATGTGCAATTCAGTTTTATTATTATTATTGAATCAATTTGTGTGTATTGGAACAATGATTGCTTGATTAAAAAAAAAGTTTGATACATTTTGAACCATCACATTGGGGAGGTCCTGAAATGAGCTATTTAATGTTATTTTTACAGCTGCATTATATTTAGGGATGCAACAACTTTAGATTTTGGTTGTTCGATTATATAGTCTGAAAAATAATAACATTTATCATCACAATTTTTCATTCATTCATTTAAAGATGTTTTATTGCTGCACAGTAAACAAATAATGCTGTACAAAATAATAATCAAAAACATCCAATATTTGTTGTTTTTTCTTTCTATACCAGAATAAAAATGTTTTATAATAAATAATACAGTAAAACTGTGATAAATAATACATTATACTGAAAATAAAGCTGGTACTGAATATTAGCAAGCTGTACTGGACCAAAACAGGAAGAGTCCAAATTTAAAAGATGCAGGGCCAGGTTTTATATGTTTGTAGATAAAATAGGCCACTGCTTTACCCAAATCATGGGCTTATTTTGATGTGGGAGCATAAGTCACACACACGATTCTGTTGCAGTTGGTTGTTGATCTGCAGCTGCACCAGTAGTTTTGAGCTAATAGTGAATAAGAAAAAAAATACTGATCAATAACAAGATGAACCTTGAGGAGAAAGGCTTTGGGGAGTATGTGTGCAGTGTCTCACCACAGCACATGTGTAATATGTGTGTGTATTTCTACACAGAACCAAGCGACGATCATTAAGTAAAATGCACTACACCAGATTTATTTTTAAGACAGTTGTTTATCTTCACATCAACAAAATACAGTGCAGAAATCTCTTCATAACATATTTTTTTAGCAAAAACTACAGTAATAGTTAAAGGGCTGCTTGTTTGAGCAGTCATTATAAATGTAGTTCAATCAGCACCAAGTTATCTGTTCTCAAATGGTACAATACTGTTTTGGTCAAAATGTCATTGTGTTTATATATATATATTTAATTTTTTATTTTATTTATTAATTTTTTTTTTCTTTCAAATTTGTCATTGTTTTTTCTGAAATGTTAATTTGTTTTCTTATTTGCTGGTGTGTTTTCTGAAATGTTAATTTTTTATTCGATTGTAATTTTGCTTTTAACCTGTTATTTTACTTTGCTAATTGTGAATTGTTTTGTACCTCTCAGCCACTGTACCATACCACTGCAATACTCAAAATGTTTTTGCACCGCCATCTTTGTTACTCCGGTCGCAAGATTTTATCTGAGAGACATATTGAGATAGTAAGGCCAAACTTGCTATGTGACATTATAATCATGTTATTTAGTAGCCTGCAGGGTTTTGGCACAGCACCAATTATTGTCAAAAGATATGATAAAAAGTTTGAAAATACCTGAATGGTCTACCAAAACAATTTGGCAGTTACACTGACATTGGTCTTCAGACCAAACGTTTTTAAGTGTGTGTGAGCATGTCTGTATTTATTTATTGAAAAAAGACAGGTGACAAAAATCATGAGCCATTTTAACACACTCATCTGAAGATATTTCCAAAAACACTTAATGAATTTTGTGTACAATATAAAAAACTTTCAATCAAAAGTTTTCCACATTTAACAATTTTAGAAATGTAACAATAATGTTGGTGCACAACCATGAACAGGAGGATGTTTGATGCAAAAGTAAAATGAGCTAGCCATAAAGATGAGCAACATGAAATATGAGAATCTATTAGGTTTTTTGCACTGTGACATTGCTGAAACCTCTGTGGTTAAACCACAAATCTTTGCTTTTGTCCTTTGGAAAAGTAAAAAATAATAAATAAATAAATACTCTAACAGATTGTATTGTGCTGATGTGTTAATGGAGCTTAACACCACATATTTAAAAAGCATTTATCTCAGGAGAGTGAAACTGTGCATTGCTGATTGAATTTATGATAAATGTCCTTCATTAACTGTGCATTTAAATGGCCCATAATGGAATTAGCATTTAACCAGTGTACCTATTTAAGTATTAGTTCCAGCAGTCTCTTCACATTATATATTTTGGCATGTAATGTCAAGGAAACAGAAATTTGCAGGGTATTTGATGCTAGGTCTAAAATGTAAAAGTTGATTAAAATATGGATCTGACACTATATTTTGTCATATTCATGTCACACCCTTCTGAAATAAAACAGAGTGGGGTGTAGAAAATCTTAAACTCAATAACTATGCCAGATTATTATTGTTATGATGCCACTATACGTCCAGTAGCACATGCTACATGTTTGAATATGCCTTTGAAATTCTGAATGTCCCTAATCTTTCCTCTGGGAAAGAAACGATTAAACAAGAAATCTCCCTCTTTCATTTTCCCTGACAAATTAAAGGCAACAAATTCATCTCACGCTAAAAGTAAGGCTAAAAATTCCTCCCCCTCTCCCCTGGTGAGCGGTACAAGTCTCGGCCCTCTCTGTCACAGCACAGCCCCGAGCCCCAGTGGTAAAATGAAAAAAGTAATTGAGATGTAAATAAAGTAGCCGGGTTCCGCATTGTCTCAGCTAAATTGATTTTTTTGTCTGCTCGAATAACATTCTCTCCATGCTTGGATCACATGTTTTACACTTCTTTGCACTGGTCACAATATCATATATCCAGACCTGGCGACAATGCAGAGCTTTAGAATTGGTTTCTTCCTATTAATACATCTGCTATATGAAATCAATATTGATACTGTGTACATATAAAACTTCAATTAGTAACTAGTGTGCTTTGTAATTTAATCATTGGATTCACAACCAAAGCAGGCGTCTTACAGGAACAGGTCCCAGTCAACTATTCAAACTGCAGCCATTTCTTTTCAATATTATTTTTTACATTTCTCTAGATGAGAAACAAGGAACTTAACAAACACTTAAGTGTAGTTAACACTGAAACTGCTGACTTTTTATTACCCACTAGAACCTCCAAGAGAGGTAATTTTGACCCACTGCCACAGCTGTCTGGATTTACTAAAATTGGGTTTCATAAACACAAAAATTTTTATATTTGTATAAAGTACCTGTAATGAAAGAAGTTCTTAAGGTACATCTTTTTGAAGTTGTTGGAATTATGATGGCTCGCTCGGGTGCACTATGGTGCAAGATCAATGTTTCGTATGTACAATGAGTAATGTCTATAATGTAATGTAATATATATATATATATATATATATATATATATATATATATATATATATTTTTTTTTTTTTTTTTTTTTTTTTTTTTTTTTTTCTAAATAAAAGAGAACATGTATCCACGATACACTTGAAAGAGATTTATGTGTTCTACTGCAGATTGATCAGAGTTTGCCGCCAACTTCCCTGAACCGGAACATATACTCAGCCGTCATCAGGTAAGAATGTTCAAGTTATGATTTAAGCAAAAAAAGTACTGGATAAAAATTAATAGCCAGACATAAGTGTGAATGAAATAAAGCCGGTTACCCATGTGAGCGTGTGCACCCACTTAAAAGCCTTATTCTCTGAATGTGGATTAGTGTGTCTGTGTGTGAACAGCGTCATTCAACCCACAGAAACAGGTTTCCTCTCCACAGTACCTATGGTTGATAAACCCACAAAGTTGTTGAATACACCTGGTTTGTTATTTTGACAAAAGCAAAACATTATAATTATAAAAGGCTAATATTTGGTTTACATGTTTTACTAGCATAGTCTATGTTCCCTGAACAGGGAACGTAGACTTTTGTTAAAGGATAACTACGGGAACTGCCTTACAACAGAACAATCAAACTCATACACTTGAAATAGACAATGGGGTCCCAAAACGAGTGTGTCCTCTGCTTTAGCCCCATTCGGATAGTTGATTCTCAGCGATTGCTTACTTTCCTGGCATCTAATTTTGACACCAGAGGAGGAGGTGTGCATTGATTCTATTTCAGGGAGATGTGCAAAAGCCGCACTTACCACCATAAAGGCTGGGTTTACAACGTCGGACTGTGGCTGGGTTCTGGAATTGAAATGCTTTTCTCTGTCTGGAGTGATTATTCCCCATTACAGAGCAGCCAGTCACGAGCCACTGGAAGATCTATAAAAGATTCTGCATCCATCCAAAAGACCAACAAAGCTCTTTGGAGGCATGGCTCACCTGAGATGACACATCTGTGTTGTAAGAGAGGTTCAAGTTCTGGATTTATCAGCATTCCAACCTACCCTGGAACTTGTGGCTCCTGCTGGTGTACACAGTTCACATGACAACGGTCAGGATCATGGAAAGAAGGATCAGCAGCTACCTGAGTAGATGGCTGGGTCTATATGAGAACAGTAACATCCTGCAGCTCCAAATTAGTGGCCTTACTGAAGAGTTTATGGTGAGTAGAACACTACAGGCATTGCAGGACAGGGAGTCCAGAGATCCAAAGGTGGCTTCTGCTCAAGTTTAGGTGTGTACAGACAAGAAATGGAAGGCAGGCAAAGCTCTGGAGGTGGCTGAGTCAAGACTGAGGCAGAAGATGATGGTCAGGCCTGAAGCCATAGGACATGCAGGCATTGAATAATTCCCAGCAACCAAGGTTGAAAACATCAAAGTCAAAGAGTGGCACCACCTAGATAAGGAGGAAGTGCGTAGGTGTGGAGGCAGAAAAAGGCAACAGGATGGTGGGAATGGTACAGCAAGGAGCATGGACTAAGTGGAAAAATGTTCTGCGAAGGAAGATTACCTGGTCAAACATCGGGAAAGCAGATTTCCCTCTCATCAGCTTCTTAGTCCAGGCTGTCTACTATGTCCTACCCACAAGCCTGTATCCAATGTTTGGGACCAAGATCCTTGAGACACCTCAGCAGCTGCCTGAGGCCCTTGGAGAAAGGCAATACCATTGGTGCCATGACCAGGTGATTAGGACAGCTGTGGGTTGTCTTGTCATGGCTATCAGCCTCAATAAAGGTCATCATAAGCCAGATACTATCATGTTCCTCAAAGCAGTAAAGAAGTCAAACTAGCAACCACAGGCAAAATCTGGTCTCAGCAACAGTGAGTGTTCATAGGGCTGGGCCTCACCAGAGCTGCAAAGAGAAAGGCCATCAAATCCATCACAGAAACTGCAGGGAAATCCACAAGGTGGCTTTGGGTTAAGAGGACAGGGCTGTAGAGAAATGCCACTGGGACTCTGGTCGGGGGGTGATCAACCCTGGTCGGGTCACCTGGGTGAGGATTCTGATGTTGACCCGAAACACCCTTGAATCCAAGAAACATCACTGATGATCTGTGCCAGTGTATCCATAGGATGTATCATTGGACTTGTGACATGTGAGCGAGGGACTCATAGGAAATAGTGACTCAAACCTGCTGGGCAGTGTGCTTGATCTTGATTCCCTTCATTTACACAATCCCAAACTGGTTCTTACATGCTGTAAATGACTGTAATCGTACAATTAAATGACTAAGAATCTGCATTAAATGATGAATCAAGTGAACACTCGGGGCTATGCATTTTTGTATGTAAGTGAGAAGGGGGAATCGTTCAAGATGAAATGCCTAAAAAAACTAAGTTCTGACATTTATGAACTCAACATCAAACAACCTTAAAAAGCACATTAAGGTGAGTTAATATCTCTATAAATAAAATTACATCTGAGTGTTTTCATAATTGGAGTTTGCATGTTCTCCCCGTGATCGTGTGGGTTTTCTCCGGGTGCCCCGGTTTCCCCACAAGTCCAAAGACATGCAATATAAGTGAATTGTAAGAACAATTGTCCATAGTGTTAAAATGTGTGTGAATGTTTCCCAGCGATGGGTTGCGGCTGGAAGGGCATCCGCTGCGTAAAACAAATGCCAGAGAGTTGGCGGTTCATTCCGCTGTGGCGACCCCGAAAGGAAATAAAGCCGACATGAAGATGAATGAATGAATGTTTTCATAATGCTATTTCATATTGTCAGTTATAATTTTAACTTAGCTATTAATTTCTTCACTAATCACTACTACTCATGAGATTTAATTAAATAGTTCTGTAAGAAACTGAATAATGTCGTTGTATGATCTGCTTGAAAAGACCAAACGAAGCACAAGAACCAACGCGAACTGTTATCTTTTCACAGGCAAATCAGGCAAAACGAGCCAATTGAAATGACAATGCATAGAGCCATAAACCAGTTCAGGGTGTCAGTGTAACATGTGTTTACTGAATCTGCATATGAGTGTGTTTGATTATCAAAAGCCCATAAGTATTCCTGGTTAGGTCACTTCTCTCTAGGAAAAGACTGGTCTGAAGAAACTTTCAAAGGCAGATAGCAGACTCAAATCCTGGTCTTTTTCGTCTCTGAAATCGGCCCATGAAGGAAGAGATCTAGAGCTGCCTTATCATGTAGTAAACTTGGAGTTAAAATGTAATGCGTTTTTAGAATGATCAATTCCAAATTAAGTGTAGACAATAACTTTTTATTCTTGGTTCATATTTCATAGGCTGTATAATCTAATTAATTGTTCATACACATCAATGATAATAAATGTTTGAACCTTTTTTGGTCATTCTTCTTTTACTGAAACACTTATTAATATGAATATTAACATCAAGTGTGAGTAAAATTAAAGGTCATTGAGTGGGTTAAAACTTAATATTATCATTAATAATTAACATGCTAATTTATTTGGCCGTGACCAAGAATAATGGTCAAGATAAAACCTTTTTAAATCAATTATGGAGTCAGATATACAAATTTATATAAATTATTAAAAATTCTTTAGCACTGTTTCAAGACAGAACACATGAGCCTTCAGTCCCGACTGGTGTCCGTTTTTGGACCAAGTACCGAGACCCTTACAGTTCATACAAAGAATAAGGAGTCTCACAGCGAAATGGCAAGTCAGAAAGCAAACTTCAAAAGACACCCATAAATGGTTCAAAACAAGGCACTGTGTGTAAGAATAATAAGGAATTCTCATTTTATACTCTGTATTGTGACTGATTTACTTGGTTTTATTGCTCCAGCTGCCACCTTCTATCTTCCCCTGAATACCATCTGGACGGGGGGTTGGAACTCTGACTATGCTTTTGTGACGAGTTACCACTCCCTTTTGAGAGTATATAAGGAGACTAAAACTCTTTGTTTCCAGAAGTTCTTTTGTTTGAATAAACTCGTATACATCGCAGTTGAGTTGTTCATTCAAAAGCTTCTCCGAAGGCTACGGGGATCCACTGGGGATGTTGCTCAAGTAAAAGAAATTCTACAACTTGGTGACCCCGACGTGATCCGCCTGTGCAGGTAAGCGAATTTTATTTTTTCCTTGGCTGGCCAGGTGGGTCTTGTTTGTAGGAAGATTATAAGAGATAATTAAAATAGGAAATTGTAGAACTGGTTATCCTCTAATGGTGTCTCGTACCTGATTAAATTTGGGTTAGCCATTAAACAGAAGATCACATGGTTGTGATATAAAATAGGAGTCAGATTAGTAGAGTTATCCTGTAATGGTGTTTCGTACTTGATTAAATTTGAGTTAGCCATTTAACAGAAGATAAGTTTGATAAAACTGGTTAGCCTGTAAAGAGTGACGTTTCGTACTTGATTAAATTTGAGTAGCGTACTCTGCAGAAGATTGCGCGTATAACATACAATAACATACCTATAAAAACTTTTTTAAACTTGTTAAGCATTGGAGCAGCATCACTAGCGGATTCCCTGAAAAAAGCCTTTGAAATATGGGTCAAACTTATTCGAAGCCTGAGCCCCCGCAGTCACACAGCCCCGCCTGCGCCCGCTCTCACACAAGAGATGAAAACAGATGTTTCTTTCTCACACTCCGCTTCAGCGCTCTGCGCTGTGAAAAAAAGTGAAACTCGATCGAACTTTATCCGTCTATCTCCAAAATTAATAACCAAAAGCAACAACGAATGGACGCCGCCAATAAAGATGGCCCGTCTAAAGGAGAAAACATTGCAGCAGTTTGGATTGTGAGCAAGCAGCTGCTTCTGATCAAGATTTCTATTTTTGGCAAACACATGGCGTCCAACCGGAGAAGAGTGGCGTTTACCTTGACGAAAAGGGAAAGATTTGCGTTACACATCGCGGTCGAAGAGGGGTAATAGACACAATGAATTCTTCTTTATGTATTTTTAATTTGACAACACACATAAATCAAACACTTGATAGATGTTTAATTTGTGCACAAAATAATGTTACAAAACCGCAGGCAAAACACCAGCAGGTTATAAAACCAGAAAGCCTCTTCCAGCAATGGCAGGTTGATTTCACACATCTCCCTAAGAGGGGATCAAATAAATATTGATGTTCATTTAAGAGAATATATGAATCAACTAATTGAGGTTCTGAACCATTATTGGCAAAAGATACATTCAGAAGCGGCACCAATGTCTGAGGACAGTACACACCCGTTTAAAGTTGGAGATAAAGTTTTGATAAAGCAATTTCACAAATTAGGAGAAAATTTCTCTGAACCCAAATATAGTACTCCTACTGAGATTGTTGCCGTCACTAGAACAGCTGTATTAACTTCCTCCTTTTCACAATGGATTCATGCTTCTAGAGTAAAACAAGCCCCTGAAACAATGTGAATTATTATGGGTTATTATGAATATGCGCAATTAAAAGAGTTCCCATAATCTGTCTTGAGGTTTCTCTGTTCCTAGGGAAACCCCATCAGAGAACTCTGGTGGCCAAGCCAACAACCGCTTAACCTCCATTCTAAGCATTATTAAAAGAACTTGGCAACCTCACAATGATCTGGAAACTCTTCCTCTGCGGACTGGTTCTGGGACATTTCCTGATGGACCTCAACAACCAAGTAGTCTGAGGAAATCCACCACCTAAAGAACTTTTGACCAGATATTGACACTGGAGTGAACATGGACATTTCGACTGGACCAAAGAACAAAGCACGAACCTTATAGAAGAAAATTTGTGGTATAAATATGCAAAGGTTTTGGCTAAGTCATATAATGTTTCTAATTGCTATGTCTGTTCTGTTATGCCCCACCCAGCCCAACAGGTCACCTTATATGGGAAACATATGAGCGGGCCTAACACCACTTGTTTTGCTAGCATAGCCTCCTTAGGGTATGCCGATGAGTTTCTTCCACTTCTTCTTGATTGAAGATAGGGAGTTGAACAGAACAATGGATAACGTTGAATGTGATTCTAAATTTTGGGTTAAAATAGGCAGTGAAGCCCCAAAGGGAATATTAATAGGACACAAAATATTTATAAACCATAGTAAAATACACCGTGTTTGCTTTAAACAAGTAAAGGGAAATATTTACATGGGAGAAATTGAATGAGAAAAATTGTGGTGTTACCAGTGTGGAGAGCCTTTCTGACCCTATATCATCCGACCACTCCAACGGCACATATATAGTGGAGGGTGGCTGTGTGGATGCATGGCTTACCTTGCTCTGCCTGTTAACTGGACAGGTAGATGCGCCCGCATCCATGTAACAGATCATACTTTTATTGTCACAGCTACGGCTGGGGATGAAGGCAATCCCAACCTCGAAGTTGGTCACCCTAAGCGGGTGCGAAGCAGAAGGAGTGTGCTCTCTTTTGACCCACAAGACCCAATCTGGGGGTTGAATGTTCCTGAAGAATTTAAAATCTGGACTACGGGAGGCAAGGTCACCCTGGCACTGGTACCACACATGGGAGTAGGAAAAATTATGCTCCAACTAGAGACCCTGACCTACAGATTTGGGTTGTTTTTAAATGCTACAATTGATAAAAATAAAAATAAATCCTACACTGTGAAGCTCTGGAATGAGTTAAGGTCTGAGTCTGTTGGTAGATCTTAAAGCAGCAGTTGGGAGAACCATCCTAAACATCTGAACAACCTTGAGAAGTCTGAGAAACAAGAGTGCTCCAAAATTTCTTCTTTACAGGAAGCCCTTGATTTCATTCTATAAAGCGGGTGCTATGGTATTAATTACTCTATTAAGTTAAATATGCAAATATTTTATTCATTCAATTTTTGAGTTCTGTGTGAAAAAGGGTGCTGATATATATATATATATTTTTTTTTTTTACACGTTTTATTTACGTTTATTTATTTTTCATTAAAAATAACTGTAAACATGTAATTATTCCTGAAACCAATAAATTTGTCTAAGGTGTAGAGATTGTGTTGTGTTCCAAAGTTAAATGCTAAAAATATGTGAACATATGTCAGTTTATTTTGATGCATGTAAAATACATTTTTCATTGTTACTTGTTTATTTCAATGTATACTTTGCATTGTTATTTCTATGTATTATATATTCAAATGACAGAAGTGTGTTGATCAAATAGGCAAAATATTTATTTTAATTAAAAAAGGCTACAGTTTTTGACGTCATCTTCATAAAAAACTTACATGTCTTATAGAATTTTCAATCTTACCTGTTATAGAATTTTCTATTTGCACATACTTTTACTTTGTACTTCTGTACTTAAGTAAGTTTTCATACATGCAAATACTTTTCATACTTAGGTACAAAAATTACTGGATACTTTCATAATTTTACTTCTTAGCAGGTACTTGACCTTTTGCTCAAATAATTTTCCAGTTCTTTATACTGTCAGTCTATGCAAGGGAAAACATTAGAAAGCTGCCAATAGTTCCAACTCAGGTCAGTGTCTGAATTCAGCCAATGTTCCTCATCCAGGCTGCATTGCATCCGATGCCATAGAATTAACCGCTGCTCTTTATGAGAGCTGCATCCTGTTCTGCAACACAAGCCTTCTGGCTCTGCACAAAATCCAGAGAATTTGAGAACTGCTCTTTTAATGAAAATTTGGTGGCCTCTCTTACGTGGCACCATAAGCTCATCCAGACCCTCCGCCTGCTTCCTAATCATGAAGACCCATGAAAGGAGTTTATCCATGGTGACACCCAAGATGTCTTCAAGCTAAACAGATACATTCAGGAAATGATTCTGGTCCTCGGGTCAGCCACAGATTTCTTTATTGGAGCTAAAAATAAAAAAACATCAGTAAACATGAGAAAAATAAATAAGAAAAAATACCAAACATGACAAAAAGTAAGCTAAGATTATGTTATTGATGGATGTTCATATAGACAACGAAGACATGAGAAGTAAAATATTGTTGAAGTTTTAGTTTGAAATTTTTTAACTAAAAACAGTATTGAGCATGACTGGAAGGCAGAAAGTATTTCAAAAGGCAATTCAGCGACTTTCAAAACTATATATGTATTCTTCATTCAAAGTTCTTTAACTAAAGAGATCTGAAACTGAAATGGATTTTCAGAAAGGGAATCTGATGCATTGAATTAATTGATGCCAAAGGCAAGGCTGCTCCAGACGACCTCAAATTCAAAAAGTAAGCAACAATATGCTCCTCTACAGATATTAAGAGAATGCTGTATGTCTGATTAAACCGTTCGGATTCATTTGTAGCTTGCAGAGAGCAGTGATATAAATAATTACTTTCAATACATGCAGTACAACCATTGAAAGAGAAAGTCAACCTTGTGAGAGTTTTGTTGAACAAATTATTAAGAAGCTACAGATTTTTACACTATTAAGTGTATAGGTGACAATGAATGAGAAACTAGTAGGATGTGAATCCAATTTACTACTTCAATTTCAAATATGTACTTGTTTCACATAGATCTTTCTCTGTCTCAGTTGTAACCAGAATGCAAATTCACCAGAATGTGTGCTATGACCTGGATAGGTTGGCTTTTTTATTGTATGTTCACATTCAGACACACAACATTCATTCTCAAGTTTACTCCTGCGGCCAATTAATAGGTGTCTCCTGATGGCCAGAGAAAATTCACCTGACCATCAGTGTTGCCAACTTAGCGACTTTTCAGACCATCTAGCGACTTTTTTGTATCCTAGCGACAAATCTAGCAATACTTCCTGCAGTTCCTGGCGACTTTTTTCGTTCTGGCTGATGAGCTCTTTGGACGGAATACCTCGGCTGCAATGACTGTGCTGAGCCTTTCTGTCACTCACTGTTTTTGCCCCCACGGGTCTGCTCCCCTGTCAATGCCACTCACTTTATATAATAATCAATACCCCGGCATGTTCTATTGTTTCCTCTACTCCACAATTATCACAATTTCTGGTATTCCCAGCACAAGGTTTTAAGATTGTGGATCTTTATTACAGTAAAATGTTTTATTTATATATTTGCACAAGAATAGTAGTCTATACCTGTGTGAGGCTTTCCTCACATCCATCATCATTACATATAATACAAAGTAACCCAACCTTTTGAGAAAAATACTTTTTTAGATATTAATATCTTGACACAAACCGTGAAATCATAATTGATCTAAAGACAAGATTAACGTTACTTTAAAATCACAGAGCTTACCTTTAATTTTCAAGCAACAGCAAATTGTCATTCCTTTGTCATTGTTTGTATTAGTATTAAATTTTATTTTGCATTCCATATGTGTTAATTTAATGACATGAAACACGTATTCCTGCAATGCTTTTATGTTGGCATTGATAAAAACCTATTGGGGGGGTGGGGAATGTACGGCACGCACATCACATGGTATTATGCAAATTATGTGATGACATCATCTAGCGACTTTTGCGATTTTTCTTACTGAGGATTTGGCAACAGTGCTGAGCATAAGAAGAAACTCCACCTGAACCCTGCTGCAGCAATATCACTGCACTACCATGCTGCTAGTTTAGAGACAAATTTAGCACAAAACATACGGACATATAAGAAACCCTTACAAGCATGGTATGAAAATCAAAAATATGAGTATTCCCAACAGGTCTTAAACCAGGAACCATCTGGTCGGGATGCTTGTTACCAGTATGCCACAAAGCTGTCAAATACTTGCATTGCTTTATCACATTTCCCACCAATTTGCATTTGGTGAATTTGAAGCAATGTTTACTTAAAGACTGGCACAATGTCATCCATTAATCAGCAGTACTAATCAGCCCTCAATTTACTGCTATTTCAAATCAATATTGCTGAACATTAGTGCTGTCAAGTCACTGATATTGATTCTGCGGTAGATGGTTGTAATGAAAGGGGGCTAGCATGGGTTTATCAAGCCACATCCTGAACAGCTCAGAGCTCTGATAGAGCAGTGTTAATTAACATTATTTAATCAATTGACCAATGACCTGAGAGGAAAACCTTGTGAACCAGGAGACTGCAGGAAACATGACAATTCTCTCTTAGAGCGTAATCCCAGGTGACATCTCAGGGTTGTTGAAAGGCAATTAGCCACCCATGTCACTCGCCAACTCTCTTACATGGAATGTTAAGTGGTTGGTCTTTCTATATGGAGAAAGAGCCTCCCTGAGCACTACATTTTTTGGTGGGACCCCTCATCCTTGATCAGCAAATGTCAAAATATTGCGTCTACTTATTTTTGTTTTGAATTTGTCATCTGGATCACTAAGACTGAACTATATTTTAGTTAAATTTGAAGTTATTTATTCAAAATGTATGTCTACTTGAGAATGACTTAATCATTAATCAATAATTTTATTACTTAGAACCCACTCATAAAATGGGTGTCAGTTAAGCATTTGTTAATGCCTACACAAGATTTTAATTAACTAAATAACTCTTAGTTTTCGGTAGATTAAGCATTATTTTTTTTAATAATGAATGAATTATGACTTGTAAACTGAAGAAAAAATAATTTTAAACCAAACATTTTACCTAGGAATTCCACCACTAAGGTGAAATAGCAAACATCAACTAGAAGGTTGATCAAAATAATCCAGATGTGCCCAAAAAAGTCGCAGGGAAATGAACAAATCTGACCAGTTTATCTGAGGTAAAAGAACATTAAGTGTCCATTTGAGTCTCAAACATGATTTAAAACTGTGAAAATGAGTTTCCTCACCTTTTTAGCTTAAAACCCAAAAATAGCGCCCATGTGAGATACAGTAAAATATATATAAAAAAAAAAAAAAAAAAAATATATATATATATATATATATATATATATATATATATATGTCTGTGTGTATGTGTGCGTGTGTGTGTGTTAATAATAAAATAAATCATAGCAGAAATTACTCATATAAACTTATTAGAATAGCCATGCTCACCCCTGACAACTCAATTTTTTTGTGTTGAACATGTCGTGTTAATTAACATAAAAATATGTAAAATCCATTGAAAATAAGAATTCAAACATTCCTTTGTCGTTTTATGTCTATCTAAGCACTCATACATTTTTATATTTCAACTTTTCTAAAATGCAAATACTAATGAAACGGATTTGAAAGATTTGTAAACAATTACAATTAAAAATTATTTTTTAAATCTGAAAACCTATGAATGCATACACAGAAACTAAAACTAGAAACCTACATGTTGATCTTGTAACTTTTGAGTGTAGAAAATAAACAAACTAACAAACAAAGGAAACCATAGTAGCCTATACCAATTGTTGAGCAAATGTTAAAAGAATAAAGTTAACTTGTGATCGGTACAGTAAAAATTCTGTTAGTATTTCTCAACATACAGTCCTTACTGCGATCATTAGCAATGTTCATGCCTTTTAAGATGAAAAGCGCATTCCTGTGGGATTGATTCCATGCTGAGCCTTCACATCTGAAAGACATGTTTCTCTCATTCCTGCAGCTTATCTGTGAATTTCTCTGACATTAAAACAGCCCTATACAAGAAACTCCTTGAGCTTGTCTGCAATAAAAGGTAATGGAGCCATTCAAGGACCTGAAATAAGTTCATTCAAGTGGAAAAGTATTTGGCTGATATTTTATAGCTAGGAATGAGTGAGCAGAAACCAAGAGGAACACAAGTGTCTTGTGCAGAGTGAATAGATATGATCCATCTCGTTGCAAATAATCTATGTGCTGCAAAAAACTTTTATGCGCATAATGGCAGGCTTCAGTTTAAACACAATGGCAAATCAGCTAAGGTTTTATTGGGTCACTATTTGGCTGGTGCACTGCACTGGTGCAAATTAATATTCACTATCCCAAAGAAAAATGTACCTCTTTAATCACAAGTTTTTAGTACTTTTCCAACAATAACTTTTAGCTTTGCAGAAGATAACAGTTCAATATTTGAGAATACTACAAATAAATTGACATGAATATTTCTATGTAACATTTTTAAGTTGGTCTTTGGACACATGAATAATTTCAATAACTTAATGTCAAAACATGTATTCCAGTCCAGTAAAGCTATTAAGTAAAGTACGTGTTATTATTACTATAACATCTTCAACACATCCCAAAGTTTTAGTGGGGTCAATGTCTGCTCTCAGTCGATAGCAATTTATGTGTGTAAATGATCTATTATTCTCAATTGAGCCTCTCAGCTGACCCTACACCGAAGATATCATTCCCTAACCTAGACCTCAGCAATTGCAGCAATTCCAGATCAAAACTTTACCCATCATTCCTGCACAAAAAGCATCAGAAATGATGGCCTTATCACTTCTTCTTCCACTTCAATTTCCCCCCCAAAATTATTAGTCAATATAATTTTAAGATATTTTAAATAGAATATTGCTAAGTGTACTTGTGTTAATTGTTTGATAACATTGCACATGACAAAGTCAACGTATTTCACAATACATTACCTTACGCAATTCAACAATACAGCAGCAACATGGGGAGTAAATTGCTTTAACATCACTTGTGTTGTACTCATAACTGTATACAAAAAACATAGGCCACACAAATGTAAGGCAAGCTTGACTGGAACTTGGGCATTTGACAAGGGTCAATTGAGGCCTGAAATCATCACTTGGTCTAGTTATAGATAAATTGTTAGTAAATTTGATCACTTTCACAGAACACACTCAAGTTCCAGAACCAAGGTAGACAATGTCACATGAGAAGCCACAAAACAGGAAAAGATTCACACAGGAACAAGATGAGGAGAACTCAACAGACAAGGAAATGTATGAAATACGTGAGTCCATAAATGATGTTGAATGAATATGCAAAAATACTAAAGGAGGAATGGTCAATTGTGGGAGGAATTCAGTGCAGAGGTGTAGCTGGGCTTTATGAGTGAGAGTGAGTAAGGCCATGCTCACTTATATCTAGTTATTCTGATGATATTTTGCATAATTTTTGTGTTGACGTGTATTTTTTTAATGCTATGAAGGTCTATCATTAAGGAGTTTGAATAGAAATGACAGATAAGGACTTCCAATCCCATTGCTCTTTACTTAAACACTTGTGAGTAATACATTTTACAGAATTGTAGTATAAGCTCATTGTATGCCACAAAGAACATCTTTCAACAAGGAAAATGTTTCTGGTTTTGCCAGTCTCTAACAACAGGTTGACATGTTTCCAAGGTCAAGAACAATTTTATTGTCTTTTATTATGCATTTATTTTGCTGGATTGTTCAGTGACTCCCACTCATTTACGAAGACCCACGCCACAAAATTTCAGACAAAGCGACTGTTATGAGCTCTATCAGCCCCAGTCCTACATGAGATTGAACAATTTCACAATGTTTAAGAATATTTTTAGCACAACAAAAACAGGAAACAAATTGAAAGCATGATTTTGAAAGCAAAATCATGCAACAACATGAACCTTCTATAGACAAATATATTACGAGGGGAAAAACAACAAGAATAATCAGTTGATTGAGAGTTTTATGAGGGACATAACCAATACATCACAACATTCATCACAAAGCCAAATGAAGTGTCATCAACACAACATAAGACAACAATGTTCTATTAATTTCCAAATCTAACTGCGATTGGATGAAGCAAAACAAGAGCAAAGGCTCATGGCACGGCTCTTAACACCTAATTAACTTTCAGCCTTAGTCATGAGTCCAGATATCTTCAACTGTATTTTGACTAGTAAAAATAGCATTTGAGATTTCTACTATGTGAGTGTGACTAATCAAAACATATATTGTAGATATGTACAATGTTTTTTTGACTAGTAGTAATGTACATTAGAGAATGGCAAATCATTGCCTAAGTTATCTCTTAATAGATGTATCCATTTTGAAATTGTTGTATAGAGATATCTATACAACACTGTCAGTTGTGACTAGTTGTACTTATATTTGTTGATATCTCTAAATACATTGCTTTTGAGAATTGCCTTTATGAGAACTGCATATCTTACTGACTTTATGCATTAGCCAAAACATTTTAATAACTTTTCAGAATACATTTATTTCAATCATTCAATATATTTAGTCGGCTCAAATGGTGAACGTTGAACGTTAAAGCTGCTTGCTATGTTTTCCTTCATGCTTGTCTCTTTGCTAGGCTAACAGATATTCCTCACTATAGCAAAATCCCTATATTTAAGGCTTAAACACAGGAGGCACCATAAACATTTGTATTTACATAAGATTTTTATTGTGGTATTCATTATGTGTCTATTCTATGTAGTTTTTAAGGGGTAATTCAAAGCCATTCATTCCAGCATAATGCAACTCAAATTCAAAATGGAGAGCAGTTACTTTGATGCTTTGGGGATGAGTTTGGTTTTCCCAGCATGAATGAAAGATGTGAGAGGTTGTACGGACTGACGTAAGACCACGCGCTAAAACATTTGCTTTCAAACAGGGTGCATTTCACAACCCTGAGTCTGCCCATTTCTTATTAAAGGGTATATTGTAATACACCAAGCACTTTCAGATTAAAAACTCCAGCAGGGTGTTCCTCAGACATAAAGCTATGTTTCACACCGCATGAGAGGTAATTAAAAAAAAAAACATAATAGCTGTTCATTAAGGAAAGAAAAACACGAAGAGATTAAACTGATGAACGTGTTCCAACATGTTGCCTTATTGTGTCTATTGTTTTCAATGTGTATGTAGCATTTTGTGATATCAATTTGTAAAGAAACATGTTTTTATGTGCGTACATTACATTTTCTCAAACTTTCAGGAATGAAACATTTTTGAAGAAGTTGTAACTAATGTAGCATTACTTACAAAACACTATTGTATATATGTATCTGAATAAAGTCAGTATGTCTTAATAAATTTAAACGACCTTTGTTGAAGCAACTTTCCTTCATTTAAAACAGCTTATTATGCATGGATGGGATCTCTGCTTTATTTCTTCTATTTAACCGAGGTTCTTGCTAAGGTTTAATTAGTACAGAGACCTGACAGACTGCAGCTTCCAATGCCTTGATGTTCAGTCTCGCCTTTGGCACCCATGACCACATAATCATTGCCTGGCACAAGCAGGACAAAGCTTGATTTTTCAAAGGCTCTCGCTCCACTGATTCGCTGTGTATCCGTGAGATTGATCACAGTGGTTTATCAGAAACAACACACGTTTCATCCCCCTCAGACTGTAAGGGGAGGGAGAAGGTGGTGTGCGAAACAGGCTGCCTCTGTATACCTTGTCCCTCCTTACAGTGCCACAAATACTGGATTGACACTGAGGGAGAGATATTTTGGCAACTGGAGTATGACTTGCCTATGGCACCTTAACAGATAAAATCAACTATCACCACAGAAAGAGCTAGACAACCATACATACCTTACATTCACAAGGTCTCCAACTCAATTATTTTTTTTCTGTCTAATTTGTCATCTCCTTCAATAAATTGACAATATTGTAATGTGTTTTGTGGATTACATAGCCTAAGGAACAAATAATGGAAATACAAAACCAAAACTGAATTATAAACGGCTTTGAATGCCTATTTTGAACATTGCCTATCACAAAAAATACAAATAAAAAAAACATGTGGAAGTCTCTTCTTTGAAAAAGATTCAAGGCATAGAGCTGTGAAAATAACCCATTTGAATTAATTCACAAGAATTATAGGATCAAGCACAGATATAATTGGAGCAATTAAAAAAAAAAGTCATGGAGTCCTAATAGATTGGTTTGTTGAGACTCAAGCACTGAAAACAAACGGGAGGTCCCACTCTGAATCATGCATGCAACTATTTTTAATATTCAGAAGATGGTGCTATTTGTTTATGTATGCATGCATTGTAAAAAAAACATTCTGGTTCAGTCTGAAAATTCAGAGTGGTGCTCCCTCAAATATTGCCTTGGCAAAGTTCATAAATATCACATGTGTAGAGAATAAAACAAAGTCTGAGTATTTGAGCCTATGAAAACCTCAAATAATAACTTTCTTCTTATACAGGATCCTTATTTGTTGAGACTGCAGGTACTGAAGTAAACTGAGTGTAAACACCATACAATTCATGGCAGAAAACAACTCCATTAGTTTGCTCATAATGGTCTACTGTCAAAGACATTTTAAACAGCCTTGGTTACTTAGCATTTCCTATAAACTCAAGAGAACGTTGATTAGCAGTCATGTACTTGAAGGTCATGTAAGTGTTGAACATGATAATCTAATAATGCAACTTTCACCTCTTGAGAAACCTGACATGTTTAATGAAATTAAATTCTGAGATGTAAACCCACAAAATAGCTATACATTGTTTTGTGGGTTGAAGGGCACCATAGGATCCTCGTTTAATCATCTGGAAAAAAGTGGAAAATGCCTTTTGTTAAGTTGATATTTGAGTTTAATTATGCTAGTTATACTGCTCTTCAAGATCAGAGATGAACCTTTAAATCAGCAGCAACAGGACACTGTTGTTTAGACGTGATATAAACCTAATAGCTGAGGTTAAAATAACTGAAGCACTGGTGGATAACAATAACATTTATTACAACAATAACAAGTTTTTTGAATCATGTACATTTTACCTTGTCTCCATATTTTAGCACACAAAGTCTTACCATATCATGTTCAATTTATTCCTTTCAAAGGGATTAGCAAATAATATTTTAAAAGTTTTTCATCAGCAGAACAAATAGATCCACAAAAAAAATAAATAAAAAAAACACTCTTGGGAGTGTAGAATAAAACCACAAGAATGTCTGTGAATGTCAGAACTATTGACTATAACTAGATGAGTAAAATAATACAAAACATAAATAAAACAATAGAGTTATCTACATCTTTATAAAGCAAATGTCAGAACCAGGTTGAATTATGCACTAAGCACTACTGGAGTTGATCTACACAAACAGTATCCCAGTGTTAAATACAACACTATGTGACTTGAATCAGCACAACAGTCTGTGTACATATAGCACTGGCCTCACTTCACATAAGGAATACAACTTAATTAAATTGTTCAGTTTAACATTAGGGCAGTGTCCAATTGAATGTAAGTAATAAGCATGCAAGTCCCTCAAAATGGTTTCACAAATCCCTACAAGAAAACTATAATATGATTTTGTGAAATCAACAGTTAAAATATTGTTGGATTTTTTTTCTGCCAACTATTATACCAGTTACATTTGATCAAAAGAACAAGTTTAAAGAGAAATCAAATCTTTTTTTTCTCGAGAATGTGCCTGAAATAACATCAACAACAAAAACAATGTGACAAATTTATTTGAAAAGAAAAATACTAAAATAGAACTTTTTTAAAATGACAGTGACACCGCTATACAGCCTTTGAAAATGTACTAGATATAGAACCATCTTAGAGAGTACATTTCATCAGCTTTGGATTGAAATTCTTTACTTCCTATAGATCCTACAACTGCTGGCCTGAGCTAGTGTGAACAAGAGGTGAAATGACATCATCCACAAAACTGAAATTTGTCTGTCTGAAGCTGTCAATAGGAATTAAAATAGAATACAAGAAACTTACAGGGGAAAAAGTTTTTAGTGCAGCAATGTTTACATTAGCGTGTTGTTTGCATACAGTTTTGTTTATAAGCAAAAGTATAGTTATTAATTGCAATTATGTATATACCAATTAATCAAACAGTCATTCAATCAATTAATCATTCACTCACTCACTCAATCAGGGGTTTACTGAAAATTATCTGGAACAGTGGTACAAAGAGAGGGGTGTAAAACACATAAAAAGTGTAATTTTGAAGTGATTAAATCTAGTTTAGTAGGCTAAACGTATCTCTCACACATAGGTTTAGTTCTCCAAGGACATCTGAAGACTGCTTCATGTTTCTTTTAGGAACTACATTAATAGTTAATAAAGTACACAGTCACAAAGTCAGAAGAAGTATAGTCAAACTTTTTGAACCCTTTTTAAATCAAACTCCTCCAATGTACAAATGCACGTTGAGAATGCCTGTTCTGTGGCTGTACAATGCCAATTATTTGAAACCCGCTTTATGTGTAAATATCCTATAAATTCAATCTGTCTCCAAATATCTCCCTCAGATGCCAAAATTCATACTTCCTTAGCTGTCAGGCTTTAAATTGCTAAAGGCAGCCCCTTTATGACACATAAAGAGAATAATTCATATTATCATAGAGGTGTATTGACTGTTCTCATTTGATACAAGTCTGGGGAAGCAGCCTGTCTCTGGCTGTCATCTCTGACTGGTTTTATTACCTGTAAATCAGGCACCAGTGGCCCCCCGTGGGTTTTACTACAGCACAAAGGGCGGACTGGAAGTTAACTGACATCTAATCTGCACAAAGAGAGAGCAGGAGCTTATTTGAATCCCCATTCTGTGACAGCGTGAGACTAGAGAATTCTCCATTTCTGACATAGAAATGGGATCCCTCTCTGACTCCCTGCAAATATTGAAATGAAAGAAGGCCAAAATAGGATAGAAGTCCCTTTATGGGTAAAGTAAACCCCTGCTATGATGTTCCTGTAATTTTCTGATTAAAAAAGAAAGAATCGGTTGGGCCAACACAATTTTCAATGCTGACAAGTCTCCCACAGATAATTTCTTCATCTGTTCTTGTGTACACAGAACTTTTGCTTGCCTGCTATCAAATTGAATCAGCCTCTGCCTGCTCCCTTGCATGCGAAGCAGTCCGTTCAATTTTGACCGGAATGCAACTGGTTCATCAATTCGATTTTCTTTAACATATTGTTGCACTATTTCTTATAGCTTATAGCTAGACAGCTGAACGTTAAGTCAGGGAATGTCCCCAAGTCCAAACAAAGGTTGTTTTCACACAATAGACCTTTTATCTCTTCAAGCAAGCCCTCTTCCAATGACATACTTGTTATGAAAACAACATCTCCTTCAAGGCATGTTTTCCAATGAATATTGCATACAATTTGGAATTCAACAGACTTCCTCTTAACCAACTTTGTCACACCTAAGCGGAATAAATTGAGTTAACATGGTAATTTGTTTTGATAAAAAAAAAATGAAATGCTAAAAAAACCGTTTCGAGTTCCTTTCTGATTAAACTGTGTTTTTCACTGGAAGGTTGCTGATATTAGTATTCAGTTTGCTAGCATGACGTTGATCTATTATATTCAGCTTGATTATGAGGAATTATCAGAGGTTGGAATGGAACCTTCAAAACAACACATATAATATATTTTTTAAAGAATATGACGAAAATGTAATTATATAAGTACAAGTTTTTTCAACAGTATACTAAAGCTGTACATACAGTATATGGTACTCACACTCACCAACCACTTTATTCTGTTGTAACTATTATTATGTAACTTGTTAAAACTGGTTCAGACCTGCCTCAATCTTGTGTTAAATAGATTCAACAAGGTACTGGAAACATTTAACATAGAACGTGGGGCCATATTAACATGACGGCATCATGCAATTGCTGCATATTTTTAAGCTGCACATTCATGCTATGAATCTCCCGTTCCAACATATCCCACAGGTGCTCTGTTGGATTGGAGGCCATTTGAGCATTCTGAACTACTTTTTGGGTTCAAAACAGCAGTTTGAAATTATTCATATTTTATTACATGGCACTATATCCTACTAAAAGTAGCCATTAGATGATTGGTACACTGTTAAAATAAAAGAATAAACATGGTTAGCAACGATAGCACTCCCTGTAAATGCTAGAGATGGTTAGGCACAAAAAACTAAAACAAAACCCGAGTAGATCAGCAGTAGCTCAGACTAGCCCACCTGGAACCAACAACCATACCACATGCAAAGTCACTTAAACAATGTTTCTTGAGCCAATAGGGTTTCAGATTGTCAAAAACCTTTAACTGCCTTCTGGCAAAAAGAAAAGAGATACACCATTTACATATCCACATGATGTCTCAGAATCATAACAGTTTTCATTTCAAATCGATCCTATCGGCACAGTGGGTAGCACGATCGCCTCTTATCAAGGTCAATGGGATATCTGTGTGGAGTTTGTGTGGGCTTACTTTGGGTGCTCCGGTTTCCCCCACAAGTCCAAAGACACAAATTATGTGGGCAAACCCAATTATCCATAGAGTATGAATGTGAATGAATGAGTGTGTGGATGTTTCCCACCGATCCATTCAATTGGATTGTGCCTGGAAGGGCATCTGTTGTATAAAACATATGCCTGAAGAGTTGTCAGTTCATTCTGCTGTGACAACCTTGAAAGGGAAAAAGCTGAAAAGAAGATGGATGAACACAATTGGGTAGTTTTATAAGGTTGGGAGCTTTAACTAAACTGTGGTTAAACTGTATTGGCCATATTGAGGGTGCATATTGAGTGGAGTTTTTAAGTTATCCATGTGCTTTTGTGTTTTTCTGTTGAAGAGTATGAGTTGAATACTATTAATTGCCTTTGATAGTAAAGGTGTTTTTTTGCCCTTGAGATTGATTTGGGACCTGTCCAAAAAGAGCTGGAGTGAGGCACCAAGAAAACCTTTTCATCCTTTTCGAGATTTCTTTTTTCCAGTTCAGAAAGTTTTTTTTTCTTTTACACCAAGTCATGTATTTATATTAATCAAATACTGTGTTGAAATAAGTCAGTACACTTCATTATTGATGTACCATGATGATGAAGAAAAGATTGTAGAAAATGCATATTTTGCACACCTTCATCATAGTGGTAATGCAGGAAAATGTCTTAATGCTTGAAACATGACTGGACTGGATTGAGGTAAATGTTTGTCATGTTTTTGTTAAAATAGAAGATGAATTAAATATTTTATTTGCACAACCTAAAACAATGCTAAAATGGTTTGTGTTTGTTCCTATTTAATATCTAATATATTTAAATTTTAAACAAATTATAATATTTTTTCCAATTACTTATAATTTAAATATTTTTTCTGCTTTAAGCAACATGATATTCATCTTTACTTTGCTTTAAAGATGATCTAGTTTCTGCAAAAGCCACACTAAAGTGAAAGACCATTATTCTCCCCTCAACTTCCCTAGACCATGCCTCATCCCATAGACATTAATATTTACTTATCATAATTAAATATTAACCTTGATTGGCCTACCATCCTTTCCAAATTAAAGCTGTGATATTGAAATAGCACCAAGAAATTAAAATGATTTATTTTTTTCCTATTTTGAAGGTTATTAGCTGCCCTTTGGCATATTGCTTTAGATGGATTTTAATTGATCAAGCTTCCTGCATTTGGTTTGGTTGCTCTTCAACATTGACAGCTTCCAGTGATGGACTATCCAAAAGTGAAACAAGGAAGACTTATTTGGGCAGATAGTGATAAGATGTATTTGAATGGAAGTGACATATTCAAGCAAGAGCTCTTTAGGATTTATACAGAATTGATTTGATAAATATGGAAAGTTGTGCAATGTGGTACATTTTCAGAGGCCAAATCAATATTTGGTACTAAAAGCTTTGTGGGGCATATTATCGCAAATTAACTCAGAGTTTTGAAATGTAGAGAATGGATCTAAAATCATGGACATAATTGCACTACATGGCTGATTTTGAGTTCGGATCATTTTAGTGACTGATAATTAAAATTCTACAACACAATGAAAAAAATGTTTATGGTCATTTGTATACTTTTGATAATAACAAAATATGGTTATGTATTGATACCTTAACATTACCAAAAAATGCAAGATCGCAACCAAAAAAAGATCCTAATATAAGAACATGATAAATGTAATTCCTCTTAATAAATACTAATTGTGCACATCTTGTTATATTTCCTAACCATTAGGATCGAGTTGTTTTGTTTCTGAAAGTTCATAGTGTGCCAGTCTTCATAATATAAGATTAAGCAAATATTACAGTATTGATGTTTTAAATGGTAACTCAAATGAGCTAAATTTAAAGTATTAATTCTAAAAACAAATCTCTCTCTCTCACTTTATATATATACATATACCATTACTTGGTGCGGCATCTTACCAATGGGCTTGTGCAATTTCAGGCTTGTCTCTCAATGGCTTCTTCTTAAACCTTCCCCAAAGATGAATAAGTAATCCCTTGTAAAAAGCCTGTTGAGGTGGCAGCTTCCAAGTAGACTAGCTATGCTGGGTGAAGTTGAAATCTATCACTTTAAAAATGTATGTGTTAAATAAAAGGTTTCCATTAACCCTACTCAAATCGTCTTTTCTCCTTATTTCCACTCATGCAAACTTCACACAGAGCAAAAGCAGCTTCTATAAATAGAGTGAAAGTGCTTTAGATTAATAATCAAGTTGATAGCAAATCAAAATAGGAAAAATGGATCTCACAAATGGTGCAAATCTGTTGCATTCGGGGATACCTGCCATGTGAAAACATTCTTGGCATTTATTAAGTGATAGCTGATCAATTGTTGTCAAAATGCTTTATGTCTCACTTACAGTTTTAATTGTTTTATTTGTGTTTGTGTTTTTTTAATCAGTGGACTTGACACTATTGTGATTAATATGACATGGATAATAGAAAGAAATTATTGGATCAAAAAAATTAACGTCTTGAATGTGAAAATAAGTGGTCCAATAAAATGGAAGATCAGCAGCTGAAATGTCAATTTTGCCAATGTTTTCATTTTGGATGCAAACTTGGGATGACATAAAATTTAAATAGTGACATTTAGATATAGATATTTTTGCATGGTTTATTTGTTTGAGTGCTTCAAAAACTAATAGTTAAAAAAATGAGGACTTTGATTATTTTTTTTACTTAAAAGGTAGCATTGTACCAGCCGCTTCCTATCAATAGCAATCAAAACATTTGCTTTGATGAACATTTTAATAAACTAAACCCTTTGTTGTGATTGTAATGTTTACACTTATTTTAATCTCATTCATTTTCCCTCAGAAGCCAACATGTTCCCCTAAACTCTGGTTTTGCATTGGCACATGTGATTCATAGTATGACAGTGGCATAAGACCACTGGGAGTTTTTCACCAAGCATTCTCAGATCATTCAATAAGTCTCTTTCTCCTCAGTCCTTGATATTTTATTCTTTCTGTTTGTGTTACATTGTGTTCCGGTTTCCTGTTGCAATGTATTGGATATATAAAGAATTTTTTTTGCATTGTTTGCTTCCTCAATCCTACAGAAATCTAATTGTAAAGCTGTCTAGTGAATAACATAACATTTGTACTTCAATCCTCTATTATATTTACACTTGTAAATGTATTTTGGCAGAAGGTACTTCATATATTTGAAATGTATAAAATGCAATTCGTATTTTTTATAGCATGCACATTTTTGTAAAAATGATCAAATACAATTTTTTTATAAAAATGATATTAACATATTAACAAATCAAGCAATTTAGATAGAAACGTTTTGCTTGAAACGTTTCCGACTTTCTAAAAAAAATCTTCATACCTTGATATTTTTACATCTTATCTGTGTATTCACAAAATGGTATGAAACTCTGTACTGTTGTTGTAAATGTCAGTACTTTGGCAAACAAACAGTAAAAAAGAAAACTTCAGTAAATTGTCTCAAAGGGAAAGTGTGAAACACATATCAATGTGGCAGTCCCCAAAGGTCTGTTGATTGCATGCCACACAAACAAAAGTCATACCATTCCCAGACAAAGTGAAATCCCAGGCTCATCCCACTGACAAGGGTGGTGTAAATTAACTATTTGAAAAGTCAGTAAGAATAGGTTTCTGTCATCTGGAAGAGAATAAAAATGTCAATCCCGTCAGTAAGCACATTGTCCAAAGATCTTAAGCTCTTGACAGGAACAAGAATTCGCAATTTGAAAGAAAACTATATTGCTCCCATTATTTAAATATTTCAGTGATGAATCTCAGAGTGAGACACAGCAAAACCCTTTGTGACAAGGAAAATGCACTTCAACAAGTGCCGAATTTTCTGAAACATTTATGTGCATTACTTTCACTTCATGGATTTTTTATTTCTTATTAATGCATTTTAATGATGCAACAAAGAATAAATGCAGCCTGGTGAATAATTTATTAATTGAGAATAAACATTACAAATAAGGTAATAGCATCATTCACAGCACAAAATGGACACTTTTTTTCTTGAATAAGCACAAAATGTGAACAGCTGAAATAATACTGTACATGTACAATAATAAGTAAACATTGAATGCTGTGAATGGAAAATTTTTTTAGTTGCAAAATAAATTCTCAGTTCTAGTTGTTGATTGCCTATTACGAGCAAACAAACTGATGATTAATTTAGTAAATATTTTTACATTTATAGTTCATATGAGACTTCTTTTTGTTTTTTGATCAGCAAAAGTAATTCAAACTGGACAAATTTAATACATACATTGAAAAAAAAAAAATCATCATCACCATCACATCATCATAATCATCACCACAATAATAGTCTTAATGTTAAATGTAACACATTCACCAGCCAAATTGTTAGGTACTGGCTAATACTGGGTTGAACCCCCTTTTGAACTGCCTTAATCCTTCATTGTAGATAGTCAAAAAAGTTTTGTAAACATTCCACAGAGAGTGTAGTCCATATTAACATGATAGCATCACACAGTTTAATCACCCATTTGCACACATCCCAAAGTTGCTCTATTAGAGATCTGGTGAACTCATTGTCATGTTCAATAAGCCAGTCTGAGATCATCTGCCTCATGACAAGGTATGTTATCCTATTGGAAGAACCCGTCATTGCGTACACAGTAGTCTTAAACAAATGGATTTTTTCAGCAACAATCTTCAGTTAGGCTGTAGTATTGACATGATGCTCAATTGATACTAACGAGTCCAATATGTGCCAAAAAACTATCCTCCACCTTATTAAACCACCAACAGCCTGAACCACTGATAGAATCCAGAATGGATTCATGCTTTAGTAGATGCCAGACAAACCATCGGAAGCAGAAATCGAGAGTCAGATCAGGCAACGTTTTTTTCCAATCTTCTATTGTTCAATTTTTGTGAGTCTCAGTTTCCTGTTTTTAGCCGGTAGAAGTGCCATCCATTGTTGTCTTGTGTTTCTGTACTGCATTTTCCTCAAGGTTCAATGTGTTTGCATGTGTTCAGAGATGGTATTCTGCATACCTCAGGTGTAATAAGTGGTTATTTGACCTCTGGCATAAACTGTGTATAAATGAACTGCCGCTCACTGGATATTAAGAGTATATAGGTATACATAAATACAGTATGTTAACTGTCTCCATTTTTAGGCCTTTTTAGGCTAAAAATATGTTGATTGTATACTTAGTGGCAGGAATGTCTTGAGTGGTTTCATGAAAAATGTGATGATTTGTGTAAGTACCCTTAGAGACACTCGTCCCAACTATTAACAGTCTGTTTTAAATATTGATTGACACATTTTAATTTTTGTGTTTTTATGAATTGGTTCTTGTCATAATATGAACTTTAGAAGCTGTCAAATAGGCTGTTACAGCAAGTGAAATCATAGTAGATTATTCTTAATTTTTCTTGCAAATGTTTATAATATCAGTTAAACATGTTATCGCTCAGTGATCACTGAACTTTATTGATTGCCAGTAATTTGAGCAAATTTTATTGATTGAGTTATGTTATAAATAATTTGAACTTGAATATGAAATGTATTTTTCATTGATAAAAATAAATAAATCATATTTAGCTCTCACAAATTATTTGTCTGGTAGTCCTAAAACAGAAAACAACAATAACCCATGTCATAATACATGCAATGAGACAATGATAAGTTAAAAAAAAAAAGCTGCAAATAGAAAATAGATCAGCTCAAATGACTAATTGTTCTCTAATAGAGAAAAAAAATGAAGGCAAAAACTCTCAGGATAAGCTCAAATGAAGCTGTCATTCATTTGAACCGATATGGATAAATTCAGGCTTTTCTGCAGCATGTCACACATGCGTTGAATTATAACAGGCACCTCATGGTAGCAACATTCATTTTTGACAGGCTTTCTCTCAGTTCTGCCTGCCCTTCAGATTTCAGCATCAGCCTCTTATCTCTCAGACTTTTCTTTCTTTTTTTATGCCGTGCCCTTTCCCCCAAAGACCGTGTGTATGCTTTGAATTGCCTCAGTAAGGGAGGATCAGCCATGCTTTCCTAGTCACACATATCAAATGCTTAAGACACCATGAGCGACAAGGACGCGCAGCAACTCCTTTGGTCTAAGGAAATTAGGATAGAAAATGCATGTACTATAAAGGAGGCTGATTCTTTGAGAAACATCCTTGAGATGACAAAACAAATAGAATAATGTAAAATATGTATGCTGCGTATTAAGAAGAAAGAAGCGGTTTCCAATCTAAATGTTTTAAGAAACTTCAAAGAGCATGACATTTGCATTTCAGCTCTATACAAATACAACACTAGCTTCAGTCACTTGAAATGAATAAGCATACAGTGCTGTTAGCTCTTAGAGGATTTTGCATTCTACAATATTCTTAGATTCTAGTATAATGGACCTATCCTCTATGTATTCTGAGGAATTTCTTAAAGGTTTCATCAGCCACCTTCAGAACCTTGACTCAATAATGACAATAAAATCATGCAAATTACCCATTAAATACAGCAGTTTGGTCAGCTAGAGCAACTACAAATCTTAAATTTGTTTCAGGGTATTGCTTCCAAATTATTTGAGGAAACCTGTTGCAGACTTATAATCGTACTACTTTTAAAAGTCAAGGTCATTTGAATGACAGTTTGCAGAGTCCCTTTATGCTTCCATATTTGGCTTTTATCTGCTTAAATCGCTGCCTTAAGGCTGCAAATTGAGAAAACAGCTAGGGTCTCAATCTCAAACCCATTTGAGCATAATAAGTATGAGCCATCCAATAGAATTTCTTCGATCTGTCGATCTAACAGTCTGCAGATGAAGTGCAGAACAGGCACAAAGCCATTATTTCAGACCCCCACAGTCACGGGAATTGCAGAGTTGCCATTGAAGATACATCAGCGTTTTTTTTCTCTGTAATATTAACATAAAATGTAGCTTTCTTTATTCTTCCAAGCTGGAACAAACTGTGGAAAGCAGAAGTGATCAGATGAAGCATGTTTCCAATAGATTCCACGTGTCACAATGTTGCTGGGTGCTGTTTGATAATCAAATTGCTTATGTGTTTTTTTTTATCAAGTGTATTTCATTATAGGAAAAAAATCTCTATGGGTTAGAAATAAAACATTTTTAATCAACATAATGATGTGATTTCCTGAAGAAGAAAAAAGAGAAAAGCAACATATTGTCAGTTAAAGAGTTTTGTATATCAAATCTCTTTCTTAACATTCACGCTTTACAACCTAGACTAGCAGCTTATAGCAGATAGTGAAAGGATTAATATGCTTTTTTTACTGTAGATTTTTCACGCGTTTGAAGAAAGTCAGTAAGCAAACCTTTGGTTTATTAATATTTGGGTTGTGCTGCCTTTTAAAGGGTAATGCACTTAATATATTTCAAAAGTTTAATATTAAACTTTTATAACAAATTATGTGTTCAATGTTATTATTTATTTGACATTTATCATAATTTGATCAGAACTCACATTAAGATTTAAGGCAGTTTAGTGGGGGTGGAGGGTCCTAGAGATGAAAGGGAGAAAATTTATTTGATTACTGGATATTGCATCAAATGATACTCAATCAAAGCCTTTTCGTAAATTGTAATTTCGATTAATATGAGAAGATAACAAAACTATAACATAAGACAAGAATGATAAAAACTGTGCTAAAGGCCAAGTTAAAACACAACATGCCTACAGGATTGGAGACTGCACTTTGTACGAACAGGCCAGAAATAATTGAACAAGGAGATCAGAGCTGCCAAAAGAATGTACTCTGAAAAGCTGCAAAACAAAAAAAAGTTTGTAACCAACAACCCTGCTTCAGTGTGATCAGCCCTAAAGACCATCACAAACAAATACAGAACAAAGCTCCAGCATCTTCATCAATGGGCAATCAAAACTTGATTAATGATTTGAATGAGTTTTACTGTAGATTTGAGACAACCTCCGATTTGTCACACACACACCCACACAAACACCTTCAACACAGACCATTCTCCCACTCGAGGGTGATGTTTGTCAGCTCTTCAGGAAGCAGAAGAAGAGGAAATCACCAGGTCCTGATGGTGTCTCTCTAATATGCCTCAGAACCTGTGTTGACCAACTGTCTCCCATCTTCTCTCTGCTCTTCAACAGATCACTGGAGCTGTGTGAAGTCTCTGCATGCTTCAAACGCTCCACTATTATCCCCATCCCCAAGAAGCTTAAAATCTCAGGCCTCAATGACTACAGACCAGTGGCCTTGACATCTGTGGTCATGAAGTTCTTTGAAAGATTGGTGCCATCTGAAGAACATCACTGTACCCTACTGGACCCGCTGCAGTTTGCCTACCTACCTAGCTGGTCTGTGGAGGATGCACTTAACATGGGTCTGCACTACATTCTACAACATCTGGATAAGCCAGGGAGTTATGTAATGATCCTGTTGTGGACTTGAGCTCAGCATTTAATACCATCATCCCCAAACTGCTTCGAAACAAACTGCCCCCCAGGGGCATGTTCGCTCTCCACTGCTCTTCTCTCTCTACACCAACGACTGCACAACCCCTTTGTAAAGCTCTTTAAGTTTGCAGACAACACCACCATCATTGGTCTCATCCAGGATGGTGAGGAGTCTGCATACAGACAGGAAGGGGACCAGCTGGCTCTCTAGTGCAATTTAAACAACCTTGAGCTCAACAACCTCAAAACAGTGGAGATGGTAGTGGACTTCATGAACAGCATCGTGACACCAGTGGAGTCATTCAGGTTCCTAGGTTCCCAGAGTCATCTCTCTAGACCTCAAGCGGAGCACACACATCGACTCCATTGTGAAGAAGGTCCAGCAAAGGCTGTACTTCCAAATAAAAAAGTTCAACCTCCCACAGAAACTACTAATCCAGTTTTACTCAGCGGTCATCGAGTCTGTTCTCTGCTCCTCTATTATTATCTGGTTTAACTCAGCCTTTAAAGCAGACGTCCGTAGACTTCAGAGGACTTTTCATACAGCTGAGAAGATCATCAGTGCTTCCCTACCCCCCCTCCAGGACCTGTACACCACCAGAGTGAGAAAGACAGCTAACAAAATCATTCTGCACCCCACATACCCCGGCCACCACCTTTTTGAGCTCTTGCCCTCTGGCCGTCACTTCAGAGCTACTAACACCAGGACTGTACGGCACAAACAGAGCTTCTTTCACCAAGCTATCGGTCTGCTGAACTCTCAACTCTTATATCGCTGCAATCTGGTACCTGCACCTGGACTCTCGCACATTCATTTCCTTAAATTTTGCACTTAAGCACACTACACTTTCTAGACTTTTGTTCAACTGCTTATATTTCAACAGTTCATTCTACCTCATAGCCTTATGTTAATTGCTTGTTAGTTATGTTGAACTTTGCTGCACTTACGTGTACGTATTGTACTTATGTTGTTTGCACTGACACAGGAACCACAGGAAATTCTTTGTGCACGCGCGCACACACACACACACACACACACACACATGCACACACACACACACACGCACACACGTACACTGCAATAAAGCTGATTCTGAACACTTAATTTACAATGTACTTTACTCTCAGGAGGGCGCATCTGAGCATCAAAGTCACAAGCATGAGTTGAAATGATATACCAAAGGCTGAACCATGCAGAGCTTAGCTTTCAACTTTGGTGAAAGGGCTCATCTTGCATGTTAGCCTAGCTTTCAAATGGTTTAAAAATTCTAATTATGTCCATATCCATTTTTAGAAATACTTTTGTTTTTTGTTTATACCAAAACCAGTCTTTAAGATGAAAACTGAAGTGTCAGAGGTATTCAGAAGACATTTATCAGCTTCAATATTCAGCATCAAAGATGTGGATAGATTTATGTAGCCCTGCTTGAGTCACTGTCCAGATTCACTGTGTGTAAGTCTGTTTCCAGAGCACATGCTCTATATGGAGATTCTCTGAAGAATTTGAACTGTTCTGATTGCTGATGGACTGTTTTCTACAAAATGCTGAAATAAACAACTAACGGCTATTTTTGACAAAACATAGTTCCTCTTGTCTGTTAGCTCTGGAACCATAGTTGGAAAGCAGTCCATAATAGAACAAATACTATTTTGTGTAAATAGTTGTATCCTACTACGTTGTTTAAAAAAAGATTTCACACATTTTCTGTACTGTTCCAAGTTTCAAATAAATTCACTGCCATTGTTTGTGTTTTATGTTGACAAATCTGAGCTTCCTGTTACTAGGATTTTATGCTGATTATGTATGTACCATAATTAGTTTTAGTACTTGGGCCAACCAAAACAAAATTACCACATAATTAACAAATAAAAAAACATTGTTTCTTTGTTAATACACATTTATAACAGTTTATAAATCAGCATCAGTTAATCATTTACAAACTAATATTTTCAAATATTTAAAAACCAGTTAGATATGATTTGTTAGCGATTAATGAGATCATTAACAACATTTAATAAATGATTATTAAACCATTTAAAAACACATTAATACATCTTATTTTTCAGACGTATAGTAACTGTTACTAAATGTGATAATAGATGCTTTATTAACACATTTTCCTACTGGAACTCATGATTAGTTCAGGTAGTTATAAAACTTTTACTACTTGCTAGGTAACTGCTTGTGTGAGCTCATCTAAAGTGAGGACTATTTATGACTTATAATAATGAAAAACAGAAACAAACAAATATTTAATATTTAAGTATTTAGTTTCAGTTACAAACCATAAATAGTTCTCACTTTAGATGAGCTCACACAAACAGTTAACTGCCAGCTAGTAAACGTGCTATAATTACCTCAACTACAGTAAGAAAATGTGTTAATGAAGCATTTATTATCACACTTAGTATCAATTACTATATATCTGAAAAATAAGAATGTGCTTTTAAAAAGTTTAATAATCATTGATTAACATGTTCTCAATAATCTCATGATTCGCTTATAACTAATAACAAACTGTTTTTTCAATAACAAAAAGATAATTTAATAATATTTAACTGATCCTCAATAAAGCATAAATTTAGTGTTATTAGGAATATTATATAGACACGTATAAGCCAGGAATAAAGCCTTTAAAGTTATATTATGAACAGCTTACAAATGTGTATTAACATTGAAATAATAGTTTATAAATTACTTAATAACTATGTGTTAATACTTAATAAATGATAAGTAGTGTGTAGTAGATATGTAGTAGTGTTTTTAGGTGTCTTTGTGAGATTCTAGTACTACATTTTAGAACTAATAGCCTAAAGAGCCATCCATTACCTTGTAAGTAATGAGCAACTGACATCCCTTTTATAACTTAAATTTAAATAGGATAATTTACATTAAATCAATACACAAACTGCTTCACATATTTTTGTCTTCATCATTTTGCTGACACCTGCAATCAAAATCTGAATGATCTGACAAATTAGTTGTGACACTGGAGCATATTTTGTCATTTCAAAACTGACTGTCATCATTTTGACTCTCACTGGGGAATTTCTGAAAGCAGACAGAATGACACAAAGAACACTAAAATAAAATAAAATAGGCAGTTGTATGCAGTTTGAGTATCACCATCCATCTGTTCATTTTTTTTTTAATTACAACATCTTGGCTTTTAAACCAAATTAACTGTTAGTTCGATCTACCCTCTGTGAATTTGTACATTAGAAATCTATAGCAATAAGAATATCAATACTATTAATGATATCAAGTAAATCAATAGGTATACTGTTAACGGAAAATTATATAATGACAAAATGTATTCATCACCACAATTTGCTCAGCACTCAACAAATTTGAGTTTGTACATGTGGGATCTAAATATTAAGCATCTACATGCTTACAACAATATTCCCTTTATTTGAATGGAATCTTATGCAACAATTCAAATCAAAAGTAGAATACTATCAATGGCAAATCTGAACTCTCTGATATCAACTTTGACCTGCAATTTTGGATCACAATTTAGGACCCCCTGATTTGAGAAGTGAGACCAAGAGCTTATTAAAATCTTAATTTAAAATAATGTATACATTTCAGAACTTACTTTTTATGAGAAGTATGTTAGAGTGAACCTTGTTGCTGTTTAGATTATTTACAACTCGATTATTGTCATGCTTCCCTGTGAGTGGAGTCTTAACTTCCATTAGGCCATGCAAATCAAAAGTTTATCAGCAGCTACTTTATTTACCCTTCACCGCTGTAAAATTTTGAATGCAACTTCTTGTCTTGAACCATAGTTTTCCTTTATGGTTCTAGAACTGAGTTTGAAGTATACACCTGACTGTATTATTTATTTTAAAAAGTAGTAAGAATGATACATTATCCTGTTCACTTTTTAGTACCAATAGTGATTTAATATCTCAAATCTTTAAGCTTCATATAAGATCTGCCAAACCCAATGTTTTCCCTTAACTTAAATTTGCATTTAAGCTACAGCAATAAACCAAGATTGATTGGTTCCAACAAAATGCTGAGATGCAACTATAGAGCAGATGTGTGATAAGCAGGTGTTCAGGGGTGGAGGTCAAAACCACATTCATTGTAAGTTTTCAGAGTGAAAAAAAACTGTGCTGCCCTCTCTCTTGTGTGAGGATGGAGAGCTCCTCCATACATCATGAAAAACAAGACGAGTTAAGCACACAGCCACACAGTTTCTTGGACAACTGGGATTGGAAACAAGATGTGATTTATTGGCTTCGAGACACACAGTGCCTTTGACCCATTTAAACAAAGGATTTGTTTATCTTATCATTGTACAATAATTTTTTTTTTTTCAACTCTCAGTGTCTCACTCTACTGGGTAACATGTTTTCATGGTAATGACTGTCTGAGCCCTAAGAGGGTTAAACTACTCACAATTGGCAGTGGTTTGTCATTAGATGTGCATTGTTCTGTAAAAAAGCATGCTTGAGCAGGCACTACAATTATGTGGCCGGTTAAGTTAATTAGACTATTTAAGGGAATGTCTTTGCACCATGGCAGCAAGCAGGTAATGGCCATCTCCTTTGTTGGCAGTTCTTTACATCCTGAATGCAGCAGAAAGTCTTTCATCATTGCAATAAATTAGCATGCCCTTAGACGGGCTGTAATTGTGATGATAGCTAATTAATTTAAATAAAAAGCAGGAGAGAAAAGAAGTTTATCATTTACTCAATGTATGCCTGTGATGTAGCTACAAATGTTATCCAAAGAAATAATTAAGAACATTAAAATGAGGATCAGCTTTTGTTGAGTAATTGCATATGTTCTTATTTTCAACAATACATCCGTGGATGAATTGTAACCAATACTATTTTATTTTGTTTTAAATAAAAGTAAAATTAATCTAATTCAAAAACTTTCTTTAGTTTCTAAATGCTTAGAGAATGCACAACTTTAGCACATTGCTGCAGTTGCCAGGTGTAGGACTTCTGAACACACACACATGCAAGCAAACGCACACACACGCACACTAACACCCAAAAAAATATGAACGATACATATGTTCATCCAAAATGAATTCTTATTCATTTAAAGGTATGTATAATGGTTTACATAACTTTGTATAATTTAAAATTTAGACTGAAAATACATGGAGGTAAAAAAATAACCATGGTGGTGATTTAGTCAAATAATTTAACACACATAGCTAATTCATTTGCTTCTTTATAATATACAAAATAACTGCCTAAAGCAAAAATGAAAGTAGTTTCAGATTAAAAGACCAGCAGATAATAGATGTCAGTGTATATCAGTACTATATTTACACTTAAATGTTGTCAATAATAAATAAGAAGTGTAAATATAAAAAGGCACTAGGGTAGATTGTGGTTATTGAATATTGTTTAAAGAATTCAGATTCAGTGATTTTAATATTTAATAGTTCATTTATTAGTTATGCATTCAAGAAATATCATCCATCCATCATTGCATTTTCAGCTTTGTTTCATTACTTGGGGTCAACACAGCACGATGAATCCAGCATATTACACAGTAGGTGCCCATCCAGCTGCAATCCCTTCACTGAGCAACATCCTTAAACATTCATACAATACAGACATTTTAGCTGACCCAATTCCTGTAACACGTGTCTTTGGACAGGTGAGGGAAACCTGAGCACCCGGAGGAGAGTGGATAATAATGCAAATAACGGGGAGAACATGCAAACTCCACACAGAAGTGTCTACTGGCCCAGCTAGGCTTAAACCAGCGACCCATCTCTCAGGCTCGAACCAGCGACCTTCTAGCTGTGAGGCAATCCTGCTACCCACTTCGCCACTGTGCCCCCCAAAAACATTATAAATATATGTAATTTCATATAATTCTAAGTATGTTTTTTTTAACAGTGTAGGCTTAACAATTTGCTCTCCTCTTGCATTTGTACTTTGGCTTCCACTTCCGATACATAAATAGATTGTCAGAAACGGAATGATGGCTATTGAAACATTAATTAAGAAAATGTCTTCTTGATTTCTTTTGAACTGACACCCAAAGTCAAAGTCTGTTTTGCTACCACAGGTTTAACAGGATGAAAAAAAAACACTCGACAACCTTGAATATTATTCTACTCTTTCACAAATACCAGTACTCTTTGTTCTAGAAATATTTTTCTCCCAAAGGTTTAGTTTATGCAAATCCAAGGAAATGTTGGTGATTTTGTCTGAGATTAGGTCTTGACAAGCCATACATGTACATAAATAATACATTGTATTACATTTAGATTTAATTACATTAAATTGAAACTCTTACTGTTAACTTTAGTTTGAACTTTATTGTTGTTTTTAGTCAGATGAGGACTATTTGAAATATTGTCCACTTGGGTCAAAACAAGCAACTCGAAACCCAGCAGAAATTCCAAGTGACATCAGTAACGCAGTCACATTTTCTTAATCTCCTTGGATGGATTCAGGCCATGATTTTCATTTAGTGGAATAGAGATAACCAGGCTGTCAGCTAGGTTGCAGTTTCGCTTTAATCTTACCCTGCAGCTAATAATCAGCCTGCAACCCTGAAAGCCTTCATCAGACATTCATCATGCACTGAAATCATTTAGATACTGAACTTTCATTCAGTACTGGGTTATCCAGGAGCACAGAGACAGATTAATTAGCAACTTTTAAGGAATAAACCATTTATTGAAATACTCCTCAATTAATTCAGTCATTTGGTTGACAGCTTGACAAACTTGTACATGATATAATGTATATGATAAAACAGAAAATAGTAGGTGTGTTAATCCAGCTTAGGTCAAAATGTTAGTACACCGTTTTTTTAGATAATTTGTTTTTCTATATTGATGACTATTTTTCACTGTTTAAAAAATATTTAAAAAATGTCAACAATCCAAAGTGTCTTTATTCTTAATTAGAATTGCTTTAATTTATGTAAACAGAGCACAGGCAGATTTTAAGGTCACAGTGGATTCTCAGTGGTAATGACATTAACCTGCCCTTCAAATTTAAATGGCCAGTCTCACATTTGCTATTTACTTTCAACATGATGCTTACGATGTTGGCTATGCCGGGGCATGCTCAAACAGAAGCAAGGCAACACAGCTTGATTAAAGTTTATCTTTTGGGGTTATAACTCTACCGGGCTTCCTTATTGCTTGTCAGATTACAAATGGTCCTGGGGAGAGATTATGCAAGCTCACACACGAGTTGAGGCGATTCCCTTTACTCGGTTTAAGTCGAGAAAACTTCCTAATGGACAAATAATAAATTAGGAGTTCAAAGACCTCTGTTTGAACTTAAATGACTTTGAGAATTAGTAAACTAAAATAATTTTCTTTCTCTATTAAACATTATTTTAATCACCAACTTGTCAATACCCCATGAACATCTTGACCCACTGTTACAAGACTGTCAGTATTCACCAAAATTGGGCTTATTTTGACAAAAGCTATACATGCACATTTGTACTTTGATGGTGTTTCTATAACTGTAACTGAAAAATAAAATGAAATCATAACCAATATACTAAAAGCTTTAATATAAATGCAAAATATAGTATAATAGTATTATATGCTACTCGCTTGTGTTCTCTAGTCAGCCTTTTTCAAGTATATACACCAACACTCCTTCTACAGGCTATATTATTTCAGGTTGTGTGTGCTTAGCTATTCACCAAGCAAGAGGAACGTGATTGCAACTTCCTTGATGGAAGAGTGGAGTGATGTGTCCTAAACAAGCCCACTCGGAACTGATACTGAAAGTCAGTGGAAAAACAAAAGTAAACCAAGTTGGCCAAGTGAAGTCAAACCAAGCTGTTTCATGTCATTACTAAAATCTGGTGGAAAAGCAAGATATGGTTACATAAAGACAGGTTACAAGTAGACAACAATACTTTTCTTCAAACAAATACTTGTTACATTTGACTTTTTAAAAATGTATTTACAATATTCACTTATAACATTGTAATATGTTGTACATCCTCTCATAGTTACTGTGTTTATACACACTGAAAACTTTTTTTAACATCCAACCTTACAAAGCAGTTTCTGTTTCTAAAAAGTCTACACACCGAAAGCCCTATTCTCTTGTACAACAATTTCCTTTTCATTCCATTTGGCTTAGAGGCAACATGAAATGAATTAAATTGAATATCTAGACTAGCTGTATGGCCTGAGGATTTTGAACACTGCTTGCCCCATCGTTGAATTGCCAATCCTTGGATGAGAGGGCCTTCTTTAGGGGATTTATCCCTGGATGTCTGATTAGTCTTGGAAAATTGTAGACTTTAGTCTTCCTTGAGGATAGTTGCCAGTGAATATATTCCTTAAAACCAGGCTCAAGATGATCTTGTACACCTTCCTTGAAAAAGTGCTGGAATATATAGTACAATTCTGAGTTTGGGTATAATTGCCTTTCGGTTATAGTCATGACACACCAATGTATAAAATTAAATAGACTAAGGGAAATTCAAAGTTCTTCTACTTGATTTTACATCTATGAGTGACAATTATGCCTATCAAGTTTGCTTGCGATGCTAGGCAATTATTGGTAAGAGTGATTTAGTGAATTGGAGTTAACTAAACTAATTAACTAATTTATACCTACAAATGTGTGAGTGATTTAAAAAAGGTAAACTATTAATTAGCTGCTAAATTTTCAGCATAAATTATATATAACATATGTAAACTAAATTAATTGCTTAGTCAGTATAGTCAGCGATGTAGTCTAAGTTTGGCATTTTCCCGAAAAATATTTATATTAACAAACTCATACATGCTCTTTTCAGTGGATTGCAGTTAAAAAGTGATGACTTCTTTCATTCAATCAACCTTCTTTTGTCTAACAACCAAATTCCTTTTTTAAATTCTTAGAACTTTATGATTTCTCATCTCCTAAGACAGACAAAAAAGTAATAGAACTTCACACAGTTGGTTTTCTGCTCCAGCTAGTCACCCACAACAATTGTGAATATGTGCTAACTTTTTTTGGATGAGAAGGCTACATGTGCCTTTAAGTCATTCAGATGCTTGCACCAAATTGTCCCTGTGAAGTCAGGAGAGGGTAATATTGACCAAGTTCTAGCAGATGCCCAAAGATGCCTACAGCCATACTGAGCACATTTGCAGTCCAAGCATTCAGCTCTCAGAATCACAGTCTATGACGGCACTAGTCGAACAAGGCACTTCATAGAAACTCTTGACATGAACAAAACAAAAAAAAAATACATATGTCTATCAAATTAGCCATTCTACTGACCTGCATAGCCTTGAAATTACAATGGGCTGCGGTATTCCTCTACGCAGAAGTAGAGTAAAAAGTTAAAATGTCCTTCAACATTTTCAAGAGTAGTTAAATGATTTTCTGTGGTTACATTGCGTTTTTTTTCTTTCCCTTAGAAAAATACCACACATAAACATAAAAAAATTCACATAGCCCATAATACATAGCCTTCCCTCAAGCAAGAATTCAAAATTTCAATATTTCTGTACTATTTTCTGTAGTGTAAATAGGTTTCGTGTTGTTTTAATGCAGTGCTTCTCAAATATTGGGACTTCTTTTATGCTTTTTTTTTTTTTTTAATGCCTGTCTTGGTCAAATACAGCACTAACCGCTCCATGTCCCATATCTTCAGATGTCTTAGTTTTCAATTTTGATATTTCATCTTATTCAGATTTTCTCATTATTTCAGCTCTTGCCTTATTGTAAATATAACAAAAATAAAAATCCATCCATCCCTCCTTTTCTTTTCAGCTTAGTCCCTTTGTCTGGGGTCACCACAGTGAAATGAAACACCAATTTATCCAGCATATATACTATGCAACAGATGCCCTTCTAGCTGGAAACATGGAAACAGCCATACACATGCATTCACACTCAAAAGCTATGGACAACTCACTCAAGCTCACTCAAACTCACACAATTCACCTGTACTGCTTGTCTTTGGACTTGTGGGGTAAACCAGAGCACCAGGAACTCACGCGAACATGCAAATAAAAATCTACAAAAAGTGCCTACTGACCCAGCCGAGGCTCGAATCAGATACCTTCTTGTTTTGAGGCATGGGGCCTCATTGTGCCACCATGACGCCACAATGTAAAAGATAATTATAACTTTTTTTTAAGAATTAACTTTTTTATGTTATGTAAAGATTTGGACTTGGACAGACTGGACTGGCAAACTCTTCAGTTTACCATAACTAATCAAGCAACCCAAACTAATCAAGAATAGACACCAGTAGAACCACACAAACCAGTGACATTTTTAGGTTTAGTGATGGCTAGAATTCAGTAATTTTTTATATTATCTTACACTGTATTAGCTGTTTGTTTTCAGCTGTTTTATAGTGATGGTCAAAAATCTGACAGACAACTTAAATAAACTTGTCAGCTATTTAGAACAGGCTTCTCTATAACATATGAATACCAAATTTGCATACCCCTTTATCTCCAATTATCACCAGTTTTAGAATATAGTTTTCATATTGTTACAACTTCTCATACCGCCATAGTCAAAATATCACATGATTTGGTGTACTTTGCACCCATGTAGCATAGGTTGAATCCAGTACTTTGGCCGAGAACCACAATAAATAATGGTACATAAACAAGACCTGATTCCAGACAATAACCCAATAACCACAGAGGGACATACATAGACCATTGTCTGGCCCGAGTTCCTGTCAATTTAACTTTAAATTAAATGTCTGGTCCATGTCTTCTCTGTCATGTTAAAAACACTATCAGCTCTACTAAAGTCTGGCCATGTTTAGCCCACATATTTTATGCTAGTTGAATGCAAAATTTTCAATACAAGTGCTAACTTTTTTTTTACTGGTTTTTGACCACTATTACAAAGAAGGATAAACAATATAATACATATGGATACAAGAGCACACTGAAAAGAAATAGAAATTGAAACTTGGTCATAAGTAAATACATTTACTAAATTATAGTTAGTTAGCTCTGAGGTTTTATATATTAATCTTTAAAAGCATCAAAGCTAAACTATGTCATACTAAGAGTGCTCAATTTTACCCTGAAAAAAAATTCCCTTTCACTTCACTTTATTTTATATTTACACAGACTTTATTCCTTATCTGTAGACACACACTGACTGCATTCGAAGGCACCCAAGAGTGAGTTCAGAATTTAAATCAGTGCATGAATATGGAGGGCTTCTCCCGAATTTCCGTTTTGTACACCAACCTGTCACTCACTGTATCAATCTCCAGTTTAGCCTCACATGACTGAAATACTGAATTCAGAAATATGATAAACGCCACGTCAAGCCTTTGACAGTAATGTGGAATTCACCATGCTCACCTCTTAACTGTGTAGCACATGTTTGAACGGTTCTGATACACTGCCCCTGGTCAGACACACTCTGACAGGGGAAGATGTGGAGCACATACAAAGATAGCTTCTAGCAGACAAGCTTGGAGATTTTTGTTCTTCACAGATTTTGGATTTAATATTATTGTTTCACAGCTTTGTATAAAATAGCCCTTTAAACAGACTCTTATAATTTGCTTTAGATTTGCCTGACCGATCTGTGTCTAAAGTTAAAGATGATCACCCCAAGGTGAACCCGTCAGCACACACATCACACTTGGATGTGGATTTAATTATCAGCAGTGGTCCTTGATTGCTAACTATATATTGCAGCAGATGCCAGTGGCGTAATTGTTTTAATACTCTCATGCTAGTTTAATGAACAAAAAGAAAAGCTGCTGCTGTCCCCAAGATAGAATGCTTGATTTTGAATAATGATTGTGTATATTCAGGCGGAGCAGACAAGATTGTTTAAAATAGGCAATGTGCATGTTATTTGGTTTCCAAATGTTACACATCCATTTTTAATGGATTTAGGAAAAATATATTGGTGTTTACCAAGAAAACCCGGAAACTACTATTTTCTTACACTGAATCTGAAGGTTAACAACACATTGACAAAATACCAAACAAAATCTAACACGTCTTATTTTTGGCAAAAGGAGGCTTTAAAGACAACATTCTTTGCAATTTACTAATATTTTGATTTACCAAATAGCTGTGATCAAACTTGGGACATTTTTGGAATGATGATAAGCTTTAAATAGCAGAAAATTCTTGTGATTGTGGATCATCAAAAGGAAAATATTGACCTATGTATCCTACCTAATCCACACTAGGACTGTGATGGTTTGGAAAGGAGGACCCAGATGCAGCGGAGTGAGGTTTATTTTAAGGACAAACAAAAACCGCTACTCAACTGAGTATGGAAAAAACTCGGGGCAATGAGACGGGAGAGAGGGTCCAAACTTAAAGAATGCTCGCAAATGGAGATGCAGCTCCGGGTGTCAACTTTCAGCCTCCTGGCGACTAGCACGACAGGTGACTCCTTTCTCCACAGACACGAATAGACAGGGGTACTTCTGGACGGCACAAAAAAACACTCCGCTTGAGTACATACATGTATGGAACAGCCACTAGTGAAACCACTTCTTAGAGCAATAATTCACAAAGTGGCAGTGAAACGACTCAGACTAAATAGATGGTCTAATCAGAGCGCAAGCAGCTGCACGTGAAGGGAATGAGGAAAACAGTGTCATTTATTGAAAAACAGCAAATGTCACACAAGACTATCACAAGGCCTTTGTGAAGCTGCTTTGAAAGAAACCGCTAGAAAGAGTGCTTCATAAAAACAATGATTGATTGATTGATTATATATGTACCATGTCATTTGACAATAACCAGAAGATAGCTGTTTTTCCTCTCTGAAGAACCTCATTCTTCTCATCTTCCAATCTTTTTAGAGCCTAAATCTCTTCTTCACAGCAAAACAATTCGCTTAATTATACTGTGGATGGTATTCAGAATGTTAGGATATTTTGGAATTAGTATATTAACAAAATTTCAGTTGCTGCCTACAAACACAGTTCATGACATAACATGCAATTATTGGATGGGTAAACACACAACATTCGAGAAAGAAGTCTCTTGTTTGATAGATTTGGGTATCTGTAAATAACTAGTAGGAAGTTTGAGTTGAATATTCTCCCTTTAATCCTGTGCATTTAGGCCAGATGCACTGTCTCCTCAAACAATTCAGGAGACTATATGTCTTTAAAAACCTTAGAAGTAAAAGTGATAGGCATCTGAGTGTGATTTAAAGCTTGCAGCGGACTTGTAACTGTTAAGAAAATATCTGTTACCCAACTTGAGCTGGAGCTGGAGGATTTCCCAACCTTCTTAGTTCTAAGCACACCTGCCTCTCAGAATGTTCACTCACAGAGTGAGTTTGAATGTTCTTCCCTTACTCCTGTGCATTTAGACTCAATGCACAGTCCCCCAAAATACCATCTAAAAACCCTTTAGTAGTGACAGAGAGAGGGAACTGTGTGAATGCAATATTGCAATGGACTTCAGAATATGCTGTACCTTTTGCCCAACTTGAGCTGGAGATTCAGAATTCCCTAACCAGGAATGAGCGGAAAAAAAGCTTGTTTGGCAATCCTACAACAAATACCATGGACCTTTTACGTCTTAGATTTCCATTATATTAATAAATGCAACCATCGCTTTATGCAGTTCCTATCAAACCAATCTACTTTAAATAGTATCGTTACATTTCTCCCCTGTCACATCCGTATTCACACTTTCCAATAAACTGACCCTTGCTGGAACACATTCACCCAGTTACCATCCAGCAGTAGCAATTTCATTCAGGTAGACCAAACTCTCAGAAACACATTGTCCTGCAGTACTGCATGAAGGGGAGCAGTGGCCATTACGTATTCAGCGTCCATTCCTACACTAATAATTAGAATCATTCCACATCCTGTGAACTCAGAATGACCTGTTTTTGCAGGAGAACTATGATTGTGGGTTGTTCTTGGGATGTGTCCAATCCAATTCTCTGGATGGAAGGTGACAGAAGCATAAAAGCTCAGGGAACCTGATTCTGAACACTTAATTAGCTTTGTCCCAGGATAGATTGTGGTGAGTCTGCTTATTTCAGCTGTGCATAAGTGATGACATCCATTGATATGTGAAGCATTTTTTTATGCGCACCTCCAAATACAGACAATATTTTCTGCTTGGGGAATAAAAAAAAGTGCAAATGAGCATTGTTTACCCTTTGCCTCAGCAACATTTTGTTTTGTTTCTACCTCAGGATCTGAACAGTGCGCACACTCAAAAACATGCCTTGTTTTTAATTGTATTGACCCAGGCTAATGACAAATACAAAGTAAACCTAAAATAACATTGATTAATTGACTTGATTATTTACCTAAATTAAAACACTGGCTCAAGTCCAGTGACTAACTTACCTGAGAAATATAATTGTCGCTGACATGCAATCAAATTGAAAATTGTTCCACTGTCTGATCACAGAAAAATAGGCACAAATGTGAGGCAGCGTTTATGTACTCGTTAAACTAAAACCATCTGTTCAATGGCAATGATTTTATCACAGTATGGCATCAAGAGATGCTGCTTGTCTACAGGAAAGCCAAGCAAATGTTTAAGACCTGACCAAAGGCCCTGGCTCCATGGCCGGACTAACTTTAAATTGATACTAGGGCAAGTGTCCACCAGCATGAAGATTGGGCAGTATTTTTCCTCCCTGAAAGGAGCTCTGCCTCTCTTCCTGTGACACGACCCATAACTTTTCATAACATTGGAAGTTATCCTTCATACATCCAGATTCATAACATTTAGTTATCCTGAATACATCCAATAAAATTGGATCTTATAAGCAATTCAGTTTCAATTGATAAAATAAATTAAATAATTGTTAAAAAAATTTTAATTGTATATATTATAATAAATCTTCACCTTTTGACCATTGGTGTCTAATTATTGCTAATTTGATGATGAATATGATCATTATTGTTATTATTAAACTTTTTTATTGTTATTATTACTAATAAAAATACTATTGTTAATATTGACCCAGCGCTGGGTTGAAATAACCGAACGCTAGGAAGGTCCATATTTGACCAAGCGCTGGGTTACCAATATAACACAAATTGGGTTATTTTAACCCAGCCATTTTTTAGAGATGGATGTCCCTGACCTCAGTTTCCATTATCTACTAGTTTTTTTCTGTGAGATTAAGTTTAAATAAAGTTTCAATAAATTTCCAGTGTAAATCAAATTCTCTTAGTTGCCATTATAAATAAATAGATGGTTCACAAGGCAACATTACTACATTATTCCTTACATGAGCTAGAAAATGGATGATAGAGATTCCAGATTTTTTTTTTACACATAATCTACATATTGCACAAATTATGATCCAGGAAACAGGTTTCCTGGTTTGTTTAATTGCCTTTTGATAGCAATGCACCACCAAATGCACAAGTGTAATGGTAATGCAAGAGTTCAATCCAAGATTCTCAGCTTAATCAGTATTCATGATTTTGTAAGGTTTCACTCACTTCTGCAGACATTTCTGCTTCAGTCTGCACAATCTCTGAAGGCCTCATCCCTCCACCAGCAGTGATGAATAAATGAGTGTCTAACATAGCTGTGTAGTAGAGATCAAAAAGCGAGGGCATAATTAACAGTTCACTAATTGATACTCACCCTTAGTTTTCACCAGACATGAAAACGAGAGCAGCTTTGCTTAAATTTATAAAAAAAAGAATATGCATGAAATCTTTACCCAAGTTTGATCATCAGGTCATGTTTGCTCTAAGCTACAATTCAATGAGTCCGATTTCAGGCTATTTACAGTTTACAATTGCATTGACAGTTTTTTCAATACATTTAACAACTTTCCTAAACTTTTAATGAGTTTAACAAGACAACATCCGTCTGGGTAGGCGATAAACACCTCTCTTGTTGCTTTGATACAAAACACATTCAGTTGACACAAATTTCAAATGCTTGAACTTCTTTTACACTCGAGCTCCACCAACACGAAAACTACATCATTTTAAAGCCAATTTTTTTCTCAATGTGTTACGATTGACTAAATGTTGCTGTCGGAAGAAAACATGTGTTAGTGTTTTGAAAACTGTGTTATTGCATTTTGAAAATGTGTAGTTGAGGGTTGTTTACAATGCGGGTTTTGAGAATGAAATTAACTGTTTTGCCAGAGTTAAGCAACTTGTTAAATGTATTGAAAAAACTGTCTTAGCAATTGTAAAAAAAAATGTAATTGAGATAGAATTCACTTCTTTTAATCATTATCATGTGTACATTCTAAAGGGTACAATTTTGAAAAAGTGCACAATGTATGGAAGTCAAAATAAAAGGAAAGTTACCTTTCAAAATTGCAGAAGAAGAAATTGTGTTGTAGAGAAAAACACCAAATTTAAAAATATTATACAGTATATTAATACATTTGAATTCCTGAAGTCTAAGTAATTCAATTGTTGCCATGGGATTTTGTAGTTGTTTTTCAAATAATACTCCACTGAAGAAGATTGCATTGGCAAAATAAAAATACAGTAAAGTTGAGCCAATATTTGCATTCAGATGAAATGAAGCCTTGTAGTTAGGTGAAATAAAATTTGTTGTAGTATAGGCTAAATTTTGTTAATGAAATAAAACACTTAAAAAATATATTGTTAGATTTGAAAATGAGTTTTGGAGTTTTGTTTACAACGGGGGTTTTGAGATTAAAATGAACTATTTTGCTATTTTTGTGTTTTAACTGAGTCGGTGCATTAAGAGTTAGGCAAACTTGTTAAATGTATTAAAAAAACTGCCTTAGCAGTTGTAAAAAACTGTAAACTGAATAATGTAATTGTTTTTATTTAGCGTTTATTATAAGACATAAAAAGTGTTGTTGTTTTTTCAGATCATTCTTCTCTAACAGAAAATTTATGAAAGACACAAATGTGTCTCCGTTTCTTTGAAAAAGTAAATGTAAAAAAGAACACATATACTCTATGTTAAGGGAGGTGAGTTTCTCACTTTGACAGTGAGTTATTTGGCTCAAGGTTCATACAAAAACAGCATTACATGCTTCCAAGCTCTGCAGGGACTACACTATAAATAAAAGACCTAACAACACATATTCAAATCCACAAGGGAGCACAGATGTCTTCAGTTTACCTAGAAATTATCAGGTCTTGTTATGTCTTATTTGCAGATTGTACACTTTTGTACATCCACTTATTTATGTATTTATTGGTCCACTGTTATCTCACGGCAGATCTTAGATCTTTAACAGCTAAGTTTTAGCCTTTTTACTGAATCACATTTTTTTCTCCTGGGACAGACAAAAATCTAATTTGAGCCTTTAGTATTTCTCCTTTAATAATATAATGTGTGATCAGAACATTTCTTTCAGAAAAGACTCTACACAGGGATAAATTATTTAAAATAGATCATTTAAAATATACTACTAACTGTGAGGCTTGCACAAGACTTAAAATAAAATACTATTGGTGTCCATTTAAATAATATGCCAGTGTTGTGGCACATATACTCTAGTGGTTCCCAACTTTACAGCCACATACCCCTTGACACATATCAACCACTGCTACATACTCTATTACAGTTTTCCACAGTCGCTATGACAGTTTTTTCAATACATTTAACAAGTTTCCTAAACTTTAGCACAATATCCTTCTAGGTAGGCGATAAATTAATGAATTTTTGTTGCTTTTTATACAAAATGCATTCAGTTAACACAAATTTCAAATGCTTGAACGTATTTTACGCTCAAGCTCCACCGAAACCAAAACTATGTAATTTTAAAGCCACTTTTTTTCTCAGTGTGTTATGATTGACTAAATGTTGCTGTCGGAAGAAAACATGCATAAGTGTTACTGTATTATTGTATTTTGAAAATTAGTTTTGGTGTTTGTTTACAATGGGGGGCTTTTGAGAATGAAATTAACTGTTCTGCCAATTGTGTGTTTTAAATAATGCAGTAAGAGTTAAGCAACTTGTTAAACGTATTGAAAAAAAAACTGTCTTAGCAATTGTACAAAACTGTAATGACCCTGTGACAACTTTGACGTTGTACTCACCTATCTCACTAAAGCAATAGTAGTTCAGCAATTGTCTTTCTTCAATAAATAAATACTCCTTATTGCCAATAACATCCTAAAATACCATTGTGCATCACTTCTCTCGTTGTAGCAATGTTTTTTTTAACAATTTTCATTTGTTTCCCTGTAAGTTGTAACATATTGTCTAGGAATACGCAACGTTTTTAAAGGTACAACACACACTGGGTGATTATGCACACGTTTTTACTTATGTATAAAATGTTGCCAATTCAAACAATTATTCAATTAGTGAAATCAATATAGAAATTAAATAGATTGTCCATTAATTACCATTCAAACTAAGTGGAATTCCACAACTGTTGATGACATTGAGACTATAATTTCAAATGAATCCTGACACTAATTAGAAGCGGTCTGACCTACCAACTAACAGTGGGACTAATTTCTAGCATCTGGTTAGTTGACTGAATCCCAAAAACTATAATTAAATCAAAACACTACGACTCAAAGTCATAATACAAAGTCTAAAACAAATTATGAATATGATGATGAAACTGAATGGCAATGATGGCACGAATACTTTGAAAATTTTGATGAGGTTTCTGCTTTGATCTTGAAGGAAGACAGATAAGAACTTGACCAGATTGAATGTCTCAAGGTAACTTTTAAGAAGCAATTATCATCTTTGTACTTTTCATGGAGGTTCAAGTATATTGCATTTTTAAATGTTCTTAGGAAATGGTGATCGTATTTGAACTGAGACTTTTGACCTGCTTTCTAAATAATGCTTCAAAACCAGATTTGTGGAAGCATTTGTGCAGCGCTATCTGATTGACATCTTTTTTTTGTACCATCACAATCATCTGTGTAGAAATGTGTTAAAACACATCTTCCAAGAGAAGATTAAATGAAATCAAATAAGTCAGGGCCATTGTCAAACATTGACAATGACCATCTCTTTATTATTCCAATGACCATCTTTAGAAACAGATTACAGCATGTTACCTGTTAGTTTCATTGGTGGAGCATTTCATTGCTCAAGTGAACAGTTTTTTTTCTCAACGAGAACATTTTATAAATGTTAACATATCTAAACAATCGAAACATTGATGGGCTAATTGCATATGGGATAATATACATCTCTGTTGAAATGTAAAATAATAAATATATCTCACACAGTTGTACACAGGGCTTCAGTAAATTGTTCAAAAATTGGGGGAAGAAAGAATTAAAAAACAACAACACATGTCATGACATTTAAATGAAAGAGTGCTCTAAAATGATTATTTATTTTTTACTCAATAAGGACAGTGGAAATGTAGTTTACTTTCATTATTGGTTATCAATACTAAAGTGTGTTATTATCCATGAGTGTTCTGTCCTTGAAAATATTGTATCAAGACATTGTCATTTAAGTGCTTTGCTTTTCTTACCGGTACTTCTAATTATAGAGTGTTTTCAAAGAAAGATAATGTAGCAAATCATTCATGAGGATAAATGACAGAATTGACCTTCAATGATTTTTAGCCAGTAATCCTCAGCTTTATGATGTTTGTCTCTATAATAACAAAATTTCATTTTATTTACAGCTTCCATGATTCGGATCATTAAATGTTGTTGCTCCATTAGACAACAAATACCCATAAACAATAATGGCAACATTGTCTCACCTTTCATATTATTTTGATGGATTTAGATGGATATACACACATACATATACATATACATACAAATCTGTTCTTCCCAGTGGGAACACTAATGTAACTAGGTATTGCAACCATGTTATTGAAAACGACAAAACAAAACAGCCTACTACTGTAGAGTAATCTATGACTGTCTCTCAAACATCACATTTGAGGGCAGGTAACATAAAGGCTAAGTTGATGTGGATCACATCGCTATATTAAATTCAGAAATGATTTTGGGCTGCAAATGTAATTTTGAAATAGCTACTTACCAAAAGCTCTTGAGGAATAATGTCATATCATGTTTATGCATTTCATTTAGGCTCGCACTTTTCATTCCTACTATAGGTCTTTATTTTGCCAAAACGAACAGCAGGAGAACTACAATGTGAATCAGAATAAAGCTTTTTTAATTTGCATTGACTGTCTGATTTCACTCTTATACAAAGCTCATATTTTCTTTCTAAAAACAACACAAAAACAGTTAAACAACATTAAACTATTTAATTTAAACATGACCTTAATCACGTTATATTGTACATAAATGTATTTTAGAAATTTTGAGTAAAATAAACAAACAGATTCCACTGTTTTATTGATTTATTTTTATCAGACAGAAAATAGATCCTAAAACAAAATTATCTCTGCTCATGTACATGAACAATAAACACCAAAACATGCTCCCCATATTTGTGGTTTCAGTTTTTGTAATTGGCAAAAATACATTTAAGATCACAAAATTCATTCTTACCATTCTAATCGAAAATATATGTTAAAGGTCTTTCCCCCCTGGAACAACCTGGGGCTAAATAGATCAAGAGTCCAGGAATGACAAGGATTGCAGTAACTCTTTAGCCCATGGCTCTCCTGGCCATGAGCTTGACCCTGACCTAATGATTATAACATTTGTGATGCTGAATGGTTTTGCTACAGGAGCAGAATGCAAACAATTACATAACGGTTTATACAGAATAGAATAGTCAATGACTTGTTTTGATAAAAAAGAAGATCCTCGACGAAGTAATCACAAATTAAATCTTCTTGTGAGCTTTACTTTCTGACTTTGTAAAATAAACCATAGAACTGCAAAGCCACTCTTACCCTCCAAAATAATGTAAAGTAAATTCATTATAATACATTTCATTAATATAGATAGTGTTTGAGTTTTGTGTGCTTGGGATGGTCCAGGGGACGAGAAATGGAAGTGGTGGTGGTAGTGGGGGGGGGGGCAAAAAACTGTCTTAGCAATTGTAAAAAACTGTAAATTGAGTAACTTGGCAGGTCACTATAACTGTACAAAGTTTCATGTCTCTAAAAAACTTTTTCTTATATCTCTTTCCACAACAGAACAATAATACAAATACAAATCACTGCAATAAGAGAGAGAGAAAAAGAGAGAGAAAAGGCGGACATCCGGGAAAGCAAGAGGGCAGGACAGAAGAGAATGCATTTGGGGTAGTTGCTTAAAATAAGCACCGGATTGACCAAAAGTGACCAAAAACATGTCTGTGTTCATTTACAGTTTTTTACAATTGCTAAGACAGTGTTTTCAATACATTTAACAAGTTTGCTTAACTCTTAACACACCGACTCAGTTAAAACACACAATTGGCAAAACAGTTAATTTCATTCTCAAACTCCCCAGTGTACTCAAAACTCACTTACAAATTACAATATTACAGTTTTCAAAACCCTAACGCATATTTTCTTCCGACAGCAACATTTAGTCAAATTTATCAAAACATTTATCAAAGCAACAAAAAATGTGTTAATTGTATAGCCTACCTAATAAGTCCTAATCGTATTAAGAGTTTAGGAAAATTGTTAAATGTATTGAAAAAAAAAACGGTCATAGCATTTGTGAAAAACTGTAAAATCAAGTAATTTGTCATCAAAGTCCTTGAATCAGACATATTTTGCATTCTCTGTTTTTTCACAGTGACAAAATGTTTAGAAATTTCAATTTCAAAACCTTCTTTTGAATAGTAATAAAGCACTTTGCACTCTACCATATGAAGTCAGTGTGGAAGTACTGCAATATTCTAGAATATGACAATAAATAAAAACAATACAACAAAAACAACACAATTTAAACCAGTATCAAAAGGTGTAGACAAAATGGTTGAAGTATGCATCATTTATATATATATATATATATATATATATATATATATATATATATATATATATATATATATATATATATATATATATATATATACATAAAATATATTTAATTTGGCCAAATAGTAACAATATAGAAAAGTGTCAATATGAAAACATACTTTCACAAAGATTATCTGACATTTAAACATCATTCATTTTAAATGGATAAGAAAAGTTTTAAGTGCCACCTGTTTCAAAAGACACACCAGTCGTTTCAAACAAAATAAAAGAAGATTAAACAGAATCAGATATGATGTATGAAGGGTGAGGTTACATTTTGTTGAACTGTCAAACTCAATCTCTATCTCATTATTCAAAAATATAAACCTATAGACAAACCAACTATAATAACATGTATCAAATATAGAAAGATAAACCAATAAACTATTCATAAATTAATGACTTGACATAGTGGCTTGATATGTAATTTTTTCTTCATATTTATATACAAAAGCATTTTATAGAAATGCACCATAACTATGGTTCATGGTTCAAATGTTTGAATCCACGCTCTGCTGGGAGATAGTGGAGATCACAATGAATGTAACTTTTTCTGACCTCTTGGCAAGGAACCAATCCAAACTGATCATGACTATGGCATGACTAAAAAGTGCTCTAGGTGTGTTTATAGTTTGTCCAATTGCCACTGCTGTTTTCACTTACAGTTTTTCACAATTGCTAAGACAGTTTTTGCAATACATTTAACAAGTTTGCTTAACTCTTAACGCACCGAATCAGTTAAAACACACAATTTGCAAAACAGTTCATTTCATTCTCAAAACCCCTCATTATAAACAAAACTCCAAAACTAATTTTCAAAATAAAATAATACAGTTTTCAAAACACTAACACATGTTTTCTTCCGACAGCAACATTTAGTCAATCATAACATATTGAGAAAAAAATTGGCTTTAAAATGACATAGTTTTGGTGTTGGTGGAGCTCGAGTGTAAAAGAAGTTCAAGCATTTGAAATTTGTCTTAACTGAATGTGTTTTGTATCAAAACAACAAAAAATGTGTTAATTGTAGAGCCTACCTAGACCAATGTTGTGCTAATTGTGTTAAGAGTTTAGGAAAGTTGTTAAATGTATTGAAAAAACTGTCTTAGCAATTGTGAAAAACTTTAAATGGGTGAAACCGGAACACAGATACTGTTCAGGATATCCAAAGCCACCTTGCTTTTAATTTTGCCACCTATTACAGCCTAAGCCAAAGGTGGTTATCATGGCTTTTGAATAGTGTTTCTATTTGAACGAAGCGTGCATAAAACAAAAAAGGCCAATCCTTTAAACCAATATTATTTAGTTTTGCCATAAATAGAACTGAATGGTTTCTTGCAAAAAGTGACTCGCAGCTTCAGGAAAGCACTACCAGACAGTGTTGTGAAGAAGAAACATGTCCTGAGAGAGCTGGTGCAATAATGTCTCATGAAAACACTGTCTCTGTTGGCCTATATACATTAAAATAGTCAGGGATGAAATCTGGCTTTTGTTTGTATTGATGCATTTTTGTGTCAGAACTTGAACCTGTTCTGGAAACTAAACTAAATTTTACATCATTTCAACATTACATCATAGCTTGTCAATAAATCACTTTTGCTTTGTTTTAGTGTTCTTGTTTTTAACTGATTTAATTATTATTCACAATAACAATAACCAAGAACCTCCAAGGCATTCTTCTAATTGCCATATCCAATACCTTCGAGCCTTTCTGCATTAGGTCATTCTGGTAAGTAATTTGTGTGGATGATGGCTTCATAACACACATCTGAACCTTTGGGATCGGCTTTGACACTCTTGCCTGTCAGTCAAACAAATTCATGAATTAAATATACCCAGATTTTCCTCAAACCATGAATACGTGAGCAGATCACAAGTCCCCCCTGAACTTCCTGGTGAACTGAGAATACAAAGTACTGCTCAACTTTGACAGTGGACTAACAGAAAGTGTACTGGCATAATAGACGAATCATATATTTTATAAATATTCTTAATAGTTTAGTCTTTTTTGTTTCTACAATATTTAAGAATCAATTTAAAGCAGAAAAGAAAAACATTTATTTTTTCCAGAATGTTTCAATTCAAGTCTGTTTCAGGATGACAATTGCATAGTTGAGAATAAAACATAAAAAAAACATTATCGTTGTATTTTAATGATATAATGCAATTATAATATAATTTCCACAAACAATAGCTCTTTTATTGTATTGGCAACACATCAATCCGCATAGTTGTTGAAATGCAAAAACAATCAAACAAATGAGTAAATAAACATTTTTTAAAACGCTAACCGTATTATTGCGAGAGAACAAAGTGATAAAGCTACAAATTATAATTGATTTTCCTCAAGCTTTGAACCCCGTGGCTTATAATATGAAGCAGTAAGATTATAACTTTTGCTTAGTTAAAGATATAAGTTCTTCCATCATTAAGCTTAAAAACTTTTACAATAATATTGAAACACACGCGAGTACGGGGAGAACATGCAAACTCCACACAGAAATGCCACCTGCCCCAGCCGAGCCTAGAACCAGCGACCTTCTTGCTGTGAGACGACCGTGCTACCCACTGCGCCACCGTGACGCTGTAGGCAATACAATTAACAATTTTTTTGTTGCTTTGATACAAAATCAATACAGTTAACACAAATTTCAAATACTTTAACTTCTTTTACACTCAAGCTCCACCAAAACCAAAACTAACATTTTAAAACCAATTTTTTTTCTCAATGTGTTATGATTGACTAAATGTTGCTGTCAGAAGAAAACATGTGTTAGTGTTTTGAAAACTGCAATATTGTATTTTAAAAATGAGTTTTGGAGATTTGTTTACAATGCGGGGGTTTGAGAATGAAGTTAACTGTTTTGCCAATTGTGTGTTTTAACTGATTTGGTGCGTTAAGAGTTAAGCAAACTTGTTAAATATATTGAAAAAACTGTCTCAGCAATTATAAAAATCTGTAAAGACAATAAAACGAGTAAATGACAATGAAAAGGAAATCAAGTGCCAACTAAACTGAGACTGAAAGAGTTAACATTAGATTTTAGCTTGCATAACCTCCCTTTATAACAACTATAACCTCCCTTTATAGCAACCTGGGTCTACTCCTCACTCTGTGTAGGTGCTCAATGAACGTCCAGAGCACATTGCTGAGGTAACAACTTTACATGTATTTTTTATTTCTCCTAAAAGCCAGCTGGAAAAATTCTCTAGTTAAAGTTTTTCACAATTGCTAAGACAGTTTTTTCAATACATTTAACAACTTTCCTAAACTCTTAACACAATTATCACAACATCCATCTAGGTAGGCTATTCAATGAACACATTTTTTGTTGCTTTTCACACTCGAGCTCCACCAACACCAAAACTATGTCATTTTAAAGCCAAATTTTTTCTCAATGTGTTATGATTGACTAAATGTTGCTGTCAGAAGAAAACATGTCTTAGTGTTTTGAAAACTGTATTATTGTATTTTGAAAATGAGTTTTGCTTGCAATGGAGGGTTTTGAGAATGAAATTAACTGTTTTGCCAATTGTGTGTTTTAACTGATTCTGTGCGTTAAGAGTTAAGCAAACTTGTTAAATGTATTGAAAACACTGTCTTAGCAATTGTGAAAAACCTCAGTGCACTGATTTAGTATACACTCTTGTTTGGATGCAACAGGTTGTCGCATGCAGAACACCACATATTTATCTGATTGAGATGAATACTAAATTACTATAGTCTTTTTAAAATGAGTAAAATGCTAATCTTTTGTATACGCTTAAAAAAACAAAATCTTAAATACTCTTTAATTCACAGCTGTAAAATAGTTAGGATTTTTTTTTGTGACAACAATGTCACAATATACATATTAAAAATTTCTTGATGCATAGTTTCCAATAACATAAATCACTTGATGTTGGTTTAACCTTAACGCCAACTTTAAAACAGTTGTATATGGTGGAAAAGGGAAGCTACATCCATAAGGACACTAATAGCTCAAAGTAACGTGTGCAAGATCTAAAATTATAGCACAATAATACAGATTGCCTCATAACAAGGTTAAGCGCTGATAGGATTTGTGGAAAATCTCCAGCTGCTTTTTGTGCAAGGGTGACTACAGCATCACCCTTTGGTGAGGAATAATGGCTCTCCTTTCAGGAAGATGTGAAATTGGATTGCTCATACAAAGTGCTTGCAGAGGATAAACCTGTGTTATCCAATTACCTCTCCAAACTACATTAAGGAAAGCTTTGGATGGAGACACCGGGCCACCTTGCTTCTATAAAATGCCCATCCCGTTGAGATCCCCGTGAAATGGAAGTATATGTTCACAGATGACTCATGAGCTATTCTAATCTCTCGCTCAAGAAAATCATCATTAAATATATATGTTCACCTTGGAGCTCAAATAACAGTACCTGTGTTGATGGAAATTCATCTGAGTTGAGTCTTATAGTGATGGAATTGTCCTTTTGTTGAAGGGTGAAGGTTGTGCAATCGACAAGGCAAAAATGTAATGTTGCCACATCACTGCACCAGCATAAAAGGGCAAAACCAAAGCGGGAGGAAGGTTTAGAGCATTAGAAACCGCAAACAACGGGTGTCCCAAGAGGTGACCAGACAGCGCCTCTCTAACAAATGCTGTCTCTGCAGTGCCACTAGGGACCATCAAAACTGTGTGAGACTGGATGCCATGAAGTACAGAAATTGATTCATCAATAACTGAATAAGTTGTATGTATATTAGTTTCATATTTCAATATTATTTATTAGATTATTTTATTCTGGACTGCACTAAGAAAACTATTAATGTTGTAGAGCGTATTTTCCAAAACAATTGTTTGTTTCTTATTAGTCAGATTTCTATGGTAAATTTGTTTATTCCTAATTTTGTTTTTACAGCGCTTAAACTTAAAATGTTTAACCATAAGATGGTATCGTAAGATAGGTGTAAAGGTATATATGCAAAAGAAAATAATATTTATAAAAAAACAATAATTGAAGTTGTATGTTTAAATTTATCTTCAGAGATCACAGGTGCACTGAGGCATAATAGTGACCTAGAGGCACTTTTACACAATACGACATGACGTTAAATCGACAGTTTACTATTTATCAATGCTTTTTTGACACAAAGCTTATCTTTAAAAAATATTCACTATTATCTAAAAATACATTCACTGTGCATAGTCGATAAAATGGTATGTATAATATAAATAAGTGCATTATATTGTTGGCCTCTCCACCAACTTATGGAATATTCTGACCAAAATGAAGAACTATCACATTTTAATATTTCATTTTACATATTTCTATTCAACAGACAGTTATTGTCTTGAATTCCAACAATAGTGGGACCCCCACGTTTACACTGCATGTGTCTTTCATGCTTTTCTTTGTCTTTATTACAAAGATTTTTGTAGTCAATTACAGTGAAACTAAAAAAATGTAATGTCTCTTCTTAATTCCTTTTCTCTATAGCATTATCTAAGGAGTGCTTCCTTGCTAAGACACAGATTACACGCAGACTGGATACCAACCAATAGAGGGCAATATATCTTTGCTGAATGTAGAGTGAGCACTTATAGCTTCGCTCCCTAATTCCTGCGGTTTATCTTCCAAGCCATTTTATGAAATAATTCAGTACGGTTAGATTTAAAATGGTGACATTCTTGAGGGAATTGCGCTCATCCAAAAAGATGTGTTCACTCTGACTTCATTTCAGTCTATTTTAAACCTTTTAACACATTTAAATCAGAATATCTCCCTCATTGTCGTATTGATTATCATAAAACATGGCATATCCCATCAGGTTCAGCAATCATGTCTATGTAAAAAAAAAAAAAACACTGAAATAGTCTACTGGTTCATCAAGATCTGCAAACTTGTTTTGAAAAATAAATTTCAAGCTTTTCAGAACCTTATGACACTTTAAAATCTCACAGACAAGCTTTAGTATGCCAGTTTGTGTAGTTGAACACCAAAGACCTCAAACAATCAATACAGCGCGGCTTCATCATGCAACCTGCTGCAAAACTCTTAATAATTCAACATCACAAGTCAGCACAGCCTCATGCACAATGCCTTTGATTTTATGTATGTGGCCTTGTTTCAAGCAAGCTGGCCTGTGGCACTTCCGGAATGTGTACTTTCTGCCTGCAGTGTTTCTGCCTCCAAACCCCTCAGCTGAATAAAGCAGAGCATAATATGATTCAAAGGAGCAGTCAAGTCAAACTAAAGAAATACTCTCTTGATGAGAAATTAGAGTGAAAAGGATACTGTTAGCGCGTAGTACTGAAATTGCACTCCAGTGTGAAGGTTTAGATCGTATAACAAACTGTGTAGCAGGAGCAAATTCACATTTAATTTCTTTGTTTGAACATTTATTCAGAAAGTATGTAAAGTATGGTATGTCATACATGCATATGGTATTATCTAACTGTTTGGCTTAATAGAAAATACATTTTACATACAATTTTTATTTTTCATTCAGCAATTTTTCACTAAATAGCCAATATATTCTAATATCGAATAGACATGTTTCATGTACATTTTGTATAGAATGCAAATTACTCAGAACCTGTTTTGTTGTTAACAAAAATATTACATTTTACAGATCATTAATGGCTATGTGTATATTTAACTCAGACATGTATGTATACATAAATTTTAAAAAACACACGCACGCAGACACACACCCCCACACATATTTAAAGATCGTAGTACTTTTATTTATACTTGAGTACTTTACAGGTCTGTACCTGTAAAACGCAAGCAAAATAATGTTACAGAGAGTTTACGGAATATATATATATATATATATATATATATATATAAAATCTTTGCCTACCAACTCATCTTAGTTCCCTTATATTATAAATTAGTCATAAACCATTAACTCAGATTTTCCCCCCTCTTTCTAAAAATATGAAAGAAGAGGATGAACCATATGAATAGATACCTAATTAAAGGTTTAGCTTTAATACTAGTCATTAAAGCATCATTACATTATATAAAACTTAATTTCACTAAATTGAGAGAGAGAGAGAGAGAGAGAGAGAGAGAGAGAGAGAGGGAGAGAGAGAGAGAGAGAGAGAGAGAGAGAGAGGAGAGAGAGAGAGAGAGAACATCATTACAAAAAGTTTCTGGAGTGTAGCATGACAGGGTGACATCTTACAGGCATAACTCAAGCATTGTAATTAGTGAGAGGACACTTTTAGCTACTCGTTTATGAGACATATGACTACTAGGTCTGTTTTGGGTCATGGGCCACATCCTAGGTGCCAGTCCCTTCAGATATTTAAAGTATCAGCAAAAATACCCTGCAGGGTCCAGACTTCACTTCCAATACTCTGCGAGTAAGAAGTGAACAGTGACTGCGAGGAACACTTTGAAGGGCGCTCGGTAATGACCTGTCCTCTCTGCATGGCCTCTGAAGGCTGTGAGGCGCCGCTGTGATAGTGTTCACAGATTAAGCCTGCGAGCACCAGGGTTTGTAGGGCTGCATCAGAAACCAGGGTCACTCTTGTCAGTGCAGTTCATGGCCATCACACAGGGCCACTGACAAGTCCACTGGTGGTGGAGGGCACACTGGGACCCTATAGCCTCAACAGGGGCACAGATTTCCCCCATAGTCCCGATGGCTCACACTCACCCCAACGATCTGAGAGTGAGATCTTTACATGACAGAGCCGACACATCTCAGCCGAGGAGCCTGATTGCTCTTGGCAGCCGGCATTTTTTAGTTCACTCCACTGGGGTTGTGTTAATTTGATGATAGGCCAGCACAGCTGCATGGGTGGCTAGGTGGGTTGTGGATTTTCATAAATATTGTTTCTCAGTTAAATCATGAACAAAAATAAAGGAAAAACATCAGGATATGGAGACTAATTAGCACGTGTGACATTTTACAGTTGTTTCAGATTTTCATAACCCAAAAATCGGAAGGTTTATCAAACATAGAAAGATAAGTTTAGAAATCGATTATTTTTAGACATTTTAGAATTGAGTATGACATTTTACAATGTTAATGCTAACAAGTAATAACACTTCAGTTATTTGCCAAAGGATAGGACCTCCCATGCCCCTTTTGACTGAGTGAGTGAGAGCGAGTGAGTCTGTGCATTGGTGTGTTATGAACTCTCTTTTACTCTCTCTCAACTGTCACTCTGTACTCAAATTAAGAAGCATGTTCATTAGGGAAAGAAGCTGCAGACTAAGTAGAATACACTTTAGAGCTGTAAATCTAATAGAGTTAGCACTTATTGTACACGGGTCTGTTGTGGAAATGCAGGGTTGGTAAAGTATTGGCAGAAGGCTTGTCTGTTCAGGGAGAGCTGAAAGACTTTATATGGTAGTGTCAGTTACACAGCAAATGAACATGTGTGAAAATTAAACCCTTTTCTCCAAAGGTGATCTCTATGGTGAAATTGTAAGGCTCTTCTACAGTCCCTTTTTTTCAAGACAGGACATTATTTATAGAGTAGATTAAACTCTGGTCTCATAAAAATGTCAAATTCAGCACCTAATAATTATTTACAATAAAACAGCACCTTGGCATTTTAACTAAGGCTGAAACACATTAAATATGTATCTGATTTGAATGTCAAGTGTTTATCACAGTGGGTTGAAGAGAAATGTGGATCTATGAGGTGCTTTGGATGTTGAAAACACTTCTTTCATCTGCTGCTCGTACAAAAAAAAGTACAATACAATTCTTTTGTTAAATATGGGAGAAGGCTCCTAGTGGTTTCCACACAGCTGCTTGAGTTTGTCTTCAAAAATAAAGCTCATGCTTGGTAAACAAACCAGCTTCAAAGGTGTATAAGACTGTTGGCTTTTGATGAATCGGTTATTACAGGGAATAAGTAAACCTAATAATTTAATCCCATGGGAAACAATGGCAAGCTTCACTATCTGATCTTGGTGTTGATTCTTGGGGCTTAACATCCTGACATAATAATGTTGATACTTTCACACAAATGTTGTTTTTTATATGTTCATTCTGTCTAAAATAGGGATCATAACTGGGAAAAGGATTTAATAATTTAATGAAAAAGTCAATGTTGAACAAAAAATCTGTGCTTTTTGTCTCCCAACAAAAACTGTCCACCAACATAAATAATAGATTATTCTGTAGAATGTATAAGGAGATAGTTTTTTTGTTAGTGACATTATGATTATGAATCAACAGTTTAATTTTCATTTGTGGTTTCAAATACAAGCAATTGCTTGTTCCATTACCACTTTATTTTTTACATTTTACTTTGACCTCTCCTGGCTGAACAAGATCAAAACACTGGACCATAATTTCATTATTTTAATCATTCATTTCAGTTATGTATTCAATTATTGATGATTTAACATATGTATTAATTGTGAACTCATTCAGTTCATTGTGAAATAATTGTGAAAAACACGAGTCATATGAGTTAGTACATCCATTACTATATTAATTAAAGGTAAGCATGTTATTGTTAATTAATGCAATAATTGACACTTTTGTGAACTAAATAAAAATAATCCTGTAGAAATGTAATCAACAAATAAATAAGATGTTTTAATGGTGATGTGCTGCTAAAATACTTTTTCCCATGCTTGAGAGGGGTACATATTCTTATTAACATTATTAATTATTGGTCAGGCTTAGCTGATGAGCATTGTAAAGTAATTGTTAATTTATGTGTTATCAATCTAAAAAGTGTTTGTGTTCGAAATGGTGCAATAATTGAGTACTTTTGACATTCCTTGGTACACAGTGCAGATTGATTGGTTTGACAGCTTAAAATAAAGAAAAAGATTTAGGAAGCATATCATTTTTAGTCGGTTTAGATTTGTTGAATACTAATGTTAGGATTTTATATTGCAAAATGCATTTAATGGACACTTTGTGAGGCAATTGATTGCATTATTTTGAAACATACTTTTCTGCTTTTTCCTAGCAACATGATACTTGTATCATCCAGTAGATTTTTTTTGTACAACTAAAAGACTAAATATGTGCAATAGTTTCAATCTATTGGGCAGCTCATGATTTTAATGTTTCGTTTAATATAATCCCAGCAACATCTTACACAACTTTTTGGATACAGCTGTGTACAGTATAAATTTAGGTTTACAAAAAAATAAATAAAATAAAATCAGGTGTTAAAAGTTAAAACAACAATCACTTCAAAGATAACAATATCTTTTTTATTAATGTTGATTAATCATATAAATAATTATACAAATCACTTATAACAGATATAAATCTAGCTGCCCAGGGTTGGCATTTAACCCCTCACTGAGCAACACTCTGGAAGTAATAGTAGCCACTTACACCTCCTACTCACATGGGCTCAGAGCATTGCAATTGTCACTAGCAATCTTCTGAGTTAATAAAAGTTAAATTAACAGGACCGAGTACAATGTGAATGAATCCTGTCATTGCCATTCTCATCTACAATTCCATGCTGAAAAGTGCCTCCTACTGAGATTAGTTCTGCCATAGTTTGGTCCAACCTGTCTGAGCTCAATTACCTAAATAACAACAGCTTTGAAAATATAATAAGGGAAGTCAACTCATTTGCTTCCCTCCTGCTTGTGAAGCAAATACATAAATAATAGCCCCACAAAATCTTTCTATACACATCGTTCTGAGTCATTACTGCCAAAACTGAAGATAAAATCATGTTATTGTTTTCATGTTCTGAAAAAGAGACATCTGTATGAAGGAAAAATTTAGTTCGACCACCAACCATGCAATAAGAGGCCTCTTATACTCACACTGCTTTACTTCCCTGTTTTTTGTTCAGGTTCATTAAAACTCTACTGGGAGATTAAAGACAACACAACAAAGATGCTGATCATTTTTTAAGCTAAAAATATCACCATTCAAATAATAATACAAATAAATTAATCCTTGTTAAAGCTTGCTTGTTGAAAACAGTCTGCAAATAGCAAAAATAGTAGTGATTGCAGTAGAGTTCAGCTTTAGAATTACTGGTTCCACGCATCGATAAAGTGCCAAAAAGCATCTACAAATAAAACATAAATAACCCCCAAATGACCACAGTTGTATGAATACTTTTGTAGTTCTTGGGACTTTAATGACGCTTTTCCATTTACACCTCACAGCCCAGGTCTGCATGATATTTTGCACTTCTTTTACACATTGCGTGCTGCCCCTGGAACCACCCGATTTTTAGTACTTACTATGAGCTAATTCAGTAACAGATGCTAAAACTGTTTCCCAGCGATGGGTTGCGGCTAGAAGGGCATCCGCTGCATAAAACATATGCCAGAGAATTGGAGGTTCATTCCGCTGTGGCGACCCGAAAGGGAAGAAAGCCGACATGAAGATGAATGAATGAATGAATGAATGCTAAAACTGGAACCGACACCATTCTCATGACTGGCCAAAGCAAGCTTGACGTGTGAAGCCCTCCAAGATTGCTGAGTTGGCTGAGAGAATATGTACTTCTGTATCATAAAACTTGTCTTCAGGACATGTCCGTAAACAAACCTGCAGGCACTACGCTAAAATGGAAAACCAGCACGAGCTGGACTATACTGAGCCGAACTGAACTTATACAGTGATAAAGAGCAATACATTTGGTTTGTCTTTGGCTCCAAATGGAAATGGTTCTAAAAAACATTTTTGAAGGTTGGCTCAAAATAACATCCTAAGAGACTGAAAAAGTACAATGTTTCGGAGATGACAAATCTGTGTAAAACTCTATATCATGTACACTATACATGTTTTGCTTGTGTCATATATTAATAGGTACATAAAAAAAATAGTGTTTCTCTAAGAAATAATTTGTTCATTTAGGTTATGTCAATATATCAGACTGTGACAATCTTTAATGTCACTGCATTTCTGCCATGTGGTAAGATGTTTGCAATAAAAATAGTTGAATCATCAAACTAAAACTGAGAACACAGTGTTCTTTGCAAGAAAGAATAGAAATGTAAATGCTAGAGCCATTATGTGTTTTTGAAGCCACTGGGCTCATGTGTAATTTTATTAAGCCATGCAAATGTTCTAAGCACAAACTGGGCTTTTGAAATGAGCATACATAACGATCCTTAATGCTTTTATAATGACATTTGGGGGTTAAATACTTTTAAGAAGGAAAGATAGTATTATAAATCAATGGGTTATTATTATAATAAAATAAATTAGCATTGATTTTCCATTGCTGACTGATCAGAATCACAGGCAAAATTCTGTTTTCATGCTGTGTTAATGCTCAGGTCAGTGCCTGCTTACTGTGAATTGTAATTATAATTTGGGCTGGATTTATAGGGCTGTGCATCTAAAATTGCTTATATGTTCAGGTAACTCTTTCCTGGGGGAACACGCTTGCTTTGTTGTCATGAATATATGTTCGAGTAAAATTAAGGAAGCTTAGCATTTACATAATGATGATTCCAAAGCTACATTACAGGCAAGATTTTAATGTAGATTGCTAATATTTCTATTTCTAAATACAGTTGGCTATTCTCCACAGTTTGTTTCATCTTTATATTAAAATCAGCACATGCTATGAACAAAAATATAAATAGACGTAGATGAATATTTAGTTGATTTTTGGAATTGTTACATACTAATACTTTCTGACTCACTTGAGCTACCCTTGTTCAGAAGAAAAAAAAAGTCTTACCGTACCTCTTAATGAACTTGCATAAATTCAATATTGGTACAAAGAATGGATATTTAAATGATTTGGACTTAAATCGGTTATGTGCTTTATGTATAAGTCTAATTTTTCCATTATTTGTTGTTCTCTCTTACAATTACAAACTGTACTGTTTTAATACTGTACCTGTACAAAAATGTCATTTGTTGTCCACCAGTTTGCATCATTAATCATATGAGTGTGTTTAGAAATAGCAAGCTACATCAAGAATAGCTGAAGAATATAGTAGAATCACCTTAAGTTAAAATGTGAATGTAATAAGAATGCAACTGCATGAAAAGAAAAACAGTTTGAAATTCATTTTAATTTCATTGTAGGGAAAAAAAACTCTAATAAATTATTTAAAATGAAGTTGTTTGACGACAGCAATTGAAAAATCTAACTCGAATCAGATAAAATGTTTATTTAGAATTTTTGTGTGGGCAAACAAAACTATTACTTTAAGACATTTCCCAGTGGACAGTATCTTCTGTTACAGCACCATATTTACTTCCCAAAAGAGCACACATTCATCATGTAATATGTGCTCTTGTATAGTCCATCCCCTTCTATTTTTCCATGTCCGGTTAATGGGCATCTAATATTAGACAAGGAGCCTTTGTAAATAGGGTCAATGATTTTTAAGGGTATCCTCTACACTAAAACTATTCCAGTAGTACCAATAACTGCTCCTCTATCTGGGTTTAGATCAAGGCAAGACACATGGATGATGGCAACTTCAGGCTTTTGTCCATTTAAAAGTGTTTCCCCACATTTTATATTCACCGCACTTCATTAATCTTTCAGCTATATTTCACTCATCTGCCGTTCTGTTCTCATCTGGCTTTCTGGTTCACTTACAGATCCACTGATGGCTTGAAAATGTGCAAGGGCCTTGGAAATGAGGGCAGATAAAGGCAGAGGTGACAGAATATATTATCACTGACTTGCAAGCAATGTCTATATATATATAATACATGTTATTATGTATAACACCATAGTAGTTCAATTTTCATCTGACGCCTGGTGGACAAATCCAAGCCGAATTTCAGTTTCATTGTTCTGTGGGCTGTTAAGTTTTATAGCTTCACGTTCTCTTCACTCGCTCTTTCTAAGAAAAAGTGAATGGGAAAATAAGAGAGAGTGTTAAAAGATTGAGTAGCTGCGACTGTAAATAAAGTTTATGTGTCAGAAAAAATGCAGCCTTTCCTTCATCACCAGGGAAACAGTGAAGAGTTAATCCCTCAAGACACTGTCATCACACTTCGGCATATGTCACCAATCTGTTTATGGATACAGGTAGACATTTTCTTTGATTAACTTTTCTTTTCATGTCATTGTTTAAAAAAACAGAATACTATTATTTTACTGGGTAATCCACTGAGGCTGTTTTTCTTCCAGTTCAACATGACACCAACATCTCGATTTAATGAGATTTCTAAAAGGTATGTAGCACATAAGAAACTGCAAATAATCTGAAACTGATATAAGTATGGCAAGAACTTAATCAAAGAAGTCTATTCAGATGTCAAAATGTATTCTATCAACGGTCCAATTTCTTATGTCTAAAATAACTATAGTGCTTAAAACTGATAGCAAAAAACACCATAGTTTGTGGCACAGTTGTTTATTTTTTCTTATGCCTAATAGTAAATTGGTTATACATTAATTTTTTTTTGAGCTAGTTCCTTGTGCAAATGGTTTCATGGTAAAAAAAACATGATAGTGTTAAAAATTTTAGTCCATTTTAGTATGCATGTCATGTGCAAATTAATAAATGACATACAGTCATACTATTGTCTGGCCAGTTTGGAGGTTAATAAACTCAAGCTTTGAATCATTTTATGATGTCCTTATCTGGACAAAAAACCTTATCAAAAAAACTTTTGGCACATCTGCAAACCGTTCTAACTTTTCCAAATGGTTTATTGGCACTAAGTTGTCTCTGAGGTTGCCTTAGTGGTCTTGCCTGTTTCATTTCCAAAGGGTCCTTATATGTGCTGAGTGATCCTCTAGTGTTGGATTGTCTCCTGTGATGCTTCTTGTTGATGCAATTTCCTCAAAAGTGTAGCCTTAAGTAAGACCTTTATACACCTAAGCAGCTGCAGCATGCAACTCCTGCTAGCAGCGATGCTTCCATTTTTAAAACATGAGAGCTAACAAGACCTTACACTCTAGCCTGTAAAACACAACAGTTTTCAAGAATTGCAGAAAGTCAGTTGTTAGTTTTTGTCTCAAACAGTGCGTCAAACTGCTTTGATTGGTTGCCTGAATTCCCACTTGATTGTGGTTATGGCACACAATGCTCCCTTGAGATGAAAACAGAGAGAATACAGACAGGAAGAAGTGCATCCATCTCTGTGTTTTTCAGTGAAGCATTCGTTACCTAAAATCTCTCATTCAAATCAGATATGTGAAAGAAAAAGTTGATTTGCTCACGAGAGCTTAATTTCTCAAACACACTCCTCATCATTCCCGCTGTCTTTTCATGTTCCATTAAATGATAATTAAACCTATTTTACAGTCAATACGTTCTTTGGAACAGAACGTGGCAGAAGTGCTGTCTTCAGATCTCTGAGAGGATAAAGCCTTGTGCAGCTGCTAGCTGTATATCAGAGGAGAGAACTTTCTCTACAGGTGAACTAATCTAAACTATGCAGTTTTAGTAATTTAATACTAAAAATGTATGTTTCCATAAATTGCTCTGTCCACTCGTGCATCGAGTAGAGAAGTTCTCTCTTCTATCTGACCTTCTCTTCACCATCAGATAAAAAAAACTTGTAGCACAAACAAATTAAGAGACTAAAAATTAAGTTGGGGGAGCTGGAGCTGAAAATCATGGTTTGTTTTCAATACAACAAAAAGTTTGGGTTTATATTTACTGACAAATGAAAGTTCATCCTCTTCTTCTTCAATAAAAAGGAGCCTCACCACCATTTGGCATGAGTTGACTAAAAATGTACCAAAATGTCATCTAGGGTCAAGGAGACAGTTTGTGCCCTAATTGTTGACCCCAAGAGAACTTACTAAGCCAATTTACAATTTTTACAATTCCATTTTTGTTGGGCAACTCGCTCAGTACGCGTATCATATTTTCGTCAAATCTTGCTTTGTGTTCCTGAGCTAATTCTACATAAGTGACCTCGTGAAGTACATATTTGGTTCCGACACTCATGCCTGCCTTGGTCTGTTCCTGGAAATTGCAGCTTGGTGGTTAACACTCTTACTCCTAAGATTGACATCCTGTGAGACTAAATACAGCAATGGCACTTAATAGAACTTCAGATGGAACTTTTTTTAAGATGGAGTTCATTAAGGTTCATTCCTTATTGTCCACATAAATAGTCTTAACAATAATACTGATATAATGATATATGATAGAATAAACAAATCAAATCTATATTTGGAAATATCAAAAGGACCTCTACTTGGGAACAATTGTGAAGTGTAAATTTATTACTCTGCCTATTTAATGAAACACATTTACAAATGTGACATTTTATTCAAGTCGACAGGAACTTAAAACAATCTTCCAGCTTGAAACTGTCTACATTGAAGAGATTTTTAGGCGCTACATTACTACTGCGTTGTTTTATGTTTTTGCAGAAAAAGATTTACAGTGAATATTTAAAAAGTGTGTGCATCCAGTGAAAGGCATATCTTTGATAAAGTAAAAACTGACAGAGGTGTGAGCTAAGTCATGGCTAAAACTGTTCATGCTGAAAGGCAAGAGAAAAAACATGTTTAGGCAAGTTTAGCCAAGTTCTATTTTAAGTTATTAGTACTAGCTTGCAACTTTATGCTTAAAGCATAAATTATGCTGTGGCTGAATCTTAGCCTTGATATCATGAAGACTGAAGTGTGCACATTAGATTGGACTTCCCTGAGGCTAAGCTACAGTGCTCGTGTTGTTGATTTTTGCCACTTTGACAGACATGGTTTCCTCTCAAGTGTATACAGCAGGGTATCGCTGTCTCATTTAAACAATTCTAACCCGAGGAAAGAAAGTAGACACTTGAATGCCTTTGGACTTGAGCAAAAGTAACAAATGATCATCTGACCCCGTCAGCTTGAGGCTCTACAAAAAAGTTAATTATATTGTTTCACATCCTAATATTAGGATCTATTCAATTTCTAATCCCATATCATAGGGATGCAGTGAGAATTCCAAATTGGTTTACCTCATTAAAACAGGGTTTTAATCCCAAGATATACAATACAACTATACATTATAAGTTAAGTAGATGGGGTCACTTTTCACAAGTTTCCAATGGACGGATCACAAAAGTATTTTTGGGGCCATTTAAAGCCATGCAACAGACCTCAAAAATGGTGCAAGGTCATCAGAAATGAAGACATGAGTTATAAAACAAAAGAGTTTACTTTTCAATATATTCTTTAATGCAGAGTAAACATGTTAGTGCACTTACATAACATGTGCTTATGCTTGTTACGACACAAAAAGCAGATAGCAGCAGGACATAATGCCTTTTGCAAAACAAAAGTGATTTACTCACAATAACAAATAAAAAAAGTGCGAACATTGTGTCACACAAAACAACACACACACTCTAGTAACTAAAGGGAATCAAGTAAAATAAAACATAAACTACAGGACCGATAGCACCTCCCTTAATTCTAAACAAACTAAATAACACAATGCTAAACTAAACTAAACTAAAATTGTATGAACTGAAAAACAAACAAAGCTGGTGCACACCACTAAACAAGTGTGTATAACAGAATAATGTGTCAAGTAACTATGACTGGTTGTTAATCATATCAATTTATATTCATATCAATATTGAATCACACACATATATATATAGCCTAAAGTTTTGAACCAATACGAAATCGCACAAATATCATTATTCCGTGCTTAAATTACTCTGGGTGCAAACATGCTGCAAAAGTGGTGGACTGTCAGTGTCCTCTGTCAAATTACAGAAAATGTGACCGTCTTTGCTCACAGCATCCCCACAACAGCTGAATCTGGTTTTGTTATTACAAACATAACACTTGCAGACCAGTGGTTCAAATACTTGAAGGGTAATACAAGTACAAGTGTGATAAAACTGGCAAGAAATGTTGAAATAATGACTAAATAAATTACTACAATAATAGGACAAATTATCACACATACTCATGAATAAAATAAAAAAAACAAAAAAAAAAACAAATGGACATGCACATAAATATTTGTTTGATATGACTTGAGATTTTACAAATTATTTAACTGATTATCATTTGATTACTCACAAATGTATCTTTATAAAGACACACAATTTCATGTTCAAAAACAGTTATTTTGTTACAATTTGTTCATTTGAATAGCAACTCCATCAAAAAATAATCAGACATAAAACCTTATGTCTAGCTTAACTTTAAATGAATTTACTATACATGTATTCCTCTTTGCTCTGCTGGTACTTCTTTTCAGTGCTGGGAATGATGATAGTTGATAATGCATGCTACATAGGTTTGGCCCCATGAGCAAGCTCTGATTCATAAATGTAATGTTAAAAAAAGTAAAAAGGAACTTATGCCATATTTCTTTATGTTGCATCATGCTTCCCATTTGTTCGTTATTTTGTGGAATGCTTTACAATTAGGTGTGTCAAATCCTTCAAAAAATCTCCAAAGATTTCAATGACTACTTGTTAGATGACATTGAGCATGGTACTTGTAACGTTCTTTGAATTAAGGGTTTAAAAAAGCTTACGGATGTGACAGGAAAAATATGGCTTAGCTAAGTGCTGTATAAAAGGCCACAACTCATAATGTTTGTCCAGACAGCCATCTGCTATATATACAGCCGTCTTTTATATATATATATATATATATATATATATATATATATATATATATATATATATATATATATATATATATATATATATATATATATATATATATATATATATATATATATATATATATATATATATATGTGTGTGTGTGTGCGTGTGTGTGCGTGTGTGCGTGTGTGGGCATGAGACCAGGGCAGAAATGCTCAGTATTTCATTTCTGTTATTCCCCTCTTGAATATATTTGATGGCACATTTACGTGTGCATTCCCCTTTCAGAACTTGAGTCTGTGTGTGCGCATGCGCGAGAGAGTGCACGTCAGAAGAAAATGGGGAGCACAAAGCTAGAAGCAGCAGGTAGCAGTTGCAGCGAAATTGTTTATAAATAAAGTAAATAACTCATTGAAAAGGCAGTTTATCAGCTTGTAGACCTGCTATGACTACATTCGTGTTGCTACATCAAGTGGATGGTTCAGCATTGCATCTAAAGTGTTTCAATAAATGCATATGAGAAATCCCCGATGGGGAAGGGGAACTAGGCCTACTTTTATGGAGATTGAGAGTAAGTCAATTCAATATATTCATGAAGGGTGTCATGATGTAAAATAATGGACTTGATTGTACATATATAATGAATATTCAGTAACTACTCTGTTTTGTTTGCAATCAAACACGCTGATTTCCACATGACTTAAAGTCTAAAGACTCAACAAGTGAGTTTTGTTTATTGCATTCTTTTTGAGTTTTTGCCTAGTTGGTGTAAAAAGTATTGTACACAGTATAATGTGTATGTTGTTCTGTTTATAGTATATTAAATACTGTGAAATAAGTTGAAATGAGGACCGTATATACTGGGTATGGTGCCTTTATGTGGCATACTGTGTACATGGATATTGTATGCTCATGTTGTGTTTTTGTTTTGATTTTCTATTTCATTAGGCACACTTAGGCCACTGCCGTTGTTTTGTACACCAGATCAAACTGTAACCTTAATTGCACCATTTAATATGAATATATATGCAAGTAGTGTTTTGTGTTTTAGCCTGTGTCAGTCTATAGAGACAATAGCAGAAAAAAAACTTTTCTAGGGGGAAATGTAGGTCTAGGATAGCAAGCCTGTACATAGCGCTGTGTTTATGTGAAACCGCCAGCTGTGCCCATTTCATATTTATTTCCTGGAAACAACCACTGTAAAGATTTAAAGGTAAGCTTTGCTGGACAGCGTCACGGTGGCGCAGTGGGTAGCACGGTCGTCTCACAGCAAGAAGGTCGCTGGTTCTAGGCTCGGCTGGGGCAGGTGGCATTTCTGTGTGGAGTTTGCATGTTCTCCCCGTGATCGCGTGGGTTTTCTCCGGGTGCTCCGGTTTCCCCACAAGTCCAAAGACATGCGGAATAAGTGAATTGAATAAGAATGATTGCCCATAGTGTTAAAGTGTGAATGTGTGTGTGAATGTTTCCCAGCGATGGGTTGCGGCAGGGAAGGGCATCCGCTGCGTAAAACATATGCCAGAGAGTTGGCGGTTCATTCCGCTGTGGCGACCCCGAAAGGGAATAAAGCCGACATGAAGATGAATGAATGACTTTGCTGGACAACAATAAGCACTTTAACCAGTTGTATTGTTGAAACACCCAATTGGAAAAGATCTGTTATATTACATTACTGCATGAGTGGGAGAATAAAGTAACAATACTAATTAGAAAGTGCTGTGTATCTGATATAAAATGGATAAACTCAGATAAACAACTGCAAAAATATAGCATGTAGCCCACACAAAAAGTGTGACTTTTCAATCACTCATAGCAGCTTAAAGTAGCACCTATAATTTTACATAAAAGCTCACTCATGAACATTTTCTCATTATGCTGAGATGTAAAAGATGTGCAAATGTTTATATTTAGAGCTCTTTCAATATTAAACAACACATGGCCTACAAACATACAAACAAGTATGCTCGTTTCAAACACCTTAATAATTAAATACCCTGATTGAAAACGATAATAACAATATTAAATCCCATTTAAGAAAATGCTTGGGTCATCTTTTCTTTAACATAGAGCTTGTTAACGTATTGTACCAGCTTTATTAATTATGTATGACCTATACAACATTTATGTCCACTTCACTGTCATGAAATGGCATTTAAAATGCTGTCTGCAGTGTAGACATGTCAAAACGACATAATTTCATTGTATACCACCCTTAAAGCAGTCCTGAGATTTCTTCAAATTTCATCATCCTTCCTATGTCTTATTGATTTCTTTAAGCTGTGAACATGGATTGACAACCGCATTCAAACATTTGATTTCAAGGAACTAGTATATCATAAAGACAACAGAGCAAGACCTCAAACATGAGAATGATCAGACCCTCTTGTGAAGTCACTGAACTTTGAAGAGGCTATGGAGGTTGGAGGGCATCAGTAGCTCTTCAGTCTGGTGTGTAGGTGAGATAATTGTCATTCGCTCATTGAGAGAAAACAGCAGCAAAAAGTGGTCAATAAAATAGTATATGATACTGTGAAGTATCCTGTAGAAGTCAGCAAACTGGACAATTTTGGTGAACTTTAAAAAGAAAAAAAAGAAAAAATATTGAAAACATGATTAGTCCATCCTGAGGCATGTTTATCCTTGAGTAGCAGTATTTTATTTTTCATTCCTTCCAATCTCTGTTGGTCTTTTTAAGTTATTCAATAAACTTCCACTTGCAACTAACAGAAAGAAAGACGGTTTAGCCATATGCAACAATGAGATTTCTGAAGTTATAATAAAGTTGTATGCAGTAAGACCACGTGTTAACACATTTAGCTTTTTTAGATTTCTTTTAGATGCATAATCATATGCTAAATTCATATACAGGGTTCCTAACTATGTCTTTGTCAGGTCCGAGACCCTGGCACCTGATGAGTAATGTAACATCAGGTGTCCCATGCACAGCCAATCACCTGCTTACTAACCTAGCACCTTCACCAAAAAGTTTCCACTAACCATAATTCCTCGTGCCACGACAGTGCCTTCACTTTTGTGGTTGACTCTGCACTACCTTTCCTACTTGGATCAACAATCTAAATAGTCATCTCTCGTCTCCTGCTCTTGTCCATCTTCATACCAGCTTTGAAGATGCTCCGCACACCATACTCATTCCAATGATCCTGGAAACATTTCTGACCCGAGAAAGCCATCACACAGAACGAGATAAGCCTACTAAAGTCCCTTTTAAGGCGAAATTTGGCTTCTGCTATCTTGATTTTAATACAAGATTAAAATATCCTTACTGTCTCAGTTTGCGTTCACTGACAGTCCTATGGTAAATATGTTCGGCATCTGCCAAATGGATCATTTTAGATTAAATCATAGTGTGTCTTTATCATTAATACCTTCATATTAAAAACTAAGCACACCATCACTGCCTACAATTCCATTTAGTAATAATTACTTTAGTAGACTGAGAATTTAGTTTTATGAGCCATTAAGAGAAAGATATTTCAAGAAATGTTATGGCATACTTGAATAAAATAGAAATACACATTGAACAGTGAAGCGACTAAAAGGGGTTACTAAACTGCTTTAGCTTTATCGTTTTAAGATATGTATTGGTGCATGATCACATCTACATTGTTATTGTCAAGATTTAGAATATTTAATAGTGTAATTGACTCTTCGATGTTAATAGATGTTTACAACTAATAACTAAATATTACAAACACATAAAATATTAAAGCTGTGTAAAACAGCTTTGGGAACTTACATCATTGTCACACACATATTGTGATGTTAATAAACAAAAAAAAGTTTTATATTAACCGTCAAAATTGCCCTTGCTTTCTTCTGTATATACTACTCCTTCTAATGCAGCAACCCTATTCAGAATAGCTGGAATTCTCTCTGGTATTTCTTTCTCTCTAGAGCTTCTCTAGAAATTAGTCTGAGAACCTGTAGTGCACGATCTTTCTTTGCTCCAAAACATCAGCTGCAGCAGAAACGGCTTTTTAAATACCTTCAGGATGTTTTAGAGTTAGCTGCTATAAACACACCGATACTCTATCTACTTCATAACAAGTATAGCAGAACATTAGGCTGTCTAGTAACATTTGCTAATCCTTCATTCAGATGAAGTTTTAACAATTTTGGCTCAAACACATTCTCACAATCCCCTCACCAAACACTTGTGCTTACACTCTGAAACCTCTTGAAAAAAAGTACAGCTGTCAATAATGTCAATAACTTTTTTCTACAGTGTCTTTTTATTCACTAATATGTTTATGGACTGACAGAATGCCAGAATACATATTAGATTTTTACAGTATTAGATTAAGTCCCTTTTTAATGTAATGCCATTTAATTAACAATTTAATGCCAATCAGCCCAGCCGACAGTAACATAGCACATTTGCACTATTTATTTATACAGAGGCAGTGCATTTTTACACAAGGGTACACAAATTAATGCATTGGTTAATGCATTATTAGCTCATGAGTTTTAGTTGCAGAAATAGAACATAACATTCTAAACTGACATCACTCACTGAAGACCATTTTAGTCTGTTATGTGATAATAAAACTAGACTAAGTGTCAGTAATAGAAGATAAAATAAGATCATGCTTAGTTAATTATGAATCATGTTTGGGTCATTGCATGCTATCTGTTGGGATGTATTTATGATTGCTAATCTGAAGCAATTATTACTACCTTTTAATACATTGATTTGTGATAATCTAAAGTATGGATTTGTTCACTGATGATTGTAAAGATGTTTTTGTTGTATGTTGAAAAAATGTGTAATGAATCAAATGTAACAATAATGTGTTCAGCTTTGTTCATGTATTTCATTCAAGTCATGAATAAAACACTTTGAACTTGGAATATTTTCAGATAAATCTAAAGCTGTTAGTGCGTTAACTAATATTTAATTCATGCATGAATTAATGCATTAACTCATTTTTGTATACATTCAACAAAGCAATACCGTTCATTCAAGTGTAACAAGGCGCATCAATTAGCCATAATCTGTTGCAAGTCCCAGATTATGCGCTAACCAATCAGCGGCGAGTTGGCATGTATTTAGCCTGCCCTCGACTGATTGAGCGATCCTCTCAATGCACTCTTTCCGTCTTTTGTCCACTCTTCTATTTCTGCACTCAAATCTGAACACAAAATTAAATATAACATATCCTTCCCCCAAGTCAAAAGCACTTTCTTGATTCTGAAAAAATTCTTTAAACAAGACATTACAGAAGTGCTTGGTGAGTTCAACCTCCAACCATTGAACTCCACAAGAGCCATGACATGAAACATGGTTGTGATCTCCAGCATCAGAGAACCCAGCTTGATGAAGTACTTAACCAGCAAGCTTTAAAACAAGACAAAATATGTTGTTGCTCAAGCACCAAGGTTTCTGTCTTCATAACAGCTAAACTAAAACCCTGAAAGCATATTTTACTACATTTTGAAAACAGCTAACCCGAAATTTAATCTCTGTGTGTTAATTATGTTTGGACATTGTTCACAGCAGCAGATTTTTTTATTTACTTTTTTTATTTTAAAGCCTATTCAGAGATTTACACATTTATGTAATAGATTTTAGCTATTGATTTTAAGTATTGAAAAACGTTAAATAGTGTGAGTGAAGTCTGACATCAGCATTTCAAATGCTCATACGTTTAGAGCTGACCATAGTTTAAATCTCTCATTCCTATTTTGGCTTATTTCAGTGTCTGTAGGTAGACTAATAATATCTGCAAACTTATTCAGCAAAAAGTAAAATCAAAAAGTGCTGGATTATCTACACACAGTGAATTATACACATTGTAGTAAAAGTAAAAGGGATTCTTTTTTGAATGACTACATTTGTTTAGATTGAGAATGAATTAATCTCAGCAGAACCCTACTGAGTATGGATTTTTTTAATTAATAAAAAAAAGTCTATCCAAACTAAAACTACTAGTTTGTGATTTTTGTCTTTTCTATATGGACATGGTACACACATTGTTGGTGTATTTTTTATTCACAAAGTTTAAATGTTTTTTTCACTCTTACTTGCATGTAATGATATTAGTTGAATGTATTACATTTTAACACTGATAATCCGTTATGCCAAAGATAAACTTCTTCTAAATGAGCCGTTTTTATTCAAAGTTTAAGTAAAACCCTTAAATTGTTTGCTAATTAATAAGCGCCAGATTGCAAGCATAAAAGCAGCTTGTGTTTAAAGAACTAAGGTGTTGAACAAGAAGAAGGTATTTTTGGACTGTGAAAGTAAGTGTAGACTAATTAGAGTTGCTATTTGGAAGAATATTAAAATCAGTTTTGCTAATTGCTAAAATGACTGTCAAAATGTCAAGTGGACAGAATGCAAAAGTACACAGGAAGAAAAAATAATATTAATTCCGCTTTGATTCACTAGTCAAGAGGGACCAGGACATCTACGCAAATGTTTGGTCTTAAGTATTTTAGAGTACCCTGTCTCTGATTAAGCTCTCGAGAGACTTGCAAGTCAGTTAACATGTAAATGTAGCAATTGTATTCCCATTAAAATTCAGACAAAACTTGATAACGATGCACTGACTTTTTCTTGTCCAACCATTTTGTCAACAGCTATTTTGCAATTATAAAAGTCATTATGGAGTCTTTGATGTTTATATCTTTCTGGGAAATACATAATCTGATCAGGTAAAACTGAAAAACAGCATTTCACAGATGTGAATTGCAATGTGAACAACCCTAAACATGTTTGTCTTAATTCTTATAAATCATGGAAGTTGATTCAGATGTGCCATATGCTAATTAAACATATCTGATAGATTCACGTCATAGTTTAAATGCAATGTATAGAAACCTAATTTGAAACTATAACTATCTGAAAGTTTTTATCATGGCTCTACAAGTGCTGTTGAATGTGACACTTCTGCTCACATTGCTCAGGTCAATTTTATAGTCTCTCCTTATGTCTCTTTCTTAAGGACATGCCGTGCTGATTAAGACAAGATTTAAGCTTCGCAAAGGTTAAGTGCCTGGGTCAGTGACAGCTTGACCATATTGATAGGCTAATTTGTAAAATATTGATTAAATGTCTGCTTAATAAGACATTAACTTGTATAGGTGTTAGGTGACCATGAAATGTCATTGCCATTTTTATACAGATCATGAAATAAAATAAGTACTGTTTTAAAAGGAAGATGTAATGGTTTGGTCATTAAAAGTTTTAACATGTTTGACTTAATATGGATTTTTCTTATTTTGTTTTGGTTATTAGAATTTAATCATTATTTTATTGTATATTAAACTTTTACTAAATTGTATTTATCTTTGTGTTTGTTTGCTTGTTTGTTTGTTTTAGCTTTCCTTTTTTCAAAGTGACAATGTCAATAGACAACCAATGTTGTCTGAGCTACAAATAATTTATTTTGTAACAATATGATGTGATTATAATATGATCTTCAGACTTTGGTCCTAAAAAAAACTCTTAAATATGCTTGTATATGTAAAGAGTTGAATTATCTTTTAAATAAATACCTTTTTATTTAATTTGTTTATTAATATGACTTTTGTATAGAAATTTTGGAAAACTACCAAAAATAATAAAAAAAAAAACGCTAAATCTGCACTTTCAGGATTTTTTTTTCAATTTGCTATTACCTCAGGAAGAAAGCTTCCTCTAAGCTGCCATGCCCAGGCCACCGAGAGCCCACAAGGGAAGTGAGAGACAAATGTTAGTGAATAACCAGAATGACAGATCCAATCCTATATATATTACCCAAATAGAGATGGATTGTAGCAGAGGCACACCAAATATTAATAAATAGATGTGGTGCTTAGATGTGAAGATAGCAGTAGCATTAAACCCATTTATCTTCCACTTTGCTTTTTGTACTGGCAGTCATATTTCTCATCAGTCAGCAAGAGCAATGTCAGCTGAGGCTCACTACGGCAATAGACGAATGTCAGCATGATCTGAGTAAGCATGGACTCCTGTTGTCAATCAATGGCACATTTCAGATAATGAACGTATAACAGACTACAGAGAAGGTGAGCGAGCAATTAAATTTGCATTTCCTGAGAACATTCTCAAAATGGTTATGACAAACAATGGCCTGTCAGTTGGATACAAAGACAAAGATGGTGTAAATGAAGCTTAAACATTGGGATACTGCAAAATTCAGCCAAAATATTCAACTTTATTACAGTAAAAACATGTTATACTTGACACCAATTAAAATTACATTATAAAATAGAAGCAACTCAAACAAAAATTATTGTGTAATCAGCATTTTAATTAAGGCTTAATGATTGCAATTAGTGGAGAGTGAATGTGAAGCGTCAGCAGCACTTGATTGACATTAAAGTTTGATCTAGAGGCAGAAACATTGATTTACCTAAAAAAAAATACTGAACTTGTCAAGTAATACTTCTGTCCTGAACTGCAGAACACGTCATAATTTCATTTAAAATTGATAAGCAAGAATATTTAGAATAGATTTTGTGAAATATGAAATTAAAGATGAACTTTTTTTATAGAATATAAACTATATTGTTAGTTGCGATGATCAATCCATATTTGATAAATATTAGTTATTGGAGAGCTGAGTTATTATTATTGTTGATTTAACCAAACATTAATATTATTTAGTCAATAAGAGCTAGACTACCTTTGTGATTCTTACAAATCTTCCACTGATGACATGATGAGTGAGCATGGTTCAGACACTAGCCAGAGGAGCACATGCCAGAAAATGGCACAAACGTTCAACATGACAACAGACATGAATATACAGCCTGTAAATTCTCAAAGCTACATGTTAACACAGTACAAGAAAAAAAAACACACAAAACATAAAACCTAGTCACCCGGAAGACACAGTTTAGAGCACATCGCTGTTGTAATAAAAAATAAAAATAAAATAAAAAAGAGAAAGAATATTAAGATAGTTTATGATGAGGTAAACCTACAGCAGTACAACAAAAATGAGTGAGAGAGATAATAATTTTCAACTCTAGTGGGGAAAATAAAAACAGATTTCTAATGTGCCAGGATGCAAACATCCTGTTTCAGTGATTTACTGGACTGCTCAATCTAGTCCAGAACATGCTTTAATCACAATAAATTGAATCATCTACACCTGAAGATACTTCTCTGTTGTTGAGCAGCATCTCCACAACAATACTAAAACTAGTCAACGCTTCAGTAACCAGCAGTATTATAAAGAAAAAGCACACTTTCTATAATTAGTATATGGTTACCCCTACTTCAGAGTGATACAGAGACTCAGTTTGTGTACTTACTCTTGTATATTCTCAGGGGTTTGAATATAATCTAGCATGAGAAGTGACAAGAGGAGTTGAGTGTGTTCATCTGGGACTAGGTTTGATTTAGAGTTTGTTAACTTGGCTGTGCACTCCCATTGAATCTTCAGGTTTACAGATTTCAATCATGTTCTGGATCAAATCTCATCTCTCTCTCTCTGCTCAAGCAAATGCTAGTTTAGTTCTGGTGTAACCCTGTTCCTGTTAAAAACCCTTCCTGCTACAGTAACCCACTGGATCCCTCTTGTTTTTGGTAGGAAATTTACCTATGATGGCAACCTACTTTTCTGTGACATCGCTGGAGAAACCTCACTTGTGCCAGCAGCTCGTTATTCCTATTGCATCTTAAGGGAATCCTTATCTGGTTTGACACTGTGTGAGCTTAAATGAGAAACCATACCTGTGCCAGCAGTCCACTAGTCCTGTCCTGTTTCTCACCAGCACTCACCAGTCACTGCAGCCACCTTGTTTGGAAGAATTTGCCTTAGCAGTGTAACTACTTACTGTTGAGCGCTACCATACACTACCTGGCAAAAGTCACCAATTGTACGTAACTAAACAAATAGGAATGAACCTCTTATTGGATACTTGCTACATGGATGTTTATCTTTCAGCTGACAACAAGCTATTTAACCCCATTTGAAATTAGTTGCTTCTCATTTCCTGAACAACTATATTCAAAAACACATCGCAAGATCATTGAAATATGTTAGCTCATTTGAGAAAGGTCAAGTCACTTGCATAATTCAAATTGAGAAAACATTTAAAGAGATTGCAGAAACTGTAGTATATATCTTAACTCCAAAGAGAATATTTGGGCTGTGCTGGAGAAGGCTTTGCAGAACAGTCAGACTTTACAATCTTTATGACTACCTTTTGTGACTACCTTTTGTGTTTTCTGACACTGTGCTTAAAACAGATCAACTAACATCAAAGCCATAAAAGATCAGGATTAACAGACCCATAAATTGTTGACAATTATTTTAAATAATGTTTATTACATAGTTTTTGTCTTACTCAAATGTAAACCTTGTAATCATGTTAGCAATTTTTCTGTACTTTATCTAAACTAAAATAATGGATACTTTGTTAATCTTGAACTACTGTTGTGTTGGTAGCTTGTGTGAAAAAGCTAACCATTAATGAATAATAAACAAATCGCTCTTTTCTAAAGCTGTGGGATTGTTAAAATATTGTTAATAAACTGTTAATTTTAATAACATGTACAAGAAGTGCAGTAATCTAGACTCTACTCTAAAGTCAGCAAAAATGTATACTATATTTGTGTTGTCCTAAAAGAAGACTAATTAAATCTGTTTCATTCCCCATTATTAATGTTTTGTTTCCTTTTCAAAGAATTAAATGAAGTTTGAACTGAAGCAATTACTATTAATTAAACAATGAATGCAGAGGTTGGAAAACATGGAATTCCATCTTGAGTAAGAACCACTATTTATGGTAATAATGCACTTGATTGTATTACTTAACTTTGACTCCCTCTTCAGTTTTACTTCCCACTTACTACATTAAGCTTATCATAAATTTATCAAAATAGACGCTTGCTTGTGAACAGACACTGTAAGTGAAAGGGAATGTGAAAGACCATTTCTTGCTTGTCAGACTTGTGCCGTGCTGGTTTCACACGTCACTCTGAAAGAATGTGATGGGATCGAGAGACAGGAACACTCGTTTAGAGCTGTCACTTTCTTTTTTTTACACCTGCTTCAGGAAAATGAGTGAAAACAAATAGATAAGCTCAGAAAGAAAGGGCACACCCGGAGTGATTTCACAATGCCAGTCAATGTAATGAGAAAAGGGAACTCCTCTCTGCAAAGCCTTCAGTTAAAGGCCCTGCCCATCACCAGTAGGACCTCACTCACTTCTGTCCTTCAACATAAGCACACACAAGCAAATGCAGGCTTTTCACTGTCACACATTCATTAATGACTCCAAAAACAGGAGACAGAGTTGCACAGCTTCAACTGAAAAAACTTCTTAAAGTCACCTTAATACCTAAACTTAAAATATTTTAATGACTTTCTCATCATGCAATCCTCTTTGAAAAAACTGAATGAAAGAATTACGGCAATGTTACACTAAAGCAAACTGGTTCCCTGAAGGATTCTGCTTAAAACCAGGCATACATTGCTGTATGTCCACATTAATTACTGCTGCATGTTCTCTAAAACTCATTTGAAAATGTTCATAATGCAGAAAGAAGATTTCTAGAGTGGATATATCTGATTCATGTAGTCTTTTTGTACAAGGATCAAATAATTATACATTATTGCACTCTTCGTGTGTAATGATTTGCCAAGGTTTGTGGAATATTCATAGCTAGAGTGGATCAAAAGAATTATGTTCTCTTAAATGTACCGAAAATATATAGACTTAGAACCATCACTAGCATAAAAAAGCTGTACAGTTTGGTCTCAGAACTAGGTTGATAAACCAGGCCCTTTTTTCTGCTCAATGTCTTCTGCCCTGGGCTGGCTTCCAGTTATACAGATTTGCCTCCAGGTGCATTTCTTGTTGGATTTAAACAGAAAAATGACTGAAATCTCAAGACAAAACAATTGGTAGATTTATTCACTGCTTCTCAAAATTAATTCTTTATGAAAGATCCACATGTTTCTCTCAACGTCTGTCTTTGAAGTCACCTTCCTATTTAAAGAACGAACAATGGTGTTCACTGTGCTGTCAATTAAATCTGAGTTTAAGAGATCAGACACTATTTTTTATTAAAATATCTACCATTCTTTTGGCTTTCATAAGTAATACAATGATACTGCATTTAAAGTAAAATGTGTTGCAACAGAATTAGAGATTTGGAGAAAAAAACAACACACAATGATTAATTTGTAAAATATGTATTTGTAAAAGTAATTGTAAAATCAAGTGAACTTATTTTCGTTTTCAACAAAATAATGAAATTAACAAGCTTGAGAATGCATTTGCAGTATAGTATCAATTACTTGTTGTTTTGGTCGGCAGTAAAGATTCATAATAATTACCTTTAGCATTTATTTAATGGACATGTATATATATATATATATATATATATATATATATATATATATATATATATATATATATATATATATATATATATATATATATATACCTAGCCTCGTCAGAAAAAGAAAAAAATATTTTAACAACCTGTAAAGTTTTGCTAGGAAGCAAGTCAAAACATTTGTTATTTTACTTTTTTTACTTTATATTTCATATTTAAGATACACTTTAACCCACCTTTGCATGACTGGTGATAAAAAAACTACAGTATTGTCAGATTTATAAATTACAAATGACAGGCATTCTGGAGCCTGTTTGTTTTGCACATTAAATTATGAGCGATTGCTGAAAGGAGGGAGCGAGGTGGCCAGCTCGGCAACAGTGATGGACCTATAAATAATGTTATCAGTTCTATCTCCAGTGGCTCGCTTAATTACAGCAACCTTGTGTGTCTAATTACATGCAGATGTTATCAAGAATAAGGGGAAAGTTACTTGTAGAGAATCAAATAAACATCCAAAGTTATAAAACTAACAGATTAACAGGATGCTTTAGAAAAGTATGACTTATATAATATGAAAACATATCTAATATAACACTTGATCATAAACCACTTTGACATGAACACTCAAGGAAGCTTTAATTAGATTTGAGGACCACATGTGATTCCTGCTGACTCCAGAACTACATCAATTAAAGTTATTAATTCGATAGTGTGGAGTCTTTTATTGTACATAGAGTTGTTTTTACTGACTTTTGCTATTAATTTTTGTGGAGTGAGTAACCTGCTAGGGGAATTATGTGTAATACATCTCAAACAATAACTATAAACAATATGTATTGTATTTATCCTAAAATACAAATAGAACAAACTGCATATTTTTTATCTCTAGATGTCAGGTTCTAGACAATGCATGCCTTTCACACAGAGCAGACATTAACTCACTTCAACATTATCTCTCTTTATCCACTAAACCTGCTTCTCATCATTGTCAACCAACTATCATCAAGTAACCCACTACAAAAGGACTACTGTCACTCTACAGTCAACAACAACAACTCTTCTGTGACTCCTAGACATTGATTATCTTCTCTTTGGACTAAAACTACCTTGGCTTCTGGTTTTCAGATTGTGGAGTCTTCTGAAACTAAATCAGGTTCATTACACGCCACTACAACCTAAAGACGGTTTATAACATCAGTGCTGTGTTATCAGCACTGTATGACTGAAATCGGGAACAATAACTGTTGTTTATGCACTTAGGAATGCATAGACGTAATAAAATATATGCGCATTGCACACACTTAATATAGGGCCTACTGTATTAACGTTACTGCTGCTCAAGTCTGGCAGGCGGTGCCAGCTTAAGCCAAAGTTAAATTTTGCGCTGGATATCAACCCACCAGATCAACATTGTAACATTGGTTCAGATATAATGTATGTAAGATACATGTTATATACATTTGAGGGAAAATTATTAGCCTTCGATTAAAAAAAAATTCTAAATTTAGACTAAAAAAAAAAAAAAAAATGTTTGTCTACTTGAAACTGCTGCTTCTATTTGGGGACTTGTCTTCATTTTAATTTTATTATTTGTATTACCAAATTTTAAAATAATTTGCAAAGCTTTGCAACCTTATTCTAAGCTATCGTTTACATTTTAAGGAGATTTATGATTTTTTTTAAATTGATATTAGGCTGATTATTATTTTTTGCCTTTGTATTGGCAATAAAACTGTTGGGGGATGGGGGGGCATCTTTCTTTATATAGTACTTAGAAACACTTGAAGTAAATCGCTTGTTTTGAATTAGTAGCATATAAGGTTAAATCATTTTGCAGTGCAAATGAGTCACGAGTAATTTTGGAAGGGCTACTTTTAACTTATACTTTCCTACTGTTCCCTAATACCACCTGTGCTCCTCGGATGTAGACCTGGTCTTGGCAAGGGAGCAGAACCATGACCAGCCATAATCATGACTAGTATATGTTGTTTGTTATTTGCTGTGTACTACTCAGTTTAAGTATATGGTACCTAGTCCTGGATGATAGACACTAAACTGTTTATTGACACTCTCATTTATTCTTGAAGCCAGGGTTTCTTCCCGTGTGTTAGAAATGTAAAAATCTCAAACTGCAAGGTTAAATGTGTTATTTTATCTTATTTTATCTATGTGTCTTTTAATCTTAAACATTTCATCTTAAACATTACACAATGTTATACTGTTGTGAAAGAAAATGAAAATGAAAGAACCCCCTGAATACACAGTTACAACAATGTCATTATGTTAATGTTTTAAAAAGTTTTTTTTTTTTCATTCCAGTGCATCATTGTCTCAAACATCCCTTCAGAACACAATAAACTAGTGAAAAAGGTGACGTAAACTGACTTGCAAGGCTTAAATCTGTGTCCAATGTTTTCTAGAAGGCAAAACAAGTTTTCTTCTGCACATCAAAAATCTGTGAACATATGCCTGGAGCTGAGAAAAGCGACACATCAGTCATGGTTAGTCTTGCAACAGATGCTTCCAGTGATCTGTGTGGCATTTTCAGGTGGTGACAGAGGTAAGCAAAGCCGTATCCCAGAGGTTTGAAGCATAAGTGTGTGAAAGAGCTTCATATTTCTCCAGGGTAATGCAGCTGATTGTTCAATCACGTCACATGCACCACTTAGGGAGGCTGGAGAGGCAATCATGTGCATCTGAAGGCAAAGAGATCGATTGCTCCATCTTTTCCCTCTGCTGAGCTCCACCTTAAGCCATGTCCATCTGACAAGCTGGCAGCTGGTGAGGCTGTTTGGAGCAGGTAGGACTTCTGGATGGGGATTTGAGGTTGACGCTTTGCCCATTTTATGACCTTTAGGGAATGCAGTTGAGCCAAAGGACACAATGATGATATAGCATCCACTGAGTTTGTCCCAAAAATAAAGCAAGAGGGAATACAAGTTTCAATGTTGTATACTGCATAATTGACAATCAATTTGATCTCCAACCTCTCTACTGATTTGAAATATGAAGACATATTTAAGAAATTTCCAATTTGGAGATTATGAAAGCAAATCAAGATATTTTGTTATTAGGGCAAGATTCAGATTAAAGAGCAACTATTATGAAAACTTAACCTATGGATGGTGCCCAAAAATATGTGTATGACTGGTGTGCATGCAAAAGACATGTTATTGTGGTTTAAATTCATCAATCCATTATTGTACATTTTTTATAAAAAAATGACATTGAAAAATCAGAGAGGTTTTCCAACTAAGCTTCTAATGACATCACAAACCTCTCTCTCACAAAAAAACTAATGATTGTTGAATTTGTTTGTTGTTCAAGACCTGACAAATAATGCAAAATGCACGTTCATAACAAGCATGTAAGTACCTCCATATATCAGGGAACACAGAGCGAGACAGTGAGGTGTTTTTTTTTTATATATATATTTAAACACACCACTAAAGAATAAGAACATCCCTTAAAAGGGCTTGTGAGTGGCGGAGTAGAGGCAGATATGGAGATGCCTGAATAGAGATCGTGGAACAGGAAATAGGAGACGATTAGAGACGATGGGGGTAAACTGGTTCATGGATCACTCGGTAATGAAGTGCAGAGTTAAGCACAGGAGTGATAGGGATGACGAAGCATGAGAACTGGTAAGTAGTGGAGACTTTTATCATGGAAGTGCTGGGATTAGTATACCGGTGATTAGCTCCACATAAAACATCTGATGAGGTGTGATGTTATTTTGCTCATCAAGGGCCTGGTTCTCTGCCCTGAAATCCTACAGCTCATGTAGTACCTATTAAATATGGAGCAGCACAAACTAATTTCAAACATACTTAATAAGCCATATTAAAATTTAATGTAAACATACGGCTAAACTACTACTACATGCCTACTAGAAAAAACAACTAGTAACTTATAAAGTAGCCAATTGAGTTGCAGAGTTAAAAGTTTAAGGAATAAGAGTCTTAAATTGTAGTTGCAACATAACACAGTGATATTAAAATGCACCCATGTTTCTGTTGATGTGAATCTGCTGAGCAGCAGTAGCTATCCCCAACAACACAAAGAGAAGATGTTAAAGGATATAGATGGATCAAATGAATAAAAAGCTGGATTTAAGTCCCAGCTGAATTGTTATCATGGTCTATGCATGAGTCTGGAAGCTGAGCTCAAATATTCTTGGTTGATGTCAGCTGGTATATCCACAGGAAGCTCATGTTCACGGAATGTGAACTTCAGCACAAAGGAATAATCTTCTCCTGTAGTGAGAGACAGAATACAGACATTTGCAAAGAGAAATTCTTAGAGCAGAATGAAGTAAGCACTCAAAAATGCTCAAATGCTTCATCCCATTTCGAACAAAGCAATTTAAAAGCCAACAAGTGTATCACATAATTTTAGTAATGTAAATAATCAAAAGAACATAGTTAACATATTAAGAACTGCAATGTTTTGTTGACATCAATAAAGCGTGTAAGAAAATGTATCCTCATTAGGACTTCCATAATCATGTCATTATGGGTCATATTTTTAATTGTTACTCTCAATATATCTCAAGCAGTAACTTGATTGAAACTGTCAAAACTATAAATCAATGATGATCAATGTAATGGACACATGGTCTGAAAGGGTTGAGAATATTTTTTTTTCAATCTATCAACCAAACTTATGCTCTGGTCACCTATAAGGTGATCTAGAAGAAAATTTGATGATAAAATGTACATTGCATTTGTTTGTTGTAATTTTTTTAATGTTAGAATATTCCAAACAAAATAGTTTAGCAACTAAAATATAAATTTATACCTTAGAATATTTTTATGTGACAGCAAATACAACATGCAACTGAATAACTGTGTGTTAGACAATAGTTCCTTTCTCCTTGTTTCTAATCTAATGATCATGTCTGCCCCACTGGAGAATATGCGGAATTTATATAACTCAGAAACCGGGAAATACTCAAGATATTCACATTCTTGTTAGAAGTCTGAGAATCTGACTAAGAAAAATGACCTGAGCTACCGGAGTGGCAGCACTTGACTTGAGACTTTGATTCCCCTATATCCCTACAGAATTCACTTTCATAGTGGGTGTACCAGTGCATAAAGTCTTCCCCGGTTGAGGCCTGACAGCCCCAGATGCCAAAAATCCATCTTCCAATGCAATTTAGCACAGAGGGAGCAGGGAAGATGGGAAAATTATACAGGACTCAAGTCTTGAGTTTTAACAGGTAACTGTGGAGACCAGCAGACACATTTGAAATAATGACAGGTTGCTGTAATATGACAAGTCAAAGTTAGTCACTCTAAAATAAAAATTCAGTCACCTCTGAAACATGAATGACAGTGGCGAATACTGTGGCTGTCCCCTGTCCCCATGTTTTGAATGTATGAGGAAGAGTCACCTCTAAAGTCTAATACACTGTCTAGTTTCCAATAACTGGTTGAGTTACTTTTTGGAACTAAAACACTTTCCTTTTTAGTTTAGGGTAACAATTTCACATAAGTGAAAACCGTACACCATTACTCAAATGTAATTAACATCATTAGGTGCCTGCAAGTGTTCATGCCAAAACATGGGCTACCTGGTTTGAAAAGTGACATTTTACTTCACACAACATGCAGTAGACGGCAATGTAAATATACACCACAATAAAGGGGAGTTAAGGGCACCATGACGCGTGGAGGGACAGTGACAAGCAATTGTTGGTAGTGTGATGCTCAGGGCAACACTCTGTAGGGACACCTGGGTCTTAAACTTGACATCTGCCACCAATATGACAAGAAAAGAACACATCCCTTAATGACAATCATATCCCCTGCTGTGGAAATCCTTTAACGATGTGGACAGTAACTATTAAATTTCATATGCTTGATCCCAGCTAGCAAATATATGGACAAGAACATGATGGGAACGTTACTGCTAATGTTGGTTTAAAGGGTAATGTTCCACTAGTCGTGAACGGTCTCTCAAGGTTATTACAACATTGTTAGAACAATCATCACTCACGAAAAACATTCTAGGAATGTTCTGAGAATGTTGTTTAGAAAGCATTTTTAGTTTACTGTTAGTAGAAAGTTACTTGAAGGTTCTTTTGGAAACGTTATGAGCTAACATTTAGACAACCTTTAAAAAACATTAGCGAATGTTACGAGAATGTTCCCTGTGATCATAAGTTAAACTACACATGAGAAGGTTAAAAGGGACTTTCTTTATTTAAAAAGCTTCTACAAAATCAGGAAACAGCTGTTGGCACTTTTAAAAAGGCCATCTGTTTTAAATGGATTTAAATCTACTGTGATGCTGTGTCACTGTAAGATACAAATGGACAGGCTGTCAAATGCTGAAAAGCCAAAGGCTTGATTGGCAGTGTTAAACAAAATGTTTGAACTTGTTAGCTCTTCATATCAATTGTACTGTAAGCATTCTGACGAGGTGTTTGTGTTTAATCCCTCTTGACTTCTAGTCAAACCAACTTCTTTATTCCCCTATTTTAAAACAATTGTCATTTTAATACTTCCCCATAAAAGGGTACATATAGAAAGGGCTGTTTTCTCTGTCCGCTACGCAGGTGTTACATATACCCGTAAGCCTATTTAACACTTTTCAAACAATGTTGTCTCCCTGGTTGTAAATTTGATCAGCAGCCAAGTTGGACGAATTAAATGCTTTTAAAGATGCACTGCTGGAGTACAGCCAAATGCTACTGCAAGATGAATTAAATGGCAATCATGTTGTGCCAGCGTATTGTTTTAATTAGGACCCCTGTCTATTTAACAAAAAAGACATATAACACTAACAAAATGGAATACCAGAATAAACGAGGTGTTGTGAGAAATGTGTGAGCCAACTTACCAGTTGGATACCAGCAATGCTTCCCATCCTACTTGAAGTATGTCTTTTAACAATTAGATATTTTTGTGTTTGCTGGTATTATTACCACTTTTGACTCACATATACTCTGACTATATAGAGCACATTTAGCAAATTTATTAGAAGATTTGCTTTTTTTATTTAAATAACTCAAAATACCAAACCAGATAATATTCACTTGATACAACATTTTTCTATTGTCTGTTAGGTAAATAAATAAGTAAACTATATATGGTAAGAAATAAGTCGGTAAAAAGAAGTTCAATTAACATCAACCATCCTGTGAATTATCTTCACTGAACTGAATATCATTCAAGCACTCAAAATTTGGCAATACTTCTGCTAGCGTTGGATTATTTGCTGAAACAGTTTGACCCAAATTGTATAAATACAGATTCTTAAAAACATGGGGGTGGGGGGGATGAGGCAACCACATACAACAGTTATATTTTTGGTGATAACATTAGTTATTATTTGAATCAACCTTTTTGTTTGTAGGGGTGTATGGGTAACGTGTCCTCATAGCTCATTCATATTGAAGCAAATACAGTCGAGCCCTAAATTAGTTTTTACCATAGTTACCCTAGTGTAACAAACCTTAAAAATAACTAAATAACAAAATAATGAAATGTGCTATATGATAGTTGCATGCCATTTTATTGTTTTTTTCAATTAAAACAGTCTTATTCAACTCAAACTAGCAACACGAAGAGGTTCTTAGAATTATTTTCTATTGTAAACATACTTTTTTCCCTCATAAACCCTAGTAAAAATTTAAATGTACATGTTTGTCAGCAAGCTCGATGTGTGTGTGTGTGTGTGTGTGTGTGTGCGTGTGTGTGTGTGTGTGTGTGCGTGTGCATAGGTGTGTGTGTCTAAACACCTGTAAGCTATAAATATTGAGGAAGAAGCAATCCATTGAAGAGTTAAAAAGAAGAAGATCCACAAGACTGGCTAATTTGATATCGGTTTCAGGTAAGATCATTATCATTTCACCAGTCAATCACACAATGTGACTTTTTATTTGTATGGATATATGTTGATATAAATACTATTAATATTAAAACTCTGTGTTCCATTCCACCTCTTATCTTTTCATATCTCTATTTGTTCCAGGATCATCGCTACTTTTTAGCTCCTCAAGCTGTACACGTTTAAACATGCTATTATCATCCTCTCTGGTGCTAGGATCAAACCTGTGGCAGTGTGATGATGCTACTTCACTTTAATTAACAGAGACAGAACATGGCTTGGAGCTGTCAGTCTCATCTGGCCATATAAATGACATTTTAATGCATTTCAGCCCAGCTGTGTGCCTGTAAACACCATTCCAAGGACAGTCAATATCCAACACAGCCGAGCTTCATCTTAGAAAATCAGTCCTTGTTGAAGAACGCTTTAATGCTATACTGGATAAACTCGCAGCTACGGTTTGTTCTGAAGTAAAATACTTCAACATTCTTGTGAAGGCCTCTGTCAGGAGAATGCTCTCAAAGCTCATGAAATTAAATACATTTTTTCACTTTTAAATTTTACCTTCAACTGGAGGTTAACACACACAATTAAGATGAACACAAATTAAATTCAGTGAATCACAGTCAGATGATCCTTATATGAGCTCATTATACAGGTTCCAGCTATTTATAAAGAATAATAAAAAGATTAATGTGATAAGTTAAGGGCAGTCTATGTGAAGATACATTCCAATGACACACTCTCAGCCTCTTTAGGATACAGACCACAATGTTCTCTTAATTCTGTGATCACAGACTACAAGTGAAGATGAAGACTTCCGGGGGCTTTGAAAGGAAGGGTGAGCTGATCATGTAACTGTTTTAATGAAACTATGTAAATGTTTGAGGAATGACTGAAGTGGTTTGAGTTTTTCATGGATTTTTTTTACAGTTAAAAAAATTTACGTTTCCTTATGGTGAATACAAGAACTGCTGACACTACCTGATTCATAAGGATGTTTTCCAAAATTAGTGACAACCCAATGCCCTTCAAACTAATGAGACACTGACAATTACACTCCAGCCTGACACACTTTATGTATGCCGATTATAAATAATTAATTGATACAAGTAAGCAAGCAAGAAAATGTCATATCTCATTTGGATGTGCAGAGCAGCTTTGATTGTGTGGCGATACAAGAGGCTATGACTTCTCTTCAGCTTTCGCTGAGATACAGGCAACTATAGCTCTAAGTTTAGCTCAATTTAGTGTAGTCTTAGTCTGCTTCTCAGTCCAGACGTCTCCAAAAAGTGTGTCTTTGCTATGTGTAGTACGTGATAAATAATTTAAGTGTGCTCTTTCCTTGCCTGCTTTCAGAGAGAAGTGTAGGAGAAAACATCAACATATAATAACACTTTCAAAAAAATCTATGTTAACATGGTTGGTGTTTGTTTGAATTAATCCAGGTGACATTAATCTGGTACCTTAGCATGTCAAGAATAAAAGAATTGTTCATACAGCATATGCAATCATTTGCCATTTAGACTTTATAATCCTTGTGTTTTGTTTTAAATCATTCATTCATTATTTTAATTGCACTGGTAAAATAAAATGAATATTTTTTTACTTATAAATCCAGGTTTGTCTTTTTAATTTGCTGTTGTATGTTCACTCTATTTCCCAGCGATGGGTTGCGGCTGGAAGGGCATCTGCCGCGTAAAACAAATACCAGAGAGTTGGCGGTTCATTCCGCTGTGGCGACCCCAAAAGGGAAGAAAACCGACTTGAAGATGAAGATGTTCACTCTATGCTGAATAAGGGGCAATGCTAAATCTGCTCATGGGACCTTAAGCCTTTAAGCCTTTGCTTGGACAGTTTGCATAAAACACTTTGTCAATATTTTTTGCTTTTATTTTTGAGACTAATTTTAATGTGTGCACTCATATAGTGTGTATTTACTGCACACTTCACTATCTGTTTTCATGTAAAGTAAAATATGCTAAAATTATCACAAGCCAAACACTGAACTGAACCCAAATGAAGAAAACTGCCAAAGGGACAATTTAATAAAAATGTTAATTTCAAAATAATTTCACTTATATCAAAATAAATACACTCAAAAGAAGAGAAAACATTAAAATAGTTAAACTAAAAGAACTCACTCAACTGGGGAGGAAATTACGAATCAAAAGAAGAAACAAAATGCTATGACATTGGAGCAGATTCAGGACTGGGCTTAACCGACTGGCAATCACAGAAGACAGCATTTGGAACATACAGAAACAAAGTAGAATGTTTCAAAGAGAGCCATTACATACAAATGGGATAAAATATAAACTCTTTGAGGTATATCACTGATATTATTTAATTTCTTCTTCATAGACTTCTTCTGTTGTTTTATGGTGGTTTGCAAACTTGCTTTAGATGTGTTAGCTGTAGTTTGGGGCACTGTTACGATGAAAATCCATTTCTAACTGAGATTCCCTTTTATATGTTATGTTTCATTTAGAGGCAGTAAATTTCAAATTGTATAAAATATAGATGAATACTTGAGGCCGAGCACCAATCTACCATTTCATGTCGAAGGACTAGCAATGTCTCCTTTTTCTTCTACGTACTTCTGTTTTATGGCAGTTTGCAAACTCATTTTAGGTGCATCACCAGCTAGAGCTGTAGTTTGGACACTTTAAAAATCCATTCCATACACTTGAATGTACTTTCATTACTTAACATACAGAGAAACGAGTTTGGTTCAGAGATGAGACTAACACCACTAAAACAATGAGTCTATTATTTTCTTGTATATGTGAAAGTTCATAAAATACAAGCAAGGAGTAATGAATCAATACTTTTAATTGGAAGGAAAGGTGTGACATGATATCCATTTGTTTGCAGGTCGTGACGTGACATCCATTTGTCTTAATCTTTCTGCCATCATTTGGTTTAAATAAAGCTTATTTCTTTGAACATTAATAGTCACCACAATCACATCACCAAAAAAAAAATATTTTTCCATTTTTTGTGTCATTCATTTGTCATAATTTTCTATCACAAACTTGCTATTCATCAACCAAGCAGAACTAGACTGACTTAGCTGAGAGATGTTTCTTGAGTAAACTTTCTAAACCAAGGCCACTCAGATCCTACTTTTCCTATTTTGGATTTGGAGTAGTTTAATCATGTGCCTTCAATTGTCAACAATATATAAATAATAGCTGGTTGATACACATGGAGACACTGACCCCAGATTGTCTTTATATCTTGTCATGCAGATTTTGCATCCGCTGTTCCACCACCCATTAATTTTCATGCAGTAAAGTGAACTAGTTCTACTGCGCCATTAATAAAATATTTCTGGGATCTGTTTATGCTAGCAGTGGGAATAAAGCATACTGTATATCTGCAGATGCAATATCATGTCTGTGCAGAAGTAAATTATCAAGCCGGAGGACATCTGTACACCAGAAGCCCAGGAGATGTGCACTGTGGCAACAGACTTGCTCAGCAATGTCACTACACATCATACCTCATCATTATTTCTGATCACCTGCAGCCTGATCTCCTTTCAAATATGTGCTTGCAGAAATCTGTGAACAACGCTGATGCAAAAAGTTAATCTGTTAGTAATTGACAAATGTGGCAGACCATCGAACAGAGTATCACAGATTTTATGGAATGATGTCAAATGCCCACATAAAAAAATTATGTTAATTAAATGAATAAAAAAGCTTAAATGAGGTCATTTAAAGTTGGTGCTTAGGACTTTGAGATAAATGTCTCAAATTGCATTGAGTATTTGAACCTATTTCTTCCCATCAGTGTAAAGCTCAGCCATTAGAGATGAAAGGAGGTCAGGGGTTAATTATGGATTGCTTCCTCTGCCAACACCAACCCTGCCACCAGCCCATCATTTATTTGCACTCGGATATCTGCACTATTAACTTCATCCATGAAACAACATTTCCAATCATTGTTGAACCAAAGAGATCATAGACAGCGATATCCTGCAAAAATATCCAATGTCCCTGTGTTCAAATCTACATACAATATACCCATTTGCTATTCCCATGTACTACCAAAAGATATTTGTTGGTGTAATGAGCCCTATTCACGCTGGAATAATATCATATTGATGCTTTGTCTGATTCCTGAGACTCCTGAGTTTCACATGAATCATTCACACAGGATGAGCAAACCCTGTCAATTTGCTTGAATTCATTGACATCTTCCAAATACGATGGAAAGAACAGATAGTAAGAAACATGTGTTACTTATTTATTTTAAATCGCACACAGCAACATGCAAGTTTAAATGTCATTTTATGGGACAACTTGTGAAACAAACATAGTCGAAAAAACACATTATGAATATTGATGCAACAAGGTTTGAAATCAAAGAGCCTGAAACATGCTACAAGGATTTTATTGAAGTCATTATTACGATTCAAGGTGTAAACCTTAAGAAAAGGATAAACACGTTTCCACTAAAATCAATTATTTACAAGTGAACGCATATTAAACTGTCAAAAGTGTTTCTAGGGAGAAGAAAATACCATGAACAGTGAATTTTGAAACACAATGAACTCTAAAGCAGTTCAGACACTCTGCTGTGATGAGATATCAAACCCCAGCCAACATTAAGCCTGCGAGTCAAGCCAGAGCTGAAAAAGCATGACCTTTCTATCACCTTCTGCATTATGGACTGAATTTTTACGATGAGGAGTCCCTCAGTGCACAACAAATCAGGTTAGCACAGGTAAAGTTGCAGTGCACTGTTATTCTGATAACAAAAATACCAAAAAGTCAGCTATTGCTAACGTAACTGTAGGTTCCTCGTAATCTTATCTACAGTTACCCTGACAATGAATATCTTTTTTAGGTTTTGGAGCTTGTTTCGTTAAATGTGAGATGTCTGTATCTTAATAAATGCTTAAGTGGTCATAATTTGAAACAGACAAGAGGTAGGAATTATAAATAAAATAATACATTTTTTTTGTGACAATATTTTTTTCTGATCGGAAAAAAGGAGTGAAATTACAGCCTTTGTTTGCTGATTTTGCAATAGCTTTGCTCACCGATTTGCCAGAAAAAGTAGTGAACTTGGCTCTAAATCGAGTGATCTGTACTTTTGGGAGGTTCTTCTTTTCCCATCATTTTTCTAAATAAAGGGTTTCCTCTGAATGTTAATAGTCACTGCAATAAAAAGAACACTTTTTATTCAATGCTGTGTTTTGTTTTTACAATTTTCTGTCATAAACTCAATATTTACCAAGCAAGCAGAACGTAATGGTTACTTTCATAAGCCCCATTCCCTGAATAGGGAACGGAGACTTAAGTCGGTGACGACTATGGGAAGCTCCACTAGAGGCGCTCTACTCTCTCCACACTGTTTTCAAAATGCTAATCAGCGAACCAGACTTACTCACGGCCTTACGGTTGTGGCTTGGGGACATAAGTCTCCATTCCCTATTCAGGGTGCAGGGGGTTACAAAGGTAACCATTACATTCCTTATCAGTCGGTCACGACTATTGGAACACCCTGCAAAACGCCTGGCCTTAAGTATAGACTTAATCGGCAATCTAAAATATGCTCTGATACCAGAGGAAGTAGCATCAATCCCAGAGCTGAAAGGAGACACGGAGGCCGTACTCGCCACCTCGAAGGTTGGACTTAGAAATTCCGGCAGTTTAATAGACGCTGAGTATCATTGAGGGACCTACGGAAATACACCTTGAACCACTGGGAAAAGGTCTTTCAGAGGGAAGATGGCATAGATGGAACTAGCTAGAATTAGCCTTTTGGGGAACTGCTCAGCCCTACCATGCCCGGGGTCATAAAAGATTCAGCCGGTAGTCCTTCATATAGGGCACACACGTGGACAAAATGTAGGAATACTCTGCTTACTCTTTTACGCCTGTTGGGGCGAGAGGAGCCAAAAAGCTGGAGGTTATCTCCAGGGGCAAATAATAGCGCACGTATCACTAACAATGGCGCAACCCAAGCTGGACACCACTTTGCACATCTCTGACAATGCTACCACCACTTAGCAAGGCTGAAGAGACGGATTCAACGCTCAGGTTATAGTACCTGGCGAAGGTGTTGGGTGTCGACCAACCCGCAGCCTTGCAGTTCTCTGCCTGCGGAGTCCCCCTTGCCAACGACCAGGAGGCGGCGACACCCCTGATAAAGTGGGCTCATCCTAGAGAAGGGACATCAGACACTCTGTATGCGGTAGAGATGGCCTCCACTAGCCAGTGGGCCAACCTCTGTTTGGAGCCTTCCCTATCGTCTGCTGTCTTCCAAAGTCTACAAAGAGCTGATCAGAACTTCTAAGGTTCCAGGTCCTTTCTACATAGATCCTCAGTGCTCAATTTTGGGCAATTGGGACCAGGGGCTGATGCTGCCTCCTCTCCGGGCAGAGCTTGGAGGTTCACTACCTGAGTTTTGAAGGGGATGGTAAGAACCTTGGACATATATCCAGGCCTGGGCTTAAGAATAAGGCACAGTGTATCTGCTGTCTGATTCAACCTGCCAGGGATATGGACTGCAACTAGGGACAGACCCCAATACTGACTCCTGAGGAGCAGTCTGCGGGCAAGAGCCAACAAACTCCTTGTTGATTGAAATTGGCGCATCAGTCCTTGTCGATTGATATACGCCACCGCCACTGGGTTGTCCGTCCTGACCAACACATGATGTCCCTGCACCATCTCTTAATTCCCCTACATTAAAATACGTTTATCGTTAAATATAAAAAAACCTGTCATTATTAATTCCTGAAATCACGTAAACCAAGAATTCATGCAAGAGTACCCACTGTCAATACCTTTTCTTACACAACATCAATGACACAGATGGCAAACTTTGAAGATATCATTTGTTGCATCAATTACTACTGTTGAAAGATTAATAAAAGACTCCAACATAAACCTTCTGCACCCTCAGCAAGGCTAAACTAAATGATCAGTGATATGCATTTATCGACCAAAGTAATCATCCATCAGAGGTTAATTAGAACATGGAAATATTTCCATTTTAATTATTGGTTTTCAAGCTGAAATAATCTTTAAGTAAAACAAGCAAGCAAGGATGTGTGAAGGGCATCCGATTTGTGTTTGTGCTACAAAGCACATGATGGATTAAGAAACTAAAGCAAGTCTAAGGCTATATTTAAATAAATCTCAAAATGTCTATAATCATATATCATAGGATATGAAACTAATTGTATGGCTCTTTTGACTGTGCCAAAGTATGTTTCAATTAAAAATGCATTTCATATTATACTTGTTAAAATTTCCTTTTGTGGATATGTGCAATATTTTGGGAGAACTTTTATTTACAAGTAATTTAGCTTAAGTATTAACACGTAATGTTTAAATCATAAATATATAATATGCAATTCACCTTTTAGTTCATAGTTTTAATGTAATATACTATTTAACTATAAAATGTTAATCAAGCCTGTAACATTAGCACAAAAACAAAACTTGGCCATTGACTAAATGAAGATAACACAGGGATAGGAGTAGATAACCCTCCTGTGCTGGCATTGCTCTGAGTAACAACTCTAGAGGATGCACTCCTTGATCTGACATGACATTTCTGATATAAAAAAAAATAATTTCACCAGCAAAGCAGGGCCTTAGATCAGACAAACATTTAGATGTTATTAGCCAGTTAAACTGAATAACTTTTGTGTCACTCAAATCCTCCCCGAATGGCCACTGGCAATGCCAGTCAGCCACCTAATGCCAGCCGACAGCAGAAGAGCACATCAAGCACAACTACAAATTCAAGTAATTGACAAAAGACCATGAAGAGCACTGGAGACACCCCACTGTCTCAAATGTTTGTTGTTAGTTATTACTCTAGCTAAAATCGCTGTATAGCAGAGGCATTTATAAGTAGCCTTGAATAATATTTAACACATGTTAATGTTAGTGTAATAAATTTAGATGTTTGTTGTTGCAAAGCTACCTTTGTGTTGAGGGGAAAAAAGCTGGCAAAAACTTAAACCACAGCACTTTTTCAGGATTAAATAAATCCTGTGTGTGAATAAACTTGAAATATTTGATCCACACATTCACTGTTGAGACGTTGTTCTTGCTGCCCGCTTCTAGGACATTTTTGAGGGTCCAAGATGTAAAAAAAAATTACGGCAGAACTCGAGAGCACAAAAAAAACTCGAGTACAAAAAATAAGTGAAATACTGCACGACGGGAGAAAGAAAACTGTGAACAAAGAGAGAAATTCAATAAGCACTGATGCAATTAACAGTCATCTACTAAATACTGTCCTTAATAAACTGTCTGTGGCACTACCATTGCTAACACTTGACTTCCCTCAACTTCCCTCTCAAACACTGCTGCGCTCATGCACCTTTTTAAACCCTTCCTTTGACCTCCCTCTTTCCACTTTCGGGTTGGCCCAGGAACAGGAAGTAAATTTTTTTTTAAATAAAAGCCCCTTCTTGCTTCTATTCTGTTTGGCCACCATGCCCATTCTGGCCTGTAAACACCACTCAGGGGAGCTGCACAAAACAAAAGGTAAAATCATTATATTTCATCTTTGGATGGGCTGAAATATATTATTATGGGGAATGAGAAATAGTATGTTTAAACCAGGAACCAGAGATGAATTTCCCACTCATTATCAAATTATTCAATTAACCAGTCCTGAAACGGGGCCGTGAGCATAAAATGGCTCTTATTTTGACACCTCGGTGTGCTTCCCTGGTGTCGACTTCCGTGTTTGGGATGGCTTCCCTTTTCGTGCTACTTTCGTAGTCACAATGGTGGGTCTCAACCCAACGATTAGGAAAGCACTTTGCAGCATCAACAACGCGAGTGGCGATCCTGCCCCCAAATTGTGTCTCGGGTGGTTAGGTGACTCAGGTCTGTCCCACAAGCTGCTGTTTTGCATTATCCTTTTGTTCGGGCGCTTGCGGTGACTGCTGGTTTAAGGTTTAGCCAGCTACCGTACCTGCTCCGTGGACTGGGCGTGCTTCGTCTGCCCTTACTCTGTGGTTTTGGGCTGGGGCTTCTGTCCAGACCTACTAGTCCTGTGACAAATTTTGCTCCGTGCTATGCGCTTTCTATGTGGCAGTCACCCTGCTGCAAGCGCTAAAAGGGGGCTTTATGGGATTTTGTATTGTGATGAACAGGAATGAGTATCAGTTGTGTGATGTTTTAATGGCTGGTGTCGTGTGGAGCAGGAGGTAACCAGACTGGCCTTGTGGTGATGTGTGCAGTGACAAGTGTCACGTGTGTCTCCAGTTTGGTGTGTGTTTGCGCCTGGAGTTACCAGTACCGGGAGAGATCCATCATCATTTTATGGATGTGATCCAAACATGTTTTAAAGTAGACTTTACATAAATTAATCAAAGAAACACTTTGAGCTACGACCCACGTTTCGTTGTCTCTTGCCTGACCCGGCGGAACGAATCTGTGACCTTCTCTGCAGAGTAATTCCTGGGAGCCTTCACCCTGGGTGGCGTAGTCAAAATTTAGCTTTTGGGGTAACCATCAGTCCAGTGCGTGATGGGTTTGTTTAGGACCTACCCACAGGGCTCCCATCTGGCCACACGTCCACTCCCCTCTCTGGAACAAATAAAGGTGTAACAGGAGATATTTGAAAAAGGACTGTGTGTATGTGTTAAGCCATTTCATTTTAGGGCAGTATAGTATAGTGCGGCGCATTTTTCCTCGGGGAAAATGCATTTTTATTTTTATATATTTTTTTTACTGTTCTAGAATAAAGTGCAATACCACTCCACTACATTAGGGAACAGTGGCGCTTTCATTGGCAGAGTATGAAGTGTAGACACGAAGTGTAGAAGACACCCGGAGACAGAAGGAGATAACGCTCATGCTAGTCAGTCCACAAAATAATAAAAGCTTTAATTGCCTAAATTCAAATAATAATAGTTAACTGTGTCTGTAGTCTCATTGATAAGGGCATATGAAGGGCTCATGTCAAGTCTACTACAATACATATTGCTTAATTGAAATAAATAAAGTAATATAGTATGCAATAAACTGTAATGATTCATTGAGACTTAAATAAGAGGAATTGTTTTCTCTCCTATTCGGAATTATTAAAAAAAAAAAACATCCTGTCAATAGGTTTTATCTGGATTATATACGTAGAGTAATTTAGGAACTCTTAGTCTTCCATGATAAATTAGTCTTCCATAATACACCAAATAAATAAGTTCTGTTTTAGCAGTAATTTATGTATTTATTATTCTGGCTGACCAGCTCAAACTAGAAAATGTACACATGGATACAGTTTACTAAGTTCTCTAGAACAGAATTTGATTAACTCTAGTCTGTAGAGCGCAAAACTGCAACTTCACAAACTCAACTAAAAAAACTAAACAAGATTACCCACACAAAGTATAGGAGGTGGTAAACTATTTGAATAGTATCAAATGCTATCTTTGAAAAAAAAAAAAGTGAAATTAGCCCCTGGAAAGGAGCCGTATTGACAAAATGAGCATGTGCTGTGAGTTTACAAGGTTAACAACAGTTTTGCTAAGTTAAAATGTTACTATAAGCCAACATTTATTTGAAAACCAAAGAAAGCTTATTGAATTGATGGATAAAGACTAGCTATAGCTAACACAGATAACATCATTTGTTAGAGTAATCTAGGATTGCAATCTGCTCGTACTCAGTATTACCATCCTAGAGCTGCATACTTCCGATCCGTGAAAACTAAGAATAGATTTAAGGCTGGAATTAAAAAGTGGACATTTTTCACTATACATTTTAAAGAAACCAACCTTTTTTTTGAAGGAAATCTCATATTAAGAATACATGGGTTTTCCAAAAGGTCTCCTCACTCAATCCTTAATTTAAAAAGTAAAAATTCTAAAAGTTCCTCTTCTGAGCTCAATTAACATTACACTGGGTACTCAGTGCAGTGCTTTGGCTGCTTTCCAGCTATTACTTCGCTAACTAGCAAGCCTGCTTTCAAACATTTTTTGCTACTTTACATAATTTCTGTATACACTTGTGATATTGTGCATGTGAAAAATAAAATAATACATTTTAAATAAAATTTGAGAAATAATGCAAAGCTCTCAAAAATAAAACTATGTGTTGGCCTTAAAATCCATTTTTTTAAGCAGACAAAATGTTTAAGTTGTCCAATGCTTAACTGAAGAAGAACAACTCCCTAAAATCTTATTTAAAATGTTTGGCCACTCCACAAGAAAAGATAAGGAAATGAGGTAGAGTAAAAACCCTTTCAGCATCTTGTTAAATGCAATTCACGCGCGCACACAAGTGTTTTCCCCTGTAGATTACGTTCCATAATGAAACAAATGTTTTCTCCTTTTCCCTGCCTTCTTTTTTCCTTTTAATAGGCACAGCGGAAACTTCGTTTCGTGATGGAGAAGCAGTCACAGCATACTGATGAAGCAGCAATAGAGCCACTGCCATATATACTTCTACGTTACGCTAAATTCTCATGGAAGGTGAAAAGCTGCTGCATAATTATACCTTGTGCATAAGCCTAGGCAAGTTGTTTTCATTTCAATCACGGACAAAACTGGAATGAACTCTTCAGAGTGTCAGACTATCAAGGGGGAATACAACAACAGCCGGGAAGTTCATTTACCAGCACCTCAAGTGTCAAAGAACCTACATTGAAGTCATACTGTCACAAAAATGTACTTAAAATAGATAAATACAGGCATATATTATTAAACACAACTTGTTTATTAGATCTTTATTGACTAGGTGTGATATACCTCTATATTGTATATACCCATCTAGTCGAATACATTTTCTTTAACTAGGTTCAGTAAAGATTCACATAGAAGAGAAAGACAGTTTTACAAGATGATGAAGTTTCTGTCACTGAATGTTTAAAATTGTATTTCTTTATACTGTAGAAAAAAGTAATTGAACCCTCTATTGGACAGCGCTTGATAATGAATTAAACCAGGTTTTGACCACAAGCTGCCAAACTAAATATATTATTTGCACATTAGAGTTCATGTCACATGTCCCAGATAAATTACACACTTCCTTGCTTGTGGTTTGTAAGACCTTTAGATAATCAGGCAGAGAGCTTTGTTGCCTCATTTGAACTAGTCTGATTTAATAGAGCAAGCCTCAAATCCAACAAGGGCGTACTTGAATCTAACAAAACCTTGAAAAAAGCTGTAAAATCGATGACCTGTTCTGTTATATAATGAGTTGTGGATGTTGTGTTAAATAGTTTGGAGTTGCTTGCAGTGATGTTTTAAAGGACATGCCTAAAGAGTTTATCCAAAGTCAAGAATACAAAAAAAACCCACATAATTACATGTTTCAAACAAGGAAGCACAACTTTGAGTGAAATTATACACTGTTTTGTAAAGTGAATTTCACAGTACAGAGAACTTGTTGCAGGGCAAGACAAATCAACTAATAAGGCTAAGACAATGACAAACACAGTTTGAGCACAACTATAAAGAGAGGGGAATGTATGCATTCTGAATCCTCGTCTCAAAGAGGACAGAATTTGCTGGGGGAGTTGATGTTAACTTTCTCTGTATTTGTGTGTAGGTTTTTTCCTGACAATAAAAACAAAACAAAATATACAATTAAGTGAACACTCTACAATGCCCACAAATTAAGCAAAACTATACCTAAATATCATGTTAATAATTAACCAGCCTTATATTAGAATAAACAAGGATATTTATATATCCTCATTTCAAAAGGAACTCGATAGATAATTGGAAGGACATGCATTTGTCTGAATTGACAAGCAACTCTTAGACACTAGCATCTACTTCAAGTGAAGTTTCCATGTGGATTTTTTTTAAATCTCAGACCATGAAACATAATGTTTGGATGTCAAACTTATGCTCAAATATATCTTGAAGCGATTTTCTTTTCTATTGGTTGGAAAATTACATACCTGCTATACACAGTCAATCTATTTCAGCCATTTTAGGATTGCTGGAAATTACACCTCTTTCTTAAATCGCTGAAGATTTCTTAAGCACTACATCATGGCTGTGATTAGAATCAAATGTTTAGCGAGCTGTCAAATCATGGAAGAAACGCAGTTCCAGAATGTGTTGTGGAATGTGGAATATGTTATACAAGCTATACATTTGGACATCAAATCCTCTTCAGAGAAAAAAAAATCTAGATAAAATGAAAACTAAATTATATATGTTGCTGAACATGTGTGTTTAGGCAAAATATTTTTTTTTCAATGCACAAGCAATTATTTAGATCCGAGTCTGTTGAACACCCAGACAGTTAGAAACCTTAACAAGCTATATATAGTGTGGAGCACATTCATATTGTTCTTGGGTCAGAGATAAAAAGCATGAAAAGAATAAGGGCATTATATATTTTTATTTGGTTGTTGACACATCAACATTAAACCTGTAATCTATAATCTTCTGATTTAAAAATAACGAACAAAATAGTAATGGCAATATATTTGTGTTTCCCTACAATATCAGATTATTTCACATTAAAGTGAAATATTTGAAATCAGATTTAGCATTAAACATTAATGTTAATTTATAATTAATTTCATATTAAACATGTTAAGGGCTTATACAGAAAAGTTTCTAAAACCATCTATCAAAAAGTAGATGATATTAAGTCAATGCTTTCCGTTTGTGTCAACAATAAAAAAAGAATGAAAAAATGTTCAGTTCCTAGTGCTTGTAAATTAGGCATTATTTCAAGTACTAATCAGGATGCAATAATGGGTAATATAAAAGAACAATTTTGATGTAAGCACTGTAAGCTTTACTAAATAGAGCTGTTTCTAATTTGGACATTGTTCCTTGAGCATCTTTGTCTTTGTGATTACAAATGGCAACATTGTTGCACAAATCAAGTGTTTATGTTCTTTTAATTAGTAGGGTGTGAAAAATGATATTCATGTGTTTAAAGTGGAAACTTTTATTTAATTGAATTAAAAGGGCATTATCACAGGAATAATCTTATATTAGATATATATTACATACAAAAACATAGACATTTTACATATGGTAAAATGGTACGCAACCAAGGGGCAGGGGTATTGTTACATCCTCACCCGGCTCAACCACACAGCGCACAGTCACACGACCACAATCACTGGATTACTGAACACCTGCGCCCTCACTAACGATCCCCAGTCGCACCTCGTCACCTCAGCATACAAAAGCTCACTCCTCACACAGCTCAACGATTGGACCCCAACGGTTAAAGTCTGCTAGCGAAGCCCATTCTCATTGTTTGACGACAATGGCATTCCTTTGTTGTTCCTTCTGCCTGAGTTATTCTATTAAAGCCACTCCATTGCAATCCTTGTTATGAGTATATTGACAGAAGGTCCAATCCTAGACAAAGCGAACGATAGCGGTTCCGGAGAGGGGCTGGATAGTAGAGCGGCGGCAGTTGCAGTAGCCACAGTTGGAGAACTAGTCGACGCGGTCCGCGCCGCCAGAATGGACCCCCAAGGAACGCGCACACACCTGCACCTCCAATCCCTGCCCCTGCAGTGAATCCATACGCCAGTCCCATGCCACGCCCCACTCCTTTTGCCAGGGAAGCAGAGAGGTGCAACAGTTTTCTGCTCCAGGTCTCTTTATATATGGAGATGTATGCAGCAGAGTTCCCAACTGAGCGATCAAAGGTATCGTTTGTCATCTCGCTCCTCAACGATTGGGCTTTGAGCTGCGCGGAATCTCTGTGGAATCTCCGTCACCCCCGCATGAACACCCTGGAGACCTTCTTGTATTACATCAAAAAAGTCTTCTTTCCGATCACGTCTTCTCTCTCAGTCCCCAAAGAACCGCTTCAACTCTGGCAAGGTGACCTCACCGCTCACGAATATGCCATTAAGTTTCGCACTCTTTCAGCAACTGGAACTCCACTGCATTGCTGCCTGTCTTTTGCCGGGGTCTCTCACCACAAATCAAAACTCAGATGGTGATCTACGAGGACGGCACAGACCTGGAAACTTCAATCAAGCCATCTGTGTAGCCCAGAATCTATCTCAGGCTCTCTGCTCCCTGGCCATTTGAGTCCGCCCGTCCAGCACCTGAACCCATGATCACCGGCTCAATGCGACCGAACGCACCAGGCGCATCACCCACAACCTCTGCCTTTACTGCAGCAGCCCGAATCACCAGATTGCCCACCAGTGGTGAGTACCATCATCTCCACACCCAAGACGGCAGCTATACCTCACCTCTTTGACAGGTTGATCTACCACTCACAATCCTTCCCAGTCCATATCCTACTCGATTCAGGTGCCGCCGGGAACTTCATCTCATCCACCCCCCTTGAGTCTCTCCGTCTCCCTCCTCTTCGTCAGTCCCTGAGCTACCAGATCACAACCGTTCAGGGAAAACTGCTGGGTCGAGGTTTGGTACAATTTTGCATTCCGGAAGTGGAACTCGTTGTGGGGGCCATACACCACGAGAGGCTGAATCTGCTGGTGCTGGAAGGGGCCTGCGTCGATTTAGTCCTGAGACACCAGTGGCTCTAACACCACCAGCCAGTCATTGATTGGAGTGCAGGAGAACTCAAACAGTGGGGAAGTATCTGTTTTTCTCAATGCCTTCAAAAACCATACAATTCCTCTTCCAGAACGTCTTCCGTCACTTCCAACTCCCTGAAGTCATCGTCTCGGACAGGGGTCTCCAGTTCATATCCCGAGTCTAGCGCAGTTATTTCAAACTCCTCAGTGTCTCCGTAACCTCACATCTGGCTATCATCCCCAGTCCAATGGCCAGACAGAGCAGAAGATTCAGGAGGTAGGACGATACCTCCGGGCCTTTTGCAAGGAACACCCAGAGCGCTGGTGCCAGCACCTAGCCTGGGCGGAATATGCTCAGAACTCCATTTGTCAGTCTACCATCGGTCTCACTTTGTTCCAGTGTGTTTTAGGGTTCCAGCCTCTGTTCTTCCCATGGAGCGGAGATGGAAGCGAGGTCCCGGCAGTGGACTTCTGGTTCAGGGAGAGTGAGAGGGTCTGGAACTCAGCTCATGTCCAACTTCAAAGCGCAATAAGATGGTACCAACGTCACGCGGATATCCGACGCACTCTTCAACATCAGTACCGGGCAAGAGACGTCAACTGGTCAAGCACCCATGACATCTGCCTACGCCAGGACCATAAGAAGCTGGGTCCTAGATACATCGGACCATTTCCGATGGCACAGCAGATCAACCCCGTCACTTAGCGCCTCACCCTGCCACACAGTTTCCGGATACCATCTTCTTTCCATGTGTCTTTGTTAAAACCATTCATTGACACCGTCTCTTCTTCCTCCACAGAGCCAGTGGAGTTATCTTTCTACATTATTTATTCTATTAAAGCCACTCCATTGCAATCCTTGTTGTGAGTATATTTTCAACGAAACGTAACAAGTATTAGTGTTGTGTTGGGGCGTGGTATGTCTTGTTGTAAACATCATGCATATTATATTACTATATATGTTATAAATAAGAATAGCTATATATATATATATATATATATATATATATATATATATATATATATATATATATATATATATATATATATATATATTCATATATATATATATATATATTCATATATATATATATTCATATACATATATATATATATATATTCATATATATATATATTCATATATATACAGTGGTTTATGAAAGTATTCGGCCCCCTTGAGCTTTGCGACGTTTTGCCACATTTCAAGCTTCGAACATAAAGATATGAACTGTAATTTATTGTGAAGAATCAACAACAAGATATTTCAAACTTTTTTAACAAATAAAAGATGGGAAAAAGTGGCCGCGCAAAATTATTCAGCCCCATTACTCTCAGCAGCAAACCCTTCAGAAGTTCAGTGAGGATCTCTGAATGATCCAATGTTGACCTAAATGACTAAGAATGATAAATAGAATCCACCTGTGTGTAATCAAGTATCTGTATAAAAGCACCTGCACTGTGATAGTTTCAGAGATCCGTTTAAAGCACAGAGAGCACCATAAAGAACAAGGAACACACCAGGCAGGTCCGAGATACTGTTGCAGAGAAATTTAAAGCTGAATTTGGATACAAATACATTTCCCAAGCTCTAAACATTCCAAGGAGCACTGTGCAAGCGATAATATTAAAAAGGAAGGAGTATCAGACCACTGCAAATCTACCAAGACCTGGCCGTCCTTCTAAACTTGTAGCTCATACAAGGAGAAGACTGATCAGAGATGCAGCCAAGAGGCCCATGATCACTCTGGATAAACTGCAGAGATCTACAGCTGAGGTGGGAGACTCTGTCCATAGGACAACAATCAGTCGTATACTGCACACATCTGGCTTTCATGGAAGAGTGGCAAGAAGAAAACCATTTCTTAAAGATATCCATAAAAAGTGTAGTTTAAAGTTTGCCACAAGCCATCTGGAAGACACACTAAACACGTGGAAGAAGGTGTTCTGGTCAGATGAAACCAAAATTAAACTTCTTGGCAACAATGCAAAACGTTATGTTTGGTGTAAAAGCAATACAGCTCATCACCATGAACACACCATACCCACTGTCAAACATGGTTGTGGCCGCATCATGGTTTGGGCCTGCTTTTCTTCAGCAGGTACAGGGAAGATGGTTAGAATTGATGGGAAGATGGATGGAGCCAAATACAGAACCTTTCTGGAAGAAAACCTGATGGAGTCTGCAAAAGACCTGAGACTGGGATGGAGAATTGTCTTCCAATGATCCAAAACATAAAGCAAAATCTACAATTTAAAGGTTCACTAATAAACATATCAAGTTGTTAAAACGACCAAGTCAAAGTCCAGACCTGAATCTAATTGAGAATCTGTGAAAAGAACTGAAAACGGCTGTTCACAAACGCTCTTCATCCAACCAAAAAGGGCAAAATTCTCTCGATGTGCAAAACTGATAGAGACATGCTCCAAGCAACTTATAGCTTCATTGCAGCAAAAGGTGGTTCTACATCCCCACAGGTGGTGCAACAGTATTAACTTAAGGGCGCTGAATAATTTTGCACGGCCAATTAAAAACTTTCGAAAAATTTAGTTTCACTTCATGATTGTGTCCTGCTTGCTGATTCTTCACAAAAAAATTGTTTTATATCTTTATGTTTGAAGCCTGAAATGTGGCAAAAGGTCGCAAAGTTCAAGGGGGCCGAATACTTTCACAAGGCACTGTGTGTGTGTGTATATATATATATATATATATATATATATATATATATATATATATATATATATATATATATATATATATATATATATATATATATAATGTTGTTTGGTTTGGCATTATTAGTAAATTACCAGCATTTCAGCTTATGTCATGTTGAACAACAAATATATTTTGTAATTGAGTTCAATGCACTCTCTCAAATTGCATAGGCATTCATCAAATACACCAGCCTAAGTCTACTTTTGCCTAATCATGCATGGAATTGCATGATTTGGATTTTCATTAAGCATGCAAAACCATCCTCGAAAATCTATAATCATTAACATCTGCAGTCTCTTTCCCCATTGAACTGGTTTGGTCCTGTGTGGCCCACTCATCCTGCTTAACTCTTCCCGTGCAAACGCAGCAGAAAGTGAGATTTTATAAAGTACACCATGAAACATTTGCACATTTATTTAAAAGCATTCTCTGTCACCGGCAACATTCAAGTCTTTCCAGATTTCATTAGCTTTTTATTAGATACCAATAGCCTCTAATTTAATTCCGAGCATTAAGAATTAAAAGTATATTTTATTGATTCAGACAGGAAGGAAAAATTTACTTAAGCTGAAAATAGAAATTGTGGATTGCTCAAACTGCAAGTTGTTAGATAAGGAGTTGACCTTGCCTTAATTTGAAGCTTAGGACACTCACTGTTGGTATTTGAAATATTTTAATTGTTGTATTGATTTACTCAGCGAGAGAAAAAAAATCGAATTAAAATATAGTCTGCCAGTTGTTTACATGTCCTGACGGATACTTTTCCCAAATGCATCACCTTGACAAATCAATGAAAATAATTGTCGACACTGAGAATGTGTCTATTGACTCAGTCAGCCGCATCAATTGGCAGGACAAGCTGAGGATTTAAAACCAGAAATTATTTCAGAAATGTTACTTCAGACTATTTAAAAACTGAGAGCAGCTGCCAAATCAGCATTTATGCAAAAAATATAAGCAAAAGATTTGGTTCGCAAGAAAATGGCTTTTTATTTTCCACACCTACCAGCACAAATTCTGATGAAGCCCTATAGAGTTTGCCTTCCACCATGTAATAATAAGAATGGTAAACCACAAACTAATAAATCTTAAGCATATATAAAACAAGGTAATAATAGCTTGGTGTTCCCATCCACCAACAGAGGATTTTATAACTGCTCATTTAGAATTCTAATGCCTGCCTCTGAGCAAGACACCATTTACACTAAATGACCCTTTTTGCAAGCAGCCAAGGCTGTAAATAGAATATTATTTACTGGATTGGCAGTGTTAAAATTAATGTTGCAAAAATCCTTTTTCTCCAGTTGGATCGCAGCTTTAATGAGCCTTTACTGATACCAACTCGAATATCACCATGCTTGACGGGGCTTCCGGAATGTCAGGAATGAACTTTCTATCCGTCGCGGCTCTGCTGTGTAGATGACACAACGATTCCGCAGATAATCCACTTTCACACCACGCATCACCATTGTTATGCCAGCACTGAGGTCTTCAAAGTGTATTTGCATGTTACATTAGAGAGTGGAAATGTCTCCACCTTCAAAGCTCTTAGAGCACTTTAATTTATTGATTTTGCAGCTCTTTTCTCCATCAGCGGCCCACTTGTATTTGCACCGCACTAAGCCTGAGCTGCCTAAGCAAAAAGGAAAACTCTGTAGGATAGCCGATACAGCTTTTAGGGTTGAAAGTTGAGTCCAGTGCTAAGCCATTTATAACAATAGCACAAGAGTTGCATGCTGTTTGGAAAATATTGAGAAATTTCAGGCTAGAAAATCAACTCTGAGGCATGTGGTTATTTGGGTGCAGAGGTTCACTCAATGTCCAAAATGCCCATGTACTTTATGGATTTAAAATCATGTTTACAAAAACTTTGGTTTCATTGAGTTATTATTCCAATTGTTCCATTTATTCATTACACCATAGCTCTCTTCAATAATAAGTTGACTAAATTTATATAAATAATTAAACTGTGAATTAAGGAATGTGATTAGGAATTACATTTATGTGTTGACTATATATATTTATAGATTTCTTTCGTCAACGTTGACTGAGTACTTATGACACAGAATAGAGAGAAAAGTTTCATTTCTATACACCTACGCTAAAATAAAATATTTGCATTAAATAAATACATAAACAGAGCGTCACGGTGGGTAGCTCGGTCGTCTAACAGCAAGAAGGTCGCTGGGTTGATCCTCGACTGGGTCAGTTAGCATCTCTGTGTGGAGTTTACATGTTCTCCCTGTGATCTCGTGGGTTTACACCGGTGTTCCAATTTCCCCCACAAGTCCAAAGACATGCGGTATAAATCAATTAGGTAGAAACGATCGTCCATATTGTCGTTATTAGATAATTAGGTTATCGTATTAGATCGTTATTTTGCTCTTTGTCATACTAAAATGTAATCTATTTTTAAATCACTCACAATTTTTACAAATTCCCAATTTTGACATTTCATTGCAAACCAATGTTATAAATTATTAAAACATGCTGTTATATTTTAGTTCCAAAAACTTGTAAATGTTAACAAAAATAAATATACAAATTAAAAATACTAACTGAATTCGTAGCTCAACAAACAATTGAAATATTTCCAAAATTTTCCCAAGACTGGTTTTTATTAAAAAATTATGCCATAGCATGAAATTGAGGTGAATAATCTAACTTAGGTCACAAAATATTCAAATTGATTGAAGCAAAAATGAATAGACCCCACAACAAAAACTACTACATCTAGTATTTTTTATGATCACCATGAGTTTTAAGGAAAGCACAAGCCAGAACCATCGAATTGACAAGTTGGCAAATATTGCAACATTTATCTTTTTGCATTGTTTAAGAATAATCTCTTTTTGAACATGTGTGACTTCCATGGGGAGCCATTGCTGACAGGATGAAATGGCAAGGGCTTTTCTTTAAGTAATGCCCTTTTATAGTCACCTGTTTGCTGGACATCTCTTAAATTATTCATTGAATCACCGAATCTCTATTAATTAGAATTTTGTAGTGTGGCATTTCTCATAAGACTATAATTGGAGTGGACTCGTGTTTATGACATGGGTTTTAATTAATTTGTTAGGAAAGTCAATTATTAGTGTTTTTAAAGTAACAAATCATTATTACAATCAATGGCCCACATTTGTGAGAGTATTTTGTAGTACAGTATCTTATAGGAAATGTTGATTCTGAAAGAAGACTTAAGGTTTTCTGACAGATGTAGTCAGGTGTACTCATGTATGCTGAGTGCTGTATACATTGAGGGAAGTTCAATTTGGACAGAATTTCAAACCATTTCTGCTTATCCCTGCACACAGTTTAAACCCCAGAGTGTTGTGGATTCTTCAATGCTTTTTTGCAATTTCACATTCAATAGTCAATGTCATTATAGCAGTATACCTAGTCAAATTCTGGAGTCCAAATTCTTGTTTAACTGGAAAAGGCCATACTGAAAGTCAGTTGTCTAGTTTGATTTAGTCTGTGATGGCCATCACGTCTACAATCGTTCCTGGCTTGCTGAGCAGCTGATGAGTGCAGGTACAAGCCCCGGTGGCATCAGTTGAAACTCTTTTATCTGTGTGGTTCATTCAGTGTAATTGACAGGGATGCAATCAGAGACATGTTCAAGATGATTTCTTTTGATTTCACACATACTTCTTTCTCTCAAGAAGGTGAAATGGGTGACTTCCGCAGACATCCACAATTTTAAGTATAAATACGACTAAAACAAACAGCACAACCCTAATCTTGTGTTGTTTAACATTCTAGTAGGGTACAGTGAAAGCGCAAAGCCTATACACCAGCTCAGCATGGTAATTCTTGTTTGATGGCAGTTCTTGGTAAAACCCCAAGGTCATGCTTATTGGTCAAGGTTGGTTTTCATGTGAAAACCCTGCATTTTCTTGTAAGTTAGATACGATTACATTTCCTAGTAAGTTTGATAACTGCAAATAAAGCCATCATTCGTGCAAATTGGCTCATTAATATTGTTGTGTTGTACTAGTTTACCCAAATTTGTAAGTTGAATTGCCAGACTACATTATAATTAACATATTCATGCTGTGTACTGACCATAATGAGTCTCTTTTCAGTTCAGTCACACTGATGCATAAAAACTGTTTAAATTAAAAGTTGGAAATGGTATCATTTGTATATTTTGTTTTAGATACAGTCTCATTTAGAAATTTACTGGAAATAAATGTACAGGTTTCTTCTAGAATGTATAGGTAGAATACATCTAGATGAAAACAATATGTTCAAAAATATCAGAGTGAATTTAGAAGATTATATTACAGCTTTCATTCAGTGTTACATTATGTGATTTATGAGATCTTTGAAATTAAACACAAAAATGTTGTGATAGCCAAAATGGTTTTACTCCATTACTTTTTTCTTTACTTAAACTCCTTGAGGAGCTTGCACTGCTGTTTAACTTTCAATTCTATATTATGATCTATTGAATATAGGAAGCTTTGCCATAATGCACAACACAGAGTAAATGTTACTGCTAAAGGCAAAGACAGATATTACCTCAAGTGTGCATTTTCACTATTAAAAAATTATAGATACTGTTGCAGACAAATATCTTACTGGGAAACACTATAAAAAAAATATATATATATATATATACGTATGAGAAAGTACTTTCACAGATTAAGTGCTTTCAAAGCCATAAAAAGAATGAAAATAGTTATTAGCTGCCAATATTCGTGAATCAGGAAAACACTTTCTGTAAGACACACTAACTCTTCGGACTGCTATATGTGCACAAAATTACTTCAGACCAATGGCTTGCCTAATTCTTCAATATTTGCAAATAGAAAGTGTTCTTTTGTACAAGATGTCTTAATTAAACGACTTTAGTATTGACACAGAAATGCAGCTCCCAGCAGAGTGCTTTTACAAGAGAACCAATATCCCATTCTTGGCCAGGTAACTGCTCAGTATAGATTGTGAAGGATTACCATTCGCATTGTTCCACACAACAGCCACTCCATTCTTCTACTCCCTCTCATCTATTCACGGCATCTGTCTCACAATCAGAGCAGATGCAGATAGCCCTCTTTTTGTACTTGTTAATGGTGATCAAGATCATAAAAAAACTAGCAAATGACAAGAAAATCAATAGACTTTCTCATTGTTTGGCTGGTGTTTGTTCTATTGTCCTTTGAAAATCACACTTACGCTCAAGCTGTGAATAACAAAAACACAAGCACACATTGAAAAACACTATACAAAGAAATTCAAGAGTGACATTAGATTAGGACAGTAGCATGGATTAAATGGACATTGAGTGAATTATCTCCAATTTTTTCCCCTTTGACTTTTGAATAGTTTGTATAATGTAATATATTGATTAAATACTACAACAACATGATACCAGAAGATGAACTGTTAAGCATTGTTTACTCTTCAGCATTGCAGCACCACATGAGTGTGTTTCCCATATTGCCACAGTATTAGACTGTTCTCCCTATTCACTGTAAAGCAATTTAATACAAATCCAAATACTTTACAGCTCTGCAAATGCGTCAGTTAGAACAAATGACCAAACTTCCTTTAAGAGCATTGTCCACTCTCCTCTGCCCACTCTCTCCCTCACATTTCTCAATTATTCGCAATCTTTATTGAACCACTAGCTGAAGCAATTAGGAAAAACATTAAAATTACCAGAATAAGTACAAAAAAATATACATCACAAAATAAGCCTTTATGCAGAAGATGTGTAATTGTTTCTCCTTCACCAACATCTCTCTCTTCCGACAGCTATTGGTGTTATTGAATCCTTTTCACCCATTCTGAATATTCCATAAACTGTGGAAAATCGACTATTATGCCAATCAACGTGGTTTTCCAGAACACCTCCTCTTCTACCACATTTAAATCAGGGAATATCAGGTGCTTGGGCATTGAATTCTTACCTAGGCTGTCAGATCTGCTACAACTATATTATTTACCGTTACTTAAAAAAATGGATGGATGGAAGTGGGTGGATGGGTGTTAGGGTGTTTGAACGTGGGTGTGTGTGCGTGTGTGTGTGCATGCGTGTGTGTGTGGGTTGGGGGGTGTGTGAGTATGGAAGTACGTGCATGTGTGAGATGGGTGGGTGCGTATGTGAAAGAGTAGAACGGGTCCGTAAGGGGGGCAGGCCCCTGCAGTGGGGGGCAGGACGGTGCGGCCAGACTGCTCCTCCCACACACCGCATCAGCTCCCGGTACATATTCTCTTCACTCGCACAAATACGATTATGACTGTCCTTGTTTCCATTGGGGATCAGACATTGAAATATCGACGATCCCACCCTCCGTCCCTTAGACGGGGACCCTCAGTATTAATCACATTAGACACTGGACATCTCCAGGGCACCCGGTGGGCCTTCCTTCTGGAACGGACAGTAGGCCAATCCCACCTGCCACTGACCACCTGCCACCCCTGGGCCCCTTAAAACACCTGAGAGGACACACTACATTTAGGCCTGGAGGGCTAGTCTCTCCATCCAAATCTTGGTGGGAGGGGGCTGCAGATCTGTGGCCCCTCCCACCATCCACGACGGAGAAGGCTACCTCTCATTTTAAATACACATTAGACTTGTAGTGCAGGGGGTTGTGCTTGGACATCATCCGCCAAACGACAGTGACACTCCAGGACACCATTCCCACTTTTAATACATTACATGACAACTGGGAGCGGATGTTGGGGAGCGGGCAGACGACTGCCCCCACCTTCCATCCTGGGGTGTACCGGTCCACCATCGTGGGGGTGCGTGTGGCGACCGGGGTGGACATGCGGGCCCGCAAGGAGCGACTGGCTACCGTCCAGGAGTGGAAGACTGAATGGGTGGGTGGATGGATGGATGGTTGGATGACGGGCCCTGGGCTGTGTTCTCTGAGGTTGCCGTCTTACCCCGGGAAGGTGTGGAATTTCCGGCTCCGGGCCCCTAAACTTGTCAATCTGTGGGGGGTGGGCTGGATCTCTGGGTAGCTCCTGACCATTTATGGGGCCTGGCCTGAGGCAGAAAACACATTTCACTTGGGACACAGAAGGTTCAACATGACACCTGGGGTGTTCGGTTGCTGCTAGATGCTTGAGAATTAGGTCTCCTGTCCTATAACACTCAATTACTTTTCTCCATCGAGATCAGATCAAATGTGATGCATGTATGATTATTTCCACTTTCCCAGTGTGATCAATCACCTGTGACATGTATATGTCACAGGTGTGTATGTTCATATGCATATGCATATATATATATATATATATATATATATATATATATATATATATATATATATATAATTTTTTTGTTAATATTTTTCCTTTTTTTGCATAGATTATTAACTGCGTGTGTGCTTAATTATTTATTTATTTTCAACTCAATCTTGACTCTTTCCCCCACAATTACCTCTCACCTTCTCTTTCCCTCTCAATTACTTCTCTCCTCTTTAGCCTTTTATATTAACGCCATCCTGTCCTGATGTATATTTATATGATTGATTAATGTAATTATTGTGATGAATTTGAAATAAATAAATAATCAATAAAATAAATGAATAGCTTCTATCCAGAGGAATAGTCACTATATCATATCGTCATTTTCCTGGAAAGACCAAAACTGACCAACTCATAAGAAGCACCTCTTTTCTCATGGGATTGCTTTGAAGTAAGACAGGACAGGTTAAAAAAATCTAGAAAAAATGCCCAGTTCATTTGATAGAATCATTCAATTCTTACTCTTTACAGAGTTATCTGTATTTTGAAACTGGTGTTGCTTCCTTGGATAGTTTACTGTGAGGGGTGCTATTATATACAGCAAACATTTATTTTTATTAAATCTATTGAGTTACATTGGTAAAATGTATTTAGGGGGAGGTTTATATTCAGAAAAATACATGTTGAAGCCACAATAAAACAATGGAAGTTTTCAAACTTAAAAAAAAAAATACAATCCATACAATTTCAGTGGTCCCCAGCAAAATCTAGCCACAGGGGTTTCAAGCCAGTGACTTTTGTGCCGGTCCCAAGCCCGGATAAATAGAGAGGGTTGCGTCAGGAAGGGCATCCGGCGTAAAACATGCCAAAACCAAATATGCAAGTCATCAATTCAATTTCCATACCGGATCGGTCGAGGCCTGGGTTAACAACGACCGCCACCGGTGCTGTTGACCTACAGGGTGCCGGTGGAAATTGGACTACTGTTGGTCAAAGAACGAGAGGAGGGAGAAGGATTCGTAGGCAGAGAGAGAAGAGAAAAGGCAAGAGTATAGGTCTGAGAATAGGGCCTCTCAACATTGGTACAATGACCGGGAAAGGTAGAGAGCTGGCGGACATGATGGAGAGAAGGAAGGTAGATATTCTGTTTGTGCAGGAGACCAGGTGGAAGGGTAGCAAAGTGCGTAGTATTGGAGGGGGATACAAACTGTTTGACTATGGTGAGGATAGGAAGAGAAATGGGGTGGGAGTGATCCTGAAGGAGGAGTTTGTGAGGAATGTTTTAGAGGTGAAAAGAGTGTCTGACAGGGTGATCAGTTTGAAGTTAGAGATTGAAGGGGTGATGTTGAATGTAATGAGTGGTTATGCTCCACAAGTAGGCTGTAAACTGGAAGAAAAGGAGAGATTCTGGAGTGAGTTAGATGAGGTGATGGAGAGTATTCCCAGAGGGGAGAGAGTAGTGGTGGGAGCAGACTTCAACGGTCATGTTGGCGAGGGCAACAGAGGTGATGAGGAAGTGATGGGCAGGTTTGGTGTTAAGGAAAGGAACCCAGAAGGACAGATGGTGGTGGACTTTGCCAAGAGGATGGAAATGGCTGTAGTTAACACTTATTTCCAGAAGAGGGAGGAACATAGAGTAACCTACAAGAGTGGTGGTAGGAGTACGCAGGTGGACTACATCCTAAGTAGACGAGCCAATCTGAGAGAGATCACTGACTGCAAAGTAGTGGTAGGAGAGAGTCTAGCCAGACAGCATCGGATGGTGATGTGTAGGATGTTTCTGGTGGTCAGGAAGAAGAGGGGAGGAAAGATGGAAAAGAAGACAAAGTGGTGGAAGTTGAAAAAGGAAGACGCTTGTGAGGAATTCAGACAGAAGCTGAGACAGGCTTTGGGTGGTCAGGAAGAGCTTCCAGAGGACTGGGAAACTACAGCAGTAGTTATCAGGGAGACAGGTAGGAAGGTGCTAGGTGTCTCAGCAGGAAGAAGGAAAGAAGATAAGGAAACATGATGGTGGAATGAGGAAGTACAGGACATCATCCAGAGGAAGAGGCTAGCTAAAAAGAAGTGGGACATCGAAAGGACTGAAGACAGTACACAGGACTACAAGGAATCACAGCGCAGGGTGAAGAGGGAGGTGGCAAAGGCCAAACAGAAGGCATATGATGAGTTGTATGCCAGGTTAGATACGAGGGAAGGTGAGAAGGAATTGTACAGATTAGCAAGACAGAGAGACAGAGATGGGAAGGATGTGCAACAAATAAGAGTGATTAAAGATAGAGATGGAAGGGTTCTAACGAGTGAGGAGAGTGTGCAGAGAAGATGGAAGGAGTATTTTGAGGAGTTGATGAATGAGGAGAATGAGAGGGAAAGAAGGGGGGAAGAGGTGAACATTGTAGAGCAGGAAGTTGAAAAGATTAGAAAGGATGAGGTGAGGAACGCTCTGAGGAGAATGAAGAGTGGAAAGGCTGTTGGTCCAGATGACATCCCTGTGGAGGTGTGGAAGTGTCTAGGAGAGACAGCAGTGGAGTTCCTATCTAGGTTATTCAACAGGATTCTAGAAAGTGAGAAGATGCCTGAGGAATGGAGGAGAAGTGTCCTAGTGCCGATCTTTAAGAACAAGGGTGATGTGAAGAGTTGTAACAACTACAGAGGTAGTGGAAGCTAGGCCAAGAAGGAAAGTGGATATTTGCGAGCAGCAGTATGGCTTCATGCCCAGGAAGAGCACTACTGATGCAATTTTTGCTCTGAGAATGCTAATGGAGAAGTACAGAGATGGTCAGAAGGAGCTGCACTGCGTCTTTGTGGATTTAGAGAAAGCGTATGACAGGGTGCCAAGAGAGGAGCTATGGTCCTGTGTGAGGATGTCAGGAGTGGCAGAGAAGTACGTCAGAGTAGTTCAGGATATGTATGAGAGGAGTATGACAACAGTGAGATGTGCTGCAGGTCAGACGGAGGAGTTCAAGGTGGAGGTGGGGCTACATCAAGGATCAGCTTTGAGTCCCTTCTTATTTGCTATGGTGATGGACAGATTGACAGATGAGGTCAGACAGGAATCTCCATGGACAATGATGTTTGCAGATGACATTATAATCTGTAGTGAGAGTAGAGAGCAGGTGGAGGGACACCTGGAAAGTTGGAGGTCTGCTCTAGAAAGAAAAGGAATGAAAGTCAGTCGTAGTAAGACAGAATACATGTGTTTGAACGAGAGGGAGGGAAGTAGAACAGTGAGGTTACAGGGGGCTGAGGTCAAGAAGGTGGAGGAGTTTAGGTATTTGGGGTCAACAGTCCAGTGCGACGGGGAGTGTGGAAAAGAGGTGAAGAGGCGAGTGCAGGCAGGTTGGAGTGGGTGGAGAAAAGTGTCAGGGGTGTTATGTGACAGAAGAGTGTCAGCAAGAATCAAAGGAAAGGTGTACAGAACAGTAGTGAGACCAGCTATGATGTATGGGTTAGAGACTGTAGCAGTGAGGAAGAGACACGAGGCAGAGATGGAAGTAGCAGAGATGAGGATGTTGAGGTTCAGTTTAGGAGTGACAAGGATGGACAAGATTAGGAACGAGCATATCAGAGGAACAGCTCAGGTTGGTTGTTTTGGAGACTAAGTCAGAGAAGCCAGATTGAGATGGTTTGGACATGTGCAGAAAAGGGATAGTAGTTATATTGGTAGAAGGATGTTGGAGATGGAGCTGCCAGGCAAGAGGGCAAGAGGAAGGCCAAAGAAAAGTTATATGGGTGTGCTGAAGGCGGACATGAGGTAATTGGTGCAAGAGTAGAGGATACTGAGGCCAGAGTTAGGTGGAAACAGATGATTTGCTGTGGCGACCCCTAAACTGGGAACAGCTGAAAGAAGAAGAAGATGATGAGATCCCCAGCAAAAGAGTCTGTAGAAATCATCTCACTAGCCACCCCTTCAAAACCACCACAAGTCTTCCAAAAACAGCTCTCTTCATTTTTGCTTAAACCGCTAATACAATTCAGATCCTACTTATGCCAAAGTTCAACTCTGTAAATCAGCTCGGAAGACCACCTTAGCCAAAAGATTAGTTTCTATTTCATGTTTGTAAAGATTAGTGTGATCCCTTTGATTTGTCAATCACTGAGCTCAATGATTACACAGAAAGAAATATAAAAACCTCATGGACTTTCCAGCATTTTACTAATCTGTCATTAAAACAATAACTTTCATTTGCGCATTTTATTCACCAATTACCACTATTTTTAATGTCCTCTGTTGTTTGTGTTGTGTGTGATCAGCTTTTTTTGTGTTTTCTGTAACCGAAAAAAAATCATCAAGCACAACTATTGTCAGAGTTCCACTGGCATCATTTGTTGAGATTTCTATCTCTGTCCAACCTAACTCAATCACTCTGAATCACATGACTACTAGCGGTCTCATTGGGTGATTAACCAATATTAACTACATTACATTAAACTCGCATAAAGGACAACATTTCTCTACGCTCACCTTTTACCAGTAGACTCCAGGATGCTATTTGCAAAGTGAACTCTTTCGAACTCTGGACTGTTTGGCACATCTTTGTCTGTCTTCTCCTTTGTCGTTATCTCCAGTGTGTCCTATAATCTTCATCTGCCTCCTCTGCTGCTCTTTAAGAAATGTTTTTGTATGTGTAGGTTAATAAATCCAGCATCCAAGGTTCGACAGATTTGCAGCCAAGTTTGAAGCGGCTGGGATGAGGATCAGCACCTCCAAGTCTGAGGCCATGGTTCTCTACCGGAAAAAGGTTTCTCTACTCAGAAAATGAACATGAAAGCAGAGCTGGTGATCTTATAGAGGAAGCTTGAAAATAAGAAATAAAAAAGGAATGTAAAATTATTTTTATGCTACTCTTAAAGACAAGTGTGAAAAAAAAAGTTTTTGTTGTTCTATTCTATGTTCACTTTAATAATGACCCATCAATCCCAATCTAAATGAAGGTAAATGATTTAAAGAAATAAACATGTGCTAGTTATTCCCATCTAATCTTTATCTTGAATCCACCAATGGACAGCTGGAATATCTATGCACATTAGAGAACAATTCCATGTGCTCTCCGAGTTTCATAGATCTGGAAACCGAGTAAAATATGCATAGAATGGATGCACTTGTTCTTGTTGCAAAGTATCTCTTTTTCTCTTCCGTCTGATCTGTGCTGTGCAGTGGCAGAGCCTCTTATTTCATTTTGAATAATTTAGCGAGCCGCCTGCTCTTTTCATTTGAAGAAGCTTTGAGGACAGACCCACACACTGTGTCCCACTCAACTCACATTTTCAACCACCATTGAAATTCAACCTTGTCACCTTTGCAAAAGTTAATGACTTTCTAAGTGGCTGTGATTTACATATGGAGCGCTGACTGACCAACAGCAAATTCTGAGATGAATGTAGGGGAAGCTGATTGACAGTAGAACTGATCAAGTAAAGAGCAACAGTGACAATCAAAATGTCAAGAGGACACTCAAAATGCCTATACTGTAGTCTCTGTCAATCAATTTTCTCTAGTTTTGATCGAGAAAAAAAATTGCGACCTAATTCATACTCATTACCAATGCCAAACGATCGCTGGAATTACAAAAAACAGACCAGTCAAATAGATGAACTGTTGACTATATATATATATATATATATATATATATATAGAGAGAGAGAGAGAGAGATTTGAGCTTTGTGACATGGTGCATTATCCAGCTGGAAGTAGCTATCAGAGGATGGGTACATGGTGGTCATAAAGTAATGGACATGGTCAGAAACAATGCTCAGGTTGGCTGTGGCATTGAACGATGCCAAATTGGCACTAAGGGGCCTAAAGTGTGCAAAGAAAACATCCCCCACACCATTACACCACCACCAGCAGCCTGCACAATGGTAAAAAGGCATGATGGATCCATGTTCTCATTCTTTAACGCAAAATTCTCACTCTACTATTTGATTGTCTCAACAGAAATCGAGACTCATAAGACCAGGTAATATTTTTCCAATCTTCCACGGTCCAATCTTGGTGAGCTTGTGCAAATTATAGCTTCTTATTCCCATTTGTAGTGGAGATGATTGATACCCGGTGCGGTCTTCTGCTGTTGTAGTCCATCCTCAAGATTGTGCGTGTTGCACAAAATTACTGAGCAAATCAAATAAAAACTCCAATCAAGATTGCAGATGTCACCCTCACATGAAGAAGATCTCTGTCTCATTGAGAAGTTTATCAAAGCCAATCAGCTTACTATTGACCATCAAACCAATTTCAATTCGCATTCAAACATCGGAATACACTCAAATATAACTCCCAATAATACTTAACCTGTATAAATATGATTATGCCATCTGTGTTTGTATTTTGCTGTGGTTATATGAGGGTGGCTCTCCATAACCTGGAAAATGATACTCACCTGTCTTGCTCTGTTAATTTCATCTGTTTTCTTTGTGTTCCTTGATTCCCCTTAAGTCAGTCACAACAACTATGGGAAGCTCCGCTAGGGGCTTTCAACTCTCCACTCTCTCTTCAAAATGTCAATCGGCGACTGCACTGATGGTCACGTGACCACGCCATTGCAAAAAAAGGGGATGCAAGTGTGACATTTTTCCAGTTTTTTTTTTGCTGGAGTCAAATACTCTCGACAAGCAAGTGACTCACAGATAACCATGTAAAACAAGGTGGATTATTCCTTGTGTGAATTGTTAAGATATGGCTTATATATCTCCAAAGGCCGGAGTCGCTGCACGCCCCAGATTTCTTATTTTTTACTGCCTTCCATCTACAAGTAATAATTATTATTATTAGTAGATGACTTGTTTGCATGTGGACTGTTTGTAGCGTGTAGTCTGTCGGTTGTGTTAGATTGAGCAGATAGACAAGATCATTGCCTCGGTTGTCTTTTGCGTAGACATGCTGAGGTATCGACTGAGGGTCCAGTTGATCCGTCACAGGGGAGACAGGGTCTTATGTCACCTAAGCCATTTTGAGCTTCCGATCAACTGAGAATAGAGCTGTCTAACCCCCGGCCATGCGCCCTGAAGGCAGCACGCAGAGTCTGCACAAGATAAACAGTTCCTCTGAAGAACCTCCAGAGGCTCCAGTGACATATGGCTTCTGTGGCAGCCATTCTTCTGCTCAGGCTATTACATGTGAGACCACTACAGCTTTGGCATAATTCCGAGTTCCGTCGCGACCATGGCATTAGGGCAACTGAATGTGGACGTGATGCCTCCATCTCCATCTTTGGAAGGACATACAGTTCCTCCCTGACGACGTCCCCCTAAAGACCTGCTAAGCGCGTAGTAGTGACTACCGATGCTTCAAAGACCGGGCCAATGTAGGCAACTCCTCAAAATTCACTGTTGCCTGGCCCAAAAATGGCTAAAAATCAGTAGATGACATCATCATCTAATTTGCATAAATACCATGTGATGTGCATGACATACATTCCCCGCCCCAATGGGTTTTATCAATGCAAACATAAAAGCATTGTAAAACAAACATGTAATTCTAAATAAAATGAAATAATAATATAACATTCAGAATGGAGCGAAGTAGACAACATGAAAGCTCTCTGATTTTAAACTAATCACATTTTTATTTCACATTTTGTGGATTTTTTAAATGAATCTCTAAAAAAAGTATTTTTTACAGTGGCAAAAGGTTGGGCTTTGTTGTATTATATTTAATGATGATGGATGTTGTGTGAGGGAGGAAAACCTCGCACAGGCATAAGCTACTATTAAAATATGTAAACAAGACATTTAATAGTACTCATTGTTTGTAAAAAAAAGACCCACAATTTCGAAACCTTCTGCCGGGAAAACCAGAATTGTGATAATTGTGGAGTAGAGGAAACAATAGAACATGTTATACTTAAATGTAAAACATATGAAATGGAAACAAAATAAATAAAAACATATAAGGCAATACTTTTCTTTCCGAAAAAGACTAACCCAGCGTTCGGCGTGGAACCAGGTGCGGAACTTGTGTCGATGGCGTCTGATTCATGTGTCAAGTCAATGGCCAGCCGCGACAAAGGATTTCTGCATTGCGTAAACAATAGAAAGAGAGAAGTGTTGCGTGAGGTATAAATCCCCTAAAGCTATGTGCAGTGTTCCTAGCAGTAAAGCACTTGAGGAGAATGCTGCAGGAATATCACGTGTTCGTCAGGATGGTAGTGTGTATCAATGACAAGGAGGGAAACGCTGACCCCTTTTGTCAGATCTCGCTTGCAGACTGCCTTGACTCAGTAGAGCTTAAATTCCTACCATCTCCTTCAAAACTTAGGTAGTGAACCTCCAAGCTCAACCCCTGGTGCCATATACCCAGTCCAGGCACTGAGGATCAATGAATAAATGACCCAGAACCTTAGAAGTTTCTTCTAAGCCACAACTGTAAGGTCGTGAGTAAGTTTGGTTGCCTAGGGGTGAGTTTGGCTCTAGCTACACAACAGGAAGATTGTCACGCTTGCATCCAATTATTTGCAATGCTCTGGTCACGTGACCATCAGTGCGGCCGCTGATTGGTATTTTGAAAAGAGTGTGGAGAGAGTTGAGCGCCCCTAACGGAGCTTCTCATAGTCATCACCAAAATAAGTGTCTGTTTTGTTTTCGGGGAACGAGGTTACGAAAGTAATCATTACATTTGTGATTGCCTACTGCTGGTTCCTTGGTCAACTTTTGTTGCGTCATACGTTTTTTGTTGTTTTTGAGGTTCTTGTAAAATTGTAGATAATGAAGGCTAAGCTATTGTTGAACACTGAATCAAATATTTTTTATTTTATTGTTCGTATCTGTATTTTAGCCTGAAACTTAACTTAGCCCATTTAGAAGGCCCAATCATGCTTTTATTGCATTTTAGGAGCCCTTTAATTATGCCAAATATTAAAAAACACTACACTATACATGTAGAAGATGTGCACTTAAAAGTCTCTTCTACATTGTTTACTTTCCAGGGAAAAAGAGAGATGATAGTAATTTATTAAATATAAAAGTAATTAAATGTTGAAATACCCCTTTTTAACTAATACTTTGTCATCAAAATATTAACTATTTTAACTAATTATTTAAAAAAATATGAAATGTTTGTTATGTTGTATTAAATGAATAAATAAACAACTAAAATATATATACAACAGCACATTGAGCCAACATTACTCTGCAATGACAGACATTGTGATCACCATTGCTCAACTACACTGCAAAAAATGCACTCTTGGAACAAGAAAAAAAAGTCTTAAATAAAGTTAAACTCTTCCTAGATCAAGCAAAAAAATCTGCCAATGGGGTAAGCAAATTTGACTTGGCAAGAATTCTTATAATTAGAAAAATAATCTAGCTGATAAATAGTTGATACAAGTTGGAATATTCTAGTTTCAATGCATTTTTCACAGCTTGGAAAGACTTGTTTTGAGAGTTTTTGTATTTTTTAAAGATCCAACAGCATATGTTTCCAGCTAGAAGTTTTTGCTAATTTTAAGAATTCTTGCCAACTCAAATTTGCTTACCCCATTAGCAGATTCTTTTGATTGATCTAAGAAGAGTTTATCTATATTTGAGTTTTTTTTCTTGTTTCAAGAGTGCTTTTTGAAGTACAGATCTCTTCCATCAAAGTTAGTTCACAACTGGACGGGTATTAATGTTTGCAGTATTGATGATTTATTTACGGTGTAGATCCTTTTTTTTCTTTTCTTTTCACAAAAATTTGAGTCTTATTTCAAGAAATCAAATGTTCTTACTCCATTGTCAGATATTTTACTTGATCTAGACTAAAACTAGATTGAAGATTTTTTTCTTATTCCAAGATGCATGTTTTTACCAGCATTTAAAATTGATTTCTTAAAATAAAAAATCGATAACATTCTTGAAATAAGAATATGTTGAGTAAAAAATTCTTGTTTTAAGATCAGTGTATTCAAGAAAATAAATCACCAGAATAAGAATTTTTTTCTCCTCAAGAAAATGTAAGTGTTATTTTCTCAAAATAAGCAAAGTAATCTATACCCAAAAGGTTTAAATTAGAAAATTCTTCCTAAAATAAGAAAATCAAGATTTTCAATCTAATTTTAAGCATTTTCAGCTTTGCTTAAAATTCATTTTTTTGCAGTGTATAATTTTATGCAGCAAAAATGTATGAGGGCAGAAAGTGAGAGTGCCATCATGAATGCTAGCTACAAAGCTCATTGTGCCTCAGGGCACTAAAGCAAAACTGAAAAATCTAATTTCAAAAAGACTAATTTCAAAAGAGTCAACATCGCAACAATTTTTAAACAAGTCTACAACATATACACAATGATATCATTGCAAATCCCAAACGCCTCTTAAAACTAATGCCATCATCATTAAAACCAGCCAACCCTCTGTTTACATGGCTCTTTAAACTTTCACCTGCTGGGCCCTGTGAAAAGTCCTTAGACGACAACGCCGTACTCTTCACAGTCCATTGTACATGTGCCCGATCTCATATAATCCAATGGGGATGATGCCAAACTCAACAACCTTGTCTAACATTTGTAGACACTAATGCCATGCAGTGTGCTTGCTTTGCCGTTAGCACCTTTCAAGCGCTATGCATGAATGTGGGTCCTGCTAAAATGCTTTAATTTTATACATTCTGTTTGTACTGATAACACAGCAGCTTGGAAAGCATTTGCTGACCCAATGATGATGCAAAAGCTGGCATGTAAGCCTCCACATTAGCAGGTGCTGGTGAACATTAAAAGATGTTCAAAAGCAGTCAAAAGAGATATGGAGTCAGCATACAATAGTGCTGAAAATGGTATTCGTTCAACCCTGGTCTGCTTAGAATTGTGTTTGACAAAATGACACCAAGAATGTGAGCAGCTTGGAACTGCCCCAGCTATCTCCTGGATTCATGCTGGGCATTGCAGTCATGAGTAGTCATACAATCGGTCCTTTGCTCATCTTTGATTTTGGGAGAGCAGGTTGCTAAGAAACTATTGAAGGGTAAAGACAATTCTAAAGACATGATAAAGGCTGAGCTGAAAGAGGGTAATTGCATTTGGCACATGTTTTGGCAACATTGCATTTTTTATTAAATATTTGTTATATTAATTTAGTAATATAATAGTAAACACAATATGTGTGTATATGAAATAGTTGGATTTTTTGGGTTTGGGAGGGGTTTGACTGCTGTTTAATCATTAATGAGTTAGTAGAAGGAGGCCCTTGATATACTATCTATTATGAATAATTAGAGGGTTTGTCAACTAGTTAGACCTGACGTAATGTGGCAGTATGAATTTGCACCACGTGTGTATTGTCACATTGAGCTAATTAGCCAGTAAGGAAGGGCAGCCTGGGAAATAAAAGGACTCATAAAAGTACTCCATGTACTGCCCTTGGTGCCGGGATGTGCAGAGGTTTCATTGAAGTTAAAATCATGACAAGGGTGTTATTTGTTGTGTTCAGTCAATGCCGCATTCATCACACCCAGTGAGACTGCAATGTGCCTGAAGAAAAATCCTCGCACTGCACAAGTCTCCTAGAGTCTCGATGTGGCTCAGCTTTCTGAGTATGCGTCACCTAGTTATCTAGGCATTGAGTGGTTTTACCCCACTTGCAGATGTAAACATCAGAGGAGAGTATGGGGAATGTTTGTATTTTTTTTTTTGTTTATTTACAGATGATCTAGTCAATACTCCTGTTTCGCCTTACACTAGAAGCCTGTAGACCCTGCCTACCTCGGAGTGAGCGGGAGTGCTCGGTTTTGGTCAGATTACCGATCCAAATTTTTGTTTTATTTTTTTAAGTTTTAAAAATCTTTCATTTTTAAAACCTATGAATGAATAAATTTTGTACTTTCGTACTCTTGACTCTCACCTTGCTTTACCCGACACTTGTGTAACTTTTGGAGTAATTCCCGGTTTCTCCACCCGGGTGGTCTAGTTGGATCTAAAATCAGTTACCCTTGCGTGACGGCTACCTGGTTTAGCAATTCTTGGCAGGTCAACTCTAACATTGTATACGTCACTAAAGCTCTCTCTCCGCCCTCTCGGTTGGGCCACACTTATTTAGAATTAGCCCAGGAATGCAAAGCAAGTTTTGGCAAGAATAGGATAAGCTTGGGCGAGCTGTCCATGGAAGGGCCATGTGGGGTAGAGAAATGACTCAGGCCTGAAAGCCCCCCAAATAGCATAAGGATGGCCACTAGATGTTTAGAACCAGCAAAGGGATTGGGAGGATGAAGTGATTTGTGGAGGGTTGGCCTTGTTAAGCGGGCTCTATGACTTAGGGTGGTGACTTGGAAGCAACAGAGGGGTCCTACAGGAACGAGGGGAGAAAGGATTATTTCTTTGACCCAAGCTGCAACCAAGTTTGTTGATCAAGATGAGTGTAGCACCCATGCACGCTGATTGCAAAACCTGGCCATACATGCTGGCCGAGAGGATAGAAAGGAGAGAAGAGTTTTCTTTGACCCAATGGAACTGGGTTTGCTGATCTAGATGAGTGTAGTATCCATGCACCCTGATTGCAAAACCTGGCCAGGCATGCCAGGTCTGTTAGTAAATAAACTGTTTGTCTCACAAACACAGATATTGTCTCACCTTGCATATCTTTGCTGACATCGGAATTAGATCTTGTTACCTAGCTTATATTAAAGTCAATATTTTGATATAAAATGTTTGACACATAACTACTTGGGCTATACTTTGATTCTTGCTGGACAGAATCAGGAAGGGTTTAAGGTAGTGAATCTAAACAAAACAAAATCATTACATTCTCTTTTGATCATTACGAAAACTCCCTTCCAGAATTATTATAATATGTAGGAATCAGCATTCCCCACATTAAGCCCCAGGTTCCTACACATCCATATAAAGATATGCCTTTATAGAAACAACGGGTTAGATTTATTGTATTACCAGCTTGCTATGGTGATCATGAGGTCTTTTAAACAGTAGCTGTATTACCACCAATTAAGCTTGTTCAAGATTTAAGCCCTAATGTCTTAGATAAGAGTTCATTTGTTGCACACTTCATTCATAATATTGTACGGGTGAGATCTGCTCTGTTGTAGAGCAGGAAGGCCATTTTTCTCTGTCCTGAAAATTTCAGAGGCCATTAGTCTGCGGCTGTCTTTACTTATAAATGTCACTCAAAGGCCACCGCTTCAGTCATTTCTCCATTAAAAGTCATTTTTTTCACTTCTTAGTCTTGATAGACTGCCCTCTGCAATGGTACTTTATTAAGAACTGATTGTATAACACTTTAAAAATAGAACGAAAATGATATGAAAAAATCACATTAGGTTCTCAATCAGAATAAAGTCTTAGCTCTCTCCTACTTTAAGTCAATTTTTCATTATGCTCAGCTATTGACCTTTCCTCCAACAGGAAGTGCTGCAACTATCTGTGAGGATTGTAATTGACAACATGTCCCATCTAATAGAAAAATGACCACATTTTCTTACGAGTTAATTATATATCCTGTGGTTGGCTCAGAGTTGGCAGATGAGACTCAGTAAACCTTGGCCCATGTCAGGCACACAATCATAACATCGATTAAATCCATGCGAAACACACTGATTTTAAGCTGCAACGCTCACTGACCCAATGAATGACTTTTTGAAGCAGATTTTGTTCTATAAATTGATGTTTATTTATTTAGTAATAAATTAAATATATAATTCACAAAAGTTTTTAACCAATAGGAATAAATATATATTTAAATGTAGTTATATTATATAAATAACCATATAGCTAAGCAAATCAATAAGTACTTTTACAGATTGTCGGATATTTTTATGTATGGAAAACATTGACAATTAACAAAATAATTGATCCCTTCTGTACAAATTTAACCATTTCCATTTTGGAGCCAACTGCACTTACAATCCAAACCAGGTGTGAGTTACATCTGTGTCTCCGTGCACAGATGTTTTATACAACTTCAATATCTGAAAGACAATGTGTCTGGTAATCTAATAATGCATGTGATTTGCTTTGTATTACCAAACAGTTCAGAAGATAACGGATCATCTGTCAAGGTAATGAAAACATGACAAGACTCCACCACATACATACTGATCTGCCCTTCATATGCTCCCAGTACCTCTCCCTGAACCCTGCATGTGAGCTGAATGACAAACACATTCAGCAAACTGGAAATGATCAGTCTGTGAGAAGCACTCATTCATTCCTGTCTGTAACACAACCCATCTACATTAATGCTAACTTTAGTCGCACCATGGATCCAACATGCCAGCCATTCTGTCCCTAAAATGTTGATCAAATGAAAATTTGATGTTGTTTCTGTATTTTCTGAGGGTCTCTTCGATGCTTTAGATTTACCTTTTGCACAATACAATAAGGCTTCATTCTAGTGTTTGAGGCTCAAGCTGTTTGTGGAAAATCCACTTCACTCATGTCTATTGAAGCATACTGGAGCAGTTTAAAGTTGGCCTTGTCATGGCTTGCTAAAACAGGAAGCAGTTAGACAGAGCAGAATAGATTTATCTTGGTATATTCATCATTCATTTAGCTTTAATTTACAACTGAAATGGCATTTTTTTGTTCATTTTTTTTATTTTTTTTTTATGTTTGATTGAGTCAATTCGGGATTAGCACCAATGCAGATACAACTCTATATTTCCTGTGTGACCATGATTTAAACATTACCACATTAGTGTGCAATTATTATTGATGTGAAATTCTCATTTTAGTAGAAAAAAATTGAAATACAGTGGTAGACGAAGTTGGCTAATTTTTAGAGTGTTTTTATATGTCTTGCCAAACTCAAGCAATACTTTTTTATAATATTCACATAGCTCTGACTTCTCTTGACCATGTGATAAACACAAAGGACAGACACTGTTACTTCAACACAAACATAGAAATTGTATTTCAAACCAAGAGGACCAAGAGTAGATAGTCATTGTCAAGGTGTGCAGGTACTTGACAGCTCAACTCTCTACCGACTGATCCAAATCTGTGCGGATAAACTTGTGAGAATGAGAAGTGTGTTCAGATATGGATAATTTTGCATATTTTTTAACTGATAAACAATGGGCAAAATGAAGAGTTTGGTCTTGGTAAGCATATTATATACAAAAGACAACAATACAGATCTTCGTGGTGACATTACCTTTTCTTAATTCACATAATGTATTTACCAATTCTGTGTTAATTGTAACAATGTTATTCTATTAGAAATGGATTGTTATTCTATTAGAAACTGAGAGTGTGGGTGCTTGTGCAGTGGAGCACTGAAAAAAGCAGGAAATAAATATATCCAGGTGTCAATTAATTGATTGGCAACCTTCCACTCTGTGGAAAAAAGGGAATTCCTAAGAAGTTAAACTCTCCAGTGCCTGGTTTCTATTGGTGGCTGCTAGGGCAGCTAGGGAAGATGCCTTAAACCAGTGTGACTGTCTGCAGAAAAAAAACTGCATTGATTGACTGCATCAGTGAAAACACCATCTTTATGTTTCATAGAAGTATTTTTTCATGCTATGTCAGCCTGCTTCATAGCTTCAGTCAAGTGATTTATTTGATCCAATCTTGCAACTAAAACTTAAACTCAAAGACCCCACAGAGAGAGGTGCCTGTCAAATTAAGGCTGCAAATGTTCGGTGATATTTTTTTATTATTATAAGACCACTCAACTTTTTCCTCATATGAGTGGCAAGCAATGTCTAAAGTTATTCAGCCCTGACTTGATGCACATCCCAGTTTCAGAGGCAGAATCAAACACTTTCTGCTGAATCAAATCATCGAAATAATACAGAAAATTCCACTGGCAATGTATCTGATATTTGTTTTATACAATTTAACCATGGAATAATGCATTTAATAACAAAATATAATCGGTTTGGTGTTGTGTATGGGGGTGTGAAATATCCAAGCACATCCAAATGTAATATCAATGGTTTTAAACCAACCCCTAAGACTTTATTAATGTTATTTTTGTAGCTATATTACACAAATCACCAACATTTTCAAGCAAATAACTGTTATATTTCAAAAATTAATCAGAACTTATCAGCATCATGGAGTGTCCTTGTACTCATCAAGGTCATTTGTGATAAACTACCTTTAAATGATCTGTAAATGTATCAAAATCCAGGAGAACAAGCTAAATTCAGAAAACACTCAATCTAATCAGCAAGTCCAGTATATAAACAGACCTTTAACTTTAATTGACATCAAAACTCCTTATCACCCCACAAAAAGGCTTCAAACTGCTTGGAGAATTAAACTTGCATTGTCATGCTAAGGTTAATTCTATGTAGTGTGAACTCTTGAAATATATATATTAAACAACAAATGGTTGTTTTGTGTTTTTTCTCTTACAAATACATTTTATAGTGATATAAGTGTGTGCATTTGGTCAGAAGTCTGTCTGTGTTTAAATTAGAAATAAATAGCATTGGTCTTAAAATGTCAGGGAGAGCACAGTTTAATTGGCTAATCAAAAAGGCCCCAGTGCGGGCTGGACAGAGGGATTACAGTCAGAACCAAGTCACCATGAGTGACAGCCAAGATTTCTAGTGTGTGAAGAAGAGTAATTGGAAAGGGCTGTGGAGAACAGGCAAGGATTTTTCATCATCTTGCCAAATGGCACTAAGGATCTAGCATATCCTTCCCAAGAGGAGTAACATCCCTCTCTGTGGTTTATTTTTAAGGCAGTGTATGACTATTCCTTCAGATGAATGTGGATTTAACTCAGCACTTCATTCTTCAAATCATTTTAATGTCCATTGATTGTTACATGGGCTAAATATTCAATATTTAATAGAACAAGTATTAACTCAACTGAACCGTAATCAGTAGAAGGAACATTAAACAAAACAACTGCAAAATATTGGACATTTGTACTCATAAATTGATGTTCAATTCTTACACTGGCATAAAATAAAGTTAATGAAGCGGTGCCATTATGTTTCCTTCTTGTCTAAAAGTCTTGCTATACATCTCCAGGGGAAATATGGAAACCCATTGACATGTTGTTTTCTGTTCATTAACCCACCAGCTGTTCGTTCAAATGAGCCTAAAGCAATTTCTCACTATTGAGCCACCGTTTAGTTTTTAGCTACAGTAAAGGATTTGTGTTCTTTTACAATTATCCTTTTTCTCTGGTCTTCCTTAAAAAAGTAGAAGTGAAAAAGAAATAAAGTATAATTTAATACAATACTTTGGATTTAGTTTAGAAACTCTTGCATTGTCAACCAGCACTTGTTATGCATTGCATATTTTAGAATATCCAAAATCTGATTACATGCACATTTCATGACCTTAGTGCAAAGCCTAGCGTAATTTTACAGCATTTCTTTTCTTCCCCAGCAGTCATAAATTTTATGATTGACTGTGGATGTGCCCTTATGCGGAAAGCAGGAATGCACAGGGAGAATAGCTCCCTGATGTATCACATTAAAATATGATGCATCACCATGCTTTTTCCATATTACTCTAAATAATTCACCAACCTTCTCAAAATGAGATATGCATCTGTGCAGAATTTTTACTATGCTGAAATAATTATTATTATATAGTTTAACTCCCATATGCTCAAGCTTGGGCGAAAGTTCTGGGATGAAATTACCAGTATTATAAACATGACATGCATGCAAAAATGTGATTTATGTGATTAAATGTTTTCTGGCATGACAATTTGTTCTTGCATTTAAATCTTGTTTTCTTCACTAGTCCTGTTACTTAAGCATTGCTCAAGCAATCTATAGATTTTCTCTGATAATCTTAACAATGTGAAAATGAGTCATAACAAATTTTTGGAATTAATCAAATTGGATTTACAGTTTTTTCAAACATGTTTCCAGAATTTTTTTTTTCTGTTTGTCAACAAATGCTAACCATTTTTGTATGATAATGTATACCTTATTGTTATATATATATATTTTTTTTTTATTTAAACAAAGCCGAAAATACAACAGTTTCACTGTTTCCCATGAAACAGTCAAGAACATGAAACACTTCTTGTAGCCATATGAATGTCTTTCATCTCCTTGGTTGCTCCAAAGATATTTTCTCTCAGTGATATCCAAAGCAAAAAACAGCTTGGCCGTTTTAGCCCAACAGAGAGGGCGTCAACTTAAAAAAACACAGCCATTTACAAGTTTGAAGGCAGGCCATTGAAGGCACTAATGAAGCAACCCCAGAGGAGCTTGATTAACTGCGATCACTACGAAAGGGGGCTGAGGCCAGACTGAAGCCATTGCAACACATCATGGATGTCTGCCAGACACCATTTGCTTCTATGAGCATTGTGTCATTGAAATAACTTTTTTATGTGATCTTCATTTGCACCTGGAATTTTAAACAACCCTCAGTAACATTCAGCAAAAGGTTTCCTATGGAAGATATATGAAATTATTCCTGCTGACTCCTGTAAAAAGCTTATTTGTGCAATAAATATCTGGATGATAGGTTTGTTTTCATTAGACAAATTAATCTAAATCAGTTACTCAGCACTTGGCAATACAGCACAGACAAATTGATTTACAGTGCTGTAATTGTATGGACAGTCCTGGTGGTGAAACATGGGTTAAGTGCATCATTCAAGGGCACAATGATAATGAAAGAGGAGTGTGATCTCAAAAGCTCCCTGGTTTCATACGTTACTATTTACTAAATTGCTAAATAATTACACACATACAACTTACTTATTTTAAGTTATGTTCAATTATTATGTTTGTTTTATTTACTTAGATAGGAGAAAAATGAACTTACCAATGATTTAAAATATTCAAACAACAGGATGACTGATAGTTTGCAAGGCGTTATTTTGAAACTGTTGCATAATGTCACATATATAGAGTAGCTATGTGTTTACTTGGTTATAATAAATAGTTGCATGTGTGTGTACACAATCATTGACTCCACAATCGGAACTAACCATTAATTTCTAGCTGAACCGATTGTGGAGTCGATGATTGTGTATTGCGAGAATTGTTTCCGGCTAGCGACATCATGTATTACGTTCCAGTAAACTGTCCAGTAACTTTACTAGCTTACAAAGCATCGATTTAGTTTAGTTTATTTCATGAAACTTTTTTCTCATAAAACACTTGTCAATGTTCAGATATTTTTTTTGTCCTGCAATACTGAAGCTTGAGAATGTGGTCTTTTATGTATTAATAAGAACAAAATATTAAATTGACTGGGCTTATTTTATAAAAAAATCTAATAAATATTAATTCTTCTGACAATAAATCAAATAACTTTTGAATCAAATCTATTTTAATTTAATCGCTCTTTAACAAAAGAATATATTTTTTTAATCAAATGGCAACCTATGTATCTAGATACATATTGAATTGTTTATCCCTAAAATATTTAATTATTTAATTTCTTTCATTATTTCATTCTTGTATTTGTTTATTTCTGTAAAAACATGTATTTGAAAAGTGAGTTTCTTGAATAACAAACTAGAGTAATGCAGGGTAGTGTAGTGCAGTAACAAATTCAACTAATGAGCATCCTTAATTTTCTAGGCGCTCTTGAGATCTTGGCAGAGATCTTAAGGTACAAAATCAATCCTCTTTCATGTCCATCGTCTGCTATGAAACAATTTCCCTGAAAGAAGTGGATGAAAATGAAAGAGAAGAACATTTTGAAAGATTTGAGACTCACTCAAATCATTCATCTTGTGTCTTAACAATACAAGAACACAGAAAAACGACAAAAGTACAGGCTGAGTGTGGTCTTCAAAATTATACTCTAAAATTGTCAGCTAGCATAACATCTGTATTCATTCAACTTTAAAGACAAAATAATAACACAAATAAATCAATACTCTCTTCCTGCCAAACAGAAACTTTCCCACTTTCCAAAGCAGCTCCTGCTAGGATAAGAAGAGGGTGCCACCAGACATACAATCTTCAAGTACAAATACAGCTAAGCTGTTAAGCTGGTGATTGGGGTGGGAACACAGTATGTAAGCGAATGACATTGTGGGAAGTGAAGAGGCCTGCTGATTTCTCAATTATACTTCTTCCAGTGGCCTTGGAGGCACAAAAAATGGTAAACTGCCCTCATTGCAAGTCAACAACACCAGAGAAGCATTTGGTCAAAAGTAATGAGCTATTGAGGAATTAGGTTGTAATAAAAAAAGAAAAAAATTTAATATGATTCTTTGTTACATCCACACAACAAGACTAACTATATACATGATAATTACTCATCATTTATAATATATATGTCTTTAACATACTAAAATGTGTTGGGCAACACAATTCCTCTCATCAAAAAGAAGACTGTAATAGACTTGATAAGACAATGATTGGAGTAGAGTGATATAATTCAAAAGTGCATGTCAATAAGCATGTTCTCAAAATTTGTGATGTCACAAATATAGTCTAAAGCACATCACAAACTATCAACTTAAATAAAAAAAGAGTTTGGCTTTATTAAAACTATATTTTTGTTTCCACTTATGTAATTCATCTGAAGTCAGGAGGCTGTTTTGCTTCTTTGAGTCCCTTGAAGATTGCTCAAAGACATCTGCACTTTATGATATCTGTTTCTTAATTCCCCCTGGTCTGTAACGAGTCGCCAGCGTTCTTCCTGCGGCGCTGCATATTTGCCAGGGCAGGGTCACATGCCATTTCTCCCCAGCCACTGCCCACTGGGGCTCCGAACATGTGAATCCCCTCATTCTTAGTTTGAAATTGTCAGTATGAACAAGATAGACATTACTAGACAGACAGGAGTGTGTTTTCTGAGCAAAATTAAAGTAAATGTGCAGATGCTTAATGTTAAACTCAAGCTGATAAAAACACCCTTAACTGACCTTTTGGGTCTGCCCTCCCCTGAATGCAGGCTCGTGGCCTGCCCTGACTGCAGACTCGCACCTCAGACACTTCATGACCTTCCTGTCCCCTTCCCATGAACTATACTAGTACTGTTAGACGTAACATAAATTGTTAACAATTTACCTTACATGAAGTGCCCATATTTTTATGGAAGTGTTACCAAAGAACGTTTGAGTTAACGTTTGAGTTCAATGTTATGTCGGGAGGTCAATGTTATGAAACAGAAAACCGTTATTAAATAAAAATGTTTTTTGAAAAGAACTATAATCACATGTGAACCAATCAATTACCATCATGTATTTTATTTTATTTTTTATTTTTTGGAGGACGTCAACAAAACAATATTATTTGCGGTTGGAAGGGCATCCTCCGCGTAAAACATATGCCAGAGAGTTGGCGGTTCATTCCGCTGTGGCGACCCCGAAAGGGAAGAAAGCCGACATGAATATGAATGAATGAACAATATTACCTCCCTTTTTCTCAGTTTTCCCCAACATCTTATTTGTTTGAGGGGAATTGAGTTTAAGTTCTCGAGATGGGGGTGTTTTCAACTGTTACTTTTACTGTAACTCAGCGGTTGGGTCAAAAAAAAAAAGCCCAGCAGTTGGGTTAAAGATGCCAAACTCTGAAAAAACAACCCCACATAATGACCCAACATGCTCAACCCAGCGGCTGAGTAAAAAAAAAATATATAACCCAGCATTTTTAAGAATGTATTTATGTAACAAATCTTTTTCCAGGTGGAATTATTTTATAAATAAAACGGTGGTTGTATGTATGTGGCAGAATTTATACAGCATTGATCAGCAGAGCAATCCAAGGTTAAGAGGCCCAAGTCAGCGCTTATATTAAAGTTTAAAAGCAAATGCTCCAATGTTATGTGTTTATGTTTAATGACTTTATCATTTGATTATGTATGTGATATCAGGGTATGTGTTTGGTATGTAAGTTTGTGATTTTGATTAACATTGTCGGACTAACCATCCATGATACACTGTGTGTGATAGGTGTGGCCACAGGTGGCCGCTGAGTAAGGTTGTTGAGTGAAATATAGAAGTGTGCTTAATAAACAGCGTTGCTGCAGATCCAGGCCTCTGGAGTGATTTCTACACAGCCCTTTTAAGTGCTAAACAACAGTTCTCTTAAGAACTCTGGGATACCCTGGGGTCATGCGGTGTATGGGACACAGGGATCTCCACCGGCTTTAGGCACTCAGCATAGCGTAGCTGTACAGTTAGCTAATTTAGCCGCGACCTCGATTAGCTGCTTATCACAATATGTTCCATACTCTCAGAAGGGGCAATACTTGCCCAGGAGGGTAAGTGCCTAAAGTTGACCTATGAACCTAAGTGACAGGTGATATACATAGAAATGGTGATCTTTTTAACATGTTTATAAAGAATCACCTAGGGATTAGAGTGCAAGACTCCAATAACTACATTCTATGGCACCAACACAATGCTCTAATGATTACTTGAGCCATGACACTGGAATTTTTGGCTGGACAGGTAAATCCGATAATTAGGGTATGGTTCAAACTTATGTACAGAAATCCAAGGTCAAAGTCAAAGTCAAAGTGATAAACATACAAAGTTACTTCTTAAAGGTGTAAACCTTTTGCAATGTTTGTATCAATGGGTGGAACACTAATAAAAATAATTCAAACAGGTGAAAGCTAATATCAAAAGATTAATCAGTTTTTCTTTTTTTCATTTTGATGATCTCATACATACACTTTACCATTTTTACTTTCAATGTTCCTCAAACATGCCAATTAGTTTAACTGCAGGCAAAATAGATAAATTATCGTTCTCTTTTTATATTTTTTAATTGGTCTGAAATCTTTTCAAAGCAAAGAATGCTCATAGAACTTATAAAACTGTGGAGTGGAAAGTTATGTTTTTTTTTTTTTTTTACCAAAGGTCATTCAGTTACATTAATATGGGACCTGGCCATCGTCTTGGAGGCCCTGAAGATGCCCCCCTTTTGAGCCCCTGCGTGATGTGTCCTTTCGCGTCCTGTCTATTAAGACAGCTTTTTTCTTGCCATTACTTCCTTTAAATGGGTTGGGGACTTACACACACTTTCTGTGGCTCCCTCGTGTCTTGAGTTATCCCCAGGGATGATTAGCGTATTCCAGCACTCTAAACCAGGCTACGTCCCATAGGTGCCTAATGTCCCATTAGGTTTCGGCATTTTTCCTCCTCCATTTGAGTCCTCTGTGCCGGAGCTCCTCCATAAGTGAGGGCCCTGGGCTGTTATGTTCGTCACACGGCCCGGTTCGGAGCTCCGACCAGCTTTTGTGTGCTACAGTTTACACAGGAAGGGCTCTCCTGCGAACACGCAGTCAGTGAGCACGTGGATTGTTGATGCTATCACCTCTGCTTATGCGTCCTCTGGTCTCCCACCCCCCTTTGGTGTCAGGGCACATTCCACGAGAGGTGTGGCTGCTCGTAAGGCCTTGTCATCAGGTATGTATATCCAGGACTTATTAACGCTGTGGGATAGTCCACGCCCTTGACTGTGGTCCGGTCTTACATTTGGATCTGGATAATTCTCCAGGCTCGCAAACGGTTCTTCAGACTGCTGTCACTGAAGACACTGTCAGTCCGGGGCTGCTTAGCGCGTTTTGACTCTCGTTCCCCATAGCGTTTGGACGCAGCTCGAGTTCACGAAGGGCAAAGGTTCTCTGAAGGAACGAGACACTGCGTCTCCAAGCCACTCCTTCCGAGTCCTAATGGTGATTACTGTGCCTCAATGCTGGTTGACGTCTCCATCGCTGGCTCCTATATACTGCGCATTTCCGGGTGCAATGTCATGCTCGGAAGACGTCAAACCTGTCCGTTAGCCGAGATCTGACACATAATTCAGAGCCAGATACGCAGCGAATTATCCCTTAGCGTTTGGACGTAGCGTCTCTTTCCCTCAGAAAACCTTGGTTACATACGTAACCTGAAACGTTTTTTATGTTGTAAAAATTGAGAGAACCAATTCCATTACAAGATGACAATATGTACTTATAATACTGCCTTCCAGGACATTGAGAAAATGAACAATTTCTGCTTTTTTTCCCTTTTCAAAACCAAAGCCATATGAAAGCAAGTTAAGTGTAACTTAGACTGCCTTTATACATAATTACTAAGAAATGCATTAAGTAATCTGAATATCCAGTCATAAAATTAATTGTTTATGAGAGTGGCTGAATAGTCCTCGACAGTCTTAAGAGCTGTGTTTATTATTCAAGACCGAACGATAAGAGACAGGCACATAGGTTCCAATGTACAGCACACAATAATAAATACCCCCACATATTTGCAACCATTAAATAATATACACACCAATAGACAATTATGTGTTGTGTAAGAAATAGTATAAAAACTTACATTAGTAAATTATACTTAAAATATACATTTAAATAAACAATAAATTAAAATGAAATACAAAAAAAACTATTGTTTTGGCCAAGCAAAGAATATTGAACAACAATATTTCAATGACTTAGGTCTTTGGTCAATGTAAACCACTGAAGCACACTTGCCCTGTAAATTTTCAAATATATTTCTGATTATTTTTCCAATTATAACATTATATAACAGTAAAAAAAAACATATTTTTTTGTGTTACCAATTATACAGCTGGTCCTATTTGACAAAAGAGGAAGAAGAAGAAGACATCTGGTGCAAAATGATTTAGCTTTTCCAAGCTGTTTGTTTGGCTTTTTGTAGCTGTTAAATAAATGATTAAACCATTCAGACAGCAAGAACACACTCATAGAAATCAGTGTTATGGCACAACATGATGTTTAGTTTAAGTTTTTTAATTATTCAAAATCAATAAACTAGTGAATTTCTGTATCCTATATATTTTTAAATTGCATTTTTTATGCAACAGCGTAGCAATAGCAATCATCAAAAATGAGAACTGTCATCAAATGAATGACTCTCAGGCATTCATTTTGGTCCACACAACAACAAAAGTAATTTGATGAGAGTAAAAAAAGACACATCTGAGTCTTTGCAAGAAGGTCACCCTATCTACTATCACTGCTATTTTAAATAATAAACTATTTAACAGGTTATTTGTGATGAATATCTATAGAGTTCTTGAATTGACCTCTCAACTTGAGACACATGTTGACAAAACTTTATAATGAGTTTTCTGTGAATATAGTCTCAAGGATTTCTGAACCTTTCACTGGCACATAAGAAGAATATCATCTCCTTTTTTTCTTTTTTTTTTTTTTACAGACATAGCAATTCAATTTCTGTTCTCCAAGGTCGACAGATACAATCGAACAAACAGCAACCCCTGACCATTCAGTTCCAACAGAGAGAAATAAAACATAAGATGCATGTGCTCCACAGAAATACTGTACAAACTCGAAAAAGTATTATTGTACCTTCTGTGTGAGTTATGGGAGTAATGATACCATATGCAGCACATACCAATAGCACAGATTAAATATGAAAAAGATAACCCAGAAAAATCAAGAAAATCACTCTTTGTAACATGTTGAAGATGGTGAGACAGTGCATAAATCCAAGTCATGTAACAGGAAACTTTTAGAAACTTAGTCTGAAAATCCAACTCTTTTCAATTTGTATGTAGAGACCAAAAAAAAGTAGATTTCAGTATTAAGAAATATTTATTCAGATATATTTACCTTTCAATAGAAACCAGAGGTTATAATGCGACACAAAAGGCATTAAGCATCATGAAAGAATATTTATTCCATCCAAGATTCATAATCAAAATGAGCAAGTCATGTATAATAAATGTGCTGAAACCTGACAATGAAGTAAGTACAATAAACAATAGCGCAACTGACCTCTATGCTGTGGTCATACCAGTTGTAATGTAACCTTTTTTTTCTATGACCACTTCTTGCTGTAGCCCATTTCAGGCTTTAGCCATTCTACTATTATTGATTTTGGTCAATTTATATCAAATAGAAGCAAAACAACCATAAAAAATAATTTTAATTGTAGAAATGTGGTAAAACAACAATTCAGATTGTTTTATCTTTGTATAGGTTTACATATTTGGGGCCAGAGAGGAAAAAAAGATAATGCAACTACTATAGTTGTTCAATCAGCAATATATGCTTATCCAAGTCAAAAGTATTGCACCAGTACACAAAACTGGAAAACTTGTGCCAGGTGATGAGACTAATGCATATCAACTCAGAGCATTTTTACTTAAAAAAAAAATATTTCTAAATCCATTAACAAAGGTTTCAATGACCCTCAACAGAATCATGAACCTTTCTCTGCAAAGTGGACTTCTTGTGAAGAACAAGGATGTGTTGGAAAAATTGAGTGGCCCTCACAAGAGCCAAAATATCAGGCTAGACCTTATCTATCTAAGAAGACAATGGCTGGGGCCAATTAGGGCAGCATGAGGGCTTTGGAAATAACAAGATTGCTGGCCCTGAAGAACTGGAAGTATTCTTGAAGTGAAAACCTATTAGACATCTCTTCTCCGAGTGTTGGAGGGCGAGCTCAAATATAGGATCAATCTCACCCACAGACTAAATCAGATTTCCCTTGGTGTGAACATGGATTGAAAAAGTGCTGTCTTGCATAAAGTCCGCTCTGATTGGGGATGCAGGTACAGATGCTGGCCACATTTACCCATCCAAGTGTCAAATGCAGGGGAAACACATTTCATTTTGCTCGATGTTAACCAACCTCACCTTTCTAATTTAAAACTTCTAAGTTTCAAGTTTTACCATGAAACCGGATAAACAACCTGAAACGAGAATGTAACTACCCAGTAGAGGGCAGCAGACTCATCACCCATGCAAAAGGTTAAATTTTCCAGGTTAAATCAACCAATCAGAAGCTTTTTTCTCCGAGTTGAGACTCTTCAGAGTTCAGCGCTTACTTTTAATGGCTGAGAAATAACACTCACACAAAGATAAGACTAACATCTTCTAAGACGTAAAATCTCTCGCCAGTCCTTACCAACAACTGTTTCACTCTGTAAACTTTCTCATTTATCTGAGGCTCAAATGGTAGATTTTCAAAATTGATGCTTTTTGTGTTTGTACGAGGTGAGCGCATCTGCAGCAATAACACACATTGCTGTGGTTTGACGCGTCTGTTCTGTGATTAAACACATGATTAAATATCTTGTGTGCTTGTTTAGTCCTGTACATCTCAGAAGATATGTTTTAGGACAGAGATTTGGAGAGCAAACCCTCTTCTGTCTCCATTAATCCTATGGAGATCTGAGTAAATGCTGCTGCATTAAAGAGCACATATAACTCCTTTAAACTCTGCCTGAACTAGAATTTGCGTGGTTATCCTGTCTACGCAGAAACAAATCAGTAATGTTTCCCAAAAAAAGTCACTTTGACCAGCATTTTCAAATTATCAATGTTGTATGTGTGGACAGGGCCTCAGACTCGATTGGAATGGGAAGGTTGCCCAATCTGTACTTGGCTTTAATTTATTTTATTTTATAATCTTGTCTATAAATATTTATGTATTTAATTAGTTCTTTTTTATACACAATTTTTATTTTTATTTTAAATACAAAAACAGAAGCAGATCCTCACTGTTGCAAAGACACTATTGGTTAAAGCACAGCTCATGCTGCAAGAGAGTGTGAAGTGGAAAAGAAGAGAACAAAACAGTGTGCCACGACGGTGCGAGAATGCAAGATATTACAGCATGTTGAACCCGGATTTGAATTAGAAAGCTTTACTAACCATTTTTAGGAAACTTTGCCTGTCAATGGTACCCTATGTTTCATTCACCACAGACATTTGAAGTTCATCCACTCCCATGTCTCTACTGAGCCTTCTCACACAATCGACTAACTCAAGTTTTATTCTACGCTGTGTGGTTCTAAGGACATTTTCGGATTTCATCGATCACACAAGTGTCCTGTTATGGCTGGGAAAGTACCATATTTTGCCCCGCCTTTGTCTAGTTTTACTATTTTTCCATAAATGTCCCGTATTAAATATTTACTAGGAGTCTCACGCATTTTGCCATTTTTACACACTCCCGCACCACACTCAAGATTTCTCACACATAAATACTGTATTATGACAAAGCCCACTAAGGAATAGCACTATATTTTAACAATATATGTGTGCTGGGAATACACTAAACAACACTTCATGGGAGAATTCTGTGCAAAAAATGTTTGCAGCAGCGATTGCCATAAAAATATGCATTTGACATCACAGTAGCCAATCAAACTATCTTCTTTTGTGCAAACAATCATGGATCTCCACAAGAACAAATAATGTAGTGAAATTGGAGCTAAATATAACAACAAAGTCTGTTCCTTAATAGATGTTGAATATTTAAAAATGGCGATTTAAATAAATAACATAAATCACTTCTGTTCTTCATTCATTCTATGGGTCAGAAAAGTGTCAGATCGGGACTCAGTATTGGCAGATCTTTAAATCAAATGAATTCGAGGGCAAAAAAAACTGATCAGGACTATCCTTAATAATAACCTTTTGGTTTTGGACATTTTCACAACTCTGGTTATTGTTCAAACATGAATTTGAATATGAGCTTGATGAAATAAGTCTCAACAAGATACCTAGTTATCCCTCCTTTGAATATAGCTCAATGAAAAGTTGATTCTATTGTAGATGTTTTATGTAAAAAATGAAAAACTAATGTTATGACAAACTATTACACCTTTTTACTTTTCACTTTTTCTGTCTCAGATTATTTTGTTTAACTTAAATTGGCTAAATGCAGCGATATGCTACAGCTATTTTGTCTTTACAGTTTAATTCTGTCAGTGTTAAGCCATGGGTGGGCTGCTGTATACTGATAAAGCAGCAGTCACCTCCTAGAGATTTGGGCATAAAAAAAAGAAACCCCATCTAATTAGGAACTTTGTAGATGCAAAACATTCGTTGGTGCCATATGGGTGATGATAATTGATTCTTTAGTTTAAGTAATTTGCTGGAATAAGCAGCTTCAGCTCAGACCATATTTGTTGATGACAGTCCAGATAACTGTACTTGGGAGTAGATTAGAGTAAATAGTGTTAACATGACTCAATCGCGTTATAATCTACACAGTAATATCCTCTTACCATAAGACTCTGATACCTTTAACGTCATTTGAATGGAGTAAAGCGTCTAAGCCATATTAAGCTTAAAGAAAGACAAAGAGGATAAAAACACCCACTACTGCAATTAAAAACAGATTACAGTGACTTTCCAAGAGGTAAAGAGGTAAAGTTTTGAAGCAACAGGGGAATGAAATCCTGATGGGGAAAAAAGAAAGAGGGAGGGAGTGCAACTGTTTGTCAGAAGCAGTGTTGTGCAGGATACTTGCAAACTATTACTTACTACTTCTTACTGAAATTTATAAGAAACACCTTACATGACTATAGTACTCTCTTGAAAAATTACATGGATCCATATAACTTTTAGATTACTTTCAACAAGCAAATACAGAATTGCATTACATGATTAATATTCTTCATGCAGTAATGGGATTTGTGTAGATACTTGGCTTTTGCTGAACAGCTTCTTGAAAATAGCCAATTCCACTTTTAACAATGATAACATTTCTACAATTACCTAATTGTCCATTTCCTGGTTCATGTGGCATGATGGGCGACCGGAAGTGTAATATTTGTTGCTTTGTCTTCCTCCTCTCTACCATTTTTTTTCTCTTCCCAGTTAACACTGTTGATGCAAAGCATTGTTCAAGAAATTTTTTTGTAGTTGCTAGAGCTATTTTTGATTCTCCTAGTTCTTTAGTATTCATACAAATATTGGTCTTAACGATCACAATTTCTTAACCTTATCTCGGATAACTTAAAGTAACATCTTGTGAGTTTGCTGACTGAAGAACAGGAAATAGAGATTAATTGTAATTTTTGTATCTCATTCAAACTTGTTTAACAATAGTTTGTTACATTTTGTTTTAGCAAAACTTACAATGTAAGTTGTGCATTACTGAGCATGCAATGAGTTTTTTGTTTTGGAAATGTGTAAGTAATAATTTACTACACTGCTTTACTTAGAAAAGTAACATGTAACTGCCATGATCTGTCAAGCATTTGTCTTCATCCTTTGTCTTTAGGGGACAGATCATCGACAGTCCTCCACTAGTTTATTGTTGTTGTTTTTTTGGTTCAGATCACGTGACTGATAGTGATCGTCTTTGATTTATTTTGTCACTCTCTGCTTCCCAATCGGCACACTATCCACAATTTTATTGGGTGCAAAATGAAAAGTAGTGTGTCCCACTATGTGCCCAAATTTTTCCATGTGAATTCATCTCTGGCCTTTTTTTTTGTAAAGCACTACTCCCAACACTGATCACAAGTTTCTTTAAACATCAACATTCCCTACTTTTATACCTGATGCTTTCTGTCCAGGACTCCTGAAAACTGAGATTGTGAAACAAAACCCTACACTACACCGATATGTCTCATCTTGATCTCAAGATGCACTTGATACACTTAATTCACCTTTATATCACTTGTGATCTGATGCATTGTTCTCTGGCTGAATGGAAGAACAAAGATGAAACTCTATAATCAGAATACAATGAAATGTTGTGAATTGTAGTGCTATTCAACACAAGCAGAAGGCAGAACTGATGCATTTTCCACTTGGTTTGATACATTGAACGGGACATTTAGTGTTCAACAGGCACGTTAGCTTTCTAACAAAGATGTTAATTAATAACATGCGACTCACATTTCCTTACAGCCTTAAAAGTAATTATCACATGAATCTATCACAGAAATGTCACAGATAGCTAAAGAGATAGAGTAAAAAAGATACTTGATGGAATAATTATTCAAGACAAATTTCAATTGGGCTGAAAGAAACTCATTGTTGCTATGAGAACATTGTGTAAGGTTACACTATCTTACTAAGCTGTGTTTTATTTTATGTGAAATGTTGGACAAAGCAGAAAGGTTATGTCTGGAATGTCAAGAAATGCTAAATTAATCTAACCTGTGAAAATATATTGAAAAATATTGACCCCACCGTTCTTATTTATTCAATACTTGGTTTAGAGCATATACTAGCTTGGGGCACTAAGGTAAAGCGCTGTCTTTTTTCAGGTTAAGGTAATATTTATTGCAAAGGTCTACATAAACAATAATTTATTTATTTATTTTAAATTCTGTGCATCTCTTGGTAATGCTTGGCGTGATTGTAATAAAAATTTTTGAAACATGATCCTTCCCTCAAATATTTTATTCAGTTAATCATTTAATAGTAACATTGAATGTTTCTATGTTACAAGAAGTAAATTTCTAAACGACATCCTTCTAATGTATTTTTGTTCCGTCTAACTTTAATTTGTTATTTGACAATCCTTGTAGTACAGTTGAACTTTTATTACTGATGCAGATTATCTTGCGTCTAAGAATCCATTTTTTCTCCTCCCACCTCTACTTAGGACAATCCCCAGCAAACACATTTAATTAAATACAAGTTGACATCACAATCAAATGATGTCTTTGGTTCAGGAATAGCTCAATTACTTTCTCATTGACTGCCAAATCAGTTTGAGTCAATTGTGTTGTGTTTGTTTGCTGCTACTCAAAAAAATTGTTTTACTCAGATTTTCTCAAATAGCTCCTGATTGTAGATGATACTATGAACACATTGATTAAATACTACATTCAGAAGTTCTATTTACCCACCTTCAAGTCCAAACAAAAGGAAAAGAAATTGGTTAAAAACTAACCTCTAACTAACCACTTGCAAATTATCATGATTTAAAAAAAAATAAATAATGGGCAGAGAATGTGACTTTCTTTGTGACATCAATCAACGATTGGTGATAAAGATGCAAAACAAATGCACTCAATGTCACAGGATCATGATGGTGACATTGACTTAAACTCACACCAAGAATTTCAGGTTTTACAAATCATCAGAAGCTACTAGAGATTTATTTTTAATAAATAAGCAGGAAATTAAATTGATGTAGAATTTGCTTGCTGAAACTCTTATTAGTATGTGTTTGTTGGTTACCTAAAATGCTTATTTAAATATCATCGTAGTTTTATAGAAAATATAACTGTCCATGAGATACATCATGGAGCACTATAAAGAGCAGCCAATATCATCTAACTGAATGAAAAAACATAAGCCATACTCATATATTTTTCTCTTTAAAACTGCACATCTCTCACCTTTCTCTTCCCATTTCATATTTGTGTGTACAACACATCACACAAAGCAAGCAGAGTCTGTCTTTCTTGCTCGTAAAACTCCATGTTTGTCTCAGCATTGTTGTGAAATTATGTGTGGTAACACTTTGTAAGAAAAAGATAAAGGTGTTTGGGTGTCCCCATCAGGTACTTCCCACATTGAAGTGAAAAATCTCATATTGTCATATTATCTAGCGCTTTGCTTTGACTAAAGCACTTCATTGATATCTTTAGGCACATTTTGAGAGATATTACACAGGTAATATAGTACATAAAGTAGTATGTTGTGTTATTGAAATGGATAAAAGTGTACTTGTCATTTGTTTTGCTTTACCATCTAATGTAATCTCAAAAGAATGGGGTGTAGACCAAAAACAGGCTTAAATAAAGAATACCAATAAACACATTTAACTTTCTGTCATATCCAGAGAAGGAACTTACTGAATTGGTATAAGATCTAAAACATTTGTAATGAAAAATTAATACAGACATCTAAACTCATTTATTTTATTTGAGTAAGCAAAAATGCACATACTGTGTCTGCAATTTAGTCACCTCAAACAGTACTTGAGGCAACTCTGTTTGTTGAAAATTTAATTGACCAGAAAAGTGATACTCAGCAGTTTTTTCTTTAAAAGTGAAGAAAACCCTTTTTATATCTCATGAACAGTACGGGATTATACAAAAAAGGATTAATCATCTCTTTATTTATTTGCTTTTAGAAAATTCTACAGACTCAGACTAGGTAAACAAAAATTGCCAAATATATGAATTCAATGAGATGGCAATGATGTTCACTACTGGGAATCATTAACTGCAAGAGGTGGTGAAGCCCTGCACCATAGTTCCCACCAGCATCACCAAAGTGTGCATGTGACTTTCTGCCATCTAACTAGATGCATTTACATATAAGATTCATTCATTCATCTTCATGTCGGCTTTATTCCCTTTCGGGGTCGCCACAGCGGAATGAACCGCCAACTCTCTGGCATATGTTTTACGCATCGGATGCCCTTCCAGGCGCAACCCATCGCTGAGAAATACATATAAGATGTTTCTGTTAATGATTACTTTTTATTATTATTATTTTTAATCATGAAACAGTGTAATTTATTGGACAAATTGAAAACAAGATGCTTGCTCCAAACATAACAACAACTAAAATAATAATAAATGAATGTTCCCCCCAAAAACATAACCTTGACCTTTGAAATGATATTATTTGGTTTGTATTTAGTACTAAAACAACCCAGTGAGTCATTTTGACCCAGTACTATTTTCAAATGCTTGTAACTTTGTTGAAATAAAGGTCCTGTTTTTCTCAGTCTGTAGCTTTTCCTAAAATTGCTTTAATAATTATTCAGTGAATTATGGTGATTTTGGGGTCAAAAAGATAACAAAAAAGATCATTTGAGCTAGGTCATTTTGACCCATCACTATACCTGTTATCGTGTTCCTCTCAAGGCAATGTCCGGTTGCCTATAGCAACTCCGAGAGCACGAGCTAGACTTTATAGATTAGCAATCTAGTTCATAGCTGGGGTAAAAAATATGCACAAAAAACTGATATATTGAACTCTAATGTGCTTCACCAGAACGGGTGTGTGTGACACGCTACACTTTTAACCCTCTATTAAAATAAAAAAAAACGATTTGAATTTAAGAAACTGTTTTGCATGTTTATTAAGTTTTTTTTTTATTAAACCCAATTGTTGTGAATGCTGACAGGACTGGGGCTGTGGGTCAAAATTAGTAGTAGGGATATTGAAAAGTTTGCTGTACCAATCATAAAACAAGCACAAATTCATACGGGTACTCATTGACCTTCAGCGTCTTGTCCAGTGTATTGGATAAGCACCAAAGTCAAATAAAGATTTAAAAGGTTGTATATGTCTCTTTTTTCGCCAGTGAAATTGACCCTCGATGACTGAATAAAGAGAGTGAGTTTAACAAATTTATATTTTCAACTTAAAATATGTCAGCAGCTTGAAACGCATCTTTGTCTAAACAACACTACAGCTTCAGTTTGCATTTTAAGAAAATATTTAATTTCAATTATGTTGATGTGTTTACATATTTTTATACGTATTATTATTTTTACAGTATTAAAGCATAACAGTAAACATTGAAATTCTAAAAAGAAATAAATATATATCTATAAAAATGTAAACAAAAAGAGCTACATAACACAAATTTTATTCTAACAGATTGGAGGCATATTTTTTTTTTCTATTGAGTCTCATTGCCAAATATGTCAAAGTAAATTGAAGCGGCCAAATAAATAAGTAATAAGCCTGAAAAATATTCTACTGCACAATGGGTTTAATTGTTTGTTATTCAATGAACTTTAAAGACATGACAAGACAATTTTCTATTGCTTTAATATGAGAGTACATGGACCTTGAAGATATACAGACCACACATTTCCTGGATAATCAAAATCCTTATAATATTGCTCTTATATAATACAAGAGTAACTCAAAGCAAAACAAAAAAAAACTATTTCCATATTAATTATTCACAATTTAATGCATGATAGTTGTTTGTTCACTCCAAAATGTTTGTTTGGTCATGAAACTCTGCACAGTTTTTAAGAAGAAAAATCATTTATAGTTTTGCTGTCTTAAAAAAGTTTTGCCATTTAAAAAAGTGCAATATAAAAATATAAAGGACCTAAAAAGTTTTTTTTTTAAGATGATACATAAATAAATACATTGGTTGAATTAAAACCCAACAGGGTATTGTACCAATAATTTTTTTCTGATTTTAAATTCATCAAGGGGAACAGAATCAGTTGGTATACTGAATGTAATATGTAACATCTAACTTCTGAATCTGAAATTTGCCAAACACATATTGTGGCATATAGTATTTTATTGTCCTTTGTAAAACGAAGTTCAACTGAAAAGAAAAGTGCATCAAAGCTCGAGCAGAGCTTGATTTAGCAACACCACTAAACAATAATAAAAAAAAAATGTTCAGAACCGAACACTCAATCAGCAACAACACCAAATATTACAGGGACGAAAAAACAGTCGAGACACTTCAGAGCACTATTTGGCTGCTCATTTCAGAAGTCTGATTCTTAGCACATAATGGCACAAAAGCTCTTCTGAAAGCAATCAGAAATCTCGTCGCGCCTGAGCTGTGGATGATGAGCTAATCCTTGGAGGGCCAGTTCATCTGCTCATGGAGACCAGCAAATCTCAGCTTAAACTCGAAGTGGCACACACTGATATTGACTACTTCTGCTCCACTTGAGCACAGATATATTGTCATTTAATGATGGAACAACAGGTACAAGAAAGCTGGATCATGTCACAACTGCTCTTAGTGTACCTACAAAAATAATAACAGAATCAAAGAGAGGAAAAAGTAGACATAATGAAGTGAAGGGTAAACAAATGCACACTCGTTCAATTGCTCACCATTTAAATACTGTACCAAGATGATACAAAATCCAGATTTTACAATACAGATATAACATTCTTCGATGTTCTCACATCAAAGTGAAGTATTCACTTTAGAAATCTATCATCACACATTATTTACAGTGAAGATAAGGGGATGTAACTGACCTTGTACACACTGTATCCGCAATACTGCTCACGCAGTCAGCTGTGTCCTTTTACTCTGATTCAGTGGTTGGAATTGATTTTACATCGTGATTGAGAAGTGTAAATGAGGTAACGCGTGCTTTCACTGAAAACACTGGGTTTATTGTAAGTTTCTTAGCTGATGTCACATTACCTCCTGTTCATTTCTGTCAACTCTGACAACATTCTATGTAAACTGTGTACTATACACAAGGCAAACCGTTCAACACATGAAACCAAAATACTCTTCAAAAGTCCTTCACATGTCATGTGCTTCTTAGGAAAGTCTCTTGCGTGTTGTGGATTTCCTAGTTCTCATCTGCTCCTTGTCTTCAGTGTTTCATGTTAAGTATTTATTTGTAATGTTTGCTTTCTGCGGCTTTCCTAATAGTGTTCAAATAAAGAGTTTCACAAGAATGCGATTACTTTGCTTAGCTGCTACTAAATTAATCTTTTAAGGAGACAGTCTGATAACCAAACACAAAATGGACTTTGTTTGAAACAGTTTTGCAACATTCTAAAGAATACTATGAGATGTAAAGTTCAAATCTTTAGAAACTACAACAGTGTTTTTCCCCCATCCAACTAAATAGATATATATATATTTTTAAATCAAACATAATGTAAGAGGGTAAGGGAGAGATAACGAGAGAGAGTAAAAAAACAATAAACAAACAAACGAGCATGTAAGTGAATGAGCAAACAAACTAACTAAAAAAATGAACAAACAAATGAACTAATGATTATTGGACCTTAGCTGTAGCCTGTTCAATTTAAATCCTGAAATGTACAACAAAAAATATGTTTCAAAATTGTTGCTCAGAATTTTTTTTTCAGAGATGACAATTACAGGTGCTCACATTAGCCAGGTGACAAAGCAACCAGAGACAGATAAACGGTGTCATGATATTTTCATAACTGATAACAATAGGCCTGAATTCAAGGGTAAGTAATAACAGCCAGCAACAGCCATTTCAATCAGAAGTCCTTTGAGTCTTAGGAAATGAAGAATACGGTCATTTGATGAGCAAGCTTTTGAGAAATGTTTGATAATATCTTATTTTCATTTAAAGATAACGTACCAGGACTGATTAAAGCTTAAAAACCAGACAGTCGTTAGAGAGCCATTAATCGGAGCGAGGTGTGTCTGTGCTATTGCGGGCCTCTGTGGTAAAGGTGATCATGAAGGAAAATCGATATAGTCTCCTGTTACTATGATTGTGCTCATAAGGAGCCATTTATGATCTCATTTCTGAGCTACATAAGCAAGAACACATTGTGAAATATGTTTGCATTTCAAAGAACACAAGCAATTAAATGTCTAAAAAAAACTTGCAAATATAAATTAATAACAATCATACATATTCATAACACTAAAATCAATGCAGTTAATGTTGTTCAGACAAAGGTGCTTTTGTATCTAGGTTTCACATGACTGCTTTCCATGTAAATAGTAACCATGGCTTTGGCTTTGTCTTGAGCAAAAATAAGAGCTTCACATTCTCTAAAGTGAAGCAGATCAGCCAGACACATAAAGCAATCTCCTAGGGGACACACAGAGACACAGATTTGATGAAGAGAGTGGCTATTTGTCACTTGGCAGTTGTGGGCTGTTGTAATTGTCATTGTTAAAACACATCTGTTACACCTCCCAGACAACTTTTGCTTTTAAATGAATGAAGATTTAGCTATAACCTATAACACATGATAATTAGGATAAATCAAAAGCCACTTATTGCTCAGACATAAGCAGGGTGATTGAGGTCATGGAAATGCTGAAAAAAAAATGCTCAAGAGCTTGCAGCAAGTCTTTAGACGCTTGATTCTTTGTGCAAATGTCTCACTGCAATACTTTCTCAAGCCATGGAAATATTTAATGAGAATCAGCAGTAAATGGCCATGTATGCACCATTGATTTTAGGGCTTTTTATATGAAGGATTATAACACACACTGGAATTCTTGAGAGTACCATGACAAATCGAGGGATATCTGCAAGCAAAAGTCTCATTAAAATTCTGCTGCGCTAAAGTGCTGCTGATAGACATTATTGGTCATTAAAAAAAACTCAATGCACCTGGTGAACTAAAATAAATAAATGCATAAAGATAATAAATCAATGTTGTGTTTGAAAAGATGACCATTTCACTGTTCAGATAAGTGATGCATTGATGAGTGGAAGACTGGAAACCTGAAAGAAAAAATCGAAGAAAAAAGAAGAGTGAACAGCTCAAATATGAAACAGTTTCTCTATTCGTCTTTTTTTAAAAGTTACATTTACTAAGGAATTATTATTAGATTTTTTTATGAAATTTTAGATTTTCAAAAATGTTTTTAAGAGTAGAGTTTATATTTCACGATTAAAGTTGGATTGTGTTTGTGTAACTAGGGAATTGAGGGTTGTCTTCCAGGAAACATAGTCAACCGTTGGTGACCTTGAGGCTGTTTGAAAGGGTCACGATGGTTCAGGTGGTTAGTCGAAGAACCAACAGAATCTCTGTAACCAAAAATAATATCTCAGAGACTGCTGACTGGTAAAGTGTTTCTCAGGATTCACCATTGCCCAAAAACTCCAAAAACAGCGCATACATTGCCTGGTGCCATGGCACTCAAGGCACAGCAGGATGTGGACCTGTGCAAAGTTATTGTAGCATACTCACGTTGTATTGTCAAAATCATTTATTTTTTAGCAGTTCGAAATTGGGTACTATAATTGGTGTTAGTTTAACATTTTGTTTTGTATTAAAAATCCAAGTAATGATTATACTCTAGAAACAAGAATTGGTATTCAAGTCATTTTTGGAGGGCTGCTCTTTTTTTGCTTTCAATTTATATGTTGCTTTAAATATATATATATATGAGCTTTACAACTATCAGAGCATTTTTCATTCACTCCACTTTCACACACTGGTGGTGATAAGCTACCTTGGTAGCCCTCAGCTGCCCTGGGACAGTCAGTGATCGAACCGACATCCCTCCAGTTACAGGATGACCTACTTCACCACTGCACCACCTTCAAACCCAGAGCTTTGGAATAAGAGGTATAAGTGGAATAAAATGTGACAGAGTCCAAGTTACTGATTATTTAATACATATCATTATCTTTCATGAAGTTGATCTAATAGTGCCATGGCATAGAAAGTAGAGTTTGAAATTTTCATGTAACCTAAAGGCTTCAGAATTAAAGCATTTTTAGACAGATTTTGAACAATCCGCATTAATGTATTATCTTGCAGACACATCAGGAACAGTATGACCTATGAAGAACAACAGAGTTAAGTCGGAGACACTGACAAGGATGAAAAAAGTATTCAGAGAAAGTGAGGCAAGATAAGAGGATGGCATGGAGAACAGGTATCAAACAGGTAAGTGTTGTTTTCACCAGTGTGTGGAAGTCAGGCTGAGTTGAAAGGTGTGCTAATGAGACCAGACATAGCCCTGCGGGAAGTAATGGTAATATTTATTGAACTGTGACAGTGCTCAGAATGCTGGTGAGTGGCTAAAGCTCAATGAGGTGTAGATTGTGCTTAAGTTGATTGGGGCCAATCGTTGGTTGAGTCCAGTACTGAGACCTAAATGAGCAATGCTTATTAAATCCCTGATAAATAGATACTGTTTAGCAACTTTGTTGGCAGACAGTTTTTCAACAAAATATTTTTTCCCCAACACTAAATAATGCACAACTTTTCTAATAAGGCAAGGTTGTTTAATTAATTAATTTTTTTATTTCACTGTTTATATGTTTTGCTCAGAAACTTTCTTCAGGTCATGCACTTGAGTTTCAGCTCAACACAATCCATGTTGTTTTGAACTGGGGCTTCCTATTTTTCTCTAAAAATCCTCTTTGGTATGGTGTCATCACTTTTTTCCTTTTGCACCTGATTGAGTCTGTGCCTTCCTGATCCCAAATCATACATATCAAACAAGTTTCTTATTTGCTCTTGATCAGACTACCTTCAGTGGCATACTCTAAACAACTAATAATAGAAAGCAAGCTTCACTGACTTCTTTTTCCTCTTTACACATGCCACAAAACAAAACATAGAACCTGGAGAAATCAAGAACTCCAGTACAGTTTAGATAAAATGGCATGATTTCTACCATCCCCATCTTCTATTACAATGCGGATTAAACTTAGGTGTTAAGCTATACCGAGTTTTGACGGAAATGTCCTGAGATAAGATAATTAAGTACTCGCAAGAACTCATTTGTTTGATGAATTTTGTATCTCAGGGGTTTCATCTCCGCATCAACTATGATCATTAATTTTTGAAAAAGAACTTTCAGTATTTTTATTATTTCTGTTGCTTGTGTTTTAAAAGTGCACAGTAGTACAGTTTCAAAAAATTAATGAAATACATCGTGGGTAAGATGAAACTAAGTTCTTTTTTAAGTGCAAAGCAACATCACTATGTGATCTCATTTTACTTAATTGTGACAAAAAATGTATTTATTAATGTCTACATTCCAAGTTAAATAGAGCTATATTTTCAACTGTTGGCATCTCAAAGTACAAAAGCCTTTTCCTTTTCTCAAATCAGCATTTCAGTTAACTATGTGAACAATCACTTTTCGTTCACTTTTGCCTTGTTAGTAGCCAACTGAGTACTGTTTAAACACTGTATATTTTAATCAGTAATTTAAATAAACCACCTAGACCTCACAGCTCTCAGACACCTCTCTGATGCAGCAGAGTTCACTTGTCAATATGCAAAAAAAGACAACACAGAGCGATTGCACTCCAAGAACCTAAAAAAATTGCTCTTATTTACACATTTGAAACAAATATAGAAGCCAATTTTAGAAGAATTGCTGTAAGATAACTTCCTTACTATTAAAAGGTTATGCGCTGACATGGAACAAACGTGTGTTGATGAAAATTACAATGGAAGTCTGTGACACCTCTGACGTGACGTCAATGTGTGAAGATGTGTAAATTATGGGTAAGACTAAGTATTGTGCAATGCCACTGGTTACATTAAACACTACAGTAAAATCTATTTAATTTTTTCGTTCCAGCTTTTTTTTTACTTTAAATGTATTATTTGTAAATATAATTGCTCGTTTTCAGTGCTTGTGGTTTTATCCAGTGACCAAACAGAGAATGAAGACTGGCACTATAGGTCTAGTGTGAAAATTCTCCAAGAAAAAGGAGGAAGAGAGGTGCGAGGAAGAGATTTTCAGGTTGGATTGTGTAAATGCCAATTGTTCCATGTGTCCATGTTCTGGTGGGAAAAATAAGCGAGTCATTCAAAAATGACAGTGGATTCAGGTGAATAATTACAAACCAGTGGATAGTGCTTACAGGGAAAGCCAAGACTAAAATATAATGTGAGAAATATATAGATACAACTACATAACTTTTTGAAAAAAAAAAATACATTAGCTATGTGGTCATCATAAAAAAAGCTATTTCTACTTTTTTGTAACAGCATGCATAACATGAGCTTCGAAACTCAATTTACTTAACATCACCATTCATGACTTCCATGTGACACCCTGCCTCAAGGTTGAACCAAGCACACAAGAGTGTTCAAGAAATGCATCTGAGCTTTATTTGAGAAGAAGCCTGCCCTCCTCCCTGGACATTGAACTCGACTTGTCAATCATCTGTCAGTGGCATTACAGTTAATGGACTTTTATATGTTTTTTCGCTCTAATGTACTATGGGGACAGGTGGCTCAGTGGGGACAGCTGTACACAGTGCCCTGCAAGATACAGGTTTAAATGATGCTTCAGGCCCTTTTTGTACCGCTAGTTTGCCCCTGGCAAAGCACTTAATGCTCATCTGATACAGAGGTGGTTTTCTTTGACTGCACCTGAGATCAAATAAAATAGCCAAATGAAAGATTAAAAGTTAATAACAAAAACACAGTAAAAGTTCAACTTTAACAAACAAAAGGACATCAAATGATAATGCTAAATCAGAGCTAATTATATTCAGACTTCAAGTGTTTTTTTGCAATTGGTTTCATTGTATAGCCAAACTATATAATTATATGCAGCACAATCTCTGCTGGCTAACTGTATACTTATTATTATACATTTATTGTGTAAACAAACTTCATGATGTTCAAATAAAAAAGTTTAAACATAAAAACATAGACAATTGTTACTCATATTTATAATTATATGCAGCACAATCTCTGCTGGCTAATTGTATACTTATTATTATACATTTATTGTGTAAACAAACTTCATGATGTTCAAATAAAAAAGTTTAAACATAAAAACATTGACAATTGTTACTCATATTACACTTATGTTATATTATAAATCACATAAAACATGTAGTGAATTGCTTGGAAATATATATATATATATATATATATATATATATATATATATATATATATATATATATATATATATATATATATAGAGAGAGAGAGAGAGAGAGAGAGAGAGAGAGAGAGAGAGAGAGTTTGCATATCTTCTCAGTCTGCTGTTTTATAACAAGAAAATAATTTTGTCATCCAACTTCTTGCTTTTCTTAACTTTGTTTCACTTAAATTGACAAAAATCATAAGAAACATCGATTATAAAATAATTTATTATAAAAATCATCATATAACAGGATTGTTTTTAATAATATATCAAATAACCTCAAGCAAAAGGCATTTTTACAAGGATCATCATAGCATAAAATGTGTTGCCATAGAAACATACCATGCAAACAAAGCACTCAAGAAATGAGTGGGAGCCCTAGAGAACTAGTTGTCACTGTTACTCTCTGTGTTCATATTTCACATTGGTTGCTCTTTGTTCCTGCAATCATATAGAAAGTATAAAGAAGACAATAAACTATAAGAAATCTTTTTTTTTGAAATGGAAAATTTTAACATTGTAAGATGAAAGCTCCACTTTTAATTTTCTATTTTAAAAAGATTCTGATACAGTCATAGACCCTTTTTATTACTATTTCTTTCTATTGATTATTTATCTTCTGTATACTTTCATCCTCGTATGCTATAGAAATATACAACTTGGATAAACAAATGCTTTAACTTGATTTTGAACTTGTTTTGTTGGAAGTTGTGCTGGAAAATTGTCTCGGGTTACTTTGCTGTCAGTCAGGTGACTAATGAAATAAAGCAGAAAAATCCTCAGGTATTTTTTTTTGACTGAAAGGACATCCATTCACGCCTACAGTGCAACTTCACCATCTCATTACTGTTTTTTAGGAAGCAGGGTTACAGCAAAGTAACTCGAGATGTTCCCTTTCAAAAGCTATCCTCGATGCTGCATGAAAACACTTTTAGGAACACTTTTAGAAAACTCTTTTACCAATGCACTGCACTGAAAAGTGTCTGGAACCCAAGGGTTGTGTAGTGTAAACACAATCGTCAAAAAGATCTCAGACATGACTCTGGGATGCTGACTGCTGATTGTGAGCCCAGAGTAACATGACCATCCAAACTATAAAATTTGACAAATGTGTGCGAAGAGGATCAACATGCGCATCACATACTTGCCGCTAAGGGACATCTCTAGACAAAGGTAATCCCCCTGGTTGAAAGTGCCTTAACTGTCTCCATTACTGAAACAATTTGGCAGGGGACTGGGTCTTCAGGTTTTGCCATGCACCAACTTTCAACACACTCCATTTGAGGCCATTAATTCTTCAAACGGAGGGAGCTCTATAACTTAATATAGGTCCCACTACACTGGCTGGAAGACCAGCATATCTTAATTGGTCCCCCTCATGAGCCAGGTGTGAAGGTTTCAGAACTCGGGCCAGGGATGAAATATTGTCCCTTGCACCTGAGGCAAAAGATCCCTCCTAACTGGAATCACCCAAGGTGAGTTGTTGAGGAGGGAAATTAGATCTAAGAACCTCACTCTGGCTGCCAATAGGGTGCTATCAATAATAGGTGCAACCATTTTTGGCTGACCTCTCTGGCGAAGAACTATCTGAGAAAATGTGCAAATACGTAGTCTGGGCCATGTATAGGCCATTGAATCCAGAGAGTAGTAAAGGGGACATTATGCTGACTCCTGCAAGGCAAAGAGGTCCACCTCTGATACATAAAACCTCTATGTATCTTTGATTTGACTGACCACATTTGTATGTCCCAAAATGTAAATCACTCTGAGGGACAGGAACAAGACCATATTACCCAAGGCTACTGTCTGGTTTGTATTTATAGAATATGAAAAAGCATAAGAATCTATTAAAATTGCTATATACAATTTTTTAACTGTGTGAATGTGATGTTAATGTTAATGTACTCATGGTTTAATTGTGTTCATTTACTTTCTAGGCTGTGTTTTCTGGTTTAGTATATTCTGCGATACCTCTGTGAAAACGCTTTTAACTCAAAGTTATTTGGAAAAGTCGAAACATGCTTTTATTAGTTCCTAACTTGAAAAGGCCAACGCATTGTACTTGGAAGAAAACCAGGACAATTTACATCAACAGCAACTTGTCCAAATTGCATCTGCTTGTTTTTTAACAAACACTCGACACTGTAGGGACATCACTCCCATTTTCTCTTCTCTGCACGGACTTCCTGTTGGAGTTGATTTTAAGGTTTATTTTTTAAAGCTATCTACAGACTAGATCCAAGCTCTCTGAGTAATCTTTTACAATTTTATAAACCTACAAGATCCCTGTGATCAGAGAGCCACATTCTCTTCATTGTGCCCAGGAGTAAATACAAGCATTTCAGTGAGCGGGCGTTTACTGTAACTAGTCCTAGACTCTGTAACAAAATTCCATTAGAAATAAGAACTATTATCTTATCACTTTTTAAAAGCAAGTGAAAAAATACTATCTTTTCTGTGTGCGCACACACAGAGGCTGGTGAATTTACGTATTGTTTTAAAGTTGTTTTCTTTATGTCGAGAGAGGCGAGAGAGCATCATGAAAGAAGAAACATCAGTTTAGAAGGGTGCCACATGTTGTATTAGCATGCAGCTAGATTAGATAAATAGAACATTGCTACGATCCTGATGTTTTTTTTGTGATTACTTACATTATTCATTAAATAAACTTATTTCGCAATTTCATTTAGTTACATTGCACAGGGAGATTTTGGCTTCTCTTGTTTTCTCTGTTTTCTGGGTGTTTTGTGGTTGTTTTTTTTTTGTATATATTGTAAATAGATACCTTGTTGTTGGTGACGGTGTTGTCACTGAAATAAATGTGATTCACGGTGCAAGTTGGTTGTGTTTTTCCTCATTCTTATTACTTCCTCACTCATTTCAACTTTCACATCTTTAAATGTTTCAACTCCAGACATTGACCATCTTAAAACGTAACATTGTGTTTTAATGTATTAAGAAAAAAAGCACTTTGGGCTAACTGTCAGGTTATGTATGTGCAGATGGATAATGCCACAGATCCTGAATTAGACTGTACTCTTCTCTTATTGATTCACAACTTGTCTTATTTTCTACAGATGAACACAGAGCAGCTACAGGAGCTGTGGGAGCAGGTGTCATGTCTCCTTGATGGACAATACAGCTAGCCGCTATCATTTGGGCAAGATTTTTTTCCTCACTGAACACTATTTATTGTACCTTAAGTGTTTAATAGGTTCCCATTTTGGATAAGCGTAGACAGGGAGAAGGTAAACAAAAAAATGCTAATAAAATCAAGTACCTAAGGCTTTGGGGAAATTATGTTAGCTTTTCCTTGATAACTAACAAAATAATCTGCTATTTAATCACTGATAGTTCATTGCAAAAAAACTTTTTAAAATATATTAAATATTGCTTAAATAAACAGTGAGTATGTATTCTAGAAGAGGCTAAAGAGACCAGGAAAGGAGAGGTAGGTGAATATCTTAAATTCAGGGAGAGACGACAAGAATGAGTGGAGTCCAGAGCAGGATGTGTTTTCGTGAAACAAACCAGTTGTCGTACAGAGTGCTGATGGAACATAGAGACATTTATGGTGAGTTGAGATGATAAAAACGATAACTGAGCAAACAAAATATGAATAATCTTTACATTTTAACAGAACTAAAAAAAAAACAATACATAAAATAAATGACAACCAAAACTAACAAAACTTGAAATCTGATTCTATACATGTAGAAATTGATGCTAGTTTGAAGGGAAAATATATTAACACCAAATATTGTTTTGATTTTTATTTATATAGCTTTTTTGCCGCTCACTTTACATTTTGTATATCGGGAAAAAAATCATTTATATTTCTGAAAACATTTTTGCAAACATTTACTTTTATTATTACATTTACTAAGTTTATGCATGCATTAAAGGTTAAACATACACACTGATTCACAGACTCATACAAATTAAACAAGTCGGTTGCTTTCATTTTAACGAAATCAAAAGCTAAAATTAGAAAAGACAAAAAAAAAGGTCACATTGTCCTTATAGTCTTTAAAGACGAAAGGTAAGATTTTAACACATGGAGACAGAAATCAGATTATCCTGTTTTTCTCCAAGGACTCTTGTTCATATAAAATTTGGCATTGAAAGCACAATACCTTTCACACAAATTTAATAAAAGCATTCATGATGAAATTACCTAATGTCTATTGACATTTTATCCAGCCATTATTAAAACAGCTAGGGTATGGTTCTCATTCTGCTTCTATATTAGACATTGCATGACGTGCAGCATTGCATTATGTTTCTTGGTAAGCTCTCTTTTAAACTTGATCAAGGAAATCCTTTGTTTTTCTATGTGGCATTTTTAGGCATTCTATTAGGCATTTTTTAACTGTTTTAAAATCACTGTTCTAAAGATTATAACATGCTATGTTTAAAAAATTATTAGTGCCCTTTTGTATTGTAATGTCCTAAGCAGCATTAGTGCTGAAGCTTATGGTAGATGTTTAGACAAACTTATTGTCAGTAAATGTAGGGATTTATAAATTGACTTTATGTGAGAACTATCACATGACTAATATTATTATAATTATTATTATTATAGTTGTCATTTTTATTTTTCTACCCTTTTATAATCCCATTTTTCTGATAAGTGAAGATAATGAAGTAAAATAGTATGCTATTTAGATGTTTTGCCATAAAAACAACATAGAATTGACATTAATAAATTATGTGCTATGTACATACCTTCATTCTATATTTGTGTGTTTTATTCTCCAACATCGAAGCTTATTGCATGATACACTTAGTGTGGTGAAATGAATCTATTTCATTAAAACATTCACTTCATCTGCACTAGAATCAGAATCAAGATAAGATGAGCAATCAGGGAGAATCTTTTATATGTATGTTTTTCTCCGCAGATGCACAGTTCAATTCTGTTCTCTATGTTGTGGCACATTTATAACTTTGTGTGTGATGATTGTAGATAGAAATTAAAGAGTAATAAAAAAGCAACTAATTACAACTGTATGTGAGACTATCAAAATAATGTTATGGAAAATGTTTTAAAAGTTGTGCATTGTGATGCCATCATAAAACGTCATCCCAAAGGATTAAGGTGCATAACACATGATTACACCAACAACTCATAGGAACGCATAACAAATTGATCACAAATTTGTTTGCATCTATGATGTAAATGTTTTTTTATGATTTTGTTTTGGTTTAGAATGAGAAAATTGTTTGGGTAAACAGTTTAGGTTGCTATGTTACCAAGACTAGTGCTATACAAGTAAACTTGCTTGACATACATTCTCTGTTTTGTTATTATGGATCCATTTCATTGTGGCCAAATGATTTCAACCCGTACTTTTTACAAACAATGAACTTCTCCTGTGTTTCTCCAGAGTTTGCACTTTTGATGTGATTGCAACAGAGACACAAGTCTCTGAATGTCAGAATGAGGGAGGGAGAAATGTTGTTTTTTTTAAAGGAGCAAGGCAGAACTAGTGTAAAACACCAAGGGCTGGGAAGAACCAGCAGATAGCAGACGAGAGAGCATCATGAAAGAAGAATGATGTTTCAAGCACCATATACTGTTTAAAAAATATCGCAGTTTTACAGTACAAAAATGGCACCTGCGGTTGTCAGAACTTTACCTTAAAAAACAGTAGAATCATTAGTAGACAAGAAGCTGATAAATACAAATCTAAATTAAATCATCACACCCATCAAAATAGAATTAAAATGTTTAATAAACCTCAAAATGAACAGAACATGAACTGAAATATGTTTCAAGTACTGAACATATATGCATGAGAGGGAAGGTCCAAAGGCTCCTGATCAGCAACTAAAACTCATAAGAGGACGAGAAAAAAGATACAGACTAACTCAAGTCGAGACACAGAAATTAACAGGATTAAATGAAAATCTTAATCTATACTAAAATGCAGATGCAAATAATCACAGGGTTCTAAAACCCCCCAAAAAATAAAACCCTTAAAAGTCCCATGTATATAAAAACTTGCAGATACATAGAATTCAGCACTGTAACATCCAGTACAATTTTCTGTTATTGTTTTTCCCCCATTAAATTACATAAAAGGAAGGTAACATGCAAGTGACTTTTTGCAATAATAACTACTAAAGCAGAACAAGACATAACACAAGGTTTCTTGCCACTCTTAATCAGGAAGTTTAGAGAAGTTCAAAGTTTAAAATATTATGAGCTTCCAATATTACTTTGAAAGGTAATATTTCAATATTCAAACAATATTTGACTAAATGAAAATGTTATGTTAGCAACGTCAAGATTTGTATATGTGAGTGAATAAAACAGGAAGTGTTTTTGGACATGTTACGTCTCGTTTTAAGGGGAGGAGAGTGTGGAGAATAGGTTTAACCTCAACTCGAAAATAAAACTAAAGAGTTCCAACCACCACCTACAAAACACCACACAGAACGAATTCAAATATGAAAGTGTTACAATTTTATTAATGTAATAATAAAATAACATTCGAAATTAAGGAATCAAAGTGACTGGGATGAGATGGGCCAAAATAACAAACAAACCCCCTATAAAAGAAAAAAGTACTAAATTCCCTAACGGATAACAAAGGTAGAAATACAACACATCTTCCCTAAACTTCCTAACAAAAATATACAATCGTCCAACAAAATAAAAATAGGCCACCCACCACGAAGAGAAAGAATCAAATTACAAAACAACAACAACACAAATCCTGCTTAAATCAATGTCGAAACTAAACATGAAGGTGCAGGAACCCGGAGTTCTTCCCCGAGCGCGGTGACAAACAGAATGAGCTCGCCGAATTGAAGAACTCCGCCTCTTTTGAATCCCCGCCACTCTGCCATGCATCAACCAGGCATGATGCAGACCCAATCACCGAAGCACCAGCTGGTCCCAATCACAAACACATAATTCAAACGTAACATAAAACAATTTCAATCAAACTAAAGTGACTCAAAGGCACGTAACAGACAATGGTTGTTTATAAGCAAAATGGCCAGGAAATACAATGAATACAAACAGGATAGCTTTCAAAACATAGCAAGTGCATTATAAATTTCCACAGGATAAAGAACTTTGGAACAAGGATTTTTAACATTAGAAGAAACACCTGGCCAAGTATTGACATAAGAATACGACATGAAGTTACTTTGATTGTTTACTGGTAGTTAAGTTGTTTACAATTCTTTAAAATACCACTAATTTGAAATCTATGTGTTTTCAGTAAGGCGTAATACAGTTTGTTTAGTGCAACAAACAGAATTTTCATATGAATTAGACTGGTAAACTTAGAGTCTCTTGCCATAAAACTAATTGCATTTCTTCACTGTAAATTCTGTGGGTATTTACACATTTTGTGAAATACGGTCTTACTTTACTTATATAGTCATTGATAAAATTATTCTATTCATTTACTGATGTTTTGTTTTGTTTAAGCGTAGAAAAAAACAGTCCATGCTTTTAGATCCAAAAATGAATTTTTTACAAATTGATTCAAATATAGCTGAACTGAGGAAATCACTGTTGACATAAATTGCTTCCAAAAACTAAATGTTTTGAGTTCTTTGAGATTTCAGATTCAGTAAAATAATACTTATGTACCCTTAATATTGTAAAAAAAAAATTCCTAATATACTCATTGGGCTTGCAATGGTTTGTTTTCAATGTAGCTAGGCTATTATAATGAGCAGAAAGCAATAAAAGATTCAAGAAAGCTCATTTGATCATCTCTGCAGTGAGAGCTGAAAGAAAGTAGATAGAAAAATCTGCACAGTAAATAATGAGCCAATCAAACTTTCAGACATGAGATCAAGTAACACAACTGGTCAAACCTTGCATTCCTACTGTTATTCCTACACCTTTAAAACAACCTCCTCCGCACCCCCTCCACCTCTAGCCTCACACACACTTCTATACACACTCTCAGAGCTTGAACTAGTATCCTCACTTCTCTGAAAAGCAAACAATTAGAAAACTAGATTTCCAGAAATCACCAGCTGGATGGTTTTAATCTCAGATTCTCAGCAAACTAGAGAGACAGTGGTGCAAATTATTTGCTTGTTTTACATCACATCACATGTCAACTATAATGATGGAGGCCCACGCAAGAATTCAGCGGACAAAAAAGCAGCATGCATATGTCTCAGTAAACCCACGAGAGCAGCAGCCTGTGAAGCAAAACAGCTTTCACTTTCAAGCTTTTTTTCCTCTTTATTTATTTTTTTTAAGTTTCATGTAAAATCCTCCATTAGAATGGCAGCATGAAGCATAGTTCTGTAAGCCTAAAGTTGTTTGAAGAAAGTACTTTCTGTTTAATGTTAGAAATGCATTACTTTTAGATGGAAATCTGAGTGAGATGAATGAAAGTGAAATAACTCTCATATCTTCCAGAAATCTAAATAATTTGTTTTAGTTTGTCAACTTCATTGCCTGAAGAAAGACTTATGCTTATAATACAAAACGTATATACTAACAACTGATTGCACTACAGATGATGAGGCTGCCTGAAAGCATACTGTTAACCAACAACAATTGGAGTAATATTTTAAGAACTACGCAATTGGATAGATTATCTGATATATTTGTTTACAAGACAGAAGTGGAAAAGGACTTCTAGGAAATTAATCAACATTATTATCTGAATAAACAGAACTCCTATTATTTAAATGCTTGCTATAAGAAATCAGACATGCAGAACAGAGGTCAAATATGTGAAACCCCAATCAAAACATTCTCTAGTGTTTTGCATAAATATTGAATACTATTTGAATCTCTGTATGAATGTAAACACCATCCTGTGAGTGGAACAATTTTCGCACTAAAAGGATCGAAGTTCCCCTTCAGGCGGTCACTCAATGTGTCGACTGTGACAACTATGGGATCTCCGCAAGGGGTGTCCAACTCTCTCAACACACTGTGTAAAAGGCCAACATGCATACAAGCTGATGGTATGTCATTGTGTAACTGCCGTAAAGCAGAAGAGAATGTGTCGTAATGTTCTGTTTTTGGCTAAGAGCCAACCTCACCCATTAAAATGCTTGCATCGTCTGAAGACTCCTGTGTGCCTGATGAGGCTATATTCACTGCTACATTGGAGAGAGACAGTCCATCTCCCGAAGGAGATGGTACATCACTCTCCCCCTCTGCTTACCCGGGCAGCTGGAGAGATTGGCTAGAGGTGGCTCCCCCCTCGGACCCAAAATTTCCAGGCTGGATGCATGGTTTTGGAGTTGTAGCAGGATGATGCCCCGCAGCTGCCCCAATTCAGTTCTTCACAGAAATACATCGGGAGCTAGCAATAACTTGGAAGGCACTTCTTTCTGCAAGGTTGGCCAGCCTCCCCTCTCTCGCTTCTCTTGACAGCATGGTAGCGAGGGGTTACGATTCTCCAGGTAGAGCAGGCTCTGGCGGTGCATTTATATCTGGTGGACAATGGCATGCCCGTCTGGCATGAACAGCCAAGGTCCCCATCAGGTCTAAGCTTGTTGTTACCCTGCATGCCATGGCAGTCTTTCAGTTCATCCAAGACTGAAAGTCCTCCCCCGATCATCAGACCTTGCGCAAGAAACTGCGATCGAAAGTGGCTGCCAGTTGCAGAGTGCAGCTGTTGTGTGGGCTTCGACACCAGCCTCCTTGGAGGGAGGGGATGCTACCATCGTTAGGCAGCGTACCCACAGGGCAGCATCCACTTTTTCATTTAAAGTATGGTTGAACTCATCATGGTTGAACTCATCATGGGAACTTTGAGAATTGAAATTCAGGAAGCTAGGTGGTGGGAGCTGCCCATTATGTCCCCTTGACTCATACATACTACCCAGCACAGCTATCGACTGCAGTTCACTGCCCAGATTCAACAGGGTTATAATGACTTCTGTCTCACCCACAGAGGCCCCAGGCCTGAATGAGGAGTTTGATTCCCTTTTACGTAAAGATGCAAATGAGCAGGTCCCTCCTGCCAGCTTGGAAAGGTGGTTTTACAGCCCATACTTTCTAGTTCCCAAACGCATAGGCTGGTTGAGTCCAATCCTCAACCTGCATCTTCTGAATGCTCATCTCCAGAGACCTCCCTTCAAGACGATGTCTCTAAGATTTATGTTCCACTCACACATTTCATTTGCGTCCACCCTTTCTCTGTCTCTATCCCCTTGTCCCTTCACAAAGGTGTTCGAGGCAGCTCTAGTACCGTTAATGTGGCGATTGGTTTGAATCCTGGCGTACCTGGGCGACTCGCTAATATTTTCTCAGTCACAGTCCCAGTTGATTCACCACAGAGACAGGGTCCTATGTCACCTCAGCTGTCTGGGACTTCTGATGAACTCAGAAAGCAGCCGCCTAACCCCCGGCTATAGCATATCTTTCTTCATATCACTTCTGACTTATTTTTGACCTAGAAGCAATCCAATGCTGGATTTACCAAAGAACTTTTGCATTTTGTACAAAAAAATTGTGATTCTCATTACCTTCAAAAAGTATTTTTTACATTTAGAGAGCTCTACTATTTTACTAAACATTTGCATATATCTCTAAATGTGTTGATGACTAGTTTCTTAAAAAAAAAACATTTTTTTAGTCAGTTTACAAGTTTGATTTTAAGTCAGTTCACAAGTCTGAATGTAAAAATCCCTTTCCAAACTGTCAAGGTGCTTTTACTTGTCTTGGCTCCACTCGACTCCAACTGGATTTGTTCACTCCCCCAAAAAATTCAGATTTTAACTTACAAAACCTCTGAAGTTATTAATTGTTTACACAGTGGCAAAAATACGTAATAGTTATCATAATAAAACCAAAATTGCTTAATTTGTTAAATGTTAAATGTAAGAAGTTACTTCATCTGTAGGTTTTTTTTTCAGTCTATTCACATGTCCACATCAATCTGTTGATTTCCTGCCCTAAGCACAGGCCAATTTGTTTACACCAGACTAAATAAATGGGACAAATCTATCAAGGGAGTAGCCAGCAATGGTGCTTGCTAAGAAGTCTCCAAAGGAGGTTGTAAGCAGCAGTTGAGCACAGTTTGAATGTGTCGGTATCACTTCTTCACTATGGCCATTTTCAAAATGTATGAAATAGAAGGAAACTGAAAAAAAAGCCAAGCCTTTGTGTCAGTCTGGATAAAAATGAAGGATTTTTCATTCTGTTTTAAGTAATGCTGAATGACAAACGGATGAGGAGGCTCCAGCAGCAGTCTGACGAGATGCTGGAGATTACCAGTGGGAGAGGATTCTTAGAGATGGCAGTCTTTCACAGCCCACTTGACTTAAGCTGTCACGATACCATCAGGCATTCTACACTGTCCAAAGATTACTCTTTCCCCTGTAAATATATCTATAATAATTGATGAGGTGACTGCCATTTTGAAGAAAAAAATACTTTCAAAAGTCTAGAATTAAAGAATTATTTACTTGCTATCATGCCAAATAACCATCCTGGATAGGGCCAAAACATATATCCTCTATAAAAAGCATGACATCTGAACCTAAAGCAGTAAAGTATTACTTTGAAAACATGATACCCTAACCCAGAGATTGGCAACTTGCGGCTCTTTAGCACTGCCCTAGAGGCTCCCTGGAGCTTTTTCAAAAAATGTTTGAAAATGGAAAAAGAAAAATTCAAATTTTGTTTTTGTTTTAATATGGTTTCTCTTGGAGGACAAACATTCTTAACATTTCCCAATGCTGTAAAAGTGTGTAGAATAAATATTTAATTTCAAAATTTCTGTCAACGAAGATTTGTGTCATAGCTTGCGACACACGCGCAATCAACTATCAGCGGGGCGGGAATCCAGGCAGGTGGCTGTCATAAACAAACCGGCATTTGTGTGATGGGCCATGGATCCGAAAGGGAAAAGAGAAAAATAACTGAGGAGAACAGAGGATTCAATGCTTCTTTGACTGAATCATTTGCATTCATTGCTCTGCAGTGAGAAGTTGTCAAATAACAAGAAGAGTAACGTGGAAAGACATTTCCAGGGAAGTCATCCATGTATTGGGTAATAAAGTGGCTGTTTTTATAAAGTGATTTCTTACTTTCGTCAGTATATATTTTTAATGACACTTAGGGATATTATGAAAATCAAACTTAAACTGTATTAATTTGATTTTATATACTTTATCTTTTCAAAAGGCTGCTGTTTTATTATTATAAATGCAGGTTGCATTTTTTTGAACTGTTTGTTGCACACATAAGAGGCATGTTATGCACGTTCCATTTTGATGTTTTTTGGAAGCCTCAATATAAAAATTACATCAAAAGTCTACTTTCTTTATTGCATTTCTTTAATTTCATCAAAGCAATGAAACATAATTCATTAATATTGTAATGAAGTTAAACTTGAGGCGGCATCATACAACAGAGTAGTCACGTGGTGCGTCATTCTCTACAGAAAAAATAAACATTTAATCATGAAGGTTCATTATGTATTTGTAGCCAACTTAGTCATTTTTATAGCAGACTAATATAGATACATACAGCATGGGTTGCCTTCATTATGAGGCTTATACAAGGCTTACACACACATATACATATATATATATATATATATATATATATATATATATATATATATATATATATATATATATATATATATATATATATATATATATATATATATATATATATATATATATATATATATATATAATTTACAAAACTGCCATGCCCACCAGTAATCATATACATTTAAAACAACTTTAGAGCCTTGTTATAAAAGAAAACTGGGCATCCTGCTAGAAATTTTTAGAAGCATGTCAATGAGTTTTTACATGTTGACTTTCTCCACAGCACCTCTCATAACTGTTTCTTTGTATGGCTTGTTCAGTATGTAAAATATATTCATTGAAATCCTAAAGCTGACAATGTTACACTTTTCCTTTATTAACTGAGGCTACAGGAATCCTGCTTCACTGATTTATTTAATGAAACACTCAAGTGCCTCTAGGGTACTAAGGCACCAAATGAATAAGGCGTGCACCAGTGCTTCTAAATTCAGATATATCACTACAATTAAAAAAGGCCAAACTGCCTGTTCAGTATTCAGATTCTGACTACAAAATGCTCCTTCACAGGAGATTTTGGTATTGAAAAGATTACTTGCATCAAAAACATTTGCAAAATCTCTGCCCACAGCAGCTCATTGCTTCTCATTTGTGGCACTACTTCACTTCTGCACTAGTTAGATGTCACTGGGGCATTGTTATCGGAACTGACTCTTCATTCCCAATTGGAAATGTGTCAGGGATCAGTGATTTTAAAACCAGTCTCGGGACACTTTTAACCACCACAAAGCTGCATGAGTCAGACTGAAAATGATAGTGACAACTGGAACACTGCAAGCGTCCCCCAGCTTTGCACCATTTAACTTGGTGACATAGAACCACATTCTGAATTTACAATCTTGAAATGCCAAGTAGTCTTAATTAAAGCAAACGCGCACACTCACCTATCTAAAACAGCAAAAATGGTGTGCAGTGGACTTCTTAAATAGGAATTCATTATGTTATTCCCATTCAATTGAATGCCTCACCAGAATCAGGTCGCGTCTGAACATTCAAGAGGAACAAACATTGATTTAGTGGCATCTCCAATTTTGTGGTAACAGACAAAACAAAGGTAGAAGCGATGACCAAGGAAAATGATTTTCAAAGCGAGGAATATAACACAATGCATTTATGAGTAAAATCTGCTTCATTTTTGCAATACCTTATGGCATGTTTTAAAGTGTTAACCCAGAAAAAAAACTTTCTTTTAAAAAATAAAAAAACAGCTGATGGCAAAAGACTGAAAATATTGTTTTTGAAAGTTAAAATAGCTAATGAATGCATTTGTCACTTTGCAACATTTAAGGTAGCATAAGAAAAGGCTGCAGAAAAAGCAGTGGTTGTCAGGAATCACAAAAGACAAGAGATGTCAGTGAGGTTTAACCTTTTATTAAAACCAAGTTTACAGAATAAGAACGTCCCTTAACATGGCATTGTGTGCTTACCTCATTCTGTGAGGTGGTGGGTTATCATTGCTGCATCGTGTGAAAAGTTTTCATGTAGAGGTGACAACTGCGCAGGTATGGAGATGTTGAAGAACAGGAATGGAAATAGAGACGGCTGGAAATTACTAAAGGAATAGTCAGGATCGTAGTACAGACATGTATGGAGTGCTGGATCAATCACAATGCTGATAGTGATGACAAAGTGCAAGATATTGTGAGTTATGGAGACTTTTATAGTAAAAGTGCTGAGATTAGTATTCAGGTGATTGGCTACATGTGGGAATTATGATGAGTTCTTAATTTGATTTAGGTGTGATGTTCCATTGTTCATCAGTTGTATGACTCTCGGACCTGACAGTGGTAAACCCAATAATGGACAGTCTCTTCATGGGCCACCTACCCCATCTGTCTGTTTGTTTGTAGTTTATTTATTGATATTACTTGATATTACTCTTATGCATGTATGACTAAATACTGTGTGTGAAATGAATAAAAAGTTAGTAAAGAAACAAAAATAAATTATGTGACCCCTGCTCTCCTTTATTCTCCAGCGTCGTCAATGTTCCTGTTAGTAAAACATCTACATCATCTTTGGTTGTCTGTCATAACTGCATTCTTTATGCCGAACAACTCTAAAATGTATGAAGACACTGTAGTTCAGCACAGTTTTGTGTTATGTCATAATATTTACTTTCACTAGACAATAACACAACAGTTAGTTTCTGTGATTCACTAATAGCTTACACTTCTATCTGTCAAACTGAATGCCCACACGTATCAAGCAACTAAATAAAAAAGCTTTATGCTTAAAAATGATGACCAAACAACTTATAATGCATCAGATGTTAGATCGTGCGATTAGATAAAATGAGAGGGGAAACCAGCAAAGCACAATGGCCTCTAGGCAGAATGTGTATCTTACACAAGCGAGCCTCTGGGTCGCTGTAGGCAACATTCACGGCAAATGACAAGGCCTGGATGTTTCTCTGAGCATCTTGTGAAGCTCCTCAGTGCTAACATTGGTCCAGTCACCAGCATATGTCAAGGCACTTGAGCCCTGTCCTTGTAAAGTGTAAGATGCAAGGCGGAAGTTTTGCAGACGAGTGAGTCGAATCCTCTGATCATTATCAGTACACTTCTGTTTTCAGCAAATTCTCCTAAGAAACCATTTCACCATGGGCACAGTCTATCTGAACCAGAGTATGATGTTACAAATACTGAAGATATTACGCAATGAAATCAGAAGAGAGGAAGCTCTCAGGCAGATGCCTTGGAGAAATTGCACATCTTTTACATTAAAAACTACAAGAACAAAACAAATATATTTAGCTGCACATGTAGAAGACCTAGAGGATTATTTTCATGGGCTCTTTAATATGGAATGTTAAAATTCCCATTGGCCTCATTCACCTTTGCACCTTATTCCAGTACATGATAGAGTTATAAAAAGTAAATGTTTCACAATGGTGAGCTATTTGGAGAATCTGTGATGTTTTGACGTTGAAATTTATGGTATATGGTGTGACCATCTGTACTCAGTGGTGCATAACAATGGTTCCGTACGCTTATCATAAGAATGACTTTTTAGACAGCTATGATGTGTAGTTTACTTTTAACTTGAGAAATACTTGATAACCTATGCTTTACCTGCTCAACAAAAGTTCTCAAAGAGTGCTAAATGTATTTTATTGCTAGATGATGTTTTGTCATCAAATATTTGGAAAAAAATAAAGATCAGATTTTATTCAGGATTTTAGTTTTTTTTCAGGATATTATAAAGTGTGAATATAAATATAAAAATGCTTAAATAAGTGATATAGAAATTCAAAAGTTAATGTTGTCATGGAAACACAAATACAGCTTTAGTGCTCATTGTTCAAAAGGGGTCATCCCATTTGGCAACATCTAGAATCATTATTTGCATGTCATGTCCTGACAAGTTTAAGTTAAATTAGTTTTGTAATGGCACTAATCATATCAACTTTATAGATAATCATACAGTTTGCAGAAACCTACAATAGAAAACACAGTTCATGTTAATCATTTAACGGTAACAATGAGGTTACCATCACCAGTTTTTTCATGTCAAGCATTTTAGACTATTGTTCGGGAACAGACTTCAGAGTCTATTTCACAACAATGACCTAATTCACCCTTTTCCAGTCACTGATGTCATTTACCATTTTAGAGTCCATTACCCTCAACATGATAATGAACATAAACAACAATGCTAAATACCTTAATGCATAAAACAATCAGCATCACATCACACTTTACATTATGCTGATTAGACTCAACAACTCAGAGTCTGCATTGGCAGATATTTTTTTCTTCTTTCAGTGGCAGTAATGGGAAGACCCTGCGGGAATTCTCTACTGGCCAGAACCCTAAAAAACATGTGGGAACACATCTGGGGCCCAGCAGGTGTAGGCTGTCCCATGAGGGGTTGTTGCCAGGTAGTAAACTTCTGGACTAGCTTCCCCACACAGCTCACAGACATCTAGATAAATGTGATAATCAGCAGCAAGTCCAAAAAAAGACCTGTTTGCCAGAGGGGTGTAATTGTGCACTGAACAACATTTTTTATAGCTTTTTTACATGCATGCAGTCAACGCTTCTCCTATTTTGGGAAAGGATTCATTTGTTACACTGCCTTGGCCTGAGGAGAGTCTGTGTTTACAGTGTAGCTGAAGTTTTTTTTTTAAAGTGTTTATTATTACAGTCATAGCAAAAATGCTTAAGGAAAGAATTCCATCTGATTCAAATATAAATAAAAATATAAATACTCAGTCACTGTTATGTTGTTTCAAATGGTCCATCATCCACTCATTCCATCTATAAATCACTCAATCCATTGTAAGAAAATGGTCCGGACAATTTGAAGGTATTGGAGGAGTGAGGGGTGCCAAAAGTTCCTGATATTTTCACATACATACAAAACGAAGCAACAACAATAATAATAAAAAAACACTTACATTTTCAGAGCTCAAAATACAGCTGAGACAGTGTTTCATGATGTCAGAAGACCTTTTTAAGACCTTCCCTTGAGTAAATTTCAGCCCCTTAATGCTGGACGTTAGCAAGCCTGCAGTGCGTTCGAGTGATGACAACTAACTTAAACACCAATTTCATTCCCTGCACTTTCTAACATCCAATCCTCCATAACAGGATATTCAGTTATTCAGAGATTGAATACAGTTAAACCTGCAGGTCAGAGCACCGGGCTAACTTTATATTAGCTTAATTAACTTACAGTTTTTCACAATTGCTATGACAGTTTTTTCAATACATTTAACAACTTTCCTAAACTCTTGACACAATTAGCACAACATCCGTCGAGGTAGGCTCTACAATTAACACATTTTTTGTTATTTTGATAGAAAGTGCATACAGTTAACACAAATTTTAAATACTTTACCTTCTGTTACACTCAAGCTCCACCAACACCAAAACTACGTCATTTTAAAATAAACTTTTTTTCAATGTGTTATGATTGACTAAATTTTGCTGTCGGAAGAGAACATGTGTTAGTGTTTTTAAAACTGTATTATTGTATTTTGATAATGAGTTTCGGAGTTTTGTTTTCAATGAGGGTTTTGAGAATGAAATTAACTGTTTTGCCAATTAATTGGTGCATTACGGTGCATTACGAGTTACAGTTTTTCACAATTGCTAAGACATTTTTTTCAATACATTTCACAACTTTCCTAAACTCTTAGCACAATTAACACAACATTTGTCTAGGTAGGCTCTACAATTAACACATTTTTTGTTGCTTTGATACAAAACACATTCAGTTAAGACAAATTTCAAATGCTTGAACTTCTTTTACACTCGAGCACCACCAACACCAAAACTATGTCATTTTAAAGCCAATTTTTTTTCTCAATGTGTTATGATTGACTAAATCTTGCTGTCGGAAGAAAACATGTGTTAGTGTTTTGAAAACTGTATTATTTATTTTGAAAATGAGTTTTGGAGTTTTGTTTACAATGGGGGGTTTTGAGAATGAAATGAACTGTTTTGCAAATTGTGTGTTTTAACTGATTCGGTGCGTTAAGAGTTAAGCAAACTTGTTAAATGTATTGCAAAAACTGTCTTAGCAATTGTGAAAAACTGTAAGCAAACTTGTTTTGAAAATTTTTTTTATTGAAAACACTGTCTCAGCAATTGTGAAAAACTTTATTACGTATCATAGTCCACTTAAAACACTTCAAAGTTATACTTAAATAAATCAATTTAAACTATTCCAGCTGTCCATGAGATCCTCAGCAAGATTCTGTGTTGAAATCCCACCACTAGGATCACAAGTTCAAATATAACGTCCAAACACTGCTCTGAACACCAGTTTGGAATATCTCCTTAGATCTCCTAAGATTTGTTCTGGGAGTGATGGAAACCTATGTGGTTTGCGTTGTGATTCACAGTATGTGATATCACAAATCTTAAAAACAGCTCTGCCTTGAGGCTGAGCAACATCTTTCTACTGTGACCTGTTGAAGGCCAAGCTTGCATGTTGTTTCTGAGCCAATCCACACAAGCTACTGTGTGCACCTGTATGAGTTTGTGTTTGAATGTCCCACAATGTTAGCCCTTGACGATAGCAACCATGTTTCAGTCAAAAACAACTCAAAGTAGTTCCAGTCATCACCTATTCCTGATATCACTGTTAATGCTCAGATTTCGATGAAAAGTCTCCTAACAAACAAGCTAAAATTCCATCTTCTTTGCTCTGCTGTACCTGCTTGCTCGCCTTCTTGTTCATGTTTTGACAAGTGAGGACGGCATCTTACCTCAAAATTGTGCAGAGTTGTGGAACAAGCTAAATGGAAAACTCCATGCCACTAAAACTAAAACCTAGCTTCCAATTCTGGGACTCACTTGTAATGTGTTGACATAACATGTCTCACTACATGTAAATTACAGAACGTTTGAGGGTGTATCTTCATAGGCTAATTTTAGCTCAATTAAATGGAATCCTATGTAATTCCTCAGTTAGGGTGCGTTGTTGAGTTAAATATTTGCGTGACTATCAGAACTTTAGTGCACACCAAATTACCGGGCTGAGACACAAAAAGGTGGGTCTCAGTTTGGCTTGGTTTTATACAGTGCAGTCTGGTTGTTATATGATCACAACTCAGAGCAAATCACATATAATTTTACTCAAATCAAGATGTGATGTCAAAAAGTGTGCAGAGTGAAAGGAAGCTAATGTTTACTGACAGCAGTCAATGATAAAAAAAGTATTTACACATGAAGAGAGGGCAAACATGTTCAAACGAGGAAGAAAAGTGCCACATAAACATTTTTGTGTACTTATTGAGATAATGAAGAATTGAGAGATATACCATTTTTGTTAATACTTCAAATTACAGCCAGCTAATTGCAGGGTAATTACTGGGCAACTATTAGTAATAACCTTAATTTAGTGGTAATAACCTGCTAATTACTTTACAAGGTAAGTACTATTTAAGTACTTACTGGTAGTAATGGGGTAACAATACTGAAATAATAAATGTACACACTGTATAAATATTATTCAAAACAATGTACTTCCGCTGTAATTAGGAATACTTATTTTGCAATTATTTCTATTTTGTCTGGTTTAAAATTTGTTATTAACCTGTAACTACACTGCATTAGGTCTATAATCTAAAGTGGAGCTTGCTTTTGTTTTTTCTATTACTTATGGTGACCCCTTTATACCTGGTCATTTACTGGTTATATACTAATACTATTATAAATACAAACAAAGATTGAAATGTACAATGTTAACCTGAAAAATTACCCATTAAGTGCACTGTAATTACCCTGTAATTGACAGGTAATTGCCATGTTATTAAGGAGAAGAACCATGTTATTTGCCCTGTATTTTCATTCATTCAATCATCTTCTTGTCTGCTTAGTTCCTTTAATTTCAAGGGTCACCATGCGGAATGAAACGCCAACTCATCTGTCATATGTTTTACGCAGTGGACGCCCTTCCAGCTGCAACCCATCACTGGGAAACATCTACACATACTCACTCACATTCACACACTATGGACAGTTCTGTTTACGCAATTCACCTGTACTGCATGTCTTTGGACGTGTGGGGGAATCCAGAGCACCTGGAGTAAACCCATGTGGGGAGAATTGACCCAACCGAGACTCGAACAGCGACTTTCTTGATGTGAGACAATAGTGCTACCCACTGCGCCACCATGAGTTCTGGGCCCTGTATTTTGTTGGCTATAATAAAGTTTTACCAACTTTTGTACCTGCACATAATAAGCATATTCACACCAAGGTAAAATATAGGCATTAATAAGCAAATCATACACTGCACAAACAATATATACATATATAGTACAGACCAAAAGTTTGGACACACCTCATTCAAAAAGGACTGACTGACCTTCATTTCTTAAAGTAAGAACGTGAAAAGCTAACCGGACCAAGATTGCATATACAAATTTAAAATTGTTGTGCAAACTTAACTAACCAAACCAACCAAACTACAAATAACACAACAATAATTACCCTAGATTTCTATTTAATTTTATTGATGTTTATGTATCTATTTGTGACATATTTGTGTGACTTGGAACACACCAGAAAAAAGGATGTGCGTGCGCGCACCACATTTTATAAAGTACTCATACTTGTACTCATTAAAAGAACCCCGATACCAGGGACTGACACCACCGTCTGAGAAATGACTATGTTTGAGCTGTGTTCTGAGTTCTTGCAGTTCTGAGCAGGGAGAAGACGAGACATGTGAGCGAATGAAGAGGACAAAACAAAGGCGGACTGCAAATTGTGCTAAGCGAAATTGTCCAGAGGAGGCTCAAAAGGTAGTGCATTTAACACAAGTAATTTAATCAAGCACCTAAAAGGTTCTGGAGCCAAGTTTTGATGTCCCAAGCCACTGCTACATGACTGACACAGAGCTGCCTAAACTACACGACTCCGAGAAAAAACATAATTATCCACAGCCTACTGCAAACCTCTGCGTTTAGTTTCACCACGGATATTTGGACACGCAGTGTTTGCCCCGTGTCGCTAATTAGCCTAACCTCTCAGAGTTTAACGCCACAACGAGCCATAATACATGCGAAACAATTTTGCGGTTCGAACACCAGCCAGGATTAATTTATAAGAATTAAGATTTAAGCCCTTATTTATTTATAATGAATTATTATTTAATATGTTGTATACAAACACATACATATTATCAATTAACATACATGTTAATATGCTTTTCATTATAAATAGTTTTTTAATTATATGATTAAAGCTGTTAATTTAAATTATGTTTTTATTATTGATCGTATCGGTATCGGCGAGTACTGGAATGCAAGTACTCATACCCGTTTTCCAAAAAAGTGTGTGTGCGTGTGCATGCATGTGTATTCTTATTTATTTATATTCGTTGTATTTATCACTCAAACTTAAAAAAAACAACGTATTTTTAAAAGTGGACATTTGTTTATTTGTGGTAATATAAACTGGATAAAAAGAGGAAAATTATTATTTTGTGTGTCTTATCAGTTCATCACAAGCACATGCTATTCATGTGAGACCTATAAGGGTGTTGAAATATTTAAACAAATCTGTCACACCATGAGAAGAATTATACAAATTTAGGTAAACGATACAGGTCATTTACATGTTTCATGGGATTCTATCAATTATGGGTGGAAAACTCTAATGTAGTGCTCCCCTAAAATACATTCTAATGAAGCCATATTTAGACATTTGTTGTTGTTGTTGATTAAACAAACATTTAAGCTTGCATTTCAGGATTATTGACAGCCAGTGTAGAATCTCTGTTTGCATGCTTTTCAAACACTAAAAGGACGAGGCAAGGGGAGCCAAGAGTAGTGTCACAATCTCATCAGCATTCCAAAGAGCTGACTGGTCATATTATGCCTGATAAGGATGCCTGGAGTAATTGAGAGAGATAACTTTTATTTCAGCCATCATTATCTCACCTTTTTTTATGCTGGGGTTTAATTGTAATTATTTCATCCCTGAGACATCATCGGCATTTATATTGTCTAGAACATATCAGCCACATGATCTGAATATCATTAAGTTGTCTGGCAAGAGAGTGATGAATAAAGGCTTACAGAAAATAAATAGTGCAATATATTCCATACTACATATTACTACAGTTAAAAAGTAATCCTTTACACTACAATATTAATTTCTAATAAATAGTTACTTTGCTCTATATTTTTGTTGAGTTACTTTCAACAGATGGATACAGAGAGTTGCAAAGAACACAAAAAATGTTGCATCATTGTTGGAGTGATGTATAATGAATGCAATGTATTGCTGTATCACTACATTTTGTAGTGTGTGTATGCGTGCTTGCATGTCTGTGCGTGCTTGTGTGTCTGCATTGGCAGTGTGAGAGCAGCTCACCATAAAATCTTAGGTATGACTGCCAGGTACTACTAATAAGGTAATTATACAGTAAAGACGAAGGTTATTGGGTGAAACTTGGTCTGATGAGAGGTCTGATACAGCTGCTGTTGAAAAGAAGTCACCCAGTCAGGTCAGCCTGGAGAAGTTGAAATAAAGTAGTTAAAAATAGAAGTTTAAATAAAGGGGTGTATGTCAGTTAGAAACACAGTCGGCAACAGGAACACCTCCAGTCCTAGATGAGGTACCTGATTCATATCCAAGTTTCGTTATACCATATGCGGCTTCAGATTGGAAAGGCATGGGTACCGTCTCTGGCATGTCAGTATCATGGATGTGCTTGTCTGTACCCTCCAGTATATCAGAAACATGGATATGCTTTGATAGGGCATTAGGAACAGGAGCCGGTGACTGAAGCTCAGGATTATCATTGGTTCTGCCTTGGCCAGAACCACTGGTTCTGGCTCAGGCTGAAAGCCCACAAGGGACATTAGCTGGCTTTTCTAGGAGGGGCGAGGAGATGAAAGATATGACTCCAACACTGGCTTGGAGCTTGAATGGACCTAGTTGGGAGCTTTTGAACAGGAACTAATTGTGTGTGTTTTTGTGTGTGTGTGTGTGTGTGTGTGTGTGTGTGTGTGTGTGGTGGCAGGGGATCTTTAATTTGCTAAATATCAAAAAAGAATTGCATGTGGGCTTTACCTGATTACTTAAGTTGAGTCATTAACCACTTCAGGGGAGAAAACAATCACCCATGCTGAGCTTGAGGGCTTTTGTGTCACTCTGCCTGAAAAAAAAAATAGGCAAGGCAAGAAATAAAGCAATACTGCCGGAGAACTTTTTAAGAATGGTGAAATGTGCAAATCAGAATATTTAAGATTTGACCCACAATAAAAAAACTAAAAACTTGGATACTTTTACAAACCAGTACTTTCTCTGCAGGATGCAGGATTAAGATGAAGCTCAAAGGTAAATTGTCACCTAGCAGGAGGTTCCCATGGTAAATTAGTTTTTCCCTCCTCTGCAACACATAAGAGCTGAAAAGGAACCAAAAATACCAATGCAAATAATGAGGAGATGCAAATGTCCATTGAAACTATCAAGTGGTGGACTTTGAAAGATTGATTCATTTAGTTTAATTATTTAATTACAGTATTTATTATTAATTACAGTATTGTTGTTGTTGTTGTTTTTTTAGACAGAATATATGCCATTTGAAACATGAGTCTTTCTAGCCAGGGTTACTCCAGACTCACAGTTTATAAAAATGCTGTTGATTTTAAGTAGCCAATCGAAAAAAACATGTCCGTGAATGGTGAGTGGCACACTCCTACTCTTTGACAATTAGAGTTAGAGATCATTGCAGGATTTTGAAGTGGAACTAAAGATTGAATTTAAAGTTTCACAATATAACCCAGAAAATATCTCAAAGTGTTCCAGTGGATGTCTATAAAACCTCCAGAGAAGAATCTTCAGTTCACCACACACCAGCAATCAGCAGCAGATAGGGAGCGCACGCTTGTATGAGTATGCTAATCAGTGTTTTCTATACATTGGACACTTGACTCCCATGCTAAAACACTCCAAAAAGGTCAAACCAAAGGATAACTCTGACCTTCAAGGCCCATGAGTTTAACCAGCGAGAGTTGCATACAATACTTAACATTTGCGTGGGTAGAGGTTCAAAAATATCTCTGAGAATTAGATTACTCTTTGCTCCCCCTCCTTGTTTTGCGAGAAAGGCAGCGTGTTTTTAAAGATGTGTTTGAATTGATCCCTTCAAATTGTCAGCACTTTGATGCCCTGACAGATTTCCTTGCTTTATGTTCACTTCAGTGCCACCATACTCTGTTTTCTGGGTAAGATGTATGTCTCATTTAACATGTGCTCAGAGACAGTCATGTTATCATCAACAATTTTACATGCAGTGTCTAGAATACTATTAACTCCTTGAGGAGGATGTGTGTAAGTATCAACATTTGGATTTTAGAAAGTAACAGAGCTATAAAAAAGGTGCAGAAAGTAATTTACTGTGTAAAAAAGTATAAATATTTCATTTGTATTTAATTTATTTTCTTTGTTTCTCCAAAAAAATAAGCAAATCGGTTTGTTGGTGTTTTTAGTTCAACCAATTAAAAAAATAACATTATTGAAGGAATGGTCGGTATAATAGTTTTTTTTCTCCCAAGAAAACCTTTTTATCTATTAAAAGTGCAAGTGTTTTATTGATTAAAGTACAAGTGTTGTATCTATTAAAAGTACAAGTGTTTGCTCCAGAGAAAGTTTTCTTGTGAGGTTCGGAGGGAGAAATGAGAAAGTCGCACTGTCAAATCTAGGACAAAATTTCACCTACCGAACATTGTGATCCCCAAAGGTAAATATTTCATGTATTATTTGTGCAGTTGCATGGCTCGAAGCTGATTTGATAAAAAAAAAAATAAAAGGTATTTACAAAAATGAAAATAGCTCTCCTGCTGGAAACAAACACACACATACATGTGAGGTCTGGTTAGACTAAAGAAATGGAATAAGAGCACTTTCTCTAATAATGAACAAAGCTGTGTGGGTGTTCTGCAATGAATTCATAATAACATGAGGTCAAGGAGGTGACTGGCCATTATGATAAATGGCATTAGCTTTTTAAAAATATGAAGTTGTTTTTTAAGAAAGAGGAATGGATCAAAAGGTAGGGCTGGAAATGGTTTTATTCAAACTGATAACCACTGTAATTTAAAAACTGACGATCATTAAAAAAGATGCCGCACAATTTGTATTGTCCTGTCAATCCGTTTGCGTATAAAACAGTTTTTCTGTGCTCACATTTTATTTATCAGTGTTGCGGTTTGTTACTCTCAACTATAAAAGCAGGGTTATAGGTGATACAGCACAATCTTGCTGCACCACAGTTGTGCAGCAAAGAGCACCACAAAATATGTGAGAGGTCAATCCAGCAACAGTTGGGCAATGCTTTAGGGACAAGCATAAAATTGGATCTGTCATTTCAAAAACTTCTAGAGTTGATTTGATCCTCCTTGGGCTAGGCTTTGTGTAGTTGGAGATGTCCACACAGGTTGATGAAGACAAATTACAGCTGCTCTTCCCATGTAAAATAACAATAGAGCACTTTCAAGAGTCCTTTAATCACTTAATGTGACTTTATGATGTAATAATATGCACCCTGCACATTGCTAATCAACTGATTATAGAGAAATAAAATTAACTTGATTGCATTGTTTTTGCTTAACTCATAAATTATAGTCATCTGTGTTTACTGCAGCAATCCATCAGAGTTGGCTACACAGTGTTGGGTTATAATTAAAGCTAATTTTTGGAGGTTAAGAAATATTTGTTGGACATGGTGCTAGCACTTTTTTTCCTTGACAAAACAATGTGTTTAAAGCAAACTCATTATTGTAATAATTATTACAATAAATTATAGAATTTAAGTAATTAAACTGATTAAATCTGTAGTGGAATGTTTTGCTGTGACAAAAATACATATCATAAAGGGTGTGGTTTAGAATTGGCAATGTGTAGTTTGTGAAGAGTTCAACCTAAACCTCTTTTGTCCCCCAACTCCCAGTCAGGTTAGGACTAGTTTGCTGACTTTCTTATTCCCAACTACAGCTCCAGATAGTGTAAGGAACTAGACAAATTATGTAACTCAGCCAAGCAAATTTAATTGTTCACGTGAGAGCTTTCTATGCTACAGCACCCACAGACCCAGAACTAGATGTGAAAAAGAGCAGTTTCACTTGTACATTGGCTAATCGTGTTTGTATCAGTGTTCACAAGATGATGTCATTTCATGCAGTATTGAGTTGAAATATTTCCTTGTGTCTCGCTGTCACGGTGGCCAGTGGGTAGCACGGTCGTCTCACAGCAAGAACCTCGGATGGGTTATTTGGCATTTCTGTGTGGAGTTTGCATGTTCTCCCCAAAGACATACGGTATAAGTCAATTGGGTAAAAACAATTGTCCATAGTGTATGAGTGTGTGAGTGGATGTTCCCCAGCAATAGTTTCGACTGGAAGGGCATCCACCTCATAAAAAATATGCTAGAAGAGTTGGTGGAGTTCATTCTGCTGTGGTGACCCCTAAAGAGAACAAAGCAGACAAGCAAGTGGATGGATGGATTTCTCGCTTAAGATCCTTATAAAGTAAATTTGTCATTGCACGATTATGACAGGTATATTTATAGGTATAATTATTTTTAGTGAATGTGAGTTAAGGGAACCAAGTCAACATAATAAAACTTCCCATCGCTTTTTAAAAGTGGTTGCAGTAAAATAAATATTAACGATATTCATGTGAGATTTGACTATCCAATTGTATTTTAAATAAATAAATAAAAATAAAATGTAACTTTTTTTTTAGCAATTCATTAGGACAACAACCAGCATTTTGTCACTGAAGCTCGACTAAGAAGCTTTTCTTCACTCTGTCAGTACCTCATGCTGTTGTCCAGGATATAACATATGTACAGCGTTTACACAAATACCTCCTCCTATTTGTTCTCATGGGTTTCTCCTGTCTGTGTTTCATTTTTTTTATTTCTCAACCAATGTGTTAAACAAAGCTGAAAGAGAGGTGATGAGAAGAGGTGTGACCAGAATGTGCAAATGGGGTGAGGATTTTTATGATGTTGTTAATTCATGCTCTAATTTTAATTGCACATCAAAACTTTTTTAATTCAAATTCCTCTATTAGAATTTCTTTAAAAATTTGCATTCTTTCATTTTTTTCAGCACCGAAAATAAGTTAAATTGAGCGACAAACAAATATGTTTTAGAAATATTATTGCTAACTTTTTTGGGAAATGGTTAATCCCCTCCATCATTTGCAGAAGTCTCATTCATGCCCTAATAGCAAATTTAGGATTAGTCTTTTCTTTTTTTGGTGAATAATAACAGATTAATGTAACAAACATGTCTTAACTGCATCTTACTGTTGGTTAAATAGTATAGTTCAGTAAAAAAATATATTTAAATTTATTTAAAATGTTTATATATTATATTATAAAATATTTAAAGTGATTTAAAATGACAAAAAATAAATAAATCATTTCTATGAACACAGTTGTAATGGGCAATCATGGCAGAAGAGTAAATGATTGCTTCTACAGGAAGCATGCTCCTTGCATAGCCACATTTTATAATTACTTCAAAGAACCACCAAAACTTTAATATGAGAAGAAAACTGATTTGGCCTAATTATCTTGTTCATTAGCTTGGTATTTCTTGTCTGCAGAGAGATCATGTAATAAAAACCAAAGAAACAGAAAGAATGAAAACCCATGTTGTCATTATTAGGAAAAAGTCTTAATTAGAACAAATACACAGAATGGGGTCATTTTCAAACCATAGAAGAGCAATGAACTATTTAAAAACAACAGTTGTTTGCTATTGGGATTTGTTTTTGTTTGTTTAGTTTTTTTTATGATCAGATGTAGGTCATACTAGTCTTATTGTTAGATTGAGATACAGACTACTCACAGAGGCAGTGTGGTCTGGGGTATAAGGAGATTGATCGGAAGTTCTCACTTTCACTTTAAAAATAATAATATTGAATTAATAATACCAAATAATTTTTTTGTACATTAGAGAAACCTCTCTATTGTTGGTTAAAAATGTGGTTTATTTATTCTCATATGAAAGCCATATGGTAGCCATATAATATACCATATCGCCATTTTCTCTCTCTGGTGCCATATAAGGTCTGGTTAGTGTATCTGGTTAGTCAAGATCTCTGGTAGTAATGGGAAACTATTGTGTTACATGTGCTGTTATTACTGATCATTGTAAGTTCAACAAGGAAACCTCATACCAACAAACTCAGAGATGACAGGTTTCCACTCAGTACAGATAACTGGGAAGAAGATCTAGCGGTGTATCTGAGAAAAAGGAGAGAACGTAGTAGCATACAGTACTTTTTTGTATAATTCAACATGAAAAGTAAAGTCACCTATACATTCTTTACATTAAAGAGATTGTTGTTAAGTTATTTTTTGACAATCGTTTTAAATATTCACTGCAGAGTCACATATTATTATTGCTCCATTTCAAAATGAGCTCCTCCATTTCACTTTAAAGTTCATTGTGTCAGTGCAGTAGAAGGTTGGATTAGTGTAAGTAGTTGTTCAAGACGCCGCATTTCTGGTGATTAACTGAAAAAAAAGAGGGACATTCATGTGTGTCTGATTTGCGGAAATCCCTAGTTGCAATGAGTATAAGTGGAGCCTAATATGGGAAGGCAATGGCCAGATTGTATTAATGTATTTTGCTGTTTACAGATTAAAGCTTTGTGTGTTTTTAATTTTCCAAGCAGATTAAGAAATTAAGTATAAACTACAATTATTTTTTTAAATATAAACAATTTACTTCACTTCGTGGAGGCAACTTCCATCTGCTGAACTTTGGATGGTTCTCCGCCTCCACGTCATGCATGTAAAACAAAATAATGCACGTTTAACCATTGGTTATACCTTAGACCTACACAGTTTTTGAATATTTATTTTGACTAATTACAACATATGTTTAGAAACAATATTTATTAGTTAAGATCTCATTGTGGGTGTCAATAGTCCATGTTGTTTAAGAGAATGTTGCGGGAGTTTGTTGTGATGTCGCATCTGTGATGTAGCTAACAATTGAAACTTGAGCGAGAGGAATGTAATTTTAAAAATACATGTACAAACCTCTGCTGCTCATCTGTGGGTAGATGACGAAGACTTCGGTGCTGAGAAGTACATACTGATCCAAAGAAAGGGTATTGGTTCTTTTTACTTTTCCTTCAAATTACACAGGCAGATCATTGATAGCACAATGTCCCTGTAAACAGGAAATTGATGAATGTAAGCTAATGTGCAACTGTCTATCAATATTCAGGGGTGGGGACTTTTTACATGTTTTGCAGAAAATACACAGTGAAGTGAACCCACACAAATATTAGTGTGTTCAGGGCATTGGTTAACATCTTCCAAAAGTTGTGTTTAGGCTATTTGACATTTCATTCCAAAATATTCTATAATTTTCAATATAGGGTCTTTTTATTCCCCTTTTCCACACCATTAGTAGTGGATAAATCAAAAACTCTTTTTTTACTTAACTAATGATGAATTGCTAAAACAACACTACATTTCAGTTGTGGCTTATTTAAAAGACACTGCTCATTAAAACAAAGGTGAGCAAGTACCACTCTCACACACAATAAGCAAAGAGTCAGGTTGTTTTCATCCTAAACTTTAAAGTGTAAATATTTCTTCATGACACATGATTTATTGTTCTTTTGTTGAGGGGGGGGGGGGGGGGGTTTAATGCATGGTCTATTAAAATCACAGAGGGATTCATTTTTTTCTTTGTTGTGAACAAGCAAAAGTAAAGCTGTCCCCAGAGCCTCTGTTTACCGAGCAAGTCGGATTTATTCCTTTCATACCCAGACACTCGTAGACTCACCTTCCCCCTCGGGTCTTTCATTCTGTCTCACATCCTAACTCCTCTCCAGCCACAATCCACTCAAAACTTAGCACACTGAGGGGCTTTTATGGAAATCCCTGCACCAAAAACATAGTTGCAAGCCCATTCCTCATTCTCAGAAAGCCATACTTCAAAAAGAAACTGTTTAATTCTCTGATGACAAAATTGAGAACAGTTCTATTATTGCCCATGGCAGTTTGAGAGGACAACTTAAGAAGCTTGTCTACAAACATAGCCAAACACAACCACTCTCAAGGAAAGATTCGTCAGACGTGAAATAATTTGGATTCTTTTAAGCAAACGTTTTGTTGGTGAAACAAGCAATCCCATTCTGAATCTGTCATGTTTGATCTCAATCATTATCCTGAAGCAATGGCACTTTGTACAAAAACAACTTAAGGTCATTTCTCTGCGTCTAAGTCTGACAATTATTCAGCTGTGTCTTGCATGAAGAGCTCTGCTGCGGACACAGATGATACTGAGCTAACCATATGGTAACAGCAGACTGACTGAAACAAAGCAGTATTACTCTGTGTCTAATGGTAGTCAGTGACCTTTTTAATCAGATCACATTAAAGAGAAATCAAGATTCCTAAAATGGAATGGGGCAAAGTGACATGGATTGTAACACAAGGAATGCTTTTAATGGCAAAAGGGTTTGAGTAGGAGGCAGATAATAAAGTAATTTGTTCTGTTCCTTTAAATATGGCATAGGAAATGATTTACTTGTCTCTGAAAGCTGGAGAGATCCAGCTATATAAATTATACACACAATTGTAGGAACGCTATTATAATGTTTTTTTCTACCAGGTCTGAGCACTTTAGTGAGGTGATATAAGACACAAGTTGCTAAATATACCATTATATTTAATTGACAAACCAAACCTTTCCACAAGAGGGAAATCACAACCCCAAAAGTCTCTGGATCCTTATCATGCTGTGATCAATTACTGAACATCAAATTCATTGACATAGACTCAGAATTTTGTGCGTTCACCAATAAATAATTTTTTTATCTAGTCAGAGAAAAGGACAAAGGAAAACAATTTACAGTTATGATCAGCCTTCACCGCTGCAAAAAAGATGGGCAACTTATTAGTTAGTGTAGGCTTGCAGTACGTTAAAATACTTCAGATTACTATGTGATATAAATATAGTTGGCATGCAAAGCTGAAATATGCTTCACTGTTACTTTACTTTGAAGTTTAACTTAGGTTGTTACTCTCATTTGTATATGAAAAGTCATATGTCTTGGCCTTGTAACTCTCAAAAAAGGGTTTAAACCACCAAGAAATACAGTGGCGGCAACAGTTGTTCCAATTGTCAGCAGTCAATATAATTTAGTTAAATTCAAAACTATTTTTAAGCTTAAACCGAATAGCGTTGCTCACATGTCAGATGTTTATGCCTTTCAAAGCCAAATTTGAAATTAGAAAGCAAATTTTACTTTCAAGCACCGGCCATTACAGAATTGATCAGAAAGTGTGCTGAATTAATTGAGAAGCACCAACACCTTTGTGTGCAACTAATTGTTCATGTGGGTGTAGAAATGTCTATACAGACAATTTTTCCTAATATTATACAATCAAATTATGAGAAGTTCCTTGAACGCATTTTCTAATTACCGAATACATAAGTTGTTAATCAACTCCCAAAGATATAACACCTTAAAAATCTCAACTCCAACTAGACAATGAAATGCAAAACTCCCCCTTCCACCCCTGTCTCCACATCTCACGGTCACTTCTCGGCCCCAATGCCCTTACATGGACAGCTCGCCCAGTAAACTTATCCTAATTTCATCACATATGCTTGCATTTTCTGGGCTAAATCTAGTTAAGCAAACTCATGAAAGTATAAAAACTACAAAAACACTACAGGCCCAACAATATCTTTAAAAAGAACATTATCACCACATTAAACAACTTTGACATTGTTGAAGTAGTTTTCTTAACTCGTTTTAACTTGAATGTGAAATAATTTGGGTGTTTTCAACATTCTTTTAATTTTTTTCATGTATTTATGACTCTTAGTAAGACTTTTTTTATAGACAGTCAAAAATATTTTCACCATTTAAAACACTTTTCCAAAAGAGTTCTTTCAGGTTCTCTTCTTACCAAAGCGTTTTAGTGTAACGTGAGCACCATTTTGAGGTCATGTCTAATTTCAACCCAAAGGTATCCATGTACACTTTGTCCTTCATCTGTATGTATGCATCGTGAAAGAATCAGCTCTTTGTACTGAATGACTGACGGCTGCCAAGTGCAGCTTGTGTCACTAGGAAGCTGAGGCACAGCCTTTCACTTCCAACTGTTCCTTCTATGGTCACACGACATGAAATCAATACATTGTGTACCACAGCTGATAGGGGCACAGAGAAAAAGAAACACTTCTCCAAACTGACTGCACTATATTTCACCTCACTAAAGAATTTAACAATAGTGACTGTCAGGTCTGGCAGTAGATAATGAACCAAAATCACCTAAATAGATTTGTTGCTACAAATGGCATTTTTGTTATTTTTAAGTTTAAACATTTGATGGTTTTCTTTGTCAATTATATTTTTTGGGGAGAAGTCTCACAAAAAGTCAAGTTGCAGGATTATGCAGATATGTTTCTTCTTCACAAAATACATAAAAAATTAAATCCCATGTTAATTACTTTTCACGTATATATTTGTACATTCAAATGGCAGGTTCACGTAAATCTTTTAGCAAGTAGAAGAAGAAGAAGAAAATAAAAACTCCTTGCTTCTCCAGTCAAATATATTGCATGAAGCATGTTTTTGGAAGATTTGAGCAAATCTCTCCCAAAAGACTCAAATTTTTTTGTCAAACTCACAAGGACAATCCTGGACCAAGATTTAGTATTTATTCTTCAACGGATTCAATAAACCAACCAATGAACCTATGGGAGGAAGTTAATTAGGAGACAGGGATTTGTAAAGAGAAACTGCCTGCTAAAACAAGTGCAAGATGCTGAAAATTTTACGTTAAAAATTGTACCAATAAAAGGTGGCCTTCAGATGATTTGCACATTGCTCCTAAAAGATATTAGGCCAGATATGGAGTGACCAATACCCGGAATTCTGCTCTGCATTTAACCCATCCCAGTGTACACACACAGCAGTGAACAAACACACCGTGAACACACACCCGGAGCAGTGGGCAGCCATGGCTGCGGCGCACAGGGAGCAGTCGGGAAACTGGTGCCTTGCTCAAGGGAGCCACAGCTGTGGTTGTTGAAGATGGGAGAGCATGTGCTTCATCATGCACATCACCTTCAACTTGGTGGATAAGAGGATCAAATCTGTGACCTTCCGACCATAAGACCATCCACCAGACCACAACTTCTGGGTAAAAGTTGCTTTAGATGTCACACAAATTGAACTTCGATTAACTTTATGAAAAGTTTGGCACCCTTTAAAGTTATCACTTACAGAATGTTATCAAGTCATTATCTGATTGCGTTAATTAATTCAGATTGAAAAGCAAGTGTTCAGCTGTATTCACTGGAATTCAAAGCTTGTGTCATGCACATTTTAAAATACGTTCGGGAGTGTTGCTTAAGGCAGTTGGTGAAGTCAAAATGTGTTGACCTGCTTGCTGACAGTTTTAGGGAAGAGTTTATTTTCCAAGCCTGGCTGACCCTATGTTAACCTTTGAAAGGATTTCCTTCAGATCTGATTTTACTAGTTGTGTGCTCCCTCGTATCAATTATGAAAGTTCATTGTTCTATTCATTTAACTTTGTTTTATCTCTCGTTTTGTATGGCTTGTGGCATGTTGGTCAGTTCTTGTGGTGACATTTCCATGCACTGATCAATGACAAAATGACATGGAATTGCTCTTGGCCAAATAAATAATTGTGTTTTGCAAAAAAAAAGGCTACTATAAACTACAGACCTCACTTTAAATGTAATAAGTGAAAACTGGTAACAGCTGCTGTCTGTTTTTTTTTTTTTTTTTACTTTAAGTCAATGCTTTCTTTATTTTATCAATGCCAGTATCCTGCAATCACAAATGTGTTTATTGAAGCTATTTTAATAAATGGTGATTAATTCAGGTCTAATGGAATCTCTGTATAAAGGATCACAAGCGCTGAGAATTAGGTTATTACTTTATTTAATGATTAATGTGAGGAGGATCAAGGATTTATTTAGCAGTACACTTTCTTGTGATAGATTTTAAATGTCACCATAAGCATCCCTTTGAGAATTACCTCAAAACTGTTCCTTAAAAGCCAAAGAAACATACAAAGAGGCTCAAGTCTCTATGGACTTAGTTTATCTAGGACTTCTTTGGTTGTTCGTATGTGTGGTACAGTTGTGAACATTGTTCAAAATCTTGCTGCACTATGCTCACTGTCCGTGACTAAGAGCCTTTGAAAAGCAATGGTTTATTTCTTGGAATCCTGGGGGAGAATGCATCACGTCAGATTTAAAATCAGATGGATCTTCCTCTTTAAGGAGGAAACCTTGAAACATTGAATAAAAACTCAAAGAACAAAAAAAAGATGTTTTATCTTAAGGTCACAATAAAATCTTATCAACCACATCTTATACAAAGTGTGGGAGTAGAACTAGCTTCTGAAAAATCTGATAGGAGAGCCGCAAGCCATTTCAGAGGTCATAACACGCAGAGCACTGGTTTCTCTTTAGTGCTGTGATTTTCAGTGTACGTGCAAATCTTATGAACCTGTCACTCAGCCCTTTGGCCTTAATGACAGAGAAAAGAGAAGCCCCGAGCCCGTGCTAATATCTACAAAGGTCATTCTACAGCTGATAATGCATTCATCAGCACTAAAGAAAATGAACTATATAATTTCACATCCTCAGATTTAATGTGGAGATGAATTTGTGCCACAGACCATGGGAGTGCAATATGCCATTAGTTTTGGTTGGCCAAGTGAGAGTGCTTTCAATGTGTCTAATGCATACCTGGGTCTTATAATTATAAAGGTTTAATCTTTCTGAAAGGCTTTGTGGTTTTTAAAACAATGTGTACTGCTATGGCATGTGACTTTTAGTGTCGTAAATTCCCAAATTGCACACACTTGGATTTTAAAAGCTGCACTATTCAGGAACGGAATACTTAACTGAAGCCATTACGTTCTTCAAAACGCCAGTAAATATTTCACCAAATTTAACATCCTAAACCGTAAAAAACTATTGGATACAATTCCTAAAATATGAGTTGAATGACTCCTTGTTCATAGATTGTAAAGACGAAGAGTGCAAATTTAAGAAAAGAAAGCAAAGCATTTAAGTACAAATCTCTTAAACTTGAAGTAATGGTGTCTGTAGGCAGTGATCATGTAGTGTGGTGTTGGCATATTAATCGGTTGCACTGAACATTGTGGTGACAAATATATTATTTAATTGAGTTAAATGTGTTGCAGTTTAGTTAGAGTGGGTCTCAGAGGGTTCACAGCTAATGAGACCAAGTGTGCATTGAAGATCTTAATGAAGTAGCAAACTGAACGGATATAATGTCTGTCACGTTATGTGAGGATCAACATTTTGCAACCAGGTGGTTCTGCAAAGCAGCACCGCAAAGGTGTTAATGAATTCAGAAGGGGGTGAAAACAAGATAAGGATATGAAGAGCTTGTGGAGGTCATTCATTGTGTCTATTAGCCATAGATTGTTTGGTTTGGCTTTTCTAGGAGCCTTAAATACTTCTTGATTATCTTAATTATTAAAATACATGTAGGAAGTATCATTTGTTATAATGAAGTAGCTAGTTAATTCTTAACTGTGGGAGTGCAAGTTTATGCAGTTTTCGTTGATTATTTTAAAAGGTTTACTCAGTAAGAGAGTCAAGTATGCTTGAGAACAAACATTTTAACAAGGAAATTATTGGTTCTAATCATTATTCTCCTAGAGCAAAATGCATATGTAAATTGTTAAATTCTGCTGAAAGAAAACATCTGCAAATTCTCTCTGTTCCAAAAAGTACTATTCTTCCTCTTCAAAGAAAATTTGCATGTCTTCCAGATATTGGCTGTCAGTATCTGGATTCTTAATGTGCAAAATACGTTAAAATTTAAAGCAGACGAATGAGAAAAAGATTTGGGTCTAGTGGTAATTCAACTGGTGCTGGAACGATGAATCAATAGTCTCGGCAGTAACTTCTTTGACAATGCTCTCATCTATAATGCATACCTCATGCATGTGAAATGAATAAACAAATAATTTGTATTATATTACAGGTCTTGTTGATCTTTAGTAATAAACAGGCTGGAGTTACAATGCATTAAGGTGTCTAAAGAGAATGAGGTATTGCATTTTTTATGAATTTATGCATAGCTTTGAAATGTAATATACATTAAAATTGTAATCGGGCTCCCTAAAGAGCTCCAAAATCAAATAAAGTTGCCGAAAACCCAAGGGATATTAGCTAGCACTAAAAGGGTTGACCCTTTAAAGAGTTGTAGCTAATTATGATTTCATTAGAGTGTTTATTCAATGGAGAAATTGAGGGAGATTAAATTGAATTGTTGAAAAAGATGATGGCTGTGTTGGAGTGAAACTTTGAGCTGAGGTTTTATCCTATTTCTAGGTTAATTACATAGAGCCTTCACTTCAAATTGTCATAGGAGGAACATCGTTTAACCTAAATTACATCAAAACCCTGAAGATAAATTGTCTCATCTAAACCTTACTTCCTTTTGCTCTTTCCCTTACCCAAAAAAAAATGCATGTTTATTTTGATCCCGGCACAGGTCAGACTTTTTATATGCAGACTTCAGCCCCCAAACTGCTCAGAGGCTACACTCAATCTCTGTGTGTCTCCCATCAGACACTGATGGTGTACACACCATGCCTCCAATTTTCCTCCTCAAACAATGGTTGTGTACACAGTGCTGTCAAGGTTTGAAAAACACAACTAAACGTGATTTGAACATCAAGTGTCAGACCATCTGGGCCACATTACAAGCGACATGTAATGACCGGTCCTTCCTTCCTGGGCTAATGCATGTTGTTTTTGCTGTTGCTATTATCAATAAGAGCAAACAATATCATTCATAAAAAAAGTTTTCTGGAAGAAAAAAAACAGGAATTATTATAAAAAATTACGATGACAAAAAAATTGCTTAACATTTTTATCAATTAACAAAACAGGATGGCAATAAGACTGTACTTGATGCTTTTGAAAATATCCTGTCAGCTTTAGCAAAAATAGTCTGTAATCTTTTTTTCCATGATAATGCCATAAACAGCTCATTTATCTGGTCGAAAGATTGAACAGCATATTCTGCCCCTACTCGTGGATCAGCTTCTGTGCAAGAACACACTGGAGACGCTATAAAGCAATCTAACAGAGACAACAACTTCACTTTTTTAGGTTTCAGCATTAGGGTTTTACAATTTACTTTTTTTCAACATTGTATGCAAGTAGTAAATAATAATAATAATAAAAGTTGAACGTAAACAATATAAAAATTAAATATAAAATGGAGTATTAGCAATTCATCTATACAGCTTCCTGGAATGGGTTTTCATGGCCGAACAACTGCATCAAAGCTATACATCAACAAGTGCAGTGTAAAGTGTTGGATGCAGTGATGTAAAGCACATACCCACTGGATTCTAGAACACTGGAGACAGACTCTCAGGAGTTATGAATACCGCTTCTCTCTCTGGCGATCTAATGAATGAGTCTGAGTTCAACCGTTACCATTGGAATGCTCTTTGACTGTATTGTGCTAATTGTAATTGTGCTAAGAGTAATGTTTTGTGGATTGAGGTGTGAGGTTGTTGTTTTAGGTCCTGGGCTTGAGCTTTTAGTTCCATTGAAAGGAACTCTGAATGCCTCAGCATACCAAGATATTGTAGACAATTCCATGCTTCCAACTGTGTGGGAAAAGTGTAAGTTTCCTGCTTCCAGTTTCAATAAGAGTGAATCTCTTATTAATAAAGGTGTTTGTTCATGAGTGTCACGGTGGCGCAGTGGGCCTCGGCCTCGGTTGGCATTTCTGTGTGGAGTTTGCATGTTCTCCCCGTGATCGCGTGGGTTTACTCGGGGTGCTCCGGTTTTCCCCACAAGTCCAAAGACATGTGGTATAAGTGAATTGAGAAAAAACAATTGTCCATAGTGTTTGTGTGAATGTTTCCCAGCGATGGGTTGCGGCTGGAAGGGCATCCGCCGTGAAAAACATATGCCAGAGAGTTGGCGGTTCACTCCGCTGTGGCGACCCCGAAAGGGAAGAAATCCAACATGAAGATGAATGGATGGATGTATATATATATATATATATATATATATATATATATATATATATATATATATATATATATATATATATATATGGTATCTTTTGAGAACCAAAAACAAAATCCTTGCATATACGAAAATGTATGAAATTTATTTTCTTAAACTGCTTCTAAAATAGTTTTGAAGACTATTTTTTCACTTCGTTGTTTTTTTTGTTTTTTTTAAGTAGTAATTTCTTCTATTAATTAAAACTTAATTTAAACTCAATTAAATCCAAATATATTAACTCAGCTGAATAAGTGTACAGGAAAAATGATTTGTTATCTCCATCATCTGACACTAAAACAAAGTAGATGGCGTATCACGACTGAAATGTAATTAATAAATCAAACAAAATAAAAAGCTAAACCTTTGATCTGTATTGAACTTCCCCACAAATCTTTCAGAGCTTGTGAGTCGGAGCTTCCATTGATGAAGAATCTCCAGTGCCCACGTGTCATTCATTTTACCTGTCTTTGTCACCATCAAGGCCAGTTGCTGACCTTTCAAAGGTTAGTCATTAAGATTGAGATCTTCAAACACACAAAAATGTATCTCAAATCAATTCCATGACCTTCCTAAGAAAAGGTAGGTCACTTAACTCAATTTCCTTGGAACTCCATGAGAGCTAAATGGCTTTGCATGTGCACGTTTTGAATAAAGCTTGTTTATATTGAATTTGCTCGTTAATTTTACACATTAATTAATATTCATGTTTTCATTATGGCTTTATGCAGTTGAATCATTATGTTCAAGCACTGTGTGTGCCATGCTGTCCTGCAATTTATTCAAGGAGCTCTTGAAAGGATCCTTCTTCCATTTACTGGTGATTATCGGAGAGGCTTAAATGCAGTCGTCTGATCCCTGCAAATTTATGAGATCCCTCTGAGAAGAAACAAGCATTTTGAATGAAATTGGTGCATTGGTCTAAAATAAAAGACAGATGGCATGAAAAGTGAAAATCCATTAGCAGTATTTTAAAACAACAACTGAAATATGATAACAGAGGCCTTTATATGCATTGAAATGTACTTTGCAAACATGCTTGCCTTTCCTTTATTCAAATAAGTTCATCAAGTCAAAGGTATTATTAATGTAACCCCTCCTTCATTTAAATTATATTTATATCTGTTGCCCCCACTCTTAAGTTTGCACACTCTTACTTTATTCATCCTATTTTTGTCTTCTGTTTAAGTGTGTATAATGCAGCCGAGATCTGTTTTGCTGGTGGTGGTGTGTGTGTGAGTATGGGGAGGGGTGGCAATGTGATAAATTAGTTATGCATGCACACAACAAATTGATCCTGCTCTGTACTGTCACAGAAAGCAGATGTTGCATGCAGTGATGTATGTGGATGAGCAGCATGACTGCAGAGCATTAATATTATTTCTTATTCAAATGCAATGCAAAGGACAAACAGTGTCTCTCATTCATAGCAAGATGTGCAAACAGTAATAAGCTGAGATTCTCCATCGCTTGATGTATGAACTAATACATCACAGATTCAGAGGAATTTGTTTTTTGCCTTCTACTATTTTTTTTTCACAGAGCATATTTTCCTCTTCATTAGAATAAAGTTGTTTATTATGTGAGACTAAATTATTGTCTATTTTCTACAATTTTCCTTCTGAAGAATCATTTTGCTGTTGTGGGATGTTTGAAAGCATGAAAGATGAAAAGATTGATGAATAGACAATTGCAACGCTTTAATTTCCATTTACTGCAACTAGATTATTTTTCCTGAATGGTCTTAAAGGAATAACAAGTTGGGCTTCCCACTATGTTCATATTCATTATTGTAGAGGAATGTGCATATATCCACAAATACAATGTGAAGCAATCATGTAGTAATAGCTTACATTGATATTTAAATTGTAATTCCAATGAAAATAGTCACAGAGTGTACACAATAACTATTTTTTCATATTAAATTGTATTTATTGCAAGGGTACTGTATGCCCTTTAAATGTCATAATAAGTGATCCGAAATATAAACTGGCATCCTACTTTGAATCTCTTTGTACATTTATCCTCTAAAAGTCCATGATTTTGGAAACAGAACATAAGTTTAGCCGTCATGGATTGCTGGAAGCGGGCTTCGGGACAAATGTATCCTTGCTGTCAGAAATCTCCTTGGCCCCCTCACCTCATAATATTCCCCAAGGACATGGCATAGATCCACTCCATGATTGCAATCAACCCTGACTTCCACACAAACAAACAACTATCCTTCACCCTGACCAACACCAAGCTGGCTCATGCCAGGCAATTCACCAAGCTTCGGCATTCATTGAATCGCTTCATCCCATCTAACTGAGAAACCCCACGACCCGTGCAAAAGACTCTTCCATGAGCCAGACAACAGCTCTGCAAGGCTCGGAACTAACAACAATGGGGAGCTTTGTGAGAAAAGTGTGCATCAAACCCTGAAATAATTCATATCTGTCTCTTTTTAGCTGGATGCAAGCCTGTAATGCGTACCCCCGATGGTTGCTGCCATTGACTTTGGAAGAAAAAGGCTGGGCTACCTTCAATATCAGCTCATAGTGCCTCCTTTCAATAGCCAGATATGGTTTTATACATACAGTAGTATTTCAGATTACACTTGGGTCTTACATTTTGTATGTTTTGAAGTCAAATGTCAAGAATAAACATATAAAACTTAGTAGACACTGCTAGCTAATCAGTTAAGATGCAAAGTGTCATTCTTTATGTGGAAAATTTTCTTTAAGGAAGCAATGAAACAGCCATTCTGTATATTTAATAATTTAGTTAAAACATTCTTTTTGCCATTTTGAAGCCTATTTTAAAAATGTGGTATCGTAGAAGTTTCCCAAAAGCTCAGTGATTTAAGATGAACAATCATATATTAGTGTTTGTTGTACACAAATTTAAAGCATGTTCAATCAAGAGAATGCATAAACAACAACAAAAAAATGTTTTATCAACAAAACTCAAGAAGAGAATGGCCTAATTGCTTGCCTCCCATCACTCGCCATTGAGTGTTCAGCACACCTAGAACAATTTTTTTATCAGTTATTTTAACTTAGTGTGTTGTTGTTGTTGTTCTTGTTGTTGTGGAGAAAGGAGACTAAATGAATCCACAATACTAAAGAGATCTCTAAACAAAAATAAAACAAAAATGCTGAAAGAAAATTTACTTTTCAGCAGTTTGACCATTACTGGGCATACCATATAACTTTCAGCCGGGAATATTTAATGGAATTACTTTCATAAATTATTTCAAGAGTTTTATAGACATGTGTTTTTCAAAAGCCACTGTTTACGACACATTTGTGATTTAGCAATTTAATTGTCCTGGCAGTCTGATGTTTAACAGTTCTCATAATTCCTGAAATGGTAAGGGTTTTAGAGATCAATTGAAGATTTTATTAATCAATGCACAATTCTTTGAAATTAAATAAACACATTGTTAAGTCATGTAATTATTATAATATACCAAAAATGATAAAACAGATATTCTCATGAGATATGCATGTATTATTTACAAATACCCCTAAACAGAAATGTTGTAATTCTTCATACAACTGTATTGTGTAGAAATATCTCTTGCATTCAAAGTATTTTTTCCATGACATTTTAGTTGTGTCATTATGCACTTTAAAAGCACATGTCCCATTGACTGAGCTATTTGGAAAAAAAAAAGTGGTTTGAATTCACCTAATCTGACATTTGTCTGGCACTAGCAAACAACATTTGGTCCAAACATGGTTCATACCTGGCAGAGGCTATTTTGTGGCACAGAAACTTCAGACTTAATGTTAAAATTGCTGAGGCTTGGCACAATCATGGTCCAAGTTTCACAAACAATATGTCATGGTCTATTGTGTTATATTTATTTGAATGTTTTATGTTTAATTGGTTGCTTGTGAGTTGTGGCTTTCCTGGGTGTGCCTGATTACAACTGACTGCTGAAAATGGAATCACCTGAAAGTAATCGAGTCTGTGGAAGAGGCCTGTGAACCTCTTCAAGTCACTGCTAGTCCATCAATGTAAAACGGTAGATCGCTACTTTGTCCGCAAGGAGTTTTCGCCACCTTGAAATTGCTGGTCCTGGTTGAATCTTCACAGTTTGTTTTTTTATGTTCCCAGACTTTGCTCACCCTGCCTGCCACTCCTAGTCCTGAATGCCTGCCTCCCATCTACAGTCTACTCTTCCTTGTAGCTTCGCATTACCTCCGCAGTAGAGAGATTAGATTTTTTGTTGTACTTATTTAAATACTACCTCCTCTTTTGAGTGAGCGGATTTTCGTTTGCCAAATACATATTTTTGTTTACTTCCTGTCCCTTGGCTGGTTCCTGCATTTGGGTTCAGTTCTTGAATTCTGACACCGTGGCCCAATTCTGAACATTCGATTTTAATGTGCCACAATTGACTTTAATATTTCAACTCAAGCTAAACTAATTAATGAAGCCACAACTGGGCCAAGCTCTTTATGTCTATGTTTCTACTCCTCTAACTAGGAAATAAAGAAAAAAAAATCTAACAATTTATTTTGCAATGGTAATGTGGCTCTTAATGCATGTAAATTAATGGGAAAAATATTTTACAAAAAAGTGTAAAGTTTACACAAAAATTTACATTTGGCCATTTGTTTTGTCCAAATATAGAGGATTATTAATGCGCTAAAATGAAACCACTATTTAACACATTCATTTTCCACCTTTGGCCATTTACTTCAATTAATTCCTTAAATTGACCTTATTTCAAAATGTGATCGTTGACGAAAAGGACAAGTTTCCAAAAACGACCCCTCTCAATTAACAATTGTGATGGATGTTTAGCAGAATAATCTAAAAGTTGTAACAGTGTTTTCTATCCAACATGTATATGTTTGAGAATAACTTCAGTCATGGCGAAAGAGACACTAAATAGCACTCAAATTGGGTGCAAGGGAATGTGGTTGCTCAACCCCTATAAATCAAACTTTGTTGAACAGATAAGGGTAATGAAAAAGATGGTTTAACTTCAGTGTCAGCCTGTTTCTTCGATCCATGTCCATCAGTATGCTATCAGAGAACTTGCTTTGATTGTCTGAATAATATGCATCCCCTCCTTTGCACGAAGGGTTTTTTAAAAGGCTCATGAATGTCTTGAGGAAGATGGGACAGCAGCAAGTCATTATTTAAAGGTAGGTTGGTTAATACAGAGACATGGTCATGTTTTATAGGGAAGAAAGATCAATCCTTTCTGAAAGAACTTGAATCTTAATATACCAATTCACACCTGCCAATTTACCTCCCTGGTCTTCGAAACCACATCTTACCAAGCTGTGCTAGACTGATAAGGTATATTAGTGTGTTCTCTCTTCCAATGATTTCTCTTTGTGGCATTTGTAATGAGTCATGGGTGAAGTAGGGCGGCCAATCACATCCATACTGAGACATGAATAGAGGAATATCCCATTTAGTCATAGAAGAAAAAGGGTACTGAAAATGGCTCAGTGTACCACTTAGCATATTTCTGGGGGGTCAAATTGACACATTTTAATTCAACCTGAAATTTTATTAGAAGATGAATCATTATAACTTTGTAGAAGTTTTAATTTCATGTACATATTTAATCTGATCCGTCCCAAGAGTCATAGCTACAGGATTTTAAAAAAATTGTTATTCATCTTGTGAACTGTTGTCTTGTCCATTATCCAAAGCTAACTCCTTCATCCCAATTGGCTGAGTTGCTAGCCAGCCTGCAGTATAGTCATGAGAGGGTTACTGACTCAAGATATAAATGCGATGCTCACTTTTATACAAAAATAAACCTAAAATTACACTAAAGTAATTTTAGCTGGCAATAGAAAATAATTAAAAATCATGATTTTCAGAGACTGGGTACTTTAATAGTCCTAAACCACCAACTGGCTACAGCATCTTCAGGTAGAGAAGACCTTGCTTCCATCTCTGTCTGGTACCATGTCCTTCATGAACATATGGTATCACTCAGACACAGCAATGCTCCCTCAATTGTATCCCTAAGGTTTGCAGGAAAGTAGAACATCGATGCCAGCAGCATTTAAGGAAGCTTTGGAGTTCTACAGGATGGCTTTCGGGGTTCCAGACACCCTTCTAGACTATTTCTAGAAAGCCCAGGGTTCTAGAACATGCAGCAAAAGTGAAGTGAAGTGAAAGTGATCAGTTGGCCAGATATGGAGTGACACATACCTGGAATTTATGCTCTGCATTGAACTCATCCTATTGTGCACACACATCAGTAACAAAAACTGGTTGCTTGCTCAAGGGCACTACAGTTGTTAGTGTTGAAATGCTTGCTCTCCCATCTTCAACAACCAGTTAAAATTGGGAAAGCACGCGTTTTATCACTCACACTGCCTTCAACTCAGTGTATCTGGGGCTCAAACCTGCGACCTTCCAATCACAAGTTGATCTCCTTATCCACCAGAACACAACAGGATCACAAACACTCACATATTCTTGCTTTGGAGATAGAGTGTTCTGCACTTTTGCTGAAGAATTAAAGTTAAAGTAAAGTTAAAGTTTTTAAAGCATCTCTATAAATGAACTCCAACCAATAGTAACAATAAAGTAACAATAACGAAAGTCCAGTCCATGGTCATAAGTTTATGTAACATGAATATCTGTGTGCATCTTCAATAGTCTGTTCTCTTTTGATCAACATTAAATTAGCTATAAATGCTATAAATTAACTTGAAATACTTACATACAGGAAACTGTTGCATATTGGAAACGGCATCATGTTGCATCCTGAACCAGAACAAGTTTACAATATGGTTTTAATTACTGGGCACAAAGTGCTAGTGTTGCTAGACATTGAAAATGTCCTTTATGCAGCACTGGAAATTTATACACAGGTATTCGGTCTCAAGCATCATTGACTTATCATGGTGGGGTTTTACTGTCTGCTTGCCCTTCTGTTTTATTAAAACAAATATATGAATTAAAGAAAGGACTTCAGCCCGTACACATGTACAATAAAAAATGGTCTTTTTGCTTCCATTGCTTGTTACCATTTCATTTAAGATTTCATGCACACATTCTTTCTACACTCATCATCACATAATAGCAGAAATAAAACAATGTCCAAGATTAGATGTGCAGCATGACATTTAAACTGCTCTGTGGTTTTAATGGATTCGGAAGCCCCATCAGAAATGCAAAACTGGTTTCTCTAAAAGTTCATTTTGAGGGTGCCAAAATAGCCCTCTGAATAATTCATGGGCTGTTCCATGCTTTTCATATTGCTTTAAGGGTTTGCGATTTTCATTTCTTTTAACATGCCAAGGAGAACTCCTTCAGTGACATAAAGTATGAATCTTTAAAAATATTATGGCTCTAAACCTAACATAGCTCTATAGTTCGAATATCTCTTGTGGAAAGAGGAGTTCCCTGAACACTTCTGATTTCTTTTAAAACAGTGGATTTCATATAGTGTACATTAAGCTTACCCAGAGTTGTTGTTACAATAACCTAAATAGCTCTTAAAAAGAGTTGGTTTAAAATATAGACTGTCAATGAGCTCATTAACATAAACTTAAACAATAACAGAAAACAAGTAGTATAAACACATGAGATTAAATTTGTTGCCATGTCATCAGGCCATGTCACTTTCAATTGAAATTGTTACCATTTAAAAGCAAGCTGAGGAGAACCATCAGGAAATGATTGATGTTGAGAAGGTTATGGCTTTTAGTAAGAAAAGCTAGAGGGGACCGGTCAAAGACTGTGATTTGCAACATTGGAGTAGTGTAAAAATTAATGGGAAGATCAATGGGTGTATGTTGTGTGAGTGACCTTTATTGAATCTTTGAGCGAGCAAGATTTTCAGCCATCACTGGCTATAAAATGTGTTCGTTTACAGTGATGTACGATAGTGAGTTTCAGACAGCCAAACAGGGCAGTGTTCTCTTTTAATATGTCATTGGTTAAAGTGTTGTTTTTTTTTTTTTTCAAAAAAGTTACCTAAATAAATGGATTAGAATAGGTTTCATTTATCTATATTTTAATATATGTCTTTGGTATGCTATATATAAAGATCTTTAATAATTTAATTTATCTTACATGAAAGATCAGTTTAAAAAAGCTAGTAAAGTTAAGAAAAACTAGACCTTAGCTACTGAAGCCATTAAGCAGCTGACATTTCAATCTCATCATTTCCAGTCCACCAAAGTCCCACCTTTTCACCCATCTTTGATTGATCGATTTGTTTAATTGTTTTCAATTTTTGGCCTATTTTCCAAGTGCTGCTGTTGTTTCGAGGAAATCCACGTCCTGAGATCTGAACACATATCCTGGGCACAAATGATTTCAGCTAAAACCTATGGGAGACATCACACTCAATAAATAAAGTCAATGATGTCCTTACATAGATTTTTCAATTTCAAGTTTGAACGCAAAGAACATTTGAAGACTTGAAAGCAATACCAGTATGAATTTAATGTACATAATTTTGTTAATTAACATAGTTTTGTTGCAAACTCTCTAAAAATCACAAACGTACAGTATCCCTACTTTCTCATCTTATCTATCACACCATACATTTTCCCAGTGTTTAGCTCTTTTTTATCTTTCTTATCTTGTCAGTTCGCATAATTGAAGTAACTAAGGTAGTTTAGCTATCTCTAGAGAAGGACACCAACTGTTGTTTAATAGCAAAGCGAACAGTGCCCCCTTTTTCCTTTCAGGCGAGCAGCGGCGCCGACAGAGGAGTCAGGCCGGGGAAAGAGCGAGCGCGCTCGGCTCAGACTTCAGCAGCAGTGCGGCTTTAAGAAGATGAAGGCTATGAAATTTACCGCTGGCTCCTCCTCCACCGATGATGTCAATCGGAGGTGGAGAGGTGGGCAGTGCTAAGGAACTGAGTTCATACAATACAACAGAGATTGCTTGAGCTCTGCGTTCAACTACTGGTAAAACGCCTGTACCAGTGTGTGGAAGTGATGCTGCACCTATAGGCGCACTCTCCACCTGCTCCGCTCCACTGACAGTCCATGTGTATCACTCAGAACTGATCACGCGCTCTCCACCAACCTTCCAAACCACGGGATCACGTTCATTTGACGTGTTTTTGAAGTTGATTAGCTGTTGAAAATACGCGTTGAGACACAGAAAACAACTTTAATTGAACAGTTTCCGAGCATGCGAGGAGCATCCCCACGTTGGCTTGTGTTTACAGATTGAACGCACTGAAATAAGCGCATTTGGAGCAGCACCATCTTTGCGCGCGCGCGTGGGATTCAAGCCGGATCCAGGCGCGAGACATCAGAGGAATTACATCTTCTTTACAGAAAGTCATTCATGAATGTTACCGCTGCTCGTGCAGGGACCTGGGACTTTTTAATGGACATGGATCGTTTTCTCTAGCTGGATAACGACTGAACACTGCATGAGGTTGTTTGAATCTGGGATATTCTTCAGCTTCACGGCACTTCATCTCCTCAAGCAGTGATGCCGCTACGTGACGCGAATTGAGAGTTTCTATATTCAAGGGGAAAACCGAGGTAAGAGATGTCTAATTTTTCCTGCGTAAGGGTTGGTTTTATTTCATTCAGTAAGGGCAAGGAACATACGAGAATAAAACATATTCAGTTTTATCTAAAATTCAACCGACAATAATTTGATCCTGACGTGATCTGAGCATCTCTCCGACGTCGCTTTTACTGCACACTTTTATGGTAGTTATAATTTTTCGCATTTGAGTGAACTGAATAGAATGGAATTGTATTATTCGGAAAATTTTCAAAAAGTCATCGACACTCTGTCTTCTTATGAGACCTTTTCTGTAAAAGCCATTTTAGTCATGATGTTAAAAATACTCTTAGATAAAAAAATGCATCCCGCGCTTCACGTTTGAATGAAACGACTAGCTAAACTCAAGTTAAAGTACAATCACTTAAAGCAAGCTCGTGAATGACTTGTAAAGTAACTTTGAGACCTTTGCATCTTCTTGTCTATTTGGTTGCTTTACAGAATTATCCCAACACGAGACCAAACCACAGTATCTAGTACCCCCCATTTTATTAATAAGGACACCGTTAGACTTGTCAAATTCACGGCTGAACAAAACTGGAAGAGGATTCAGGGGGATGCGTCATTTTTTGAACCAACAGACACACTTTGTTTTAAACACAAATTATGTCTCTTGCCAAATTGTCATGGCAACCACAATTCACACTAAATAGCAAGCTTTTTATTATGGAAGAATACTTTCCAGAGTGATGATAATCAGCTACTTAGCTTGCATTCAATTTTACACAGTTAAGTTGTACAGTGCTTTTATTACAAGTGACTTGTCATGACAAGAAAGTTGTGAAAATATGACTCTTCATTCAACATATGTCATGAAAACTTCAAATAGCAGAAAATGTTTCAGGCCTACTGAATTTATTGTGATATTTTAATAGCAATAATTATTATTTTTTCTCTGGTGTCTGCTGTTTCTTTGGTGCATCTCCTGCTCACATAGCTTGTAAGGGCATTTATATGAAAAATTTAGATGCAAATTTGTCCAAAAGTTATTTTTAAAGTAGCATTTGTCTCAGTCTCTCTTACCTTTACATGTAATGATAATAGTAAGGCTATGTCAAAAATGACTTTAAACCAAGTAAACTGAAACACATTGTTATTTTCTTTAATTATTTTAAACTAATTGTAGAGGTTTTTGCATCTGATCTAATTTTTAGGAAGGGATCACCTTATTAATCGCCTAGAATATATTTTTGCCATTAAGATATTTAGTCAATTCAGCTGACATTTTACAGAAAGTAAATCCAAAAGCTCAATTCAAATTAAAGAAATGTGTCCAAGGTGTTGGTATAAATATAGCACAGTTAACTGTGTTTGCTTTATTCCCATTCGTTATAAAGACAACTTTTGATCAGAGATTTGAGTGTCAAACCTGATAACTTTCAAATGGAGATTTTCATCTGGAGAAAGCTTCGCCGAGGGAACGTTCCAGGCTTGAAGGGAAAATGATGCAACTGGTTTTCAGTTTTACACTCAACCTTGGTTGAGCAACATTCAGAAATTGAGAAATTCAGAAGGCCTTTTTCATTCAGTTCACATCTTTTTTCAACACAGAGCTGTTTTGTTGTAATGTGTTGTGTGAAGGATGCCTAAACAAAATTGACATAATAATCAGACATTGAATAATACTACTATGACTAAAAATGATAAAAAAATAATTTCAGTTTACTTGATATAAGTGCATGGGTGTAATCTAATGTGAAAGCATTGTATAGTTAATAACAGAATAGTTGTGAAGGCAATACCTTTGCCGATAAAAATGACAGATAAATCAAACCATTTTTTTTACTTTTTAGTTATGATTCTATGTGTTTATTCTAAATATATATTTTATAATATAGAATATACACATAGAATCGTCACTAAATCTATAATTAGGTGTTCTGGTAATTGTAAAACATGATTAGGCATCACCAAAAGTTAAATGTCAGCGAGAGAGGTTGAAACACAATGTTTAAACAACCTTTAAAGAATAGCTTTGCCTTATCTAAAAATGGAATACAGATAAGAGTTTCCCCAGATATGGTATGATGGATAAGAACGGTTATTACGTTTTACATTTCCCACACTGTGGCCAATCCATTGCCCTCTGTTGGTGGTTTTTATATTAGTTTTTAAGTCATCGGTGAGCAGCATAATGGCATAATGGTAAGCGGTCCATCGTATCAGCTAGGACTTCACTGGTTAAGCTTGATTTCTCAATGAAATTCACTTATCTGCAAGGACATTACTTCAGAATTTGTAATATATCATGTGGACACATATCAATGGTATCACCAGAAACTAAAAACATAATAATTTGATGTAAAATAAGAAGTAATATGAGTAGAATGTCCAAGGGGATGTATAAAGATTAATCCCAAATAGCAGCTTTTAAGGGTTGCGTTTCCGTGTAATACACTTTGCAAAACTCTGCCATATAAAGTCAATCTGGTAGAAAGCTATTTGAACAACTGACATGGTGTTCCATTGAAAGTGCCCACAATAAATAGTCTGATGTAGAGGCGAAGTATTAAATCAACTTTTATTATGATTGTTTATGACTTAAACGAACAAAATCTCAAGGGTGATTCATGGTGCACTATTTTATGCAATGGAAAATGATCCCAGGTCCCTCCTGATTAAAGCTTACCATAAGTTAGTTTGTCATCTGACCGCAATACATCTGCAATACTGAAAAATGGCAGACATGTCCGTTTGGATGCATTATCTTTTGCTGACAGACATAAATCGACTTCATCACACTCTACATCTGTTTATCCATTTCAACTGGCGGGCTGCTTGTTGTGTTAATTCCTCTCTATTGATTGCTCAATTGATCATTGGTTCTTTGGATCAGTGGAGTCTGCATCAAAGCAGCTCAGTAGGACACTAAGTTGATATGACACAACAGCCTCACATCTTAAGGTTGGTGCAGTAGATTAAAGGTACAAAATCTGAAATACACTTGCGCTGAAGGAGAGATGCCAGTTGTTTACATACATAATTTAAAAGTTTGTGTTTTTTTTTAATAAAAAAGTTTTCTAAATAATTACCTCAATGCTTACATGTCACATGCGTTTCATGTGGTATGTGTGAATCATAGAAAGCTCTATTCAACAGCAACACCAGATTTTATTGAATCATATCTGATATAAAAAAAAATTATTAAATGAACCTAATGAAACATTTTCAATATACTGTAATATTAATATTAATGATTGGTGAAAAGGCTGATATCACGACAACACTCTAAAAGCATAGGGCACCCTCAGCAGCTGGCAGGTGGCCTGTGGGTGTCCAGCTGCTGGGGGTTAAAGGCAGAAGGCAAACTCAAAGAAAGAAATGAAATGTCATAACATCAAACAACTGCAGAGATCTACGACGTAACTTTAAAATAAAAATGTATGAGATAAGTTATGTGCGTCAGACAGACAAGCCAGTTTAGCTCTGATAGTGGCTTATATCTTTAATTGAAATTAAATTATGCTTCTTAATAAATGTGATCATTTAATTATCCAGCCCAGTTGATTGGTACATTGATTTCAAACCTTTGCACCACTAGCTTCTTGCCGATTCATATAGACAGTGCGTCAGTATGAACCAACGGTTGACATGTAAAATTATTTTCTTCCTCGACAGCTTGGTTGAAAATCAAAAACAGGCAGGCCTGTCCATCACATTGTCACGTAAAGCATTCTCAGTCTGTGTGCTGCTCACTCTAGGCTCCGGAGGGAAGGAGGCTTTTGCATACTCTCTAGAATGCATGGTCTGCTGCTCAGAATAGATCACTGGAACCTTGTGCAAGCAGGGAGAAAGGCTCCTCGATACCCATGAGCACAATCTTCCCTGCTAATTCTCTTCATTCGCTTGAGAGCCAAAAGTTTTCAAAGATTGGGAAAGTAGAAACTCAAAGAATTGCAAATCCATCTAGAATATTTTGATAGAATGGTTCCCTGGAGTAAATCTGAAAATGGCTCACAGTTTTTGCAACAACATAAACTGTCCTAAATATGGGGAGGAGTGACATGTGGGCTCCCGTGTGGAATTGTCTAATCCCAGCACCATGTCCCTGGGTAGTAGCTCTCCATACAAAATGCCAGACATTACTTTTTTGAGAGTAGGAGCTTGACTTGTCTACCACGCATATTGCTATTTTGGGTTAGATAGATGCAGAGACCATTATGCCTCATTGTTAACATTTAGCCAGATACATGTAATAAACAGACACAATTTTAATTTTTGTTAGGTATTCTTCTTGTGTGTTCAAATCATACCTTTTCTGTTTTTTGTTTTTGTTTTGTCTCATATCATCTTTTATCCACAACCTTTTACTTTTTTCCAGTAAATCCTCTTAATTATGTAGTGTCAGATACGGCCTTGGACTTTCAGAGACATACTAGAGCACTCTAGGAAAACAGCAATTGCAAAACTGGTGCAATCGTCAATATCACACAACTTCTTTCAGAACTTCTTCAAAAACACCAAAACTGCCTGAGAATATGTGCAGATCATGAGCTTGCCATTGATCAATGTCATGTAAATACTGTGAGAAGTAGCCCAATAGTCTACACAACAAACCTTTAATGAGTCCCTAAAGTCCTGTCTGAGTGTGTGCTAAAAAAAACAGAACATCTCTCTGACAGCTGAATAAAAACACTTGTTAAATTTCACCTGTGTTAGATGTCATTTCACCATTTTTATCACCTCATTCATATGATCCAGTAGGTACCTGCTTCAATGTCTTGTAACTCAGTTATCCTTTGCAAGTGAATGTCATCAAATGAATGAAAGGTTTTTGAGAATGAAGACACGAGTTTATTCAAATAAAGTAGCTTAAGAAATGTCCACAGCATTAATACAATAGCTGTTTCCTTTACAGTAAATTGATCATTCGACCAACAACACTGAACCTGCAGTGGTTGTAAATGTTGTTGTCTACTGGTAAAGTTAAGATGTAATAGAACTTCTTCATCATCTTTTTGACTGCCATCATAAGTGTCTCGTGTTTTACAAACGTTAAGGATTACATTTTAATGTAATTAGACTCTTCATAACTCCCCAATGCCTAACAACACCTAAGCTGTTTTAAACAAATTTACTCTTTAAAACATTGTCAGACATGTAAACATAATAATGACTCAGAACAAACGAGAACCTTCAAGACACATGTGCCATCTACTAGTAACTAGCTAACAGAAAGTGATGATCTTTTTTGACCAATGACTACCAAAATCACCACCTCACATTTGATGATTAAATAAAATTATATGTGAGCGCTACTATTAATTTTTTTTATAGGGGTTATGATACCTCAAATGATGTTTCACAACAAATGTACAGTATGGATAGCTAGCCAATCAGTTTATGAACTAATCACTTGTCCTCCCATATAACCAATTGATTTGCCGAGGTGTGGTTCCAGACAAAGGTCACTCTCCTATACCTGGAGCCCTCCGGATAGCTTGCCTAGCACTTTATGTTTCACTGTTGCTTGCAAATATAGGCAATTGTATTCAAGAGGGCAGTCTTGAAATAGATTTTGGTGTTTTTTTAATACTTTTATTATTTTTCTTACCAGGGCAACCTTTATTAACCTGAACAACACAACTTTTCTACTTAGGTTTTGATGGATCCTTGGTTTTACTTTTTAACGGAACTGTAAAATAAAATGAAAAAGGAGTATGTAATAAGCCATAGGTTTTAAGCACACATTGAAGCAACACTCATATGCAAAAAGCGGCCTCTCTTTTGAATCACATGCTGAGGGGGTTTCCTGAAGCACCTGGCTCTTTGCCCCTTGACGCCCAAAGTCTTTCATTGATCATTAATTTGAAATAAAGTTAATACAATCATTTATAATATTTGCTATAATAGTAGCGTAATTTAACTGTTATAATGTGGGAAGATTTAATAGTGTAGGGTTAGGAACTTACTAGTTGTGATCGTTTAAAGTGGTTCCAATTTGCTGTAGTCTCTAGCAGTAGTCTAGCAGTAAGGGCCAATATCAGCAAAGCTTTTCATTCACCTGATGCTGAGCTTCCTGGGAATCTTTGTTAACGCATCTAGAGTCATTCACAAGTGGAGTCATGCCCATTTCACATAAATGAGCGTTTGTTCACTTAAAACAATCAGTGGAACGATTTAAAGGTAAGACTTTATGTCCAATAATAAGCGCTTTAAACTCAATTAGACGCCAGCCAATTAGAAGTGAACTGTTACCCAAAATAACAAGGGAGTACAGTGTATGAAGGTGTATATCAACTGACATGTGGGAAAATGTCATATATAGGAACACATTATTCCCTTTGTAGTAAATTCAAACAGAATGTGAGCTGAATGTAGAACTTTATAGACAACCTAGAACCAGGGAGTTGAAGGGATGGGTATCTCCTCTTTCATTTCTTTGTGACCTAGTTAGTTTAGTTGGCATATTGTAAAAGCCCCAGCCCTCTGGATACTTTTATTTATATGATGCCCTGACAGGATTTCTGTGGCTATCGAGCAAGTTGGCAACAAACGCTGAAGCGCTGCTTCATAAATCATGTCTTGGTGCTTTTGAATTATGGCATTGTCCTATTCTTCCGGGGGATATTGACAGTCATTTGAGACTTCTATTCTCAAACGTTAAATCATGAGGCTTCTGCCTACCCAACAGTTACTATACATCATGCTACTGAAGACGTTAACATGCTAACATATCTGATATAATACAAACTAGCCCTGTTCAGATTAGGCAGTTATCTGCAAGAGACCCTGTATTAACATCTCAGGAAAGCCTCTCAAAAACAAACAATTACTGTGTATGTCACATCTGAAAGAGATCTCATTTTCTCTATAAACAACTTTTGTAGTTTATTAATGACAATAACAAACAGTACTTGTTAAAAGAAGTTAGCTTGTGGCATTTTGTTGTTAGAAACGTTCATGAGTTATTTTGGAAGATAAAATTATAAAACAGTTTATAGGTTCAATTAAAAAACTGTTTGATAAAAAAAGGTTCCTTTTTAATTTGTTTTTATTTTTTCTTGTTTTAAGAGGGCTGTACATGACATCAAAAATAAACTAGTATGATTATCAGATCATAAGTGCCATGGTGTATTCGGAAACCAAAATCTCCAATTTTGTGAAAATATAGTTCAGTTCTTTTCTGATTTATTTAATGCATTACTCAAAAACATTAGGATAATGCAAACCAATGCCATAACTAAAAATATATAAATTGATAAAATGTAATCCTTTTTTTGTTGTGTAGTTGGTTTGCAATATCTTAAAGTTTTTGAGTAATACATTATATATTAAATAAATCAAACTGAACAAAATTTTTACAAATCTGAAGCATTTGGTTTTCGAATCACCTATTATTAAATTTCTCATTGAATATTTAATTTTTACATCTTGCATCTATGTCATATATATGATACTGAATACATTGATTTTTAAAAATCTGTTCCATACTGTCTGATTATTGAATGGAACGAGCTTGTGTTTAAAATCTCTTTGTAGAAAAAAATAAACATGTTTTGAATGTGGTTTAAACAGCTTTCTCTTTTCTGATCTGTCTTTCTCTAGCAGACCTTGCAGATCATTGAAGAAAGTCCAGCATGGACTTAGCAAATGAGGCTCATGCTCTGGTGGTTTTACTCACCTGCCTGTGCTTGGTGTGCTGGGCTCAAGAAAAGGACTATACAGTAAAAGAAGAGCTGCCAGAGAATGTGCGAATCGGGAACCTGCGCAAAGACCTAAATTTGAACCTAGATCCTGACATTAAACTGTCATCTGCGCTGCAGTTTAAACCAGTCTACAAGACAGGAGATGTGCCTTTGGTCAAAGTAGAAGCTAACACGGGAGAGATCTTCACCACAGCCAACAGAATCGATCGTGAGAAGCTCTGTTCTGGAGTTTTCAACGATAAACGCTGCTACTATGAAATCGAGGTTGCCGTGCTACCTGATGAGATTTTCCGTTTGGTCAAGATCCGTTTCCTTATTGAAGATATCAATGACAATGCCCCGCTGTTTCAGTCAACAGTTATCAACATATCCATTCCAGAAAACACAGCCATCAACAGCCGCTACCCTGTTCCTTCTGCATTCGACCCTGATATAGGAATCAATGGGATTCAACATTATGAGCTTGTCAAGGTGAGTTCAACAATCTGTTCTGATTTATTATACAATTCTTCAGTGCAGTGGGCTGTTAATGTCTAAACTAAAACAGCACAGAAGGGAATACATATTCTGACTCAAGGCTTCAGATGTGACTATTATTCTTTAAAAGTCATTTGATAAACACAAATAGAAAAAATGGGGAGAATTCCCCTTCTTCGGATCCTTAGAGGAATTAAACATCTTCAGGAAATGAGCTTGGAAATGGGGTAATTGTATGCATACCATTACATTTTGTACAGTATCAGATGTTGCCTGTTATTTGATTCAGTAAGCTCAGCAGTGTCAGAGAATCGATCCCTAGCAAAATGGTAAAAAGTCACTTCAGTTGAGGCTGACAGACATAATAATGCAATAGATTAAAATGAAACATAGTTCAGTGAGCGAGTTCCCAAAAGAAAGGTCTCTCTGACTTTAATTAAAATCCAAATACAGTGTGAAATTCAAATACAGTGTGAAACAAAGAGCTGGAGACTGTCATTAAAGTGTGAAAGAGTAATTTGTACCTTTTCTTTTGAGAATTAGCAGAATCCTTGCTTTTCATGTCTGATTAAGTTACCAATTTGCATTTTTAAAGAGTCTCTTTCTCATTCTCTGCCAAGCAAGCCAAGGGTCTTTTGATTGCCGGTTCTTGGAAAATGACCAGTCTGTTGCCATTTTAAATTACAATGAGTATATAAAGACTGTCGCCCCTTAAACAGTTTCTTGTGTTCTTTATTTACTAGCGTCTCACTTATGAATCATGCATGTGCATTTGATTAGCGAATATCTGAGTAAACAGAAACGGAAAGTTAGCATAGGCTTCTTCCTCACAGGTTGATGGAAGCAGCATCTGGCCGTGATACAACCTCTTGGACTGTATGTACATGGTCCCGGGAGAGTTTGAATCTATGAAGCTCCCACACAGTAATGTTTTAAACCGGCTCAGCATCAGCATGGAGCTGCTCGATTAGCATTGTGGGCCACAGCTGCTGCACACATAGCTTTGAAAGAGCTCTGATAGCAATCCCTCGTCTGGTCTTTATTCATTCCAGTCATGTCCCCTTAGGAGGAAGCCTTAGCTTATGACACAGAGGGCTGTTATTGCCTACCCCAGTTTTAATTGCGGCGCCATATTAATTGTTCCATCAGCATTAGTGTTGCCATGTCACCTGGAACGATGCACCGAAGCACCTCTGGACACTATCAAGGTCAACCTACAGAAAGTAATACCATGCATGACTGCAGGAGTGCTTTCCATTAGAAGAGATTTTATCACTTAAAGAGACCCTCTTTACAAGACATTCTGCAGGCATGTGGATCAGATCAGACTCTCGGGATGAGGATATCGACTTTTCTGTTGTGGGTTCCACCCAACTCATTGTTATTTTTACTCTGCCATTTAAGCACATTAAGAAAGCCGGGTCTCTCCCTTTGAGCCCTCTGTGTGATTTTAATCACCCGGTACTTTCAGCATTCTCATTTTAGATATACACCACAAAGGAAACTTAAGGATCTTCAGCAGTTCCATTGCAAGAAGGGCTTCGCTGAGTTGCTTATTCAGGGAGTTGCATTCAGCATTAAAAATGGTATCATGTCATTTCAATAATTCATGAGTTATATGGTTTTCATCGGATTCTGATTTTAAATGGAAGAGAAACCAGATCAGCTTTAATGATTTATTGACAACGTTATTTAACTTTTAAGCTCTCATTTCTCACTATTTCTGTTGTTTCCGCTGACCATGAGAAAATCCAGTTGAATGGAGCATTTATGATCAAGGGCTTATGACTAATATGTCATAAACTCATGTTACAATCCTCAAAGGATTATGAGATTTTGGTGAAAGGAGATGTTTTGTCTGAAGTCCAATTGAGAGTGTGCTCTCAAAATAGGATTGTTAAATGAAAAGCATTATTAAAACAAGCATTGTCAGAACACTCATTAGACCCCATTTTAATTTAACTCATTGTGAAAACAATTGCATCACCTAAAAGGATGAATGGTGCGCTAATTCTGTTAGTGTCCTGGCCAACAGTGCACATCACTGGAGAAATGGGAGCAGATTCTAATTCAATTACTGGCTGTCAGTTGGTTCTGGGTTTCATTTAATGTTAGGCTGAGTTCTCCACCAAAGTTCAGCCTTGGTTGCTTTGCTTGTTCTATTCTAAGAATAGTGGTTTCTGATTGAAGGGAACATTTCAAAATATGTAAAACTATTCACAAAAAAATGAATTCTTGTTAAACAAGAGCATGTTACTGCATTTGGATTTATTCAGCAGACACTTCAGACAGACTGAAACTCCAAATGAAACATGTTGGTGGTTAACATTCTTCTGTTGCAATTTGGTTATTTATAGACTAATTTTGAATTCTGCTGAACATGAAGAGTTCTGATGCAAAAAAAAAATAACCACTTATATTTTTCATTAAGCTTACATGTTCAAGATATATTGATACATTTTTGAATGCAAATTTATGCCTTTTTCCCATAATCCTCTGATACTAACTCTCAACCTTAAAAAAGAAGTTTATTCCAGAGCTTTCACTTGTACACAGAAACATCACACAAACATGGAAAAAAAAGTATTAGAAAAGCAACTTTTGTTAAACTGAAATATTTAAGATGATGCAATGATGTACAACTCAGTAAACAATGGGGTATGGTCAAGTTTCAGGCTAGAAAGTGTTTCTCACTCTGTAATATTAAATAGAAGTAACAGTAACAGATGTATGTCTTCTCTTCAGCCACCACTTCCATCTTCAAAGAGAATGATATCCAGATGAGAGTGAAATGACATCTTGCCTGGCTTAGTTGGTGTTAATTTTTTAAAAAGGGAAATCTTTATCTTTTTGACTGATGGCAGTCAACCAAAGTGCTCTGCGTTGACTTAAGTTCAGAGATCAATTAATTTGGTCTTGTGATATCATATTCTTCTCCAATAAAAGCAAGAGGTGTTTAAATGGTGTTTAACAACAACCTAACAATCATACTACAGGATTAAAGCAGAATAAAATGCGTTATTAAAAAAAATCATGACTTGAATTGTATGGGGTAAAAATCTATTTGCTGAAAAAAAGCCGGTTTTGCAGCTGCTGTACACTCTTTTTATGCTGTGTTAATTTGTCTCAAAAAATGTATTGCCTTCCTCACTAAAAAAATCGAGCTCATGCATCTTGTACAATGCTCTTGTTGGTCAGTCTGTATGAATATGTAGATTTGAAAACGCGCTACCTGTATTAATTTCAGATATTTGTCACTTCCTTTGTACCTTTGATTCATGCTCTCGGTTCTTGTTTCAGCCTTGAGTCCATATGAAACTTATCAGAATTCCCCAGGTCCATTTTTCATCGGTTTGACTTGAAATATTATGATTGATCTTCTTATTTCAAGCCATTAAAAATAGCCTAATTAGCTATAGCATGTCTTCATATGTCTAAGATAACATATGGATACCATGCATGCATTTATTACTGACAAAATGTAACCACCTCTGCTGTAACCCGAAACAGTACTGCTATTCACAGATTGTCTGGAAATCCTGTAAAAGCCATGTACAAATCCAATATCAGTCATTTTTTGTGATTTTCCTGGACTTTATAATTAAGGAGACCTGTCTATGTGTTAATATATACAGGCATTCAAACTGTTACTTATCTACCTTGTCTGTGTTTTAATACTAATTATTTAGTCGGATGAGTTTTGTTGTGTTTGCATGTGTTGGTAACCACAGATGGTCTCAAAAGTGTGCCAAGAACCACCAAAGGAGATGCTATGTAATTTTAGCATGTGCAAAGCCTATACAGTACTACAATCTCTACATAGAAATTACTGTTAACTGTTGATAATTTTTTTGGTGGTTTTGTTGAATACATTGCACATTACATATTATATAAATGTATATAATATATAGACTGCATTTTTTAAGGTTTTCCTTCAATGAAACATTGAAACCACACAAGGTGTATTTCATATACTAAATCAGTGGTTATATGTAGTTGGATAAAACAATTGTGTGCAGCAAAGCAGAATACACAAGAGAATAGCTCAAGAACTCACTGTTATTACAATATAGTGCAATGAGAAGCAGTGTGCATTGCTGACTTGTATTAGCTGAAAGAAAATGTTGTATCTGAATTTTAAATATGCAGTGTATTCTCAAACTTGCAAATGGTCTCAACCTTTTTTTAGAAATTGTAAACCAAGCATTCTTCTAAAGAGTCAGTGAGGTCAGAGAAAATTATTTCCTCTGGGTCAATAGAAGCCATGTTGTACTATTTAAAAATATATATATGTACATGTGTTTGAACATTTAAGAACAACGCATTGTTATAGCATATTTGCATTTCAAAAATGTCCTGTTTATGGGTCATACTTTGATTTCAGGTGTTCAGGAAAACAGTTTACTGTATGTGTTGTTCTCACAGGGCCAGATCCCTGGCCAGGCTTTTAAGTAAATATTTTGAAGACCTTGAGCATTTATTTGTGGGATTAAAGAACTGTAACCTCAATGTTTAATGTGGGAGTTAAAGACAACATCTGCTGAAAGCGTAAACGACAGGCTTAAATACATTAGTATTTGCGTGTGTTTTTAACATGTTTGTAATTTCTCTCGATGACAGATTGCTATAACACTTCGTTCTTAGATAAACATAAAGCCCGTGCAGCAAATAACAACTGTTAGGATAGGGAAAAAACAACAACAGCAACATCTTCGGGTATGTGTCTGAGTCAATTGCAGAACCTTTGAGCAAAAATATAAAGTGAGGCTATTGTTAAAATTGTTTCAAATATGAACTGTTTACAAAGCTACATTGTATGTGTTTTTCAGAGTGTAAGTGAATTTGGCCTGGACATCATTGAAACCCCTGAAGGAGACAAATGGCCCCAGCTCATAGTGCAACAGAGCCTTGATAGAGAGACCAAGGACACATTTGTGATGAAAATCAAGGTAGAGGATGGTGGCACTCCTCCAAAGTCTAGCACAGCCATTCTGCAGGTGACTGTCTCAGATGTGAATGACAATCGGCCAGTGTTCAAGGACAGTGAGGTGGAGGTAAATGTTCCTGAGAATGCCCCAATGGGAACATCTGTCACTCACCTTCATGCCAGTGATGCTGATCTTGGATCCAATGCTCAGATTCACTTCTCCTTCAGTAACCAGGTCTCCCCTGCCACTAGACGACATTTTGCTATTGACAGCACAACTGGACTGATTACCATCAAGCAGCCGCTGGACAGGGAAGTTAACCCAGTGCACAAGCTTATAGTTCTAGCCAGTGATGGAAGCTCGACCCCTTCAAGGGCTACAGTGACAGTCAACGTGTCAGACATTAATGACAACGTTCCCTCTATAGATACCCGATACATCATAAATCTTGTTAACGGCACTGTCCTGTTATCTGAAAATGCACCTCTCAACACAAAAATAGCTCTAATTACTGTAACAGACCGGGACTCGGACCTTAATGGGAAAGTGACATGTTACACAGACCATGATGTACCTTTCAGATTGAAACCAGTGTTTAATGATCAGTTTTTGCTCGAGACTGCTGGCTCTTTAGATTATGAGATGACTCGGGAGTATGCTATAAGAATTGTTGCATCAGACTCTGGGAAACCCCCTTTAAACACTTCAGCAATGGTGCTGATTAAAATCAAGGATGAAAATGACAATGCCCCAGTATTCCCTCAGCCTGAAATCCAGCTGTCCATCCCCGAAAACAATGACTTGGGCACGCAGTTGATAAAAATTAGCGCAACTGATGCAGACAGTGGATCTAATGCTCTTATAATTTATAGTCTTGGTCCTGACGCTCCTGATGGATTCAGTGTGGATTCTCGCTCGGGAATTCTTTCTGTCGTTAAAAGACTAGATAGAGAGAAGCAGGAGAAGTATTCATTCACAGTCATTGCACGGGATAATGGATCAATTCCACTTCAAAGCAATGTCACTGTAAAGCTAATAGTACAAGACCAAAATGATAACAGTCCATCCTTTACGCATCCTGAGTACAACTTCTATGTGCCGGAGAACCTTCCTCTTTATGGAACAGTTGGATTGATCACGGTCACAGATGCAGATGCTGGCGACAATGCGGTTGTCACACTGTCAATAATCAATGGAAAGGACAATTTCATAATTGACCCCAAAACTGGTGTAATTAAACCAAATATTACTTTTGACAGAGAGCAACAAAGTTCCTACACATTTGTTGTCAAGGCTGTTGATGCAGGTCTAATGCAAACCACTTCTTATGCGAAGGTTACAATTAATGTTGTTGATGTAAATGACAATCGGCCAGTGTTTGTCATCCCCTCCTCGAACTACTCCTATGATCTAGTCCCTTCAGCAACCAGCCCTGGATCTGTGGTAACCAGAGTGTTTGCTATTGATAATGACACTGGAATGAATGCTGAGCTGCAGTACAGTATAACTGGAGGGTCACCAAGAGGACTGTTTGCCATTGACAAAACGACAGGAAACATTACTCTTCAGGAGAAGATTGTGGCAGCAGACCAAGGTCTTCATAGACTGGTGGTAAAAGTCAAGGACTTGGGACAGCCTGAGTCCTTGCATGCAATTGCGCTAGTCCATTTGTTCGTGAATGACACTGTGTCCAATTCCACATTCATTCAAGAACAGCTGCGCAAGAGTCTGGAGACTCCATTAGAACGGAACATTGGCGAAAATGACGTAACAACCCAAACCAATGGATATGTAATTGTGGTCATTGCTATTATTGCGGGCACCATGACTGTTATTTTGGTTATATTTGTCACAGCTTTGGTACGCTGTAGACAGAGCCCTAGACATAAAGTTGTGCAGAAGAGTAAGCAGAGTGGCGAGTGGGTTTCACCCAATCAGGAGGGCCGACAGATTAAAAAGAAAAAGAAGAAGAAGAAGAGGTCCCCAAAAAGTTTACTATTGAACTTTGTTACCATTGAGGAGCCCAAGTCAGATGACCCTACTCATGAACATGTTAATGGCACCTTAGACCTCCCGGTTGAACTTGAGGAGCAGACAATGGGAAAGTACAATTGGGCTACTACACCAACTACCTTTAAACCAGACAGTCCAGATTTAGCCAAGCACTACAAATCTGCTTCCCCTCAGCCAACATTCCAGATTAAACCAGAGACCCCTGTGGCTCCTAAGAAGCATCATGTCATTCAGGAACTCCCTCTGGACAACACATTCGTGGTGGGCTGTGACTCACTCTCCAAATGTTCCTCCACCAGCTCTGACCCCTACAGCGTTTCAGAGTGCAGCTGTCAAGGGGGCTACAAGGCACCAGGACAAATCCACACAAGACAGGTAATTCACAACTTTCTTTCTAAAACCCCTAGCTGCTCAGACTCCCTTTTGTACTGTCCCTCAATTAGTAAGATGTGCAATGGAGTCAGAAAACTGCTGTCTACAAAAGCTTAGAGAACCAAGCTTGTCAGGATGAAATAAGCAAATACAATTCTGAAAGTGGGAAGTTGTTGGTTTTAATGATGTTTGTTAATGTTAGAAAATTGACTTTTCACATCTTCACTGATGAAGGCTGTGAGGAAGTTGCCCTGTTTAACAAATTGAATGAATAGTGTGCAGGCTTTTAGGACAGTAACTCAGTTGCAGATAAGTTTATTCATCTTCAAATTAGAGAGTGAATTCTTAGATTTATGATAATTCAGTGTTTATGTATATAAAAATACTGGAGCTTTATCTATAGATTCCAGCTGTACTTGTTATTGATTGACATACTAAAACCAGGCATGCTTGACTGAAAATTAAACAAAATAGTTCTGCATTACATTAGCACAACTGAACAGATGCACACTAATAAAACAATTTGCAAAGAAAGGCTTGATAGAACTCATTATGGCTAAGTCTTGCAACATAGTATGGATGGGCTGATTATTTTTAAATAGAATTCCTAACTCAGTCCAGAGGAAGGATTATAAGATGTCTCTGAGGGAAAATGCTGGCATTAATGAGATGAAGGTTCATTTGAATAGTTGTATTTGCCTCTCTGGTTTCAGAGGAGATGTGCCAAATGCAAAACAGCTAATAAATAAAAGCAGGTGAGGGACATAAATGTAAATTGGGGTGGAGAGAGGTGGCCTTTCTGCGGCAACTGGTCTGTCCCACGGAGTGGAAGACTGAGCTGCACGATTGTAGGTCAGAGAGATCAAGGTGAAGACAGAGCTTTGGGAATGTGAAACTTAAATAGAAGCATATTCACTAATGGCATGAAACATCATTCATTTTACCTATCAGCTATGTGTTTTAATGACCAAGCATCGTGTTTGCACTGTAGCTATTTTCTGTAGCTGGCTAGAGAGCACAAGACTGGGGTCAGAGATGTGAGTTGGCCAGTGTCCAGGAGCCGTGATTCATACAAGACTGAGCATGTAGAACTATCTATGACACCATCCACACAATCCATCAATGTCTAGACTACACAGTCTTTTTTTATTGCTTTATACTCATATACTATTATACTATACTACTTCTTATTTAAGAAACCTCTTTTTCTTTGTAATACGATGTATTTACACAGATAAATTGAGCACATGGTGATTTAAAGTGACACACTCCCGTTTTCTACAGGAGACCTTTATTTATAATGCAGTTCAAGTGGCACTGAGCCATACTGCATTACTGGAGCACCTGCTTATATAATGATAATGCTATGGAAGGGCTTTTATAATAGGTCTGACTTTAATGTACTTTTTTTTCTGAAGTCTACCAACAATGTCTGAATTTGTTAACATTTCACAGAAAATAATTATCTACCAGCAAATTAGCACAATATTTCTAATCTATGTAAAGACTATACTAAGCAAATTTGATTTTTTTTTTTTTCATTTGAAAGTTTTTGTAAATTTATAAAAACCCATCACAACAGTTTTTACCGTTTTAACCAGACACACACTGTTTTTTTTTCAGATGCTCTTTTTATATAGATTTTGGGAATATTAGCTTTTATTATTTTTTTAAATCTCTGTTTCACTTTCTTTTAAATTTCTTTATCACATTTCTTTGTTTGAATACGGGAGCCAATTTTGAGGTAATACTTTTACTGACATTCAATTTTAGTATTGAACACATTTCTGCAAAATTCACAAGAAATCACTAAGTAGGAACTTAGCTTCCTACTGAATTTTCCATTTCAAACTAGTAACACATCTTGAAGTAATTCGATGCTCTGATTTTGAAGATCAGATCTCATCTGCGGCCAATATTTGGGGTCATGTTAGATAGCAGGAATGAACACAAATATCTTCATCACTTAAGGCCCAATCTCCAACATCTTGTCTGAGTTTACCATGATTGATATGAATAGGAACATTAGTAGAGACAATTTCTCCAGGAAATACTTGCTAATGAAGGTCAATGGGATGATTACCAAAGCAGAATGATGTCAGTATCACAAAAAGCTTGTCAAAATGTAACATATTTATAGGCCATATGGCTCATAATCTCATTAAGTGTCCATTCTATATTCTCTGCACCACAACAAACCTCTTTCTTACCCCTTTCACTCATCTCTATCCTCCTTTTATCTTTCACTCTCTCTGTTTCAGAGAGTGATTTTAGAGGTCAATTTCTAAAGTGTTGTTTGGGGGCCTGCTTTTGTCTGAATTATTACAAATAAACTTGCCTTGCCTTGCCTTGCCTTGAATTAGATCTTATTTGTGACAAAACAAGAATAATCCACTGAAGTTGAGTCGCAAGAATATGGTTAAAAATTAAAATTAGTCAAAATAAATGCTTGAGCCTTAGTATTTAGAATCTGGGTCTTTTTGAGGTTGGGAGTCTGTGTCCTCTTGACCCTGTGTTACATGCAAACCTGTCTCGATTTGAACTGGTTTGAATATGCCCACACTTATTCAGCCTCATGGTCAAACAACATTTCTTAGCATCTCGCTTTATGGTACATTCAGCATTTCAAAAACATCTTAATATATGGGAGGTGATGTCCTTGAGTCCACAACTTGTGCTCTCTCAAACCTGGGTTTCAATAATTCAAATTCTACCTCATTTTTTAATCTCAGAGTACAGGGCAGATGTGCAAAGATGTCCTAGTAAAACATGTTTTTTAGAACATGGTGTGAATGTTATTGCATCTGTCCTACTTTCTCTCTCTAGTGATTTCTTGTGAATTTTACAGAAATGTGTTCAATTCTAAAATTGTATATTCTATATGTTGTAGTGTTACTTTAATGATTGCCATGTGGTCATTCTTTACCTTCTTAAAATGATAGCTAGATTTCGTTGCTTGATTGCCTGCTAAAAAATATATCAAACTGAAGCTTTTTAAAGCTATTATAGCAATTGTTGATTTTCTTTTTACAGGTCCTTCTGTGAGCAATAAACCAAATTAATCCCTTTCTTTCTGATTTTTCCCTTCTTCCTATCACTTTTCAGTTTTTTGATTGATCAGCTTCTGAGTTATAAACCAGACTTTACACAACCTACATACTGTCTCTCCCCCATTATAATGTCCTCTAAATGCATATATGCACAATACTTGTAGCAGAATAAGGATGATTTAATTTGTGGCTTACTCATAATTCTATGGATATTGCAAATTTTACTAACATCTGACTTTCATTGAAAAATGAATCATGGTCTTTGTAACAAATAATATGAAGATGCTGAGATCCAAAGATTGTTGTACACTCAACAGGAGTGTACAGGGGAATCCACAATAGTGGTTGTTGAGCAGGGATTGGTGTACAGGTCCACGTGCAAGAAACTAGCAAGTAAGCAAACTAAGATAGACTAAAAAATCAAACAAGGCCATGCTGATAAAAAATGACTTCGGAAAAAAGCTAAGATTTTGCAAAATGAATGTAGTTTTTACATTTGTTATAGTACAGCTTCACAGAATAAAGTCTGTTGAGAATGTCAACCTGCTGGCGGTTACCTAATAAATGATGGTAAAGGAAGTCCATCGAGAAGAATGTAGAGATGTAGTTTGGAAAAAGTTTTAATAATGTGTTCCATCTGCTTTGTGTTACAGCCAAGACATCTGTAGCTTATTGTTTGCTAGCTAATTGAACTTATAGGTTTGTAGTTGCTGTAAATGTATTCTTTTAAACAGCTATATAAAGAAAATTACTACTTCTTTAAGAATCTTTATTACTACTTCTTTAAGAATCTAGTCTCTAAAAATCTTTACACAATATTGTGTATGGTATTATTCTAAGATTTGAACATACAAGCTAATATAGTTAACTATTATTAGCTGGGTGTCGATTACCATTCACTTTTTATATTGTTGTTCCCTCTAAAAAACGTGTTTTAGCCACATGGGGCTTCCTGTTGTCATAAATGAATGAGTGTTGCTGTAGTGTGGTGGGTAAAAGAAAAAGTAATTGCATGCATTAGCCACATATCCCCATTGATACCCAGTATTCTTCAAGGTAAAGCCCATGAGATGTAAACAATAAATTGTTATTTTACCTGTTCCTTGAAGAATGCTATTTCTCTCTCTCACACACTGTGTCTTTGCATGTCAGTGTATATGTGCAAAGAGAGAGAGGAATTCATTATCATTAACTTAGTGCATACTGCAAATTAGTAAACCAGATGATTTTGTAACTTCAATCTCCCAATATCTGTCTGTCTCTCTATATTTCAGGAGACGGCACTGAAACCACCACTCTATGGCACACTCTGTGGCACAGGTACAACTCGCTCCCACAGGATAAAAATCAATCTCTAGCTGCCAATTCCTAAAGAGAGGGAGGGAGGGAGAGGAAGGCACTCACTGAAGAGGTGAAAACGTGAACTGTACAGATTCTCCAGCCTCAAACCAGTCCTAGACTATTTGAACTGTCCCAAACTCTGCTTGTGACTTGTCGGAGGTTGGACATGCTTTGTTTAAACCCTTTTGTCCACATTCACTGGCTGCATCGAATAGGGCACAAGAGACACCTCCACTACGCTTATCCAAATGGAATATTAATACTGCAAAGACCTCTGTATAGGGTATTTATATGTAATAGCAGCACAGTCCTTGTCATCTGTCGGTCTATTTATTGAATTTGTTCACTGACTGACACAAAGATCATTAAACATTTAATGTGCCTAGTTGTTTTTTCTTTTTTCTTCTTTCTATCCCTCGCCTAGCTTTTCATTTACTTGTTCTGAGCTTGCACAAGAACTATGTATTATTAGGACAAACTCCTTGTTCCTTATTGCCAAGGCTATCCTCCTTTCCATCAGTTGTTAACATGTGGCTTACACTGGAATGCATGGCCCCTAAAGCAGGTACCAACACCCTTTAAGCTTGCACTGATTGTTTCAAATTTTGGACATTGGAATTCTAATAGAACCCTGATGCTTTGTTAAGCCACAATCAATTGGGGCAGCTTTGTCAACTCCTAATCAAAGAATCCTTGCGGTGGAAATTAACTTCGGTTTTGACGATTACACATTGTCTGTTGTAGCCAGCATTTACCAACGCCAATATATCCTGAGAAGTATTTATATGATTTTGAGTAGAAAGCCTCTGGCAATCTGCCATAAGATGTAGTTGGTTTTAGTTACATCACCTGGGTGTTTGTATACTTGACAATATAGTCATGCAACCAAGACAAAAAGTAGAAAATACAAAAGCTCTATATTATAACATGGGATATTCAGATTTGTGTCAACAGCAATACATTTGAGAAGAAGAAATCACCCCACTTGAGCACTTTAAAATCGTGTTTTGAAACATTGTGCAGCTAAAGCTGTTTTTGTGAAACTTAACAGTTGGGTATTTCCATCCTGTGGTGACAGTTGCATCACTTTGTCAGAACAGTAATTTTCTCCTTTTTAGCAAATTAACTAATTTGTAGAATTATATTTCGGGCCAGATGTTTGACCTCTTATTCCTCAAGAGGTATCAGGTGTCTCGTTGGTGTCAAATGTAACACAGTGAAGTAGGAAACATAAAATGACTCCCATAAAACAGTAGCACTGTTAGACATGTCTAGACGTTTGCGCTAGATAAAGTAAGAGATGAGAGAGAAAACATGTTTTTTTCTTCTTTTAATGTAAGGGAATTGGTCATGTTACTTTGCTGAAATATGAAGCACCTTACATTATGTTGTTAATTAAATTTTATTTGCCAATGTGAACTAAACTGTAAATAAATGTTTATGTATGTTTGAGCTTTGTAAGTTTATTAAAGTTTTTTGCATTCTACAATATATTCAAATGATTTTTTTCTTGTGAATATACCACCAAAGTGTTTAAAAAGTGAGCTTCCAATCGTTAAAAATATTCTGGAAATGCTTTACTCTTGCCAGAGGTTTATTATACATATATAGTATGTATCAAAAACAATACACACCTGTATTATTGCCATCAGTGCTGTTATATATGTTGTTGCTGCTGTTGTTGTTGTACCTTTAATGAGACACTGTTAAGTTAATCGCTCTATAGCTACATTCAGACTGCAAGTCATAATGCTCAAATACGTTTTTTTTATCTTTTTTTGTGTGTTCGTGACTTGTATCTATTCTGTGTATGAATGCAATCCAGCTCGATGTGAAGTGTGCATGCCCAGAGAGTAGCTTTAATCATAAAAGTAAACATGTAGGAGAATTTTGTGGCTTTATTGAAGCTCATTTAATAGAATTAGTTCTATTATGTCACTTTCTTTCCACAGACTGCTTTTAGCTCCATTTTCAGCCATGATTGAAATGAAACGTTTTGCTCACGCCAAGAAATGCAACGCCTGGCCCCATGCAATGATGTAAAAGTCTGATAAATGTTACCTGGCTGTTCAGACTGAACTCACATGACAAAAAAAAATTGATATGTATAGAATTCAGGACAACATATGAAAATAAGTCCACAAAAAGTGATTTGGGTCACTTTGGGCTGCAGTCTATAGGGTATCTAGTTATACTTCAATGTTTATGAAACAAAATATTTTCCTGAGCTTTTCTTTTTTTATATAGTTTATTGATAAATAATTTCACTCCACTTCCAAAACCAAAAACACAGTTAATGCAAATTTTCTGGTTTGGAAGTTCTTAGACTGGCCTTAGAGTGAACAGTATGCTCAGAAGATCAATAAGGGTATCTACATTCGTTGTAAGGTTATTAATCTTTATTTTTTTTCAATGTCATTAAAACAAGCTAATGTTAGTACCTGATAGAATTAGAGTCTTTAGAGAAACAGAGAAAAATTCAAGCTAAAGAAGAGTCCTATTTGCCTTAAAGTACTGCAACATAATGTACATTATATATCTCTTTATGAAGTACGTTGACACTAACTGGCTTGAAGTAATTTTTATGTCTTGGTGTCTTGGTCGTGCTATAACTATCTATCCTGGGTGTTTTATTATATGAGAGAAGTGGTGCCTGGACGTCCATTTGTTATCTGTTTGGCTACTAAATATATAGTTTATGTAGTAATCGGCAAACATGTTAAAGACGTTTATTTGTACAACCTAATTTGGGCCCTGTCTGGCTTATTTTACAATGAATTACAATGAATACTCCAGTGCATGACTGGAGTAAGTCTTGATTTCAGACACAGGCCAAAAATGGGCACCTGACTGACACAAGCCTCGGCCAGATTAACATAATTTTTAATATCTGGCTCATGTCTTCTGTGTCACATTTAAAATGATGTCCCCTCTGCCAGACCTGGGCCATGCTTGTCCCACAAACTGCACCAGTGCCAGATGAATGCAAGTTGTGCAAGACAAATATTAGATTCTGTGTTTTTTTTTTGGTGAATTGACCTTAAATTGATTTTTGTTTGTTTTTTACAAGTGATCTTTTGCATTTCCATTTTCAAAAAGTTAGCAATTACAAGAAACATCTTACAATTAATACAATTTTAAAACACCGAAAATGGCTTAATTCTCTTTAAAGCTTCCAGCCTCAACTTGCATCCTGCGATCATATTCAAGCAGGCCAAATAGCCAATCCATGTTTCTATGTATAGTATGTTTTCAAAGCTAATTTGCCAAAAAAAGCAATAGGCGCAGTGGAAAACAACTTAATTGCTGATCAAAGTTGCTTTTAAATGCAAGATTGGAAAGCTAATCATTTCCATTGAGCAAAAATGTCCTTGGTGATTAGAAAAAATGGTGCACATGCACTACAGTGAGCTTTGTCTTTTTTGTTTTTCAAATGTCATCCTTCTATTTATATCACAATGGAAACTCTCTATGTCCTAAACTCAGTATATTCAAACTATGATGACATTTAAAGCTGTTGAAGATCCAAGTAATCTTGACTAAACAGTGTAAACACTTTATTTTGTTAAATTTGTAATATTTCTGCTGTTGCTCAGTCATCAGCCGTTAAATACTCATGAGGATGGATAATACAAAATAATACAAGAGCGTAAAAAAATTCAGTAAAAAAAGTAGTCCTCAAAAATGTACGAGAGATGTCAGGAAATATTAGCAACACTGTGTAGGGAATCTGTTGCTTTTTACAGATATGAGGTTAAGTGGTAATTATTTGGTTATTGTTGTAGCTGCTGAATTTTTAGAATTGAGTTTATGACCAAAGCTAGAAAGTTACATGATTCATGTGGATTTTCCATGTGGTGCACAATTATGTCATACTATGTAGTCATCTCATAATACCTTTGAACAACTGTCGATTTATAGTCGTATAATGACCTCGTATTAGAAACTTAAGGGTTGCCACAATTAGAGCTACAGTTTAAACTGTTGTGTGTTTATATTTCTTTCTTTTTATAGCAAATACACGCAAATTGAAATCAAGTGATTTTGGTCTAGATTTTGTTAAAATGTTGTTTCTTTGTTACTTTGGATATCTTAAAAGTTTTTTCTTCTACAATGTATTTGTACTGCATATTTTGTTAATCCAACAACTGACATTTTCTTTGTTTTCTATTAGAAATATGCAACTTTAATTGACAGTAAATGGCTGTAAATGTGCTAAGAGTTTGAGCAAATCGGCCACTTTCTTTACTGACTCTCTCTTAATTATCAAAAACTTTTAATGTTATCATATTTTAAACAAATTTGAAAAATATGTATTAAAAATTCACCCCCTCAGAATTATCATGAAGGTCAAAATGTGTGATCAGGCATTAAATAATTTAATTTTATATGTACAATTTAAAGTTGTTTTAAACAAGGGTGTCACTTGGAATCTGTTCATTTCTGAACCAGCCTCAAGTAGTCAGTCGAGGAAGTAAAACTTCAGTCATGCAGTACCCACCAGGAGAGAATATGGGCGGTTTGCCACTTGTAATTCACCCCCCATCTTTTTCAATGCATTATTTCTAAATTTGATGATGTATTTTAGTGTATTTATCTAATGTAATTGTGGCGTCTGGTTTTCCCATTGTTATTGCACTTTTTTTCTAATTAGGAATATATTCTCTTAATTTCATCAGTTTACCGGCAATTTCACAGTTTATTTTAATTTATTGAGTAAACTACACCTTTATTGCTTTCCTGTACTGGTCTTTTTTGCTATCATCAGACGAGATCTGTTTGCTTAATTTTCTCACTTTCTTTACAATGTATAATGTGAAATAGATGCATAAATTAGTTTAAAAATAAATAAAAGAGCTGCATTTAATTTGATTAATTTAAGGAAACTACAGATCTGAACCAGCTGCACAGACAGGAAGTGCACAATGAAAGTGAAGCAGTGAAGAATTGCATTACTTGCCTTGAATGCCTATGAATGTAACCCTCCAGCAGGTGCTGACTAGGACACTGCCGCACCATAGGAGAGCTCATGAATTAATCAATCTCCTGGACAGGAGAATGACAAAATGAATCTTGAGGAAGACAGACTTGGATCAGATTTCAAAGAAAGTGCAACAAAACATATGTCTTGAGATCATATTTATAATTCATACCGATCATATCCTGTGTGCTTATTATTACATCACATGCAGTGGGGCATAGTAAGGCCGGGATTTGAGGGGGCTTGAGAGTCATTCTCTTATAAATGATCAGGCATGCAAGGGAATTACAGCAGACAGAGAATATTGTGCCCAAGTCCCTAAGGCTTTGTTGATTATCTTTATGTAGTGCTATTTATGCAGATTTGGTGGTGCGCTGCAAGAAACAGGAAGATGGTCTCAGTTATTTTCACTTGAGTCAATGCAAACCATGTGCTCTTATGTAGCCAGATATTGCCCACACGTACAAAATTAACTACATGTTTTTTTTTCTGTGTTCCAAAAACAGAACAGTTCTCAAAGATTTATGTTGAAACTGTGGAATTTTGCCAGTTGGTTAAAACACATTTAATAGACTCCCTTTCTTAGGCTACATTGATTTGCATACAATTGGTCTTAGGTAGCTTGTACAGTTATTGTACTTGTAATGTTACTGCTTCAGTAGGTGATTTATAAATTGTCCTACAGCTTACAATGCATCAGTTTTGTAAAGGTCTCTACACATCTATGCATCTCTTGTATGCGTTGACTCCATGTGCGTGAAAACATTGCATTTGATGTTTTTAGGTCAAAAAACAGGGAGAAGAGCTTCTCTACTTGATGCTAGGTGGTACGCAAGTTCACAGAGAAAGTTATTGGGACATGGTTTTTGAGCTTTTTATTCTTTTTTTTATCAATTTAAACAATAATAATAATAGTAAATCTTCTTTGAGTTCTTGCTATATGAACATATTCCATTATTCACTATAAAGAAAGTAGCTGCATGAGAGCATCTCATTCATAGACCCCATACATTTTGGATAAAGTTATTCTGCATTGCAAAAAGAGCATTTACTCACTTGACATTGATTTGCTAATAAATAATACATGGAAACATGTATGCTTTAGAGATTATGCTCTTGATGAGCAAATCAATCATTCACTCACAGACATGCACTTTATTTGTTGGTTGTTTAAGGAGCATTTGTGCTATTAAAGTAATCAAACGTGAGTCAAGAAACGTCAGCCACGTAAACAAAATAACCAATCATTTCCATTTCCAATGTATTGGAATTCAGAAATTAGATTACTGCATTCCTTCAAAAGTGACCAATTGACTCTGACAGTATTTGGTGAACTAGTGAGAATAGTAATGTTAGCATTTTATTTATTTATTTTTTATCTAGGTTGCTCATAGCAGCGGAATACGTTTTATAGGCCTTTATTGTAAAACTAGTGTCCCATAGTTTTTTTACCGATCATAATAGGGACTCATCATCAATCAACAGTTCAATAAATCTACCAACAAAAATACAAAAATTGCCTCTTTTTGTATTATGAGGGGAACTGTGAAAACTACTACATGGTATATTTCGTAATGCTTTCAATACACTATCAATTAAATACGAATTTGGGCAAAAATCATATGGTTGTCCTCCTATACTTGCTCAAAACGAATCCTGAGTTCATCACAAGGTCACCCACACTAATCATTCCCCCATACGCTCACAATAAATGAGGCAATCTAGATTCACCAATCCACTTCGAATGCATTGCACTGTGTGAGAAAATGCTAAGAAAGCTATCGTTGCCAAGATTCAAAGCAGTAACTAGGTAAATTAAAAGCATTCTGTTTTAGAAAACAGATCAAGTAAATACTCACAGATTTGCACTCCTACAATGGTTGTTGGTTCTGTTTTCAACTCAAGGAAGCATTTGTGCCCTTAGCAGCACCAAGAAGAAATTCAATAAACCTCAATCAGAAAAAAAGGAACCAGGCAAATCGTTTTCATGGAGAGCCTTGCAATTCAGAAAAAAAATGCCTGTGTTCCCTGAAAAGTGAAGCATTGAAGCACTACGTTTGGTAATTGTTATTTTAAGATGCATCCACTGGATGCGGAGACTACAAAGATGTGCATACTGTAGGTCATTTCAAACTCCATTGCTAAATTATTTTCAAAGGGCTATATCCCCAATTATATAGGCATTGGGCAGGTATATGTGCACCGTTGTCAAATAACAGCCAATGAACTGCTATGCTTAGAAAATTAAAAGCAGAATTCTGAATACAAGTCTGTAAAGATATAGGGTCTCATGGTCTGCTTCTTATACTTTCTAAGGAGAAATCATAGGTTCATCACTAGGTCACCCACACTAATCATTCACTCTAACACTCTCACTCACAGCCAATCAGCCAATCTAGAGTCACCAATCCACTTTAAATACATGTTTTTAACCCTATAGGAGGAAGCCACTAAGACCACTATACTTTCCAAGATTTGAAGCAGGAACTAAATACACTAGAAGCATTCTGTTGTAGAAAACAGTGTTTCAAAAGGAACGTCTCTGACATGAAAAAGTCTCTAAAGCCACCCGGCTTTGTTTGTTTTCGAGATTAAGAGATTAGGACTTGTTTTAAAAATGATTGTCTTTCTTGTTTGTCCTGGATTGCTAGTTTGAATAGGCTTATTATTACAAACGGAAGATGTAAAGGAAAATCTTCCAAATGAATACACTGCCATCTGATTAAATGCTCTTGAATTTTCAATTGAAGAATGTTGTTTTACACTAATCTTCAAGAGGATACTTACTAGGAAATATATTCTATAGAAGAAGGGATCAGAATTCAATTTGTTTTTCATTTAGTCTGCACATCTAAGCAAGGTAGCTTTTATGTGCCAGATAAAAACCATAGCATATTAAAAAAAAAAAATCATGAACTTTCAAGTTTGTTTTTGTGTAGGAACTGTGAGTGTTTTGGAGGAATATTTTCCAAGCATGTTTTAACACATTAATCACATTTTCAACAAATCAAAAAAGTCTCTCTTCGAGGCCATATTTTACGAGAACGATGTTTAAAAAGTGTTTAAAAAGGACAAAATATCTAAACTACACAATGTGTTTATTTAGCCAGTATGCCATTTTTTCCACTTTATCATGCAAAGAAAAGAGTTTGATTAAAGAAAGTTTAATATTCAGATCAGTGCACCCAAATCAAAGCGCAGATGAACCATAAAACAATATCACTGTTATTCTAATTTCACTTTTCACATTAATATCTCTTCAGAGGCTTGTTATGCTTTTTATAAACCTGACCTGATTCTTTCACTACATGTGGATGATTTAAAATGCACAACATACAGATTCAAATGTACTGTGTACGTTTATTTTTGCAAAGACATTTCTTATTTTTTAACTTCCATGCTAAAATATTGTTATAAAAACATGGAAAAACATTCACTCTCTTGACTGTTATATGTGAATAAATGTTTGCATAATCAGCAGTTTTGATAAAACATAAATAACAATAACTCCACTAAAGGAATCTCTTTTCCGTGCCACAAAAAATGAAAAGAACTCAATTAAATGTCTAGGGTAAAAAATTGGTTTGTGAATTTGGAAGACATTTTCATTTATGGATGAACTTCCCCTATAAATAACACAATGTCTTGACAAACATAAAACATGCAATATGTGTTAAAGTCACACCCAAAGCAGTTTCTCGATCTGTAGGGATTATCTTGTCTAGGAAATGGTGTCGTGTGGAAAGGCTGACCATCTGAGCATCACAGGGCATTTGCATGAGATCTTTTCTAAGTAGGTAAGCAGAAGATCAGTTAAAGCCAGGTCGGAAGGCGTTGACTTAAAAACAGTGTTCAGAGCCACTGTAATCCAGGTAATCCTGCACAGATTTCTTAATGTCCACTCGCACAAAAGAGATTGGAGGATGATAAGAGCCCAGCCCCGTCTTAGAATAGCTTGTAATCTGGTTTGGACAGAGGACTCAGAGGTATTTACCCTGCCTTAACATTTGCTGAAGCAGATGGTAAGAAGGGGGGTAGGAGCCTCCGAATTTCCTCATCTACTGACTGCATAGAAATAATGGCAAAAAGAACAATAGATGATAATCAATGTTGTTTATTTAGCTGCTTGACTCCTTAAGTATTGTCAGAGAGATTATAGGCTTGCGTGTGGATATTCTGAGAAGACAGACGATTGTCTTTTTTCATCCTAAAAGAATCCCCTGTGGCAGTGTAAAGAGGGCGGTTTAGGGTGGATACCGTCTTTTAATTCCTGATTAGTTTTATTCCAAACTGTGTTGAAATTTACTGGGCAGGGTGCTAATCACCCACCCCCAGACACTCTCTATTCTGTTTATAGTACATCACTGACATGGAGTAGATGTTTCTGAAGCCTTAGGCCAGGTTTTTGACCCTGTTTTGGGCAATGTTTGACTACACGATGGACATGCAATTGGGAAGAAGCCATTATTACATTGGTGACTGTAATAGATTCTAAATTAATATCCAAACCACTGTCAAATGTAACAATTTAAGGGAGTTGCATCATGGGAGTTTCATCATGGCACAGTGGTGAAGTTGGTCGTCCTGTAACCGGAAAGTTGGCAGCTCGATCCCTTCCAGGTCCATTCTTCTGGTGTGGCTCCTGGGAAAGCCACTTAACACACTTTGCCCTGTGTGTATGTGTGTGACTGGTAGGGTGTGTTTGGTGGTGGGCAGGAGGCTGTGGGCACGGAACGGCAGCCGCATCCTCTCAGACTGCCCCAGGACAGCGGAGAGCTACCGTGTAGCTTATCACCACCCGTGTGTGAATGTGGGGTGAATGAATAATCCTCTTAAATCTGTAAAGCGCCTTTCAGTGTATGGAAATGCAGAAAGAACTAAATTAAAGGCATTATTATTAAGAAGGTCAGTATTGTATATTTAGAAAATTCTCTATCTGTTTCAACTTTTCAGCATTTTTTGTTTCGAAGATAAATCTAGTCAAAACCCAAGAATGAGCTGAAAATAAAAAAGATAACATAATATGCATCCAAACATTGCTATTGTTTAATTAGAACTAAATAACATGTTTTAATACCTGTCAAGAGTCTTCATTCACACATTTTGGAAAGTATAAAAAAATTGTGAAAAAAGGAAGCCTGTCAAAATTTAGGAACTGCTGTGAATTTTTACATTGTCACAAATATAATTTTATTTTAATGTTTAAGTAAATTAAAGCTTCATCCTATTCAATAGTTTTTTTATATATATTTTCTAATAAATTCATATTCTAATATTGTCTAAAACAAAAATGCTATTTTTTTATGCAATTGTGATCCACTCTGGTGTGCAAAAGCCTAGTTTTTGTTTGCAAGTGACTGTCAAGTAGTAACTAGCAAGTTAGACGAAGTAACTTGTGTGACGAATGTTTATTATTATTGTTTTATTTATTTATGATTTTTACATAAATGTTTAGATTATGGAACTATTACTTCTGTTTCAATTATTCTCTGTTATTACCTCAACATATATTTTAGTTTTAAGTTATAAACATGTTCAAATATGCATGTGATTTTCAAGCCTTACCATGCATCACCAAGGTATGGACAACACACTAAGAAAAACCATGCTTCCATAATCAAGCAGCTGTAAGCACATTAAAGCTGGAAATAACAGGATGATGCCTGGATGTGGAGTAACCAGCAACCCTATGCAATTCAAAGGTGAATCAGTGATGAACTTGCACTAACAGAATAGTTCAACATTTTATATTGTGGCCAAATGATTCAAACTGGAATCTAATTCAATTAGCTTTCTCCTTTAATTGGCCAAAATGGTGCCAGATGGAATGACCCATGCTCTTGATTTAATATGCAACTCATTTGCTTCCTGCTACACGGTCTACACTAAATGAAAGTGGGCAGACTGTTAAATTTCCATGCAACAAAGAAATTGAAATTATACAAGCTTGTATTGACATTTCCTCCTGATGTAAATTTGCAGGCAAGGGCTATTAGCAAACGTCAATATCTGGGTTTGAAAGCTTGGAATTGTTATATTTGTTATTCATAGAACAAACCATTACATATTTATGACATCCAAACTTGCTTTGGAACCCTGAACAAACCCTTTTCTGGAAAATAAACAGAATATAAGCTCGGCATAGACCTCCAAAACTAAGGCGAGCAGATTTGATTATAGGATGGTGTGTGTGTTTCATTATGTGGTGATATGAAATGTGGCTGCAGGCAGTGAGATGTAAGTGAGGCAGACCGACCTGCTGTTGAGGAAAGCGGAGCAGGAGCCGGAGCTGGAAGGAAGCACACTGTTCGTACAGATTGTGAACCCCAGAGAGCTGCCCCATAGACCCTGCATACTTTCGGAAGCCTGCCGCTTGCCTAGTAAGCACTTCCTAAAGCTACAATATTCTTTAATATCTCATGGTCATCTCCACTAATGCTAGTGGCTTTTGTCACAAATGATGGGCCTTGAAAAATGTATTATATTTTCTAAGTAAATAGGACAAAGTTGTGCTGAGACTTTCTTTCTCTGCAGCTTTTTATACTCAAAACGCTAAAATTAAAGGCTTTTTCAGACCAAAAATTCAAAGCTACAATTAACGTTATCAAATTCAAGCATATTGAAGTTTTTTTTAAAGAATGGCCTAATTATGATTTATAAACTTAATTATGTCAAATCTAATCATTACATTCCTTTTGTCCAGTGGTTGAATCCTCTTTAACATTTACACTGCATTCGAAAACCACTCTCACTCTCTCTCTCTCTTAGCGACGTATTATCAAAATTTATTCAATATGGTTACATTTGAAAATGTATTTTTGATTTTTCAAAATGTTTGGAACCAACAGTTTTGTCTTACAACAATACAGACTGGTAAAAAACGGTCTAAAATCTTGCAATGTCATTTTTACCTATACAATCATGCGTAATCAGATTTATTTATTTTAGCAAAAGCTACTTACACCCCATCTAAGAAACACATATAGCCACTTATTCCTTTCAAAATTTTAATTTCTGATTAGTTTTGTTCCAAACCATGTTGAAATTTAGTGGCTGGGTAACTCACCCCCAGACACTCTTTATTCTGTTTATGGTACATCAATAACTTGGAGATGCTCCTGGAGTCCCAATTTAGGACAATGTTTAACCATACAATGGCCATACAATTGGGAAGGAGACATTATTACATTGTTGACCGTAATAACAATGACAATAGTTCTAAAAAGGTATCCTTCATATATTCTGTATTTAATCCAGATAAAATGTTCAATATCATTTTAATTAACCTGAAAAAAAAAAACTTTTTCGTTTATGAACCTAACCTTTTTTTGATAGATCTTCAGGGTGACGAGTCAAACACTCCATGTCTGTTAAAATCCATGTCTTTTTGACATTTTTATGCCAATTAGTAACATTTTAGCTTATGTCTTTTTAGGTTTTTAAATTTCCTCTTAGGGTCTTGTGACCCCTTGGTTGGGCTACCACTACCACTATAGTTTGAGCAATTTTAGATATTTTTCTATCAATTACAGGACGACAAAGGGGATTCGCCCAATGTTTAATATATGTGTAAAATTTGGTAAAGATATCTAATTTCGTTCTCAAGTTTAACTAATAAAAATGCTTATCCATACCACTTTTTAATCATGCATCACCAGATGCAAAGCTACTTACACCCCATCTAAGAAACACATATAGCCCCTTATTGCTATAAAAATGTAATCTGGTTCAAAACCACACATGGTTGAAATGCTTCTGTTGTTGTTCTAAAAAAATGGAAACTAAAAACAAAAATATGAAGTAAAATAAGAATAAGAGGTAAAAAAGTAGACAAGGTATCATTCTCAAAAATATTTGTTTTTGATCATGATGGGAACACGTGACATTCCCAGAAGGACATAAGAGGACATTAAAGGAAGTTCTTTAAGGTTCATCTCCTTTAGGGAACTACTAAGGAACATTGAACTGACAAAACTTTTAATGCAAATGAGTGTTGGCTGTTCTACAATCTGTCTGCATAAGGAGACACTTTTGTAGTGGCATAGATGCTGCGCATGATAAATCTCAATACGACACAGAAGCTGAGCACATGGGCAGATAATGCTATTCCTCCCCTAAAACATTGAGCCACTGTCCCTTCAAATGAACAGCTGAGCACAAGCAATCAAGCAAAATGTGTTAAAACGCTGGGAGACAATCATTAGCTGAGCATGTGAAGTCAAGCATTCATAGATCAGTTAAACGGATTATTGCATGCGATTTCTGCTGACACCAGAGTTGTTTGTGATGGGTTTTTTTGGCCGCTTAGATCTCTTGAGATGAAATGCATTCACCTCAGCCTTCACTAGAACTGATCGTCATTTTGCTGCAGTCACACATAGTTTGAAGTTTGACTAAAGTGCTGTCAAGCTTTAAGAGCTGAGCGTTCTCTGTGTCTGTTTTTGAAATTTGTTTGCATGACAAGGACCTCAGATGTAAAGACAAACTGCTGACAGTAAAAAGCTATATAATGGGTGATATGAAATCAGAGAAGGCGAATGTATGCAGTTGTTTTTGTCTTTCTCTAGTTTGTCACACTGATGAGAGAGTCAATCTGTACTAATTAAACAGAGGCGAGAGTGGTTGTGGACTGGCGGCCATGTCTGGCTTGATTTATACTCTGATTGCTCTAAATCAAGACTGCAAAGAGTATATAGGAGCTCAGCTGCAGGATTTATAGGAGTGAAGGTTCACATTGATCCCTTAGCTGCAGTCCATAAAGTCTGGATGTGCATCTTAGATGCTTGGATAGACAAGACTCATAACTGTTTAAAGACATTTACACTTAAAGAACCATGGGTACTATGCAGAGTTCAAAAAATGACTTTTATTACAAAACAATCTTTTTTAAGATGGATCAAAGTCAATCACACTTCAATTGCCAATAGTTCTTACTAGATTTAAATATACAAGTAAAATAATTAACATAATTATTTTCTTATGAGAAAAATGGGGAAACTTTAATTGTACATTTTAATTTGAATGCAAATATTTTAAAATTTTATTCTATTAATTAATTGACCATAAACAACCACATTTATACATAGTATAAAACATTACTACATACTTGGATTGGAAAATACTTTACCACGTAAGTGTATCGTCTGGAAGGTATTTTAATTGTATTCATTTATTTTCATTTTAAATAAAAAAATAGATACCATTTAAATGTATCTTTTGCAAGACATTTAAATCTTCTCTCTGGCTTAAATCTTAAATCACTGGCTGTTTTGCAGCTTCAAATTAGACCCCTTCCACATATCAGCAAAATCACAGCAGCATACAAACACAATCATTGAACAACCATATAATCCGAGCAGAGTAATAGATTTATAACTCACATAATGTCAATAACAAACAGACCAGACACAGCAGCTAGCCATAACAGCAAGTAATATTAAACAATAAAACAAATATAGTCTATTTTCCAGCCACTAATTTTCATGTTGCTCCAATCCCTCTCCTGTTTGATTGCTTGTAAATCTTCTTTGTGCCGAGGCAACAGCGAGCAGACCAGGACACATTCCTTACGGCTAATTCACTCCATAGATTAGCACGTACAGCGAGAACATGTGTCCAGCCCAGGGAGATGGACAACACTTGAGTGCATTGTGCGATCAGAGCTCATTTCTTTGTGTGGGTGATTGGCTTCTCCTGCTGGAGATAATGATTGTGCCCTCCTTTGACTTTGAGCCAGTGACCTGAAATAAGGCTCACAAGTGAAACCGGAGCCTGAGTGAACCTCTGTGTGATTAAGGTCACCTAGACACACCACATTTTCTTGACCTCATGCTCACATCGACCACAGCTTGAATTCATCAGGGAGTCTTTTGTAGTTCTTGTCACAATGCAAACATCAGGCATCGGCTGAGCGACCAAACAGAGGTACTTCATCCTTCCACTTTCTACTTTTATGTTCTTCTCAGCCTATCTGCTTTCTGATGGCTTGATAACACTCACAAGGGAGTTTTTAAAGCAAATTCAGCGTGCTAACTTGCCAAGGACAAGCATTCAGTCATGACCACAGTGCTAAAACTGGCATGTCGAGTAATTAGTAAGATGGCTACTTTTGAAAAAAGACACTGGGCTGCAGCTCATGCTGAATGTTCCCAGCTGAATATGGCCTGTAATAGGAGATTTATGAGTTTCAATGCAGAGTTACCTCGAAATTCTTCTCCTTGCTGTGCCCTATGAGGGCATCAAAGTCAGCCTTTTTTACTCTAAAGTGTCCCGTCGTGCTGACCAATATTGCACAGTGGCCTGGTGTAGTATAACAGATGACTCCTGCACTTTTTCACCGCCGCTGCGGGCAGCGAGGACAATTTATTGATGGCTGCAGTTACTCTCATGAACACATATGGGTGAACATTGATTGCTAGAAAGTAGTTACATTTTTAGAGGTCATCATTCTCAATTCTACCTTTATTTTTTAATAAAACACCTGTAGATTTTTCTAAACTTTTCTTGTTATATAATGAAAAAACAAGCAACAATAAAACATTTACAACTAGACAAATGATTTTGAGGTCAGCACTTTGATCATTGAATGGAACGTATAGTCTCAAAGCACTGTTTATATTTCTTTTTCATCATGCAATCTACATTAATCTGTTTTTATTACAAAATCAATATTCAAATAATATATAGACAAAAATAGAAAGATAAAACCAACTTTGAAATAATTACATTTATTGACATTTTTTTATTCTACATGATTTAACATAAATAACTAAACATGGCACATGTTTTTCACATGCATTTTGAGGGGACTAATATTGTTTTTTATTGAGAAAATTGTATTGTTTTGCATGAGAAATACTCTAGTGTGAACATATAAAATATTGAATTATCACATAAGGGAGAAGAGTAAGGGCACCAGTTTAACCTTGGAATCAAGAACTGCACAAGCAGTCATTGATTTTTAGCAGCAAGATGATAGGAAAATATAGCTTTGTTTGATAGCTTTTATAAAACATTGATCAGAGACGGATGATGTATAATGTAAGGTTGAATACAATGATAGTTACATGAAAAGACCTGTGCAGCTTATTTTTCTGCCTGTTTTGTTTGTAAAAACAGTAAAGATCCAAACAACTTCCCCCTCAGTCTTGTTCTTTTGTACATTTGAAACTCAAATCTTTTTGAAATAAAACATAATAAGTAGTTAGTGGGAGTCAATATCACTTTATTTATTTTGAGGAAATAGTTTGTTACATTCATATATAAAACATTCCATTTCAACTTTATATATTAGGCACTTTCCAAAAATGAAACAAAGACAATGAAAATAAATTTACCCATCTGAAAAATAATGATTTGTTTACAGTAAATAAATAAACAAAAATTCTTATTTTGTTTCATATTGGCCATTTAATAAATCATACAATAAGGAATCTCGGTAATATTTTCTATGTAATTATTTTAATTCTTTCTGTTTGTTTTGTTACGCCCTATAGTCGACTGAAACTATGAATAATCAGATTCAAGCCTGGACCCATCCCAATGAGCACATGAACACAATGAAAGCACAAAAAAAAACTTTGTTAGAGATATCAATGTAATATGTTTAAATGAAAAAGCCAATGTAAAAATGTCAAAAGTATATGTTTCAGTAATTGCATTTTAAGATTTTGAGTAGGTTATTGCCATTAGAACCAAATAACAACATGAACAGAGGGTACTAAGAACAATTTTCTCAAATGATGATGAAAATAAATGTTTCACTCTTTGTTTAGAAAGAAAATACCAAATTTATGTGTATACAACGAGTGTTTTAGCTGAATGTGTTCTATTAAATAGTAGCAAAGGAGTCTTATTGATTTGTACCCTGCATTTAAATGTCCTTAAAACCAACTTTTATGTGCAAAGACATTGCAAGATCGACTGAACAACAAAAAATACATGCTTTCAGCAAACTAAAGAGTCCTACCCGTTATTTGATTTTTGGTTGAAATTTTCATCATCTCATGCTTCAGACTTCAAGTGCCAAGTGCATTTGCATGCGCTTGAGGCTTGGAGAGTTGAAACAAAGAGGTGCGACTGGAATCAGGCACAGACACAGAAGCTGTTGATGGAGAGGAAGTGTGGTGGGAGGAAAACCAGCAGGGGGGAGGGGCCCTGAAGCCAGCCAATCAAACCAAGAGGATAATTTAATCTGACTCAGTCTTGCTGTCACTTTACATCAACTGGTTAGTGGGCCAGTCCTCCTGAAATGAATTAAAATGCATGAATAATGAAACAGCTGTGCCTAACTGAAAAGACACACATTCTTCAATGCTGAAGAACACAACTTTTATAGGCATTCTAGTTGCATAATTATAAGGCTATTACATTATAAAGAAAACAATCTTTTTAATTTTTATTTTTATTTAAAAAAAAAAAAAATTTTGCATTTAAAAATGATTAAGAAAGTTTACAGTTTTTCAGATAACGAAATAATTTAGATGAAGAAAACATGTATTTTGACTATAAACTTTGACTTGAAGAAAGGTCAACTGGTCATGAGATTTCAAAGAACTTTCACTCCAGAAATCCAATGCAATATTGACACCACAGAGAACCTTTGTGTTTAGCCAGCGGTCGAAGATAAAATAAAAATAATGAATAAATAAAACCAAAATCCCCAGAACAGCAAGATACTTTTAAAGTTTTAGTGTAGCCAAGGTTAAACTCCCGGCTGTGGACCACTGTCCTTCGATCATTGTTTACTGCAAGAAATAAATGTGATATTCCTTTTAATGTTAATCTCCCGTAGAGAAGAGATATGCACTTACTTTGACTCGAGCCTTTACTTTAGCCCATTCTTGCAGTGGCAGTGTACTTTAATGTATGCTGCCACATTGTGAGGAATGGTGGAATGATAACACTTTGTGATCTACGATCCAGTCAGAGATCAATGCTCAGGGAAATAAAAGCATGTGGCTGCCGTGGCCAGAGAAAATATAAGCAGCTGAAAGTGTTGCAACTGAAGCCTCGGAGGCATAAACCCGAGGTGAACAAGCTTTCTGGCCTTGCCGTGATGTCCTGCTTAAGGGGGCAGTTCATTCACCCTCATGCTGTTCCTGTTTGTTTGTCTCTCGCATGCTCAATAAGAAAGGTGCCTGGAATTTCTAAAACTAATATTTAATGTATTTCCTTGAAACAGGCAAGGATCCTTGATTACATGTAATTTGAGATTGTTTAAGTGCTATCTATCTATCTATCTGTCTGTCCGTCCGTCCATTTGTTAATTTATTTATTTGTTAATTAATTTATTTATTTACAAACTCACCGACAGGTATAGCCTTATTCCAATCTGTAGTCATAAAAATCATGCTTTAAGTGAAGGGAAAGTTTCAGGAAGTAATGTGGCCTGGAGGGCGTCACGGTGGCGCAGTGGGTAGCACGGTCGTCTCACAGCAAGAAGGTCGCTGGTTCTAGGCTCGGCTGGGGCAGGTGGCATTTCTGTGTGGAGTTTGCATGTTCTCCCCGTGATCGCGTGGGTTTTCTCCGGGTGCTCCGGTTTCCCCACAAGTCCAAAGACATGTGGAATAAGTGAATTGAACAAGAACAATTGCCCATAGTGTTAAAGTGTGAATGAATGTGTGTGTGAGTGTTTCCCAGCGATGGGTTGCGGCAGGGAAGGGCATCCGCTGCGTAAAACAGATGCCAGAGAGTTGGCGGTTCATTCCGCTGTGGCGACCCCGAAAGGGAATAAAGCCGACATGAAGATGAATGAATGAATGTGGCCTGGAAATGGACTGGCCTGCTGCACCCTGTCTTTTAAACTCTGCCACAGAAACCATGAATAAGCTGGAAAAGAAATTGCATTTAAGAGGATACCGAATCTTTTAAACTGAACCTTTTTAGCTCCCTGCTATCCATATAAATGGTTCGATAAAAAGTTCTATCAATCAGAATGATATGAGAACATCAGAAATGCATGACAAAACTTTGGTACTTCCACTTTTATTGGATGCAGAGCAACAAAGAGGACAACCATGTATTATTCACTGACCCTGGTGACTCAAGAGAGTCCCCCTCCACACAAATACAGACACAATAAACACCCATGCCCACTCATCCTTTCAATGTCTCTGGACTCAAATGAAGTGAATTGATCTCTAAACTCTGTGAAATCGATGTGTGGTGACCATGGTACAAGGGAAGAAATGACTAGCATCAAAGTCTGTGATCACTTGTCTGACAACTCAGAATGATAATTACTAGAAATGTTGATCTCTTTAGAGCTTGCCTAATTAACATCTAATTAAGTGTTGAGTTGAATTGATGAGATCTCTAAAACTATGGCTGACAATCTTAAACGGCAGAAGGAAGGACCTGCTTTTTGGTTCGCCTGTGTGAAAACACAAAAAAAGAGCCAGCACATAGGGAATGCGTAATTATAATGCCTTTCATTCAGATAAAGATTATGATGATGAAACAATTTCATGAAATGGCAACATGTTCATGAAATGATTGACTGAATTGTATTTGTTTGTTTGTTTGATGATTATTCATTTGAAGTTTTACTTTTAAATAATATTAGTAAAATTCAATAAACAAACGTTAAAGGCAAAACATCTACAATTTTAAAATGTGAATAGATTTATTCTTCATTTCAACTTAAACGACAAAACAGGAACATTCTATACGTGTGTATCATTTTATATTTAATTTATTTAGCTGAATAAATTTCATTAAAGGGCATCACGGTGACGCGGTGGATAACACAGTCATCTCAGAGCAAGAAGACTGGTGGTTCGAGGCTCGGGCTAGTCAGTTGTTCGTGTATGTTTACTCCGGGTGCTCCGGTTCCCCCACAAGTCCAAAGACATGCGGTACAGGTGAATTGGGTAAATAAAATTTTCAAAAGTGTGTGAATGTGAATGAAACATGCGGTACAAGTGAATTGGGTAAACTAAATTGTTCATAGTGTGAATGAGATATGCTGGATGGCTTGGCGGTTCATTCCGCTCTGGCAACCCCTGAAAAATGAAAGACTACTAACTAACAGATGAGTGGATGGAAGTTTTATTAAGAGTTAAATTTCTAGTCAATCATATATTTTAGTTAACATTGGCTCACTTTTCATCAATTCAGAGAATTATCATTATAAATGAAGGTCCAAAGTATAGCGATCATCATCCTTATTCAGACACAGCACATGCACTGATGCCATTGATGCTGGTGTCAATATAATGGCTTTGACAAGATATATGCAAACAATTTGTGAGAGAATTTACTCAGAAAAGGAGAAAGATCGCTAACCTGTTAATTTAAGCTTTTTGCTTTTTGGCATTGGCCGCCAGACATATTGAGAGTGGTTGGAGGGGAACGCAACAAGAAATATCACCCACCTCAGCAGTTCCAGGGATACGTGACTTTTTTTTTTGACTCCATAACCACAATAATTCACTTGACAATAATTGCATACATTTTATGGGAAGTCACCAACTGAGCTGCAAGTGTTTGAGACAGGATAGGTCATACTAACCTACATGCTGGTTCTGGTGTAATATATTTACGGTAGCAAGGATAATTATTTTATTGTATATAATATTTTATTACAAAAAATGTGAGTTGGGCAGTACAAGTAATCAAGAAAAAATATTACCAGTGTGGAAAAAAAGCAGACTGTCCTTGAAGAACACTATTTGCAGACTGAGTAAAGATATTTTATGTAAATAGTATTTACGACATGATTTTTGTCAGACAGCGTTAGTCAAGGGGAATGCTTCCCGTCACAGATTTCCATCCATCCATGAATATCTGATGCATCAATTTGAGTTAAAGAGGCATACAATGTTCAGGAGAAAAGAGAATTATTTGATGGTATTTGACGGTTGTAATCCTTTGTAAGGCTCACCCTGAAGTTGCCTGCGGGAGAATAAAACAAGAGAGCAGATTCCCGCTTCTGGCTGAATTCACTACTGTTATCTTGCTTCCCTACACTCTTGTTTAGTGATATTGCATCCTGCTCTTTGATATTCCCGTTAATCCTTCAAGTAAAAAGATTTAACTGGAGATTATGCTGTTTCTATGAATGCCTGCTCTTGCTCACTCTGGCATGTCTGAGCGAATGCTCCCGAGGCGATGTCATAACTCCAATCCCACTGAGAGAAAGCGGAAAAGGAAGCACTGGGTATTCCATTGGTGCTGTTGCTCGCGTTTACATGTTCTATGAGATCTAAATCTGCTTACGAGTCATAATGAACACATCGGATACGTTTTAAATCGTCATTTAATGAATTGCGTTATGACTTGGAAATACTTTGAAGTCTTTACATCATCATACTAGAAATTCATTATTTTGTATGTTTTTCATTTTTATGAAAAAATTTTAGGAATGATAACCACTCACAACACTCAGCAGCTTAATGCAAGATTAGACCCTTCAACTCCAGCTGGTATTAAACTCTCAGATGCATTTAGTATCACTCTTAATAGACTAACCCACTCATCAGCCATGTACTTCCTGATACTTCAGGTTGCTTAATAATGCACACAGACTAGCACAAAAACAATGGGACATATAGTTTCATATCTACTCCTATGTACATATTTTGTAAACATATAATTCTAAGTAAAAACTGCTTAAATGTTTAACTGATGCTTCTTGTTAAAAATGATATGCTCTACAATGTAATTATAGTTACACATATCTTCTGCTACAGTTTGAGAAACAGTTTACTGTGACTGAGTCTTTAGAAGTGTGGACAGTTTACTGGATACTGATTTAGAATTTGCAGTATACAACAACAAAAATAATAACAATGTCAGTCTAAGGAAAAGCAACAACATTATACTTTGGAACAACAGAAAAACAAATCCTTGCCATAACACATCTTAAATATTCCTAAGCATACTGTAGGACCAATTGATCTGTAGAAATGGGCAGTTGGCCACAATATGGTTAAAATTATCTCTGCCAGCAATCTATATGTTTCACTATCAGACATAAAAAGGCTTGGTGAGCAAAGAAGTCTCAACAAAGTAGAAACCAAACATCAAAATGCATCTTACTTTTTAAAAGCATAAAATATTGTAGAGAAATAAATGTAACAATAATAATAATGAAAAGAAAAATCAATTTATGACAAAGCTTATGTATCTGTGTGCACGTTTTCATAAAACACTGCAGAATTCAGACTTTTGAGATTGCTGTAAAAGAAAAATATTGATATGATATTATGATTTGACTGTCATTGTTGTGGCTTTTTTATTGACAAAAAGTTGTAGAGTTGTAGTATACTTTCAAAGAAGATAATACAAGCATAATTCACTTTTCATTTTCATGTACAGTTGTATTATTTAGTTATACAATTCATAATAATATAGTTGACACATGTAATTTCTGTTTCGTCAATTTTGTGTGTGTGTTTGGTTGTGACAATATAAGTATCTTTTTTTTGTCAATACTGCTTTGTTGAAAGCATCTGAATATAATTCCGTTCAACACTGATATTTCTGTTGCATTTCTTCTTCCTTAATTAAAACCAGTGCACCATCAATTTTACTCACAGCGATTGCAAGGTTGAAAAGGTGAACTGAAAGAACTCTGATCTTTAACTAAACCATTTGTTTATACAAATTGTACTTTTCATTTGGTTAATCTATCCTACAAATACATCAATACATCAGAGCAAACTCATATTTTATCTAGTAAAATATTTATTTTCATTGACAGTGATGATTAAAGTGCTTCAGGACATCAGTACAATCAGAAACAACACAGAAGAAGGAGACAGGATATCCTGAAAAATTAATGACTGACACTGTGTTGCTAAAAATGTCTGCTGGAGTAATGGAAGCTGTCTTTCAGGTGGAGGTGCAAATTGTCTTTTTTAGACTGTCTGGTATGGCATCATCTTCAAAAGCACAGCTAGTTGTGCTATTCTTGTATTTCTCTAATCTTTAAACAGCCACAAATTCTTACTAAAATGAACCCAAGAAGACTGACTTGCATTGAGAAGACTTTAGAACAACATTATCATATTGAATTGCAGTGTTGGGTTTTTCATCTTCTGAAACAAATTGAATTCTAGATATTTTTACTCAGATAAAGGCCCAAGGGACTCTTATTTTGGCGTGGTAAAGTATATCTAGTAAACCAATCTAAAAGATTCCCTTTCTTGCCCTCACTGTGAACTTATGCCCTTGTGATTCATTTCTCAAGGATTGAGGCTGTCAAAGCCTCTGCTGAAGTCTATAGCCTGAATGTGCATAGAATGATAGAAGTTATCAGATTTTCCATTGGTGTTTTGAATATGATATTTGTCTTCTGGTGTTAAATCTTTAAGACTTCTCAAATAACAACAGTTGGAAAAAACTTGATTGGCTGTGATGTAGTCTATTCAATAGTTGCCTAGGAACATTACCGGCTGTCTAGAACGTCTTTGCATTGGGGTATGGATTTTGTGACAGCCATCAATATTGATAAGAACAACCAAAGATCCCCTATTTTTGAACAAGTTTTGAGTGCTGTCACAGGTTATTATGGTCTGATGTTTAGCGGTTTTAAGAGCATCTCGATATATTAGTGGCATCTAATTGCATTATCTAAATGGAGACGAATGGCGCCAGCTAAAATGGTTGGCAGAGGTTCAAGCTGAGTTGAAGGCAAGTGCATCTCTGCAGCTTTCGAATCCATTTCTAGATAGGGAGTTTTTATTGATGGCCAAGTGATTTTTTAATACAAGAATATTATTATTAGTAGTGGAGTTGTAATTGTCATTGTGTAGGCTTATTATATAAAGTCAGTTACTTATGTTAAGTTGATTGCTGATTGAAAATTTATATCAAATCTAGTCAATTACCAAAAATACAAGTATTAAATGAATAATTTTAATTAGGGTAAAATGTTGAATCAAATAGAAAATAAAGATATTGTTGTGAAAAGTCTATGGTAATATGTATGCCAAAACATTTCATTTTTCAGGTTTGAACCCTGTTGCTTATAATATGAATCTATTAATTCATAAAATGTTCTGGGCTATCAGCTATTGGGGTGTTCCCAGGCTTGGTTGCAATTGAGTTGCTTACATGACATTTGTTTGAGTGTTAATCCATGAAATCTTCAAATTGGCTCACCTGAACACTCCTTATCTCAGGGATGATTTAAAACTGTAAAAAAACAAAACAAAACAAAAAAAAAACCACTGCAGTAAACGTAATACGTTAGTGAAATTAGTGCAAAACGTGACATGATTCTACACCTATGGATTCTCACATGTCATGCAATTGATAACAACTATGTATAAATATAACTATTCTTGCCCATGCCCTGTGTGACCCAGTTTGTGGGTATATATGATGTTAATATATATAATGTTTATACTATTTTATATAATATTAATTACAAACATTTTTGTTAATGGTAATCAATAGGGCTCTCGATACGGGGAAAATTGAGTGATAATGAAAAAGAGACTTTAGTGTGTGTAGCATCTAACGTTAGTTTTTAGTTTAAATGACTTCTATACTGACTAAAATTAAATGCAGTTGTTTGGATTCCTCCACACTTTGTGTAGCTGTTGTGTAGGTGTAACTGCTGTAGTAAAAACTTCAAATTTATGTTCTAAACCCAGACGCTCCAATTCTCCAGGAATTGTGATTGCTTCTGAGTTTATTTCTGTGTTTATACTTACTTGATGGCGCAGTGGTGGAGTTTGTCGTTCTGTAACCAAAAGGTTGCCGGTTGTCGCTATAGCCATTCTGCAGTTGTGTCCCTGAGGAAGCCACTTCACCCAAATTGCCCTGTATGGATGTGAGTGACTGGTGGGGTGTGTTTGGTCGTGGACAAGGAGGCCGTAGGTGCAGAATGGCAGCCACATCCTGTGATACTACCCCAGGGCAGCTGAGGCCTACCAAGGAAGCTTATCACCACCAGAGTGTGAATGTGGAGTGAATGAACAATGCTCTAATAATTGTAAAGTGACTAGAAAAGCACTATATACATTGAAGATATTATTCTTATTATTATTCTCTTTATTATTGATGCAGATAAGAGCAAGAAGTTGGGATTTTCGCTGGTAGTATAATTTCATAGACGTTTGAGGACCCCAGAAGTTGTATGACGTGACTCAGGTGTATGAAAAGAAATTTTTGGACAAACATTATCAAAAAGTTTAAATAATGTGGTATGTTATGCACAACTTTTCCTCTATTTGATCTAGTTTCTCAACATACTTCAAGTCAGCCTATTTGCTATCCTCTGAGCTTGAGAGCGAAACTACCAACAGTAATTTTATGACATTGCTTGGAAAAAAAAGTCAGTTCATGTAACATTTAAAATTTGATAAAATTTGACTTTTTTGTTGCATCCTATCTTCAGGTGTGTCTCCAAAAATGACAGTTGTTCTTTTTAACTCCTGCAAAGCAGATTTTATTTTTTATTGACCTCTTTCCTGCTGAACTATTTGAACCTACCAACTTCCTGCTCTTAATTTGAATGCATTTATTCTTCGCTTCAGTCAGTTCTTCATTAAAATTGTTAGTTTTCAAAACACTTTGACTCTAGCGTGACCTGGTCAAAGCTGAATAAAAATACACTATACTGCGTACTCAACCAAGTTCACAACATAATACAGCATTGTATGCAAATTCTTCTCCCACTCTCTACCATACAAATGGACGTGTGTTATATACACCAGTACAGACAAAACACAAGCATGGAAAAACTTGCACAATGTTGTTAACTAAAAAAGCAAACACAAAACAAAACAAATGAGCAATCCAATACACAGAGGCACATATTTGCAAGTGATGGCATTGGCAAAAAAACAACAACTTTTGTCTTTCATGTTACAAAAAAACAATAAAATGTGTGCATAATCAATTTGGATGGACTTTATAAACTGAATTATTCATAGTAATCATAGAAATTGTCAGGAATCTGAACACAATTAGTAGGTCATTATACTTATCTATTCTGCTGTTTAAAAATAAATGCAATTACCACAAGATAATGTGCAAAACAGCAGTGACAATTATCTTTTAACAAATTGAGACAGCCAATATCCGATATTTCCCAGCTTTAATGAAACCTTGCTATGTTTGTCTGATCCTTATTTATGAAATAAGCCAAACATATCCTGCAGAAATCCTTACAATGATAACCTCCTAATTGGGGTTTAATGTCAATGGGAAACAATTACATTTTTCCCCTTCAAGTTCATTTTACAGAGAGCTCTTGGTGATGAAGAAACATTACAAGTTGTAGGTTTCCCTTAGGGAGCAATATCTAGAACGATTGTTAAACCTACACTGTACACTTTTTACAGCAAGTCTTTTTCATTAAATGCATTATGTATGAAGTGCAATGACAGCATGCCATTGATTAGCTCTGTAAAAAAATCAAGTTGGAATTCTATTAACATAACCAGTTAACAATAAAGTGTGATGAATATTTAACAATAGTGCTCTATTGCATATAGAAATGCATTTGGATCCCTGAGTGGTATTTAAACGACTAAACTCCATAGATGAGTCTAAAAGATATGTGCTCCCAATTACCACATAATAAACACTGTAGGAGTATTATCTTGGATCTCCTCCACAGACATAAGTGCTTCTTTTATATGGGACAATTAAAGGAACCTGGATCAAAAGAACCTCTATTGTTTTTATGTATTTTGCTTTTTCATCACAGCCAACAGATCTCGTGTACAACCTGTTTTATAGCATATTTGCTGAGTGCTCAATTTGTCACTATGAAATGTGTGGTGCAGTAAGGTCTACTCAGCGGCTCCTTGTTTGTGGTGCCTGTCTCAGCTCGCTCTCGGTCTGTGGCTTCAGCCTGACTGCCTGCATCTCCCCTGTGGCCATCCGGCTCCCTCTTCTCCTCACCACAAAGCATTTGCATGTACTCGCATTTAAAGCAATTAGGCCCTAACCTGTCAGCCTGACAGGTGGCCTCCATCTCGCTAAATGCACCTTTAATATTAGTGCCTGAGTTAAGTCTTTGCGGGCCTGCGTTGACAAACCATGGTGTTTCTGTATTGTGAATAATTAGGCCAATTATTTCAAGCGTACTCCGATTAAACATATGCGTTTTTCAGATTCAATCCGGCAGGGGTCTGTCACTCCTCTCCACACGGGCCGTTCACTGACCCAAATTAAGGCAGAAATCCTTCCCTCTGCAACCCATCAACTTCTTCCGCAGTGGCATTGGAGTCAGCTAGCGTACGGGGCCTTAATAAAACAGTAATGATAATGACTATTGGTACTGCAGCGCTCAGCGCCATGCACAATGTCAGACAGAGGCAGTCTTGTTTTATGCAGTAGGACAGCGAGTTACTGCTAACAACCTGATTTATGTTCATTTAATTTATTTCTATATTTAGCAGATAGCACTAAATTCTTTAGTGTTGTAGGGTTTCTGCTCATTATTTTCTTCCTGTGTGTGTGTGTGCACACAAGGTGTTTCTGTGAATGCATCATTGCAACTGGTTTAAAATGATTAGGTTAAGCTGTGTCATTTAGTCAAAAGTTTTAGGTCTGTTGAATTATTCTAGCTATTTGGTCACACATCATTTCATGAACATAATGCTCTTCTAGATTAAGCCATGTCATCTTTTACAAACAACACACAGTTTGGATAATCTTCTTCTCAGCTCATCCTCTAGTCTTTGCTTTTGTCTCTGTAAGTGCACATTGGGAATGCTTGATTCTTTAATGTTTTACATCTCTGCAGCCTGCTTGGGTCACCGAGAGCTTTGAACAAACCATCTGTCTAGAAGCATGTCAGGAACTGACCTGAATTCAGAACATGAAGGTCCTCGTTGTCACGTTGAATGTCCTCGTTGTAAAATGTAGTTGTCTCACAACACGCATTTGTGAACCCAATGCAAATAAGAAGGCAAAATATTGGCTGTTGATGAATGCAAAAATCAGGTTAGGTTGAAATATTGACAGTTTGTTTTGCTTGGAAGTGCATTTGCATTTAATGGTAATCATCACTTGCAGGTGAGCCTCGATATGAGGTTTGCTGTTGATACTCTCCTTCTTTACAAAAACAAGCAGCTATGTTGTTTGTCCAAGCAGCTTATTAAAACATTTAGAGTATAAGTGCCCTCTAGCTGGTGTAATAACAATGACAGTGTGTCATGTTGCATCTCTCACGTAATAAAATGCAATCTTCTTCAGCAAACAGAATGTAAGCCTGTAGAACACGAATGGCTTCAATATTTTTTTTACATTTTCATGGTGTAAATGGACTTGATAATTTGGGTGGGATTTAACTTGTATAACTTTTTAAACAGTTATTTACAAAAAAAAAAAACACATTCATTTGTTTTATTTACGACTTACTCCTGGTTAGAGAAGGTTTAGGTAAAAGGCAGGGTACACCCTGGAAGGCTTGCTGGTTAATCGTAGGGGAAGAGTCACTCCTTAAGGACATTTAGAGTCTTCAACCAGCTGAAGAAAAGCCCATGTGAATTTCACTCACGAAGGCCCCCAGCTGGCCTCCTATTGCAAATCTACAATATTAGCGGAGGGGACCAGGATGTAGAACCAACAGTGCCAATTCACTTTAGTAGGCAAATGTAAAATAAATTCAATTTAAACTAAATAAATACATTTAAAATAAATGTAAATGAATTTTAAAATTAAAAATGTATTTTCTCAACCTCACTCATCTAGGATACCTAAAAAAGCAATCATATGAAAAATAAAAAGTCAATTACAGAAATTAACAAAAAAAGCTAATTTTAAGAGTTTAAGCAAGAATGTGTGCGGTGGTTAACCAAATGTTAACTAACAGACTACATTTTTGTTGGTTAGGTTTATGTTCCCTTACTTATTGAGATAGCAAATATTTAATTGTAAAGACTGCAAATACTTGATTAAATGGAAGACATGTTTTGGGGGTTTGCTGTGAGTTGGTAGTAAGTTAAACAGTATTTACAGTATTGAAACAGTAGAAAAGCTTGCAAAATAAATAGGGGCTGCTGCTCCATCAATGAAACCTAATTTTATAGTTACAAAAACATGCCTTAAATAAAGTCACTCAAGCAAATGAAATCTAAAAGTAAACAAGACTCATCAAAACTGGCTCAAGTCAAATTCAAATAAGGATGCATAATAATAATTGTAAAACAGCACACATCAGCACAAAACCTTCTTCTTAAATCCCATTTTTGTTTTAAAAAGAACTGAAAGATCTTTAACTGACAATTCATGGGGTCATTGCATTTTTTCCAAGGATCAGTGCTTTTTTGCAACTAAGCATTGCAATCAAGCTGAGTAAAAAGTTGTTCCGTTAACCGTGCACCGAAATATAATAGGAAATGTAGAGCATGTTTCGATACCTCTTTTAAAGCTTATACTTTATTTATATGTATAAACTTCTCTTAAATGTTCATCTTTTCTCAGTCAACTGTCATGAAGGATGTGAGTGCATAGTAACATGTATTAGGCTAAACTTAAGCTTCAGAGGATACTTGTAAAGATGCATGTTTTAAAGGGACTCCCACACAGCACCGGAAGGCAACTTATTGTACCTTTCATAGCAGTAAAGAAAAAAAATGGAAAGGGAGCTATCAAATGTGACTGTCAGAAAGACTCGAGGGAATCACTTCTTCATTCATGACCATCAAACGCTTGTCAGTACAATGTTTTTTAGCTAGTGAACAAGCATCTGTTTTCACGTTTTTTCACTTCATGTCAACCTTTTGCCTCTTCACTGCAGGCACTATTCACTAAACAAAATATGCCAAGCTCCTTTAGCTTGGAAATAACAGAGAGAAATCTATGGGAATCTTCCTCTTTGTATCCTTTAGTTTGGCTGGCAAGCTTTTTTAGAGTTTGGCCTTTGCCTGATGAACAATGTTGGCGAGACCAAAGCATAGCCCTTTATTAAATGGCAGCAATTAAAGTGTTTTATTCAGCTGGAAAGTTAAAGGAATCACAATGTTTCTTTCGGGGAAATGTTCTAGTACTCCGTAATCAAATTGTATTATTTGAAGTGTTTTTCTTTTAAATCTGCGTCGTGGGTGGAGTGGTTGTGACATTCATAGATGGGTCAGATATTCCCAAGATGCCCCTTAAGGTTGTGTCATCGTATTCAGTTGGTTCAGGCCTGTTTATATACAACCATTATTCTCAGTTTGTCATATGGCAGGTGTGGGATCTTCTCAAAGGGGACATAATGAGAACATGTGAAACAATGTTTGAGGAGGAATACATTTACATACTTTTGAATATTTTTGTAGGTTTCTAACGTTTCTGCCAAATGTCATATTAGAGAAGGCAACATGTTGGCTGGGGACAGCCATCTGATTTAACTATGCACACATATTGAGAGACATTGAGTCAATTCAATCGTAGCAGAAAAACAATGAGATCCAGATAGTTCATTGTACTATGAAATGAATGTTTCTCAAGTTGATTAAATGCTACTGTATGAAGAGCATAATTAGACAAAGAGGTACAAGAGGTATAAAAAAGTATGAAAAAGAAAAAAGTAATGGCAAATTCACAAGTTGCTAATTTAATCATTAGGTAATGGAAGTTTGAGGCCTGTTCATATGCTGCTCTAACTGATTAGCTTGAGTGGGCTCTGGACTTGGACAGGCTAATTATATTGCTTGTTCCTCTTGAATCTTGTTAAATTAAATATCATTAAAACCCAATGCAAACATGACACACCAGACAAATAGTGAGTTTCAGGTAATGTTTGGAGTTTTGGAAATGGTGGCACTATTTGTCTAAGTCCTTCAAAAAGAATCATATTTTTATTTTATTTGATAAATTAAACCATTTCCAAAATTTATATTTAAATATTTAGTTGTATAGTTTTTTTAGTTTAGTATGACTGGGGTTGTTTGAAGCTGTACATGAATGTTGTCATGAAGCTGTTGTAATTTAAACATTTTTGGCAATGGTGTATATATTATGATTGGGTTTGATAAGTTGGTAGTGAAGGATATATTAAATCACCAATATACATTTCATTTTCTTCTTTTATAAAAATACTAAAAGATTAAGTGCTGAGTGAATTTGGGAATTGCATAGTCATGGGCTTTCTTATTGTTACATCACAAATCCAAGTGTTTTTCTCATTCTCAATCACATTCTTTTTCTAACTGGATTGTATGTTTCCATGACAAAAAAATTATCGTATAGAGAATTGGTGCTAGTTTAACTTATCAGACATCATTTTTGACAGTGCCTGGATTTTGAACACATTTGGAAATACAATCAAAAGATTAGTAAATAACTAAAAAGTGTTTAAATTATGAAGTCTAAGAACATTTCATGTATGCAAATGCATTTGTATAAATGGTGGTTCAACCATCATGAAACACACCTGTGGCACTAATTAGGGTGCTCTGATTGGCTGAAATTATAGTAGTATACATACTACAGCAGGGTTGTAACTGAAATGTGCAGGGCTTCAGCCCTCCAGGGCCAGGTCTGTAGAACCCTGATTTAGAGGAAACAGTATTTGAACAAACATTGAGTAGTATATATTGATCTTGTTATGTTATGTGTTGTTTTCCTTTTTTGTTTTATTGGCCATTGGCACATTTTGATACATTTACTGTATATTGACCCTGTCTATACTTCAGTTCAGTTGTGGTTTGGTGGATAAAGAGATCGACTTGTGATCGGAACATCGCCGGTTCGATTCCCTGATCCACCTAGTTCAAGATGGTGTAAGTGATGAAACACTTCCTCTCCGTCTTCAGCCATCACAGCTGCGATGCCCTTGAGCAAGGCACCACTTTCCCAACTCCTCCAAGGGCCCCAGACCACTGCTCCAGGTGTGTGTTCACGGTGTGTTTGTTCACTGCTGTGTGTGGACATTAGGATGGGATAAATGCAGAGCACAAATTCCAGGTATGGGTCACTTCATATCTGGCCAACTGGTCGCTTTCACTTTTTGCAGTGTAATAAATAATGAGAAATATACATACATACCTGTTACAAGTGAGTTTAATGCTGATGCTGATGTAGCCAAAAAAAATAACACCTGCTGCATTTTAATGGAACTAATTTATTTGTAAAGATAAATTACAAAAAAAGGAAAATCACATCCACAAATTCGCCAGCAATAATACTCTGTAAACCTTAGGCTTTCTAGCTGTCTTTTTTCTAAAATATTGTGATGAAATTCCACTCCCACGTTCCTGGTACATCTCCCTTAAGATTAATTGGTTTGATGTACTCTTTCATGTGCTATACTCACACCATTTCCACCGCAGCTCTATAGGGTTCGGATCTAGAGATTTTACAGCCTAATGAAGACAAAACTCCTGCTGACACTTTGGTTCAAATATTTCGAAGGTGTATTCAGGGTCATTATGCTGATGTAGCAACCTCAGTTGAAAAAATGTAAACATAAAATCCAAGACAAATAAGACATGAAGTGGCATGATGTGACCGTCATATAATCATGACTTGATCAATTAGCAATCAGCATATTCCAATATATTATTTATTAACTGTCATGCTTGTATCATAATTCTAATATATGGCATCTGTAGGGAGAAATGTGTTATTTCAGCTAAAAAAATTTGCCAAGTAGTTTTTTAATGGCAACTAAACCTTTGAATAAAAGTGTAAGATGAGCACATATAGAAATTTAAAAAAAAATGTTTTGCAATGTAATTATTATTCTGGATAGTGATTTCGACTCTCTAAAAATAGTTTGTATCTAATAAATGTGTTATATAAATTCTTTATTAATTCATCAAAATAGTTTTTACTTGGCAAACATTTTATTTAAATAAATGTTGATTTTTCATTTATTTATTTTATTTTTTATTTAAATTCAAATTTTATTTGTCACATACGCAGTCATACACAGTATAATATGCAGTGAAATGCTTAGGCACTATATATATATATATATATATATATATATATATATATATATATATATATATATATATATATATATATATATATATATATATATATATATATATATATATATAGTAAATAAATCACTAAGAAAGAATAAAATATCTGCATATACAAGTTACAAAATGTAAACTATAAGAAAGGCATGAGAAATACACAAGAAAAATCTTATCTGTACAATAAATTAAATGAAAACATAGAATTGTGGGAAAGGGGAATGGAGTGCACATAAATTTAGGAATGTCCTGGGGTGTGCAAATATGCATAAAGTGACGTATTTTATTTATAAAACTCATTGTTATCTGCTAATAGTTTTATTTATTTCTCTTCTAAAAGCATGTTTTTGTGTTTCAGAGGGATATGCTTTCTTTTAACCCTTGTATGGTGTTCGGGTCTGTGGGACCTGTTTTAATTTTTCATCAAAAGAAAAATATTCAAGCAATTATAATTTGAAACTGATATTTACTGGCCTTGGCTCATTTTCTGTGAAAAACATATATCAGAACACATTTTTTATGACCCCACACTGTATACCCCTTACACTTTTTTATTACACACAAGGTGTTCAGGTCTGGATTCTTTACCTTTATTCTGTCTTCCCACACAGACATAAATCACACATAAACATACAATTTTAGATTTTAGGATAAAATTCTATGATTGTGTGACACTAAAAGCCCGAAAATGTAATGGGTCTAGCAGACCTGCCAAAGTAACAATAATGAGAACACCACACATGGTTTAAATTCTAAATGTGATGAAATAAGGTAAAAAAAACAATAACTAAAGTATATTTGATGTTTAAATCACTTGTTTCCTGGCTAAAGTAAATAACTTTTAAGAATTTTAACATAAAAATGTTTTGATTGAGATTACAAGTCAATGGTCCACCAGACCTGCAAACACTGCTTGAGTAACAATAATATGAACACCACACAAGGGTTAAGGCTGAACAATAGATTTAACTCTTAAGAAGAAGCCCCCATCCCCCAACTCTCCATTTTTGTGTCCATTATAAAGATTTAAAAGACAATCACCCACCCTCCAACTGCTCCAAATAATCACACATACATCACATGATGCAAATTCAATGTGTGTATTATCTGTCATCATCCTTTAAATGCTGTGAGGATAAAGAACATTTAAGCTCACTTATTTTTCTCTGTATTTTTGCGCTTAATAATCACACTGTGCACTACATTACATTAACTTTTTATTTTTTTCAGCATTAGACTGGTTTGATTGTAAGCTTATAGGCAGATGCTCTGTTCTTAGCTAGAGAAGCGTATCCTCCGTTTCAGAGTGTCAGACGGTGGCGTACTCTTGCTCACCGAGCTCTTTGTATTCTGTGTAAGTAGACAGCCGTTTGACAGTTTGTTTCAAAGAATGTTTCAAAATGTTTCAATACCTGAGGGGAGGTGAGCAAGGAAGGAGAAATCACAGAGGCAATTCAGTTATGCAAATCGCATCACAGCGCATTCATTAATCCCACCTGAACATTGCAAATTCTCAATGCAGAATCTGCCCAGAAGAAAAGAAGATAAAAAGAATCCAAAAGTTTTTTTTTTTCAATCTATCATAATTTAAGGTATTACGGCAGAGGAAGTATTGTGACATTCTGATGAACTTTATGATGGAAAAAAGGTCTAACATACTGGTGATAGGCTGGCGAGTTAGATAAAGGCTCATTTTTAAGTGTCTTACAAATGTTGATTTATAATGTATTTATTAATCCAGATTGTAGGTTTGTTTAAAATCAATTAAAAATATTTGTTCAATTAACAAAAACTATAGCAAGACAAAAAATAATAATTATATAGCAGTTTTTTTGACACTCAAAGCACTGTACATTTTGGATGGACGCTACTAATCTATCCCCTGTGTGCAGTATCCACCTGGAAAATATAAAAAAAAAACAGACCAGTCCATCAAAAGATCTTGTTCTTACATTCATCCAATGATGGACATAGAATAACTGCTTTACCTGGCATGGATATTTTTATACTCTTAAAATTAAAGGTCTTATGTTTGGACATTGGTCTCATCTCCAAAACTATTGTTGAGATTATTGTTTATTTGAATAGTTGGGTTGAGAAAAGAGCATTGCTTTGCATGTATAATCACCCAGTGAAAGCCAAATGCTGGACATGGAAGTAACACCACTTGCTATGATTTTTTTTTACATGGAGTGATTGGTTAAAAAAATCATTAAACTTCAAATGGTGTAAGTCTACAACACTTTGGGATCAATCACCAGAGGTGGGTAGAGTATCCCAAAAAATTACTCAAGTAAGAGTAAAAGTATTTGTAAAAATATTTACTAATATTATTGTAAAAGGTTCTTATGTAATCAGTTACTTATGATCTGAATGATAACAAAGCAAAAAACTCTGATCATCAAACTACTGGAAGAACTTCTAGTTCTCTCCTCAAAAAAACTTCATTTTGCTTATATGATGTATAGGTTTAAGTAAAAAAAGAAAAGAAAAGATCACTATCTGTTTATGGGGACATACACCTGACAACCCCAGAAGTTTTCTTACATCAAACTCTGGGATCATTGGGGGCTAGAAAACCATTGACAGTTTAACTATTGGCATAATGGTCAAAGTGCTTGTAAATGCCATAGCGACATTACCACTATTTCAAATTTCAATTCAAATATGCTAACATCATCAAATACTGCTACGTTTTTTTTCTTAAATCGGAGCTGGAGTTCATTGATGCCTTGATCTCCATTAGTTTTGTTGCACAAAGCATGCACTGGATCATGAAGCTATTTTTCGTGAAGCATTTTTTAGAGCAAATAAGCTTTGAAAAAGAAAACATGAACATGTGGACTGGGATGATCTTCAATAGTTGATGTGAGTAGCTTGCATGAGCCTCATTCCATTATATTACTAATTTAGGACGGACAAACACTGCTATGTTGTAACTAAGATGTGACTAAGTAAAAGTACATATACTTAAAAAAAATTTACTTGAGTAAAAGTAAAAGTACACATTTTTAAAATTACTCAGAAAGTACTAGTTATCCTAAAAATGTACTCAAGTAATGTAACTAAGTAAACGCCATTAGTTACTAACCGCCTCTCTCGATCACACAGTGCAAGGGGATTTTAGATGCTGAATAATACAAGAAAGAAAAATCATAATAAAATGTAACTTAACTTTTTGCTTATTTTTGTACTTTTTTCAGTTTCAGAAACAAAAAAATATCAACCTCTTGAGCCCTCACAATACTCAGAATTAAAAATAAACATCTTTTTGAAGTTTAAGCTCTGTTTTATCTGTATCTAATTGATTCTAGCATCAAATGCACTCTCACAATACCAAACCGCCTCTCCATCCACTGTTCTCCTCGTGTTATTTATTTATCTGTCACTCAATATTTCCCTTTGAAGTGTCAACCACGGAATCAAGTTGTAAAAAACATTGCAGCCAAATCCCATAATAAAATACTCTACAAACACTAGAACTGAGGGAATATGTCATGCTAAAAGTATAATTGGCATTATACATTCTGTTTAAAATCGACATCAGGGGATGCAAGCTGACACATCCCTCATTAAGCCTCCAACCCATGCCTTGCTGGAGAAATAAAAGTGATTGCTGTAATTACACCAGCGCGGATGAGGATGAGGATGAGAATGAGGATGAGGAGGAGGCACTTCTAGCTACAGGTGGCTGTGATTAAGTTTAATCTGGCAAGCCTCCTCTTTGCAATCTCTTCTCCAGGCTCCCTGCCTCTGGGTGCAAAGGCTCGCAGGCAGACTTCCATAATGAGCTCCTTCCCTCCATACTGGATCCCCTGGAGTCCAGTCCCCACAGAGCCCTCCATAATGAGCACTCCAGTGCAGAACTCTGTACTCGCAGCCAAGGGCTCCAAGTTGGCTTCCCCTTAGACAATGGCACACGGGTGGGCATGGCTTGTTCTGCGTTCTTCTTCCCCTGAGTCTCAATGGTGCTTGTACGGAAGGTGGGAGGGGTGGCCCGGAGCCTGCAGTTGGCAGCAGTTGTCGCTCGCCTTGGCCTGCTGACAGACCTTTTTCTTCACATCCAACACTTGTGTGGGGTAGTGAGCGTGAAAAGCAAGAAGAGCACAGGGAGCATGAAGTTCTACTAATTTAGAATCACTGGATGAATAGTGAGAGCTGAGGAGAAGAAACTTTTTTTCTTTAAGGTTTATTTTCCATGATTGCACACTACGGTTGTGTTCACTTTTGTTTCTCTTGCCATTTCTAGTTTACCTTTAAGAACAGATTTGCTGCTTTAACAAGAGGAAAGCAGTTGTTTGCAAGACTCAACCAATTGCATAAGATTCCTCCTAGATTCAAAATTGATGGGAGGAGAGCATTTAACCCTGAGAGGTTTCAATGTTTTGTCCATTAATAATTCATGCCTCAATCTCTAGCGACCCCAGCCAGTGCATTTAACATGGACACATTTCGATCTGCAGACATAACAAATAAGTCAAAGATAATAGTTTTAAACAGAAAAAAACTTTATACATTAAACTTTAGGATGCTTAGGTGTTAATATGTTAGTTAGATGTATTCCCAAAATAGTTGGCATGGCTCCGGAAAGCAAATAATACAACATATAACATATACATTTTTATTAAAAAAAACCACATGATAAAAAAAATACAAATAAAAAATAAATAACATAAACATAACAATTATGTTGTCCCTGTTATCTTTATTTAATGAATGATCAAATGTTTTTATTTATTTGTTTATTTTTTTTAATGTGTAATATAACAGAATTAATGAATCAGCTTATGTACAAACACAATCTAAAAACAGAATAGAACTGCACACATTAAATTTAATATTAAAGTCGCTAAAAAAAAAGAAAAAAATCTTTACACGGTCAGTTTTTGTATTCATAACTAAGTGACAGAGGCAAGTAACCAACTATTAAAATAAGTATGAAATTTGGAAAGCAAGGTGGTGTTTATTGAAACAAGAACTTCGCCTGGTTATTTATTGACTCATTTTTTATTTTACACTTTGTTTAAACTAAAGAGAGCTATCATTGAGATAGCATCAGTTTCCTGCTACCTATAAACAACACAATCTTAAAGGGTGTGGGAATCTATTCACTTCCCAAACGATCTTTAATAGATTCTCTGGAAACAGGAGACTTCCACTTTTCAAGGATTTGTGATGTATTCACCCTCAGTCTTTTGATTATCTTCATTATTGAAATTAATTTGCATAACAATCAGCAAGCTTTTATTACCAAGAGAGATGCGGAAAACAATCAGTGTGTGTCAGTGTTGATGCACGACTCTTAATTACAATGTTGAATAATGTCAAGCAACTGAATCAAGACAAGCACCTCTCACATCAGCTTTCATCATGATGGAAAGATACAGGAAGCCCCCTCATTATGATTGCAGCAAGCGTGGGTCATCAGACAAGGGCTGAGGTGATGTTCAAGTGCTCTGTAGGTTAGCTTTTTATTGTTCCAGATTTATAGAAACAGAGGAACGTAATACTGTTTATCTGCTGTAATACTGGACAAGCTTCATATCTATCATCTTTCATTTTGATTGCTCTGTATTTTAATGAGCTCACCTCTCTCTTGATCTTGGGCAGTCATGGTGTTGGCTAGTGCGGTCTTTTTCCGAAACAGCTCCATCTGGGAATGAGGATTACATAGTTATTATCTTGAGGGAGGATTAAGGATTTGTGTCTATCACTGAGTGGCAAAGCAAAAGACAAATAAATCTCAACATGCTGTTAATATACAGCAGCTATTGTTCCTTTGTAATAATCAAGAAAAAATATCTTGGTAAGATGGCAGAGAGGGGTTTTTGGGGTGTGCAGCTCCATGTTCTGTTTGAAAAGTGGGATTTATCGAAACAAGGTTTCATTATCAAGTATAATACGCTGCATTCTGCTGTCTGAAGTACTCAAGCTGTAGAGAGATCAAAAAACAATGATTGAAAATTGAGAACTGGATACAAGGTTATATTGTTGTGTTGTTGTTATGATCTGAATATATGTGCTACAGCATATTTCTTGTCTGAGTACATTTCTTGTCTGAGAATCATAAATCAATGATGTTTTCTGCAAAGTGGTTTGCCATACACATCATCTGAACAACAGTGTAATTTTTTTAATTCAACATTCAATTTTCTTAAAAGACCTTTAATTAAACTAGACCTTGATTTTGCTATCTAGGTACAGAAATTATTTGACATTAAAAAATACCTTACATTTTTATGCAAATGTTTGCCACTGCTTGAAGCAATAGTTGAACAATTACTCTTTGCCACCCGCCAGCAATACTTGACATTTAAAATTGTTAACATGAATCAATATAACCATTTGCCCTCAAACATATCAACGTTTTGTCAACTACTATCTAGGCCACAATTGCCACTGGCCGCATATGACCTTTGATAACACGGAAACCGATTTGGTGTGTTGTGTTTGAATGAAAAACCTAAATCTCCCAAATCCCACTTATCTTCACCTAAACCCATTACTTCCTCAAAACACAACTCTAGCTCTCCGTAAGAGGTCAAATAAGTACCATACCTGCTCCTGCCTGCACATCAACGCTTGTTTGTAAGGGTGATGTATGTTGAAAGTGTTGACATGTGTAAGTGTTCTACACCCTGTTGCAAACCAAGCTCACAAGCTGATTTGATGGCCCAGAGTGGAGCAGTAGGATTAAGAGGAACATGCTGTTAGAATTGGTTTAATCATCATGAAGGACAGCGCTGTAAATGGAGACGACGTGACATTGTCTTTTCAAACAGCCTCTTTATTAGTGCTGTTGGGTGCTGTAATCCAGAGCTTTCCAGCTTGCCAGTGATTGCTCTTTGAATAGCTTACCTTTATGCTAGGTGTTCTCACTATTACTGTTTGGTTCATTTTAAGAGCCGATGCTCAAATCTTATCCTTAAAGGTGCCATATCAAATAATCTGGACCTGTCAGACATATCTTGCACATTTTAGTATTTTTCCCTAATGAAAAATATGCCTCAAGTCATGTTCAGATTGGATCATTCATGTTTGTGTAATACTATTTTCTTTTCTGGCTTGATGACCATAGCCATGCCAATTGGCCATAGCACCCCGAATTGATATTGAATAAGATAAATTGCTCAATGAAGAACGTACACGCTGACTGACCTGGAAGTGTAACCATTAGAAGAAAAGGTTTTGTATTTCCCAGCCCAAAAGTGCTTTTTGGCTCAGCAAAAGAGTATTGTATTCTTTGTAAATGGGTTTTTTTATATTGTCGGTGTGTGTGCCAACAAACATGGTGGAGGCATGGTAGTTGGAAAAACAGGGGGTGCATGGCTGGTTTGGTGGAGCACAACCATTTGAATTGATTTCAAAACTTTGTTTAGGATAACGACTGCCTTTTGAATTGTATTAAGGGTGCAGGGATAAAGGGGTCAAATAGTTATTATTAATTATTTAAAAGAGACATTATAAGTATTTGCAATTTATTTTTTGTATTGCATATTTTATTATATAAGCAAAGAAAGAAAGAAATAAAGTAATCAAGGGGAAAGGAAAGAAAAAAAAGAAAAGAAAAAATTATGGTTTATTTTTGAAAAAATAACATCAAATGGTCAATTGAGTAAATTTTATAAATGATTTAAAACACAAAAATAAGTAAAAAAGTAACATAGTAACAAATAAAACAAATAGAAAGACTTATTTGTCTACTAAAAGTAAATAACCTCTGTTATTAACTGCAGCTTACAATGATACTGCAGCTTACTTTGAAAGTGTTCTAACTCTAACTGCTGTACTGGCAAACTCAGTAGCTGTTAATGATAGCGATTCTAATTTCTAAATAAGGATCCCATTTTCACATCCACACCAACATTTGGACAGACTTCTGTATAATAGACTTTGCAAACTGCAATTTGCGTATGACGTTACCAATTTGACTTCCAATTTTGACTTTGATTTTGTCCCACAGTAGAATCTCTGAGAGATCCAGTGCTCTAATCTGAACACAGTGGTGTTAAATGTCAAAGAAAGAAATGGTATTTAGATCAGCCTGCCATCAAATGATCATACAGCGCTTTTGAGCAGATAAAGAAATGGAAATGAGAGCAAGGATTCACATGAAGGAGAAAACACAAAGAATTATAGTGTCGTCGAGGATCAGTTTGCTTTTAAAATCCGCCATTTATTATCCATTTGAACCCGACATGCATTCGGCCGCTGTTTTTTTTCTTCGCCTCAATCTTATAAGCCAGGCTTGAGTTACTCCACTGACTTTAGCTTAAGCAACAGATGACTCAGCCGAACAATATGCTTATAAACCACTTAGCCTCAAAAACAAAAAGAAAGAAAAGCAAGAAATAAGCCTCTAAGTGTTGAAGTGCTCACATTAAGCTTTTTATGGCGCATAACATAAATCCATCTCATGGCTCGCTTTAAAGTCAAAGTTATTAACACTACACGCAAAAGCTGGGTCAATCACGACATGTTGTATGTTTCTGTGTCATAGCTGATCCTAAAATGAAAATATTTATGAAAGACACCGGCAAAGAGTTTTGCCTCTCAAGTCTTTAACAGCTATGAATTATTCAGTGTGACCAAATACCAGTTAACATTTTCATAAAGAAGATGCTAAATCACAGCAGAGGACTCAATCTTGTCCCACACTTCCTAGTGGATGAGCTCTTTTCTGGAGCAAGGCCGAAGTTGGTCAAAGCTGGTTCCTCTGCTCTTCTCCCCAGAGGCGAAGATCAGCAGCCGGAATCCTTTATTTGTCCCTGAGTTGAGTGTGTGGAACACTTGGCCTCCTCCCTGGGTGCTGCCGGGATCAGAGCAGCACGTGGCCATGGTCTCTCTCGCTCTGCTGGCAACACACAAAGCCGGCTTGGAATGACAAATTGGTCTGAGACACCAGGAGGCACATGCCAAGAAACACGCACAGAACACACCACACCAAATTGGCAGTCTGAACTAAGTTTAGACAAGCTGAACACACAGGCACAGAGCAAATATCTGCAGGGTTTGTATGTGCAGATGATTCTGTACAGGATGTTTGTGCATAATTATGATCCGCTTTGTTTTTACATTGTCAGAGGCTACATGAGAACACATAGTCAGAATGATGTTGAAGGTATGATCTTGAAGGAATGTGATGTGTTGGTTGTTTCCATTTTAGTCATGATGTGGACTTTTTCAGAAACAATTAATTGTTAGTTTTTTGGTATTGGTTACCAAATGTTTAAAAATCTGAAACGCATAGGTTGATTTAGAGCCCTTTCAGACTGGTGTATGTATTTCCTTTCCAAAAATACTCTAGTAACGTTCTATTTCTGCGTGTTTGAGTGTAAAAGCAATACTTTTATTTTCAAGAACTGTTAGCTAAATGACTTCCAGAGATCTCGGAATCAGTTCAAGCAGTCTAGTGAAGAGATGACATGTGGCTCAAAAGATGTAGACTGTTTGTGCAAAAAAATTGATGCTGTAGTAAGAACATCTGTAAACAGCATCCACTCCTTGTCGCTCAGTTTTGTAGCAAACTGTCCACAACACTGACATCGTATGAGACCTCTATCATAATGTAAGCATCTTTGAAACTGATCAGAAATTGCTGAATGAACATAATTCTGCAGGGTATTTGGAAGGGGGAACGACCGTTCTATTAATCAGAACAAGCGATACGTTCCCAGTCTACAAGAGCCCTAGGGCATTTTTAAACATATTCATATAGAGACTTTTTATTATATATATTTTTTATTACACAAGTCAAACATGTTCACCTCACAGCAAGAAGGTCACTGGTTCAAGTCTCGACTGGATCAGACATTTCTCTGTGGAGTTTGTATGTTCTCCCTGTGTTCGTGTGAATTCCCTCCGGGAAGACATGTGGTAAAAGTGAATTGGGTCAGCTAAATTGTCCCTAGTGTACTAGTGTACATGTATGTTTCCCAGTGATGGAAGGGCATCTGCTGCGTAAAGCATATGCTAGATAAGTTAACAGTTCATTCCGATGTGATGACCTCAGACTAATAAAGTAACTAAGATGAAAAGAATGAATGAATGAAAAGTCATAAATATCTAACATTAAATACACTATTAATAAAAAAACATAAATGTAAACATTGAGAGATTCATTAAGTGTCAACATGAAACATAATATCATCCATTTTTCCATCCATTTATCATTTGAAATTTAGGCAAAACTTTCAGTTTATCCAGATCTATTATCCATTTGCTCAAAAAAGTATTCTATTGTTTTTGAAGCGTGTCTATAAAAGTAAAAGACTGTAAAAAACTGTAAAAGTTTAAAATACCATGCCACAAAAGGTAAATGTCTTGACCACAAAAGAAAAATGTATTTCTTTTGTTTGCAATATGGTTATTTTTTGTATGGTTTTGCCTCAGGAACTATTTAGAATTTACAGGTAAATATTGTTATAATGAATAAAGAAACAGTTTGATGCAGAACATAAAAAATGTAGTTTAACTGTGTTATTTTGTTTTATTTGATGCGCATATGCTGTTTTTCTTCAAACTATCCTACTTTTACTAAAATCTCTGGTTAATTTTGCTTTCAAGACCTATTTTTGATGTACCAGTGTAGTACCAGTTTACTCGATTTTCTGTCATTCAAATCTTGGTTATTTTCAAACAAATTCATGAACTGGCTGTCAAACTAAAAAAACATTACACCGAACCTGAATCTTTGAATTATGACAAGTTATGAACAATGGTGCCAGCTGTATACTTTAGCTGTCTAGTTGGCTCTTTTTCCCATTAACATCATATTTTGACTTTCTTTTAAACTGTGTGCCGTAAACCATGCCTTGAAATGTTTTCAGGTGAACTTCTCAAATTGAAAGCTTCTGTCGCTTAAAGCTGAACCAAAATAATTGAGTCAATGGATTCCGGCTTGCCCAGAAAATCATCCGAAAAAACAACCATGAAAAACAGTCTATAGCTCGCAGTTAAGAATTCAAGCCTCATATCAGTCAAATTCTTGCAAGGTCTTCATGTTCTGGCGATGGTGGGATGGAAGTCCCAAATATGATAAATGTACAGTACGATCCTTTGATTGTATGGTCGAGGCAGCTGCTAAATTATACTGCTCAGTTTGAGGGCTCTGAGTTGCCTAAGGCTTTTAAATTGCTAATGATCAACTGTGAAGAAGCACTTTGATAGCTGTGCCGGGGGACTTTAAAGCAGATCCACTGTTGTGTGCAAAGCACCCGCTACACACTGGAAACCCTGTGTACCATTACTCTTTCAAAAATAAGAGACGTCAAAAATGAAAACAGGAAGAAAACACAGAAAGTCCCCAAACCCACTCCAAAGGCAGACATTCTGCATGCATAAGTGCTGCAGCATTAAGTAAGACACATTTGACAACTATCCTAGTAGTGTGACTGCTTTGTTGTAAACAAGATCTATTTTTCTTTTACATATTACCCAGCTGCCATCACGCTTTCACATTATGTGTTGGTAGTTTCTTTCAGCGTGCAGGATCAACAACATTGTAATCAAATGATCTGAAGCATCAGACAATCCTTAAAATGCAGACCTCTCTTTTAAATCCCCAATAGAGAAACGTGCTTATTTAGGTCGTTATTTATTGCAAAAGTGACAATGGGGATGATAACATCAAGACAGGGCAAATGGTCTGCTACTTATTTAATGCTCAGTTCTCTTGAGTGCCAGCCAGGAAGTAACAAGTACAAAGTCTCACAGTGTGTGAGGAGAATGTTAGTGGGCAGAGCATCCTCGCTGTGCCAGCCTGCCAGAGAAAACCTTGCTCCTTCCTTTGCCTTGGGTGAATAGTGCTCTTGTTTGTGAGATTGCAATGAGTCTTATCCACCTAGTACATATCGGAAAAGACAACTTAATGTGACGACATCAGAGCCTCGCTTTTGGATTGCTTTTAAGGTGAAAAGTACTTTGGCTTTGCTTCTGCCATTTCTCAGCCTGAGGCTTTTTATCTCATAAGGCAAAGAGAGAGAGCAACAATTTTTTTTCAGGGACTCTGCTGCCAGAGCCATTAATATCAATCTAAAGCTTAACTGTGCACTTCACTTTCAAAATTTGTCTTCAAAAACAATAAAAGTTCTGTGATGTTTTCGACTTATATTATCTAAATAACCATCACATGCTTTAAATGCAGGTAAATGCAAAGATTAAAGCAAACTAAAATTATATAATAATACTACTAAAATAATAATAATGATAATAACAAGTTAAATAAATAAAAACATACATACATTATTAAAGAAATACATAAATAAAGATGTATCCGCGATTTATCTGTTGATGGCTGAACGAGTTTGACTATTTATATAATCGCATTTTAACCTATATTGTGCACCCTAATATCCCAGTATATTTATAGAATAACATATTTAATCACGTACAACCTTTAAATAGCTATGTAAATCCAGTGTATGTCATTTTCTACTTGGGCTGCAATAAATCCCCACACCTTCACAATAAGATTAGATTTGCTGTGATGAAATATTCATGGTTTGTGTTTAAACCCCTGCAAAGCAGTAATAAATGAACATGTTAGCTACGAACTGCTTTGTTTTGCGCAGGTTGAGAATGAAATGTGATTTTTAATGCAGCTAATCCATTTAAAACACAGAGGAGGCTTATTATGACCTCAGGAAAAAAACGTCTGGTTATAATGTACGTGTGCAATAGCTATACAATATCTGGGCACCTTGTTTTAAACAGGTGGTACTGTATGTGTTGTGTAGTCAGAGATGGTATTCAGTAGACTTTGTTACATGTGGTTATTGTTTACTTTCTATCATCTCTGGTCAGCCTTCACATTCGACTCTGACCTTTGACATCAACAAGAAATGTTTTTTGTTTGTTTATTTGTTTTTTTAACACAGCTGCCACTCACTCAGTATTTTCTCTTTTTTACATCAGTCTCTGTAAACTGTAGAGATGGATGTGCAATGTGCATCAAAATCCCAGTAGATCAGCAGCTTTGAAATAATATAATCCAATTCCATGTACAGTTTCTTAAAACTTTTTCTTCCACTTTCTTACTTTCATTTGAACTTTAGTTGAACTTAAAGTTTTCATCCGATTTTTGGGCTGATTAAAAACTTGTCAGTTGAGTGCAGTTTTTACAAAAAAGGGATTACATTGAAGTTAAGTGTCAGTGAAAATAGAATGTTGCAGATTGACTTATATATAAAGATGCAATCGGCTGGTAAGTCATCTGTCATGTGTGTGCTTTTGATCTTCACTTCACTTTATTACAACCGCTTTTCTGGAATAGTTTGCTTGCTTGTGGCCATATGGCTTGTAACCTATCCGCACCCTGTATGAAACTATTTTGTTAGTGTTAAGTTGCTTTCTTTTCCCCTTGATTTTTCATATTGCTTATTCCTCTGAGTTGAATCAGTTCCCGACTGGTTCATTGAACTGTAACCACTTGCTGTCAAGTATTATTCTGTTTGAATTCTAGGCAGTTTTTAATTAATTTATTTATTCATTCGCTCATTTATTTTATTATTTTTTTTATTTTTTTATTTAGGCAACACTACAGTAAGGTGACTTAAATCATCAGTATTTGTTGTGATGATGAATTAACATTCGTATTAATTATGAACTCATTGAATTAAAACATCAATTAATTAATTAATTTCTGATTTATTATTATGTAGAAATGCAATTAATAAACACAAAATGATCAGTTATCAATGCTGTGCATTCTAAAGTAAAGTCACCACCTAAGGATAATTAACTAATTAAAAACTGATTTGTATTCCTGATATGTACATCCTTAATGATTAAACTATAAATCCGAGGGTAGATGTGTTAAAGAAATAGGATATAAAACAAGAAAATAAGTAAATGGATTTTTGTTCTTGTGAGAGTTTCTCTTCAGCTATCACATTCATATTAAAAGTGAATACGACACACACACACTTATAGACATAAATTCTTAAATACAAGCTTCCATGCAGGGTTGGAATGCAAGCACCCACTTCACTATGCCATTCACCAGCTGTGCTTTTTGACATTACGAGTCATTACAAGGCTCACGCAGACCAACAATCTCTAGTGCAAACCCCAGAGCCGGCACACTCAGTACACTACCTGCACACCATTACAAAGGTCTAATTGAGACTTCTTCAGCTCTCAAGACCAGTCAAAAAGCAGGGACTTCACACTGCTTAGCAAATGAGCACACCAGGAGCAAGAGCCCTCGCTGTCTTGATGCACTTGTTGGAGGCTGTCATTTCAAAGAGCGCCCCTTTATAGCGATGGCACACTGAGAGCCAGTCAGCCTCAACACTGCTGGCAGGGAGATTATGGCTTTCCACTGGCATTTAGAGAGGAAAACATTCAGCATAGCGAAGAAAGCTTTTCCATTGCTTGTTTCAGAGAGGAGGTTTAATATTAGCAATCTGGTGTCTTGATAAAAACTAATTTGTCTCTGTTTCGTGAAGCAGAGATGTAACACATAATGAGAAGAGATAATACACTTCCCCTCTATGTGGCATTTTCTATCATGTTTGTTTGGCTGCACCTCACAACCTTGACAAAATCACATTTTGCTTTCACAAGTTCACTGGCGCTGCATGAATTAGAGGGGAAGATGGAAGATACCAATAACAGGTTTGAGTAAAAGGGAGCTTTTGAAAATCATTCCCTCACTCTAAAGTTAATTTACAGAGTTATACGCTCTCAAAAACAACAGAAATGGATTTACCTATGCCATTAGTTAGCTGACATATTCATCGCTCAGTGTAATTTTGATGCACATTAAAAAAAATTCATTTAATCACACTGGGTCAATTCAGCTTGTTAATGCTGCATGAGTGTACCTGCAGATGAATAAAGCCCCAGAGGTGCAAGTGTCTGTAGTCTATGTCAGATTTTAATGGGATCATTTATTATTTAAACTTGCTGGATAAGTTAATACACTCCATGCAGCATACCTGTCCTATTAAATGAGTAACCGCATGGTTGAGCAAAATATTACGCATGATAAAGCAGTACGACGAATGGATTTTTTTTCAAGGAATCTACTTTTTTCTTCAATATGTTTTTGTTTCATAATAGTTGTTGAGTTTATTTAAACAATATCACACCCGTAAGAGGTGTTGTTATGGAAATCAGCATGACTGTTATTCAGCCATCTGCATGAACTCAGAGGTTTAATTAATATGCACTCAAGCGCCATTATTTGACAGATTCTTGTGGGTAGGTTCTAGAAATAATTCATTTCTTGTGTGTATAATTAATATAAGGTGTGTGCTCTTGTAATTTACTTTCCAGCAAGGACAAGCAATGGGCAAACAAATGCTATAATTTAAGACACGTTGAGCCATAACAACATAAATGAGCCAATCAATATAATTCCTGATGCTTCCAACAAGCCTAACCAGCTTCAAATTTCATTCAAGCAAACTCTCAGAGATAATTTTACATTCTACAGCTAACTCAAAACTGACAAGATTATTCTCAATCTTCTCAAAATAATAATAATAATATATGCACAGTAACTTGTTATTTAAAAGAAGAAGCAAACATTTTCCTGTTCAAAGTTTTTAATCTACACTTAATTTAATTTAGACTTTATTTAAATATTTTAAGTTAGTTTTTATAGTATCATGCCCTCTCTGGCTTGTCAAGTCATCTGCTGTATAATTTGTGAGTTGCATCATATGTTACCCATTTGTTTGGCATTTTAAATAAGCAAAAACATTATAGATGCAACTCTGACTATGTAATTATCTGATCTACAACTGTGGCCGACTTCCAGTTTGATGACACGCCATGAAAACACTCTATACGTTACACCTTATATTCTTATATAGCTTATCACTGAATTTAGTTCACATTTACATAATCTTACTTACCTGATGAGCTTATTTGATAAATAAAATAGACAAAAAAATTGGACATCTGGTTCAAGATGCTGGGATGGACCTCAACATAATTGTGTCAAATAGATTACAAGTTTCGATTTGTTCCATTCATAGTAATGTTTTGGCTTGTCAAAATCAAGCAGACACAGGTCAAAGCAAGATAAAGTGTCAGCATTTCTCCTAAATAAACATGTGGTATTCTCTGAGCTGCCCTTGCACTCAGGAGAATGTGTGCTTTATTAGCCTCCCATACAAGTGTGCCTGTGCCAGCTCTGCTTGGGTTACAATATCACGTATTGTTTAAAACTACCTCATTAGATGAAAAACTGTCTCCAGGAGCATAGGACCCAGCCTGAAGTGAAGAATGATTCTATAATTGGTCAATTGTGGAAGAATATGTTAAACATTGTATGCCATATCTCAGTGGAGTTTCATCTGTGCAGGGGTGGCATTGAACCCTCTTCTATTATCTAAGATGCCTGGGGCTGACCAAGCAGTGTTTGTCTTTTACCCGGCAGCTGGTGTGATGGGAGGTTACCACACAGCCGATGCAGACTCCTCTAAGTGCTGATAAAATATAGATGCCGGACCGCTCAATGTTTCATCTCTCATGTGGATACCATAAGGAAATCATTAATAGTGTCAGAGAGCATTAGTCCTACAAAAAGATGATAACTGGATGTCAGAAAGACTGGCAGCACCTGCTTGGAATCACCTGTGCATCATTAAAGAGAGCATTTTGACCTGCACTGTGTGTGTCTGAGTGCTTTGTTATCCTCATATGTATGCGTGGTCACTTGTAGATGGTCATTTCTCTCTGCGCCTCCTTTGGCAGTGTACAGATGCCTGCATCACACATAATCGCAAACAGCAGTACCATCTGTTGTTGCCTTGTTGACTTACCTACATGCAACCTTTTTAGTGTTGTTTCCATGTATCAGACTGATGGAGCACCATATTTACAATATGTTAATTGGTTAATGAAATCCTGTTTGAGAACATTTACATATGTTTTGAAGGCTGCGCTTTGTACCATCATATTACAGTGAATGAAGCAACAGGATGCTCTGATGAAGCCATCTGTTGATGGTGTATTGCACAAGTGCAGATTGATGACCTTAACCTTTATTCACTCGACTGGTTTTGCATTTCTTCAGAATAAGTGTATGTAATAGGTCACTTTGTCCTACCTGATTATCAAAGATGTGATTTAGAAGAAGGCCACTTGGATGTAACAATTTTCTTGCACCAGAAATAGCTAATAAAGAAAATGTATTTCCTTTTCTAGAACCAGACTCCAGACAAAGCCTACCCTGTTGTACCAGGAACATGCCCTCACAAGGTAAGGCAATATTTAAACTATAAACTATTTAGCCTACTTATCTGTAAATCAGAGGTTTTAAATTAAGATGACAAAGGCAACATTTACTACATTCTAAACTCTTGACTATAATTTGAGTATGTTTGCTTGGAAGACTTGGAAAAACAATTATCCACACAAAAAGTGTGTTTTTTTTCTTCATTTAATGTAACATTAGATCTAATATATTTTAATTACTGTAAGATGCAATGCCATAGTACTCATTTACTTTTTTCAAAATGAGACAACCTCTGAAGACTAAAAACTGTAAAAACTATAAAAATGTCCAAAAATTCCCTTTCCCAAAGGTGGAAATGGACATATATAAACTATGACAACTGACCTGAGGTCATTTGGGACTCATGCAGTCTGACTACTTTTTGCATGTGTCATATTAGTTATAAACATTTTTATTAAATATATTGTTGGGTCATTATGCCAAACTATTGCATTGTAGATGCAATTGCCTTTACATTTTAAAGTGACAAAACTTTTGCCTGGTATTGAAACTTCTGGTACACACAAAACAAAACTTTCTAAACTTAGGTTTTATATAAGACTGTTAACTATTTTATATTTTATGAATCTCAGTCTTGGCGTCACGGTGGCGCAGTGGGTAGCACGATCGTCTCACAGCAAGAAGGTCGCTGGTTCTAGGCTCGGCTGGGGCAGGTGGCATTTCTGTGTGGAGTTTGCATGTTCTCCCCGTGATTGCGTGGGTTTTCTCCGGGTGCTCCGGTTTCCCCACAAGTCCAAAGACATGTGGTATAAGTGAATTGAATAAGAACAATTGCCCATAGTGTTAAAGTGTGAATGTGAATGTGAATGTGTGTTTCCCAGCGATGCGTTGCGGCAGGGAAGGGCATCCGCTGCGTAAAACATATGCCAGTGAGTTGGCGGTTCATTCCGCTGTGGCGACCCCGAAAGGGAATAAAGCCGACATGAAGATGAATGAATGAATGTCAGTCTTCCATTTAGCCAAGCCAGGAACGTCGCAGGTTATGTATGAAACCAAGGTTCCCTGAGGGAACGAGATACTGCATCCAAACGCTGTGGGGAACACCCGTTTCCGGCTCTGAATTATGCATCAAATCTCGTCAAATGGACAGGTGTGATGTCATCCGAGCGTGATGTTGCACCCGGAAATGCGCAGTACGCAACCCAATTTGAGGCACAGTTCGTTAGGATGCGGGCGGAGTGGCCTGGAGACGCAGCGTCTCGTTCCCTCAGGAAACCTTGGTTACATACGTAACCTGAGGTGTTCCCCTTCAGGAACTCGAGCTGTGTCCAAACGCTATGGGGAACAAGAGTCAAAACATGCCAAGCAGCCACAGACTGACAGTGTCTTCAGCCCGGAGAATCATCCAGATCCAACTGTAGGAATGACCACAATCAAGTGCGTCCTAACCCGCAGCCTTATAAAGTCCAGGATAGAAATACCAGATGACAAGGCTTTAAAAGTCGCCACACCTCTCGTGGAATGTGCCCTGACACCAAAAGGGGCCAGGAGACAAGAGGACGCATAAGCAGAGGCGATAGCATCCACAATCCATCTGCTCACTGACTGCGTGTTAGCAGGAGAGCCCTTCCTGTGTAGACCGTAGCACACAAAAGCTTGTCCGAACTCAAAACTGAGCCGTGAGATGGACATAAAAGCCCAGGGCCCGCACCGGCCAGATATTATGGAGGAGCCCTGCACAGAGGACTCAAATGGAGGAGGAAGAATGCCCGAAACCTAATGGGACACGGGGTGGCGGAGACCCCCCCCCAGCCCGTCAGGAGCGAGTAAGGCCGGTGATAAGGCTAAACCCGTCCCCACATCCTCCGGTAGCTCCATCTGCAATCTGGGCATGAAACAGAGCTCGTACGAGTCCTCGTCCGTGATAAACCGCAGGCAGGGAGAAACTGGATTTTGAGGAGTGCTTCAATATTTCTCTCGCAACAAATACAAGATTTAGCAACACTTTTTGGAACAAGAAGACACATAAAGAGTGCTTACTGAATGCAAAAAAGCTGGTTGCTGTCTCCATCGCTGGCTCCTATACACTGCGCCCTCGGATGACATCACAGCTGTCCGTTGGACGAGATTTGACACATAATTCAGAGCCGGAAATGCAGCGAGCATTCCCCATAGCGTTTAGACACAGCTCGAGTTCCTGAAGGGGAACTTAAGGTGCAACAATGAAATAATTGGTTTCTCATGTAAATCATGCTTTTTTTTTCAATCTGTGAGACCATCCTATTCTGTGAGCATTTCAAAATGCAATTTGTGTTTTGCTTGACTGCATGGAAATAGAGAGACTTATATTTTCTTCACTCCGGCATTCACCAGAGCATGACAGCAGATATTTCCTTTTTATTGTGTCTTATCTCAGTTTTGAAACAAGCCCTGATTCAAACCATAGGATTGCAACAAGATGTCAAATTATGTGTGATTTCATGCTTTTGGACTCAGGATTTACCAAACAATAATCTCTCATACCTTTTGTGGATGAAGAATCGGAATGAACATGTCCTGTTGACTAGCTTCTGCTTTTTTTTTTACCATTTAGCATTTCCTTTTTTGTTGTTGCTTATGTGAGAAACGCAGTAAAGTGTTACAGCGTCAACTCTCTCACTAGTGTCAGTCCATAACCCCAAATGTGTCAAAGTGCTCATGTCCTTTTCTGGTTGACTGAGCAGGTCAAGTGTAAAGACCTTGTGAAAAGTCAGTGAAAGCTTGCAATGGCACATCTGAAAACCTGTCATCGAGTTGTCTAAATTGGCAACCTTAATATACTAACTGTCATCAAAAGTGACTTGAAGGTATGATAAGAAGCTGCAAAAATGTTTATTCAAGTTGCATCAGTACTCCTTGTGAGATACATAAAAAATGCAATCAGATTTGTTCTGAACCTTTCGTCACACAACAGGGCTCTAATTGCTGACCCGTCCTTCACACAATACCTTCTTGTTTCACCCCTGTCAAGATTACCTGTAATAACATGTACTATACTATGCTGATGTGCTCAAACTCACCTGCTTGAGTAAGTTTTGTCCTTGAAATATGGAGAGCACTGCAATTCAGCTCTCCTTGAAACAGCTGATCTGGATGGAGGTAATGAAGGGATGCCACCGATTCTTGATGGCGTTAACTTTTCCTTGTGAGCAGCAGAACATAATCTCTGTCTCGTCGGTTGCCATTAGCTCCTGTGATCTGCTCAAACCAATATGCAAAGAAAGCATTGAAGCAGTGGAGTAATTTGGCATGTCACTCAACATTGAAAGAAACTATAATGGCTAAACGGTCCAATATGATTTCTATAACATGAACTTCGTACTGTGTGGGATTGAAACCGCTCCTGTTTTCTTTGCTGGTATTGTGTGCATTCACAATGAAAGTGAGCTAATGATCAGAGAGCTTTTAAAAGCTTTGTGATTATATGGAAAAAAGAATAGAGGGTGAATGAGAGAACGAAGCCAAGGGGGGTGTAGGGAATGCTAAGTATACATAATTGCGGCTTGACACATTGGCTAAATTCTGCTGTGCCAGGATTGGAGTGAAGATGATTAACGGCTGTCCGTGTGGGTGGGCAACTCGGTCACCCAGAGCTTCCTGTTTCCATAGCAATTGTACTCAAAGGCCATACGTTGCTCTGTGAGAGTCCCTGAGGCCTGAGCATTGTTAAATTCCCCAATAGTATCTTACATTATGCGTTTGTCCTCTCAGTGATTCATTTCAGCCACTGTGATTCACAATAGGTCAGTGGTGAAAGTGGAGAGAGTCCCAGTTTCAGAGCTCCTATCAAAACGTGAAGGATGGCACACCGCAATGCTTAACATTGATGAAGTGGAAGAGACTTGTAGGAAAGTGATCATTTGTTTGACATTATATCAGGCACGTCAGTTTTACAGTACCAAGGGAGGACCCAGCTGATTTTTCTGCAGGTATTTAAACACTATTCATCAATGCTTCTAGTTAACCCTACCAGTCATTGAGACTCACAGTATTATAGAGCCTCCCCATAGATTTTCCAAACAGATGGCAGATGGATTGCCGAATTTGACCCATCCCTCCGTCTGTGTGATGCATGTGGAATCCTGGCACAGGTATTCTTGTCTTTGGTCTGAATCAATAAAATCCATTCAAACTAGGGGATGTCCATTTTCACAACTGCGCAGGATCCACAAGAAAATGTTAATGCAATAAGGGCTCATTGAATTGTACAAAAGTTTTAAGAATGTAGACAAGAATACAGTGATCAGCACTAACATACCAGTTTAATGTTTTGATTGAATCATTTCAGCTTCTTCTGTATTTTCTTCTGTTTTCTTTACACTCTTAGTCTTGGATAGGAATATGGTCATACTGTTGCCTTTTATCCAACACAGACCAGGGAAAATGCCTAGTTTAATAAAAAAAAAATAAGATGGTAACCAGTCCTTTACACTGCCAGTTTTGCCCATTCCCTGCCTTTTATTTCATTAGTAAAGCACTGTAGATTAAAATGCACTCTAACTTAGACAAAAATGCAGTGATGATCACAATATAAAGAAACAAAAAATAACAATTATTTTTTGAGGGAAGGGATTTTGATAAGTCAGTTTTTTATTTTTATCCAGTTGCAATATAGTTCATGCATGTGGATGCTTGCTGTGGCTGTCTTGGTGACCTAGGGGTTAGTGTTCATGACACACAGCTCATTTTAATTTTGATTGACCGAATTTGAGTCAAGATTCAAGATCCATTAAAATGAGAAGTATTTAAATAGTATGTTTGAATATGACATATTGTCTAAATAACTTGTACAATTACTTTTTTAAATATGTAGTTCTATGCAATAACTATGAAAATGATCAAGGACGATTTGTAATACATAAGTATGGGTTGCTTATGAGTTAGTGACAATGAGTTGCAGTTAAGTTAAGTTAATGGTCTTTGCCTAACCCTCCCCTCCCATTTAAATCAAAACTAGCAACTTTTATATTCATGAAGTCAAAAAGGGTCCTAATGTGAATAAAATAAGAGTTTTTAGTTACATTTATTTTAAGTTAATATGACACAAGTACTTAAAATGTGTAGTGTCGTTTCATGTGTCCTTGCAATCCACAGTTGTTTACAACAGACTCGGTTGTGCTTCTGAACAATTTTGAATTAATCTGAACAATGTTTCTACCCTAAAGCTTCTGATTTGCATTTGAGTTTTCACTCTATTCACAATAGTCAAAACACTATTTGTAAGTTGCTGTTTGGTAAAATCGTCCTTAACCTCAATTGCCAGGACACAGCTGTTAGTTCACCTAATCTCCTGCCACTTGGATGCTGGTTTGATCTGACCTCTTATGCCAAACTCCCCCAAAATTCACCAGCACCATGATGTCTTCGGATGCATTTCAAATGCATTTGTTTACTAAAATATGGCTTAAGTATACAGATACAGTATGATGCATTATATTCAAGTTAGTAAGAGTGTTTTAATACTTTAATCTACAACTTTAAACTACTTAGTAAATTGCTAAATGTTGTTATGCATTTCTTAGAATTGTATTATATCTAAGGCATGGTTACTATATTGCTTGCTGACTCTTTCAGCGCATAAAAATTCTCTTCTCACCTGAGTCGTTTTGTGATATCGCACATGGCAGTGTTACGATATGCATTATTCTGCACTTCAGAGCTCAAGCTGCAACCCCAGGATACTGTTGGTCTCTAGCCATCTTGTGATCTCAATCTGCAGGTCAGAGTTCGCTCACCCACAGCAGCATGTGTAATATGTTTGCATAGGCTTTGGTTTTCATTCTGCCACATAGTACAATTGTTTCAGCTCTTGTCACTGCATGATAATTTCACATTACATTATGAATATTTGGCGAATAGGAAATATTTAAAACTCAACATTTTGCATTGAAAAAGTAAAGTTTAGCTTTACTTCACTTTCATTTAATATGGATGTACTTGAGCTAAATGTGTCATATAATGTTCCATTTCAGATAACCAGCTAAAAATGCATTGCATACACATCAAAGTAATTGGGTCACTGCAAACTAGATACTATACACAAAAAGTGGGTATTGATAATTCTCATTTTTAATTGATATCAAGTTTTTGCTTAGACTTACATTCTACCTTAAAAGAAGTGCAATTTCATCATACCACTTCTTCCCTTTCTATGTTTTATGAAAATGACCCACACTCTCCCACATAATACTCCGAACAGTGTTTTGAACTGACCTGCTGATGAATAAGCACATTTAAATAATGACTCATTACAGATAATGCATAGAGAATCCTTGAGCCATTAAACATCAGGCTAGTCATGGAGCCAAGCAACAAAGCTCAATGTGGCGTGCTCAGAATTAAAGAGGCTTGCATACATGTGCCATTCAGGAGGGAGTAGGCGTGATGCTGGAAGACAAGCACAAAATGCCCAAACCCATACTGCCATCTCGGTGTGGTGCCTGAGGACGCTTTGTTGGACATCTTCAGACAAACATGTTGTAGAGCCGGAAAAACTCACAATCAGAAAGGTCAGCTGTGACCTCTGGGTGCAAGGCTATGCTGAGCCTGTCACTAGCAAGCACCGCGTATTCATGTCAAACAGAGAAAAGGTACACTAGAATCTGCCATGCAGCAGGTTGTGTGCACATGCATCCATGTTTGGGATATTTATAGCTGTTTGGATTCATCAGAAAGGTGGAGAGCCCAGCGCAGGTATTTATTCTTGGTCTGATTGCAGTTTGAGTTTCTTGAGCAAGCACTTGTTCACTCAAAACAAGGACTGGTGTATATGATTAAGTCTCCTAGAATTTTTTTTTTATAGATAGGGAGGGGTAAAAATGGTAAAATTGTAAGGCAAGCAGAGTTCCACTAAGTTAAACTGTGGTTAACTTAATATGGAGTAAACTGGAAACATTGTGTGCTAACAATAATATGACAAAATATTATCAATTAACTGGCAGTTAAAATGAATAATCTAACAACCAATAGGGAGTTATTCAAGTTAAATCAAGGAAAAATATGGAGTTTGCTTTCATTGTCTGTGCCTTTAAGATGTAAAAGCTATGGTGAGCGGAGCTGGTGTAGTAAATGGATGCTACCATTTTTTGTTTATTCACTGAAAACTATAACTTTTTAACACAATTTTCACAACATAATTCAACATTTCTAGCTGATAAACTTTAATAAGAACACATAACATATTGTAAAGTTGTTCTTGTTGATGATTAAAGCCCCGGTTGTCTTTGGTGTTGCCACTTCTCAATGAACATAAGAGTAGATGCAAAATTCATTCTCCTATTAACTCATTGGAATAATTTGGAATTTTCATTTTACTTGAAGTGTGTTTTGGAAACTGGAGTTCCCAGGGAAGCATACAAATACAAAATGCATAAAACGGGATGTTTCTAGCTGGCCTTAATCTGACAACCTTTGAACTGAGATGTTGCAGAGTATCTTAATGGACAACCTTGTTTCCAGTTATTAACACACCATGTTCGACTCTCTAAAAAAATTATGTTTTTTTTGCCAAATGATAGCATAGTTTTTAATGATAGCATTTAATTAGTTTTAACTACTTAGCTTGCTTGCTTGTGTTGCCTCTTAAAAGTCTCTAAATGTCCACTGCAATACATTTACAATCATTGCTTTAAATCTATCAATTACTTTAATTACTGTGTGTCTATGTGCTTTTTTTATAAAACGCTACCACATTTTTTTTCTTTGCTTAAACATCAAACCACAATGATCATATATATGAACGTATCTGGGTTTTTTTTGGAAGGGCTTGTTCGGACAAGAAAATGTATTCTTGTCAGTGAGAGTCCTATGAATAATAAATAGATCTATTTTTTAACCTAGAGATGTAGCGGTAGTCCTCCATTTCTGTTAATTTTGTCCACTGCTTGGGTGTAATTACAAAAGTGGTGTTAATGTGGTGTCTGTTTAATTGGAAGACATTTAGTTTTTTACAGCTGTATTAAAGTGTATTAAAGGGTATGTGCAGAGGAAACCACATTTATAGTCTCGGCCCTCATAAGGTCCTCTGGCTGCATTTGACCCCCACTAATGAAGAGATGAAAGGAATGGTAACCTCTGGAACCACAGCTGTAAAGCCACACACATCAAGTGATTTATGGCATTGAAACAAGATTAATTTGTCTCATTTTTCAAACACATTTCAATATTAATCAGTCATACTTAAAGAAAGGCAAGAGCTATTTTTTTGTTCTTGTCACCACAAAGTACTGATCTTTTTTTTCTACTAATATGGCCAGCCTCCTAGACTTTTTGTTAAACCAATCAGGGATTTCATCGCATGCTGTCCAATCAATTAAGGCAAATGTGTGTTCAGGCCTTTGATATAGAGTCATTTGTCAAATCAGTGAAGGTGGCAGAGTGCAGTTACCCTGGAGTATGAGGCTGTAAACTCCCGTCCGCCTGGAAATCTGCTCAGCGCTCAGATTCAGGCTTTCCTGGGGTTTTCCATCCTGTTAATGGTGTGTCATTGTGTAGGCTGGATTCAGGGTCCAGAGGCTTTTTCCATGCATTAGCCTTTGACCATAGCTTAACCTCTTAATTTTTTGAAAGCTCAACCCAAAGAAAGCTCAATAAAAGAGAATAGTAGCCATTAGGATTCAAATGATTTGCTTTTCACTGTTGCTTGGTTATTGCATTTAACGGCATCTGATACGATATGCTCGTTCCGTGTGACATAGAGGCATCAAGCTTAATCTGATTTTCTGCTATAATTGTGTTATTTGTGATAGGGAGAAAAGAATTCAGGGTTCTTCAGGTGGATGTAATCTGCTGAATGTGCTGTATGGAGAAGCATCCAGGCACTGAGGGGTCGTTTAGTTCATATATTGCGCTTTTTAATAATGATCTCATGTTTCTTTCGTCTTATGGCTCTCAGAGGAACTTCTGGAGAAAACTCTAGACTTCACCTAATTTCCTTCATGAGAACACGATAGTTGCAAAAGATTCATATCCGTGTGAGTTGGTTAAAACAGAATTTGTTTCATTATAAATGTGGGGTTTCTTTGAAAACTTGAGTGTTTTTTTATTCCAATGCAAAGACACTAAAATACACTCATAGGTTCTCAAATGTGTGTTCTTCGAACATTTGTTTTCATTACTTCTGATATACTATCTGTTTTGCAGACAAATAATACCGATATCACCACACATAAAACATCATTCAACCGACTGCATGTTTTTAATTGATTTGATTTAACCTATTAAACAAATTCAAGCACCTGCTTTTTTGTTTTTACTCGATATTGTCTCAAAGATTTCAGAGAAAGATGAAATAGTTTGTTTTTTTTCTCTCACATTTAGTAGCTGTTAGCTCTTAATGACTGTTCAGTATGACTACTAAATGTGGAACCAGAAACTAGTTATGTGGAATATTGCATAACATATCTTACTTACAAAAATTATAAAACCTAAACAAAATAAGTCCTCCGTGGATTTTAGTTTGTATTACCATTACAAAGTTATTTAATTATTTATTTATTTATTTATTTACATTATCTTATGGTGTTTTGCTATGCTATTTAAAGATTCGCCAAAATTAACAATTCAAATTGCTAAAGGTCACTGCTTTAACTGTTGAAAATTCTATAATGCACAGCCATTTTGAGATCATGTTCAGTTTTTAGTTGTTCAGTTTAATACTATAACAAAGTATGTATAAGTGTCTATGGGTTTCAAAACCTGATGAAGGATATAGTATTCCATTCAAAGCTATCCCTGTGCTAAAATCTGACCTGCTATCATAAGAAAACCATTCATTTTTAGCCATTCTATGGCAATCGTTAGTCATTATCAACAGCATTCAAATGGTTAAATATGTTCCTACTCCACCTCTAAGTGCTGCCAAATACAACTGACTGAATAATCAAATTTACAAGTAATGGAGACAGTTACTTCTTATGTGATAGAACTGTGTGACAGTTCTATTTAACCTAAACATAATTCCATGCATTGCATTTCATGAAACTCACTCTCATTGTTACAACCTATTGTACGTACAGCTAGCATTAGGTGGAGTAAGTGTCTACTGGCTAGTAGTGAGATAGTGTGATGTAGTAGTAGATAGTGTGATGAGTTTTTCTTTCATGCCACTCAGAATAAAGTCTGTTCTTATTTCAGAATTTCATCCTTTTTTGACTCCTAAAATGCAAAAAAACATAAACACGGTAAAGCATGTCTCTGTACTGGTCCTTTTGACGTTCTGCTTATTATCTTCACGGTGGAACTGTGTTGAAACACAACTTGAGGTCAGTTTATGTCACCAGTTTCATAGTTTCTCAAGTTCTTTTGATGTCAGGAAAATGCAATACACTTCATGGGAACTGTGACAGAATTGAGTTTCAGGACAATCAAGGTCTAGTTAATTTGAAAGAGGTCCATAGAATGTGTGCAGTGAGCCGAATTGCAACCCAACTGAAGTATAGGACATCAAGATAACACAGATGAAGGTTTCAGTCTGTCTGATCTTCTTCTGATCAAAGCTATCCAACTCAAGTGCTAAATATTTCAGCAAGAATTAAAAAGCATGTAGCGAAAACATGAGTTATTCCTGGGCTTTCTTCTTTGTATTTCATCTAAGAATAACATATAATCACGCAATGTTTTTCCACTCTAGCTGTCTAGTGCCATGTTTTAAATCAATCCTAAACTTGTGAGCTCCACATCCTTTTTCTTATTTTGAATAAGAAGCCAATTCTCAAAATTGGAACAAAGATGCAGTCCTTGGGTGGATATTCTATCTTCCACATTTATGCTTATAAAGTATTCGTATAGCGGGGTGTAATGATCTACCCCTGGAAGGTAGTCATTTTCCTGATGTAGGGTGAGATGCTAATGAGCTTGAGTCACAGGCACTAAAAATGCTGCTATATTTTTACAGTTGGTTTCTGAGTGCAGGGAGCATTGAAGAATCTCCCATAAGCTTAAAAGCAAATTAATGCCTCTCACCTTCATGCAACCTTTCCCTCCCTTTCCTCCTTGTGCTATTATTCATAGGACTCTCGCTGTCAAGTTTGGCAATAATTTGTACACAATTCTATAATTCGTTCCCTGTTCTGTTCCAGTGAATCAACAAGGGGATATTTAACAGTGATTTTTCATGGCAGTGATGGGCGATTTTGGTTAAAAACAAGTGCTTTATGATTTCCTGAGTTCCTCTGCCTTTTGGACAGATGGGAGACTGTTGAGTAAAAGCTGGAGGGAAATGCATGATAATCATTTAACAGATGTATAAAGTGCAAAACAACACTGAAAACAAATATTGAGTGGAATGTGTAGGTGATCACTGAAAGAATAGACATCAACTGTAGTCAGTTGTAATCGATTTAATCAATTACATAAAGTATTAATTAAATGTATTACAAATCGTAGCATTGTTAAAACATTAAAAGTATCACTTCTGGTTTGTGCAATCCCCATCTGGTTCACCAATCACAAGCGTAAACCACCGTGCGCAAGTGTTTAATATGCAACTGAGACAGAGCGAGGACTGGAGCGTCAGGAAGCAAAAGTGATTGTTTCAGGCTTAAATATGGTAAGACTTTCAGTGCATACACTTAAAAGGAGCTCGATTCATTTTGCTGAATATACATGTCAAACTGTATAAGCTGAGCACAGGGAATTCAGAGAGAGCCTTTATGTCTTGGATTTTATTCTTTCGTTATCTGTAGCATGTTTTTTTGTTAATTCATTTATTGTGTTGCACAGTATTGGGTGATCCTGCTGAAATGTATAATTTCCTAAAAAAACATAATTAATGTATAACAAATTTTGAAAATGTCTACTTCATGTTAATATAAGAAATGCAGACTGCCATAGAAGACAAATTATATATTATATGATTCTACAATACACAGAACTGAAATCTTTTTGTAATTTTTTATGCAATTTTATAAAAATAAAAACCTGAAATCTTGGATTAATATTTTTTAGATAGTTTTTGTGAAATATCTACTGTGTGTAATAACCATGTTTTTAGACTATATAATTTCTGGTGAATTCATAACATCAGTCTGTAAGGTTTTAATGTAGTGCAGGAATTTGGAACACATTGCTTATTGAATTCTATACACTTTTCACTAAGTATGTAAAAGTCCTCTCTATGAAACATTAGGACATGCAGAAATGTAAATAGCTTATCCGGTTAATAGATAAATTATAATTATAGATTAATTGATTATCAAAATATTGATAGTAGTTTTGTTTATTTATTATTATTTTTTTTTTATCCATCCAGTTGATCGAATGGCTACACTGGTCTATTTCTTGAAACAGTAGTTTAACCTGTAGTCTGCGTGAGGCTGTATAGGTTTACTGGTCGTGATGCAGTCGGCTTGACGCCTTGAGTATAAACAAGCTCTGGAAGATTACAGACTGAGTCAAGCTTTGAACATTTCTAGTGCTGTTCACTGTGACAACATATGTTACATTTGATAGCCATAGCCAGAAAACAGTGTGAGGTCTGGAATAGAAATAATGTTAGGTTTGCACCCTTGGTATATCGTCTGATGACAAAGACTGTATTTTGAGTTACTGGTCTTTTTGATAGAACTTTTTTTTTTGGAAATGTTCTTGCTTGTGCTTGTGAATTAGTATTACCTTAGTTAGTTAAGTTGTTTGGATGCTTTCAGGGATGTTAAGTAAACTGTGTTATGAAGTCTTTTGTAAAACAAACAAAAATAAGACAATACTCACTGCATCATGTTCGACATTTTTTACAGAATATATATATATATATATATATATATATATATATATATATATATATATATATATATATATATATATATATATATATATTTCTAATGTTTAAGACAGCTTGATCTGTCTTGAACTGTAATTCATGCTTTTAAACACATTGCAAAATCTTTCAGACCACAATGAGCAGAAATGCTAAGAAAATTGTTCAAGATAAAATGAGGGACAGAATTCCAAACCCATAACCTCCTTGATGTATATGTTTAGTTAAACTCAATATAAATGCAGATTGTTCTTCAAATAGAATGTTGCTTCTTTTCTCCAATTGTCTGTGCTCCTTCTTTTGGCTATGTGTGCCTTTTTTGACTTGACAGTGAGTCATGTGGTGCTGTAATGTGTTTTTAGTGGACACGCTCTGCCAGTAAAACGTTGATACGTCTTAGCTCTCAGAATATAAAGGAAAAGTCTCTGCTGCATCAGGCAGAAAATGCAAGTCCGGCCAGCAAAATACAAGCACATCAATTCTGAAACGTTTTCAAACTATTAGATAGTGTCTGTCATACCCTAGTCATGTGCTAAGTGTTTCTGGAGTAGGAATTCACATTGAAAGACCTGTGAGGGAGGTCTTATTAAATTAATGAGGGAGGTTTTATTAAATTCATTGACTACAAAATATTTTAACAGGGTCCTTTTAACAGTTATGCTTTCAAATCACAAAATTTGAAATTACAAAACAAACATGAATGAGGCTAAATGTAGAGACCAAACTTCAAGAAACATTTCTTGATTTAGGAGGTTTTTTATGTCTATTTCACTACTTGTATGCAATAAATAAAACATAGAGTGTCTGTTTGTTTAGTTTTATGAGTTGTGGGCTCATCTTCAACATTCACTAGATTTTTCATTAAGAGTGAGTTTAATTAAAGCACAAAACTCTCAGATAGGCTACCCCTAAATTATAGCATTGAAAAGCCTCTAGATTGGCTTTTTTTACCAACGGCAATTACGTCTCTGTAGAAAAGAGCTGAAATTATAAGAAAGACTTTTCAAGTTCTGAGACTTGGAAGGTCCATGAATACTTGAAATGCAGCACACCAATAACTGTTATTGAGTTAATTAGTCTTGGCTTATTAGGATCTTCCCTTCAGTCTTTCTCTCTTGGTATAAATTACTTAACTCCACCATGGGTATGCATCTATTTCCCTGAGTTTAGAATCAATCCTGACAATCAATAACCATTGCTATTAATGTTAGAGTGGGCAAAGACAAGTCGATAACTTTAAGTGAATCAAAAGTGTAAATAAACAGTTGAGAGGCTCATTTCGAAAACAGTTGAATGTGTTGCCATTATAAATGGTGTAATTAAGATTCAACACGTTGCCATTTAAAAATGCTATGATTTTTATACATCACGTCAAACTGAACAAGTACATTTAAAATTCAGCAATGCAAATAATTAAATATTCTCTGAAGGCTGCACATTTAAACCAATTCCACTTTGTTTGATAAAGAACTGTAGGAATCTTCTGCCACTTTTCCTCACTAAGTTTTACATTTGTGTTTCTACTGGCTTCAGTATCAGTTCGGAGAGGACTTGTCTCAGACACGTCACTCAGGGCGTGTCACTTCACTTCGGTCTATTTTTACATTCTGGTGAGTTGCGAGTTTGCAATAGAAATGCAAAAGGCTGAATGCACACAGCAAAATAATGGAGACCAAGGAAGGATTGGGGTTATTTACTCTGTGCATGATGCAAGATGCAAGATGCATGAAACCTCATCTTGGCAGTTATGTAAAAAATACCTGTACTGGATAAATAACGTGGTGGAAAACACTCCAAATGCAGTACTTAACATTTTTGTTGGGGTGAAAATGCAGCATTAGTATATCAGCAACTGTATACCTATAAAATCTATACCAACCTTTCTCAAATTATCAACAATTTCAGTTTCAACAATTTTCTGTTTTCAACAATTCAGGAAAAGGTCCTCTCAGAGGTCATTGATCCTGTAAAGTCCAAATATGTTTTTGCAGAATTACTTTCTTACCACCATGGGAAACACTTACCTGCTTTTGGCATGTGCCCCTAGTGTAAAGCACACATTTTCTACTGGTTATAATAAACTGCAGGTTGCTTAAAAAAGCCAACTTTTATATATTTTTGATCAGCTGCCTCCCTCTCCCACGGTCTGCTGAGATCAGAACATAAAAAACTGATTTAGTCTTTTACTGAACAAATACACTCTGTGCTTCACCAAATAGCATTTCATTTTTGACAAGGTTGAATGGATTGTCGAAAATAAATAAATACATTCTGTATCACCTTAGATTGACATTTCTCTCTCTTTTTAAGACTCTATTTGATATCCAGTACCTAGTGACTACATTCACACACCTAAATAATATAAAGCAGTTGTTTGCAAATTATTTGTTCTTTTTAACTAAGTCTTAAAGTGACTTGTCAGCACCAATACATTTTTTGGGGGTAAATCATTAGTTTTATGCACCTTTTTTTGTTATCAGTGACACTAAATGACGGAGTGAAGTTCTCTTCCTTGGCCTTTATATTTAACCAAGAAGATCTGAATTACTCTTTTGAGCCTTTTGTTCGACAATAAGTTATTTATCATGTTATCACTTCTATGTTCAGATGATGATCCGAAGAGTTTGTTTAGTTTAGTTTTTTACCACTCGCATTGAATCAATCATTATACAACTTTTCATGCATCATTCTGTTGCTGTTGGCATCTTTCAACAGTGTACAAGTTGAAGTTCATTACTGGTCTCATTTTGACTAGAAAATTATGTTTTAAAATGATAAATGATGGACTTTTATAAGACAAACAACTTAGTCCTGACGTACAGAAGTAGAAGAGGTGATTATTGTGGTGGTTCTAAAACACAGGAATTTTTTTATGTGAGAATTTGATAGTATGAAGAAAATAATTATATTAAGGTATGAAAAAAAAGTGTAAAAAGAGTTCCTTTTTCATGATTGAGATTCAAAAGATCTGAGTGGCTGACTAATCATATGGAATCATTTTAATAAACATAATCTCCTACATTTGAACAAGAAAGAAAACAGACCTCTAAAGTGACCCTTGGAGGGTCACAGCAGTTGGCCTTCATACGTATGGAAGCACTTAGATCCATATGGTGTCCATATGCCTTAATCTTATTTTGATGGAACCTGCTTGAGGTTCCTGCTGCGATCACAAACTTATCCGGCATCATTAATCAGTGTCACCATCAGGTGTCTTGTTTGCCTGGGAAGGCCTAAGTGACAGTGATAAGTGATCCTCCTCTTGTTCCAGCATGAGCCCTAATACTTTTCACATTATCAGCTGTGGACAACGACTTTGCCACTCTCAATGAATGGAAGTGTCAAGTTATTCAACAAGAGAACAATTCAAACCATTAACAATTCAAATGTCATGCTGAGGAAGCTGACATGGAAGGTTGAGGCACATTTTAGCTGCTGTACTTACTCTTTCCACCATATGTCTGTCACAGCTTTGTTTTTGAATGACCTTCCAACTCTCTCTTTTCACATTGAGCAGAAGCGACAAAAGCCAGGTGCTCGGTGAAACCACATGTAGAACTAGTTTTGACCTCCGGACCAGTGAAAGAAAGCAGGAAGCGCTTAGGGTAGAGGGCACAAATGTTGAGTAGCTAAAAGTCAACGATTTTCTTGAGGGCAAAATCCAAATGACAAAGTCACTTTTGTTGTTTGATGAATTTATTCAAGAAAAAAGTATAGGTCTATCCATAGATTAATGAATAGGTCATGTTTTATCTTCAACACTTTCCACAAAATCATATTAGGTTTGATAAGATTGCTATTATAGATGTCCTTCACATCTAACAGCATTCTAAGAAGCGCTTGAGAACTTTGATTTGAATTAATTTGAAATTACATGATTGAATTTTAATGCATAATTAAATCAACCAGTAAATCAATCCTCCCTTTGAAAATGAGTATTCAACGCTGCCAAGCTTCAGAAGCCAATTATGATGAGGTTATTATCATTGAGTCATATAATCACACAGAGTGACTGCATTGCATCAAATGCATGCACAGGGGTTCATCAGTAGAGCAGCCAGAAGGATTGGAGGTAACAAAAAAGTGTGCACACTTTCCATCTATTTCTCTCAAATGAAGATGGCAGTTTACCCACACAAAACCTCCGGGGGAGACTTAGACTGCTCTCTTGATGAAGAACCAGATCAAACTGGTCTAATTTTCTAAATGAATCCTCCAGAACTATTACCAGCGAGTCCAGCCTCTGCATAATGTGATGAGCAAAGGGAACATTGATGAACTTTTTTAATTATTATGCCGCTTGGGAGTTTGACATACAAGTTCAGGGATCCACACCGTCAGGCTTTGCGTTGTATTTCAGCTCCTTTTTAATTCACCCAATTTGTCGGTCCAAATGAAACACTGAAAGGTTAGAGTGTGGAGTAATTAACAGCACCGGGCCTAATGAAATCAGGAGGGGATGGCGTGCACCATGAGGATCAATACAGGTCTTTAAGAGCAAGTTGGGGAGGAATTGTTCAGGGAAATAAGGAGCACTTAATAGTAATAAGTTGATGAAAAGACAGCAAGAGCGCATGTGCTAATTTAACATCTGCCTGGAACACAGATAGAGTTGTCATTCTAGGGTGGTAGGGTATTGAATTTTCATCTAGCCTAGATGCATTGAGTTAAGCTGCATGTTCTCAGTTAATCGACTCAGATAGATGTACCCCTGAGTTTCAAAACGTTGAGAAATTAAACGAAACTGCCAAAGGGTTGTGTATTTGTTGATCTTATAACATGTGACTAATATGCTAATTAGTTTGGTGTTTGCCCTAGTAGTGGAGGAACAGATGCTTGCTGTAAAAGCATGCTGCTCTCCTCACATTCCTGAAGCTAGAGAAATATTAATCATGTGAAAACTTTCACTACGTTCTCCTGCTGTTTCAGTCATTAATGTGCAGAACTGGATTGATAATTCCACAGCTTACCCACATTTTTTTCCCTTTGGAGGGAATGAAATCTGCAGTGGCAATGTGCCAAAATACACTTAGCAAGACCGTGAAGAGTTGACCTTTAAACGTGTGAGGAAAACATTCTTAAATTCAATGAAAAATGATAAATGGATGGTACTTTTTTCTCAAGTGAACAGCTGCTGAACTCTCTAAGCAGATCATCAAAACAATGTTTTTTTTTTAGAAAACTTTTAAGTAAATTGAAAATGTGTCTGATTCAAATATAGACTAGATTCAATTTCTGATTTTACATGTTTTCTGCAAATGCTTGAGTGCCCTCCTCTCAGTTCAAATGCGTAAATGTCAGGTACATCAGTGACTCTAATCTGATTTTTGAATTTAATGTCAAATTGATGGGGATCTGTGTGGGGGAAGTTTTTTTTCCTTAGAAATCAGCTGCTCTTTTGTGGCATTGGAGTTCAAAAGTAGGAATAGCTTAATCGTTTAATTTATAATAATAAAATATTTTTGTTGACACTGAAAGTTGAGCTGGGTTTGGACTTTGACCAAAAAAATGCATCCTATTATATGACTTGAGCAACCTGATTGGAGGGGCAAAAACGTAAGCTTATTGATACACTACAATGCAAACATTTTTAAATTGTTCTTCACATTTGCTATGAAGTGTGGATTTTATTCAGAGTTATGTTTTGTTATGTCTTGTAAAAGCAGCATTGTCTATATGTCCATATACCTATATGTTTGTTCAACTCTTTTGTTGTGCTATGTTAAAAAATATAGTTGCATTTAAATACTTCAATCTGCTTGTTTAATAAAAAGAAGCTAAAAATAAAACCTGAAAAGAGGCAATTCGACAGCATTTATAGGAATCAAGAGCAAAGTGCACCCTCATTTGTCAGTTTACAGGTACTTAAAATTAGACTCTATTAATTCATAAAATAAATGGGTTCTATGATCCAAAATCAGCTTTGATGAGGGTATTTACAAATTCATGTTTCAATTATGTTCATGCTCTCATGTTAGAGTGGTATGAACACATTAAGTCATTTTTTTTGCACAGCTAGTAAACGAGTTCCAAATCATAGGACCATTGTTCAGTTGACTATCACTGTTGTATGAAATCCACAATTTATCATGTGTTAGTTAAATCAATGATCACATGTATGCCACATGATCAAAATTAGTGGAACACTCTAAAACCTCATGATTTCATGAGTTTAAATCTAACAGCACATGCACAGAATGCTTACCTCTGCCCTGTTTAGAAGAATCTGCCCATCCTCAATAAATGTGCAAAACATTTCTGTGCAGACTGCTTTGAGGTGCAGGTTCATAATGTAAAATGTTGTTGCTTCTGGGTTACAATTTCTATTCTTATAACAATAAACAATTGCATAAATCGAACATAATATTTATCACTAATGCAAACATATTGCTGCAGACTATTTTATTTACATTGTCAGTAAACATTAAACACATTATGTAAATAACCATTCCTACTTAAAGGTTAGAAATTCACTTTATGCAAATAGAGAGGGAGATGAGATTGCTTGGACTGCACAATTCCTTGAACTTCCCCTTTAGATGGTTTCTACATAATTGCATCTGAGGGAAAAACTGTCATGCGATACCCGGTGTCAAGCAATTCTCCCCATTAGTCCACATATGCCCAATTACTGTTTGTAATGTTGCTATGTTTAGAGGTGAGCATATGCCTCAAAGTATATGTGTCTGTGCATGTGGGTGGCTGTGCACATGCCTCAGTGGAACAAGGTGCAGTGAGATATAACACATTGGAGGCTGTGCTGTATTTCACCAAATACAGGCACATAAACAAGGCTCTCAGGGTAAGCGTGTGATGGCAGGTCACGTGATCCTTTCACCTCTACTTAACAGCTGAGGTGGAGGTCCAAGGCCTGGCAGACAGTTCTGCACGGCTGAGGAACTACGACAGCTTGTGCTTGACCGTCCTGTCACTGGTTTAGCACATTACACTGCACGTTCTGCCAACGAGCCCCTAGTCAAAAGAATCACTATTTGAAGCATTGGATAGAGAGAGAGAATTCTGCTCCTCACCAACAGAAGACTATAAGAAACCCCATTAAGACGGACAAAAGGAAAAAAGTTTCATTGAGTTTCAGCATTTTGATAACGATGTAAAGCAGGGTGGAAGTGACAGGATTAAAAAATAGACCTGAAGAAGTTATTATGTATCTATTTTTTATTTCACACTGTTGTGAATCATAAAGAAAAATCACAGGAACGTTTGGCGGAAATCCAATTACACCCTAAAGTTGTAATGGGTACTGTTTTTTGTATCAATCCCCAAATCTGAAATACTGGAGTTACTTTAACTTTTACTAGTATTAATAACCTTTAAGAGAACCTATAGCATTTCTGATATCTTATTTTCTTAAGATTAAGAATTGATTTTGTAAACATTTTTTTTTTTCAGTTATAAATTCATTAACCCTCAGCAATTGGCAAAATGAATCTCTCCAAGACACCAGATTTAGTTTGCAGTATATCAATGCATTACGTTCACGAAGGTTAAAGAAGATAACCAGTTAATGACAAGTTCTCTTTTTTGTCTTTTTTCTGTATTTGCTTAGCATAATATTTCTTTGAGAAATTAGACATGTATCTCTGCTTTTCGTAAATTTACATCCACTGTCATCACTGTCAGTTGTTTTGATCGACTGCTTTGAGGGTGATTTAACTCTGTTTATACTTGATAGCTACATATTAAAATAGACATATGAGATGGTCTGAATGTGGTGGAGAATGTGAACATTTTATTCACTCACTCTAGACAGCTTGAGGGAGCCAGCGACTGAAAACCCATACAGTAGTTAAAGGCTTGTTATTATGCATATTTATTTAATTTCTGTGTCTGTTGTTTATTTATTGTTATATACGTTTCAGGATGGATTTCTGAACTGATAACTGAGTTTTATATTTATTGTTTTTTTCTTTAGATATTAGTTTATATTTGTAGTGCCTGCACTGAAATTAATCATAATAATAATAATGCCTTTAGCTTATATAGCGCTTTTCTAGACACTTTACAATTATTAGAGAATTAAGAGATCAGAGAATTAGAACTTTGGTGGTGATAAGCTTCCTTGGTAGCCCTCTACTGGCCTGGGACAGTCTGAGAGGACATTGCTGCCTTTCTGCACCTACAGCCTCCTAACCAGCACCAAACAAACCCCACCGGTCACACACATCCATACAGGTCAATTTGGGTGAAGTAGCTTGCCCAGGGACACAAGGGAAGAATTACCCTAGTGGGGATCGAACCGCCAACCTTTTGTCTACAGAATGTCCAACTCCACCACTGCGCCATCTTTCTTTTTTATTTGCAATCATTTTTAAATGGAGTACATTACAATCATAATGTCTTTACTGTACAATCATGTAACCAGAGGCTTTAGACCAATTTTGACTCACCATAGTAAAAAGCATATTGTGCACTGAAATAATTAGTCCAAAGTGATGAATTGAGGTATTGTGAGAATTACATATGGCAGTAAGACACTATTTTTCCACTGCTTCTTTTCTCATAGATTCATGACAGTGGAAATATTTCCCTCCCAGTAACAGCAGCTCTCCATCTCCATTTTTCAGTCCTGAGGGCAAAATGAAGTGTTCTTTGTCTTAGCTGAGGCATGATCTTGGCTGCAAACAACCTATATATTGCACCTTTATGGAAGGGGTGAACACCATGAAGAATCATTCTTCAAACCCAAACAGATCAGGGCGACTGCTGAGAAAGGTTACACTCTTCTCGGTTTCTGCCCTACATTTCAGGTCTCTTTAATATGAGCATGACTTTTTCCTTTTTCCTCCATCTTTTTGCCAAAATGTTCTCTGTTTTATAAAAATGTGAGCTTTCAAGTAGAGCTGAGATATCTCCACCCTAGGGTCTCAGCTTAGTCTTGCTATCAACAGTGCAGTTCCAGCCTAGTGGTGGGTCTGAAATTAGCCCATAACAGCACCTAAACTTGCCAGATCCACAGAGACAGAATTGGGATAGAGAGCGATTGAAGGACAACACTAAACAAGCAGTCCACTGGGGATTTAGGACCCAAAGTGAATGTTTCCTTCTCATCACTGACATCACAAGAAGGCTATGACCCCAGCAAGGACGTATTAAACAACAGCACTGCGCCGCAAGGCTCAAGTGCTGAAAACACCTCAAACATATGGCTTACTAAACGAGCACATTTTCCATGTTTATTCATGGACTGCCAGAATACGAAATGAAGGAATGGTAAGCCAAGAGGATGATGAGAATTTATGAATGAACATTAATTTTAGAAACTAATTTGTAATTGGGGGTTTGATAATAATAATAATAATATAAAATAGTGTATATCATTGTTGCTTGGTGCTATTAATGCATCACAGTAGTAAGTGAGCATTTCAAATCAAATGTCAATAAGCTTAGTGTAATATATTTAATTAATTGTCAATAAAATGTCAATAAGGCACCAATGTGTAAAATAGTTGAACGACAGTGAGTTAACAAATATGACAATAAATGTTTTCATTTATTTATTCTTCAAAGGAAAGGTGTTAAATATGCGTAAAACAAAAGTATTTTTTCTCTTAATAGATTTTAGTAAAAGCTCAATTTAAATATAATTGAAAAAAAGAACAATTATTGATTTTTCTTTGCTTAAAACACTGAAATTCTATCAATGAGAATGTTTTTGTTATAAAATCAGTACTAAATGTGTATACGTTAAAACGTCTAAATAGTTGTTTTTAAAATATCTGTTTTACATGTACTAGCATATCTTCTACACATGTCTGTACATTTAAAAGTCAAGGCGATTTCAAGGTTGAAATAAATTGGTATTCTTAGAGACAACACAATAAACCCTGGTGTTTTAATCAATTATTAATCCAATATTTTAATGATCAGAAAGCTGGGATGATCAAAGGGCTGGATCATGCCTCTCTGCCACTGCTCACTGAGACACACTCATACTCTTTGAAGTGCTTTGCCAACAAATACACTTATCTCTGCATTTCCCTCACAGGCCTACATGTGGCTGGCCTGTGAAAACACTGGCCTGGAGAACCACAGTGGGGAGCCAAGCTAACTAAGCCAAACATTTACCATTGACTTTACTCACTTCAATTATGTACGTTTTACTGCATTTTTTGCAGTGTTAGTAAAAAATATTATTATTATTTATTTTTTTGTTTTTACAAAAAAATTGTGTCAGGTAAATGATATCTTAATTGACTATAAAACGTATCTCTGAAATGCACCCACTTAAAAAATAATATCATGTTAATTTTATATTTACCTAGTTCTCTCCTTTAAATACGAAAAGTAATTTCATTTAAAGCCAAAAAAAAGTAGAATATATGTACACATGTTAAACACTAAAAGGGGCAATATTAACCCCCAGGATGTTAGGAGATTTAACTAGGCTTTACATATGTTGTTGTGCATTTGTGAACTTTGGTATGCTTCTCATTTTATATAATGATGAAATTATTATTGAGATTGTTTCTTATATCAAATAAATATAGTTATATAACCTTTAACCTCTCTTTAAAATGTTCCAGTGCAAGGGGAACGCTCACATTAATTACCTGCACATGCACCTTGAGCTAAAATTGGCTGTAGTGAAAGTACAGTTCCATTCATAGTTTTAGCTTAATGGGATAATTAATGTGTTGATTATTATTTTCAGCCTGAAGATGGATCGCTGCAGTATTTGCCTTCTCAAACAAGCACATGATTCAAGGGCAATCATTCACTCAAATTCTTCTGTAATACATTCAGCCACATGGTGAAGAGTTGTATGAGTTTCTGTTGCCCTGTCAGACTTACAGTCTTAATCTGTTGTATGTGTAGTTTACAATAATATAAACACTGCCCACAGTGTATTTTTGAAGTAATTTTAAACAAAAATGCAAATGTTTCAGATTTTGATTTAGCTTGACAGAAAAAGGGTTAGAGATAGCAATGCATATCAACCAATTATAGGTAAGGATGCTTTTATTACAGACATGGATACTGTTTGCTAAAGGAGGGAGCATGTATTTGTAGTCTATAATGGTGTACAATATCAGGTGCTTCAACAGATAGTAATGGAATATGTCCCTCAGAGCATTATAAGCATTTTAAAATCATATGCTCAGACATAATTACCATAGTGTTTTATAAGTGCATGGGATTTTGCTATGATTCTGTTTTAGCTTTTCTGCTCAGCATTTAAAACATAATATTTTAAAACATATTATTTAATACCTTACAAATTTTAATAGTCACGGTGGCACAGTGGGTAGCATGGTCATCTCACAGCAAGAAGGTCGCTGGTTCGAGCCTCAGCTGGGTCGGTTGACATTTCTGTATGGAGTTTGCATGTTCTCCCCGTGATTGCGTGGATTTACCCTGGGTGCTCCAGTTTCCCCCAAAAGTCCAAAGACATGGGATGTAAGCGCATTGAGAAAAAAACATAATAAAAAAGAGTATGAGTGGGTGTGAATGTTTCCCAGCAATGGGTTACGGGTGGACAGGCATCCGCCGTGTAAAACATATGCCGGAATAGTTGGTGGTTTGACCCCTAAAGTGAAAAAGCCGACAAGATAATGGATGGAAAAATATTTCATTATCAAATAATTTACTATTTTATAGTCAACCCTTTATTACTTCAAACATTTACACCTAAATTGGTTCTTTTGTTTAAATCATTGAGATTTCATCGCAAAATTTTGCATAACTTTTCTATCACTTTTTTTTTTTTTGATTAAAACTATATGTGGAATCTCCTGATGAACTAGGTTGCTAGACTCTTCCTTCAAATCAAATGCTCAAGCTATTCCGGCAAAACTTCAAAGTTTTTAATTTCGGCCACCCATTAAAATGTTCAGCTGTCATCCTAGTTAAAATAATTTAGATGTGCACCAGGTTGTAATCCTTTGAGTAAGAAAAAAGAAATGGACATAAAACCAAAACTGATTCCAAAATGTTGACTGGTAGTGCAGTAATGTTTAGCGTCAACATTATTTAGAGGCTTCATTTTGCAATGAGAGCTTTAGTTATTAATATGTGAAGAGACTGCCTCGCAACAGACATGATGTGCTCTAATCAATCTAAAACCAAGATTTTGCATTTTAAGTCCATCAAGCTCAAATTCCATAACATTAATGGAGACACCAAAGCTGTCCTAAGCTGCTATATCCTTCATGTTTTCATCAACCATTGCATTTAGAAGTATACACAACTTTGTTTGGCCTGTTCTACTTAACAGCCGTGCCAGCAGAAGCAAAGCTATGCTTGTTGAGATTTACATCTTGCTTTAAATGAGTAAACCAGAGGCCGTTATGTAAATATTTCATTGCCTTGATGAATCTCAGTTTGTTTTTCATGACAGAAGTAATTACGTTGGTGGCATCTGAAGGGTCGCCATTGTCCTGTTCTACATGGAGCAGCATAGCAGGCACACTGTCTGAAGCCTTGAAGGCCTGACAGGGCACATCAGTCAGCCCGTCCCATTTATTTAGCTAATGCATTCAACCCCTGCTTTAGATGCATGAAATTTGTTGACACAAATATAAGCTTTCTTTTTAGAAATGGATCAAAAGATGTATTCTCGCATCTCACAGTCCTTAGTGTGTCTTAATCATCACCGCTGTTTTGACTTACTTTTGCTCCCTATCAAACAATTCATTTATTACATGAAACAAAGCAAACACAATCTGTGATTAAAAATTAAACAATGTTATCTCTTCCTGAGCCATTACAGAGTCCCTTGGGAGAGAATGCTATTCTGCAGCCTTGCAGGTGTCTTTTGTTCTCGTTTTGGAGGCATGTCACTATTTATTGAACATTTTTGATGCTTCATTTGATATGCAGTTCTCTGGGTGACTAGTATGAAAGTCTTCATTTCTATCGATGGTTGCCTGTGAAGTCTGATTTGAGGTTCACATCGAGCAGAGAATGCATTCCAGCACAAGCTCTGTCAACCTGCTAATGTGGTAATCATAACTGACTGCAGACTCACTCTGTTCCACCACCAAAATCAATACGTAATCAGACACATCATGCAGAACCCATGGTGTATGCGCGATCTGGCTTATCAATAAACACTTGGGTGTAATTTTTGGAGCTTCACAGTTGAAGGTGAAAACACCAATTGAGCGTCTCTGTTGTGGTTCTTCAAGGTCTGTCTGAAGTTCATGTAGTTTTCTTACCGGACAATAATTAGAGCAGAGGACAAGTGTCCTCATTAGCAGTCTTTGGCTAATCCCTTTAACCCCGCTGACAAAGTGTCTAAGCTGCAGAGAAACTAACAGGTCCTTTACCACGTGATCTGAATTTTCTTGATATTCAGGTTTAAGTGAGCGACCTTGTCTTGCTCACCTGAAATAATCATAAAAAAAAAGTATTATTTGGTTAACTGAAGTGCATTCAAGTGCACTTATTGCTGTTTATATTTATATCAGGAACACATGAGGTGCCATTTTCACCTTATCAGGTAGCACAGGTCTTTAATTCAGAAGTATATATTATGTTATCATTCCAAACTAAAAGCAGTTATATAATGAATTGCTATGATGGAATGAATTTTTCCCCCAAATGTATAAAGTATATATGTATATATATCAAAGCTGAACACTTTTCAACCGTGATTCTACAATTTGAATCTTCTGAGTACTTTACAGTTTTTTTTTTACAATTGCTAAGGCCGTTTTTTTCAATACATTTAACAAGTTTGCTTAACTCTTAACACACTGAATCGGTAAAAAAACACTCATTTGGCAAAACAGTTAATTTCTTTCTAAAAATCCCCCATGGTAAACAAAACTCCAAAACTCATTTTCAAAATACAATAATACAGTTTTCAAAACACTAACACATGTTTTATTTCGACAGCAATATTTAGTCAGTCATAATACATTGAGAAAAAGTTAACTGTAAGCATTTTGTATCAAAGCAACAAAAATATGTTAATTGTAGAGCCTACCTATGCGGATCTTGTGCTAATGGTGTTAAGAGTTTAGAAAAGTTGTTAAATGTACTGAAAAAAAAACTGTCATAGAAATTGTGAAAAACTGTAATACAAATCTGCCCTTTCAATTCTATGAGCAAGTTTCGGATACTAACATGTCCCTATGCATAGATTAACACACAAGTGAGCACTCACATGGAGTGACCCACAGAGCTACTGCAGTCTCTTTGCATCATTCTGCCTCTGCGGATCTAAAGAGGGCTGATCTCCTGTAGCGACGCACCGTGAAACAGCATTATGCTTAATTTTCTCGTTTGCTGCTCCTCATGAACCAGTAAGCCACCAGCAGAAATCTCTCCAATTCTGCACATGAGCTCAGATCTGGTTAAAAGAATGAGCCATGCATTTTTTTTTCTCTTTGTGCAAATAAACAGTCGTTGAGACCTGAATATATCAACATGAAAGATTTTAAGTCTGAGGAAATGTTGTTTTAACCTCTGATCCTTCAAAACCAACCAAATAATTTTAACAGAAACCAGATGCTTTGAAACTGAAATAAATTAAATTGTTAAAAAAACAAAGATCTCTATTGCACAGAAAAATGAGCAGCGAGTGCAAAGGTCAGTGACAGACCTGTACGTTCTCATCAGTTGAAGGTGAAAACACTTTGTCTTGTCTCTCATTTCATTGCCAAAGGGCTCTGTGAAGTATGTGAATAATGACATTGAATTTAGAACAACGGAGATTAGTTTTAAGAACATTGCTTTCATGGTGCCGCCGCTTACAGGGACAGCAGGTTATGACTACACCTCAAACGATTAAAAAATACATGGCAACAGTGTTCAAGGGATTTGAAGATGACATGGATGGCCGCCTCGAGAGCAACATAATTAACTAAATGCCGAAGATTACAGATCGCTCTAATCATAACTTTGTGCATGCTGACCCTGGGTTAGCACTTCATGATAATGAAAAGATCATCCATGCTGGGGCAAGCACTTCAGACACTCAAAAAAGGACAATCTCCAACCCCTCTTGAAAAGCTCTGTCTGCGGATACAGAACATTGACTCGCCAGGCATTTGCAAGTGACATTTGATCAGGATAACTGTTGTTTGATGGAGTGAAATAATACAAATGCTTGTTAAAACTCGTGGCAGTTCTAAGAAAAGCTAAACTCAAATATAAAAAAGGACTGTTGCTTCTTTAACCTTTGAGGGGTATTCCCATTTTGGTTCCCTCCAGTATCCTTGGGTCAAATTGACTATGTAGACTATCTGTCTTTTATCTCAAATTCAAACAATATATAGAACATATGTTGAATCATTGCAGCCAGTCCCTACTAGAAAAGAATATACACTAACATTTTTATTCTTGTAAAAATTAGAAGCGGGTCAATTTGACCCGAAGGCCACACAGGGGTTAACCATATGATTCTCAATGAAATGAAGCCTTGTGGGTATTTTTGTGAGTTTTTCAAGTTCATCTACTGCGCGTGGCAGTAAAAATAGAAATTTTAACCTCATTGTCAATGGCTCACTACTCACTAATGTAACTGCATTATTTATCACCTCCTAATACTCCTCTGTAGGGAGCGCAGCACTTTATCGTTTGGTGTACATTAATTGTGCAAGTAGTGGACCGGGATGGTGCACAGTTTAGGTCTCCGTGTTTTAAAAGCACTGAAAGCTTAAATTTTTCATCAAAACAACTTTAAGACTGATCTTAATCTGATGGTCCATTTTCAAAAAGCATGGTAACTTATGAAGTAGCCACATCTACAAGTGTTTTGAGTAGTAGTACAACTCTAAAGAACAGAAACAATGTTGACAACCTGTAGGAAAATGCTGAGAATACCCATTTACAGTGTGTTATGAGATTTATTTTACTATGTTTTATACATTACACATCCACAGATATATGTGTGAAATAAAAAAGGCACAATGACTGAGTGACTGCACAAGTACAACAGTAGTCCATTAATAACAAACTGATAAGTTCCCATGTTTGTTAAGATGTCTGACAAAAATTATCTGACAAAATAAATGAATGAATGAATTTTAACCAAAATTGATTTTTTTGTATTGTTTTTCAGTATTTAGTTTACTTAAACTGTGGGTGCTTTCATAAAAATATATAGAATTCATATGTAAATCATTTTAAAACTAAACATTTACAATTGCACAAGAGAATTACAGATACTTCATGAAAGCGCATGTCCATAAATTAGTTTTGGTGGTGCAAGCAGAATTGGCATGTACAAATGTATACCAGGCGAGCTGCTCCTCGGAGGCCTGAAGAACTCCCCTGAAGTGAGGCGAAGCGGTGGTGGAGGGTTTTTGCTGTTGCCCGCTCAATGAGACTGGGCGAACTGATGCCTTATAAACGGTAGAAACTCCAAGCATAGTAGGGAGACCGCTCTGTGCTAATTGACTGTGCATGCTACTCCCTATTTTTCTTTGGAAATAACAGTATATAAACATCAGATCATATTTATGTATGGTTAAACTCATGTGATCAAATTTCATAAGTTGAAATTTCACCACTTTTGTAATGAACAGCAACCAGAGGATGATCTCTAGCATTTGTGTGAAGGTTGTGTTTGGAAACAATGCGTATTTGTGGTGAGCATTCATAACGTTGCACTCGTATTACAAAATAAACAGCAGATTGTGTATATTATCAGATACTTGCAGTTTTTTACAATTGCTATGACAGTTTTTTTCAATACATTTAACAACTTTCCTAAACTCTTAACACGATTAGCACAACATCCGTCTATCTAGGCTATACAATTAACAAATTTTTTGTTGCTTTGATACAAAATGCATTCAGTTAACACAAATTTCCAATGTTTGAACTTCTTTTACACTGAAGCTCTACCAACATCAAAACTATGTCATTATAAAGCCAACTTTTTTTCTCAATGTGTTACGATTGACTAAATGTTTCTGTTGGAAAACACATGTGTTAGTGTTTTGAAAACGATATTATTGTATTTTGAAAATTAATTTTGGAGTTTTGTTTACAATAGGGGGGTTTTGAGAATGAAATTAACTGTTTTGCCAATTGTGTGTTTTAACTGATTCGGTGCATTAAGAGTTAAGCCAACTTGTTAAATGTTTTGAAAAAACTGTCTTAGCAATTGTAAAAAACTGTAATAACTGTCACCTTACTGAGCACAACCTAGCTACTGAAGTTTATCAAAATCCACACGGAATCATTTTTGTCAAGTACCACACAAAAAAAAACATCGTTCTTCAGTTTAAATGTGCAGTTTTTGGTTTTTAAGTTTAAAATGTTATTTGATTGTCACTCAAAAGGAGTTTGGTAGTCACAGATTGGAAACATGTCTGAATAAAAATGGTCTCAAAGAAAGTTTAACCTTCTTTGAAAGAAAGCAGTGCATGATAGATCTGTGACTTTCTGCAGAGGCAGATTGACCGATGTTCTGCTTTGCTCTTCCTTGTGTTAGCATAATCTCCATCTAATTCTCGGACTGCTCGATCAAGCTCCATCTGCAGCGTCTAGGGTGCCACAGGCACAGAGCTTTGGCAGGAAGTGGGCTTACAACAGAACTTGGCTTATTTTGTCTCTTTTTTATCTCTGTGTACATACTTTTGATGGTGATGCTTTATCCTGTTGGACAGGCTTTGTTTGGTCTTGATATCTCCACCAACAGCTTGTGTTTGTTCTGTGGATTTCTGGCATGGGTCTTCAAACAAGTTATAATGTTTCTCAATACAAACACACCTTAACCCTTGTTGAGATCTCAGAGATTAAAACCCAGACAAACAGAAAGTAAATGTGAAATTTTTCATTTCGTTTGTGAAATCAAATAACCTGATAGAATAATTAGTCCATTTACATTATTCTAAAAAAACACCTAAATATAGCATTGCAATATAACTATTAGAGTTTTAGACTCTCAAAGTACGAATAATTTTTAGAGAGAAGATAAAGGTTTAAATCTTTGAAAGATAATTCACAGATTGCATTCACCTCGAGAATCTGCTACCAGATTGGGTTGATGTACTCCATACCAAGCACTGCTCAGTTGTTGAAATCCAGAGACTGGCCACTATATTGCACTCCAAAACCCTGCGAAACACCTGGTTCAAACATTTTGGAAATGTGTTGAATGAGTAGTTCGATATGGAATTAAATTGTAAAGAAATCTCAACGTGGTTTAAACACATGTGCTATATAATGGATTCACAACCATTATGAATGTCAAATTTACACATTGATCAATTTTTTTGGCAAAGATTTATGGTTTTATAAATCTTATCAGATCTTTTATATATAAGTAATTTGGATGTTCTTATTTTCCCTCAAACAGACTGATTCAAATTAAATGTAGCCATAGTAAAGTAAAAAAATTGGCAAATAAACCTCATGTTTGAAGATTTAATGTTTTTTGCAAGTGACTTTAGAAAGTTTTTAGTCTATTGAACAGCACATCTTTAAACCTCAGTCTGCTTTGTCTGTGTCTGAAAGAGGTACTGTCGATGCTGTAGAATTACCTTGCGTCTTGTTGTTGTGCTCAATTTTACCATGACAAGAAACTGTCTTTCTCAACCTCATCTTGGTAGTAGAGTTTAGTTTATTTTTTAGTTCATTACTGGGTTTCAAACGACATGTGAAACTGATGACCAGAAACACCTCCTTGGTATATTTGGTTATACATTTGACTATAATCCTACATGATTACGTACTTTATGTGCCTATAAAACTTGATGCTGTTGTTTAACCATCCTCTAATAAGTAATCAACAATAATAAAAGAACAATAAGAAAAAGTAGAGAACATCTTGTGAGTTTTGTCTTGTGAGTTTGTCAAAATGAATGTGTATGATATTGATATCTGTATGATTTTTAGAAGAATAATCTTTATCTGTATCATCTTCCTGTAAAAAAAATGTTGAAAATAATTACTTATTGTGCAAGTAACAATAAGCATACAGAAAATATTAGGTAACATTGTATAACATTTTACTTAGCTTGAATGCATTTAACTTAAATTGGAATCAAGCAACTTTTCTCCATTCTATATAGAATACTGGATACTTTGCTAATGAAAACAAAGGAACACATTCTAACCAGTGAATTTTATATATTGAATGAATAGCAAGAGAGAGGTGTCCTGTTTTAAAAGGACTTCTGTAAAGCTTGTCTGTGGCTGTCTTCTTGCCACTAGTAAATGAAGAGACTGTCAAAGGTCACCTCACATACTCATTTTAGCCCCAAAGAGACAGAGGTTCTCCTCCTTTGAACAAGAAAATCTACATAGTGTTCCCAGATCTTCCCGGTTAAAGCTACTTGATCCACATCCTCCACAGCCATCTAAATTGGGCCAGTGGGTTGATAGAAGAGGAGCCTAGTGAAAAAGAATGACTGGTTTTCATGGCTGCAGGCAGCCTCTATCAATCTGAAATATTATGCTCTGAGGGAGATATCTAGGCTTTTATATTCAGCTGAGTGTACTTGGTGTCACAAGCAATGATAGGTATGATTTTATTAAAATGGGATGGAATGATACCTTCCCATTCTCTCTTACACTCTTCTAATAACATTTCTATTTAAGGGGTTTTCTTTATTGAACTTACACCTGGCAACAGGATAACTTTGGCACCTGTGCTTTACAAACTCCAAGTGTTTTGGAGTAAATAAAAACGTTATGTTTTCCATTCTGTTATCTGTTATTCTCTTAAATGTGTATTTTCCATCCATCCATCCATCTTCATGTCAGCTTTCTTCCCTTTCGGGGTCGCCACAGCGGATTGAACCGCCAACTCGCTGGCATTTGTTTTACGCGGCGGATGCCCTTCCAGCTGCAACCCATTGCTGGGAAATGTGTATTTTCTGTTAAAAAAAAAAAACAAAAACAAATCAAGGCTCTTATTTTGTAGTTTCAAAAAAAAAAAAAAAAAACACAAGCCGGGAAGAAAATTCTACATTTTATGTGTAAGTGGTTAATGTGATTATTTTTATGTTTTTAATGAATGTTAAATACAGTAATAAGTATTGCCAAAAAAAAATTTCCTACTGAAAGCAAGCTCATGACATGCTCAACAAAATGCTGTGTGTTTGTGTGCATTTCAGCAGACACAGAGGCGTGTGACCTTTCACCTTCCGGATGGCTCACAGGAGAGCTGCAGTGACAGCGGGCTTGGAGAACCGGAGCCCATCAGCTTGGCCAGCCCCAGCCAGGCTCTGCCTCAGCCTCTGCCCCTGCCCTTGGGCTTCCCTCAGGACGAATACTATGAGCAGACCTCACCCAACAACCGCACGGAGGGCGATGGCAACTCTGACCCAGAGTCCAGTGAGTACTGACTGCTTTCCTTTTGCAGTTAAGCTTCAATAGTTGATTACACGACAGTCAGGGTTTATTTATTTATTTTTTTTTACAATTTTTTTTATTCTGAGATTGTGGGAAGTTTTGACTCCAAGTAAAAGCCAGAGGCTATCGATCAGGTTATTTCCTAACCATTTAAGTAATTAAAAAAAAAACTAAAACAAAATATTAAAATTTGCAAGTAAATGAAGCACAGTTCTTTTAATAGTGTTGGAGTTAATTGTGTTTTAAAATTGAGAGGAGACTTGGTCAGTTTGGGATAGGGAATAGCTTTTAAGACTGGACAGGTTTTAATTCAGTTATATTGAACATATGTGAATATATGATGTCTATAAGAAACATAGTTGCTAAAAATATTGTATTTAAGTGCCCAATCGTTAGAGAATTTATATGATTGGTTGGGATGGGGCAGCAGAGTAATCACATTAACTGTCTTTTCTTGGCTTGTGCTCCATGTTAAACTTGGGATAATTTTGTTATCTGTGTTGCGTTTTGACTACCGTGTTGCTATCACGCCACAATGGAATATGGAATAATGATCTGGTGAAATAATAACTACATGCAGTGGTTTTTATCTCATGAGCATGTATACATTTGTTCCCTTACAGAATTTTAAAGAGAACACAAAAGATAATAACCACAATGTACTCATTTAAAGGGTCAATATATTCTGTTGGTGACTATTGCAGCGCAAAAACATTAAAAGACTCTGAACAGTTGAACTCAGAAATCTAAATTTATACATTGTATTTAAAAGAACAGCAGAAATATCAAGTGAACCGGAAACCTCTTAAGTATAGAATTCTTATCTCATATAGGTTTTTAATTACAGTCTCAAAATCAATGAACATCTACTTCCATTCAAATCCTGCCCACTCAGTCATATCTCATCTAGAACATCTATGTTTACACAGCAAACTTTATATTTGATTCAGTCTTGTCTAAAGATTTCTTTACAGTCATCGTATCGTTCCAGTATTAGAATTGCTCACATTTTTTTTTTGTTCTGTAGGTCTATACTTCTACTTAGTAAATATCATGCTGCCCTTTGCAATAGTGCTATGTGGACCAAATAATGTTTGTTTAGCTGGGTGTTTATTTGCTCAAGTTGTTATTGTTTAATGAGGCGCAAAAGAGCTGGTTAGTATTTACTGCTGGGCGACTCTATATGGCACGGCCATTAGTATGAGCGACTGGTCTTTGTGAGAATAAGCTAGATAGATGTTCTTCATCATGCAACACAGAAGCTTAGAAACGGGTGTTTGTTTGATTCCCCCTGTAACCCTGAGAAGAAAAGTCTTGTATCTTAAATGTTGTAGGATGGGCCAGTGGATGCTTTGATTCCAGGGTTTATTTCAGCATCACCCCCGTCAACAGAAAGATCTGGTGTGACTATGATCAGCAAAGATCCCTTTATATCTTTTCGGCCTGTGCATCAATAAAGGGGTTGAATTACCATAAACGTTTTTTTCCAGGTTTTTTGAGCAAATTGAAATTTGAAGAAAAAAGAATATTGAAATAAATTGGCTAGCTTACACCTGGAGAAATCTGCACTGTCTGAGACAATAGCATCACTTACTAAAGCGCAGATGTCTTTCAGTTCTGCACTGCAGCAGAACTGTGACATACTTGCTGTGTTGTGTAAGAATAAATGTATTTCTTCGGCTATGCCCCTGCCAAGCTATTTACATGAACATGATGGCTAGTCTTTGTTTTTTGATTCCTTGTTGCTCAACCAACCTGCTGTCTATATTAATGCAGCATGTTCTCTCCATCTGAGCAATAGACGTGCATTGATTCAGTTTTTGCATATATATATATATATATATATATATATATAACAAGGAAACACTGTAATAATTCAAATGGGAACAAATGCTGAAAAATTGCAAGGGGTTTTGAAAAATTAAGTCCAATTTTAACAAGCACTCAGTTGGAACTTTCTGCTTCATGTTGACTGTTTAATATGCTTAATTAAATCTAACAAAGAGTATGTTATTTGTTAATTAAGGAGTTGTATGTTACATTTACTGTGGACATTACATGATTGAAACAGCTGGTCATAAATATACTTTAAGACGTAAATCCAGCTAGTTACATTCGTTTTATACTGAAATATAGTAATAAATATCAACACTATGAATAGGATACCAGTCAAAATAAGGAAGTTTTGAAAACTAGACAGTAAGAATGCTAAAGCTCCGGCAGACTACACATTTCAGACAGTGGTAGTTCAGTGTTAGGTGTTGTTCCTTTAAAGTCATTTTTAACTCTTGATTTTTACAATATTCATTTTTTATTATATGTTGTTCAGATTAATTTAAGTTGTGTGTAATTGTTGATTAATATTGTTGTGATGTCACTTATACCACACTTTTGACTGGTGTTAATGCATTTATTTATTTATTACGTTTATACAGATTCTGGTGAGAAAGTGGAGTTTTATTGAAATTGTAATTGTACACTATGCATTCTAATTGTTTCGTACAAGTGTCTAAATTCTGTATTCTGACATTATGTTTGTATTTATTAGGTTTCTTTACACTGAACAATAAAAATCAGGGCACAACAGTGCATCATCCCATAGTAAAGGAACACACTTTAACACTGGCAGCAATTTGCATATGCTAAGTGGTTGCTCTGTGGCTCATTAATATTCTGTAATGGATGCAACTCAGGCTTCATAAAAATCAGCCTTGTAAATGGGAGCATGACGTTTGTGTCATTTGGGAACTGGGTTAATTGGCAAAGTGGACACCTTTTTTATAATGCATTACTTTTTTCTCCTCTCTCTAACCGGAGGCTAAATTACTCTCAGGTAATTCAGTTACAACAGACAGCAAATGATACCAGGAAGTGCAAGTGGGAATGCCGAAGTCAATCTTCTTATCATACCTCTTCTTTTAATTTATATTCAAGCTGTCTGTTCTTTCTTCTCAAAATCTATCATTTGTTTCATTGTCATGCAGAAGCTGAAAAAAGTCAGAAATCTTGCCAAGTGACAACCTCCTGAATAAAGATGAGCAATCTAACAGTGCTTAAAATGTGCTTTTATCCCAAGATTAGTTGCTGTTTAGCAAAAGCCAGTCTGATAAAATCAAGTACATAATCAGTGCAAGAGTGGAGTTGAGATGGCAAAAGGCTGAAAGGAAAGACTGATGTTTTCCCTCAAGTGTGGCGGGACCCCCAGTGCGTTCTCAATGGGGACAGAACCCAGCCATCTCTTTCGACCCCGATTTCCTTGCCTAAAAGTTCACTGATAAAAGCTAAGGCTGTGGTTGAGAGTTCAAAAAGAGAGATAGATCCCTTGTCTGTTGACAGACTCAGCGACGGCAGGAGGAGAGCATTGGAGGCGTAGGGAGCCCAAGACGGATTAGATATGGTTTTATCAATGAGCAGCAGGCAGCTGGAGCTGTGGCAATCGCTTATCTTGTCGTCTCAATTTGAAAAGAAGGAGAACACGAGAAAGAGGGAGAGCAAGATGATGGGGGGGATTGAGACAGAACACATGTAAGAACCAGGAAAAGTTAGCGTGATGCAGGTTTTTGCATGGATAGGTGCCATGGCAAGGTCTAGCATGTCATCTTGTATCGAGTAATGGCAAGGAATTGAGCCTTCTAACAACAGAGCATTTCTCTGCTGCTTTTTAAACCAGCATCTTTATTAGGCCGCTGGCTTTTGAAATAAAGTTCATGTGACATTTATGTTAGTGTTATTTATGAAGCAGGGGCAATTCGTTTTATGGTTCCTTTTTGCTTGCCTCCCCAGGCTTTTTTTTTATCAGACGGTCACCAGAATATCTTGCTCATTTTAACCACACTCTGTTTCTGAGCGGCTCAAATTTACCAAGGCCTCTGGCCGATTGGCTAAAGTCGCAGTTCTGCTGTTTTCAGAATTACCATGGTTGTTGTTGACTGTCTGCCACTGTCCCAGGCTTCCCTTTTGCCAAACAGCTGGCAGAGCAAGAAGGGAACATCTCATACTGTAAACATTTTTTTCCCCCTGTGGACAAACAACTTTGTACTGGTAAACACCAGGAATTTATTTTTTTAGCTCATCGTAAAATACTATATACCTTTTTAGGAAGTGATACCAAATAAATTTTAGTAGTAATGAGCATTTAAAAATAGAGTGATCACTTTATAAAAAAATACAAATTACAAAAATATTTAGCAAAACAAGCGTCACGGTGGCGCAGTGGGTAGCACGGTCGTCTCACAGCAAGAAGGTCGCTGGTTCTAGGCTCGGCTGTGGCTGGTGGCATTTCTGTGTGGAGTTTACATGTTCTCCCCGTGATCGCATGGGTTTTCGCCGGGTGCTCCGGTTTCCCCACAAGTACAAAGACATGCGATATAAGTGAATTGAGTAAGAACAATTGCCCATAGTGTTAATGTGTGTGTGAATGTTTCCCTGCGATGGGTTGTGGCTGGAAGGGCATCTGCTGCGTAAAACAAATGCCAGAGAGTTGCCGGTTCATTCCGCTGTGGCGACCCCGAAAGGGAATAAAGCCGACATGAAGATGAATGAATGAATTTAGCAAAACAACTTTTACGACACTAAATTATAAAAATCAGTGTTTATTATAAAGAAAAATGTATTACCCTTTCATGCCCTTATCGCCACATTACACATCTGTGTTTACAATATTTAGGAAATAATAAACTTGTTTTTAAACATTTTCACGTTTGACATATGTTTGTTTAAATGAAAGATGAAAGTCTTAAATTATTTGTATTAACAAAGCAATTTTCTGTACTTCTCATACAGCTTTTTGTGTTCAGAAAGACATTAAACATCCCTCTGTGATTCATCCCTCTGTGATTCATCAATGTTTTTTCATTGAGACATTTTTGTCAATCAATCAATCAATATGTCATTAAATAGCGCTTTTTTAGCAGTTGCTTCAAAGCAGCTTCACAAAGTCCTAGTGAAGATCGGGTAGGGTAAATAGGAAAAATATGCAAGCTCTTATGGACACCATTTGGTTACCCTTTGTTAAATGTGAGCAAAGGGATTCTTGTGTACTTTTGTTTTGGATCATTGTCTCTGTTAAGTACATGATAGATTTATGTTAAGTCAAAAAGACACAAAAACTTGAAAGATTAGCTTCGATAAATGAGTTTCTCTCCTTATAAAATACGTTTAGGGTCTGTGAAGTTTAGCTGTTTGAGTGTTGAATCTAGCTTTCACAAATATTATGTGTTACATAGCTAATTTATCATAAGGGTGTACTTTGTGATTGCATGAGTCACATTGTTTCCTTGCAAATAAGTCAGATTAATTACATAAGGGTTATTTATAGATCTGTATTCAGGCAGCATTGCAGAGTGTGTTGATTTACATCCTTAATAACACTAGCAGACATTTGACTAGTGGAAAACATGTTTGCAATTGCATTATGTTTCCGATGGTCATCAAGTGACTAATGGATAGAAGCTTACAACAAACAAACTTTGCATAGTGTTTTATTTATTTATTTGCATATTTATATTCTTTGCTTGGTGTTATAGCCAACCCAAAGAAGCCCTAATTAATAAAAACATTTATGAAAGTAAATATTTAATGCCTACATGAGTTTATATACAGTCATTTTTCTGAATCAAAAGCTCTGCCCACAAGCAGCATTTATCTTAATTTAGCCTCAACTCTAATATAAAGAGATGTCTACAATCATCAATGAAAGAAAAATGGATGCAACATTGGATGACAATAATGGCAATTTATAAGTCCAAGTTAGTGTTAGCTGTAACATTCCATTTTATTTCCTTTATTCTAATGCTACCTCTCAAAGGACCTATCTTTTCATGTATTGTACTTATGTCTACATGGTCCAAGGGGTTAAATTTTGCTCAGTGTGGTGACCAATAAAGGAATCCATTCATTAATTAAAAACATTTTGTGACATTAAAGAAGCTTATTGAAACATTTCACAGTTAATGTGTGTCATAATCAAAGCTAATTTTGTTGGCCCAAGCAAAATATTGTGTTTGACCTTTAGTTTTTGGTGGTGACTTTTTTTTATTAGACACAATAGAATAATGAAATTCATAGAGTACTGTAGCACAGAGATCTGTCCACAGTTTGAACTAATCTAATCTTTTTTTTTTGTTTAAAAGCATAGCCGCATCCTCTGCTATTAAAGTATGTCATTGCTGGATTTTTTTATGAGTAGCATATGGTGGCACGACCAGCTTTGCCTTTATAAGATGTAATCCATTATACAAAATAAATAAAGAAATGACTTGAAATAAAACAATCCATTTTATTACTTCTAAATATGATAAGATTAGAGATTTATGGGTGCCACTACAGGCACAGTTAGAGGTTTAAAGCATACTTTCACTAAGTGTATCCTAGTGTAATTTTTGTTATTGTTTTTCACTGCAGTGTTTAGAAAAAAAGCATATGGACTTAGTTATGTTTAAGATCAAAGCTTGGATCCTCCCTCCCCCCTCTCACTTTGTTAAAGTGCTTCTCTTATTTCTGTTACTAGTGTTTTCAAATGACAAAGACTGATGATGGGTTGAACAATATTCCAATATTTTTTATTGTGTTCTGTGGCTGACTATAGTCTGTTCTCTTGTCTCTTCTATAGCCTCTTCTATCTCTCAGGGACCTTATTTACTCTTTAAGATTCTGATTATATGTATACACACAAGCACGCATGCAAATATGTGTGTGTGTGTGCATGTGCGAGTGCGTGTGTGTGTTAAGGCAGTTCTGAAGTTGAAAGGGGGTCAAACCCCGTATTAGTATGGTGTTCTTAATAATCCTTTAGGAATCCTTTATTAAGCATGCATGCTTGTGTGTAGATAGACAGACAGACAGACAGACAGACAGATAGATAGATAGATAGATAGATAGATAGATAGATAGATAGATAGATAGATAGATAGATAGATAGATAGATAGATAGATAGATCGCAGATAGATAGATCGATAGATAGATCGCTCGAAGATAGCTCGCTAGATCGATAGATCGGATAGATAGCTCGCTAGCTCGATCGCTCGATCGATAGGAATCACTCCCTACACTCTCCCCCCTCTACAACATAGACACTACAATCACAACATTTTCTGACTGAAGTTATGCATTATGAATTTTACATTTTGTTTTGTAATATAGTGATCAAAACAATTACTTTTTTGTTTTTAATCAAGCTTGCCATCTCATCTGATAAGCATGAAGGCTTAACTATAAATGATTAAAACAACAGAAATATAATGTCTGAATTAAAAACACTAAATTGCTTTTATCCTTCCATATTTATTTAAAATCTTCTACAGACATCTTTAAATCACATTGTCATGGGCATTAGAACCCAGCCATATTTTCCAAAATTGTTAGCTCTCAAGCCAAAAAATTTTGATTTTTTGCTGCAGGGTTTCTGATCCTGTTTTCATCGCTGCATTAAAGGGTTGAAAAATACGGAATTGTATTTTTATCATGTCAGTTCCACCCTTTTTTTCTTTGCTGTGTTTGGCTGTTTCATGTTTGCCACTGATCAGTTTGGAGCTGATTGGTTTCATCTGTTTATCCTTCATAGCCAACAGGGTTTTACAGACGAGTTCAGTCTTTGAGCTCATATTGAAGGAAACTTGTGTTTAGTCTACTTCAAATGGCATTGATAGTTGTCTGGGGGAGACAATGTATTGATCTGGAAAGCTCTAAAATCTCCTTTGTTTCCCCAGAAGAGAAAGGAATGTGTCATGATAGAAAGCATCAGAAGAGTGTATTAAGTAGGTCTGTTTAGCAGTGGATTGGCTAAACCCTTAAAAAAATGTTTGGAGCACACCAAATGCTCATATTTTAACTTTAATTGTTCTTTGAACCTTTATATCTTATTTATACCTTTTTTGTCAACTTGAAAATAATCATTCAAAAATAAGGACACCTAGTTTAAATACGTGTCAATATTCTAGACAATATTAATAAAATATTTGGATGGATTATCATGCCACTTCAGGAATAATAAGCTGGTGCCCAGTTAGCAAAAAATGGTAAAGTTTAAAATTCGTCTGAAACATCAGTCATTCACCTTACAACAAGCTTCAGGTCTGGCTGAGGCAATATCATATTTATTATAGCACAGGAGACATGATCCAGAGAGAATATTTTATGTTAACATTGTTTGGCTCTTGTTTGAAACGCGAGGCTCTGAAAGAAGACTTTGTCCAGTTACATTATACACCATTATTTATTGTGGTGCACAACTGTGAGTAAAAACTGCTTGTGGGAGATCTTATGACAAGCATGTGGGGCAACGCTGGTTTTTTTAAAAGCACTTAAATCCAAATATGGAAGCATTGGACTGACAAAAAAAAAGAAACAAAAACTTTACATAACAAAGACGAAACATTAGCAAAGTAGGAAAATAACGAGAACACTAAGTAATAAGGAAGACAAAGTGCACATTAAAGGCAAGAGTTGAGACATACTGGGAGACATTATGTCTACTGTATATAAACTTTGAGTAAGTGCTACTGTTAAGTAAAGGTAGACAACTGCTTTGGGTCTCCAACTTTTTAGTGGGCTCGTACTCGAAGTTGCCACCTATCTCTTGAAATATAGAATTATATATAGGAGAAGTCGCTCCAATATTTACTAACTTTACTCTTAAAATGTAGCAAATTTAAGATCGCATTCTGTATTTTAAATTATATCATTATATCATACTCCTGAATACAACATTTGTACTTTTATTCTGAAATTCCAACTTTATGACGAGATCACTCTTCAAAATACAATATTTACTCTTAAATGTTGAAAAATTAAGCATTTAATCAGAAACTATTTCATAAATTAATGTAATACATAAAAAAAAATTCTTGTGCATTTGTTTTCCTTGAGCCCAAAAATTACTTCATCTTCCTCTTACTGGCAGAACAAGTGCTCTAAGTTGGAACAACAAACAGGCTGACAGTAAAACAAGGAAATGGAACAGAAGCGAGAACAATTATAGCAAAATATAATATATAGATAAAATAGGACTGAATGAAAAATAGACGAGAGAAGACAACAAGGAACAACAGTGAAAAGTAAAAGTAAAACACATGATAAACTTAAAACAATGCACTATACGACAACACCAGAACAAAAAAAAAAACGGGAAATCACAAGAGTGCATAGAACATGGAAACTAAATAAGTAATTTGAAGAAAATACAAGGAACTGTTGAGCATTGGAACACAGGGAATAAGACATTTTAATCTATTTACCCCATTTATATGTTTTAAAATTATTTGTATAAATAAGGAATGTATGTCCTCAAAATACTCTGAGAGAAAACATGGAGAAAATTGAGCACATTTTATAGGCTTTACTGGTTTGAAATCATCAGATTAGCTTTTAATTAACACGTATAAAGGGGATTAAATAACTTTTTAATGAGGAATAGATACCTTTCACTGATAAAATATCCATAGCTGCCTTGAATCCAGTAGTCACTAAGAATCTGTCCTTCAGGACATTATTTGGAGGCTCATTTGAAGTGCTTTCTCTATCAACACAAGGTCTGTAGGAAAACCCACCGCAGAACTGCGACTGAGAATTCAAAGGCACTAAAAATTAAAACAGTTATACACCACTTGTTAACATGTTCAGTAAGTCTTGTGTCTGATTTGGAGGCTGGATCAATAGCTGTCATGTTTGATTGCATCTGCAGATTCTACAGCGTCTTCTGAACCACATAGGGGAACTTCAAACACTCTGCTCAAAACCACTTGCTAACAACTGTCTATCAAGTCAATCAGAAAGAGAATCAGAATGACCTTTTCTTAAAAATAAGTTACAGAATAAAAAAGGAACAAATCTTTTGATCTGGAGTTTAATGTTATGCAAATGGTAGCTAGGGCCAGAGTGTAACACAAACAGAACACAAAAAAAACCTCTGGAAGCAACAAGAATTTTCTAAAATATGGTTTATTCACAGTACTGAAAACAGAGCAACACCAGTAACACTGAAAACATTATGTACTACAAAACAACAGCAGCAACAACAACAACAACACACTAAAAGAGACTAAAAAGGAGCCAGGTAAAAGTAAAGTTATAATAGACTAAACTAGAAAATGAACAGGAAACAGGAACACTGTTAATGATAGATGTATGCCACATGACATACTTTGCTGCCTCTGAAACCTGGAGATCAGAAGACATTGTGAATCGGCCAATTAGAACAAACTCACACAAACAGGTATGAAGCGGAACCCTTAAATACACACACATGGGATTGGGAAATAATAAAGCAAACTCATAGCAAGCACAGAATACGGGTCAGCAGCAGCAATCACACAAATAACATGCCAGTAGAGCCTTTCTACATTGGGCAGCAGTGAGCCCTCTAACTCTCTCCCTCATTGCTTTGTGAGCAAAGGACTCCGCTGAGTCCTCACTCCTGATCTGCGCATTGGATGTTCCTTTTAAACACCAGCTGTCACCACTGATTCACAAACTAGATGAACATGATACACATCCTTGAGGATGATAGGTGTGTGAATAGACGGATCAGTGACCTGAGAAATCAAGAGCATGCATAGGACATGAGCAAAAGCAGGTGGCAGAAATGGAAATGTATGACATGCATGTGGTCGTTTTCATCATTTTAGCATTGGAGTTTAGCGAGTATACACTAACCTTAGTATAGTTCCTTGATGTCTTTGACGTCATGTAGTTTGGATAATCATATCATTTATTTCACGCTCAATCTGATGCAAAATTGTTCTTTTGTAGTATGATCCAGACCAACATGACCCCAAATAAAAAAAAGCAGAATATAGAGGAAGAGTTCATTTTTTTTGTCATTATTTTGAATATAATACATACATTCAAGTTTTGAATATTTTTGGAGTTATAATAATCTTTTTAAATACTAAACTAAACATCTATACAGGCACTAGAAATAAATCAATAAGTAACATAATAAAAACAGTTTAAACAAAACATTATTGTGTTTTCATGTAGCCATGTGTTCATTTATCATAGATTTAAAGTATGCGTACTATGAACAGACTATGAACAAACCACAAAGGCATTCTGTTCTTGACTTTGAGGTTTCATTAAGTAAATGTCATTTTGATTGTGTTACCATATGCCATGATTTCAACCGCCATTTCTTTGTATGGTTACCAGATGAGCATGTAGAGTAGCTCATCATCAAAGCATTAAAATGCCAGGATCTATGTCTTGGAAACCCATCAATTTTTCATGGGTTTGATTCACTTTATGAAGAGAACCAGACTGTTGACTCCAGTCCTATCAATCAAACTTGTTTTGTTAAAAGTCTGTCATCTGTCAGTTTCTAGCCGCCTTGGTGTCTATAGTATTCTGCCTGCTCCAGTTAGTATGGTACAAGCAATACTTACACTTAGCTCATTAAATTATTAGTCACTAAAGACCTTTGGAAAACTATTGTTTGTCTTTTAGAAGCACTACTTATGTTGTTTTTTTTAATAATCCATTTATTTTTTTAATTTATTTATACATGCTTATTTATTAATTCATTCATTTATTATTGAATTATTTATGCATGCATGTAGATTTTTTTCTAATACTCTTTATTTTTACTCTCTGTCACTGTATTTGAAAATTAAATATACTTTGAACAAAAAGTTTGTTTTATTATTGGTAATATTTCACTGAAAGAAGGAGGTGGCTGTGAAGTATTGAGATACTTTTATCAGTTCTCCATGTGCCTCATGAGACAACATCTGTATTGCAATGCCTTGTTTATTTATTTTTGTCAAATGTATGCCAAACCAGTGTTATAAGCATAAAAACCATAAGATATAAATAGCTGTAATGCAAATTATATAGTATTATTAGGATTTTCAAATCTAAATTAAATAAGGCATTTACAACTGATTTTATAGAAAATCAATACAATAGAGACTCAATGCAGTATATATATATATATATATATATATATATATATATATATATATATATATATATATATATATATATATATATATATATATATATATATATATATATATATATATACATTATTTCAAATCACCTTGAGAAATGTCATTATCTTACTCTTTGTAGGGAGAAGTGACTGTTGCTTGTGAATAAACAAATGTACATTCTTCATATGTTTTCAAAATTACAATGAAAAACATAGCCTTGGTTTTGGTCACTGACGAAGATGACCAATTGTCAATGTATCCTTCAAGCTAACTTGGTAGTTAATAACCTTTTAGTAGCTTAAAAAATATTTGAACTGGTTTAGAGTTAAAGAATGTTGTAACTGTTGTGAATCTAGCTGATAGTTGAGAATGTTGTAAATATAGTGTGAACTGTATATTTGTAAATCTTTAAAATAAAGTATTCCAAACTATCATTAGTGTGATGGATGATAGTCTCAATACATTTTGAGAAAAATGTATCTATTGTTACATCAAGGCAAAACACAGCACACTCAATTTACAATTCATCAATACATGGAGAGAGCTGCATTCAATATGAGGCCGATCGAATATGAATATAGCATCTTTTTTTAGCTCCTAGCTCTTCATCTTCACTCAGGTCAGTAGGATGTATTTGAGGCGGGTGTGCATGTGCATGCAAGAACCGGATTACTTGGTGGCACCCTGTTGTCCAGTGATCAATGTGAGCTCTGATTCTTTGATAAATTGGCATTCTCAAACAAATGGATGACTTTAAAAAGAGCTTGAGGCTGGTAACACAGACAGATGGAGTGTGGGAAATGGGGAGCTTCGCTGAGTTGAGGAAATAGGATTTCACTTGGGACACAAGGAGGATAGATTAGACTTGCCCTGGCTGGTGGTCTATGGGCTAAGCAAATATGACAGGAGATTTTGAGGGCCTGACACTGCACATGGGGCATGGCAGAGGCGTAGCCTGTGCACTTAAATCCAGGGCATTCATCAAATTTGCTATGGTCAAGTTTGCAGGCCATTCTGCAGCCACTGAACATCTGTGAGACCTCCAGGCAGTTGGGCACCAGGAGGATTGAACGCTTGCCTGCCACTTTGTGTTCCCTGCATCATGATGAGCTACCAGAGTGTACCTCGAGCTGCCAGGCCGCGCCACTGTGAGCGTCCCTGTGCCCTGATTCCTCTACACACCTGCTTGCTTACATTGATGTGTTCTCATCCCTGGTGGGTGTAGAATAAACTCCCAAGGGTTTCATCTGTTCAACATCTGTCACAACAGCCAAATTGTTCCACGCTGAACCAGATACTGCATATAAATCTTTATTTACCACATGTCTGCTTTCTAGTTAAAGGAACATGGACCTTATTGGCAGTCTCAGAAATCACTGCAGCTGATATTAGTGGATCTAATCTATTCAAATAAATCAAGTGGAACTGTAAAGCATTTTGCAATAGGTTCATGATTTAGTTTAGTATTTTGAGACACTTCTTTAAAAAAATTGTTTCAGAAAAGTATTTCTTTCTCATCCAAGACTTAAAGAAACATATCCCCATACGTTAAAGAAAAATAATTGATTTAATAATTTTTTTGCTGGTTTTGGAGATTAAATTAGCTGCTATGTGTCCTATCTATTGGTTCACACTTAGACTAATGGCCAATCTATACATGATCGTCAAATCTAAAATAAGCCCATGCTGTCCCCTTTGCTAAGCACGACAGATGCCTCTGAAACCTATAACTTCACGTCAAAGCCTCGCACACTGCAAGATCTGTGATTGGTCAACTCTCTTTCTTGGCTTAAGCTCCATTTTAAACAATGGATAATGAAGTTAAACTTTGCCAATAAAGTCTTTTGTTGTGTGGGTTATTATTGTTATTTTTTTGGTTAGCTAGTAGTTAGCATTATGGTCACACCACTTTGCAATATTGATCAGTTCAAAGACAGTACTTCCACAAAAGCAACATATGCAGGTTTGTTGTTATATCTATATTAGTTGTTCTCAAAATGTTTTCATCAAGTACTACCCTAAAAAGAAATGTGCCACTCAAGGTACACCATAATGAGTAACATTAAAATACACGACTCGAGTATAGCCACAATATATAAGCCTTCCTATTAAGCTACAATTAGTACGGTTCAAGTAAGAGGCAATATTATTGCTAATAATTTTTTTATTTATTTTTAGAAACAGTTAATGCTTTGCAGCCTGAAAATTAAGATTGTACTGTTTTAAATGAATATAAAAAGGTAGCAAAGCATCAGTTTTTGTGCAGTCTTAATAAACGTACCATAAAATATGTCTTCATGTCAGTTGCAGACTTTAATGTTTTTTGGCTAACTTTTGATTAACTTTAAAGCAAACATATTCTTCCTATCATAGCAGGCACCCACCCCCACAGAGGGGGAGACTGCATGCATGTGATAAGCTTAATTTTTAAACAACCCGAACATTTTTTTTTAAATTTGTGCAGACATAGTGTCAATGGACTTAGCATTTTAACTGCAAATCCTATAATTTCTCCTGTCTAAAATGAAAGTTAATGTAAGATTGAGGCAAAGCACACGAATGCACTTCTGGGACTGCAGCAGCATTTTTCGGTTATCAAAGACTATCAAAATCATTATCTGGAGGTTCAAATGGCAGATTTATGACCAATGGCTGGACAGAGAGGCCTGTGATTTCATTGGACTAGCCCCAGTGTCCCTTAAAATAATCAATAGGGCTGTGATTTATGTCTCAGATACCCTACAATCTCACAGCCAATAATTTTTCTGTTTAACACCCACACACAGAAATGACAACCACCGGGGCCGCGGACCACCTTTAGGTGTCCAAGTACCACTAGTGGTACGCATACCACAGGTTGAGAATCACTGTGATATGATATATAATGAGGTAAATATAACCTGTGCTTTGTTAACATATCTTGTGTGTTGGGATAGCTAGTAGTTAAGTAGACCGGTGAAAAGACAGCAGCAGCAGAACCAAAAATGCTCTTAATGACAAATAGGTGTATGTGTAGCCTCACAATGGGCAATTTGCAAACTTAATGCACAACTAAAAATCCAGCTTTGTGTAGTGATTTTGTTAAGTATAGTGTGCTAATCAGGAGGAAGACTGAGGACCCCCACCCCCCTTCAAATAAAACTGTTCGGAGAAGTGGAGATGAGGGATGCTTTTTAATCATCAAATGTGTTCAGCGTGAGCGTTGCTCATTTGTAAGCTCAATAATGAAGTTGAGTGGATGCACCTGGACTAATTATAGGATATGCTCCTCCCAAACCTCGTTTCTGAAACATCATTTAAAATAATATTTTATTATAAAAATATTATAGATAGCCAACAGTGAGATTGTTTAGAGTTCTGTTTACTAGTTTTTTTTTGCAACATATATAAAGTACGCTTCTAAAACAGGTTTCTATGGCATTAACAGAGGCACAGTGTGTGTCCTTCATCGTGTAGTTACTTTAACCAGTGGTCACAGTGGGAGGCAGATGTTGTCTTGCGGCATGGCCATTCGCCTCTGCCACTTTCATGCCTGATGTCTAAGCATGCAGGTGCACTGCTCTTTCTGGGTTAACTCTCTCTCTCTCTTCCCTCCTCACTCACTCTCATGCCCCTGGTCGAAGCTACAAGTGTCACACCAGGGGCTATACGCATGTTAGAGCCAGTGAGCTATAATAATTGATGATCAGACCTGCTGTCAGTCTAAAAATCCAACTCCAAATGAGGCTAGAATCACTAAGATGCACGCTCACACACAAGACGCACGCAAGGTGAAGGAATGGCTAGATGGACATCAGAGACCTTTTCCACTAGTTGATGAGGGTTTTGTCCTTGAAATTGTAGATTTGCATTTTAATGACGAGCAATGCTCTAGTAATAATAGACGTCTTGATGCGCTTCAGCTCGTAGATCTCTTTTACACCTCCACACTCTGCAGTGTCAGTTAATTATGCATGTCTTTGTGTAGACACCGTGTCTCCAATGGCAACCTGCAGGTAGAACCCATAAACCAGGCCGTCTGTTTATCCAATGAATGCCCAGGCCTTTATTTTCAGAGAAATGGGCCGCTTCGTATTGCTCTCTCATTTTAAGCTCAGCCGTGAAGAGGGTTTCATAAGTTAATAATGAGAGAAAGTGAAGGAGCAAAAACACAAGCCAGAGGAGATTCATATCAGTAATATAATGTCTTCCTCAGCACAGACGCCACAAAGCTGGGGCAGATTTTTCAGAAAGACACATTATGCAGCGTTATGGTTCTGCTTAGCGTTAAATCAAAGCACACGTTTTTGAAACCGGCCTGTCCTGTGACTAATCGTCCTATTAGGATTGCTAGAAGGCTTTTCTGTATGCCAAAGGTATAGTAAGCAGGGTGTATCTAATTAGGTGTTTTACACTCCATTTCTTAACAACAGCGATAAACAATCTTGAGCTTGCGAACTGGATGGCACATTTGGATCCTGGTGTGATTGTGCCCACCTGTTCATTTCCTCTCCTAGAAATATTGGAAAGCACTGCCTGATTATGGCTGCCTGAGCTAAACGATGGTGGAAGCTTTTCATCAACTCCAGAATGTTTGTGTCCAGCCGTCTAGGCATGCACAGGCATGGACCCCATTTCTGTTGGGTGAGGAGATGGCTTTCACTTTTTAGAGTGATTATTCCTATTATTCCTCAACTTAACTGCTCATAGTTGCGTGCTCCCTTAGTCACTTCCATCTGTTTTACCTTTCGGAGCATCTGTCGTGGCTTGCAGGGACATCCACCTCCTGAATCAGTGAGACATGAGGACATCTGTCCCAACAGACAGCCAATCAGGATGCAGCGACCATTCTGTTAACGCTCCACTGGGCCCTGCGCCACGCTAGCGAGCATTCGACATGGTATATCCAGGCAAATTGCATTCCTCTCTGAAGTTAGTGTCTCTAATTCTTCACTCACAGGCAGTGTGTGCCGGCAGATAATTTGATAAGCCTTGTCATAATGGTGTTGGAGAGTGTTGATAAATGTGTCTAATGTTGCTGTGAGCAGAGGCTGGAAAAAGAATATCTAGGATTTCCTGATGAGGAGCGTGAACCTGGGAGATAAATAGAGAATACTGGGCTGCCTTGCTTTCCAGTTATGAGTTATCCAGTTATTTGTCCTGTGGCTGGTTTCTAAAATGACTCCGTTTTCATGTAGTTATCTTTTTTATTAGAAAATCATTCCGTTAAATAGCTAGTGTAAACATACTTAAAATGTCTCTTCATTCACCCCATTCTGTTCTCGTAGACACTGCATGCATTCATTAACCTACATAACAGAGAATTTGTTGAAAAAAGTTAAAGCAGAATGAATGCCATTGAATAGCTTTGAGGTGCTTTGTATGGAGAGTTTTATCATTTCACACCTTGTATTATTTGCTAGATTATGCTAGGTTTTTAGGTTAAAACGTCATGTACGAATATGCTATTTTGACAAAAAAAATGTACGCATACACAATCCAATGGCAATATATAAAATGATCATTAACATAATCATTTGAATGCAAATAGCTTAAACACAATTTAGCTATCTTTTCTCCTTGCTATTTATAGATATAGAAAAGATATAGCTAAAAAAATGTCCAAAGTATCACAATTAACCACTAATTACCCTCACAGAATCAAACATTTTACTAAAGATGTTTTTCTCAAAACCACATGTTTTGTGGCAGAAATTATTATTATCAATAGATAATAATAATATGTGGACACAATGCACTTATTGAAGAGATTCTACCTCCTCCCCCATTCTGATCTTTTTAGCCGAATTTGATCAATAACATGATGCCAACAAGGTTTTTCCATTCATTAAATATTTACTTGTATATATTGTATATATTTAAGATGAATGACTATTTTATCACACAAAATTCAATATTATTAAAAAATTTAATTTTTTAACTTTTTGAGATCTTGAGAGACATGGATTTGTTGATTCACATGCAGTGCTCACCACTGTCACTATATGGTAAGGTGATATAAACATATGCTTTTTATGTTTTATTTCAATTTAATTACAGCCAAACAAACAGAGATTACACAGCACTGCATTGAATCTCCTTTAAACCAATAAACTTTTCAATAAATCATTTGGATGCTCAAAACGCTTTCAAATACAATATTTTTAAATGATAGCAGAAGAAAAAAACATTACTTTAATGACCATTGCAGTATGAACTGACTTCCACTCAATTAAGGCAATAATCTCAAGAAAAAACACACAGATAAAAATAAAGGTTCTAAACTAAATTCTAATTTCTAGATGACATTTTCTAGTTTTTTTTGTAAACTGACCAAAGCAGTGACACATGAATGCTCAAAGGGACCTCCATTCTCCCCCATCTACTTATGGTTTAATCTGTGTCAGATTTCCCCCTTCTGTTAAAATATGCTGTCTGTGGCTGCCAGTCTCAGAGAGAGTCTCTGCTTAATCCTCATGAATACATGACTTTGTGCACATGAATAAATAAAAAGCTTCTTGGCGGGTAATTGAGGTGCCGTGCCACTAACAAACGAGGACACAATTTGTAAATGAGATATTCCCCATCTAACCCGGCGATGATTTATATCAAATTAAACCATTTACTAAAACCATACATGAGGGCTTTGAAACTGCCTTCTTCTAATAAAGTTCTAATTTTTCTCTGAAGGAGCAATTGCTAAATGTTCTTGAATTGCTGGTTGATTGTAGATACACATAAATAAGATTAAAAATCTTTTTATATGCTTTTTTGTCCCCTTTTCTTTGAGCGGTATATGCTTTCATTTCATATTCTTACATCTATGATGGACCTCAAGCTGTGCTATCACACATGGCCTAGCAGAAATAGTATTTCTAGTCTTATTTCGACATTGTGATTGCAATTGTTTTTTCTTCTCTGAGTATAACATTATAACTTAATATATTTTTTTCCCAAACCGATCAGTTCATGTGCAGTTGACTCAATTTGATGTATTTACTCTGACATTATATTTTACCGCAATGTTTTTAGATTTTTATAAATGTTTATATATGCATACAGGTGTTGCAAATTGTATGTATCCATTATTCTAACATGGAAGAATGTAAACATGGCTAGGATGAAAAACATTTAATGCACAGATTGAAATCATTAGAATAAACTCAGCTTTTATTTCCATAGACTTTTGGAAAATGTAAAATTACATAACAAAATGTTTGCAAACACTTCTCTTTTTCAGATAAGGAATCTTGATATTTTTTTCCCCTGTGGCATTTTTGCTGGTAGTATGCAGTTATTTTTACTTAGAAATAGCATATCTGAAAAAGAAATCTGTATACCATTCCTTCTGATTAATACTTTAAATCCCTTGTTTCTATAGATTCCTGAAATGTCCATCAAGCTTGATAATGTCACACAAATTCCCTTGCGCTGTATTGTTGCCAAAAAGATGATGAGGTAGACATCCTCTCTTTTGCCTGGGGGGAGACCTCAAGGCAACAAAGGAATTGCAAACTCTAGATAAACCCAAATGCTGCTCTGTAAGGTAGATAGCAAGCTTAACCCGAGGAAATGACTTATCTTTGTAAAAACACACCTTTTGTAAACTGTGGAATATTTAAAGCAGAGCTACAAGAATATTTTTGTTTGAAAGTAGCAGTGCAACATGCCTTTGGCCAGAATAGAATAAATAAAGGATGTCAAGTCAAGTGAGAAGCATGTGGCATGTCTGATGTTCTTCAGTTTGAAACAGTGGCACACTGTCAGTACAAAGCATTGCTTACCATTGACTGGATATGCTGAGAATGTTTTGCAGTTCACTTTGGTAGAATGCAAGCGACAACCTATTGGTCTCCAGAAGCCAGGCACATGCATATGGCGGTCAATGGAAATAAATTCTAAGCAATTACATTAATTTGATTAATATTTTAAAAATATGATGTATGTATTTATTATAATACTGTGTTTGATCCAACTGTGTGTGATTACTACATTTTATATTCTCTGTCAGTGAGAATACAATAGCAGCAAAACTCTTTCGTCACCTGATGCTGAGCTTGCTGGGAAAAATAGGCCCCACACAATAAAACCGAGGACATGACATATAAACAGTGATTTCTTCCCTATAAAGAACTTCTGAACATATATGCAAATAAGCCTTACAATAATTTGCTCTTTAAACAGCTAAGTGATTGAAATAGTACACCAGTTGGAAGTGAACATTCATATGTCATAAATTACATTCACACATAGTAAATATCAAGAGATTGCACTCAATGAAGACATGTTTAAAAAAAAAATGTATGGTTGACTAAAACCACCTTCTGAATTTAAATATATAAACTGAGATAAACAGTTCCTCTTATGCCCAAATGAATATATTCTCTGGCATTAAAAAAGCAAATAACAGCAAGAAAGTGTTTATAAACAGCAACTTGGCTTTTTTTATCAGCCGCAGCTGCTGAAAGTTTTGCTATTAGTTTGGCACAAAAAGCTCATATGATCACTTTGCTAAAATATAAAAGGTGTGATTTGTTTAATATGTATATCGTATAACCCACTTGAGAGGGTTATAAAACCATAATTAACATGATAAAAGCTAAATAAAGCTAGTTTACTTACTCACCCTTTATAAAGAAATGTTACATTGCTAGGAGCTAGTTAACATTGAGTTGAGTGATGTTTTTTTTAAGAAGTCAAACACCTGGCAATAAGTTTAAGTCTTCAATTGTGTGCTTTAGAAATCTAAGCATGATGTCACCAATTCTTCTGTATACATGTACTCTAGTGTTACTATCAATAGCTTTATGTAAAAATGTGCACAACATTTTTTTTTACATCATTTTACAAATGTTCAAAGCAGAAGTTATTCCTCTCTTGCAGCTTTTAGCTTAGTTCCTTGCCTACAGACAGAAAGATTCTGATAGGTCTGCACACTCCAGTCTTGGTGAAGAATAATGGCCTGGGCAGACAATATGATCCTTGTCAGCTGTTATGTGTTTAAATGACTGCTATCAGCAGAGGATGAAATAATCAAAGTTAAATATAAAAAGATATTGCCTTGTCGCTGTCAGCCGCCACTCTACTACACATTCTGCAGTGTTCGATATCCCACAAAAGCTACTCTTGAAGAAAGAAGCATTGATTTCAAAGGTCCTGTTCCCTCCTCGTGCCCTTGCGCCTAGTGCTTGACCCACTTATTTTCTCATCTTTCCTGGCCGCCTCATGAGGGTTATGCTTGCCTACTGCTTTTCCCATTACAAAGTGGACGCCTGCCAAGGATCCTGTACAGCCTCTCTCCGGATGAGTTAGGTGATACCAGCACAGTTAGTCAACATCATAAATCACCAGACAAATTGACATATGTGCCACAGGAGAGCTGATTCTTAAAGCAGGGCTGAAGACCACACGCAGCTACAGAACCTCACGATCATGTGGCGACGAATAAATATTGACAAAGCCTTAAGTTAAGATATAGCATCAAGTGTTGCATTTAGCCTATCTCAAGTGTATTGTGCTTAACTGCATTTGGAGTGGGGGCTCTCATAATACATCTTACTGGAGTAATTCAGCAGTTAAAACCCCTCATCGTTTTTTAACAGTGTCCTAATTTCATGAAAAGATATGATTTACAATCTGAAATTATTCACTCACTGCTCTGGAGTCTGTTCCTTCTTTGTAAAATGTATGAATGTTTCATTGAATGCTGTTATTCAGGTTCAAATTTCATGTGCAGATTCGTGATATGAAATTCTGACTCTTATAATGGATCCACTCACACATTTTAGCACATTTTTATTATATGGTTTACATGAAGCACAACGACATTAAACTACTTAATATTTTGCCCTTAGTCACATGGATACAGGTAGATAATGATACACATTGGCCTTTACATAGTGTATCTGATTTCAACTACCTGATATCTGCAATAAACCATCAATATCCTCCAAATTAACCTTTTGCTTCTCTTCTTTGGTGACTATTAGTTTGTGGTCTCTTTAGACTCTTGTTTTCCACAACTCTCTGCCATTAACAGTTTGTTTTGTGAAGAAACTTTAGGTCTTTAAACCTTGGATAAATTGCAGTAGATTTCTTCAGCCATGTCAGGTTAGTGTTGCCCTTACTTTTAGGTCAAATATGTTTGAATATAACTATGGGCTGATCATCCTCTGTTTACTCATTAATTTTACAAATATCAAAAGGCTGGCAATACCACTTACTTACATTACATTATTAAATTTATTTATTACTTCTTCAACTTTTTAATATTATTTTACACTACTCTGAACATGTTTTTATTTTATGCAGCATACCTTGACAGTAGACACACACGCACAAGCATACACATTCAGTTTTAGGCACAGTTTAACCGAACAAGAAATGAGCTCACGGAAATAAATCGCTTTTAGCCATTTCTTTCCTTGGAACTACAGGAAATAAATAAATAGTGGTTATCCATAAAGTAACACTTTTTCTGTACAATATTTTATCATCTACACAGTGTGAACCATGGTAAATTAAAATTATACTTTTTCTTTTTTTCCACTGATCTTGGAAGTGCCATAGACGTGTGCAGAGATTAAAAATAACAAGCTCTCCATTTCAGTACAATATGGCTTTCAGTCGTTTGAAATTAGTCATCTGGTGAAAGGGGTAAAGTGATTGTTTTAAGTCTCACTGAACGCTACTGAAGAATTTGTAAAATGAAAGGTTATTTCACCTGAGGCCTTTATAAACACAGTGCCTGTAAGGGAGTAAAAGGAATCATCAAAATGGGGTTAGTGAGTAATTTTCATTAAAGATTCATAAATGTAAAAATAGCGATATTCCATTCATCCTATTGTGTACAATTATGTTGTATTCAAGGAAGGTTGTGTAATTTCAAACTTTTTAATAATTTACATTCATTTGGGGTGAGACTTAGATCAAATAGACACATTTAAACAAACACAGAAATCTCCAAAAGCATTCAAAGCTAAGTTATGGGGGAGTTGATGAGCTACAGCTGGAGTTATTGCAGATTACAATCAGCTCATGTGAACATATGCAGAGTTTCTGAGTCATGTTGCTTGTCAGTGCATAGTATTAGTTGACAGAAAAGTTAAGAAGGGTTCAGGGTTAAGAAAAATAGGCCCAAATGTGGTTTCATCAGGTAAAGGGGGGGGGGGGTATGTGATCCAAACATAGTCAGAGTCTGTCAGCAGTGGTGTTGTTTAATGTGGCAGACCAGAAATCAACCAGATGGTAAATGTACTGATAACTTGGCTGAAATTTGGGCCAGTCCAGGCACCTGTGTGCCCCAAATCTGTAGCCCAGAATTAACCCCCTTCTGATCCTTTTTCACTTGTCACTGCTTGACAAATGCAATTCCTCAATAGGTTTAGTTCTAATAAAGTTTTTTTATGGCATTGCTATGGCAGTTTTTTTCAATACATTTAACAACTTTCCTAATCTCTTAACACGATTAGCAGAACATTAGTCTAGGTAGGTGATACAATTTAACACATTGTTTGTTGCTTTGATAGAAAATGCATACAGTTAACACAAATTTTCAATGTTTGAACTTCTTTTACACTGAAGCTCTACCAACATCAAAACTATGTCATTATAAAGCCACATTTTTTTCTCAATGTGTTACGATTGACTAAGTGTTGCTGTCGGAAGAAAAGACGTGTTAGTGTTTTGAAAACTGTTTTATTGCATTTTGAAAAATGAGTTTTGTTTACCATGGGGGGTTTTGAGAATGAAATTAACTGTTTTGTCAATTGGGTGTTTTAACTGATTCGGTGGGATAAGAGTTAAGCTAACTTGTTAAATGTATTGAAAAAACTGTCTTAGCAATTGGAAAAAAACTTAATATAATGCCTTCAATTTTTGTATAGCCCTTTTCTAGACACTCAAAGACGCTTTTTAAAGTATCAGAGCATTATTCATTCACTCCACATTCACACACTAGAGATGATAAGCTACCTTGGTAGCCCTGGGGCAGTCTGACAGGACGTGGCTACCATTACGCATCTACAGCCTCCTGACCATCACCAAACCCACCCCACTAGTCACACACATCCATACAGGGAAATGCGGGTGAAGTAGCTTGCCCAGGCCCACAACAGTAGACCTGGTGGGGATCGAACCACCAACCTTCTGGTTACAGGACGACTAACTCCACCACTGCCCCATCTTTTTGTCCAGTTCTGGGAAGTACCAATTAAATAGAAGATGAAATTTCTAGAACAATGACTGGGAAATGAAAACAAAGAACAATTTTTTGTTCCAACAATAAAATAATTATATGTGTTACTAGTAGCATGTGAGAAAGAAACCAATTCTGAATCTGTCAATGAATCAGTCAATGCATGGGATGCAAGAGTGCAAGCGCATTTTATGCATTTCCGAATTGTACAGTCCACGCAAACAAACCAAAAAGCAGAATTAGTATACCTTCATGCTGTGATCACCATGCTTTTATCCACACATTCTCAAAACATTCAGACATTTAAAAGAAAACATTTGCAAAAAGGTCTAGTATCCAACATGAAAATAAAAATCAGCTTGAAGAAGCATTGTAAAACTCAACTCAAAGTGTGTGTTGCAGTTTTAAAATGGTGATTCTTTTCATCCTGCTTGTGAGATCTGTTCTCTGTTATCTTTTCATTGAAATGGGATTTGCATTTGGGTTTGAGCAGGATTCAGTTAAAGTGTATGATAATTCGGTTTGCCAGTTAAATGTTTAAAGAAGACATGCAATTTGAATTACTGCCAAGCTTATCAATAAGAAGTTAGTGTGGAGCTGTGAGGACAAAAAAGCGAGAAACAGACAGCTTGACACTCCTCCCTTCCAAATCCAGACTCGATCCATTTTCTGAATCCTCCACCTGTCAAGATTAGAAATGGTTGGATACAAAACTTCTTACATGGATTTTGGCTTACCTTTGAAAATAATGTCTTTGCGCAAGAAAGAAAGACAGGAGCGAAAGGAGAGTTCTGAACCAACCAAAAAATGTCATTGTGGTATGAATCTATGCTTCCCATTCTCTTGATTGTTTGGACTTAATCAAAAGAGATCACAGGTGGCAATAAAGCTGAGATTTATCGTCAGGTCATTGAAATCACCAAAGATCAACTTATTTCATGCAGGGTTTTTTCGTTTGTGCTCACTGCAAAATGTGAGAAGTTTATAATAATGTGTTCATACAATGAAGAGTAACCTCCAGTTGGAAAATAAGAACAAGATGCATTCCAATGTGTTGTGTTTTTTCATTGAACACAGACGGATATATGTATTATACATAAATGTAAAATAAAAGTATAACATTTTTTGACACATGTATAATAATATGAATAGTAAAAAAGCAAGATATTTTAATGTAATCAATCAGCAAAATAAAATGAGGTGTGCTATTGAAAATTGAAAAACATTTTTAATCAAGGCCTTTTGCACGTAGTACAGTATAAATCAAAGGTCTCCAAATCCAGGCCTGCAAGGCCAGAGACATTTTTGGTTAAATGACCAAACTAACCTGTTGCACTAATTAAGGTACTCTCTAATTGCTAGAGTAGTATGCATACTAGAGCAGGGTTGCAACTAAAATGCGCGAGGCTCCGGCCCTCCAGGACCGGATTTGGGGAACCCTGGTATAAAATATTAGATACTATAAAATTAGAGCTTCTCATTTTGACAAAACTTTACTCGGTAAATACGTCCATGTAGTAAGTGCTTATGCTTTTGTGCTCATCACAGTTTGTGTTAAGTGCTTATGAGTACAAAGCAATATTTTTTTCTTATTTTAAATTGAATTGCATGCTGAAAATAGTTTATCAAATTTTGTCTGAAAATCCCTAATTCTTGAGATAAATAAGATGAACTCATTGAAAAGGTACTTGTGGATCATTTAGTCCTTTACAATACTAATACGACTAAAAATAGTCAAAATAATAAAATAGATTATAATGAAATAAAGTAATTGCCTTTATTCAATTATTATGTCCTGTAAATGATCACAGAAGACATATCTGTGCATGTTATCAGCAAATAGTTAGAAGAATATTCTCTATGATAGACCTTAATCCATGTGGATCTTCTTTGCCTCAAGTTTGCCTCAAGTCACCTTAATTTTAAATTGCATGATAATTATTGAATTGGTGCCTCAATTGTGTTCCCATTGTGTGATCTGGTTTGAACATGTATTTTTATTTCTTTTGTCTGCACTGAAGGCATGTTTCATGGATGCAATTAATCTGTATAGGAAAAAAGGCTATTAATATATTGAGGCAAATCCCAAATCATAAAGCAAAAACAAAAAATCTAAGTTATTTGCATCCTCAAGAATTTATATTCTATTTAATTTACATTAATTTTGGAGTAGTGCGTTTCTAATCAGTTATACCAGGTTATACCACTATAGTAGTCGTTTTGACAGGCTATTGACAGAATGCATATTACCTTGGCATTTAGTTTAGCTTGAAACATGTCAAATGCCTTAACTGATAAAATACACGGCCAAGATATAAGGTATTGATCCACCTTGTTTCAATATCTTTCCATGCATATTCAACTAGAAAATACACATTTGAATTTAACTGATGAAGATTTGTAGATGCTGTATCTCAAGAGACAGCTCAGTCACTACAAATTATGGAGTGCAGTTGTCCTGAGGGATGAACCTCATGCATAATTCTTGTCAAATGCTAATGGCCACCTGATACTTAAAAGAGGTTGTTAAAGAAATGGCGCATGACAAAAAATGTACACCATGCCTTCTTTTTATGTTGGCATTATGTATCATTGTAGCTCAGATGCCATCAATCACAGATTAGTTATAGTTCTGGTTTAGCACAGCAGGGCTTGCACAAATCAAATGCCAGCTATCGCTTGTAATTTCTAAAGACTGTCAAAGGCCAATGCAGACTCATCAAGTTCTGTGGGAGATAAAAGGCACATGGTGGTGAATGGAGACGAGGAGTGGCATTCGTTGTGTTGACAGATTTCATCGCCAGTGACTTTAGCACACCTACAAGACGCTCGTATCGGGCCATCATGGCCTCTGTGAACAATGAGAGTGATGAATCTGCCGTTATGGGCTTTCATGATGCCACTGAGGCCAATCGCTGGGAAAAACCGTTAAAATAACACAGCACATGACTGGGTCTTTTTAACAAGCTCTGAGACATGAGTTCAACCTGGGACTGAGAGAGCCAGCTGCACATTTGTGCCTAAAAACTATATGTCCTGTAGCTCCCTACTGACCTCTAACAGAGCACTTTATCCATTGGTGAGCATCTCAAACACAACAAGACCATTTTAAAGAACAGGTTTGAATTGATTTGTTTTATTATCACTATAAAAATCCTCACCCTGAAGGAATTCCTTTGGAAGATAGGATTTGTGAGCTAACATGAAAGTGTTTTCTCTCTTTTTTTGTTTAATTGCAATACAATACGGGTTACATTTTAATTTAAATCATCCTAGAGATTAAAAAGCTGCTAAAATATTATTACATATAACAAAGGCAAATAGATGTATAATCTTATTATGAAACTATTACATTACTGCAAAGAAAGTGAGGGAGGTAGTCTTTGACCCATTGTTAAGTTTGAATATTTATTCACAAATAAATGAACTGTCCATAAACATTAAGGTAGGTTTCGTCAAAATTGGTAGACATGCTAGAAATAAAGAAAAATCTAGCAAAACAAATACATTTGAGCTTATTTAGAATTTTTATTTACATTTGATTGTTTTGTAAATAATATATTTTATTAGATTTTTTTTTTATATTTAATGCAGGTGATTAACTTTTGAGTTTCTCTTAAATCAAAAACTGGGGTGTTTGTGGATCAGGAATTGACAAGCCAGGAACACTGGTGAGGAGACAGCTGTCATATACAAATGGAGAAAACAGAAAATAAATATTCCTCAGTATGGTTTCAAGGCCAATCTCTCAATCTTAGTTTGTTAATTAGAACAGGACTCAGCTCAGAAATATTTGGGGGGTTCTTGTGAATGCAAGCCTAGAACTGCACTTCATCAAAAAAGAGAGACCAAGGAATTAGGAAAATAAGTCAAGAATAATCCAACAAAGTTAAAAAAAGAACTATAGGTCCTACAATGGCATAATCAGGGTGGAGACCATACTGCATAGAAATATATAAGTAGATTAGCCTAAAGATTTGAATCAAAAGCTTATACAATTAGTTGCCAACCATAAGAAACCTTTGATTACCCTCAAGGGTTATGACACCAAGTGTTAATGCTATGTGAAGGTGTCAAATAATTGACAAAAACACAGTGCAAACCATTTTTGTCTATATATTCTTATTTGTTGAACTGTCTTAATTTGTATAAAACTGAATTTACTGAACCTAACCACTAAAATTGTCTGCTAAATAAGAATTAGATTTAAAATTCAGGCTACAATTGATTAAAAATGCATTTAATGTTGTTTAAAATAGGTTGTTAACATTGCTTACTTTATTGCAGTGAGTAATTACCTCTTATCTGCATTCCGCCTTAAAACTGACTTGTTTTAATTATAGAGCAATCCCAATCAAATGAGACAAATTAGGTTCATGACAAAGTCTATGACAATGTATGTGTGGGAATGGGCTAATGTGCAAGCTATAGATCTGACTGCTGAAGTCTTTGTCTTTCCCTCTGAAAGAACTCACACCAAAGGTTCAATCTAATCAAGAGACAGAAAGCTCAGTACTGAGATGCACAATGCCCAGGCAGAAATGTGGTGTGTATTGTTCATCTATTGGCATCAGCTGATGAGCTAATCTCTTTGAAGCCATTCTCCTTTCATCATTTAAGCCTCATGCTCTGCAGGCAGCCAAATAAAGAGGGCCAAATTCACACCAAACTTTCAATATTAGCCATTGTAGAAGCCAGTCTTTAAAAAAAAACTATTAATTACAGGCGTAGACCAAGGAAAAATCTAGAAAGACCCATAGGGGACATGCAATTCCAAAGGATGTCGTTTTATGAGTCCGCCCGCAAAATTTCTTTCAATCAAGAAGCCGATTCTTTGTTTAAATCCCCCATTTTATTCTTTGTCTTCTTCATCTTATTTTCTTCCTCTATTTAACAAGCTCAACTCAAATAAAAATGTGTGTTGTATTGGCACAAAGCATCATTTCAAGCCATCATTATAAACCAGTTCACAAACAATCGTTATTAATTCATCCTTGGATATAAATGTCTCAAAATAGCCTTTCTGCACAGCAATTTACCTCACATATGAGACGTTTCTAGAGAATTGCTCAGATAGTTTGAGCATTGCTTTAAAAGCCTATCAAGAAAATTGCCCCTGCTTGTTCACTGACCTTAGCTGTTATGTTGCGCGACCAAGTTTAGACTCTTTCTTGGCTTGCGCACATCTGAACCTTGCCTTTAATAATGTTCTCCTGCACACCTACACTTGCTGGGTTTAAGTAGGCTTTTCCACAAGCCATCTTGACATGATTGATTGGGGTAGAAGCTGCCAAATGCATGGCTTTGATAGTGTTGATGCTCATGATGTATTGCTGCATTATCTGATTGCATCACACAGCTGAACTCCCAGCTATGTTTGCTTTAGACTTTAAGAATATGCTCTGAAAGCATTGCCAAGTTTATTTGGCCGTTTATATATAAACTAAACTTAAACTGTTGAATGATTCATCCAAGGGGGACCCAGGGATCAATGGTGGGGAAAAATGACTGAAATAAAACATAACCTTCCATCTAATATATAAAGTGTGCATTAGTACACAGTAATATGAATCATCTCCAGGGGTAAATATAATTAGACATTATTTATACCACTATAGTAAGCACAGGAAACATGCAGCTAGAACACTATAAATCAAGGGTTAAAATGCAGTATGCTACTATTAATCACTTACTTTACCTAGTTATGTCTAGTAATTTAGGTCTCCCAAACCTAACATTCATCACGCTTATGAACGCCATGGCTCGTAGCAGGCTCTAGAATCAGACATTGAGAGGCAGCAGTGCTAGGTACATCCATAACTATGCATTTTTTCATATAATGAGGCACTGTTCTGTGGGAAGTACACTTTTACATGTTGTAAGTCAATATCAATGAAAAAAAGAATTACATTAATTAAAAATATTTAATCAACTACATATTCTAATGTCTTAACAAATGTAGCCATGTGTTTATATATTTATATAATTACATTTTTGTAAAACCCATCCATCCACCCATTTTGATTTCGGCTTAGTTCCTTTTTGTCCTATTAATCCTTTTATCTGGGGATGCCATAGCGAAATTAACCATCAACCTATCTAGCATATGTATTACAAAGGGTGCTTCAATGGGAAACATCCTTACACACGCAATTATTCACTCATTGGATTTGTGGGTGAAACCGGGGCACCCGGGGGAAACCCACGCAAACACGGGGAGAACATTGGAACTCCGTAGAGGAATGCCAACTGACCCACCCGAGGGATGTGAGGCGACCTTTCTTGGTGTGAGGCCACTGCGCCACTGTGACGCCCCTTTCTGCTGAAATAAATACATGAATAAATAAAATAATAAATGAATAATACAATATAAATAAATGTCGATAAAAGTAATGCCTGACATTCTTGGGATCTCACATTATATCTTTTTTTTTTATGAAATAATACAGATTTGATCAATTGACATACGTCATCATGTTCAGGGTTTAAGATGTCCAGAACACCTGATATTGTTTGTGTCACATATTGTAAATCAGGTTCTTTGCTGCAGCTCTATTACTGCTTACAATCACGACAATGTCACAGACAAAGTGACCTCATTTGAAAAGACTTCCTGTTTCATAATAAATATTAAATGAGTTCTATTATCTCTGTGTAGCAGCGCAATATTTCTTGCAATCCTTTACAGCTTCATAAATATGGCTCACAATGCGACTTACGTCTCTGAGTCGAAAACAAAACTTTCCTCAAATGACTTTGATGCAGAGGCAGGCAAATATGTAGATAGTCTAAAGAAAAATTGTCTTCTTTCTCCAACTTTCCTGAATTAAAATATCCACTCTACTTGATTTATATATATATATATATATATATATATATATATATATATATATATATATATATATATATATATATATATATATATATATATATATATATATATATATTAGTTATTAAAGACTGATAAAGCATAAAACTTCCAATTACAGACTTTGATGACTAAAACATTGGTCTAAATTCTAAACTAAAAAGGTTTGTTTAGTTTATTAACCAAAACATGGTATTTTGTAAAGGCTCAGTAACTTGCATTAGCACTGACAGAGTTGACTGTTGTCAGTAAAACACTAATTACAACACTTGAGCTAATGCTTAATAAAACTAAATTACAGTCTTTGCCTCACAGCATTTGAAGGGTTTCTAAGTTTAAACGCTGTGTTCTTTGTCAGCAGATTATTTAGACTGTAGTTTTATTTTTAGACTTAAATGCTGATGAAAGTGGCATTTCCAGCTTTTTAAAAAATCACAGTTTACCCAATATAAACTTCCATTGCAGTGTGTGCTTTTCTGTTTCAATTTATATGATACAACTGACTAATGGATGACTAGTTATCCATGAAAATCACAGAAAAAGTCATTTAAAATGACTTCAAGCTGTTTTTATAAGACACTAGTCTGTATTTTCAGCAATATTCTTTAATAATGATATTTTGGTAATGGATGCCACTTTACTAGTGTCTGTACCTGTTATTTATGAAGCAAGCCAGTGTTTTGCCTGCCTCACCCATCAGCGTATTTTATGAAGGGCTATAATTTCCATGAGTTGTATTTTCCTAATTTTGGATAAAAATTATTTACAGAAACTTGTAAATAAAAGTTCTGGCCACATGTCATGTAACAAATAAAAATTGTGTGTTTTGTTGTGTCTATGTATCATTATTTGGTTTAGATAGATGGAAACAACTATCCCACAGTGCAACAGTGGCACGAATTTGACAGACACATAATTATTTTAACCATGCTCCCCAAAGGTTGGGTTCACTAAACCCAGGGTGAATGATCGTGAATGGCCTGACACTATGTTCATTTCATTATCATCGATATTACGATGGTCTCACACTATTATCCTGCTGGCAACCGACTTAAATGCTTATTTTTCACTTGTGAAATATTTGCATGTAATGGCAGGGAAATCTTCAATTATATATCCACTTGCTTTTTTCCACTGTCAGTAAAGGTCAATAATGTTCCAAATGTAAAAATAAAGGGATTTCCCAGAGATGTTGATAATAAATTAGTAATTTCTGCAGAAGGTATTTATGTTTTTGGTTTCTTTATACATTCATTCAGCTCTGTATTTAACAAGCTGTCAATGGTTTTAAACAGTTATAAATGAGTTAAAACCAACACATCAACTGTTTTTGACTTTGTTGTTTTACTTTTTCAGGCTGGAAACTAACTAAACTTCTGAAAAGTTTTCATATATAAATAGAAACATCCTTGCTAACATCATACTTATTTTTTCACCTTCAGTTCTTTGGTTCGCAATTAGCAAAATAAATACATATAAAAACCATGCATACCATACCAGACTGGTGTTATTATGTCATTGTCATAGTTTACCTCTTTAACCCTTGTGTGGTGCTCATTATATTGTTAGTCAGCCAGTGTTTGCGGGTCTGATGGAAAGACTGAAAGAATCTACCATTTTCACACTTTGACATGCCCTGGGTCCAGTAGACCTGAACACCTTGTGTGTAATATAAATATGCATATAGTGTGGAGTCATAAAAAATGTGTTGTGATATATGTTATTTACAGAAAATGACGCCAGTGAATCTGTTTCAAATGAAAATTGCTTTTATTATTTTTCTTTTGAAGTCTCTTTTGGGTACCACAGACCCAAACACCACACAAGGGTTGGAATGGTTCAGGAAGGAACCATCATCCAACTTAATTTTTAAGCAGATAATTATATGTACACCCACTAGAGGCGTTGTTCAATTCACTTGATTAAAGGATCAGTTATCCGATTTACTTTTGTGTTCTTTTATTACTTATATGATACATAACAGTGTAACATTTGAGTTCTACATGGGATTCAAATTGGCTTTAAATGACAAGATAAATCTCACAAAATTATTTTGAAAGTGAAACATCCTTTACTCTGTCCATTCTTTATTTATTCTTTCTTTTCATTTATTGATTCTTTCTGTTCATTCATTCATTTGTTTCTTTCTTTCATTCTTTCCTCCTCCTCTAGATCTGGTCTCACCCTGATTTGGTATCGGTTTCACAGTAAATGTTTCTTTCGTACAGATCCCCTTTTTGTGCTTTTCTCACAGTCCAATTAACCGTGTCGAAACATTGCGGAGTTTCTGTCATCTGACCCTCTTGGCTGACTACCACTGAATTAAGCGTTCAGAATTTCTTTTCAGAATCATTCTGTCAGACATGTGCCTATCTTCTGAACATTATTTAATAAAAACTTTCATACAGGCCGAATGCTGGATGCATGGGTACAATATGGACAAGCATTGTTGCTGTTCATGGTTTTGATAGGTTAAGATATTTACATACACTATTGGGTAAAAAAAAATAAATTGTACTGGAATTTTTAGAATTAATTAAACCTGTTTTACAATTTTAGATGACATCATAGAAAAATATCCTAATTGTCCACATTAAAACCAATCATATCATGAGGGAAAAAAAACAAACAAACAAAAAACAAAACAAATAGAAACTATTCACATATATTCACAAATAAGTTGATATTCTTGAACAGTAGGATATGTTTAATAAGAACATACAGTACAACACTTTACTGCTGACTAGACAATGGAGGTTCACCGTTCATCCTTAATTGACCCATTCTTGAATATTGAAGTCAGCTATATGTTTGTGAAAAATTTAAATGTTTACAATTATCAGTGCTGGAAAAGCATCCAGAACTTAATAGAGGTCATATGGTGCAACTAACCCATTAGTGATGCATGGATCATTTTTTTGGCATTTACTGCCATGGTAGTGTCGTTTTTCAAGGTCATTTCCCTTATGCCCCTTGCCCCTATTTTGTGCATGAATGTACAGTACATCCCAGAAATTCATGTATGGGTTCATGCGAGCGTGGCTATAAGCATGTGCTTTGGAACTTCCAGGTTGAGGTCTGTCGTTCTCACCTCAGGAGAGGGAAAACTTAAGCAGATGGCCAGCCTTTAGGCTCCATAGCACATTGTCACTGCTGAATTACAGTCCAGGGGGAGATGAAATGCCTGATGATAACCTCCATCCCCTGGTTCCATCTGCTGAATCCTAAACAAGGACACTGAACTCTAGGATGCACACCGTTTTTCGGCATCCTGATGAGAAATTATTCATCAGCTAGAGCAGAGTTACATTTCCGAGCTTGTCTTATACTCATTTTCGCTCTGTTGCTTACAATATGCGACATTGTGTTTACATGTCCACGTGTGTATTTCCGTGCATATGATTTGGGTTTTATGAGTTCATATGCATGAGGATGTGTGTATATTTCCAAGCGTTTGAGAGCTGTGACTCACTCTCATCTCCAGATTGCTTTGTACAGTTGAACATTCTCATTGCAACAAGCAAACTGATGAAGCTCACTTATTCTGTGAACGCTTTTGAGAGAACAAAAGCAAAGGCTTGAATGGAGAGTAATCATTACCGCTCTCTCTTGTTCATTCGCACACAAAAAAATGGGAATTTGTGACTCCTCACACAAGCTTTCAATTCTCTTCACATAAATGACCCAAGCACAAAAGATCCAAAGCCCTTGTAATACACAAGATGCAAATCAGTCCATTGTCTTTATTTGGGCAAGAGGTTGTTTTCTTTTTTCTTCTTGCCATGTATGTACCATCAAAACATGAAAGCGTCACAATGGAGCTTCTAATTCTGATTGTTTTGCATCAAAGCAGCTCTTGTGCATGAATGGTAAAAAAGGATGGCATATCTAATTGCAAGCACCACTCGCCTCTGTAGTAGTGTATAATTTTGCACTGACTGTTTGTCCTCACAGTCACTGAATCTCCTATAAAGACAATTAATCATGGTGTAGTAGTCGCTGCACAAATTAAATGTACTTATACAAAGAGAATGTAAATATAGTGTTTCCAGCATTGTATGATATGTTCTCCTATACACGGTGTGAAGAAAACTTTAAGTACTCCTCACACTTTTCAGGTCCCTTATCAGGCTTCTTGCAAGTTTTGAAGACTTAAATTAAATACCTTCTAAGACTTTTTTCAAGACTACTCTTATTGAAATGTATATAATGTTAAAATTGAATGCATATATGATTTTACAGGGTAGCAGAAGGGTTTAACACATTTGACAAAAAAATAAAATAAATACAAAATAAATAAATAAATAAATAAATAAATATAAAGGTATTTGTATTTTTCCTATTTGAAAAAAAACAAAGCAATAGTTTTTTTTATTCATATGAAATCATAGCCTCAGGGGAATATTGAACATTTGTTTAAGTTGATCAAACTTCTCGTCAAAACTTTATTATTAAAAGGTGTGTTCATTCACATCCAATAACTCAAGCACTCTGCAAACTGTGCCTTTTATTTTCCTGTATGTTTTACAGTAAGCAAATGCAAATGAGTGAAAATAGTGGTCTTTATGTAAATAGGACTCTGTCAGGAGTGTTTTGTTTATATAACTTAGATGAACGAATGTCTATTATTATTTCCCCACATTACCTGGAAACTATATCAGACATCCTCACATGCTACAGAATCAAAGCAAACTGATGTGGTTCTTGCGCATACTTTATTTATATTTTGGTTATTTATTCCTAATTAGAAACATAAATAAGGTTTTCCTCCGATTAGTTAGTGTTCCACGAAATAAGTAAAAACAACTGTTAGAGGATGTAAATTGTAGAAACAGGTTGACTTAACAAAATTCTCATAGGAGTTTGTTAAGCCGCTTCAACCCTCAAAGTTGCCTATAAAGATTGTGATACAGAGTTCTCATCATTGCAGACTGCAGTCAGATGACATCATCGATATCATGTTTAGGAGCACGCGTGAGATGTCATTAAGACCTCCTCTTACATTAAAAAGGCAAAGACATCATAGACATATCAACACAATACGGCCTGCAATGGAGTCAGTCCCTTGTAACATTGGGCCTTTTTCACCATTGTAAAATGTAAGACTTTTTAAGGACCCGTGGAGCACCTGCTAATACTCATGAAGACAAAATGCTTCTGTGATGGAGCTAAAATATTGGTAATTTTGTTTAAAGTGCACTTTTCATAAAAAAAAAAAACTTTTGAGTTGCTGTAAAACATATAGAACGAAGACAAGGAAGAGCAAAGAAAACATTTTAAAGAGAAATACATAGCTAAACATTATAAACTGAAATTTTGTATCAAATTAAGAAAGATGAGTATTCAAACCATTCAAATAGCCATTGATTACCACTAACTTTAAGATTTACTTCTAGGTACTGTATATGATAGCAGCTTCTTCAATTTAATATCTTTGACTATTGTTATCATTACTTTTGAAGCTTAGAGTCAAAGTCACTTGGTGGCTCATAATTAGTCATCACTATTCAACTAAGATGTATCCTTCTCATGAGGAAAGAGACACTCAATTGTTATGAGATTTACATTAAAAAAATTTTGAACATTTCAGAAATATTTAAAAGCAACCAATAAATTATGCCAAATGGACAAAGGTAAAAGAGGATGCGATAGTTGTGGTATAGTGGTTAAGGAGGTCAACTCTTGATCAGAAAGTTGCTGGTTTGAACCTTAAATCCCCAGAAGTTGAAGGTGGTGAGTGCTGAAAAACTTGCTCTCCCATCTTCAACATCCACAGTTGTGGTGCCCTTGAGCAAGGCACCAGTTTCCCATCTCTTCCCCGAGCACCGCAGCCATGGCTGCCTACTGCTCCGGGTGTGTTTTCACCATGTGTTTGTTCGCTGCTGTGTGTACACTAGGATGGGTTAAATGCAGAGCACACGTTTCTGGTATGGGTCACTCCAAAATGCAATAGAACATTACAAAGAAAAAATATATTCATTCATTCATCTTCATGTCGGCTTTATTCCCTTTCGGGGTCGCCACAGCGGAATGAACCGCCAACTCTCTGGCACATGTTTTACGCAGCGGATGCCCTTCCCTGCTGCAACCCATGGCTGGGAAAAGAAAAAATATATAATAATTTCATGTAATTACTCGACTGTTTACTACAGTATATATACATTCATGTATTCGATCATTTTTAATCTAAAATTTGTCTACAAACTTGGCCTCATGTCTAAACAGGGTAATGTTAAACTTCAAAAATTTGAAATACTGTCATGTGGTGTTGTCTTTATGGGGCTAAAATGTACTATTAAATGCTACATATTTATTTATTAGACTAATACTGTGAGCAATTGATACTATAAAAATGTTTGGTAAAATCACAGTAAAAGTATGACAATGTGACTTTCTTTTATTACCTGTGTAGATTTCACTGTGAGTGAAACGTGGCAGTGAATAATAGAGCATTGGCACAGCTGTACATTAAAAATGTGCAATGGAAACATCATAACGGCAGTCACGTCAGAGCTGTCAAGACTGGTGACAGGGTTTGTTGGAGATGAAAGTGAATCTAAATAACTCCCATGGGCCTTTTGTAGTCCCCAGGTCTTACTCTGAGACCTTTTGTTGTGGTTTCAGAGAAACAAATCAAGAAGTAATTTCACTTCCTTTGTATTCATATTTATTTGATATTCAAAGGCATGAGATCCTCTTTGCATTAATTCGTATTGATATGTTGCAAAGTGAGGGCATTTGAACTCTGCTCTCCCTCGCTGAGGATCCAAACCAGGCGAAAGAACAGCTGTTTCCACTTATATAATGGCAGCAAGATGTCGCTTCATATTCTGTCTGGTGAGGCTGTCACAAGCCATTAATCCAGGTCCATCCATGGGCCCCGCTGTCACATCCAGCACTGAAGCATGCTGGATCCAGCCCACAGTGATCCAGGGACAAACAACACAGACCTCTATTGTGTACTTTAAACACATGTCTTACAACTTCACAGCTTCATGCCACCTTTATCACCTGTCACAGAAGAGCACTGAGTGGCACTCCTATCCATCTAACAGGCCATCTGACTGATAGCGTGTTGTGTTCTGGCATATCCAAATTATCTATGCATTGTCACATGTGGAATAGCACATAATTATTAGGTAATTACATTCTAAAGAGGAACTGCGATGTGTTCTTTCAGTGGCACGTATAAATTACCATCTGCGGGGTGCACAGCATGTTTTTCAGAATCCTTCTTCTCTCACCCCCTACAATGTAATTAAAGAGTTTTGACTGTCTCCTTTTTAAAAGGTGGCCATCGGGTCATTTTTTCTGTCTGTATGTTATGAAGAGAAGTGGCTTTGATTCAAAGCATTGCTATTAGTAACTTTCAATGCGAGGGATTTTTAAAGGGATCTCATCTGCCCTCTGCTGTCCGACAAGAACAACAAAAAAAGATGTTGACAGATGAGGCGAGAACAAAATAAAAATGCCATAAAGTGTTCCTTGCGAGATCCATCTGTGTAGTTTGTGATCACTTTTAAACACTAAACACTAGGAGTGGAATTTGTTTACATCGACTTGCTGTTGTTTTGATCAAAAGTTTGTCTGAATGCAGAAAGCAGACAAAAAGGTTTTCATCTTGTGTCTTTCTCACTGTTCTCTAAAGCCATGCTGATAGAAAATCCTACATTAACAGAAGTCCGCAGGAGTCTGTCTTCTCCTCTTCAGAAGTGAATGCTTCATTCAATTGGGACCCTATTACCGAATAAACCACACTGGCTTGTCAATGCATGTGATCCTGGCTAAGATATGGAGTGTGCTGAAAGGTCATAGGATGTGATGAGGCACTGCTGGATGCATTGGGCTTGAGCTTTTCACATGTGTTGAGCACCACCAACGTGTTAACAGTATGAGGCTTTTCTTGGATGTGCAAAATGGTCTCTTACACAACGAGCCAGCTGTTCCAAACAGAGGAAATGTCTTGGTGTAGAGGGTGGAATACTGCATAAGGCATGATGGTTCTTTCGTTAGAAATCCGGTATATGGTTGCTCATGCATCTGCTGAGCTTGTAGGTTATTTCTTGACAGTTTCTTTCAGATTTCCAGCTTTGGTTGACCGAGGCGCTTCCTTTTTGTTCCCTGCGTGTTGTAATATTTCTTTCCTACCATAATCAAATATTGATGTTAAGGGAATCAAAAATGCCAGAGGCAGAGAAGATACTCCTGGCCTCTGCATGAGGATGTTAAAGAAAGATTTTCTGCCGATTTTCAGAACTTTTTCTTCTTTCATTTTGAATTTGTTCTGAACAAAAACAGACAAATCAAGTGAAAAATCAGACACTATTTTCCAGAACAGGTAATGTAATTAAAGAAACGGTTGAGGTGTTTTCAGTCCAAACAACAAGGCAACTAAGTATGAGAAGAAAAACATATTTTCTTTATAATTTTTTCATCTTGGAGGTCAGCACTTAATTGCTTTTCAAATGCTTGTCCTCCATAACAAAAATCAGGTATGAGGATTCAAAATTATTGTGCTCATGTCTGTTGTGTGACCTGTTGCAGTATGAGCTGGGCAGTGATGAGCTGTCAATGCCTGCTGTGTTGTGACACAGGTGGTAATGACTCAACTGGTTCGAGGTCAAATTCAATTAGCCCAGAGATTTTCTAACCCACACTATTAAGCTATTGACCTAATTAAAACTGAAAGCATAACTTATTATAGAGTTTCTACCTTCAGATATCATGTGATGTAATGTAAACTCATTAGGGGCAATGTCTTTTCTTCAGAAGGAAAATGGCCACTTTATGGCCTGACCTTTCATGGTGGTCATTGACAAACCCATGATCCAGTGAAGATTTCATTAGGCAGAGAAACGCATCTTCATTGATCAGACTGAGAAGTGGCCAGCGGGGCTCAGCAGGCCTTGGAATAGCTATGCTCTGATCAAAGCACCCGATCAACAGGCCTCCACATGCTACGTAACTGCATCATGGATGTCTATTGGACAATACCTGTTCTAGATATGTAATGACACAGTTCTTTTTATGGTTCTAAGCATTTGTTATCAAGTCGTGTTCTTTATGTAAGGGGAAGTAACATAAGCATATTTGAAACAATAAATAATTTGCATCCACATCAATTCAAGTTAGAGTTATAGAGATTTTTGGGGGAAAATTATTCCACTACAGAGCCCCTTTAACTCTGATTGTGATTTTTCTTCACCTATCTTCCATCCAAACCTGTTCTCAGTTCAGCCTCATGAGCAGAATAAATCATAGTGATCCCAGCATGATGTACACTGAGTCAAACTTTCTTTCATTTCTTCTTGTTCATCAGTTTTATTTCCTACAATTGAGAAGTGCAAGTTAATACGTTAAAGCTCTATGCCCAAATTTATAGTTCACCTTGTTATGTCTGGAAGTAAACATTACATAGTGAGTCAGTGCTAAATAATTAAAGTTGACAGCACTGTTTATAGGAGTAATAATGATTGTGTATTTGATGCTTTTTCACAGAACTGCCCTTATTAAAAAATTTGTATGCTTTTTATGGTTCTAAGCATTTGTTATCAAGTTGTGTTCTTTATGTAAGGGGAAGTAACATAAGCATATATGAAACAATAAATAATTTGCATGCACATCAATTCAAGTTAGAGTTATAGAGATTTTTGGGGAAAAATTATTCCACTACAGAGCCCTTTTAACTCTTACAGATGCCTACTTTATTTGTTTATAAAAATCCTCATCATCTTCATCCTCATAATATTAATAACAATACATTTTATTTCAGGCTCCTTTCAGGGCTCTCAAGGTCACCGTACACTCAAGCAAAAGGAAAACACAGAAACATTAAAACACAGTTAGCAATGAACAAGGTGGGAGGACACAGTAATGATAATGATGATTAAAATACAAGTACAAAGACATTGTGTACTGAATAACAAATTGTTAAAACAGAAATATAAAAGCATGTCACTGCAACTAATTTCTCCTGGATCTTATAAGTTAAATACCTTTCCAAAAAGAAAAGTCTTAAGATTCTCTTAAAATTTGCAAGTGGGACTGTTTTTGACTGTTCCCTGGAGCGTCTTCCAGAGTATGGGGGTCGTGGAACTAAAGGCTCTACCCCATAAGGGTTTTAGGTGGACGAGGGTGTTCTAACCAAGCAGATGACAGAGGGCAAAGAGTGGGAGTATTTACAGAGTGGAATTAGGTCACATTAATATTGAGGCGCCAGGTTGTGCATGCATTTAAACGCCAGAAGAAAGACTTTGAACTCGTTGACTGACTGGAAGTCAATGCAGGTCTGTAGGTATAGGTGTAACATGATCCAGGAAACAACTCTGGCAGCAGCATTTTGTACTAACTATTTATTTATTTATTGATTGTTTTAGGTTCTTACATGTAATTGTTATGGTTATTTTATTCTGTAACTTACAAATAAAATATGTAACTTCGACTTTGTTGACTAATGAGATAATGGTAAAAGTCAATGTTTGCCAGTATAGTATTCATAGAAACAAACACAAAATATTTATTGAATGGACTGAAAATATAACTGCAGCCTCATATATTTGACTGATATGAATGTATATTACACCCGCTCTGCCACAAACTAGATTGTGTGCATCCAAATAGTAATATTCTGTCAAATTTCAACCGACCCTATAGATTTCTTTATTTCATTTTCTGCATGTTGCAGATGTGTGTGCCTGTGGAAGAGGAGGAAATATACAACTATCCAAGATTGTTCAACTCATTTTGCATTCCTATTCAATATTGAAAAAAAGAACATCAAACGCAAATGGAAGAGGACATGAATTAATTAACAATTTGAAGTGAACGTATGTACAAGGGCAGCAGTGCTGAATTGCTTTTCAATTGGAATAAGACACTTATCATAGCTTTGCAGACAGCAAGTAATACCTCACTATTGACACATGCGAGCAGAAAACATGTCAGTGAGGAAGGAGATTTATTCACTTCAGAAGCTTTTTTGCGTTTTCAAAAAGAAAATGGCAAGCAAGTAAAAACTGTATTGAAATTAATAATAGCAGGAATTCGTGCTGCTTCATCTATAGCTTAGGTGTACTTTAATATGTAGTTATGACATGGCCTGTGATTTTTCTTCACCTATCTTCCATCCAAACCTGTTCTCAGTTTAGCCTCATGAGCAGAATAAATCATAGTGATCCCAGCATGATGTACACTACTGAGTCAAACTTTCTTTGATTTCTTCTTGTTCATCAGTTTTATTTCCTACAATTGAGAGGAGCTAATTAATACCATAAAGCTCTATGCCCACATTCATAGTTTACCTTACCTTAGTAAACATTACATAGTGAGTCAGTGCTACATAATTAAAGTTGACAGCACTATTTATAGGACTAATAATGATTGTGTATTTGATGTTTTTTATAGAACTGCCCTTATTAAAAATATATAGAGAAATGATCTAAAAATAGTAAAGCAATTTGCTCTTACGTTTTCTCTTTAGACCTCTTAATTCAAAGTAAACCTGTTTTTTGTGTTTACAGTTTCCAAAAAAAAATTTCTAAAACATTTAAAAAGATTATTTGGTGCTGTTATTTTGCTGGTATTTATTTATTTATTTATTTATTTATTTATTTATTTATTTATTTATTTATTTATTTATTTATTTATTTATTTACACCAAAGCTCATTTTATTTACATTTACTTACTTAAGGCTAAGTGACAGACATTTAAAGTGTATATTATTTAAGAGAAAAAATTTACATTAAAAAAAACTTGTTGCTACTTTCAAGTTCATAGTTCATCCTAAAGATTTTGTTTCCTCTAATTATTTGAGATGTGTCATTTATATTTTATTTCAGTGACCTTCCATCTAAATATGTTCTCGTGCAGCCAATTGAGCCAGGTTAATTTTCACAGCTTCCAGCGACATTTGGTGAATTCACAGATATTGAGACTAATTTGGTTTGTGCATTATTTGTCAGTTGTATTTTCATTAACTCAGCTTGATGATTGATGATATAACAGGTGCTTCATAAATCAGCAGAGAACAACACAGCGCAGACACAGACTTTGGCCATCACTTAAAACATCAACTGGAGCATTTGGTATAAATGAAGATGAAACTCTTGTAGGAGCGCTTTTTAATGACTTTACTTTACCTTGCTCTCATCTTATAAAGAGCTGACACTTGAAGCATTGGCGCAATCTACACCCATTTACAAAGTTCAATACTCCACACACTTGCTCAACCCTGTGTAACCCTCACTCAATACGTTAGGCGCTAACAAAATGTATAGTATTTTCATATAAAAAGGCAAGTGGAAAAAAATACTCCAAAGGGCGTGCAACCACTATAAATGGTAATTGTCCTACTTTGCAGTGGCATGTGTAAAATGCAGTCCAGTTTATAAATGAGACCTTCTACAAGCTCCTCTCCCAGTGCTCTCCTGCCAGTCGGCCCTGCTTTAAATCATTCGGCCTTTGCCTGTACTGTTAAAGGGTGGCTGTCACCATGCCCTCCTCCTTTAAAACTTTGGTGTAGCAAGAGCATTTTCCACTCCTCACTAGTGTAATTCTCCATCATTCCCTTAATGTGGGTTTTGATGTCTGAATATATTTCACTAATGGATCATAAATAAAAATGACCCGGGTCAGGCACAAGCAAATTAGTAAATTAGTTTGCAGCTTGCCAAAGAGATGGAGAGGCCTAAGTCAACCTACGCAAGTCAAGAAGAGCAACTAAAAATAGGATGAAAGATGTTGATCATAATTCAAATGAGCAGAACAAAACATGTCCTGAATTAGTTTTAAAAATAAGAGCATGTAAATGGTTCATTCTTTCAATTGTCCATTAACATCAGGCTTTCCTTGGCATTTACAAATACTCAAAGTTCATTTCCTGGCAGTATAAGTTGAGGTATATCCGATAAAAAGACAGGAAGGGACATTTAATATTGTACCTCCTCTGAGAACCCGTGTTTTGTCTTTCTTGTCATCTTTGTTCTTGACATTTCTAGGGTGCAAAATGTCTATTATGACTTTTCACTGCTGTGCTTCACATGCATTCACATTAACACATCTCCACCGAAATGATCATTTGTGCCTTCCGCTTGTGATTTCAGTCCATTATTCTGGTCATGAACCAGCTATGGCAGGTTTAAGACTCTGATGAAGCAGTGGCGGAAAGGGAAAATAGGCAGGAAGGAGTAAAAATGTCAACCTCGATGAATTCATCTTGGTAACATGTATACCTCTCTCTGTTTTGAAACCGCCGTGGCGGAAAGTGCTGGGCTCTTAACGGGCGACATATTTGATTATGTGATTCTTGTGTGCAATAAAAATGAATTACGATAATTTAGCCTTCAATATGGAATATTGTAGACTCCAGAGTGGACGTTGTGACCAGAGAAAATGGTTTTGTAAAATGTCAGTATCAGTTTGTGACCACATCATTTGATGTTATTGCCGAGCTTGGGAATCCAAAATGAAAATCTTATCTGAGAGTTGAATTGATTGACGGTTTAGAGGGAAGGATTTTCAGATTGTAAATTACTGCGTTTTGATAGGATTCTTTCTGTTGTTTGTTCTTGCCGTCTGATACAATCACTGCAAAAAAGGAAAATAGGCTGTTCTTTTATATTCATATCTCCCAACACTAAAATATTTAATAATTTAATAATAATGAAAATAATTATTGTGAATATAGTAAACGCTTTTGTATTATCTAAATATGATCTTAAGTTATTGCTTTCTTTAATTAATTAAATTCAAATTGTTATATTATGAAATAAAAAAAGGTCTCTGCTTCACTCTTATTGCGTTCAGCTATCTAGCGCTTTTATTTTTGTAGTTTGTTTGCCCATGAAGCCTGACTGTTTTATTGCCAGTAATAGGTTATTTTCGATGTGGCTCCAGCAATCCCTGACATATTTTGCAGATGTAGGCTAAGAAAGGAATCGTCAGAAATCAAGTTTATGTTTCATATTGGATGAAAACAATTGACTGATTATGCACTGTGACATCTCTGCTGATTCCCAGATGAAAATCAGGAGCATGCTGCATAAACATTTAGCTGATTGGCACCACATTGAGTTCAAGGATTCTTGATTGCGTAACAGTTTTATTTATATATATATATATATATATTTTTTTTTTAATTTATTTATTGTTTTGTGCCATTATGCAGAATCTCATGCAGTTCATCTTGTTGCAGTCCATAATTTATTTAATTTTATTTAATTTTGTTTTCTTTCTTTCTTTCTTTCTTTCTTTCTTTATTTATTTATTTATTTATTTATTTATTTATTTATTTATTTATTTATTTATTGTTTCCTGTTCTTAAATGTAATTGTTATGGTTATTTTATTTGGTAATTTACAAATAAAATATGTAACTTAGACTTTGTTGCCTTATAAAAGTAAAATGCATTGTTTGCAAGCTAAAAGTATTCATAGAAACAAACACAAACAAACACATATTTCTTGAATGAACTGCAAATATATCTGCAGCCTCATATATTTGACTGATATGAATGTATATTACACCCGCTCTGCCACAAACTAGATTGTGTGCATCCAAATAGTAATATTCTGTCAAATTTCAACCGGCCCTATTGATTTCTTTATTTCATTTTCTGCATGTTGCAGATGTGTGTGCCTGTGGAAGAGGAGGAAATATACAACTATCCAAGATTGTTCAACTCATTTTGCATTTCATTGCATGCATGCATGCATGCTCTAATGAGTTACAAAGTTATAGAAAAATCCAGTCATTAAAATAAAAATAAATACAAAAACAAAATACAGATAGCTAATACACTTAGTTTGTAAATTTATTTCTAGACAGCACAATGATTCAACTGCCTCTCAATTTGAATTTTATAATTCTGTTTGAAAATGTTTTATTTTTTAACGAATTCATATATTTTTTCAGTTTCTGACTACATCTGACAGAGCAACATATTTACATAAGGGTTTATTTTGACTGCAAATTTGCACAGAAATGTAATTGTAAAAATGTAAGTGAAATTAAAGATGTATCTTAGGTATAGGCTCCCAGTTCTATATTCTATCAAAGCCCTAATAGAAATTGTCCTACAATATACGTGTGTGCTTCTTTAGTGCTTCAATAAGCACAACTCTACAGGGTTGTGGACTCAAGAAAAGTGTATAGATGATTTCGATTAAGATTTTAATTCTCTTTAAACATTAGTACTTCAATAGATTTAATAAAATAGTGTGAAAATGTGTTTTTACTAAGTGTTTCTTTTCTCAACAAACAGGGCTAAAAGTCAATTTTTTTTTGTCACTAAGTCTATTCTTTTCTATTTTTTGATGTGCCAGCCAAACAACCAACCAGAAGCAAACATTTTAGAGAACTGCACTGAACATAAGGTTTATATAGTTCTTTACCATCTGTTATATTCAATTGATTCCAAATGACTGAGTACACGATACAGCTCGAAGCGAAATAATGTTGTTAACATTTTTCACAAATCTTGTTAACATATCAGTCTGTCCACCTTAATTTAGCTCCTAAGCACCATGAAGGTGAACAAGCGTTCAGATTATGTGCTGTGGGGTTCAACCTAAATTAAAAAGTATTTTTAAATGGTGCCCCTGCTTGGACCATACCAAGCAGCAGTATATGCACCATTCCCCTGTTACACTCAAGGTCACGAGGGGTGAAGCTTTTTAATTGAAAACGAAATTGTCTACCTGATGGGTTCACCTAATTATGAAATATTAGAGTTGAGTGCATGGATCAAGAATGTGAGAAATTATGAAGGGATCACCTTGGAATATTACGGTTTGAGATGTGCTTTGAACCCTCATGCTGACCATTGGCAACTAATCTTAGCTCCAAATTAAAGCATGTGCTCTATGTCCCCAAACCAGAAACACAAATCCCTTGAAGAAATGAACATAAGTCTGCAGTCTGGCCTGATTTGACTTTAAGCCTGCTTCTTGAGAGATATTGGATAGACAACCTCATCTTGGTTATGCGAGGAAACATGATTATCATACATATGGCATGGGTTTCATTATAGAGTAGGCTGAAGCTACCAAGCAGACTTTGAAGACAAGAAGGGATGCTAAGCCTTGTCCTCGTCTTCACAACATGATGACAAAAGCATATGACATTTGGAGTATGGAGTTTCTGTCTTTCCATGCCATCACCGAGACGTGCTAATGGGTCCTGACATTACAGACGTAAGAGATGCCAACCATAAAATGTGACAGACAAAGGGTTATCTGGGGAGTTGGAAAAATAAACCTAATGGCATTTCTTTTATGGGCCTTTAGAGTCTTGTGGTAGTGCTGGACAAATGACCAGGGCTTATCTAGAGCTGGATAAAACACAATCCAGTGCGTATGGTGTTAGGGTTTGATAGCAGCTGCCTCAGGCAAGACACAAAAACTCAAGGCAATGGGGTCAATAGGTTTCAGGCTGTCTATTGAACACAGCCCTGTGGCTATTTTCTATTCTGAACACTTCATGGAAGTCTTGTCCTTCTAAGCTACCTTCATCATGACTGAGTGTCTTTTTCCAGAACTAAAGCGTGTCTGCTTCCTTTGAGTTTTCAGCCCATGTGTATATCTAGCTCGCTTTTGTATTGATTGCCATACTGTATTTATATTTCAAGTTTTAGCCTTTCGAGGTGCACGCTTCTCATTCCCCTGCAATACACATTATCGCTAACGCTTGAAAGCATGTTTATTTTTTCAGTCCTGTGATTCAGCTTTTCCTTGCACTTAAAATAGGAATTCGGAGAAAAAGGGGAGATTAAATTGGGTTTTTTAAAGCTCCAAATTATGGAAAAATGGCTTGACAGAAAGCTGATATTTCTTATTGTACATAACTAATAGATTTTTCTTTCAGTCTTCTTTTCGTTCAATTATAATATTTATGTTATATTTATATAGTCTGAACAATGTATAATATCAACATAGTCTGTACTGTTCTATACATTTTTCGGTTTAAATGATTAAATACGTAGTTAACAAAACCATCTTATAATTTAATTTGAAATGTACTCAAAAACAAAAGTAATTTATTTGAATTTATTTTTGGTAGAGGACTGTTTGCTTTGATATATTTGAAATATCAGATTTTCAAGAGTTCAGATGACACACTAAGTTAAATGTCCATTGTCTGTTTTCCAATGTGATTAATATGGTTCAGTAGGATCTTTCTCATCCAATTCTAATTTAGAAGACACAATTAACCTCGATGTGTGTCCATTTAACTGAATGAATGCTTTCTACAGTTAAAACATTTAGATTTATTTTAATTTAATTGGCATCCATGGTTCTTATGCTACTAGTCTTTACAAAGACCCCTTGTACTCCCAACCCTCAAACTAAGACATTATTGTTAGTAATAATATGAATAATTTTGATGATTCTTGCATTCTTGCATGGATCAATAAAATATGTCACCATTAAGAATTGTTAGAAAACATCTAAGGAGAACTTCCTTAACTGTTCCTTAACATAAAACCAATCTACAGAAATGTAAAAAAAAAACAAAAAAAACTTGTAACTGTCTCCAAGAATCTTTCATTTAATGTAAATATAATATATTAAATTGGAGTATTGACAGAAGCCTTTGCTATGTGACAATGGAGATGAGATCTAATAGCTTCCTTCAAAAAAAGGACTCACAGTGTGATTACGTTTGAGGGGTTAGATGCTGGCTTAACACACACCTCTTCTATATTCTGGGCCTAGCTCAGACTTGGTGACAGGCTTCTGACAAGTAGACAGTATAGTGCAGTGGAAGAGAGTTGAGGAAACATGCTTTTGGAATGGAAACGCTAGAGCTGTCTGCTGTGTCGACACTCTAAATATATTCATATGAATCCTAAAGCAGAGCACCTTTATCTTAATACTTGATAAACGCCATAAAAAAAATAGTTATCTTTGTGATTTTATAGTAGAACAGTGAGATGTTGTTGTAAACTGTTATCTTTACCAATGCTGCGCCAGTCATATTTTTATGTCCACATCAGTTTTATAAGACTTAAAATGTCATTAGTGCATTTAAATAGTTAAGATGTCATTAAAGTTTAATTATTTAATGGTTTCTTACTAACTCAATTTATGACTGAACATCTAGAGATAATTGCTTGACTTATTAATAATGGCAGTAATTATAACATTAAAGTTTTACAGTAATGTGCCATTTTTAACTATTCATGCTTAAGAGTGCCATGTAAAAAATGACACCCCTTAAACTATTCCCAAGTATGGATTAAATTACATCAAATCTTTTTTTTAGCAAAATGGACAGACAATTTGTTTCACAAATTATTTTCCTAACATTAAATGTACAAATTATGAATATATGCATAGTGTATAATATATGTTTAATTTAGTTATATACCCACACTACTATGAGTATAGACATGAATGTTTAAACATACATTTTTATTTGCTTTTTTTGCATGAACAAGAAGTAAAATAAAAAAGGCTACAATAGTCAAACACTGTAACAGCCCCTTTTATGAGACAATTTACTGAAACCACCTTCCTCCATATGATATCCTGTGTCATCTTTATTCAATTTTAGCCTGCCATTACAACGTATCATTAGAGTGTAAAAAAAGATGAGTTTTCTATTTCTTCCAGCAGCAGCTCTAAATAATACACAAATCCATCAGTGCTATGAAACAGTATGCCTGATGATGTAGACATCACCTCCTCCGTGCTGGAAAGCACACGAATCATCCCGAATCAACAGACACCCCTCATGGCACTCAAGTTATTCTTAGCTCTTTTTCAGAGAACTGGAAGTGGCTTTTCCTTGAATCAGATGTCAGATAGGAAGCGCATCATCCCGGGGCATACATCACAGACACAAAGACACCCCGAGGGTTGTTTATTAAATAATTCTAACAGCTAATTAACCACCTCCACTTCCACTGTTAATGATTCAATCATTTGCAGGTACATTAATTTTCTGAGACAATGGAGTGAGTGCAGCAGCTGGCCTTTCTTTCCTACCCATAAAGACTTGAAAAATTGCCCACCTTTGATGCCATGTACTCACACTATCGGCCTGACCATAGAAGCTGTTAGCCAAATATATTGCCTTGGAGAAGAAAAGAAATCACTAGTGACTAAAAGATATATTGCAGATCCGAAGGCCTAGTTTTTTTCTTCTCAACTGCAAAGGAATTTATTTGAAGATATTCAACATTGTGAGAGTTAAATTTGCTAGAGTTCCTGTCTATGATGATATTGTAACTGTAGTACGACTTCTGTTCAAGCGATACATCTGCACAAAAGCAATATGCACTAATTTGATGTCGTAGATCCTTTATGTTATTTTTCTCATACACTGTTTCATATTTCCCTGAAGAAAATCACCTTGTGGATGCATCTAAAACAACACAAGTGGAGTACCCAATAGCTTTTATACAATCTGCAGATGTTTTGGGGAAAACTAAAACAGTGTTTTGAGTATATTCCAAAACTGAGTTCAAACCAACCACCATGGAAAATATCTCAGCTTTACAAACTGATATGAATGGCGAGTGAGTTTTCGAGTAGGCAGTGCATGGCTCTGTCTGTGCCCTTAACTCTAAAGCTTTCTGTAATCTCTCAAACATATTGCTTCATCCATCTTTGTTATCTCTTCATAAGAGCACAAGCTCTGTACACAAGCCGGATATTTTACCCCAAAGAAATTGTTTCCTTCCTTTTACATTTCAAAAGAGTTGCCCATTGTCAGATATCTGAACATATGTACATGCCACTTTATTGGGTTTTGTGGATGATGCAGGTTAAAAAGGGCATTTCTATTTTTATGTTTGGTTATATTTGTAATGCTCCCTTTTATAAGTGTTACCTTTAGGAAATACCAGACAAATCAGACAGACCACTGTACTTTGTTTTTCACCAGTGTATTGTTTCTTTAGGTCAGCTCACACGCACTAAAAAATAAACATCAAATCACATATCTTCCAAAGTTCATCAAATAATTAAACTCGTTGTACCATTTCACTTTACTGTAGTTTCCAGGCACATAGTGCAACTTGTGAACATCTTTTCCTGTCTTAAAGTCCACAAAGCATTTTCCAATGAATGCAAGAGTAGTTCCTTTCAAACATTCTTTAAGAAGTATTCCATATAGCCAAAAAATGCAAACATATTCAACACAAACATATATAAAAAACATTTATATAAAAAAAAAACATTTCAATTTGGCTTACTTTAAGGATTGTTGAACTGACTTGTTGCCATTGATTGTATATAACATGGACAGAGTCAGCCGTAGGGTTCTGACAAAGTCAAATGAAGCTAAAAATGGCCATAACCAGTGCTCAATAACACATCCACAGAGGAGGGACATAGCCGTAGTGAAGGCATCTGATTGGCTGAAGGTTTACTTTTTATATAATTTAAACAAACAAATTGAAAAAATTATTCACCCCCCTCAGAGTGTTCATGAAGATTAAAACTAGAGATCTGAATCAACAAATCTAATGGACCCAGGGGTGGAAACATTTTTTTTCAGCCCCAAATTTGGCCAGTTTTAACAATGGAGTGAATGAGAACTTGCTCTGTTTTGGAGTAAGCCTGAAGAGGCCGACCGGAAAACTGCAGTTCAGTCACTTGCTATTAAGTTTCAAGCGGGAAAGGGGGAAGTTGCTCCTTTCTTGTTCCTACAAAAGGATCTTCTTTTACTACTTCTACTGTAGTTGGCATCCAGCTATTTTTTGTGTATTAATGCCCCCTTCTGCTCTGGAGTGTGGATCAGAGATATTTTGCCCTATGTGTTACTCATATTCTAATATACATTCCTGTTTCTTTGAGAAATGTCATAATTATTTCTATGTTGTCTTTGATTGCTGACCATATACAATTTTCCACTTTCTTTTCATGACTTCTCTCGTGATTTAAATGTTTACATCACTCTTTTATGGATTCTATGGTTTCCAAAAAGGGTCCAATCGCTTAAGGGAAAAAAAAGAGCTGAGCTATTAACCATCAAATCACATTTTTATGGATGCGAAATGAGATCTAAGCAGATACAAGCATTAAAGTTGCAAAACAGAGTTTCAGCCCTGGGAAAACACATACATTTTTTTTATTTTAAAGTGAGAATTATAGGCATGTTTTTTACACTTTCTCTTTCATTCTCGTGGAATGCTGGTGTGGACAAATGTGAAAAAGTTAAGCAAAAGCATTTTTTTTTTTCTGTTACAACACTTCAACAAGCCTGATATGAATACATATGGCCAATCACTGCTCTGCAAAACATGTAAGTGTCTTGTGTCTTGTAAGTGTTTTTCTCAGGGTGATAACTCCACACTGTTGCGTATTTTACAAGGTCATGGTTATTTTTAGAGCATTTGGAAATACAGTAATAAAAGGTATATTATTATATCCACCTGAACAGTGATCTCATGAACCATAAACTGTAAAAAAATGGAAATATACATTTACAGAATTTTTAGATGATAATATATTGTATTATATAATTTTTAGATTATATTATATTGTATGTGCATGTATGTACATTTGTGTTAATGTTTAAGTGGAGCATCTTTTTTTCAATGTTTACCTGTGAACACTTAAAGGCAGTTTTAAAAATCTCTTACTCCCTTCTGTGATATAGCTGACTCTATATTATCTAAATTCTCATCCACTCACCCATAAATGTATCCACTCATTAATAAAGTTTACATGTTAAGATTGTATTATCAACCCCACTCACAGTTTAGTCCAGCTACATGCAGTTGTAGTATGATCAGTAAAGGTCTTATCGTAGAATTATATAAAATGGCTAAACTCAACACTACATCCAGCAATTTTTTTGCTTAAAAGGAACCCACTGCAGATATTCAAACTAACCACCAGTAGGCGCAGCAGGTTGTTTAAAAGGATTGATAGCGTTTTACAGCAAAATGTGCATTGTTAAATTAGAACAAATTTCATTGCATTTATAGTGATTCCAGTGATAGATTGGATGCTTAAGGTCTATAGGTTTATTAACCATTTTTAAAGTTTAAAATCAGTCCCTTTTGACGCTTGGCAGTAACTTTGGAAGCATGGGTCATATACATTTCAAGAAAAATGCAGTGAAGGGCCTCATTTAAAAGCCAGAGATCACCTCCTCTTTATAATAACCTAAATATGCATACTTTAATCAGTTGCAATTATATGTCTTAGTAAAAGGAAATGCTTTATCAATGTTATCCAACACTTGTTTGTCTAAACTAGAACTTATTAGCTTGTAAAAAAGGTTTCAAATACTATCCAAATTGCAAATTTAAAACCCCTTTCTAATAATTGTGTGTGTTGTTGCCAACTTGTTTGTATTAATTTACTTTACATAATTTATTTTGTATTTGTTTTAAGCTATACAGCTATAATCTGGTCTGACGCAATGAAGCAATCTTGCCTAGGTCTCTAAATTGCTTCGCTTCCGACCCTGAAAAACAGTGCAGCGAGTGCCTTCATTTTTACCGACTTTTTACATCAACAGTCTTGCAACGTTTTGCAGCATATTTATTTCGGTGAGCATTTTTCACATTTCAAATCATGTCTGAATTTATTGTGATTCTTCCCATGCTGGCCATGTACACAATAAGTTCTCCTGGCAGGGAGGGAGAAAACAGCATGGATCTTTTAGCACTCTGTGTTATTATCATGATCAGTGCTGATTGCTGATTGTTATGGTGTTTGCACCTCTCTTCTATTCAGCCCATGCTGTGTGTTTGGGCAGTGCTGATTGTGTTGATGCTAACACTCCCCCTCTTCTAGTCTTCCTAATGGAGGAGAGGTCTGAGCACAGACAAGAGGAGAGGCAGGACCACAACAGACAAAATAAAACCCAGACAATCAAGACCATCAGTGCACTAGAGAAAAAAAAATGATAAAAAGTCAAGCAGATAGGAGCGTAGCGCAAGCAATCTATCGCCCCTCCAAAAACATTTTTAAATTACTTTCTTTCTCATTCCCACCTAAAAAAACATGTTAAGGTAGAAAAGGTATTACAGCAGTTTCTTATTCTTTGAGAGTATGAATGACAGGCTGATGAATAGTCTTTATTTTTTCACCAAATGGAATCTTTTATCTAAAACGTGTTTTAATCAAGACTGACAAAAGAAAAGACACTGGATAGAGTTTGACCCGGTGTGTTCAGGACAACCTCTTTCTGTGGTCACTTTGTCCTTGATTTTGTTCTGTTATTTGGGGGGCTGTTTTAATCTCAGGAAAGTCAATAATATTCTTTGTTGTCTGAAAATGGTGTGTCGTGCAGGAAAAAAAGGGTTCTCCTTTGTTGAAATTACCTGCCTGTGACTTCTCTCTGCTCAGGGCCCAGGGATGAAGTAATCATTAAATGTTGTTCTCTGCCACCATTTACTTTCCATTCCATTGGGTCAAGCACAGCATTGGTTGAGAAAGAAGTGGAAGGAGGAGACACTTGTGAATTAGAAAAAGAATGAGTAGGGTTTGCAAGTGTGTTTTAAATTTGACTTTGCCTTGGTGTCTCCTACACCCCACCATTATGTGTTCTTGTAACAAAACCAAAAATACCATGGTAATAATGTTCAAAGACAAATATGTAACATTTTCATCACCTTATATAAAAAATGTATAACAAAAGCTCAGGTTTTATAAGTTAGCAGTTGCAATAGTCTTTTATATATAATAAAGTGCATTTTAAAATTCAGCATATCCAAAAGATAACCTTTTGCGTTCTAGACCACTATACACATGTATTGTTCTGAAATTACAAATAAGCATTCTTAACATTCTTGCAATCTTAGTGCTTTAATGTGGACAATGTACAAAAAGACTAAACATTGCAACAGTGCAGTGGGTAGCACGGTCGTCTCACAGCAAGAAGATTGCTGGGTCGAGCCTCGGCTGGGTCAGTTGGTGTTTCTGTGTGGAGTTTGCATGCTCTCCCCAGCTACCCCCACAAGTCCAAAGACATATATAAGTCAATTGGCTAAAAAGATTGTCCATTGTGTTTGAGTGTATGTGTGGATGTTTCCCAGCAATGGGTTGTGGCTGGAAGGAAATCCTCGCTCAAAACATAGGCCAGAAGAGTTGGTGGTTCATTCCACTGTGGCGACCCTGAAAGGGAAGAAAGCTTACAACAAGATGGATGGATGAATGGACGAACTGTTATAATAATGTAACATAATAAACATTATCTCTCAAGCAAAAGATTGCTGAAATTGTTTTTAAAATGCATATAGTGTACATTTAACTAAATAATAGTAAAGCCATTTGAGCAAAATAGGCATAATTTTTGTTCCCAGCAGAAAAAAAATGGACCAATCAGTGAATTTAGCTGCTTAGAGAGGAAAAAAGCTGACTAAATAAATAAGTATCAAATGTATATTGGAGAGATTGACATATTTAAACACATTTACTAAAAAAATATGTGTAATTTCTTTCTGGTCTTAATTGATCTGCTACATGCCAGATTTGGTAAAGACATAGCCATGCTAATGAGGGCAAGCATATAACTTTCTAGTATACCTTCTGAATATCCAGTGAGGGGTATCCATAGGTAGGGCTGGTGAGAGAAATGTAACTGGGTCATACACATCCAAATCACAAATGTCATTACCAAAAAAAAGAAAAAAAAGTTTATATAGCATTGCTCTTCTCAATAACAAATAAACATTAGCATGGCAGAAGTATGATCCAGAAAATGAAAATCTTGAAATATTCAAATGTAAACTGTATTATACACATTATATTCATGAATGCGTTTTAGAAAGATAAAAGTATCAATTGATCTCTCTAGTGAGGATTTGTCAACCGCATTTGTTTGTACATAGACTTTGAAAACCTACAAGTTAAAGTAAGATTAATGTAAAACCAAATGAGAGAGCTACAGACTAAATTCTTAAGCTCTCGCTCGTTCAGGGCTAATATTAATCCATCAACATTAGAATGAAAGTAACCCATTTATGACATGCCCATCTGAGAATTGTTGCACATAGGAACATAATTAGATGAAGTCCATTGTGACTGCTATAAATTAAAGAACACTTTTTCATTAGTGCACCATGAAATATGCACCTTAATTAAAATGTGTTGAGGAGCCGTCAGTCGACTCCACCCTTCAGGAAGGTTAGTCATGTTTTATAGCTGGCCTGTGAAAGCATATCACTGACGAGGTCGACTTTTCTAGTGCTTGGTTGTCTGAAAAGCAAAATATATACATAGGAAAAAAAATCTAACAATTATTTAACCAATATATCATTAACTAATAATCACATTTTGTGAACAATTATAATTGAGTAGACGGCCTGTTTAAACACATGTCTTTGGAAAAACAGTCAGGAAGTTGTGGTGGAGGCTATTTTCTATTAAAATGCTTCTTATAAATTCAGAAATGGTGCAGAACCAAACCATGCTAAATATGTTGTGAATCGGTAAAGTTCAAACTTGAACATTTGCCAGGCTTAAAGCTGACTCTTCCCTTTGTAAGATGCTCTTTTCATGAGAGGAAAGCTTCTGTGCCAGATTTGTATTCACATAGAGAAAACTTCTATTGCTTAGCCCTGAAGTCTGAATAACAGATGGTACGATGTGTACTTTGTGTTTTCAGGAGGGCATTATTTCAGAAGAAAATGCATTTTGGTGTACCCTCAAGCAAATCAGCTGTGCAATGGTGAATTATAACTTACCATTGAATTTATTTTAATGTTGTTTAATCGGTGCCTTTAAAAGCACTGAGGAATTGTCATCACATTTTTCAATCATTATTTTTATTTAATTCATCGTAAATCAAACCAGTAATTGTGCTGATTAATATACTAGTAAAATACTACATGGCTTTATTAAAATGTATTATGTGTTGTGGTAATTAAGGAATAAAATGTTGTGCAAACTGTAAACTATTTAAGAATAATATTGTGAAATAGTCAAATGTGTGTGTATATAAAAACTGTGTTAATCATTAGAATGTTTTACACAGTTCTGTATCTGTGCTAGCCTTGTTCTTGCAGTTTTCAACATTGTTTATACATGTGTTAATGGCGCAGATTGTCTTTGGGCGTTGTGCCAGATCTTGCTGTGTTTTCAGGATATTGTACTTTTGAAATCAGTTCCCTTTTAATCATGAAACATATTTCTAACATCATTCTAACAATTATGTTTGCTGATGCAAAAGTCTTCATTAAAAAAAAAATTTAGCTTTTGATGCACCTTTTTGACATTTCGAAGCAGATATGATTTTAATAAAAACAATCTTTATTTATATAAAAAACATAGATAACATTAACATTTAAATAAATATTTCTTCCCTTAAATGAACTGAACTGAAGCACACCTTTAAAGGATGGTAATCTGTGTTAGAATTGGAAGATAAAATCTACTGAACACACCCTAGGCTCCCGGTAGGTAGAGTAAGTGCCAACTGAACCACATGAATGAGACTGATCATTACAGACACTAACTGTTATGTTCAAATGATACTTTACACACTCTCAAATAAGTGGATTCCCTGATTAAAACATTTCTATTTTATCATTTTCAGCAGGATTCAAGCATTCTTTTTACTCTACCGATTCTGGAGTGTTGCATGCCCTGGTTCCTGTTATAATTTATTTTTGAACTTCACATCACAGTTTATATCACACTGTACATTTGGGACTTCATGAATACATAATACCAAAGAGCACTATGAAATCATACAGATCTCCTCTGCAAAAGTGAAAGTGTAAATCACTCATAAGCAGCAATGAAATACGAGAGTGGTGCTGGAGTGGTGCTGGTGATGAAATGCATCTAGCCTGCAGTAAGTGGCCTTTCCCTGATTCATGAGAATGAAAAGTGGGCCTCTTATTTCACCTGATGGTCATGTCCAACCCTTGAGTGAAAAATGGCATCTTTCCCCTTGTAAAACACCTATAGGGTTAAATAGCTTATTATTATTAATGACCATCCATTTGCCAATCTGGATGTGGAGTCGGACAGAGTGTGTAATGAAATGATAAAGTCCATGTAATTACAAACTCAATCATTATCTTTCACATTTCATTTTGTTTGGCAGCATGGGATTTGTTTGATATGGCTACCCATTGTTTAATCAGTAAAACATGCATGTGCAGCAAGGATCAAAAGGCTGGGACCACACTGTCAATCTAGCATTGGAAATCTAATTTAAAGATGACAAAGCATTGGTCCCTTTCTCTCTCCACTTTTATCAGAGAGAGAAAACATAATTATTTTAGATTAATCACATTTGTGAGCGTTTGTGTGTTTGTGACTGAATTATTGAATGATATTTGCCCTGAAGGATATTATTTTTAATGCATCTTGCATTGCTGAGAGTAGTTTAGGTTAAGTTTGTAGGCTTTTCTCTAGTGATGTACTTTTGTTTCATAATGTGGAAGCCCATTCCATATTTTAAGACTTTCAGCTGCACAATGAAAGTAACAATATTCTTAAATTAGTATGGATATTCACTCTTGTCTTGTTCAACTCCGCTTCTCAAGGGTGCAACTGTGCTCATTTCAAGTTCAACAATTAAATACATGTAAAATATGCAGACTTTGCTGAAGTGGGACTAAACTTTAGCTAAAAAGTCACAGTGTTTTGCTTAACAAGCTTCATGAGGAATTGATCTTTCATATCTTAAATATATAGTTGAACTTACAAAGACACACAGTTCATTCAAATTCAGAAAAATCATGAACTCTGAAAGGTGATTTGTTTTTGTTGGTAGGTCAGGGCTTGTTTTCTTAAGCCATACAGTGAACCAGATATTATTTAGATAGACACGAGAGAGAGAGGCAGAGTTGGGTGAAATGCTGTTCTATATTTATGCAATTAGCACTCTAATTGGTTGTAATGGATTTGCACATGTTAACATAATGAGTTGAGTAATCATCTCTGTGGCGTCCTTGATGTAAAACCCATCTAGATGTATTCAGGTCGTGATGCTTGGTTTAACAGCCATGTCACAAATTGTCATAAATTTGTGTGCCTGTTTACCTTCACAGTTACAAAGCACTGTTTTATGAACTGAAGCTTTTTGGTTGGTCAGCTTCTTTACAGTATTGCTGGTAGATGTATCTTTTTCTGTATATCTTTTTTAATTGTTTGTAAACTGCTTGTTTTTTTTTTTTTTACAGAAGAATTATTGTTTTCTCTGTGAGCTGAAAAAGGTGAAACACTTTCCAAAACTTCTAAAATATGTATTTCCAACCCTCACTTCCTATCATTTTAGATAAGATTGTCCTCTTTTTTCCGTAAAGGCTCAGGTTTTGGAGCAAAAGGATATAACCTTTGCAGTTTGTCATTCAGAAGTATTTTGATTGGCAATCTCTGCAAAACAGTGTTAGCGAAGAAGATTGAAAATATCTTGTTGCATTCATGCCACTGTAATTACTAGTGTGATTCAGCCTGAGACATCAATCAATACTTATTGAGCTTTTTGCAAAATGTTTCAATCTTCAGACAATTTGTTTTAAAAGCAGGTTATTATCTGGAGCCCTATTACCGAGAGAGTAAATAACCATGACATTTTTCACAGTGTATCTTAAGAGATTGTAAATATAATTACACACATGATACTCAATTCTCCGTCAAACTTTGTGGAGAACCGTAAAATGTGAACCTTTAACAAAAACATCTGTGTTGTTTCATGTACAAATTTGAGATTATTTATATTAGAGCTGGGCATAGATAAACTTTGTAAATGTATTTAAAGTAACGACCCACTATTTTAAACGGTTAAGCAAGAGTGAATAAGTAATTTATAAGTTGATAAAAACAAGTACTTTTAGTATTTTAGTATATGAATTGTGTAATAGAACATTTAATCATTGTAATTAATGGTCTAGTAAGATTAAGTTTGTATGATTGTGTGTTAACTTTGGATGTTGGTGCAGGAAGTGATGTCACACACAGGACTCCAAACAGATGTTGCAATAGAGGAGACTCGCCTCATCCTCAAAACTCACTTGATCCCAAAACACTTTTTATAAAGATTTGTTAGCTGAGGACAGAGATCGAGTCATTAACGCTGTCGGTGCTGAAAGGAACTATTCATGTTTTTATCTGTTAATGAGAGCTTGAGAAAACTCCCTAGTTAACTTTACATAAAGTTACATCAGATGTTGCTTTTTAAATATGTGAATATTGATTAATTTACCATTCATCTATGGGTTTTTTTTTTACAATGTAACATTAGAAGTTGTATTTTCTTTTTTTATGGGCAAAAATATTTTTTTTTATCTGTCCCACTAGACTGTTATAACAATGCCCATGATATGCTATAATAAGCAATGAATGTAAAGTAATACTTTTTTAACCCAAAAAATTTTACATTATTAGGTTATTTATGGAACCTGCACGGTACACAATCAAGGTCTTACATTATATACACTCAGTTAATGTGCAATTTATTTGATTAAAATTAAGCCAAATTTCACTTCTTTTTGACTGGTGCAAACTTTCTTACCTTTACTGGGGTGGTGGGGGTGGTGGTGGGGTGGGGGGGGGGGGTTATCACCTCTGTGTTCATTAACACGCTCTCACCAGTTTCTGACTAAAATTCCAACCGATGAGTCTGTGTCTGTGTGTTTATAGCCTACACCTTCCCCTTCCCTCAAGGAATACTGAGGATTCGCCGACGCGCAAAAACACACGTCGACGTTATATAATGTGATTTCAACCATAGTTGTTTTTATCGCTCAATTATAATCTTTTGCATCAATGCCATTATTACACCACGTCTGTCTGTCTGTCTGTCTTTCTATCTGTCTGTTGGCCTTGGCTGCCTGTCTGTCTGTCTGTTGGTCGGTTCATCCATCTGTCTATCAAGTGTTATTATCCTCAATTTGGGTGTTTTCTCCCCAAAACCTATTTGTAAAAGTTGGTTGGGTTCAATAATCTTTTAATTTGTTCTGTTGTCAGAGATTACAGCTTACTATAGTTGTCAAGTAGTCAAGATCATTATTTTTATCACCTACCTGTAATGTCCAGACATTTTGTACCAGTAGTCACAGTGAGCACCGACATGCAGTCACTGTAATCCTTTTAAAGTCTAAGGGATTTATTTGACAGATCTGTTAATATGGGACTTTTGTTGTATTATTCTATGGTAAATCATTTAAGCAACATAAAAAAAAATGTCTTTCACAGCAATATTCACATTTTTCTGACAGGCATTTAAGTAATGAGTGAAAAACATAGCATGAGGGTTCTTGTTCTTTTTGAAAAGCTCGACGGGAGAGTAGTGATTCCCCTGAATACAAAAGCACTTAAACAGCACCAGAGTGAACTGCTGCCTTCGGCTGACAAAAGCATTCAGTGCTGTCACCCACATCAGTCAAGCAGCACTAGTCCCTGTGGAGAAGAAACTGATACAGACTACATCTTTGGAGCTTTTTAATGTAAAATATCACATGCAAAAAATAGTACCTCTCCTGGCTGTTGACATAGCACCACTGACAGCTCGTGCTGAGCCTATGCACACCAGAAATCAGCGTGGCTTCAAAACACCTTTTCACATAATGTAATTGCGCACATACTCTCCACTGCTTGAGCTGATTGGCTTTACACACAGACCTGCTGGGCAAATGCACTAAAGGTGTTTATGTGTTCCTTGGTGAATGTGTTGGGGCCACTACAAGTGTCTGTCTGAGCGCATGAATCTGTCCAGTGTGGCGTAATTTTTCTCAACCATCAATAGAACAATGGCTTTGAAACACAGCTCCAATTTTCAAAGCAGCTCTCGGGTGATTTACTGCAGCCTCCGAGAGCAACCTGGCCAGGACTCATTCTGCTTGCTCAGAGAGTGAGTGAGCGGCATCATTTTTCCTTAATGAAGTTAGTGACCCTCTGAAAGGTGACACGTTTACCGCTCCACTGATTTATGCATTGATGCTCTAAGGCAGACTGTAGCAGAGTAAGGCCAGGAGGATCGCTCTATTTTTCTTTTTTCAGTTTACTTATTCTTCCTCTTAATCTGGCTGTCAGTATTTGTCCAGGAATGGCTAGCCCCATCACAAATTATTGTCTTAAGCTAGTTTTTGGTAGTGTATAAGACAATTATAAAAATTTCCCCCTGCATTTTATTTTTGTTTAGTGAGGACTATGTTGGAGGACAGAAGCTGAAACATTTGCTTGTAATTTGGTTGTTCATAGAGCGGAAACATAGTTTAGAAGTCATCAAACTGGTATCTCTGTTATACTCATAATTGTTCTCAGTGTTGTTTTATTCTAAGAATTGTATTGTGAGGATACAATTGCATTGTAAAGGATTTTTAAATTATTTTATTGTGGAAAGGGTTTTGCAGAAATGTTGAGTTTGTATCATTAATATCTACTTTATCCCATTAAAACTTTTTTATATTCAGACATTTAGCATTTGTAGACATGAAGTCATTCTAGACAAGAAGTGAATGGCAGAGGATTGATAACAGACCATATGCCCGGAATTAAACTCCAGGTGATCTAATTACACCTGTGCTACATCTCATGCAAATTAACCCCAAGGCTGACACAGTAATTATTTATGGAAAAAAATATTACATTGCTCCGATTAATATAACAAAGTGATAATTGTTACATTTGGTTAATGTCTAAACTAATTTAAATTACTAATTGACATTTTAAAAGTGAATGACAGTCATGTCAAAGTACACCTGCTCTATGTCATGTGCACTAACCCCTAGGCTTCCAAGACTATTTTATTCTTTCCTTTGAAAATAAAGCTTACTCTTTGCCAATAAACTATGAGTTATTCCTGATTGATAATGCCTTAATCTCGACCAATGATGCCAACATGGTATTATCACCAAAGAGCAGAGGCAATATACTGTAGTAAAAAAAATGGCAAACTCTATTCTCTGACCCTGCCTATAATGTTTGTCTATAAAATAGTGACATGTGTCTCAGCTAATTAGATAAAAAGAGATGTGGATGTTACCATTTCAAAATGTTAAATCTTAAATTAATTCTTATTGCCATGATGTTTAAGGGTTACTTTAGATTTTTTATTACAGCATGCTGTTTGTCAAAAATATAATGAGTTGGTCAGTTAAACACACTATTTTTAGCTTTTGACCAATATTCAGGTGTAATTATAATGCTACAAACAAGAAGAAAAACTTTTCATAGTGATTTAAACAAAAAAACACAACTAATGGATGCAATCCATGTCTTAGTCGCATACCATTATTTCTAACATCTTTACTTATGCAATTGAACTAAATTATTTGTAGATCACAACGTGGGGGGTGGGGGGGCAAGAACAGAGTGATGTTCTGGATGAACTCTACTTTTCTTTGTGGGTTAAAATATACATAGTATGCTGTAGGGCTCTGAAATGCCCCAGAGATCACTGTTTTACATTCTAATTATTAGAGCTGACAGGCTTTATGGTTGGGGCTCAGTATTGGAGTCGTTTCCTTGGCTCATCCTGCATGTGATGTCAGAATGGGTTTAATGAGAAAAGAAAGTTTGAGTTTTGATGCTCTCCAGTAGAGCTCTCTTTCTTTGAGCGGATCTAGTTTTGGTGCTTGTTGGTTCTGTTGTAAGTTTGCCCTGTTGAAAACTATACGCAGATGAAAGTAGGATTGCTTTTGTTTCTTTTTGATTTATCTTAATTGCCTTATTTAAGTGGGAGACTTCAGGAGAAGAAAGGTGCGGTACCATGACAGTGATTAAAACAAACAATGGTTTTGGAGACGTTCATTAATTCTTTAATATGTAAAAAGACAATCTCTGACACAAACAACAGAGACTTTTTCAGCTTTAATTAAGCCACAGGGAATTCTGCGCATGCTGAAGGTAAACACTTTGGACCATGGGAATACCATTTAAATTAAAAGACTGAGTGTTGTTTTTCTCATTACGAGATTAATTAAATATTTATTAGCCTCTTTAGATTTTTTTTTTTTTTTTCAAAATCTGATGTTTGCAGGTCACCTTTTAATTGAACATTTGTATTGTTTCCAAGTGCCTAACCAAACAGAATGTTTGATATATTTGTCTCCTGTGTTTTTGACTGAGTCACCTCATTTTTCATGTCTTCCACAGCTATCGAAGTGAACCTGCAGAAGGCTCTTGCTGAGGCCTCGGAGACCTGTACCCAGGAATGTCTGATCTTGGGTCATTCTGACAGCTGCTGGATGCCACCAGCACTGACCCAATTCCAGACGTCCAGCACCACTGCTCTGGCCTCCTTTGGATTTCAGCAAAGCTGGGCACAAGGGATCAAGCTCGACGGGCGTCACACCCTTGGCAGGTCCGTACCCAAAGATGATCTAGACAAAGGGAGCAACCGGCCCCAATTCTACAACACATTGGATAGACATTGTAGTAAGAAAGAGGATCCTGTCAAAGTCATCCCTCTAGCCAGCTTTTCTGCCACGTCCAGCCCGCAGATGTCCTCAAGTGGAGGGTCCTTCCTTCATGAGCATCAGCTGTAGAATGGAGGGTAGCCCTCAGAGAACAGCATAATAAGAGTAATTGGAAACGAAAAGCTGATAAATATTAGCATTTGTCAAGCTTTTAGGGACACATGGTGAACATGACTGAAGGACAGTAACTTTCTAGCATCTCTTGTAAAATACAAATTCTATAGCTGATATAGACCAAAGTATCATCTCAAGTTAAAAAAAGAAAGGAAAACTACTGTTTTGGTGGGAAGTGTGTGGCTTTACCTTTACTAAAAGGGGACACAATTATATGTGTCCTTGTTGAATGCAACTTGATATAGTAAGGTACTTTTAAGAGTTTGGTGCTTCAAGGATGAACCCATTACTGGTTTACATGCACTCCAATATACTAACTACTATAATAATGAGAAGTGATGTATGCACCCTGCTGTCATTTTTTAAAGAGAAAAAAATCAGTTGTCTGTTATCACTGTAAACCAGTAGCCATTCCAGCAGTTTGCATTTTTTGCAAGTTTAATTGGCATTTACTAACGGCAGAGCCTCTGTTTTTCCTTAGCGAACCCAGGCACACTCATAACCAAAACAAAAAGGTTTGGAACTACATTTGGATACACAATAATAACAGTAATAGTCATTAGAGTTAACACATCAATGATTGGGTCCAGAATTCTTTACAGCTTCATCGAGGTGTGCTGTTCTGAATTTCTTCCTTGACTCAGTTTAATTATGCTAAAGCAAACTAGTTCCACGCCTCTGAATGTGCTGCTTACTCTGTCAAGCCACAGCTAAGCCTCTCTGCAAAAATTAGTCTTGCTTGGTGTTAACGTGTAGAAACTTTATATATTAGAGTGCTTTTTTTCTTAAACTTTGACATTAACTCTCATCTCCCTGGCGAGCTTAGAGCCAGCCTCTGAAGTTCAGCATAGTAGTTTCCATACTTCCGACACCCTCACTAGCCCATTATAAGAACCCTGCTTATTTTCTGCATTATCTCATTAGCTGAGGCACAGACATGACTAAAAAGACATGCTTTGTTTTTCACAGTGCTACATCAAGTTTTCCTTTTGAAATATAAAACCTATACACCATAATAAGTGCTATGGAACCAATTACAAGAGTCTCCCAATAGTATAATTACTTTGATCAGTAATCACCATAACTGTTATAGAAGAAGAGTGCTGCTCTATAATGGTTTAATTGGCTACCTTTTGACTCTTTTGTGTATGTGGGTGCATTTGAGCGTGCGTGCTACCTCAGCTGTGCATCACTCTTTTTTTAAATGACAAAAAAGGAGAGTTTGTGAACTTTCTAAAGATGTAAGAAATAACCTTGAGATGATGGAAGTCAACGTTTACTTTCAATCACATTTTTATTCAGTGTTTCAAAATAGACATTCACATCGAGCATTTAAAGATACCAGCACACTTTATTGCCAGCATTTCTCTTTAGTATCCACTGATGACAGGAATATTTGGGTCAGTGATCCAAAAAATTACTTCACTATGAAATTGTGTACGTGCCAGCGAACAGAAACGTGCAAGAGTGTTGGAGTGTGTTGCTCTTTGATGCGAGAGAACTGACAATCACTGGCAGCTGTTCCCTCAACAACAGGAGAGAAGCTGTCTAGCACTCTTGATTAAGGGGAGGAATTACAGAGTTGGACTCTGTAAAGTAAAGTGAGTGGTGGCCTGGCGCTTTACAGAAGGCTAGTGTTGTAACTATGTTATAAGTGCAGAGGGAAGTCCAGGATTGCTACTTTACATGCATTTTTAGGGTATGACATCTGTGGAAGTTGGCTAAAATGTGTACCTACAAGTTTCTTTTAAGAGTTTAAAGAAATTATTCATAGTGAGTTGCTAAGACACCGAAAAAGTTCTTACTTAGGAACCCGGGAACGTTATCTGTTCTCCATCTTTTTTTAATTATAAAAAAAGAGAAAAAAATAATTTAGAAATCATTTTAGAAATTGAAACATTGATCACTTTTTTGTTGATTTTTTTAAGGAATTGTGGAATCATTAACATTAGGATTAATTTATCTGTTTTAGTATTATTATCAATGGTTGTATACATTAATGACAAAATATTCAAGAAATCAGACATTATTCTTCATCCTTAAGCGTTTTGACAAATTTGAAAATTTTATTAAGGACTTTTTTGTTCTTAAGATTAAATACTTGAAACCACAAACTGGCAAATTATTTGAGAGAATCATATTACAAAAACAACAACCCAACAAGCAAGCAAGCAAACAAAACAACAATGATTTTTTTTTTAATTATTTATAAATACGCATATGAATATGCATGGATACTTGCCATTTCTCTATAGTTTTACACATTGTTTCTTCCCAAATGTAACCATGTTGTGTCTCTTAACTTAAAAATCAAATCTTTCTTATGCTCCTCATCTTTCAGTTCTGTTCTTTGACACAAAGTTTTTGTTGAGCATCATTGAGCATCCATCTTAAAATGTTTTGACTAGTAGGAGAACAATGACGTGCAAGTCATTTAAACATTAAAAGTAATCTTGTAGATATTGTAAATGAAAACAAAAAGTGTGTATATATATATATATATATATATATATATATATATATATATATATATATATATATATATATATATATATATATATATATATATATTTATATATATATACACAAAACATACATGAGTTTAGCAGGTAAGCTGAATAAATTTTTTAAGTGACAAGTGATTTATACTGTATACTTACATATACCAGTGCTCAATGAAAAAAGAAACAAGGACAATCTATGTTTTAATGTATTCAAAGCATATGCATACTGTATATTATAATATGTGGGTGCGTGCATTTGTGAGTGTGCATGTATGTTTACTGGCTCAAAAGCAGCCGGATAATGTATGTGCACACTATGTATCTTGTATAAAAACTGAAACAAAAAAAGATTAAAATGCTGATGTATGCTTGTAATTTGAACGCCATTGTTGCAATTCACAGTTCTTTCTTTGGAGGTGAGCTTTTGTGTAGGCAGAAAACAGCATTGCTGAACAAATATACTGATATCATACCTTGTAAAATATTCCTTTTAATTAAAAAAAGAATGAAAAGAAATCGAAATGTACTCACTTTTACGTTTGATATGCTATCTTTTCTGTCTTGATTTTCCTTTCTTGAATCATTAAATATTGTGTATCTTTAGATACCCTGTTGTGCTTTCTATCATTTCCAAACACTTTAATCCTATTTTTCTTTTATGGATGAAAAGCCTTGATGTTTGAAAGCAGGAGATGTTTGAGAATACTAACAAAAAAAAAGAAGAAAGAGACATGGTTTGGTTATCCACCAGCTTCCATTAGGGAAAGCAAGCAATATGCATACGAAATAGTCTATTTGCAAGGAGAGTAAAGAGAAGTCTTGATTAAGACCGTCTTCCCAGACAATGGGAGTTATACACTTGTTAGAAGCATTGATTTCGTAAGAAGTGGACTTTAGAATTCACCAGGGATTTTGGATTGAAAAAGAAGAGGCCACCTTGGTGAGTTCAAGAATAATTTGTGAATCTAGGCATATATCCACCATTATGTGCTCTGTAAATGTGCCAGGACTGCAGCTTTGGACCAGACCCAAGACAGGGATGGGAGCAAGAAAGGAAGCCTTAAAAATCAAATGAATAAAGATTATCTTAGCAAAAAGCTCTATACCTATAGCACTGTAAGTTCTTGGACATTTTGCTGAACTGTCTAGTTACACACTTTTTATGCTGGCTTCACATTTTTGATGCTTGACAAGCACGTATGTGTATATGTGTGTGCTTTCATATGGGGTGAGCACAATTATTTTTCATTTTTTTCATTAGTCCAAAAACTGCAATACGGATATATTGCTTGAAATAAACACAAAATTTACTATGAAGTGATTGGTCACACAGATTCCGTTAACTTTTGGTACACAAGTACACATGCTCTTCTAATCTATACATAGTTGCACAATATGAAGACCCATTCCATTGTGGTTTGTAGTGGAACTATGGCTCAATGGTGACAGATTTTCTCTGGATTGAACTCTCTTTGCACCATAAGTAGATATTGTGGTTGGCATAATCGAAATTGGGTTTTTCAATACTAGTGACCAAAGAGACTAAGCAAAGACATTAAGTGGCAGTGACAATGGTCTGATATGCATGAGGGAACATGAGAAAAGGTAATGGGCAAAAGGGTAGCTGGGGTCTTAGAGCTGCACATTTAGAGAGCACTTCCACACTTTTCCAACATCTTTCCCCTTGGCCATTTTAGTAGACGAATGAGATCTGACTGGTTTGCATAGAGCTAATCAACCCATTTTTTTGCAGCACTTCAAACGGAGATATTGGATCTTTTGACCACAGAATTTATCGTGGCTACCATACTTCAATTTTTGAAGTAATACTTGCCCAAAATAAGCATTGAATTCATTTAAAAGAATGAAAAAATTGTTCATGCTCTATTCAAATACAAAAATATAATTTACTCTTCAGAAAAGAAATCCACAATCTAAAGAACATCAAGTAAACATTAATAGAGAAACTAGAAAATGGATAACAAAAAATCTTGTGGACTTTATATAAAATTAATGATGAAGCTTCTGTAGCTGAAAGCCAAGACAGCAAACTTATCACAAAATAACTCTAAACCAAGTGTTATAATCTATACAATCAAGCAAAAGACTTCAGAGTATATCAGTAAGTGGAGACTGTTTTTACAGTCTTGCTCCAGCTGGAATAAGTCAAGTGCTTCCTGTGGGAGTGCAAACATTGCCCACACACAGGTCTCCCTCATATTTAAGTTGGTCATGTGTGCTTTATTTGCTGCCCTGGCAAAAACAGAACACTATGCTGAAATATAGTATATCCAAAGAAAACAGTATATTGCACCAGAACTGACCCCATAGGAATCCCACAAGCACAGACTGCAAACATAGAGAAATAATTTCCCAACTGGATCTCTGTCCTTTAAATAAAAACAACACAATTCCTCTGAATCACTACCCACTGATCAAACAAATGCATATAATGGGCCATTTTCATTCTCTGTTGGTTATACCTAAGACCGTGCTGATAAGCATTATCAGAAACTGTTTTTAACCCATAAGAACCCATGTCATAGGCCATTAAAGTTTTCTGGAACTGTCCCTATTTAGCTCCATTCTTTTTTTTAGCACTAGCAAATTTCCAGATTGAAAAATTAGGTTTGGCTTTTAAGGGTTAAGCAATGCCATGAAACTTGTGAAAAAAGTGTGGAGAAAAATTATGTTTAGCTTTTACTGTAGGTAAAACGGTGAATGCATAAATATAGATACATTCTATTCTATAACTATTCAACACAAAGATTAACTCCAGACCCTAAGGTAGACATCAACCCAGTGTATTAATTTTTTATGCTGCTCTCAAAATTAAAACCGCAGTAGCTTTTGTGATAGCCTTTAATTACTGCTTTATTTATTCGTTCATTCATCTTCATGTTGGCTTTCTTCCCTTTCGGGGTCGCCACAGCGGAATGAACCACCAACTCTCTGGCATATGTTTTACGCACTGGATGCCCTTCCAGCCACAACCCATCGCTGGGAAACATTCACACACACACTCATTTACACTTTAACATTATGGACATTTGTTCTTACTCAAGTCACTTATATCGCATGTTTTTGGACTTGTGGGGAAACCGGAGCACCCGGAGAAAACCCACGCGATCACGGGGAGAACATGCAAACTCCACGCAGAAATGCCAACCGAACCAGCGACCTTCTTGCTGTGAGACGACCGTGCTACCCACTGTGCCACCGTGACGCTTCTGCTTTATTTAATACTTGGCAAAAGTATTAAAAACAACTATGAACCAAAAGTCCAACGTTTTACCTTCTGAAGGGCTGTTAAAGATCCCCAATGCACACATTAGCACTCACTGAGTTGAGTTCAAAACGCTTGAAGTTAATAGTGAGAGCAGTATTACATCATAATTTTGTGTAATAGAAGTGATGCAGTGGTTCAAAAACAAACAAGGAAAATGGATATCTTTATCAATTCTTTGCTATAAATTAGTATAAAAAATCATTACACTTACAGATTAAACTTATTGAAATGAAATTAATATTTTCAGGGATTGAAAATAATTTAAATTCAATACAATGCACAAAAAAGCAGAGTTGGCAGAATGCTAAAGGTTTATGCATGCTCATAGCAGCACTCATCATTGTCCCTTTACTCAGTGTTAATGTTCAGTGAAGGAAGGAAAACTAGAACAAAATATGCAGCGGAAGCTTTTTCAGTTTCCCAAAGCTCTGCTCATAAGTAACTATTACTTTTTTGTGTTTGTTTTAAGCTGCATCTTTTTTTTTTTTTTTTTTTGCTGAAAATTGATTTCATGATTTGTGAAGACCAAATTTTATTTTTGCTTAACGTTTAAGTCTGAACAGAAACATTTGTTCTCAATGAATCCAGACTCAGTTAGCATTTTGACTGATCTGAAAATCATTTGCAAGGTAGTAAATAACCCTTTTAGAAATTGAAGATAACAATATAGATTTTTTTAAATATGACATCTTCAAAAGTAAAACTGCAAATGTGATAAGGAGAATATTTATAAGGATAAGAATAATATAAGGAGATATTTTATCTACATTTTACAGTTCTTTCAGATATAAACGCTCTGTTTAGAAACCTTTTTTTCAATCAATCTGCCCCAGTGTTCAGTCTGATTTGAACTGAAGAAGACTTATCTTATCAGCAGTCTCAGTCCACAGGTTTGTTCAAACCAAGATTAGGATGGCAGGGTTCATGCTTATTCAAATGAATCCACCAGCCAATCGCAAACTCACCCTAAATCTGCTGGATTAAAACAATCTTTAAAAAAAATGTTTATAGATTGTTTTTCTTGATCTTTTTTATTTTAAAAAAGAGTGGGGGATGACATTCATCTATGATCCCTGCAACATCCTCAGAAAAGAGTTTCATGTTCAAAGTCAAGTGTGCCTGTGCTTTTATTTGAAGAAAATAACCCTGATGCTGTTTCTCGGTGAATGTGACGATAAAGCCCACCTGAGTTTTCTCTGCTGCTCTAGGTAAGTCCCTGTAGATATAGCTATCTGAGCAGAGAAGCTAAACGAGTTGCTAGATTTGAGGTTAGGATGCACTGACATTACTGTTGGGTGAGAGGGGTTTATGTGTACAGAGAGTGTACCTCATCAAGGGCGTCTTGATGAGGTCATCACATCACCGCTGAAGATCTCTGGCTTGAAGCTTTTCCCTTTTCCTCAAGTGGACAGAGCCGCACTGTAGCTTATGTCTCATTGCCATCTTGACCTAGTGTTTATATCCAGCAATAGTCTTTAAATGAGAAACGAATGCAGGAGCACAGAGTGTGAGTTTAAACTGGTGTGGTGACAAAGTAATAACAAAGTTACTATTGAATCACAAAGCAAGCCATTTGTAATTTGTCTTCGGCTAAAGCTGAAAACACAATTCTCTTTGATACTGGCTACTTTGGTTCTGAAACAAAACTTCTGAATTGGAAATTGATTAAAGAGGTAGTTTGCAAGCAACTCACGCCCGCTTTTTGTTCATTTATTGCTTCAAGAACACTTATTAACTTCTCAAATATGTTACTTTAGTGGACACGCTCTTGGTTTTTCAAAGTTCCATCGGCAGAGGCCATTGGTTGGACATAAATGGGATGTCAAAGCGCATGCTCATTATAAATTGTAATTAAACAGGCCATCAGGTACCTCGAGGCTGTTTAGTCTACAGCAGGATACTAATTACTGTAAGATGACCTTTGCAATAATATCTGGTGAATAATTCATAATTGAAGAGATTGCTTTAAAGACAAACACCTTGAACTGTATATGGTCACACAACATTTTCAAACTATTTAAGAAGCTGCTTCTTCTAGTCTGAGCTTGCTAAGACATGTTTTTACTGCCCTTTTGATGAAATAACAGAAACTGCTAAACTGTTAGTAAATTGATGTATGTATATTTTTTTATATACTAATTTGTCTTTAATGCAATTATCTAATCAACCAATCACATGGAAGTTGCTTCGATGCATTTAGGGGTGTGGTCCTGGTCAAGACAATCTCCTGAACTCCAAACTGAATGTCAGAATGGGAAAGAAAGGTGATTTAAGCCATTTTGAGATTGGCATGGCTGTTGGTGCCTTGTTGATACTAGAGGTCAGATTCAAGCTGATAGAAGAGCAACTTTTACTATTTTGACTACAATTGGGCATTGTTTCAATGCCGTGGCCTACCTGAGCATTGTGTCTGACCAAGTCCATCCCTTTATGACCACAATGTACCCATCCTCTGATTCCAGCTGGATAATGCGCCATGTCACAAAGCTCAAATCATTTCAAATTGGTTTCTTGAACATGACAATGAGTTTACTGTACTTAAATGGCCCCCACAGTCACCAGATCTCAACCCAATAGAGCATCTTTGGGATGTGGTGGACGAGAGCTTTGTGCCCTGGATGTGCATCCCACAAATCTCCATCAACTGCAAGATGCTATCCTATCAATATGGGCCAACATTTATAAAGATTGCTCAAAACACTTTGTTGAATCAGTGCCACGTAGAATTAAAGCAGTTCTGAAGGTAAAAGGGGGTCAAACACCGTATAAGTATGGTGCGCCTAACAATCCTTTAGGTGAGGGTATATATATATATATATATATATATATATATATATATATATATATATATATATATATATATATATATATATATATATATTTATTTATTAGGGATGCACTGAGATGAAAATTCTTGGCCGAAACCGAAAACCGAAAAAGAGAAAACCATGGCCGAAAACCGAAACACCGAAAGAAATTTTGCCAATTATTGGTACCTGTAAGAATATATATATAAGGGGACTAAAAACTTTGTGTTTCCAGAAGTCTTTGTTTGAATATACTCAAACAGCTTCTCCAAAGGCTAGGGGATCCGCTGGTGAAGTTGCTCAAATAAAAGAAATCCTACAGTACCATTGCATTTATGGCTACGACTGTGTAGTAACCTTGCTAAAATCAAGGTATTGCAATTGCATAAATTCATAATAAAGTTTCAAAGAATAAATCAATTATAAATGATAACAAATATTTGTAAATTTAAAAAAAAATTTGCTTAAATGTTTAACTTTACCACGCTAATGCTTATGTTCAATAATAATGTGCAGGCCTTCTACCTCTCCGTCTGCAGGTTCTCTGTATCTAGCGAGTTCTGGATCATTTCTCGTGCACTCTACTTTTTTTCCGCATAAAAGTAATGATCTTTATAACGCGAATCAAGTACAGTCGCGATGAATTGCAGGGGATCCGAATAAATCTCAGTCAAACGTGTGCTTTTCATTACTTTCACTCTGTGTTCTGTCTCAATCTCTTTGCTTACGAGACACTTTAGCGCTGCGATAACGTTCGCTACAGATGCATCAGAGGAGCTGCTCTCTTTAGTTAGCTGCTCAAAGGGGGCAATAAGTGTGAGAATGTTCTTTATTAGACCCACTGGTGTGCAGTGAATGTCTAGGGGAGCTCGTGATCTGCGCTATATGCTGCCAAGACTCGCTTTTGGTCAAAGAGGCTTTGCAACATGTAATAAGTGCTGTTCCATCTCATACTCACATCTTGCTGGAACCGTTGCTTCCATCAAGCACGTGCAGGCTGTGATTGCGTCATCACTGTTTTGGTGGAAAAACTCTTTCGGCCGAAAACCGGAAATGCACTTTTGCGCAATTTTCTACTGAACATTTTTGGTGGCCAAATATTCGGTGCATCCCTAATATATAAAATATACATAATACTGATTGAGCATAAATATAAAAATACAAAAATAAAAATGCTCATGTAATTGTATTAAGAATAATTGCAATTAAATAATTACGAGTTATTAACATTGTGCATCCTAAAATAGTCACCGCCTAATCATGGATCTTTGGTTTTGTTGTTTGAATTGTATTTTTCATATTGATTAATTATTTTAAAAAGGGTACAGATCAATATTAACTTTTAAGTAATTAATTCATGATTAGTTCATTTATATTAGGTGCTGGTGTTACGGTCTTCTTGTAATCACCAGGTTACTGTGTTTGTATTCATCATTCATGCTCATTCTTGCCGTACAAACCTAAAAGTAATGTTGAGTATGGCTATGTAGTATGGAAACAAATAAGTTTATTACGACTTTCTGCATTTTAACACGTATTGTTGACAGTGATAACTTTACATTATAGGGCATATCATTGCTAACTCATAATTTTTTGATTGATTACATTTCTACAGGACTTTTTTTTGTCACGTCAATGTGTCACTAAAAGCTTTAAGTAACAATCAGAAACAAATTTAGAATGAAAGCAGTATTTAATGTTTCAATTCATATTACTTGCGTGAGTTTAATGAGTTAATGATTAATACATTTGTTAACTCATTACTAATTAATGGTTTATATATGCATTAAGTATTAAGGCTTCATGTCCTCTTAAGTAGACCCTAATGTGTTACATTACAGTTTATGTTAAATGAACTCAGCTCACTGCTCTTATCTTGAAACTGCTGAAGTCTTAAACATGTCAAAAGTCCATCTATACAACTGGATTTTAAAAAATGCTTCAATAAAAAAAAATAGTGTCACCCTAATTTAATCATTAGTCTCAATCCACCTTGCTTCTTGCTCTGGCACTGTAATAGTATTATGTTGTCCAGTCTCTTATGCTTCACACATGGGATTCAATTTCCCCCACCTTGCCATAGGCCAATTCATTTTTTTTTTTTTTGTAAAAAGTAATAGAGCACAGTGTGACCAGAAAAGACCAAGAGCTAATCATGTTCACAGTGATTTTGAGGAAGATGTGGTTTCAGATCCAGTAGTGAATATGATTGGAACAATATTTTCTACTATGATGAACCAAAAGTCATCCAAGGATTCTTTGGGAAGATGGAGTTTAGTTTGTTTGATGACTGTGACAGAATACTTTTTTATATGAGACTATTGTGAGGATCTGTAAAGGTTCGATTATAGGTTGGATTAATTTGGTAAACAATATCAATGGATAAATATGCATTCAGAACCAGGCAAAGAGTTGGCAAACTTTTTTCTTGGGTAAAACCCTGTGATTGCGCTCACTATTTCACTATGAATAACAGATCATTTGTTAACAGAAATATTACCTTTTATGAAATGTATTTTCTTATATATAAAAGGGTGAGTTAAACACACTATTTTAATACCCTCGTCATATTAGTTCCTTCTAATATGCAAACATTACTTTTAAACAATAAATTTGTGACCAGTCAGTTTTTTTTTATAGATTATATTATTATTTTAAAATGATAAGTATTTACTTGGCGTCACGGTGGCGCAGTGGGTAGCACGGTCGTCTCACAGCAAGAAGGTCGCTGGTTCTAGGCTCGGCTGGGGCAGGTGGCATTTCTGTGTGGAGTTTGCATGTTCTCCCTGTGATCGCGTGGGTTTTCTTCGGGTGCTCCGGTTTCCCCACAAGTCCAAAGACATGCGGAATAAGTGAATTGAATAAGAACGATTGCCCATAGTGTTAAAGTGTGAATGTGTGTGTGAATGTTTCCCAGCGATGGGTTGCGGCAGGGAAGGGCATCCGCTGCGTAAAACATATGCCAGTGAGTTGGCGGTTCATTACGCTGTGGCGACCCCGAAAGGGAATGAAGATGAATGAATGAATGAAAGTATTTACTTTTCATGAACTGCACATAACTGCATAATGACACAGGGACGTATTCATTGCATCTACTTTTCTACTAAAAGTTTAACCTCACTACAACTGTTAAAAATAAGAAATACATTTCCAACACATGTCTAAAAAGTTAAATTGCAGCATATTAGAATCCCAACACTGATATATAGTCACCATCAGACACAATCTGTCCACTAACCAGCTATTTGGGAGGCATTCCGCAAAAAAAACCCCATCTTTCTTATGTACAAAAAAAAATGTTTTTAGAGTAGCTGCCTTTGGCTGTAAATTCAACCACAATCTTGGGTCTAATCTTGGGGATAACAGGGTCATGTTCACCATTAGGGTGCCCTTAGCACAAATGCTATGTGCTGTATCACCAGCCCACCAAGAATGAACAAAAGTTCATAATGTCTCAGGGTGATTCTCTGCATTTGCAAAAAACAAATGTTCCAAAGATGAAAGGTAAAATAGATTTTTTTTGTTCACTAAATACCCTTATTATAATAAAGAATTGCGCAATATCATGCTAAATTTGATTAGTTTATAATGTAAAAATACTTGACCTCAAGGTCTGTAGGGAAATCTTAACTAGGATTAGGATTTAGGGTTGGGGTTAGCATAGCTAGTTAACAACCTGAGAAATTAAACATTAACACTAACATTAAATGAAAAAAAGCAAAATGTCCATAATGATATGTTTTCAATAAGCAAAATTCACATTAATATACATTACATAAACAACCTTGCCAAAAATTGTAACTCTTGTTTAAATTAGTCTGAGCAATAAGGTAACGCAATAAAGTTTGTTGATAGTAGCAAGAGTATCAACATGTATGTTAAGACAAATTAAATTTTTTCCTTTATTACTATTTAAATATATATTGTCTTTCTGTTGGTGAACTACCTTGGTGACTTGTCGGTGGCAAAGCCCCAGGGGTGGATGAGATTCGTTCAGAGTTTCTGAACACACCTCTGCAGTGTTGCTTGGGACTTGGTGACAGTACCTCTGGACTAGCAGACAGGGGGTGGTTCTACTTTTCAAGAAGCTGGACCAGAGAGTGAGCTCCAACTCTAGGGGGATCACACTTCTCAGCCTCCCAGGGAATGTCTATGCCAGGGTACTAGAGAAAAGAATCCGACCGGTAGTTGAACCTTGGCTTCAAGAAGAACAATGCTGTTTCCAACCAGTCCTTGGAACACTGGACCTGCTCTATACTCTTTACACGGTTCTCAAGTCTTCGTGGGAGTTTGCTCAACCAGACCACATGTGTTTTGTGGATTTGGAGAAGGCGTTCCTACCCTCACCTTGGGGTCATAACCAAAAGAATAAGATCTCGGATACAAGTGGCCCAAATGAGCTTCCTCCACGGATGATGCAGCGCTCCCTTAGAGATGGGGTGAGGAGCTCCGTCACTAGTGAGGAGCTTGGATTAGAACAGCTGCTCCTCCACATCAAGAGGAGTCAGTTGAGGTGACTCGGGAATCTGTTCAGGATGCATCCTGAACGTCTCCCTAGGAAGGTGTTTCAGGCATGTCCTGCCGGGAGTAGGCCATGGGGAAGACCCAGGATTCAATGGAGAGAATATGTCTCCAGATTCTCTGTTCAGACTCAGAGTCTCCCTGTTTCTTCTTCTTTTTCTCCAATACTTTTTTCAAGGCCATTTCCAAATAGGTGACTGTTTAGTTAAAATTGAGTCATAAATGGATAGCCACTAAAAGCCCCAAAATTCCAGTGGCCCAATGACATCTGTCTCATTCAAACGCCACTGAAACCTTTTAAAGATACAAAGAATCATAAAAACCTGTTGGAAAACAAACAGCTAAAAATCTAATAACAGAAAAAGAAAGATAAACTTTGAAAGCATCTAAAAAAACTAATTTGAAACCAATATTGATGAATGAAACCACATTTCACATAAAATCGACAATCATCTTTACCAAGTAATGTTTGTGAAATGCAAGTTCCAATTATTTACCCGTCAATCTGAATTAAGTTTCTTTGTAAAGGTGGCAACAAATATGATGGGAGATTAAAAAAAAATCTTTTTAGAACAGGTAGGAAAAAAAGCCATTTAAAGGGGCAAGCACTTTTAATTTTCTATTGCTTCTGCATAGCTTTCATGCTGTCAAGAAAACAAATAATTGTTTAAGCTTTCCTGTTCATTGCACAAATCAGCTTTGAAACTTTAATCTACTCACAGCTTCACTAGTTCAGAAATCATAGCAGACAAAAAAACCCTCTTTGAGTCTTTCAGAGTCTGACTAATAGTTACAGAAATGGATCAATTAGAAATTAGCTTTTGTCCTCTTTATTCACTGAAACTGAGCTCTGGGTCAGGTCAGGTGATTAGAGGTCAACTGTTATAATGAAGCACTACGTGAGCAGTGGGTTTGTAGAAAGTTATTAGTATCTAGTGTAGTAACAAAATTTTCACTGACAAAATCTGATTCAAACAATGCTCAACGACCATGATTACTAAATTTGGGGTGGTACTTATGCAGGTAGTTAAATGGAAATGTACCCGGTGCAATGAAATAAAAACTTAAACTTCTTATTATAAAATTCTTTATAAAAAACTGAACACAGGGATTTAACACAATATGTTGAAAAGGAAATGAGATGGTGTTGGTTGAAAAGAGATGCATTTATGCTAAGCCTGATCGTGTTACTTTTTGAATTGTTTATGCATTGTGTACATGCTCAGACTGTTTTGAGTAGCCTGTGAAGAAAATCCAATTGCACTGGTTGACCAGTTTATGTTGCATGCCAAACTAATAAAATGAAATGAAATTATATATAATAAAATAAAAACCCTTTATCTGAGCATGTCTAAACTACTTTATAAAATAGACATTTATTAAATAAATACTGTAAAGGATGATTAAGAGCTGCTTTAAATAATACAATAAATAAGGGTGATGATGCTGACATTTCATCATCCCCTGTGAATTTAAGTGAACCATTTGTAAGCAGTTTATGTGTTGATTTGTAGTATACGGTACACATGTTGATGATGTCATCAGGAGCTGCCCACAATCCAGATCTAGGTTTATGATGGGTTGTGTACCATTTCTGTCCCCAAAGGGCTAACCCCAATAATGCATTACCTATGTTCAATTATCTATGTACATTTTTTTTCTAAAGATTTTATACAAATGTTTTTATATTTAGGTTTCAAATTAATCATATGGTTTGCGTGCCCAATTTATTTTGGAGGAAAATGACAGTTTAAATGGATTCAAAGTCATGTTTGCGACATTTGCTTTTGGAGTTGCAGGAGAAGGCAGTAATCTCCTAAGAGGATTTTTTTTTTTGGCTAAATGTAGTCCTTTATGCTTTATTTTCTGACGAAAAGTGTAGTTTAAGTTAGGTTTTGCTGTTAAGTATCTTTTTTATTTTTTATTACAATTGTTTCAGTTTGTATTGTTTATATTTGTTTATTGATTTACTTTGGTTTATTTGAAAAACGCATTTGGTAAACACACCCTGCGCTACGGGCCTCTTCTTAGGTCTTCTGCATGCAGGCTATATGACATTGTTACCTTTTTGATGTTAAGAACTGTAGAAGATCCAAAACTATCAGCACCTGCTTTAATCCCATTTCATATGAGACTTCAAGCAAGCCAAGTGGGGCTTAGTAAGTGGAATGAAGTGTTTTCCGTTTGGTTCACCTACTTTGACCAACTTTTTTTTTTTACTTTAATTGTGTAAGTTTTAAGTAATAGTCAAACTTTCTGAGATACATAGTTTTATTATTAGTTGGCAGTTCTTATCATCAAATTAAAAGAAAAAACATTTACAATACACCAGTCATACATCATGTTTAATAAATGAAATTGTTATTTAAATACAATTACTGATAATTATTGCACACTAATTATTGCATTTAATTGGTTAATAATTTTATAATTATATGAAAACAAAACATATTAATCAATCAGGCATTTCTGATGTTTGTAATATAAATCAGCATGCCCATCTTTGTGGGCTCTAATTCTTCATTGATACTTTGTTACAATGGACTCTTTGACCTTCATAACTAGTTTCAAAACAATTTCATCTCAGACCTGGACTCGTTTATTTGGCAGGGGAGTGAAAAAACTAAATGTAGCAGAAAGGTATTGAGTTGTGATATTGCAGTTCCCTCACTGCGGCCCTTAAGGAGGGTGACCATCTTGTATAACCTTTCAGAAGCACATAACTTGGTGCTCAGGCCTGTGGCTTGTTGCCATGGCACTATGTAGACGATGCTCTGCCTGAATGATGGACTCATTGCATGCTGCTGTGAAAATAGCATTGGCTAGAATGATTCATCTTCTAAGAGCAGTGAAAAGAACGCTTCTCACTGCAGTGAGGGCTTTCAAGAGGTAGAGTGGGAAAATTAAGAAAATCTGTTCAAAATGTTTTTGTTATTTTTTGCATTGTATTGCATTCGTGGTAAAGGTTAAAGTGCAATAATTTCAATGGAAATTTCATACCAAAATTGAATTAAGCCTTAAAATTTAAAGAGCAGTAAAAGGCTTTGGGGGATGAAGAGGACGTATCACAGGGAGTATGATTGTTTTCCTGATGTACCATAAAGACTTATTCAATTTAAGACTTCAATAAAGAAAAGTAATTAACTTGAGGACCAGTGGAATTACAATTAATACTGTAATGGCAAGAGGCTGTCTACTAATTATCAGAAATGGAAAACTAGGTTTAAATTATTCCACTGAAGTTTGCATGAATTCTACAGTCAGTGCACAATAGCCCTTAATTTAGGTCTCTAAAAAAATGTTACTTAAAAAAAAAATAATCTTGACAAATAGTTCCCTGGAAGGTTCATGGAAGCCCCATAAAAGAAACTGTGCATTGTGTCATATTCATGAATAACTAATGATGGCTTTGCTTACAGTCATGTTTGGGCAGCAGTTCCTCCCTCAGATTTCCTGAATCTGGCTGGCTCAGAAGCACATCCAGATGGAGAGCGAACTGTCACTGCTTGAGGAAAATCAACAAGAGAGTCACCAATAAGGACCCATTTTCAGTTGCTGAATAACAATCTTTGAGTTGATTCTATTGCTTTTGTGCTAATGTGTTGTTGGTGAAATGTTTGTTAACTTCTGTAAAATGTTTATAATGAGACTGCCAGAGTAGTTTGAGTGGTTCCCTTAGCCAGTGGAGGGAGTTTTTGGGGACCTTTCAAATCTTTCTTCTAATTGGTATTACAACCTAATGTCTTAACTTAAACACACACTAGTAAGATTACAGATGACATGATATTAAGAATAATCATGCAATAAAACATGATTTATATTGAAGATATTATCCTTTGTGGGGAATTTCCATTTTAAAAGCAATTAAAAATCTAAATTTTACTCCATAACACATTAACATATATGACTTATCTCAAATTCAAACAATAAAGAGAACATATCTTGAATTATTGCATCCAGTCCCTATTAGAAAAGAATATACACTTCTTGAAAAATTAGAAACGGGTCAATTTGAGCCAAAAGCCACTCAAGGCCACACGTGGTAGAATCTAATCTTTCCCAAAGTGTATTTTGTTTGTCAGTTTTACATTAACTTTTAATTTGAAAATGATACGATGTTGAAATTCCATTGTTGCACTATTCAATTAAACAATATAATTATCACAATCAATGTTTTTTTATATTATTTTACTATTCTTATTTTGTATTACCAATGTTATATTTTACTTAAAAAATATGTATTTTTCCACTAAAAATATGTATTGTTTCAGCATTTAGCTAGTTTATATTTTGATTAGCATTCACAATGTATTTAGCATTTAGTATGTAATTAGTATTTTAATTATAAATTCTTCTTAAATTATTACATCACCTGTTCCTATTTTTGCCATGAGTGTTTCCTGCCGTAAGTCTATTCCAAATACACATGCTTGTTTTGCTCTGTTTTTGGTTAATTCATAGTTTATTATGTTCCTATATTACACAGTAAAACTACCTCAGCTTGTCATATAACACTGTTTTATAGAAATAAATGCCTTTTTCATGCATACTCTGATTATAACTCACTGGCATGAATTGGTAGACTACTGCTGATGAGTGAGAGTAAGTGCGTAGGTATACATCTCTAAAGGGTTGTCCAGTAAAAAGAGGTTTTCACAATTCTTGCAGATTCAACACAATCATATACTGGCCTAGGGACTAAGTTTGTGTCTCCACAAGGCTCTCGTCCATCCAAGAAACCTAGTCCTTATTAGTCAAATATTCACATAGAACTCATGGTTTACTCTTGAAGCTGCACTTTCACCATGTGAGCACCTGAAGCTGCAACTGATCCCTCTCCTTCAGGAATCAAATATATACCTATTATTATGCCAGGAAAAATCTGGATTCACATCTTTGGGTTAATTGCTAGGTTGGCTCTTGTATTCCTGAAAAAAAAAACGGTCCAGTGATATCATTCTCTTCGATTTCTACCAAGTTCAACCTGAAAGCGTCTGTACCTGTTCTTAAAGATTGCTAATAATTTCTTTGATCTTTGTGTGCCTTATTCTTCATGTAACCCTCTCTTCTGGTGCATTTTTCTATTGTCCCATGTGATAGATTGAAAGGGTGGAATGATATATGATTTTAACCTCAAATTAACAGACTGAGCCATTCTGAGACATTTCCTCTAAATTAGTGTAAAGGTCCAGAAGACAGGATTGATCTCTGTAAAGAGACTCCAGAAAATTCATTAATCTACCCCAGGTTGTTACAAACTCATAAAGGCTTTGCTCAACATACTATCTTAAAAAAACAACAACAACATGGCTCAATGAATTTAAATAACTTAACTTAAATTAACTCCTTCATTTCAACTCTTTGGTAGTGACAAAAAGTTATTTTTTGCTGTTATTTAAAACTTACATTTTGCTTTCAGTCCCATTTGGACCCAGGGTCAAAAATTGCCCTGCATGGGGACTAATATATGAACTAGTAAAAGACCTCTGAGGGTTTTTACTCTTATTGTTGAAGTCCTCTCAGACAGAATTGTATGAATAAATAATTAGATTTTTTTTTTCAAAGATGACAACATTTCAGAAGTAAAGGATGACTCATTATCAAGGTTGCAGATAGTCAACTTTACTTTTCATTTTGCATATTGTCTTCAAATTTAAATAATGCTTGGTTTTTGTACAGTGCATATATGAATGTTTTATTCCTAATTGAAAAACTGTTGTAACATTTGTGAGCATTCAAACAGTGGTGGGTATAAAGGCTGGAAAATTCCAGTAACATCTGCAAGTTTAGCAAATCTGCTTCTCCCTGTCCTTCCATGAAATAAGTTTTACATTATCAGCAGTTGTAATGTATTGTCATCCTTCAAAAAATATTCGTGATATCTGGGACCTTCTGGTTCTTTGAACTGGCCAAAATGCTTTCGCTTTACGAGATGGCAATGCATGCTCTTTTGAGCAGTAGTTGCCCAAAGCTGAATGTTTGGATCAGAAGGCAGACGTATACTTCCAAGAATGGCAAAGTAGGAGCTCTAAAAAGCTTTTAAATCTGATCATGCATCCTGATGCTTGGAGATTTGGTAAGATGCCTTCTGAGATTTACTTTGAGAAAATCCTTTGAAATATTGAAGAAATTCTCAAAAGACTATGATATAATGAAGTTTTTTCTTTGATGATGGAGTAATGGCTACATTTTTTAGAGTATCCTGTTATAGTATCAAACAGCTGGAAGAATGCATACACTTAACAAACTCATAATATATGTGTATTTACATTTTTTTTTTTTTTTACGTTTTAAGTATCCATTGCATGGTAACTCAAGTTAACACGTTGTTTAATTTAAGAAGGTTTAAGAAAATTGATTCAATGTCTGCTCCATTAATTAAAACTAACTAGCATCTGATATAAATTTTTAAGAAAATTATATTATTCAATGACTTCATCATTTGGAGTCACAGATAATAGAATAGTATAAAGCCATTGTAGGCAGCATTTCAACAACACTGTATTTGAAACCTGGAGCCAATTGGCAGTGCTACTGGTATAGGGGACATCTTTATTTTGATAATTTCATATGGATGGAACGCCAACTTAGACAAATAAAAAAACAGCATTTTTACACCACCGATGTATGCCTTTTCCAATATTTTTTCGGATTGTATCTGACGATTTAAACAACAAAAAGTATATCAAAATACTTTTCTTTTTTGTTCTGTTTTTCCCAAAGCCAAACCATGTCTTTAGATGTTGAGATCACAATTGTCTTTGCATTATTGTGAAAAATAAATAAAAAATACATAAATACAAATGTGGAATAGTTAAAATATTATAAATATAATTTATTAACATTCATTTTTGAAAAAAAAAAAAACAATAAATACATTTTACATTTACAAGTCAAAGAAATAATACACATATGATGGAAAGCTTGAGTGAAGCCTGAGGAAGCAGTGAAAAATGATCCAATTCCATGTAAAATTATTGCGTTTGACTAACCAGGTAAATTAAAGACTTTTATTATGTTGTCAGTGCCTATCCAATTGTCTGAAAAACTCTACATCTGCATTCTTTGAAGCCATGCTAGTTGCAAAAATGAGTATAATATCAACAAGGTATGAAAAGCAAATAATAGATGTCATATCAGGAGCTGATAGATTTCCTGTAGCTTTGTTTTATTATTTCTTTATAGTGTGCTGATTCAGAAAGCATATGATATGAGTCTTCGAGCTGACTGATATCATTTATCACACATGTCACCATCAGGTATTGCAGATCGCTAACACAATCAAGTTACTCAGCATGGAGTCTGGTTTTGTTGGTCCCCGAACTTTCAAGAATGCACAGATTGGTTGCAGCTTGATTGATCCTCTACATTATTTAATATATTCCAGTCTATTACCACTGCCTGCAATGGTACCTCATTCCTTCCCACCAAAATGTAAGAGGTCATTCAATAACTGACACCTCCTTTCCATGCCATAGCCACAATTCTGTTATTGTTTTGGCATCTGTCACAGCTGTAAAGCACAAGTTCAAAGATATATCTGCTGACAGAGATTTCCCTCATGAGCATCACAGTAAATGCATTTCTCTTCCATGCTAGACAGATCTGTCGAAGACTATTGATCATTGGACAAAACCAGCCATAAAAAGACCCTGGATGACAGAAAAGACAGGAGTTCAAATTATTTCTTGTTGTGGTACTTAAAACTGCATAGAGGTCTAATTCCGAACGAATTAGGTTTAACTGGGGTGAATGGGGAAAATACATTGTACTGGCCAGTTGTAGTTACATGACATTCCACAGTTATTTTAAATGAAAGAAAAACATTTCAGTTAGTTTTTTTCCATCTGATAAAATATTTGTTTGTAAGAATTTACAATTCCAAGCAATTGTATTTTTACTTTTGACTGGTAGGGTTGGATTCTAAATTATAAAACTACCTACTAAAATGCAATTTATTCATAGAAATGTATTATGTTGTTTTGTATTTAATAATTTCCCCACAAGTCCAAAGACATGCGGAATAAGAGAATTGAATAAGAACGATTGCCCATAGTGTTAAAGTGTGAATGTGTGTGTGAATGTTTCCCAGCGATGGGTTGCGTCAGGGAAGGGCATCCGCTGCGTAAAACATATGCCAGTGAGTTGGCGGTTCATTCCGCTGTGGCGACCCCGAAAGGGATTAAAGCCGACATGAAGATGAATGAATGAATGAATGTATTTAATAACTAAACATTAGAAATATTTCTCCACTTTAACTATTTAGTTTCACTAGTTATTTTTCAACTAAAACTTTTTCCACAGCTTTGAATCACTATCAATTCATTTGTAATGAAAAGCCAAAAGATGTCCATACATGTTTGTACCTAGTTAGAGATGTGGCGGCATCATGTGGAGTTTTATGAATAGAAATGATTAGACCATGAATAGTTATAAAGATCCGACTACCCCACCTTTTAAAGGAAATATATTCCGAAAAGGAATTAAATAAAACCCACGAGGCAACCACAGGTTCGAACCACCAAGGTAGAGTCAGAGACAAAGATCCTAGTACAAATATAAATAAGTTTTTTTCATTCCATAAATACTTAAAATCACTTGAGTTGTTTTGGTTTCCACTGTGAATTCACAATAAATCGAAAAAAAGCTTACTGGACTTGCACACAGCAGGGGCAGGTTGGCGAGATTTACCATGGAAAGGGCTTTCAAGCAACTACAGTGGGTACACACGTGCACACCTCAAGAAAGGCCACCACCCATAAAAGTGCACTGCCCCTAGAGGGAAGACCCTGCGAACACAAAAGAAATATGAAACAAAATGGTAATTATAATTCTATAATAATAAAAAATTTGTCACGAGCCTACTCGATGTCTCTCTCTCACCTGGTAGTTTTCCCCTACACCTGAGTTTGATTGGTAGCCACGCCCCCTGGCTCTCACGCTGAGTACCACCACACCTGAAGCTTATCCTAAATCACTCTTCTCCCTATTTAAGCGCCTGGTTTCAGACAGTCGGTGTCAGATCGTCTGCGAACCTTCAGCACGCTGAGGCAAGCTCTTATGACTCCTGGCTCCTCTCCTGTTTTGTTACCTGCTTCCTGCCTGCCTGTCTGTTTCTCTGTCCCCACTGCCTGTTGTTTGTCTGCCGAACCTGATTGCCTGTTAACGACTCGGACAGCCTCGACCACACTCAACTCTCCTGCCTTGATGGAACCAACGCCTGCCTGTTCCCGACTGTGCTCTGATCTTCAACCCCGGCTACCCGACTTACCGCCAGCTCCTAACTACGCTCTACTCTCTTGCCCCGGCTCTTCGATCTAGTACCCGGTGAAGACCCCGAGGGCTTCGTCTCCCGGAAGGACCATGAGACGCAGCCAGCTGAGCATTGAAGTCTGCTGCATTTTTCCTTGTCTTTATCACTCAATAAAGAATCTCTGTTAAACGTGACGCTCTTGGGTCCTCGTCTGTCTCGTAGCCTGACAATTTTGATAAGTATGAAAGTAATCAGAATAGGTCGGCACTGAATATAATTGAGAAACTAACAAAACAAAAAAAAAAAAAAAAGAAATTAAGTCAAATCAAATTAGGATCAACAGAATAGATGCTTGGAGAAACAAAATAATCGTTGCACAACAGGACAAAACGAATAATCCCACTAGAGATTAACACTATAAATCCAGAGAAAAGCAAATTAACTAAATCAAAAGTAAACCTAACAAGAATAAACAATGAAAACAAGGGGAATCCCAAATTTACTCAATTATATTATAAAACGCTACCAGCCTGCCAGTGAGGGAGTGACAATGTCGCAAAAGAAAGTTTTACTCTCCCGACAGCGCAGATCTGCACAGACTCGCTGGGGGCGTCCCAGGCTGTAACCCTTGCGGAGGCAGACATGTCCCTCTCCACTCTTGGGCAGCTAATGAGGGTCACAGCAGATGCCCACAGAAGGAACTGTACATGGTCGCGAAAATGACGCCGTGACACACAGAGAGCGTCGTAAACCAAGCGACAGTTAAACTCCTTTTATATAAAATAGCACCCTAACTGTAGGCTAATTATATAAATGTTTGGGCAGGATGCTAACCATGTTACATAGACATGGGTTTTGTCCAACTCACATTTTATGAAAAGGATGCATTGACCCTGTAGAAGTCCTTATGGAATTCAATTAAAGCATTTTTTTAACTGAAGAAGTCAGAAGTCCACACCGAACATACAAGCTGCACTCAGGAAGCCCCAAATGTGCCACCATATTGACATTCAACTTGGAATAAACAGTGTAAAGATATCAACATTTGACAGAAAAATATTTTTTGCTTAATTCCCACTAGTTATATTGCAGAGCTTCTTAATTCCCTTGGTGTTTATGAAAAATAAAGAATAGAAAAGTCAACAATTCATGCAATTGCTTATTTTTGATTAAAATCCTCTTTCCCAGCCTTCAACAGAAATTCTACATTTGTTTTGTTGGGACTCACATCTGTTATATTGCAGAGCTTCTTAATTATTTTAATGTCAAATATATATATATTTAAATTAAATAGCAAATATGTATTCTGTTTTAAAACCTAGCTCACTTCTCTATAAATCTCAATGTCACTGCTATAGAGCCATGGATTGCAGGCCTCTGTATTAGTTTTAACTTTAAGCTACTGCTTACTTGGTTCCTATCTAATATGTGGTTTTAAAAAGACTGTCATACCACTTCTATAAAATGTTCGTGGTTCAGAGTTAAACTAATGTCTTTGATATCTTCAGTGGAATAGGTGAACTGTTACATTTAAGTGAAATCTTCTGCATCTTTTCAGTTTGTGAAAACAGAGATTCTTGAATTGTTTCGACAGCGATTAACATCCAGGTTACACAGTTTATACACTGTATTGTATAAATCCATCATTAAAAAAACATAGATTTGGATTCTGCAATGTTAATGAGCTTGAGTGAAAATGTTAAACAGCATGCAATATTCTAGGACATGTCTGCCGTTAACGCAAACCAAAAAGTGAGTGGAACCCCATGACACTGATTTTTTACATTAATTCACTTACTAACTTCGCTTATAACTCATTTAGTGCTTTCATTTTTCCTGGATGTTGGCCAGTCTATCACACTACCTCAAATCTTGGTTAACCAACAATGTTCATCTATTTCTAAGGGAGGGAGGGTATTAGACAAAAACAAATCAATGAGAAATGCCATGATGTTTCATAACTAATGATAATCTTTATAGTTTGATTCAAGTATAATAATACATTCTGTACATGCATGCTGGGATGAAGTAACAATTTATTAGGGTTGTTCAAGTGGACCTCAAAAATAAAGAAAGGAAAATTAAATATGGAAACCTGTAAAAGCTAAAATATTTTTACATTGAACAACTATGTCTTGCTGTAAACATGCCCTTATTTATGTATCAGCCTATGATTTTGAGTCACAGTTTCTAGTGTCTCCAGCCAATAGCAGGACATCTTTCTCCCTGATTACCTAGGGCTTTGACCAGAAAAAAAATCTAACTTTAAAAAAATGTAATGCTGCCAAAAGGGGTCCAGATAAAAAAGGGTGAGTTTTCTTTTCACTCACAATCCAAAGAAAACTTCTTGTTGAGTTCAATACTAGTGTTTCAAATACTCAAAATTGTTGGTTTACAACCTGGACATAAAACGTCTCTGTGTGTAATGGCTTAGTTTGACCATGCACAAAACCTTTGAAGACTTTATTCGTTGCTCTTACGAAGAGTAATAATGTTTCATTTAGTGGTGGGAGTTGGGAGAGGCCATTGCTATGAGGTCTTAAAAATGAATAAATCTAGTGACAATGTTGGTAACACTGATTCTGAACACTTTTGAAGACAAACAAATTAAAGATAAAATTTTCAAAACATTTTGGACACAGAAGATAAAAAGAGTTTTTATGTCGACTGATCTTGAATAATTTTGAAAACAATGCCATTTTAAGTATAAATCAGCTTTTGGATGTGTCACTTTATCATGCATGGTATATCTGAAGCAGTAAAATCCAAGGGGCCCTAGATCCTACATTTGCTTGAGGCCCTTAGAAAAGGCAAACATGCCTCTGATATTACAAAAAAGCAAGACTGTGACGTGCTTCAAAAAAATCAACATTGCCCTATTTTCTAAAGTTTGCTTTTTAGGAACCAGGTTTACACATTTAATTTTGAATAGCTTTCAAAATGTGTATAGAGCTTCTCAAAAGTTTTTTTTAAGTACAACTTCTGAACCTCCGTTCAGCTGTTCAAGGCCCACAGGAAACAGCATTGTTTTTCATTGAGCCATTCCCTCATCATCTTCCTCTTCATCTGCCGCAGCTCAGCCTTTTATTGAAATTCACAGCCTTGTAGCAACTGATTAATTTTCCATGTTGTTTTGGTGGTTCATGTCACTGCTTTATTTTAAGATGCACTGCAACCTGCTAACTGTAGATCTGGCAACACACAAGACAGCTTCCTCCAGTTGGATGGGAGGTGCAGAGCTGTCATAGAGCAGGTGTTTTGGGAGTTCAGCTCTATTCCTTTGACTGCAAACAACTGTACCCTGGGACTTTACACTTGCCACTTAACATTCACACGGTTCAGGACTCATTAGAGATCCAGCAGCATGGTTAGGGACTGTGGCATCTGTAGCATCCTCTAATCTTTACGTCATCAGAGGCACAGATCAAAGGCTGCATGTGCTTGCTCTACTTCACTATTAGGAGCGACGAAGAGTTTGATTTAAGAGCATACCTCCCTTTTTCAAAATTATTTTTTAGAGGCTGATCACCTGAAAATAGATTAGGAACAGTGTTGTATGAAGATAAAGAGGAATTGATTGCATGGGCAAAGTGAGGTGTGATTGCAGCACCAATTACCCCTTTCTATGTCCTGCAATTGTACATACCATCAAGAGCTTGAAGCGTTCAGCATAATTTATGTTTCTTTCATAAACACACACACCAGCTCTCCTTGCTCTGTCTCTTGGGGAGACTGCTATAGCAGACAGCAGGACTGTCAGAAGTGTGTAAGAGAGACAGACACATGAGGGAGATGGGGAAGCCATGCTTCAGAGACTACATCGCTTTACATATAGTACAGAACACACACAAAATCTCTCCTCTTTTAAAGGTCCTTTTGCTAGTTTGTACTTAAACACATCAACTTTACTCAAAGAATGTTTTTAATATATATATCTTTCCCCTTTTTATTTGTTTTTCTAATGAAAATGTTTAAGGGACTGTAGGTTGCTGTCATACAAATTGAAATATTGGGAAGACAATTAACACTAGTCAGAAAAGGACCAAATACACTCTGATTGGGCTATCTATTAGTTTATCAATCTGTCAGAATGAAAACAGCAAATTCTTCACCAAAACCTTGCACTTAGTAATACATATTTGTAGTTCAATAAATGAATGAATAAATGAATGAATTCATTTTAACTTAATATATTTCAAGGCTCAAGTTAAGTGTTAAATGAACTGTTTATTTAGTGCTAAAATAACCCTACAAAGAAAAGGACCAACAAGTCCAAACACAGTTATTTAACTTTATTAATTTATATTATATGTTATGAATTTAAATTCTCTTTATTTAGGTAAAATAAATTTACAACTTACTGTAACTGAAAATGTAGTTGTAGCTCTGTTGTTTCTGTATTAAAACCAGTACTGAAGTAGATTCTATAAAGTGATTCCTCAACGACAGACACCTGTAAAATGTTTGCAAGATACTGCACATAATTTAAAAATGATGAAAAAAAAAACAGTTGCGTGCATGCAATGATGACAATTTCAAAGATTTTCAAGTCCATTCTAAACTCCAATCTCAAGACGTGTCAGCCTTTATCTTAGCAAACTTCTACATCCCTATATAAAAAAGGAGAAAATTAGCTATTGATTTTTGCCTTTTTTCAGATTTCTACTCTCTTCCCCACAGCATTATCATTCCAGAGTCTAATTGAAGGTCAGAGTCAGTTTCCTTGTCAATGTCTGCTTCCTGGCTCACAACAAAAAGAATCGTCTAGCTTTAAACCTTCTCAGACAAAAATTTTATACAAGCACAAACGTATACTGTCTAACCCTCTCCTCGGGGAGGGTAGTTCACACTATGTCAGGCTGGCTGAGAAATCAGCTTTTTCAAAGTAATTTGCATGCCTGTCAAGAATAATAAAACTGTCAGCTTTTACACATTTATTTTTTGTTTAATCTCTGTGAAGATCTGAAAAAGAATTGCTGACAAATAATGTGACATGTGAAGACAATGATTTATCTTAAAAGATAGCAGTGCTGTCTTTAACTCGAACTCGAACTCGATCAGTCAGTGTAGATAACTGATGCTCAAGTGTCCGTTAAAAAGGAGATTCCAGCAACTGATAGAGTTTTTTTAAGAAAAACAAATTATTCCTAGCTTGAATTTCTAAATATGTGCGTAATGATGCATTATTTGGTACGTATTTTATATTATCTCTGATGACAATATTTTCCATAATTTGTGCAATAGCAAACAATCTCATTTAACTGTATTTGTTGGCAGATAATACAACACAGTCTCCCAGAGAAGCACATGGTAAGTGATCTTTTTTTTAATTATGAGTTTTTATGTACTTGACATATTTGATATGTTTACACTTGACTCATTGCTCAGCCAAGTCATTGGCGGAAAAAAGTCTTGTTTAAGGACAAAGTGGAGCATAATGCAATGTCTGGCATCTGCACAATGAAGCTTTGCCAAACACATCATGCAGCAATGCTTTTCATTAAAAAGTGCTCCTCTGAGAATAAACAGATTGTTCCATTCCTGAGAAAACACAGAGAAAAAACAAAGCTGGAGCTAACAATGAACGCGAGGTGCGACGTGTACTGACTTTCTCATAGTAAACATCTCTTGATGGATGTAAAATTAGATCATTTGGCTGATTTTGTTATGCAATTGGTTTCTATTAAACTGAACTTTTAAGGATTTCTCATCTTCATGTTCATTTCATTACATCCAAAAAGGATTTAGAGAATGCAAGAAAAGTTCTTAGAAAAAAAGCTGTACCATACTTCCAGACAACATTTTTAAAAGTTGTTTTAAAATCCATTACAGGTCTGAAATATCACTTTGTGTGACAGAAGTCTTCTCTTGACCTTGTAAGTTTAATCGTTTTAAATGTGTCTGCTCCTGTTTAAACATATGCGCTAATGAAAGTTACAGTATGTGGGTATCATATCAAAAAATACATTGTACATTAAAACTAATTTTGGTTAACTCCTGCTAATGCAATTCTAAATCTGCTAATGCACTTAGAAGGTATCCTATAGTCTAAAACTCAGTGTTCATAATTACCATATAGTGATCAATATAAATATAGTGATGTTTGATGTCACAAACATGTGCTGTGTGTTATGAGTGAAGGTCATAGGACACTGAAGCCTAAAACTTTAGTTTTGTATTCACATAGAATAAAACTACAAACAAATAAACAAAAAACACTCCCAACCCTTTCCATTGTGCATATTTAATTTTATTGTAAAAAAATAAAAATAAATAAAAATCACAAAAGGGATGAAAGTTCATCTTTATCAAGCATGTTACAATCCTGGGTGATTTACCATTTACTTATACTTGTGTTTATTGTTTTATAATGAAATATTGTTTTATTTCGTTTTATTGTTTTCGAGGTAAATTCTTTAAACGGATCCTAAACAGACACCAAGATGAAAATGTACACTTGTACACAATGTACACTTGAAAATGTACACTTTCAGCAAATCTGTGCTGGATCCGCTGAACACTAGTGTACATTTAATTATTAATTTGTATTCATTATAATTGCTACTTCCTGTATACAGACGCTGTTCTGTTTGTTTTTGTTATAGACAAATGTTTTGGAGACGGTATGTAATAGACACAAGGTGAGCTTAATTTTCTTTTTAACTGTTAAACCTATGAGACACAAATTAGGTGCAAAAGCACACTTTCAAAGAAAGCATAGCAGCTAAAGCAACCTTAGCTCAAATTTAAGTTTAAATTTAAGTAGCATACACTCAAATTTTAAACTTTTTTTTATTTACAAGCATAAATAAATTTAAATTAAAAAGTAACTTACTGAGGGAGGAAGACTAAAGATAAACCAGGCATTACATTCTTTTATTTTCATTTTCTCAAACAGTAGAGTAAGCAAGTCTCTGCTAATCATTAATATACAAGTCTAATTAAAGTCAAGAGATGTTGCTGTATCAGTGTTTATGTATGCTTTCAAGTAGAGAAATGTGAAGTCACAAATCAGGGTGATATGTAAACAACACTCATTTCAACAAAGTCACTGCATATTCTTCAGAGTTATTTATGGTTTACTGAACAGGTCACTTCCCTTCTTGCTTGAACAGCTGCTGCTAGCTAACCCTTTCAAAAAAGCTGTGTTTGAGAACGACACTTGGCCTGTTTGCTGTCAGTTTTTTTCTTTGATTATGAGGCTATATGATGACCTCTTAAAATAGCCTTTGCCTTGGTCGAATGAATTATTTATCCAGGTTTTTGCATGACTGTGACATGTAAATGCTCGTACCCCTGGGTTTCTTCTCTAGAGCATATTTCTGTCTGATTCAAGAGCAAAAATCACTTATTTTGCTAAATTAATTTACACTTTGAAATAGTTTTGTTTCACTTAAAAAGCAGGTGCATCAATACATATTTTAGGCAAACTGATTTTTAAAAATGAAATATGATAAAATACTATGTTGGCCAGATTAGAACTCATGCATTTTTCAAATGGTGTGACAAAAACTGTTTTCTCTGATTAAAGATTAATGCGACTTATGCAATTCCCCAGAACAAAATGCTGACAGAAGTACATGGATCATGCAGATGTATGGTTTACTAGCACAGAACTGTGCAAAGAAACAGCCAAGAATTGCCATCTGTGGTCAGAGACTAAATATTTAGAATTTTTTCATAGTGAACATCGGACCAAGACCTGTTTTACAAAAGTTAATAGTGACACCTTGGATTCTAAATCTTTCCAGTAAATCTTTTTTTATGTTCTTGTACTAAATCTCTTGTAGTATAGAGAATTATAATTACCTGTGTTATTGTGATTAAGTAGTTTAAAAAACTATAAAGCGGCATTGCAATGTATTTTTGTGTGTGCTTGTATCTAATGTGCAGTCTTGAACCTTTATACATGAATGGCCTTGTTTTAATTTTTTTTTATAAATAGCTTTGTCAAATATTTACATAAGTTAAATGAGTTCCTTTAATCACTGGTATTATTACTTATATAGAGTTGATGTTTATTGTATATTTCTTAAAATTGCATAATTTAATATTCTTAAATTGTACTTACAACATTGTAGAAAACCCACACTTTTGGGTTCATGAAATGTATTTATGTGTTAATTAACATATTTAAATGTGTATTTAAATCCCAGCGACAAGGAGGAGTGTCACTATGTCACGTGAATTGGAGAGTCTGTGTGGGAACTGATTTTTGTAAGAAATCCATGCAAACTTTGATAGAAATAGCCTTTGATAACAATAAAGAGTCCCTTAAGTCCTGCCCTTTTGATTTCGTTACACCTTAATTATCTGCTTCACTTTAACAGGATGTACCTTTACATAATTCTTTAAACAGAGTCTATATCATTTAAAGATGTTCCTCTTTCTCTGTAGGTCATATTTAAGTTCTTGTTGTTTAATTGTTGTCTTTCTTTTCAAGGTTTTCTAGCTACTATTTGAAACTAAGTGCCTGTGTTTCCTTGTATCTTGTTTATAGAGGAGTTTGACAGTATTTAGATTACTGCTTTTCTGAGAGCACTCCAAGAAAAGGATTTTCTCTGACAAATATGTGCACCCAGATCTTCTCCATAGCCTTTATTTAAAAAACCTTAATCTAGTATTATATTTCGGAAAGCGGCATCATTCTGTGTTTCAATAATTTGATTCAATTTTTTCACCTCCCTTCTTTCTTGAGGAGAAATTACGGGCTATAAATATTTATTGTGTTTATTTGATATGTTTTTGTTTCTGTAATGAATTGTTTTGAGTAATGTCACAATGGAAGCTACATTACACATTCTGGCGTCTTCATAAACTAGGATTCAAACTGTTGAGGACACTAATATATTGTTCATTGTGCCCTTTCATTTATGGAAAACCTTGATGTAAAGTGCTTTACTTTTACAGGTATGGAGTTCAACTTTTTGTTCTTCAAGGACGTTCATCTTGCTGCCAAGAACTGTCAAGCAGAAGCATCTCAGTATATAGAGGTGAGAGGACACCAATTAGAAAGCCATCTCTGGCCAGGAGAGCCAGCGGCACAGCTTGCCACAGGAAGTGGGATGCCTGACTTCCTACGTGGGGTCACAGCTGTTTATAGAGATGCTGATATTCCGGCCAATACAGGAGTCGTTTAGAGCTGAAGGAGAAGGAGCTCATTTGAATACCAAAGTGTCTTCTCAATGACACCAATGAATTTGCATTGTCTTAAACATCTGTCGCCGGAACAAGGCTTCCATGACATTATTTGAGCATGTGGGTGTCAAAAAAATATGCAGAGTAGCTGGCAGAATGGCAGACTGTTATGAGCTGGGTGTTAAATTTTCATTGGAAGGAAGAAAGAAATTACATTTTATTATAAGAGAGCACTTTTCTCAAGTGTACAAAATTCATATTAACAAATATATTTTCAAAAAGTTATCTAGACTAAAAATATCCCTAAACCCTTAAAACACATACACTAATGTTGCTTTTGCCAAAGTTTCTCATATCTGAAAGAAAGGCATTCCGTCAAAAGATTTTGACCTGAATCCACAAAAGTTCCTCTGAAATACTTTAAACAACTTTTATTAAATAAAATTGCTTTTGTGATTGAAGTTAAAACAGCCTCTCACACAGCCAGAGTCTTCATCTTGGTATCTTATCACATCTTGGCCTGGGATACTCTTACCCAGGGTTAACAACTGGAGGTATGGCGAGGACGAGGAGGTATGATTGGCTCCTGCTATGCGCAGCTGTCCGTGTCCATACTTGCCCTGGCGCAATTACACTCCCTGATCCCTGGCCGCTCTGCTGCCATACAGTCAGACCCATTAATCTCCCTGGCTGAGTGGTGTGCCATGTGTTAACAGGGAGGCCCCTACTCACTCTGCACCTGGCCAGTGCAGTCAGGGCCTTGCCAGTCATTCTGACTTCTCCTCACGCCCGACCTCTCTCATTGATTACTGCTAACAAACCAGCGGTAACAACACGGGAATGTTTTCCAACATCTTCATTTGCTCTCAACAGCTGACACTTTACTCACCAAAAGACTCACCAGTACAAGAGAGCAGCATCTGCAAAAGCAGAACGAGCTGGAATGCTTTTTTTTTTTTTTGCTTTTGGTATCGTAGTTATCAAGTAATCAAAGGTTTACATCGGTACATTTAAAAAAAATTTCATTTTACTGTCTATGATGGCAAGTATAGCCAAAGCTCTGCTTTTGGATCAGGTGGCCACGTTTTAAGTGTGCTTCCTTTATTTATGGGAAATGTGAATCATCCCAGACCTTTGGCTTCAGATGAGAAACCAAACCATCAATTCTTTCAGCCTATTTTTTTCTGACCTTTTAGATTCATTTATAGTAGGTAAAGTTACATTTGCGAACAATGAAAGCAAGGTTCTGTATAAGAAATTAAACCCCACGTTGGTGTGTTTTGGTTATGTGTTGTTCATCCATAAAGTTATAAATAAAAGACTTTGGATCATTCCGAATAACTCTAATGAACTAATATGCATTTAATGCATGAGTTAATGGACTTGTTCATGTTAATTTGTTTACCTTTAAAATAGAGTTTTTCCATTTGTGATGCATTTAAATGGAGGGTTAAGCAACAAGTTTCCCTCAAATGTTGAATTTGAATTGAGATTTCAAAGAGATAGCAGACTAGAATTTCAGACTTTAAGTTGGTGTGAAATTTCATGAAATTCAACTAAAATAATGCAACAAATTCAAGTGTATTACACATTCAACATTACTTTAAAAGATTTAGATTCAGATTCTATCCAAGATATACTAATTTCCAGGAATTTATGAGTCTATAAATCTATAAGTCTATTGTCTTTAAAAAAAAATTGTATTAGTGGTTTCAATATTACTCCTAAAGTGTAAAAAATTTGAATGGCATTGTTGTACAACTTTAATTTCATTTATTATTTTCAATAATATACTGTAAACAATTTAGCATACTGCAATGCTACAGTTTGTATCGCTTTGATTTGTAGAAAAAAGAAAACAAATTGCAGCTGATATTTTTTTATTTGCATTTAATCCATTTCCATTGGCAGACATTTCTAGTTCATCTAGCATCCAGTTGAGATGGAGTTTATTTTTATACTTTTTTTATTCAATTGAAGTAAGATTACACTTTTTATGTTGAAACATTTTGGAGTTGTGAAGAGCATCTTTGCATTTTCAACTACAATGAATGCCACTTTTTGAGCCAGAAAAGGAATTATAGAAATAAAGAAAGAAGAAATAAATAATACATACAAATAAATTGTCTGAAATGGATAAACTGTTTTAATCAAAATAATGTAAAAGGGAATTATGATTACTATTATGATTTTAATAATAAAAAATTATATTTTTTATACACCATTTTAGGTCATGTTTTGTTAATAATTCACATCCACACATCACTTTATCCCCTATTTTTTCATAAGTATTAAATAACATTGCATACAATACATTAATAAAAAAATATGTTATTGTAAATTGTATTAGTACATTTTGTATCACAAATGCTTTGATTAATGCTGTACATTCTTTACAGAGGCTACAAAATTAGCTAAAACCTAGAGCTTTAAGTCGCACAATAGATAAAATCCTGACAAATAAAAATAGGAAGCTTACTAACTTTTAAGTGAATTTCTACTTACGTTTGTGCATGATTTAGTGCAAGCCAAAGTAGGACAATATACTTCTTTTTGAGACTATAATTGTTTGGGTAACTTCTGCAATTTCCAACCATAATCATATTTTTTTTTTACTCCATTTTGGTGAGGGAAGAAAATAAGCAATTAGGCAACCATCTTTGATAGGAGACAAATATGTCCCATTAACCTGTTCTTTTTTCAGCTTGTTGAAAACTTGTGATGAACACTCATAATAAAGAGAATTAATAGAGATCCAAGCTAATGTTAATTCTGAAGTGCTGGTTTAATCACGGTCTGACTAACAAGGTCCCAAAGTTATGGTTAAGCAAGCCCTTTTTGTTCACTAAGATTAAGGGAGGGTCAGACAGTGCTCCATTGTTCAACTGGGAATGGAAACTCATTTGTGAAAATGAAGAATGTCTTGCCGGCATAAATCATGTTCCCTAATCCCTTCACTAATGCCACATAATTCTAATTGTCTCTTGCTAACTGATCATACAATAGAGTGTATGTGTGAGAAAAAAGTTCACAGTAGTCCTGTTATTTCTGGATTGATTACTATGATCGTGTATTTTGATTAAAGCAATTGTTTGCTAAATGCTAGAACAATATTTGGAAAGCCAAGGTTTCAAAGCTTTCCTATTTGAAAGCAAAACTGACTTGAGCTAGTTATTTAGATTCTTAGCATTTAATTATAAAATAGGGGCAATTTCTAAAGTTAACAAAACACAGATAAACTTAAACACGCTTAAGTGGGGTCATGCCATGGTGAGCTTTTTTGTGGCTTTTATAGTGATTTATAAGAAGAGATTGAATCAAAAATCAAACCATCCACTATCCCAAACAAAAAAATACATTTGCTTCTTTTAAAAACAGGTTTTTTTTTCGCGCCGTTAACGACGTCACACAAGTCTAATTGTAATATCAGAGTCAGATATCAAAGGGCCGATTTCCCTCTCCCAGAAGTGATCCATGTAGTGAATTTGCTCATTAATAATCCCTCTAATATCTCTCGAATCTACGTTGACCGTCAGACAGGAACTTTGCATATGTAAATCACTGACCAATAGGGGATTTTTTTGGGGGAGTGGTTACGAAGTTTTCCAAATGAAAATCTCAGCTCATTTCCAGAATTAACCTTGGCTAGAAAATGAGAAGTTCGAATGCAATTTTAATTAAAATTTGATTCTTTATAAGTAAAATACTCACATCTCCCATACAATTAGACCAATGTGAACAAAATATTATTGAAAGTAACACAATGTCACTGGTCCTTTAAAAAAAAATCCTGCTCTCTTTGTTTGTTCTTATTGTCCCTAGTTGCTGAAAAGTGTAAACAAATGGATTTATTCTCTTGAAAAAGGTTTACCCACTGAAGCAGTATTCATTTAATGCACACTGATTTTATTTGTGTCGTAAATGTCTTTTTAATTAGGTAATTTAACAAAAATGAGGTTAGGAATGTCAGGGGGCTCATTAAGTTGAAGAAGGTCTCAAAGTCCCTCTTGTGACATGTGCTGTGATGTCATGCAGGAGGACAGGCATTCACAGGAAGCATTTAGCAGTGCACTCACATGGTTTGCAGAGCTTGTAATTACCCATGCTAGTATACACTTCATCCTAAGCTCTCTTGGGCACTGGACATAAGACGTTTAGTGTGATTCAAAGGCCCGTTTCTGCTGATAATAGCTCCTGTTGTGTTCTCTTGCATCCCCACCATGTAAAACACATTCTGTCATCTCAACAAAGAGGCATCTATTGTTGTGATATATTAAGCACAATGCAAAGGATAAATAAAATGTTTTATTATATTAACATTAATAGGTGGAAAGTCTTTGGTTTTTGAGCAAAAAACAGGTAGAACTTCTGCCTGTGCTCGCTGTATGCAAATGAGCATGTTTTAGCCTCTGATTAAATTTAGCTTCTACTGATGCAATTATTGTAAAGAATTACATCAAAGTTCTCTGATAGGTTATCTGATGAAAGAAAAAAGGCATTTTACATTAAAAAACTACAACAATAGACTGAGAATTAGTTAAAAACTACAAAAATAAACTGACAACTAGCCATATAAATTTTTGTCCTCAGTCCTTTTGCCTTGTTTTTACCAATTTTAAGCAGTGATGTGTAGATTATGACGATAAATACTGCACACCTACTTTTAATTTTGCTTTTATTTGTTACATTAAAAACATCCAATGGAAACAAAGTTAAATGTTAGTTCGTAGTTACTTATTATCTGAATAATATTAAACATATCAGTAGAAAACATAAACATAACTAAGATGCTCAAAATACTAATTAATGATTTTGTTTAGTTTTAAGTTGATATGCTGGGCAATTTTTATGGCTAAGTTCAGAAGCAGCTAAGCACCTCAGTAAATTTTCCATCAGGTACCTTTTACTTTAGTAAATATACACCGAGTAAAGTATTCCATGTTGACTTGATCAATCCAAGGTTTAAGGGTGTTCAGCCCCTAAAAAACCAAGCCTAAGCCTGGGATAAATTTAACTTTAATAGTTATATATAAGAGACGATGCCTTTAATAGAATATTAGACTGAAGTGCATCAACTGCTCCATCTATTATTTTGCAAAGTGGCGTTCTAACAATTTTTGATATCACCAGAGACTTTACATCTAAACATTCACTTTAACTTCAGTTTTTTTTAACATAAAAATGCTAAAAATTATAAAAGTAATATGAAACAACGTTTGCGTCTACACATGGACATTTGACAATTCTCACAGCGTAGCAAAATTTCATATAATCCCAACAGGTTTTTGTTGTAGTTTAATATCAGGTTCAATGTTTTAATTTATTGCATTATAAGAGAAAATGTAGATTCCCAATACTGAGATTAAGAAAAAAGTTTAAAATTACTAAAAACATCTGTAATTACTGAATTTAGTTATGCTCAAACCCAAGCATATCTCACATATTTTTAAAAAGGAGCATTTTCTGAGTAAAGTATCTGAGATAAAAACAGAACAAAATCAAAGCCAAACATTTCTATTGTGAACAAAGCTACCCCACCATTAGGAGAGTGCGCTAGCAAGCCGAGAAAAAGGCCAAACACCAAACACTCTTTGGAGAGCTTCATTGCTGTGATGAAGTTCAGCACATTGAGCACTCATTGACTCAAATCCCTCACGTCTTGTTAAATGGCATCTCTGCTCAGAAGGGACCTGCCCCACACTCACAAAGCAGATGTTGTTGCCGAGAGCGACAGGGTCTTCTGAAGCGACATGATCCTCCAGGACCAGGCAAAAACAAACACAAATCTGGGTTTCATCTGGGGCTTTTTTCTTGTTTAGATCTGCAGTGTACACAGAGAAATGTGATGTTCATCAAAGGCCCTTAAGTAATGGCACATTTGAGAGGGAATTCAGGCAGGGCAGGTGATGAAGGATTTATTCACTGAGCTATAGTTTTAATCACATCTGTTTGGGTAAATAGAGATCCTGAATAGAGTCCAGCAAACTTATTTCTAACAGGCTTTTTAACAAAGCATTCACAAAGATGTTTTTGGGTCAGCGACTCAAAGTTTTGATTTAGTAAAAAAGTTAAAAGAGTAAAAAAAACGAACAAACAAAAAAAAAACAACCCACTTTACATTGTGTGGTCGCTTTTGCATTGCAATGATTGCAATGAGTTCACAGCTGGCAGTATATCCTTAATAAGAGTATGTTATGAAAACGATTTAAGGGAAAAATACACAAGCTTCAAAGAATCTGCATTCTCCTGCAAAAGAGAAAAAATATTTTATTTAAAAAGTAAAAAAGGGTTAACTCACTTAAAAGAAATAAATATAACATAAGAAAACGTTTATTTTAAATCTTAGTTAATACTCATTGTTTGCTGAAGAAGAAAAAGAGATTTATAATTTGCAGAAGTATTTACTCCCACCTTGTCACACACACACACGCATACGCGCACACACACACATATATACATAAATTGCATGGTTATGTAAAAAAAGATGTTAGTCTGTTTGAGAAGGGTCGCATTATTAGTATGCATCAAGTAGAGAAAGCATCTAAGGAGATTGCTGAAACCATAGAGTCCAGACATCAACCTGTAGAGATTCTTTAAGAGGGATTGAAGAAGCCTTTGCACGGCAGTCAGGCTCTCATCAATACCAAATCTTGGGGAAAAACACAGTACTTTATGGAATTACAGAAGCTTTCTGGAACAATGCCACAGCAAATGGCTGCCGTAATCATCTGAATATCGAAATGTATGGCCTTTTTTTAATGGCAACCTTTTTTGGCTAGCCAGTCTATACACTTATAAAACTGAAATCGCCTTGACAAACTAAAAAAAAACTATTTTAACCAATGTACCTACTCTCTTCGCTAATGTTTTATTATAACACAACCTAAAAATAAAAAAATAAATACCCACTTGTACATACTATAGAGCACATCAGAGGTTTTGTTGAATTCCATATTTTTTTGGAGTTTTGACATGAAAAGAAGAATAATTTTAGCTTCCTCTAGTTTATATCAGTGTTTAGTGTAGTATATAGAAGATTTTAACTTTAATTGTTTTCCTACTGTCTTTTTAATGATTTTAGTGTTTAAAATTCTTACCTGAGCCGTTTACGTCTCTCCCTTTAATTGTTCTGCACTTTGGCTTAAACTCTACTGCTTGTTTAGCTGTCTACTGAAAGCTTAGCTGTCTATTCCCTCCTTTTTTATTGTTCAGCACTTTCGTCAATGCAAGTTGTTATTAATCACTGCTTTATAAATACATTTTCATTGTCATCTTGTCATTCACGTGAAGAAACGGTGGCCATTAAGAAAGACACAAAAGCCATAAAAATTGTAAAGACATTCTCATGTTAGAAAGAGAGAGAGAGAGAGAGAGAGAGAGAGAGACCTTAGGTTCACCAGCTGACCATTTCCGACACTGTTAAAATGTTTATATGTTAAATGTATAGACTTTAGCCAGTGCCTTAGAAAATCCCTCCCGAACAACCATCATTTTAAATGAAAATAAGATATTACAGTTGTGTCACAGTAGCTTCACAAACAAGAGGCCTAATGTGGATTTAACATAATTAAGATAGTTAACATAATAAGGACTAAATATATGGGGTGAGAATTGATGGAGGAGAAAAAGAAACAGATTGTCTAAAATTAAGTGTCTGAACGAACTGTTTGAACTCAAACCTGCAAATCTCTGACATTCTCATGTTAGAGAGAGAGAGAGCTTAGGTCCACCAACTGACCATTTCCACCACTGTTAAAATGTTTAGATGTGGAAAAAGTAGCTTTTTTAGCAATAAAGTTACTAGTGTGTCTGTAAAGTAAAGATATTAAAGAGTCAATATTGTTTGAACACAACTTTTGTGTTAGGCCATAAATGTGTCTTCTAATGCTGTGGAAACAATTTTATCATTGTCTCTTTTCTACAAAACTTGTAAAAGACGTTTAGCTTTGATCACGCTAGCAAATTATAGCTCATATATAGACATAAAATGGCAGACATCTTGATAAGTCTTCTCCATCCTTGATCTGTTTATCTAACTGATATTTTAGATCTTCCATTTAAATGAAGACATCAGTTATATGATACTACCCAGTATGAAACAATGCAAATTCATTTGGAATACAAATTTAGAGCCGAGAGCAGGACTAGCCCAAGGCATAAGCAGAGTATGCAGCTACTTAGGACCTCGTGGCCAGCAGGTGCCTCCAAGCATACATGGAATGACTGGAAATAAGAGTCTGTGTCTATTGTTCGTCTGAGAAAATGATAACAAACATCAATAAATTATGCAAGTATGGAAGCTAGCGTATAGTTTTTTGTAAACGTAACTCTGGTTACTGATACCAGTTTATCATGAGTTGCATTAGACAGTCATTTTATTATTGAATATTCTTTCACTGTATCTTTAAAGGTTAGTCTCCCAAACTGGAAGCAAAGAGTGACTTGGGTCTTTTATTTGCAAAATAAACTTTACACACAAAAAAAATTTCTTAAGATTTGTAATGCCTTTTTTGAAACAATCAGGTTAATTCCACACAGCAGCAGGGTGAGTGCAGCAGTGTTCATAGTGAAATCTGATGATGTGAAGATGGCTGTGAGATCAAGATGACAGCAAAGATGACGACTAGGGATCCAAGGTGAGGCGAAAGCTAACTTTCTTTTGACAGGCAGACGCTAGAGATGGGGAGTTGTCACAGGAGAATATGAGGGTGAGACAGGAAGTGATGCATGAGAACATGAGTTGCTGGATGCTGGGAGAACGAGTCCTTGGGGTGTGTAACTGTTGTGATAAGATTGTTTGGTGAGTATTTGGGCAAATCTTGTGTTGCAGTCACATTGTTTATCATTGACAGTTGGATCAAGAGTTATTGTTTTAGGAGGACTTTACGGTTCACCTAACAGTGCTATTTTCTACATTTCAAAGTGAATGTTCCACTGGGGATGGCAAGCATGCCCCCCACTTTTGAAAATCCTGTTTTCGTTTCCCCCACTTTCTTCATTATGCTCGAACTTATAAAACTGGAATCCTTATAGTAAGACTCTGGGAATATGTCTGTGAAGTATGATCTGAAGACGGGAGAACAGAACAAGCATTCCCACTATGAGACTTCAACACGCACACTCAACCCCTTCTCGTCTTAACTGTTTTAGTCTAAACATGCTTTCCTCCATGTTGCCAAAACATATTGCTATCTGTGCAAAAGCAACTGAGAGGATATCACAAAAAAGAACATCTGCAAAGTGTCAACCCTAAAAACATTACAGCCTAAAACGACCAATAGTTTCTAAATCTAAAAACTCTAAAAACACTCTATCGACACTAAATGCAGGTCATCCATCACCAGATCACCTAATTCTACTATAACATGCATTTTAACAATTGTTAAACATTCATTTTTTTATGCAATAAATGTATGTTTTTTGTGATAAACATAAAATGGCTTTTGTTGGTGTAACCCTATGAAATCACCAATTCATAAATTCACCTGCTACGTTCACTACATAACTCATTTTTAAAGTAAAGGGACATATTTAGCATACATATTTATATTTATTATAGAATGTTTAGTTGCTTCTGCCAGAAACACTGTAAAATCATCAAATATGCTGATAAACACTGTAAAATCAACTTTTCTTACAAATAACATTAAATTGTTTAATCACAAAACAATAAATAGTGCCTTTAAACTACAATCACTAGCTGTAACAGAAATATTTATTTTAAGGTTTCATTTTAATGACTTGGAATGGTAGCAAACCTATAAATCAACAAAACTTAACAAACATAAAAAGAAAAATACAGAAAATGGGACTCAAATTGAAAAATTCTCTTAATTGATCTAAACTTCATCCTATTACATCAAACAACCAATTTGGGCTTTATTTTTTTGTAGAAAATTTTGCCTTGATTCCAGAACCTGCACCTGATTTTTTAGAGAAAAAAGTTGTTTATCTTCAAGTTTAATGCTGTATTATTTGTTTATGTATTTTAATTTATCATTTTATTTGCATAGTTCAGGGTGGAAATCTTTCTAACCAAACATAATATATTTTTTGTTAATGTCTATCAAAGAAAATACCTGTTTGTTCAATTCACTGCTTTTCCAAACTCTCAATTTATCATGCTACTGAGAGTATGAATGTTAAAGTGGAAATTAACCTCCAGTTCTTCTAGATTTCTTATTAGCAAAAAAATGTTGGTAGGTCAGTAAGATTTATCAAAACTGAACTAAAACTGACAATAGATGCACCTAATGTGTACATTGAGTAGGAATAATTATGTATATTTATAATGTTTTACATTTTACTTAGTCCTGGCTGAGAACAAAAAAGGCCTCCAAATCCAAAATGTATAATTAATGACTGTGTTTAAAACTGTTAACGTTGTATTAATAGTCTCAATCAGTTTAAAAAGTTCATTTTCAACCAATTCATAAATAGCTTCTGCCTAACTAGTTTAAACAAAACTTTCATGCAATGAAGCTAAAGTTTTTTTCTTGAATTCCTTTAGAAACTATTTGCAAAGAAGTTCAAAAGGGGTTGTCTCAATAAAAGCATTCTAAGGATAGAGAAAAAAGCATATGACAGAGTTCTTATTATGAAGTGTGCTAGATACAGGATATTCATAATGTATTAATAGTATGACAGTAATAATATATAGTATTTTATTCCCTACAGTTAGTGAAACAAAAATAAGAAATGAAAACAAAACATTTTTTTAACAATACATTGATCAATGACATTGTATAAACCTACACACTACACATTATTTGATGAAGGTTGATGAATGCAATGACAGCTTTTAGTAATACAAAAATTCAATATCTGATTTTAGACATTTTCTCAGTATGGAACGAAAATCTAACACATTGTGAAATAACAAGACTATGAATTTGGCACCAATCTGATTTCCTTGTCAAAAAGAAAAATCACACGATGAGGGGAATATATGATTAAAACACTAATTACACTAAATACTTTGATTTACTGAAACAAAGATTAAGATGCACCCAAAAAGAAAAGCAAGTAAACAGCACAGTAATTTTTCCACTCATCCATGTTTTAGACTAATGTGTTTGACCTTTTTCTCATTCACATTTTCTTGCAAATTGTACTGCACGACCTCCAGTGTTTAAGAAAGAAGTTTAAATTAAAAACAAAACATGTAAAGACAATTCCCTTATTAGACTTAGTATAGTATAGACTTATTAGATATATATATATATATGTGTGTGTGTGTGTGTGTGTGTGCGTGCGTGCGTGCATGTGTGCGCGTGTGCTTGAAACCTTAGCAATCAGCATGATGTTTGAGTTGAGTGACTTCTATACATGTAACTAGCTGATAGTAGCACCTACAGTAGAAATGCGGATACTGTGTATAGAGGGTATTGCCTGATGACCTAGAGTTGGAATTGAACCGGAATTGAAGACGATGGTGTCCATGCCATGGCACTGTTTTTCAAGACTAATTAAGATAAGACTAATTCAAATGTTCTAATTCGAATGATAAACCCTATTATAATCAAGATCCAATTGTTTTATCTATCATATCTCATTTTCACAGATTACTTATTCCCCAACAGTGTTTGGCATTCAAATGAGAAATATCTTGACCTGAAACTCAAACTATATTACACATTTGAGCACTCAAAGTTAATACATTTATACCAGAAAGTCTCCATAAACTCAGTTTTTCCTTTAGGCCGAATGTGGGCAAATATGATGTGGCATTCAGAATGGGTTCAGTGAACAGGTCACAGCTAGTGAGACAAAGCCTTTGAATCTTTTCTTCATTTCTGAGGTAAAAAAAAATTCTCAGTAGCATACAATAGTGTGTTCATCAATGTAATTGATTAAAATATCATTGTTGATAATGGATTTTTTTCAATCTGTTTGTATTTTCAAGCAGTTAAACCTTGCATTGCTGTGGGTATTCATCTATTGAAAAGCAGGTCATGTCTTAAAGAAGTCAAGGCCTTAGAGCATTGGAAAGATATTCAACTTGTTCTTGAACATTCTTTGCTAAGCTTTATGTTCATTCAACCACAGCAATCAAATTTTTAAACCAGACATGCTTTGCCATATCTTCTAGCTCTGAAAAGTGTCATGAGCTGTTGGTTACTATGGCAACATATACCACACTGGAATGATTTTTCAATCTCCGTTCAGCGTACACAGGAAGACAGGGCATTTCACATTTTGTATAATTCAGTTTGAAGACGCGATTCATCATATAATCAGCTTATAGGAAGGAGTTTAATGAACTGATCCAAGGGTGGTATATAGTTCAAACAAGGTTTTTCCTTAATTGCACTTCTCCAAAGCTTCGAGACCACACTTAATATGTCTACCTCTCACTGATTTTTTATAGCAATGAACAGACAGGAATAGAAAGCTGCGACTAAACTAACATAGTTTAGAACTAAAGTCTTATTTTTTATATATGATTGAGCAAAAGAGTTAATCAAAACTTAAACAGAACTTGTTTTGAAGGAGCAGACAACAAATACACATGGTCAAAATGACTTTGGCCAGTGAAAAACCCTTCTGAACAATGAAAATAAGATATTACAGCTGTTTCACAGTAACTTCACAAACAAGAGGCCTAGTGTGGATTTAACATAATTACGATAGTTAACATAATAAATAATAAGGACTAACTATATGGGGTGAGAATTGATGGAGAAGAAAAAGTCTTAACTAACAGTTTGAACTGAAACCAGCAAATCTCTGACATTCTCATGTTAGAGAGAGAGAGAGAGAGGGATGGTCCACCAAATGACCATTTCCACCACTATTAAAATGTTTAGATGTGGAAAAAGTTGCTTTTTTAGCAATAAAGTTACTAGTGTGTCTGTAAAGTAAAGATATTAAAGGGCCAATATTATTGGAACACAACTTTTGTGTTAGGACATATAATGTGTCCTCTAATGCTGCGGAAACAATTTTATCATTGTCTTTTCTGCGAAACTTGTGAAAACCTAAATATATTTCAACAAGCTATTTTCAACTGATAGCATCATTGCATCACACTGCAATATTCCAACCCTAAATATTGATTGACAGTCGAATTTCCTCTTTACAACGATTTCTTGTCCGCAACAATTTCTTGTCCACTTAAGTTGAATGAGGAGTAGAAGCAATGTCCCCATAAAAAACACACTTGTTCTGTTTTAGGATGTACAGCTCAGCAGCCGACGAGCTTCATACATTTATGGTTGAGTTACGTTGCTTGCATGTTTGCTTGCAACTTGTCATTTACCACCAGCAGTGCAGGTGGCAGCAGAGTTTTAACTCTTAAATGTAACAAATCTGGGTTGTTTTTTAAACTTTAAATTTAGCTTTACATGTTCAGGAGAGCCAGATCAATGTCACTTCTTATTATATTCCAATAATATTTGCTCTTTATTATCTTGAGTAGAAGCATCTATGTGAACAAATCAAGGCATTGCCCTTGGACTTCCTTGTCTTTAAGTCCCAGAATGACTAAAGCTACAGATTTTTCAATCACTAAAGCTACTGTGTTGTAGTCATTTGTCGGAGCTCTCAGCACTGATTGCTGAGTGATTCATCATTCTGAATGAAATTGACTGCTTAAAGCAAAATTATTTCATGTGTCATTTTTAAATGATGTTCTCTTTATTTTGTGAAAAGGAAAAGACACTTACTGTTGCTAGATTCATAATATATGGTGTGTTCAAAGATTGGGATACAAATGTTTTGCTACTCAGTGAGTAATGCCGAATGAGAGATTATTGAAATGTAAGACAAATGCCTTTAAATGATTGGATTACTTCAGCTCCCTTTAAAACAAAAAAAGAGACAATAATCAAAACAAATATGTTTTCACTTTGAGATGTTAATTGTCAAATTATTTATTTAATAAATATCAAAGTTCAAGTAACAGTTTTGTCATTATTTTTCAGAAAATCTATTGAACATATAGAATACATTTTAATTAAGAATTTAAGTGTACCATACTTAATAAAACATTATTCTACATAAGATATAGAGTGTTCTAAAGAAATTCTCTAATACAATTTTTTTCTGTTGAAGTTAAGAAAAGTTTATCCTGGGTTTCATTAAATCTTATGTTTTATCATTTTTACTCAATATAGTTAATAAATAATTCTTATGATGAGCCATGTACTCCCTTCTTATATTTTCTATGAAGAACTGCGAGCTAAAAAAGAATGTTTTTTTTTCAATAGACATAAATCTACATAGACAGCACACAAGTACAATACTCAATTATTATTCCTCTGATAAAGTATGCTGAAGATCAATGTGATTAATCTTGCAAGATTCCAACAATCAGCATAGATCTGCAGAAGAAGGCTTGGCAATGGCATTGAAAAAAAAATGTGTGAGAAAAATCTGTTTGCAACAAAGTAAACAGATTAAAGTTGAAAGGCTGCAAATAGTTTGAGGTATAGACATTTATGTTGTGAGAAGATCTGAGGAAGAAAACCTCCTTCAACATGCTGTATGTTCATTTTATACAGTATTTCACCAAGTGTTACATTTTAAATGGTATTGTGTATGTTTGGTATTGTGTAGGTGGATAAAGTGGATCAGTGTGGGACAATATGCAAAGACCCACACTCTGTGATGCATTGAAAAACAAAGACAAGGTCAATGGCAATTATATGCACATGTTGGTAGTCAACATGATATCTGTTAACATTGACAGATATGCAGGGTTCGAGGATGCTGTTAACAAGTGGGATAGGGATAGTAAACTGAGGATTGTGGAAATAAACACCTCACACAAGAGCAGAAAGATACTACAGCAGACAGTTATATTAATACTACCATGTCCACATATATACATGAGTTTGTCTTAACTGCACAAAAAACGTGAACGTAGCATGCGCAACGTTTAGTATGATTAGTGAAACAATTTTAAATTAAGTGTACCCAACCATCACCTTAGTGAAAGTGCATGTCTTCCCAGGAACCAAAAAATGGATCCAGAGAGGCGGGACATAGATGTCTGATTGTCTGAAAGTTTTTCTTTTATATATCTTAAACAAAAAAATTTTAAAAAATTATTCACCCTTCTCAAAGTATCTAAAAACATTAAAGCACCAGGGCTGTAAACATAGTTTTTTTTTTTCAACTCCAAACTTGGGCATTTATAACATTGGAGTGAAAGAGAACTTGCTCACTTCTGACCCCACCCCCTTGCAGCCAGTCGTGATATTACAGTTCAGCCAACTCCTATTGTGCTAGAGCAGGAAGAGCGGGGGGTTGGCAGAAACCCTTGGCCCCTTGGTAGAAACACTAAAACGTCTCTTATAAAGCTTTTAAGAGTACGACCAGTTCACTAGGTAACAGTGGAATCTTAACCCTGAAGTTATATTGACCAATCAAAAGCTTTCAAAAAAGTTTCAGAGCAAAACTTACCTTCATTCTGTGGATAATGCAGCTCACTCAAAAATACTAACAATATCATTGATAAAAATAAAACCTCCTCCCATTGTTAGCTGTGCCATTTATCTGCGTTTTCTTTTTCTCCAAAAGCTGTGCTGTTTGTGTCTCAGTCGAGTGAGCAAAGATGATCAATGTTGACCAGCATATTGACTTCTGGTCTGCACTTCAATATGATATTACATGCATTAGATTTTCAAGTAGTCCTCTACATGCCATAAGAAATGATAGAAAATGAAAACGCTTGGGCCTTTATTAACAAAAATACTGATATACCTGGTAGCATTTTTTTATTAGCATTTTTTTTATTACTGGGTAGAAGACTGGGCCTCAAGCATGTATCCTTATATACAACTTTGCTGTCTCGAAAGCTAAAGTATTTGACAAATTACACACATTGAAAGTGTCTTTTTGGAAAACGTCAGGATTGTTTTTTTGTTGTATACACTCTCTGATTTTGTGTGTAAGGCTATGTTAAGAATTAATAAAAACCTACTGTTTTTTCTTTACATTTTTCTTTTCTGTTGGTCAGTTTATCAATGGTTCAATTCTCAGGAAAAGCTAGGGCTGGTTAAATGTGTTCTCACCTTGCATTGTAAGTCATTTTGTATAAAAGAATATCTGCAAACTTCAAAAAACGTAAAGATTTTTTACATGTCAACCTGAAATTAAATTAAGATATAGAAGTAACCAAACAGTTTCTTATGTCAACCTTGAAATCCATTTGAAAGCAATGTTTCACTGACAAATTTAGCTCCATTATAAAGTAAGTAGAAGTGTGCTAACTGACTTTGACACCTATGTAGTTGATATTGATTGTACTATGAAAGTTAATGAAAGCTGAATTGCTCTACAACAAAAGGTGATATTAGAGTGATAAAATATGCACTCTTTCTGACATGTTAACACACATCAAGAAATTAACTGCCACTACTTGACAGACACCTCCACCCCCCTTGAACTGTGAATTGATAAGTAGAAACATTTCATGTGAGGCATTGGAGGGTGCAAAGTATGTATTGACATGAGGATCCTGCAGAGCAACAGTGTGGGTTCATCAGAGCGTGTGGTGTGTTCGCGTTCAGTCATTGTGCGTTGTTTCGGCAGTCAGTATCTGATGCTTTCATGATATACAACCTCGTACTTATTTCTTTATTAAATGCATCAGTCATTTTCTCTGGTACTGAACAGTCCCATTCTGGTCTCTTGTGCACTTTGGTCATCATTAATTAAGACTGCTTTAGCTTATTGACCTCCTGGCACAAGAGATTTTGATGGCTTTTGAGGAGCTATCAGAATCTGGTCCAAGCCTAAGTTTTCCCCTCATTCGGTCATCCAATAGTTGATGCATGACAATTTAAATTCTTGCTTCTAATTAAATGTGATCTGCTCTTGAGCTAAATGACATTTTTGCAGAAGGCTATCTGGTACCTTCAAGACAAGGTGACATTCCACTTTCCATTATACCGGATTATAACAAGTAGTGGACTCTCACAAAGTACAGTTTGAGCGGTGGCTCTGCCTGCAAAAAATCAGTTATAGTGATGTGTGGCCAGCTTTGAGGAATCAAAGGGATTTGGAACTTAATTCAGAGCTTAGCCATTTCATCCAAGGTGTCAGCATAATGCAAAGTTCAGCACTAAATCATTAATAAAATAAGTCATTGGTTATTTCCTGCACAGAAAAAGTCCAGGGAATTCTCATTTTTAACCAGTCAATATATTGAAGTGTTTATTGTAAAAAAAAAAAAAATCTATACATACAAAGTGACCATTCTGATCCTATAATCTACCACTCTGTATTCCGTGTGTATTGCAAAGACTTTTTTTGTTTTGAGTTTTACTGTATGATTACTAATTCACATATTGCTAAGCCCCTCTTGCTTTACTAGCTCGTTTAAGTAGTGAGAACTGCTGAGGGATTGTCAATGAGAATTACATTATAGGAGACTTGTAACTAAGTTTTGTAGCACAAAAGGTGTTCAAATATGCAAATAGGGCATATTCATAATATCAGCGGGTAAAATAATTTAATTAAAGCTAAAAGTTGGCCAGATATGGAGTGACCCATAACCAGAGCAGTGGGCAGCCATGGCTGTGGCGCCCAGGGAGCAGTCGGGAAACTGAGGTTGTTAACACAGCTGAGGTTGTTAAAGATGGGAGAGCAAGTGTTTTATTACTCACATCACCTTCAACTCGGTAAATCTGTGGATCAAACCAGCAACCTTCCGATCACAAGTCGATCTCTTTATCCACCAGACCACAACTGCCACAACTGGGGGTGGTTTTCAAGGTGACGTTATGAACAGGATAATCATTGAAGCAATCCTAGGTCAATTCTTTGTCTGCACCACAGATTAATAGTATTTAATAGTTTGACCAAACAATGCAACACATTTAGCAAAACTTCTAAAACAAACATAAGGCTTCTCCTTGAATTGGTTTTGGATTGGTATATAGCAAACTCTGTTGCAAAGCCTTTCAGGATGAGTGTATATGAAATACAATGACATTTAAAAAAAAGGAGAAACAGATCATTGTATAATGACTAGTGATAACATCCAATGGGTGACTGATGAAGATGATGGCAGGTCAGAGGAAAAGGTGTAGAGCCGAGATGTGAAGACAACAGGGAAGGAGAATCTAACACAAGGCACACAGAAGAAGACATTGATGGGTAATTTAAGCAGCACACAGGTAAGGTCTTCGTCTGTATTGCAAGTTACAAGCAGCCAGGAGAAGACAAGGAGAGGATTCTGATATTAAAGATTTGAAGGCAGAAGTACATCAGTTGCTAGACACTGGCATCCCGGAAAGGTGAGTTCTTTATCATAAGAGTTGTGTGCAGTCACAGGATAATCACGCTGGGAGACCATTTTGAAAACAGATGCTGCTGCTGCTGTTTTATTTGAGTGTCAAGTTTAGTTCTGGGTCTCTGACAATGATAATGACAATCTAATGACAATTTACCTTTATTTAGGATGGTTGTTTAAAAATAAAATAAAATTGTATTTTCGATATATCGTTAAACAATAATTAATATATGTTGGTATTATATTAATAAATATACATGTATTGTATATATTGTTTATAAAGACCAAAATAACCATTCTGCTAATAAGAACTCATTTATGAGACAAATATAGGGTTTAAAGTTGGTGTGACAACGGTATTGAATTAAGGTGTGTGAAAAGAAAAGGTGTTTTTGACAACACACAGTGTTTTTCTGATAATTGACTGTTGATTTACCCAAATACATCTCTGCACTGTGGCAAAAATGGTAGAATTATAGAAAGATGGTTATAAACTTATACTAAATAACTAATTAAAATGGCACTGTTTTGGTTTGTAAAAAAGTGGTATACCAAACTATGCCTTTTTTTTTTCATTTTACTTAAACAAAACATCACCCACGTGATTCAGCAGGGTGCTTCCGTACCTCAACCTTCCCAGTTAATTCCAGAGAAAAAGGGAGCTCAGAAGAGGAACTGAGACTTGCATAGAAAGCAATTGCAGTGCAAAAGAACACTGCTTTGTTTGCGTGTATGCATCATTCACCGCTGAAGCAAGAACAAGTCCAGTCTGCACACAGGTACATGCTGCATTGGAACTAATATATATAATATACACTGTGTGCAGAGTTATTAGGCAAGTTATATTTTTGAGGATTAATTTTGTCATTGAGCAACTACTATATTCTCAATAAACCCAAAAGACACACAACTATTGAAGCTGAATATCTCCCTTATTTATTTTTGCCAGGCAAACCAATATAACATCTCAACATTTACAAATACACATTTCTGACATTCAAAAACAAAACTAATTAATCAGTGACCAATATAACCACTTTGCTTTACAAGGACACTCAAAAGCCTTCCATCCATGGATTCTGTCAGCTTCTTGATCTGTTCACAGTCAACATCGCGTGCAGCAGCAACCACAGCCTCCCAGACACTGTTCAGAGAGGTACTGTTTTCCCTCCTTGTAAATCTCACGTTTCATGAGGGACCACAGGTTCTCTATGGGGTTCAGATCAGGAGAACAAGGGGGCCATGTCATTTTTTATTTTTTAGACCTTTACTGGCCAGCCACACTGTGGAGTAGTTGGAGGCAAGTGATGGAGCATTGTCCTTCATGAAAATCATGTTTTTATTGAAAGATGCCGTCTTGTACCACTGCTTGAAAAAGGTGTCTTCCAGGAACTGGCAGTAGGACTGGGAGTTGAGCTTGACTCCCTCCTCATCTGAAAAGGTCCCACAAGCACATCTTTGATGATACCAGCACATACCAGTACCCCACCTCCACCTTGCTGGCGCCTGAGTTGGAGTGGAGCTTTCTGCCCTTTACTGGTCCAGCCACGAGCCCATCCATCTGGCCCATCAACACTCACTCTCATTTCATCAGTTCATAAAACCTTAGAAAAATCTGTCTTCAGATGTTTCTTGGCCCAGTCTTGACATTTTATCTTGTGTCTCTTGTTCAGTGGTGGTTGTTTTTTCAGCCTTCCTTACCTTGCCTATGTCCCTGAGTATTGCACACCTTGTGCTTTTTGACACTCCAGTAACGTTGGAGCTCTGAAATATGGCTGAACTGGTGGCAAATGGCATCTTGGCAGCTTCACGCTTGATTTTCCTCAGTTCTTGGGAAGTTACATTCCGTCTTCTTTTTTCAACGTGCTTCTTGTGACCCTGTTGGCTATTTGTCATGAAACGCTTGATTGTTCTGTGATTTTGCTTCAAAAGCATGGTGATTTCAATGTTGCTGCATCCCTCTGCAAGAAATCTCACAATTTTAGACTTTTCAGAGTTTGTCAAATCTCTCTTCTGACCCATTTTGCCAAAGGAAAGGAAGTTGCCTAATAATTAAGCACACCTGATATAGGGTGTTGATGTCATTTGACCACACCCCTTCTCATTACACAGATGCACATAAGCTGATATACTTAATTGGTAGCAGACTTTCAAGCCTATACAGCTTGGAATAGGACAACATGCATAAAAAGACAAGTAAATTATATAAAACAAAACTTTCCTTGGTTGTGACTAGCAACACATGTCCTCTATTGGAGCATTGTTTACATCTCTGGATGTTGAATAAGTAAATGTAGATTTTCTTTGCTGCTATACTGATGTTCTTCTGTAAAAGCTTTTTTTTCTGCAAAGAGATTTTTTTTTCTTACCTCACTTTTCCTGAAGAGCGCTATCTATAATCAGTTAAAGAGATCTACCTGACACATTTTTGGCACGACTATTTTCTAACAAATAATATGGCTGGTTTTAGACAGAAACATTTATTTAATCAATATCAAATTGTGAATCAGAACAAATCTTGTCCTTGTGGATATTGGATAAAAAATGACTGCACTCCCCACCCCTGATTCAAACGGCCATTTCAACCAGAATAGAGAGTCATGGTATGACTGCAAATGAGGTAATATGCAATATGCATCATAAAAAATGCTTACTTTGAATTATTATATTAAAAATAAGATTTTTTTAAAGCATTACGATTTTTACAGTAATGTAGTATTTATGTAATTACAAACTATGTACTCAGATGCATTTCTGCTTATTTAGGGAACATTCCCTGGTTAATTTGAAGAGTTGACTTTTTATCAGAAGAATGTTCTAACTTCAAACTGAAAACAATCATCTTTTTATTCTCTACAGTTGAATTGTGTTTCAAGTCAAACAAATTATACAGACAAAGAAGTTTTTAAAGGGCAATGCCATGTCTGTCATACTATATTACTGTCACAAGCTCGGTGACATATAAATAGTGCAAACAGCTGATCAAAGCAAAAAAATCATACAGAAACAAATCTCTTTTTCCTCATAGCTTCCCTGTTTCTCCTGCAATTACTTATCCACAGACAATTTGGTGCATCTTTTTCTTTAAGTGTTGAATAATTTCTAGGTATTTGTGATGAACAAATATACTGTAGTTCAAGAATTTTACATTTCATTTAAGTTTCTTAAGCACTACATAACTCTGAAATGTCACAGCACGAAAAATTGCTTAACATCATGCCACAATCCCAGTCGCTGCACGATTTAGGGTTTGCAACACTATTACCAGATTTGCAAGCCTTTGGAACAGAGAAAAGCAGCAGTGTGCTGGCAGAGCAGTCAGCAGGGAAGATGAATGAAGGACAAGAGTGTTCAGTGACTGGGACTAAGGACCACATCCCCCTTGCATCGCTTGTAACATGAAATCAACAGCACAAGCTCTCAACAATTTTCCATGTTTGAAACAGGCAGGGTGATTCTCAAGCAGTGCCATTCATTGGATGATGATCTTTGAGTGTTCATGATTTGATGGGTGCCTCCTGCACGAAAAGAGCTACGTGATCAGAAATCAAGTCTTCCAACACTGATTTGTTGATACTTCAACTCAGAATTATTCTCTGATCATTTTAACCTAACAGGAATGTTCCCGCGTATTGCTGGTAGAAGCAGATCCAATTAAAGTGGCTTCGCTGGAATCCAATTTCCAGAGGCATCTAGCTTCATGATAGCAGAGCTAGTTGAAGGTGATAAATTCTGCTTGATAAGAACAACTTATGACAGACTGGTAGAGGGAAGCAGATGATTATGTTTTACATACTAACCTTGGCTGCCAGGGCTTGTCCTTTAATGACAGCATAATTCAGCGTTCACCTTGGGCAGCTGCCATGGATTTAAGTTTATGAGGTCACCTGTATAACCTCCATCATTCAAGTATAAGCTCTGTCTTTGCATCAGTACCTCTCTCATTCCATTTTTTTAGAGAAAGACCTGTGCCTCTGGTGTTGAACAGATCTTTATTCGGTTTCTGAATTTTAGGTATCAAGTTGGATATGTTTTAAAACACTGGTTTGAAAGATTCCGTTGTATAGTAATTTAGGTTACTGGATGATATTCTTTCTGAATTGTTTTGTACTTCTAAGTACCCCCAAAAAAAGTAAGTACCCTTAGCCATTGTCATTTAAGCTTTTTATGGACATCAACGTGTACTGAATAACTCTGTAACATTTGGTTATTTCAAACATCGCTTTTGGGAATGTATGCAAATAAGTAAACTGTCTTTTCCAATTTTGTCTTTTCTTCCTTTTCAAGTTTTTTTTGTACATCATATTTATTTGCAGTGCTGGGAATTCAGCCTGTTTTGTTTTGTCTTGATTATCATGAAACAGTCGAGTGAATATGTTATGTTTTAAAGACAACAAAGCAGTGGAGTGCATAGAATTCTATCATTGTCCTGCTGCTGGATGATTCTATTGCTGTCCGGATCCTGGATGACTGCACAGCTGCAATGACATCTGCCATTTCTGTGTAACACTTTGCATTTTAATATCATGATTTATGTTGAACATTCAAAATGCATTTATAGATAAACATACATAGACTTATAAAAACACTAGGACACTGGCCAGAAAGTTTACTAATCAAAAGTCTCAAATTCAGTGTTCACTAGTAAACTAAAATCAAAGAGTTAACATACATACAAATTTTATCAGTTTTTTTTTGAGCATTGTATATTTACTTAAACTTATGTAAACATGTATTTTATAATGTTGTGAATAAATTTTAGTTTTGCCTGCATGTGTTTTGTTTAAGGTGTGTGCAAGGAATGCAAGGAATATTTTGTTTAGTTTTTTTTCCAGATTTTTAGAAGCTTGACAATGGGATGTGTTGTGTTGGAAAGGAAGATGTTTGCTGTAATGATTTCACATTTGTGATGAAATAAGACCTACTGAAAAGACTTGAGTTGTTTTCATGTTATTGAGTCTGCAGGAGTTAATTAAAGGGTGGGGCTTGATGATATGCCGCTTAAAAAAACTGCGAATTGAATTTGTTAGCACCACATAACATGGGAACATAAAAAAATAACTTAAGTTGGTCACTTTTATGACCCTTTTGAGTCAGATATTTTTGTATATATCTTTTTGATTCAATTAAAATTATTGAGTGGTCAGCCAAATGTTGGCGTATTTTGATGTTTAAAGTTGGCATAGTGGCGTCACGGTGGCGCAGTGGGTAGCACGGTCGTCTCACAGCAAGAAGGTCGCTGGTTCTAGGCTCGGCTGGGGCAGGTGGCATTTCTGTGTGGAGTTTGCATGTTCTCCCCGTTTTTCTCTCCCGGTTTTCTCCGGGTGCTCCGGTTTCCCCACAAGTCCAAAGACATGCGGAATAAGTGAATTGAATAAGAACGATTGCCCATAGTGTTAAAGTGTGAATGTGTGTGTGAATGTTTCCCAGCGATGGGTTGCGGCAGGGAAGGGCATCCGCTGCGTAAAACATATGCCAGTGAGTTGGCGGTTCATTCCGCTGTGGCGACCCCGAAAGGGAATAAAGCCGACATGAAGATGAATGAAAAAGTTGGCATAACTATAAAATTTGTGTTGAACTTTACATTTACATTTATGCATTTAGTACAATATCCAATTTGTTACACAGTCAAAGTCTAATTCAGGTCGCATGTAGTAGAATTTGAATCAGCAGAAACAAATAAAGAGCAGGAAGGAAATAACGAAGAAAGCTGATTTTTTTTTTCATAGTGCTGCTGCTTTCCTGACTGGATCAGGAAGTTTGTTCCACCTGCCAGTGACAGTAAGAGAGAAGGTTGTTCTGCCTTTGTGGGATGGCACCACGTGACGCTGTTCCTTCTCTGAGGGAATGTAGTAATAAATAGTTTGTTGGCACTACAATGTGAAAAAAATGCATTTTTAATCCATTGAGGGTAGTATTTAAAGTCACGTTGGCCAGTCAAACATCTTCAAACGATGATTGATATTTTCCAGATGAGCCAAAAACTCAAGTGAAGCTCTCCACATGAAAACACCGTTTTCAAAATCTTTCTGCTGCTATCAAAAAACTTAATTTTGCCTGGTGTTTTCAAAAATATGCACTTATGTGTGGACAAAATGTATCTGTTTAGAAACAGAGAAGAGCACAGGGAACTGCAGACAGATCACAAGAATCACACAGAGGAGCATTGTAGAGAAGCTAATTGAAATAGTAGGTATTTGAGAGTCTTGGTATTCACTTCTGATAGTTTGTTACAAAAATAAGGATAATTTTTTGGAATATGGGATAATGTTAATATTAGCAGGCAGAAATTATATTAATACAATAACAGACTGTCACTGATGAACTTATGAAGCAGCATCTACAACTACCTCATATTTTGTGAGCTTCTTTAGTGAAGAGCTATGTCTCAGAGGATTTGCATTATTAAAGCACTTTGATGTGCTTTACTAGTTTTCATTCTGCAGAATATGTTATCCCATGGTGTGAGAGGGCAAAGCACAGTAGATATGTTAAAAGGCACAACCAGACTCCAGTCAAAGCATAAGTAGAGAATATTTTGCTCTTTAGACTTCATAGCAGTGCCATATGTGAAACAGAAGCCTATGTACATCAATTGAAGGTCTACAGAAGATAACCTTCACAACCCCTTTGTTTTGCTTAGTGCCAGATCATTTTGTGATAGTGCCTAGCTTGTATTGTCCCCCAAGAAAAGGAATTTCTGACAGTGGCACTTGTCAACATTGACATCCATGCGAAGATCATGGAGGGACTTTAGTTCTAGAGCTCTGAGTGTTCATGGCCCCGTGACATTGCTGTGTATGCACCTTTCTAGCACTGCAATTTCTTGCCTTGGACCCCTTTTAAGATCTAAACTTTCAAAGTGCTTTTCTAAAGTATTTCTAATCAATTCAAATCAAAAAACTTTGTCACTTTGTAATCAAACATCTTTTTATTTTTTACTATGCAAACACCAATTGAAAAGAGTGTGCATAGCAACTAATGCGTTTTCAAAAGGCCTTTTCTCAGTTTGTACATTTTTGAAAAGGACCACTTTAATGCTAATGAGAAAAAGTATTGAGAGGAAACACTGCAAGGTCCTGCATGGCTTGCCTGTTCAGGTCCTTTTCAGATGTTGCTGTTCCTGAGTCTTCACACAGATCTATGCGATACTTTGATTTATTAGAACATGGCATAAACTGTGACCCATATAATTTTTTTCTGTTTAGTATAAATTACATTATACATTTTGAAATTGGCAATTATAGGTGGGCAGGAGGAGAGGCTCCAAATTCAGTCACACTTTAGAAGTCCCTCTATTTTCTCCAAAACTATGTAAAAAAAATAACCCATAAGGCTTTTTATAGTGAATTATAAAACATCTATTACAAAACAAAAGTTTTTGGTGAAGAATTGCTTCAGTTCTTAAAATCTTGAGATTCAGCAAACAAACTGAAACATTGAAACTGTTTAGCCAGTACCTGAATTGTGAAACTTCACTTCAATGGTAGAGTGTGGGCACGATCTCTTAAAAAAGCATGATTACAATAATGAGCAGGACGTTGGTATAGAAGAGTTCTTTATCAAAAGAAATGATTTTGAAGACAATTTTTTCTTCCTTCCTTCATTTATTAATTTTTTTATGTTTTGAATGGTAATTGATTCTGAAAACATCTATGGTGAGTATTTTGCAGCACAGGATTGTAATGAACAAAAATGACACATTGCACAGCAATTTATACAGGTTAGACACTCTATTTATATACACTATAACCATATGAATGCATCTTTCATCATTTTGAGGAACCTGTCAAGTGGCCTAACAAACAATTTTGAAATGTCTCAGATTAAATTAAGCAAATTAGGGGAGATGCTGTAGAAGGTACAGTTAATTGCTGCTCTCTAGACATCCTTTCAGACTGAAGGGTTTGCAGGATTCAGTTTCCTGTGTCACTACATTGCCACCTAGTGATGGTCACTCCTTCTCCTTTGTTATAAAACCCCACAGGTCTGAGAGTGAGTGAAAAATTGTTTGCAATCAAAGAGCAAATAATTATGTGGATTATAAAGAAACATAATGGAGTTTTTCTACCAGCCATATGAAAAAGAAGGATATTAAAGGATCACATAAATTGCTTTTCAGTTCTGTGCTAGAGTACATTAAAATGTAGCTGAAATATATTTGTTTTTGGCATCTTTGGACAGTTATGTTAGATAAAGTACATTTAAACTGGTAAAAGTGGCTGTTAAAAAAACTATTGAAATCAAGATACAACCATTGACGTCTAAACCCCTGGCAACAGATGTGAGTCCACCAATTAAAAAAAAAGAAAACAAAAATGTCCAATTTGCGCCCAATTGGTAATTTTTTTCACTAGTGTCTTGTAACTAATTAGTATTACAACATAAAAATAAATTAAATTAAGTGCTGTCAGTCTAACTCTCTCTTACTTGTCAACATGGCTATTTGTGTTTCTTACAAATAAGACTTAAATAATGATTATTAAGAACCTGAAAAAGACCCACAGAAGGGTGATCTAGACCATGCAACAAACTAACAGTATGTGTTACACTAAGAACAAGCCTCGCTTGAGTTTAAAGTTGAGTTTACATATGCATCTCATATCTATAGGTTGTATTTGGATTACTGTTAATACTCCAGAAATTGTGTTCCCAAAAGAAGCATCTTCTCAAAAAATTATGCATTTTCCTTTTCTTTTTTTAACTATATGCATGGAAGCCAACAAAACGTTAGCTGAAGTTAAGCAAGCTAAGTTTAAGGGTCACTAGAACCATATTCTGGTGAGACCAAGATAAACATGTTAGGATTAATGATCAAGCATGTTTCTTTTTGGTCAAGCATGGTAATGGGAGAGTCATGATCTGTGCCTACATGAGTGCTGCTGGCAATGGGAAGTATTTGACACACTTGCACAAAGCATCATCCCCTCTTTTCTGAGCATGAGATTCAGGGCAGTATTCCATGAGGATGACCCAAACACACTTTCAAGATGACCAGTACCTTGATGAAGAAGCCAAGGGTAGAGATTGTGGATCTGTGTGGGATTCACGGCTTTGTGAAGCGGTCTTGAAGGAGTGAAAGAGAAATGTGATGCTCTGGGGCAATTCATACCCAAGAGGGTCAAACCATGGTTGGACTGCAATGTCATAAAGTAAAATGTTGACATTTGGTAAGGAATTGGACACTTGTTTTTTTTTTTTTGGATGTATGTACTTTTGTTGCCAGGGGTGTAAAAGTGAATGGCTTTTTTAGTACTTCAAATTGTAGCAGGGTTACCAAAGGTTTACAATAAATATAATGTGATAATTCATTTCAGTGAGATGCTATAGTGAGTCTGTTCTATTTAAAACCCCCAAAAAAACATTCTTATGATACCAAATCTGTGATCAACTTTGTTATTAGATTATGCATCAGATTATTATTCAAATAGTACAGTTGCCTTTCAAATCATCAAACTGGGTCAGTCCCCAAGGTGGTTTGACTTCTGAGTGCTCAATAGTTAAACTGTTTGTGTTTTGATTAATGTAATTGCTCGTCATATTATTTTCAGTGACAACACATCTAACCATGTAGATCCACAGGGTTATACATTGGGCCTAACTTATTTCCAATCTATTTAGTCCTAATCGTTTGGTCTATTTGCTGTAAATATATATTTCAGCAGATACTGCTTATTCAAGTCTTTGATAAACCAATATTGAAATGTGGTGAAGAACGTCAGTGTAGACTTGCTGAAAAATATTGATGTGAGTTTTTATTTTTGGAATGGAAAGCCTAATCATTTGTAGCAATATTTTGATGCCTTATCCCGAAATGTCTGGGGTCAGTAATCTTCCACTAATCTCAGGTTGACATACCAAATTAACAGAGAAGTATGACTATTGTTATTTGCAAATGTATTTGCTTAAATAATAAGACAATTGTTAGATAGATATGGCCAAAGTCGTCTAACTTAACTCTAGCTTATCCTTGCTCTGATAAGCTGGTGTTTTGATTATGGAAATGTTCTGTAATTATGGACAAAATGGAACTGTCACGCTAAAAAAAGTAGCTCCCTGATGAGTTTTAAAATAAATTAAAAGTTTATTTTTTTGTTATTAAATCAGTTATGGTACTACCTTGTCATATATTAGCAGAGAAGTGTTGTATCTGTTCCAGGGCAGAACTTGTGCTCATCAAGCCAGCTGTGTCTTGTGGTTACCAAACATGAGGTGGTCCTCACAAATCTTTTAGGTGGTTGCCATTGAAACCACTTTAAGGTCAGCAACAAAATTCGGAGTTATTAAATATTTTTTAAGAACATAATTTTTTTATTTGGCTTTGGTGCTTATGACTGAAAAAGAAACTGGGAAGTTGTGACTGCATCTAAATAATTTGACTGCTGTTTTTTTATTATGTTTGTATTTTGTCATTTGAATGGTTTTATCAGTTTTTTTGTGTGTGTTCAACATGCTCAACATTCTGGTCAACTTTGCATTGTAGACTGATGCTTTACAAATCACTGATTTGATTTTGTTTCGAAAAGTCTGCTGTAGATACCCCGAGAGTATGGAATTCTCTTCATATGTTCAGGGTTGTGAATGTGTTTGCAAGACTTTATAGCTTTAACTTCTGAAACAACCTTAGGGAGGTTTCTGTCCAATCAATAGTCTAGTCATCAATTGCAGCTGGCTCATCCCAGCTCACTAGTGCTTGATCAACAGTTTACATGCACAGGGGACAAAGCCTTGACTTAAATACCACTGCCAGCTAAAGGAAAACACGAAAATCTAGTATAGTCCTTTGTAAAATCTTCTTGCCGTTAGGCCTTCGACGCTTTTGTTGACACTTCGACATTTACTTTCTTCGCCTAGATCTTGGCTGTAAACTTTGTAAAAAAAAAAACTGAATAAACTTGAAACCATGAAATTCTAATAACTTGTTCATTTATAGAGAATATATTTATTTCCTAAGTAATTTGTTTCGCAAGTAGTACAGCAGTTGAAAATCTAAGATGATGAATCAAATAAAGCAAGCTGATGTTGCTATGGTTGCAAGACTCAGGTTAACCTTCAAGATCAAGTTATTCACAAAAGTTGCTCTAACCATCTATAGAACAATAGACATCGCTCCAGGTAATAATGGTCATTCTATTCTTGTTGTTCAGTTGTTAACTCAAAAAGGACATAATGTTCCTAATAATCTATATAGTTGCTCAAATTACTATTTAAACAATCTACCTCCACAAATTATCTTTGCATCACTGTGCTAATTCCTATTTGATGTCTAAAATAGGTCAGCTACACATGGGGGTTAGCAGGGTTCCTACTGTACATGTCTTATAAAGAAACTCTAAAATATGCGAATGATCGCAATACGTACTTTTTTCTTCTTCATCTTGTTCTTCTTATTATTCATTAGAATACAATCAAAGTTATCTGGCACTCATTCAGCAGAGTTGTATGTTTGCAATGCCAAAATCATACGTTCTAGATAAAAAAAAACGCATCAACCTAATGCAACAGAATGTCTGCCTTTTAATTACCAATACTGTTTTAATTTATATTATGCCAGAGCTCAAAGATGCTCTACAATATTTCAAAGCATTATTCATTCACTCCACATTCGCTCACTGGTAATGAAAACCTGCAATCTGACAGAACTTGGCTGCAATTTCATGCCTACAGCCTCCTGCACACCATCAAAAACACCTCACCAGTCACACACACCCATAAAGGACAATGCAGGTGAAGTGACTTATCCAAGGCCACAATAGAAAAATTTACCTCCCCATAAAACAAAACAAGAGGAGCTTAACTAGTTTAATCAAATGTGTTACAGGAAGGTTAAAACTAAGCTATATGTAACCAGGTGGTTACAGACAACAAACTTTGATTTTGTAATTTTTGTCAGTCGTTTCCTTCTGGCAGAAAGGTGTCTTTTGATTAGTGCGCGGGTGTGACGTCATCGCGAAAACAGTTGCGGTGCGCGCCAGAGGACGGACGCAGGATCAGAGAAAGTCGAGTTTTGCTTCGTGCATAGTTGCCACAAACAAAGGTTTGCGCTGGATAGCATGTATTAGACACTTACATGGCCGTTTTGATGTGAGAAAAATCATCGTGTATTGTGCCATCGCGTGAGTGTCAAGCTTTGGCCTGTAAAGGTGTGGGAAGGCTCGAGCTCGGAGGGGTGCGGCCATTATCTCGGAGGATCTGGTCCTCGTGCATACGCTTTTAGGCTGTATTTACTGGACAATGTAAGTGTTTTTTCTTTTCGTTTCTGTTAAATTGTAATACTCACATGTGGAGGTAAATGGTGTGATGTGTATGTACTGTAACGTTAAAAACTGTTTTTGTTATGTTGTACAGTACTGCCACTACCGTATTTTTGTATTTTCTATTATGTCAAAAAGACATTGTCTACAAAGAGACATTATTTGAAAAGCATCAAAAAGGATAAGAAAGACTTTCCTTCTTTATTTTATCTTTTATTTTGTTTATTTAATGCAAATTCAGTCTCATAATATAATACAAATTTCTAAGAAATAAAAAAGAACCCTGACTCCATTTGTTGGTCCTGTGTATCATTCCCGGTGGCCACAAATTTGGTACCAGGAGTGGGGTTTATTCCAAGAGACTGGGAAACCAAATATATAAATTTTTATTTGCACATCATTTAATAATAATACGGTAGTGGTGAAGACCAGACCGAAGAGAGGATTCTTGGAGGTGGAACAAGCGATCAGAAAGAGACTTGTCACAGAGCATCACCGAAGACCTGTGAAGACGTATTGGAGAGAGACTTTGGACTTCGACATCGGATCCAGTCATCGGTCAACAATTATCCTTTGCAAAGTTCTTTGTGGTGACATAGAAAAAGATGGGAGGTCAGTTGAGGATTTTATTGAAGAAGTCCAACGGGTTCTGAGGGCTAGGAACCAGTCTGACCAAGATCAGTATGATTTTGTTTTTTCTTTGTTAAGGGGAACAGCACTGGACGAAGTACGCTTACGAAATACTGTTGGTGATGGGGTAACTGAGCTGTTTGCCTACCTCAGGGAGACATTTAAAGACAGGCGTAGTGTACCACAGCTCCTTCATAATTTTTACAGTCGCAAACAGCTGGAAGGGGAAAATCTCAGAGACTTTTCTCATGCTTTGGCCCAAGTCCTTGGCTTGGTGACGAAATGTTCCCCAGATGCTGTGCCAGAAGAAGTGAAGGTGCTAAGGGACCAGTTTATTGAGGGGGGTAAGGGATACTTCTCTCAGAAGAGAGTTGCGCAGGTATGTCAGAGACCACCCTACATGCACAATGATAGATGTTCGAGAGGAGGCACAACTTTGGGCCCTAGAAGAGCAACCAGCGGGATTGAAGTCCAGTAAACCACGTTGTGCTACTAATATGAGCCAGTGTTCAGCATTGAGAGAAACAAGTGTTATTCTAGAAGATGTTCTGGAGGTTGTGGCAAAGCAAGGTAAAGCTCTTAGTGATTTAACCAAAGCAGTGAAGAATTTGGCTATGCAAACTACGACTGCAAGAGCAGAGAATTTTAAGCCCAAAGTTTCCCCAAAATTTACGGATGATGGGCAACCAATCTGTTTCAGGTGTCAGGTGGCTGGACATGTTGCAAAAAACTGCCCCCAGAAACGTAGTGCTAGACCAGCTAATTCTATGTCAGCTGGTACGCAGGGAAACGGGAACCCCCAGTTGTTGTGAGTCGGGCAATCAGGGGGCAAAATACAGACTCAAAAACCTTGTCAGAATCAAAAGATAGATGGTTACAGCGAGCTGTGGGGACATGTCCTGTGGTAAGTATTTTGATTTCTGGTGTCGAAACACAGGCATTACTTGACACGGGAAGTCAGGTGAGCACTATCAATGAAAAGTTCTTCAGAGATCATCTTTGCGGCCAAGATGATGATATGCTGTCAACGGGAGGTTTGTTACGACTTACGGCTGCCAATGGGCTTGACATACCCTACCTTGGCTATATAGAATTGATGGTGGAGGCAATGGGAATCAAAATGCCTGATTGTGGATTCCTAGTGGTAAAGAACAACTCCAGTCAGAGTAATACCGCACCTTGCATTGTTGGAATGAATATAATTCGGCATTGTAATCAGCTGATTCAAACCGAATTTGACTCTACTTTGGGGGGAAAGTTGGACGCTGATTGGAGACATGTCTTCCAGCAAACCCAGACCTCAGTTGTGGATAGGAAATCAGTTCTACGTGTGGCTGGAAAGTGGTCTGAGCTAATACCTGCAGAGTCTGTGGTGACTATCATGGCCACAGGATCCAATCGGAGTGATAAGGAAAATTGTACTATGTTGTTGGAACCCCTTAGTATTCCATTGCCTGGTAACCTGCTAGTCGTGCCCACACTTGTTGATGTAAACAGCCATTACATTCCAGTACAAATTCTTAATTGGTCACAAGAAGAGGTGTGGCTGCCACCAAGGACCCGGCTGGGTATCCTCGCAAAAGCAGAGTGTGGAGAGTGAACTACAATGTCAGGTAAATTTTCAGCGGATTTCTGCTGACATGGAGCAAGTGACTATGAATAAAAGTAATGAGCCTGCTACAAACAATGTGCAGTCAGTCTTGTGGACAAGATTGATGTGGGAGGAAGTGAGTGCGAGCAAGCACAGTTTAAAGCATTGTTGAAAAAATACATTTCTGTTTTTGCAGAAGGGGATGAAGACCTTGGTTACACAGATAGAGTCCAACACGAGATTCATTTGACTGATGATGAGCCCATTACCCAACCTTACCGTCGTATCCCTCCTAATCAGTACCACGAGGTTAAAGAACACATTGCCCAGCTGGTTAGGAAAGGTGTCATACAAGAGAGTAGTAGTGCTTATGCCTCACCAATAGTCTTGGTGCGAAAAGGGGATGGTAGCATCAGACTGTGTGTAGACTATCGCAAACTAAATAGGAAAACGAAGAGAGATGCATTTCCTTTGCCTCATATTGATGAGAGCTTCGATGCGTTGAGGGGAGCATCCTACTTCTCAACGATTGATCTAGCCAGCGGTTATCATCAGGTAGCTATGGCAGACAGGGACAGGCATAAGACCGCCTTTTCAACCCCTTTTGGTCTTTATGAGTTTTTACGCATGCCTTTCGGAGTCTGTAATGGTCCTGCAACTTTCCAAAGATTGATGCAGGCAACTATGAATGACCTGGTGTTCCAAATATTACTCATTTATTTGGATGATTTATTGGTGTATTCCTCCACATTTCTGGAACACTTGAATAGGATGGAGACTGTCCACAAGAGACTGCAGGAGACAGGACTTAAAGTTAAGTTGAAAAAATGTCATTTCTTGAAACCCAGTGTGGTATTTCTAGGACATCAAATATCCAAGGAGGGCATCAGCACTGACCCTCAGAAAGTGTCAGTGGTTAACGAGTGGGAAGTTCCAAAGACCCTTAAGGATTTGAGATCATTCCTTGGATTCTGTAGTTATTACAGAAGGTTTATCCAGGGATTTTCCAAAATTGCAGGCCCTCTACATGATGTGGTGAATGTCTGTTTAAACAGGGAGAGTTCCAGCAGGGCAAATGCTTTGATGAAAAGCTTGTGGTCAGATGAATGTCAAAGAGCATTTGACACCCTAAAAGATAAGCTGACAAGTGCACCTGTTTTAGCGTTAGCAGATTTCACAAGACCTTTTGTCGTAGAAACAGATGCAAGCAGTCAAGGGTTAGGTGCTGTCCTGTATCAGCTACAGGGGGGTATAAAGCGTGTGATTGCCTTTGCAAGTCGACGTTTACGAGATGCAGAGAAAAATGACCGGAACTATAGTAGTATGAAACTGGAGCTCCTGGCTCTTAAGTGGGCTGTTGTCGAAAAGTTTCGCGGATATCTATTGGGGTCTAAGTTTACAGTGATTACGGATAATAACCCTTTGTGTCATTTGGAGACCGCTCGATTAGGGGCAATTGAGCAAAGGTGGATTTCTCAGCTGTCCGTTTTTGATTTTAATGTCCAGTATCGCCCAGGGTATCAAAATACTGTAGCTGATTCGCTTTCTAGACAGTCATTTGCAGGGGAGCCAGAGCCTGTGTCGGAGGATGCAGAGTATGACAATTGTGTGGCTATCTGTGGATGGATCAACCGTGGAACATGTCTAGACCCAGGTCTGGTTGATGCTGGTGTGCATAGTTGTAAAGTGAGGCAAATTCGGGCTTTTCATTCCAATGCTGTGGTGAGTAGTGACCTTAACCAGGGGAACACTCCTACATTTCCTGGCTATTCAGTTGATGAATTAAAGGGGTTCCAACTGAAGGATCCGGTGATCAGTTTGTTTAGACAGTTCTGGGATCAGAAAAAGAAACCACATGGTAAGGATTTGAAAGCTCTGCCCAAAGCAGTCAAAGTACTGCTGAGACAGTGGGACAAAGTCAGAGAGTGTAAAGGTTTATTGTATCGGGTTAGTGAAGATGCTAGGCAGTGGATTTTACGATTCTAGAGCCATCTTCAGATGGTAGAGAGAATGTTCTTATTGTTACGGATATCTTTACCAAATATACCCAGGCCTTCCCTACCCGGGATCAAAAAGCAGACACAACAGCTAAGGTATTGCTTAGGGAGTGGTTTATGAAATACGGGGTTCCTGAACGGTTACATTCAGATCAAGGACGTAACTTTGAAAGTGAGGTGGTGGCTGAGCTTTGCAAACTTTATGGGGTGAAGAAGAGCCGCACCACTCCATACCACCCCACCGGAAATGCACAATGTGAACGGTTTAATCGGACACTGCATGATCTTTTACGTACTTTGCCTGTTGAAAAGAAACGTTGATGGCCTGAATACTTACCTGAACTCGTTTACGCATATAATGCAACACCACACTCTACGACTGGGTACTCACCATATTTTCTGCTGTTTGGTGTAGAACCATATTTACCTGTGGATGCTTTGTTAGGGAAAGAGCAGATGTCTGAAAATAAGCATGATTGGCTGGTGGTTCACCAGAAGCGTCTAAATGATGCCCATGTCAGAGCTAGAGAGTATTCAGAAAAGAAAGCAGCTGAACGTGTTGCCTTCCAAAAAGACAGAGTCTACTGCCCAGAGATCAAGGTTGGGGAGTTAGTTTACCTTAGGAACAGGCCTTTGGGGCGCAACAAAATTCAGGATGCATGGAGTCCGACAGTGTACAAGGTAATTGAGATCATTGGGAGCACCTACACCATAGAACCCCTAGAGGGTGGCCCTTCAAAGAGAATTAACAGAGTTGACCTTAGGGGTTGTGTTAGGCCTCCCATCCCTGCACCGAGGATTGTGAGGAAAGTTCCAGAAGAAAGTTCTGGAGTAAGAGAAGAGGTTCAACAGGAAGATTCTGATGAGAGTGTAGTAGTGATGGTTGAGAGGTCACCAACAGAAAATGTCCACGCTCTCAATGAGGCTGACACTGAACCAGTTATAGAGTCAGTGACTCTAGATACCGATCACTATGGAGAGGCTTCTACTGACCCACAAGTGAAATTAGACTGTCCTGTGGTCACTCCTAGGAAATTAATTGTTCCTGTTGCAGCACCTCGTAGACACACTTCCAGACAGAATGCTGGACAGCATTCGAATCCACATCATGAACCTCGATCTTCAATTACTAGCTTAACACCTGCAGCAGTGTCACAGATATTGGCTGAGCTAAGTTCGGTTTTGTTCCGTGAAGCAGTCAAAGAAGTGAAAAACACATTGTGTAACTGAGTAATCGAGGCCGTTTACCCATTTGCAGGGGAGAATGTAACCAGGTGGTTACAGACAACAAACTTTGATTTTGTAATTTTTGTCAGTCGTTTCCTTCTGGCAGAAAGGTGTCTTTTGATTAGTGCGCGGGTGTGACGTCATCGCGAAAACAGTTGCGGTGCGCGCCAGAGGACGGACGCAGGATCAGAGAAAGTCGAGTTTTGCTTCGTGCATAGTTGCCACAAACAAAGGTTTGCGCTGGATAGCGTGTATTAGACACTTACATGGCCGTTTTGATGTGAGAAAAATCATCGTGTATTGTGCCATCGCGTGAGTGTCAAGCTTTGGCCTGTAAAGGTGTGGGAAGGCTCGAGCTCGGAGGGGTGCGGCCATTATCTCGGAGGATCTGGTCCTCGTGCATACGCTTTTAGGCTGTATTTACTGGACAATGTAAGTGTTTTTCCTTTTCGTTTCTGTTAAATTGTAATACTCACATGTGGAGGTAAATGGTGTGATGTGTATGTACTGTAACGTTAAAAACTGTTTTTGTTATGTGGTACAGTACTGCCACTACCGTATTTTTGTATTTTCTATTATGTCAAAAAGACATTGTCTACAAAGAGACATTATTTGAAAAGCATCAAAAAGGATAAGAAAGACTTTCCTTCTTTATTTTATCTTTTATTTTGTTTATTTAATGCAAATTCAGTCTCATAATATAATACAAATTTCTAAGAAATAAAAAAGAACCCTGACTCCATTTGTTGGTCCTGTGTATCGTTCCCGGTGGCCACATATACTTGACTGCAGCCCTCCATGCCCAACTCAGTTATTCATCTTTATGTCGGCTTTCTTCCCTTTCGGGGTCGCCACAGCGGAATGAACCGCCAACTCTCTGGCATATGTTTTACACAGCAGATGCCCTTCCAGCCGCAACCCATCGCTGAGAAACATTTACACACACACTCATTCACACTTTAACACTATGGACAATTGTTCTTACTCAATTCACTTATACCATCTTTGGACTTGTGGGGAAACCGGAGCACCCAGAGAAAACCCACGCGATCACGGGGAGAAAATGCAAACTCCACACAGAAATGCCACCTGCCCCAGCTGAGCCTAGAACCAGTGACATTCTTGCTGTGAGACGACCGTGCTACCCACTGCGCCACCGTGACGCTCCAACTCAGTTATATTACCCATAATTTCTACCCTTTTCAAGATTCCCGAATCCACTTTTGTAAAAACAAGTTTACTTTTAAGTGGTATATATTTATACGTTAATTAATATTAATTATTATTATATTATATATTAAATATTAATAATATATTTAACTAATAGTTTATGTTATATAGATACATGCTCTTTCAATATATTCTGATTGCTTGTACACACTTTCTACTAGACTGTACACACTGCAGGCAAGACATCACGTTTACTTTTTTCTAAACTTCTCAGGGCAGCTGCTCATAACATGACAGTTCTCACTCTGTGCATGACCCAACCACAGCAGAAGATTTAGAGGTCAATAGGATCCTACACATCCATAAGTCCTCAGGATGGATGTGGATCATGCATGCCTTTTTCTTTTCAGAGGTCAGGTTTTATTTCTACTCATAGTTAGACCTGAAGTTATCTATTATAAATTCTTTGAGCCAGAAGCAAATACTTTTATCATATGTAGATCATTTAATTTACAATTTATAAAGTAGTAGATGAGACTTTGTGTGTTAAAACTAATGTGTACTCTCCTGCTTTCACAGAATTTCAATTCCTGTGTGGTTGGCAAACTTTGTTAATGTACATTAGAAATCCTTTAAAAAGAGAAAGCAGATTTTAAAACAAATAGAATGTTTGAATTAGAATGGTTCTATTTGATATGTGAATGTTTTGATCATTTAACCTTTGTCGAAACTACTAGCTGGCATCACGGTGGCGCAGTGGGTAGCACGGTCGTCTTGCAGCAAGAAGGTCGCTGGTTTGAGCCTAGACTGGGTCGGTTGGCATTTCTGTGTGGAGTTTGCATGTTCTCCCCGTGATCGCGTGGGTTTTCTCTGGGTGCTACAGTTTCCCCACAAGTCCAAAGACATGCGGTATAAGTGAATTGAGTAAGAATGATTGTCCATAGTGTTAAAGTGTGTGTGAATGTTTACTAGCGATGGGTTGCGGCTGGAAGGGCATCCGCCACGTAAAACATATGCCAGAGAGTTGGCGGTTCATTCCGCTGTGGCGACCCCGAAAGGGAAGAAAGCTGACATGAGGATGAATGGATGAATGAAACTACTAGCTAAGATTGGGCTTCTTCTCTGATCGGTTAAATCCAAAAAAATTATTTTTGAACTTAAAAAAAAGCCCAGGCTGTGATGACATCCAAGGTTTTGTAGTTTTTACATGCAACATTTTATTTATATAAATTACAAGTTATTTATATAATAATATTATTTAAAATGTTCTCCACCAGACTGCATTGTTACAGCCATGTATGATTACAATTTAACAAAACCCAACTTGTTGGCTAGCATTGTAGCGAAATTAAAGCAAAAAATATTATGAATAAATATTTGATTATCAATTATAATATATTAACAGGAACTAATCATATCCTCTGCACTCTCCAATGCCAAAACAGATGAAATGGAGAAGAAAAAAAATAAGGTGAAAACTTTTTTACGAACATCAAATTCCCCAGTTGTAAGCAATTTTGGCGAGTAATAAGAACCTTACTGGGCGAGCTGTCCAAGGAAGGTCTCCGGAGCGTGGCAGCGACCCGGGTCCTTGATTTTTTTTTCCTAATCCTAAATTGATTTCCTAATTCAATTTACTAAGGTTAAATCAATAATTAATTCGTTTGTTTTGTTTGGCTGGAATATTTTTACAGTTCTACTTGAATTGTAAAAATCATTTGTTTAGTTTGTATCAATGATAAAAAAAAAATAATAATAAATGCTGGTTTATTAAATATAATGTGTTGCATTACAACATGTTTGGCACAGTTTAAGACATTAGATTTTCCAGCTACAAATAAACCATTAATTTACTGGAATTTAATTATTATAATATTGATACCACATTGATACTTACATTATAACTGTATATTTTGCCATAGTTTATCAAATAATGGGGTCTAACTTGAAGGGCTGATTGGGGTTGCTGCTCTTTTTTGCATCTCACTCGCAGTGTCATTGCAAACTAATCACTGCTGTCATAGCAATTCAAAGCTGATCACCCCTTGAAGACCCCCTTCTGATTGGCGGCCTCAAGCTTTTACTCCAACTGATGATAAATGACGCCTCTGACTTGAATACTTGCATCAATACACCTACTGCAATTTAATCTAACAAAAATTACAGAAAGTTGGAGAAAACATTGTTTTATGGCATTTCACAAAAGGAGATTCCCATGCTACTGATCAAAATCTATATAATGGTTAACCTTTGCGACATTTTCACCTACTCACATGTGACTATGATGTTTTTACTTTGGTTAAAACGACAGGTTATAAAAGTTGCATAGATTGACAGAATGATCATTCAAGTGATTCAGTCCCATAATTACAGTAAATGTGACTGTCACTCTTGAAACTATACCATGCAGCATAGTTTATCTGTGTAGGCCGTGGCTATCATCATTTTTAATCACATTGGTAAGCTAACAAAAGATTCATAATTTTTCACAAACAGAAATATTATGATAATCTATGAAACGAGAAACCAACATGCTCAAACTTGAAGTTTAAGGGGGGAAAGATTGGTAAGCCTTATTAATGTTTAAGTAGAACACGACAGCACTGTTCTATTGAGTGTTTTTTAAACATTTACAGATTGATTCAATTTGTTTCATTCAGTAGCTATTCCAATGTTCAGCTGAAACAACAGGGAAAAAGTGCAAATAGATTTCTGTGATAATCGACATAAAGCCACAAAAGCTGTTGATTAGATTTGACTTGTACCTTACCTAGAATTCTGCTCTAATATGGCCAATAAACATGTCCTCTTTAATAATGCAGAGCTCAGCCTGTGAGTAGAAGCTGCACAGGTCACATCAATACCAGAACCCAGATCTGCTCTGAACAGGTTTTATCCGCCGCAAGTGGAAAAATCTGCAGAAAACGGGTAACTGTCTTTAATGCTTAATGTTAAAGTATCAAAATGAAATAATTCTGGTGTATTTTATAGAAGAGAAATAAAGCCATGAGTTGACCTCCCGGCACATTTTGACAGAATAATAGCACAGGTGTCGATGAGCTTAGAAGCTGCAGCTAAGGTATTGAGAAGAAAACACTACAAAAATAGAGCACTTGCTTAGAGCACTGTAGCATGCTAATCGTTTGATAGTAGACCTTTTGAAGCCCACTATAGTCAGACCAAACTTGTCTTTTAGGAAAACAACAATGAATCACTCTATGCCATTAATGCTGGCTCTTAAAGAAACTTTTTTTACTTAGGTTCATTCTCCATCTCCCCTCAAGATAATTAGTAGTATTTTACCATTTTAAAATATGTTCTATGGGTCTGGTTTGGCAAAAAAATAAATTTAAATATATATATATATTTTTTATCAAACCGTTCACTCACAGCAGAATAATTTCTTATCCAGCATTTTCTTACATTTTCTGTTCAGTTGAATAAGATACTCTCTAAAAACACTATGTTAAGAAATTATTTCAGATCCACTCCAATTCAAAAATCAAATCTCGACATTGTTTGAACTTTTAATACAAAATCTTTAAAGCTTAAACAAACGCATTCATTAAAATACATACAAGTTGTAAAATAAATCAACATTTAAGGACAGCAATAGAGAGTAAATAGAGATAAACGCTCTAAGAAAATTAAAAGAAATTGGCCTAAAAAAGTAGCACTACTAGCAATACTACTAGGAAATACTAGTCCCAGTGTCAATCATTTGTGGATATTCACATTTTCAATATGATTTATACACATAACTTTGGTCAGGCCAGACAATTTTTTCCCCTCTGCTGAGGTAGGTTTTCACTAATGCAGGGCATATCCCCCTATAAAGAACAATACAACTTAAAGATTTATGCTGTAAAAAAATAATGTTTGTGATAGTAAAAATAATGTTTGTGTATGGACTTGGCAAATGTTCCTCCTGGATTTCTAGCGGGATACTGTAGGAAAGTGAACAGAACACTGGCTCCTGGGAAAACCGTTCAGAACACTTGTGTCACATGCATATTTTCCAGGTATTGATTGGCTACTGCCAGTAGTAAACAGAATGGTCCAAGAACTGTGTAACCAGTTAAGGTCATTTCAAAAATAAGTTTCTCTTGGGAAGGTTCAATTAAGTTTTCGTCTTTGTTCTTGTATAAATGTTGTTTGTTTCCACTGTTCATCTTTGTTCCCTGAACCAGTTCAGAGCCCTGCTACTGGTAATAGCATTTTTACCATAGCTTAGCAGTGACCAATGGATCAGATCCCAGCTAACAGGGAACGTTTTTGTAACATTCCCTAACGGTCTTTAAAGGTTGTCTAATTGCTAACTCATAACATTAGCCAAAGCAACATTCTAGCAACATAAAATGTTAGCTGGGATTAGACCAGTAGAATTTCCTACCTCTAGCAGAATGATTACATTTTTAATATTTGAAAATAAAATAGGTTTTAGTATTGCTTCCTGGTCCGGGGGTCCTCTCTACTTATTTTTCAAATGCACTTGCAATCCTGGGATAATTTTATGTAAGCGTTTCTAAATCAATATATCAATTTTAACACATGACCTGGGGTAGACAGCCATTAGGCTGAAAAACAAGTAGCAACTGGTATATCATATTGTTCAGGATAAATAGGCGAAAAGATTTGCATTTCTTTCTAAAATGTGAATCATCTCTCATGTTTTTATTGATAATGATGCATAACGCAAGGCAGAATTAGGAAGAAAAAATATTCTGTGGCAAAAGAAGATATACCTTATTCACACACATCTCTAAATCAATTGTACTGCAGCCAGTATAAACTGATTTAACGAACATCTGGTTTCCAAAGTGTGCCTAATGATGTCACATTCATCTTGCTCTAAAAGGCTTAAGTGTATGCAATTATATTTTTAATTAACCATGAATCTGTTTCTGTCAATTGAAGCAATTTGTCATTTCCTTATGAAAAATACAGAGACGGGTCTCATTCAGTCAAATGACATATCTATTACCATGGATCGGTTTAGATTTTATTTCAAGCACGACAGTGAAAAATGTAATCGGTTTTTAGCTGCAGTAGTTTCAGGAAAGGATTCATGGAAGGTGAGAATTTGATTACCTTAAGACTAAATTAACTTCTATTCCTTCCACCCACTTTCAAAGTCCAAAACTAAATAAGAGAGATATCAAATTTATGAACATAGTTATTTATATCAGTTTAGATGTTCTTTTGTTTTTACTTTTTAACATTAGCGTTTTACGGTTAGCTGTTCCTCTCCTTGCTACTACATTTTCTTCTTCTAATTCCTCATTAAAAACGATGAGCTTCTTCATCACCTTGCATTTGAAAAGGTTACTCTTTTGCCCAGAGGAGCAGAGGGGAGTCCTTCGCCTCAATCTGACAGCTTTCGTCCAGGTTTGCTCTTATTGATCAGGGACTTCAGGTTGCTTTTCCTCTATTTGAACCCAATGTGTTGTCTGCAGTGCGGCATACTAAAATGATGTATAATCAATGATTCATAGCACCAACCTGGTTTGTGCAAAGCCATCAAAATTATACAGTAACACAGGCTCTGACTACATGCGAGGAAGAGCATGGTTCATTGGGCAAATGAACCATAAAATGTGAATCATGTTCAAATGTATGTTACTTCAATTGAATAAAAAATGGAAATGAAAAATGTATACGAGCATTATGAAAATAAATATGTTTTTGTCGTTTTGTAGATAATGAATTTAATTTGTTAAATGTAGTTGTTTTTTGTTTTTGTAGCTATTTACATTACCTACAAACTATTACAGGACTTGTAAAACACATCCACATTTTACATTCCGTTTCACATTTGGTCGGCTAGAGAAATTTAAAATATACTACTTTGTATGCACTCTTCCTTACTCCTTTCCTGCTCCCTTCCTCCCCTCCTACATCCATCCATGCCTTCCTTCCATTCAACCATCAATCCTTTAGACGTGCTTTAGAATACTAATTACGCCCTCAGAAAAAAACATATTTGTTATATTATATATAGAGTCCCTAAAATAGATTTTTGAAATCTACATATATGATTTCAATGCAACAATGCTCCGTGTATCTAGTTATTGCCAATAAAAAGATTGAGTCTTTTAAACAGATTGTGCTTCAAACTAATCTCCTGTTTCATGACTGTATGTGCATAAAAAACTAGCGATGCATTCTGATATATCTAGGTCTTTGATAGAACCCTGACTTCGCATCTCTACTACGGTCCTAAATAATTAAATGCAAAAAAATAACTAATTAAAGTAAGTAAAATACAGTATTTAAATATAAATGAGATAAATACATTCAAACCCAGTAAATAAAAAAATGTTCTGTAATATGTTTTAAAACGTGCGTTTTTAAATCTATGGAAATGATCATTGAAAATAGAGAAAATAAACTCTATATTAATAATAATTGTATCATGGAAAACTCTGTGCTGACCAGCACAAACTCAATTTCACAGCCTTCTTCACTTTCATTATTGCAAGCAAAGGGAAAACAAGCACAGCGATGGGGTTGGCACATTGACTGTATATTGTACATTGACATTAACTGGCTACTGACATAGCCAGTGCTCGAAAACATGTCCACAGAGACAAGACATGGCCACAGTAAAGGCATCTGATTGGCTGAAAGATTACATTTTATATCTTAAACAAACAAACAAATAAAGTAAAAAAATTCACCCCTCAGAGTGTTCGTGAAGATCAAAACTATAAATCTGAATCAATTAACCTAATGGAGCCAGGGGTGGAAACATGGGGTTTTTTTTCAGCTCTTAAATCGGCCAGTTTTAACATTGGAGTGAATGTGCTTCCTTTTGAAGTCAGCCTCAAGCAGCCATTCGGGAAATTGCAGTTCAGTCACTTCTATCGCGCATCAAAAGTAAAAAGAGGAAGTTGACCCTTACCATCGCTTTATTGTTGTCTAGCCATACTGACTACAAATGCAACCTAGTGCATGAAGGTGATGTCTTCGGTCTCAGTCTCTCGCAGTATTTACTGATAGAAGTCTTACCAAATAAAACAAAAAAAGTACTAGACTTTCTGACCCAAATAAAGGGGTTGGTTTTAACCAGACTAGTTCACACCAGAAGTGAAAAATTAAACAAGAACAGAAGATTGCGTTGGCACATTGACTTTAAAAGGTGTTCTACAGAAGGCGCAGTGCCTATCACTCTCTCACCTGTCATCTGTCTTTTCGTTCATCCCACTAACTATCTATTAGGAATTCACACAGACATCACAGCTCTCAAGGTCTAGTGATTGTCTAATACTGAATAAAACAGAAACATATCTTCGTGAGAGTTATGACACATGACAGATCTACAAACATCTGTATTAAAAATAGAAGTGTCCTTGAAGATGAAAAATCAGTTCACTTCATTTCAGATGCTTGTGTGGGAGAGTCGTAATTGAAAAAGTTTAGTTGTTGAACTAGTTTCCAAAAGAAGCTATACATCTCTCTCTCCTCTCTCTCTCTCTCTCTCTCTCTCTCTCTCTCTCTCTCTCTCCTCTTCTCTCTCCTTCTCTCTCTCTCTCTCTCTCTCTCTCTCGTAAATTGAATCAGGTCAACTGTATCTTCACAAATACAATTTGAGCCATTATATCTCTACTCTTGCCATTGGCCTGAGTGGCAAAATAGCTTTATAATGGCAGGAAAATGATGTAGAAACCAAAATGCATGAAGATGTGTTGAGCTTGACTTCAAATAGGAGTGGAAATAGTGAAGTACAAACAGATATAAATCCTCCTTTACCTCTTTCATCATTTCCCCATATTTTAACAAAGAATCCATTAGTTATATCACGGATATTTAGAGTGTGCTTTGATAAATGAGATCCCGCCCTCTCTGGCTGGTGGGATTCCAATCCTCCTCTGAAACCCTGAATTAATACTGTATTGCTGCCTGCTCTCAAAAGGACTTCACACGTACTAGTATTAATTACAAGTGGGAAATGACTTTGTTCATCAATCAAGTCATTTTCCTCAACTTGTCAAAAGCAATGGCATCTCACTATGGATGAAGCCCCCTCTGCTTTGTTAACAGAGCTATTGTTTTGACAGAGAGTGAAAAGAAACCAGCTGCCTCTTGTTCATCTGCTTGTCAGAACTGCAAAGCTGCCCTGCTGAGACAAAGTTCACTTGAAACCGCAAACAGATCTGACACAAATTATTTCATCAAGGTAGATTAATGGCTCATATTATGGAATTTTTCGTTGTTGCTTAAACACTAGAGATTTCTGTGACAAATGTTGGAATATCTTAAAGATCGACCTTGCCTGAACTGAACCCGATGAGTGAGTAATGATGTAAAGGGCAACTCGGAACAAAATATACACTGATTATGTACTCATTTTATCTTGACTATATAAAAATACTGTATTTTAAATGCAATTCAGCAATTTTGATGATAAATATCCAAAACAAAAGAAAATAAATATGTTAATTAAATGCCAACAGTAATGAACCAACACCTTTTTATTGTTTTCAAAAAAAAAGTTAAAATAAGCTTGAGCTTTGTTCAAAATAATGGTTCAAAACTATATTTTCATTTAGTTTGATGTATGATTTTTGTCATTGTCATTTATATTTTTGATGAATTTGTTTTTAAATAATTAGAAATGAGAAATAATATGTTTCCTATATCCATCTTTTGTGCAAAAAAATAGCTTCAATATGACAAGTAAAAAGGATGACATTACATTTACATTCATGCATTTGGCCGACGCTTTTGTCCAAAGTTATTCATTTTCGGGAGTAGCACATGGACAATTAGCACTGGTCCGCCTAATCAGGCCTCATTAGATTCTCCTTTCATTAACCATTAGATTGCTCCATCTCTCTGATGATTAACAGCTAAACCCTTCCACCACCTCTTTATCAAGATGTTTCTGCCTTTGGGGTGTCTTTGTGCTTCGGCCACTTGCATAACCTGAAGCCTTCCTCCAGACAGCTTGCCTGGTGTTTGTCTATACCCACAAATTCTGCCTACGCACCCAAGTCTCAACTTGTTTGCGTGCACACTCCTGAAGATGTTGTCGTTTTCTGACAGCAACAGTTCACTTTTACATCATAATAATAATTGTGGGATTCTGACCCACATCCTTTCTTTGAAAAATAAAAACACACAAACTATATTAACAACAGTCATTTGTTTCATTAGCATTAAATAAATGTGTTTCCTTCATTATTGATGATATATGACTATATTTATAAAACAAATCATTCAAATACATTTAAAATACATTTATTTAAACAAATTAAAACAAACTCTTGTGGCAAACTAATGACATTTTAGCCAATGAAACGCTCAAGTTAATATTATGACAACTTTATCAAATATAATTTTTGTTATTCAGTACAAAATATATAAAAACTATATTTTTAGGATTACTTTAAAAACGTTGAGTTATTTTGATTCAGACCTGTGGGGGTTATTTTTTTTCTTTTTCTTTTGCACAAACGGTGCACTTTGAGAGGATTCTGCTATAATTGTCAGCAATAACATGCAAGGATTTCTTAGTATTTCTACTACATGACTTTTGCAATGTAAGTGAGTGTGAAGAGTCTCATGTGTCTGAGAGAGTGAAGAAAGCCTCCAGCGAATATATAACACAACTAGGACTGACACAATCACAACATTGATGTGTTGCCTTCTAAAAAAAATTTTTAAAATTGCAAAGAAACTTCATCCTATCAATCAAATTCCTCATGTATGTTGAGCATTTACAGTGTTTTTGCAATAATGACACAACCAATCATCAACTCAAGAATGTCAAATTCCAACATTTTAAAGCCTTGTCAGTTTAAACTCCTGTAATTTTTTTAAGCACTGACATCGGAAGCACATGCAGAGAAAGCCAGCTGTCAGATGCTGCATGTTGTGTGAGCATTAAGCCAAGTTCTTTCATTTCTAATTGCACTGCAGCTGTCAAAAACACACAAGGTCATGAACAAAAATAGATAATGATTTAAAAAAAAATGAAATAAAAATGCACATGTTCAGATGAACAGTGTTGATATATGCAAGTAAACAGCTAGACAGAAAATAGGATATTTATATTAAAAGACAGCAGCATAGTGGAGAGCCCCGCTGTTCATAGGAATTAGTATTTTCTGTATAAAAGGAGCTTTTATAGCTCTTGTGATGAGATGAAGAGAGAGTAGACTGTGCACAACTTACCCAGTGGGGAGTTAATGGGGTCAATTCCTTCATAGGTCCTGTTCTAAACCTGCTTTAATCAATAGAAAACTGAAATCGTTTGTGTTTTATTTAATGTTTATGATTTATATCATTAAGTCTTTAGTCATAAAGTTTTCCCAGCATTAAAATACTGTTACAAATGTTTACATACAAGTTACATTTCAATCAACATATACAGATTTTGTTGTCAACTGTAATTCAACTGTAATTATTGATACGGAGTGTATGCACAAAAACATATAGTTTGAGTTTATATAGATTTTATAATTATGGCTTTGAAACAATGTCACTCTAGCGACCAAATTTCTTGAAATATCTAAATCTGTGTTTTAGCAAATAGTCTAAGTATCGGTGGTTTTTGTTCACAATTTCTGAGCTCAACTGTGCAACTGAGATGTAATTGAGTGTGATTTTCATTTCCATTATTATTTCTCTATGTGGAATAATATGAAATGCATCAGCCACACTGATTTGATCACTCCGCATGCTGCTTCATTGACTACAGCGGAGCTCTGCTTGTCCTCAGTGTAAAATTGTGCCAATATAATGTTGGTTATCTTGCATTTCTGATAAGGGCCCTTGAGTGTTTTGAATTTCTCCTCGTTAAGAGTTTTTACTGTCTAATCAGGCAGCCAAATTCTGTTCCACAAAGCCATGATCAAGGATGTTAGGGAAAATTCAACTGTTTAAATGTAATTTAAGCATACAATAGTTTCTAGTTTATATATGTTTTTGGTGAAATGTTAGAAAAATGCTCAAATGTAAAGGTGAAATGCAGAGGTAATATATTTTATTTTCTGTAAACAGCACTTAAAAATCGTATATCAAACAGAATCATTTTTTTTTTAACTGGCTGAGGATGAAGTTGCTTTCTATTTATTTTGCCTCTAGCAAAGACTGAGATTACTCATTTGCATATATATATATGCATGTGAAAAGATCCAATCAGAGATGCAAACACAATCCCAGAATTCAAAGCTTAGACAGGACAGAGTGAAACAAATGCATATGCCCTGTGGTGGGGGAGAAATAGATGATAACTGAGCAAACACTACCATCTGGCATATTGTGGGATATGGTGGGATATAGATATGTATCTAACTTTTTACCCCTGTGGATTTAAAAGTCATGAATTAAAATCTTGCTCTAAGTTCATTCGGTTATAAAATAATCCCACCTATGACATCTTATGAACTATGTCCACCACCACACCTGACTTGTTTTTACTTCTCCATTGTTTTTACCACATTCCAGAGGAATGCATTTTAGATTAATTACATATGTGTGGGTGTGCTGCTATTCTGTTGGTTATCAGTTGTGTTAACTAGTTCACTCTTATGCAACAAATTTATACGACGGTGCAACATCGGAAATTCCATGCTGTGACGTTTCAGATTCCGCTCGATGTAAGTTAATTGGAATTTAACGTTGACCTGCAATGCCGCATCATGTGACACAACTACTAAGCACAGATTGGCGTGTTGAGACCATTCACTGAACTCACTGAAATTTAGTTCTAAAGCTAGATTTTATTTGCTTTTTAGGGCTTCAGTGTTGACGTGAAATACATTAGAGTGAAACCTGCTGCTGTTTGGACTATTTATATTTAGAGCTTGATCATTTTTTTTTCAACGTGCTAACTTTGGTCTTCACAGCCATTCACACTGCAATTCAGTGGCGTTTGGGGCAGTGTTGCCAACTTTATCAACTTTTCAGACTGTCTACTGACTTTTTTGTATTCTAGCGACTAACGACAAATCTAGCGAGTTTTTCTGCTGTTCCTGATGCCTTTTAGCGACTTTTTTTGTTCTGACTGATGGGCTCTTTGGAAGGAGGAATAGGGCTGCAATGTCTGTGCTGTGCTTTTCTGTCACTCACTGTCTTTGCCCCCACCCCGGGCCTGCTCCACTGTCAACGCCATTGACTGTATATAAAAATCAATGCTCGCTGGTGCGAGGTTCTTCTTCTTTGTATGCTATTTAAATGCAGGTTGCAAGCCTTCTTTATTGTGCATTACACCACCAACCGGAAAGTAGTATGAACTAGGAAGGAGGGAAAATATTATATTAATAAATTATTCTTAGTCTTTTTAGGAAATAAAAGAATTGCCTTAATCGTTTTTGTTTCCTTTAGGATTTTTATCATTGTTATAGGCTCTGCTATTATTTCCCTACTCTCTCTCATCATTTCTTTTATTTCCATGTCATATGTTTTACATTTAAGTATTGCATTTTTTATTGTCTCCTCTACTCCAAAATTATCACAATTCCCAGTTTTCCCGGCTTAAGGTTTCAAGATTGTGGGTCTTTATTACAAAAAATTAGTATTATAAAATGTTTTGTTTACAAATTTACACAGAAGGCTGTGCCTGTGTGAGGTTTTCCTGCCTCACACAACATCCATTATCATCACATATAAAACAAAGTAACCTAACATTTTGACACCATAAAAATACTTTTTTAGATATTAATTTAAAAAACACAAACAAAAATTTATCTTAAGACGTGATTAGTTTAAAATCACAGAGCTTATCTTTTGTTATTTACTTCATTCCGTTCTCAATGTTTTTATTATTTTTTAATTATATTAAGCAATACATTATAATTTGTTTTATAACGCTATATGAGTGAATTTAATGATATGAAACATGTGCACCTGCAATAATTTGTTTGCATCGGGGAATGTATGTCACTCACATCACGTGGTATTTATGCAAATTTGATTAGTGACATCATCTAGCAACTTTTGGACAAGCCTTTAGTTTCTTTTCTTACTGATGAGTTGACACAACAGTGTTCGGGCTCTAGTTTCCATAATCTGACAGAGGCATGAAGCTGGGCAGATGCAGTTTGGTTATTTATTCACTCCAGCTTAAACTGCAAAAGTACATTTCAGGGGTTAACAGTTCAAAGCACAAGATTTATGTTCTCACACTCAATGAGCCAATGCTTGGATGCGACTGAAATGCTTTTAAACACAACACTTTCCAGAATGTTTCCAGAACTGCAACAGGAAAAACCCAGAAGTGGAAGATGTGCGCAGCTACCTCAAGAATGCTCCCCAAAACAAATGAGCTGCCTTGTCAATTTAGTCTACAATTTTTACTACTGCAAAGCTCTCCTAGTAGGACTTCCAACCTCTACAAATGGTCCAGAAATCTGCAGCTCGTCTTATCTTCAAGGAACCAAAGCGAGCTCATGTTACTCCCATCTTCAACACTCTTCACTGGCTTCCCATTGCAGCTCATGTTAAGTCCAAATCACGGATGCTGGCATACAAAGCTATCTCCAAATCAGCCCCCGTTTACCTCCACAAGCTCATACACCCCTACATGCCCTCCTAAAGCCTGCGATCAGAAAAGGAACAGCGACTCATGTTTCCATCCCACAAAGGCAGAAAATCTCTTCGCAGAACCTTTTCTCTTACTGTCACTGGCTGTTGAAACAAACTCCCTGATCCAGTCAGGAAAGCAGCAACACTAACAGTTTTCAAAAAGCAACTGAAAACTATTTTCTTCGGGGAACACCTACTATAAAAAACTTTTTTTCCTCCTCTGTCTTTATTTTCTTCCTGCTATGGTTTATTGATCAGTTGATACAACTTCTATTATGAGCAAGTTGAGATAGACTTTGTTTAATAAATTACAAACTACTGTAAGTCACTTTGACAAAAGCATATGCATAAATGTAAATGGATCATAAAGAGACTTGTTCATAAAACAAATGTCTGTGCATCAAAGAAAAGTTCAAAATATCAGCCTTCACATCATTCTGACAGATGCATGCAATTTTAATTTGTCTAGCTCTATTCTTCGTCAGTGAATAGCTTAGTATACTTTATTTAAGTGTTTGCTATAATAAAAAAAAGTGTTAATGTTAAAGTTATAAACTGAGCTATATTGTTTCACTTCTTTCTATTTAAAACAAGCAAAGCTACACCTGTGCTTTTTTTGCACACAACTGAATATAATGATCATATAGATTATTCTCTTCACAACAATCTGTCACAATTACAATGTTTTAAACTCTTGAAAAGCAAATTCTGCCTGCAATTGTGTGGCAGTGTACTAAAGAGCACCAATAACTGACCAACACAAGTCTCAAATATCAAGCTCGAGACATTCACATTCCACACTCATGCCTTCAAAAGAATTTTATGTTAAAATCTTTCATGCTAGTTAGACTGCGGTGATTTAAAAAGTTGAAAGAGAGCATAAGTCAGGAGTCCTGGAATATATTAAATGCGGTGCTAGAAGATAGCAGAAATTTTCATCATTCGAAGTCTTCAGAATGCATTACCAAAGAACAATTTCAACAAGCTCTTAGCGCCTCTCATTAGACGGTGTATCAAACCAGAACAAAACTCACTTCTCCTAACTACGTGGAGGAAGTGGATTGGAAAATTAAATGGAAGAGACATCACAGCCTTTGCCTTGGTGTTGTCGCTAGGCCTCGTTCAGGCTCAAAAGTTTCTCAGCTGCTAAATTACATGCTCTTTAAAATCACATCATTGCCTGTCTTTGAATATCAAAAAACACATAAAAATAATTGCTCGAAGTTCACTTGAAGATGCCCAAGACCGCTTACTTTTTAAGAGAAGTTTTTCAAAGTTTGCAAACTGTGGTGTGCAGGTGAAGCGAAGAGCTTCTGACCACCTTCAGAGTTGGAGAGAATTCATGGTAAGTCATTCTGCGGATTTTTCTTTAGCGAAATGGATGTTAAACTCATGGTGGATGTCTTCTTAGCAATAATTAATTGGGCTGGCGTTGCAGTGTCAACTGCCCCTCCTGTTTGCTTTCTTTTCTTTTGGAAGCAGCCCTCTACTGAGTCAGAGCTCTCAACACTGTCTGCTATAAGGGAATCAGATAAAAGCCTCTTCAGAGAAACCTGTTCCTTTGCATAAGCAACACAGTCAAATCAAACAGCCCTTTCTTCCGTTGTGCTCTGACAGCAAAGTGACAAAGGGACACCTTTGGTTCTTTTACAATGGGACAATAGAGTTGTATCAAGCACATCAAGGGCAGTTTTAAACATTTTCCGAGGCTCTGTGTTGTACTATGCATGCAAATGTTCTTTTTGCCTATGTGAATTTGTGGTTTGAAAGACACAAGGCACATATCCCCAGAGAACACTGGTTTAGAGCACAGTTACCCATTCCTTTGAATTCCAAATCTGCTTTTGTGCTTGCATCGTATTTTATAATGTGTGAAAGCCATGTCTTTTTTTCTTCATGGGCATTTCTACTGTGTAGCAAGCATGCACTTTTAATGCAATCCCAAAACTGAATATTGATAAGAAATATAATTGTAAAATTGTAAAAACTGTAGCAAATCAAAATCAACATTTAAGATAGAAATTTTTTTTTTTAATTAGCTACAATACTTACATATACATGTTATTACCTTTGTTTAACTGTTGGCTTTTACCAAACAGTGGAACTTCGTACTGTTTATACATCTACTCATGATGGAATTCTGTAAATTAATGTCAACTGCATGGGTTAAAGTAAACATAACTCATTAGTAAGGCAAATATTATGTGGGGAGACTAGCAGATGAGGAGTGTAATGCAGCATTCATGTTGGCAGTTTTGAGAAGTGCTGTCCGGAGGCAGCTCCTCCCTCGGCTGGATTGCTCAGATCTCCTCTAAGAAGCGATATCTGCAGGTTTTGTCTCAAACACAGCTTTTGTCTTGCCAGTTTCACCCTACACTCAGAAAAAATAACAAGTGGATCAATATAATATAATATTGACACACAATTGACGTATGTTATCTAAACTTATTTGGAATCGAATAGAAAAATTATATAAATCCAATAAGATGTTTTACAATTATTACATGTAATTACAATATTAAAATTTATTTTCATGTAATTTATATTGTGCAAATATCTTGTACACAATTTAATCTCATTGGACTAACTAAATATAATTATGAGACATTTTCTCAAAACTGAATTGTAATATAATTTTTAAGATCAAATACATTTAATTTTAATTAACTTGTGCAATTAACATTTACTTTTGTTGGATCAACATATTAAGCGTCACGGTGGCGCAGTGGGTAGCACGGTCGTCTCACAGCAAGAAGGTCGCTGGTTCTAGGCTCGGCTGGGGCAGGTGGCATTTCTGTGTGGAGTTTGCATGTTCTCCCCGTGATCGCGTGGGTTTTCCTTCCCGGGTGCTCCGGTTTCCCCACAAGTCCAAAGACATGCGGAATAAGTGAATTGAATAAGAACAATTGCCCATAGTGTTAAAGTGTGAATGTGTGTGTGAATGTTTCCCAGCGATGGGTTGCGGCATGTAAAACATATGCCAGTGAGTTGGCGGTTCATTCCGCTGTGGCGACCCCGAAAGGGAATAAAGCCGACATGAAGATGGATGGATGGATGGATCAACATATTGTCAAAAACCAGCAAGTTGTTGATTCTATGCCAGTTGGTCTGACTAAACTGTGCAGCTAAACAAGTTACCCATACCTCATAAACCGCACAACCTCAGTGATCTTGCATTTAAGAGGAAGGACATACATTTTTAGATTTGAGAAAGCTGCATACCTGCACGCAATCATTTAATCCAAATTTTATTGACTCTCCATCAGGAATTATAAAATGGCCACACCTTTAAGGACCTGCAACACAATAATGGTAACTTAAAAGGAATTCACAGAAAAATCTAATGAACACATATACTAATTCTATATAGTAACACTAAATCACTCTTAATAACACAAGCATAACAACCTAAACTGACATATAACTGTAAAAAAAAATAATGCCATACTCTCCAGATCCGACCACTGCCCTCATTGGCAAGACAATATTACAATAATGACACAAAATTCCACACAATTAAATTATGTTACAACTGATTTTATGCTGCAAGAACCACAGAGAACCAGAAAAGTCATATTGAGCCAAAAAAAATCGGACTTTCACCAAACAGCATTTTAATCTACACATAAACAAAATGTTATAATTGAAAATGTGTTTAGTTATTATTACAATTGATAAAAAATAACTTTATTAAAAATGATTCCCTCAATTGTCAAAATTGTCAAATAGAGATTCTGTATTCTGATCATACACAATTTAAGTATTGACTCAATTCAGTTCGATTAGCTATTATTTTAACATAACGTAATGAAGGGATTTTAAGTATCCTTTTGATTTACTTCAGACTGGTTAAAAATAACAATGTAGATACCTTAAACTGATTCTTTTTAACCTTTTGTAAATATTCTATTAAATCACACAGCACCCAAATAATTATTTTTTTTGGCTGTACATCAGGCTAATGACTCAACACACATTCCAAAACTATTTGAAACGGAAATTCAGAACACTGGCTTTTAAATGATCTGTTGTGGGAACTGCTTAATCAGTGTTAGATGTGGTAGAGTCCTTAGAAGCTAAACCAGATTGTGAATATGTACGGGAAAGAAAAAGCATTGCTGCAGCTAGCTGTTTTGATTGCTTTCCAGTTTTGTTTGTTTTGTTGGCATTTTTTATTGTTAGATAGCTTTATTGTTTATTAGGAGGTCACTGCTTCAGCTACACCATTCTTGGTCCTTGCATAAAAATCATATTAATGTATTCTCTATTCCCTGTCAATTGGTTTGGTGAAAAAAGCACATAAGACATAACAGGCAAAAACCATCCAATTCACTCACAGCTTTTGCAATCACATATTGAAATGGAAATTACACCCTCTTGAAAGTGGTGAGCAGATTCATGAATTACTTTTACATTGATTGTATGTTTTGCATGCACTCAACAACTTGCAGTTCACACTGCTTCTGATAACATATGGAGAGTTTGTAATCTACAGTCAATTGTCTTTTTTCTACTTAAAAAGTGACACAGATCATTTTTGTTGTATATTTATTAATTTTCCAAACTGAATAAAATGCATCTGGCTGTTTGACTCTGCTTATTAGGATTCAGTGGACTGTTAAAGTTAAAGTGTTGTGGTTGTTCAGTACTTTAATTGCACAACACAGAACAAATGAGGCAGACTCAGTCTTGCAGCTGAGAAAAAGGTAATAAATTTGTCATGACATCCTAAAAAAAATGCACATCACTTAACAGGGATGTAAAACCAAGAAATGCAACTGATTACATTGAAAAACTCTATTCACAAAAGATTAAAACTGCCATTTGTAAGAAAAATGAGCTTGTTTGTGTTTTTAAATGGGAAAATGAATCACTTTAAATGCACATCAGATAAATGAACATGCTGAAACACATCAGCTAGGGACTTGTTTTACTAACCCACAGATGACCTTCCAAATCTGCCCTGATAGCAAATGGCATCGACTTGGCCTCATCTGTGTCTCATTTGGAGCTCTCTTATGTACTCTGTGTGACAACTATTTCTAGCTGATAGTGCATCTCGCCTGAAGTCTTTGTGATCTTAGATATCGTGTATGACTTTGGCATCTGATCAATATTCTATGAATTTTTGAAGCTCATTAAGTCTTATGAAGAGAGCACACTCAAAAGATGTTTGGGGTGCTACTGAGTCTAAATAAATAGCAGGCTTTTTCACTGTTCAAAAATAGTTGTGTTTCATACACTCTTTCTAAACTGAATGAAACTGTTTAAGAAACTGTAAAACATTTATGCAGAAAGAAAAGAAATAGATAAACACTAGACAGTTCAACAACTCAACTGTATATACATACATTTTTCCAAAACATTAACAACATGAAGAAAATTGTAATTTGTGATCACAACATTATACAGCACATGCTTATCTAAAGCATTAAAGAAATAAGTCAGAAGGCTTTTCTTCAACCTTGGCAGCCGAGTTGTGTATATTAAGTTAATTTTATGCAAAGAGTATCAGAAAAAAGCATTCTCCACAATATATGCTTGAAAATAAAAACGATTGCTCTGCAAGATGATTACTTTTTCAGTCGAGTAATCAGAAATGCTCTTCTAGTGGTGGTAAATGTCTATAATAAAAGTAGATGTTGAGAACAACTATTGAATCTTTTGAAGATTGATAAGTAATGGCTGATGATGTCCATTGACAGGCACGTCAATACTCTAGCAATTACTTATAACACTTATAATAGCTACACACTAAATATCATTAGTTAAGCATTAGCAAATAGTTCATGTTTACTTTCTAAAGCATCGTTTTTATGCTAATAAACGTTTGTAAGAAGTGTTAAATAAAACACATATTCTCTCTGTAACTCAATTATTAGTATCTCACTATTAGTAGTCCTAACTAGATGAGCTCAGATAACAGTTAACTGGCAGTGAGTGATGTGTTTTGTAACTAACTGAATTATTCATGATTTACAGTAAGAACTTGTGTCCTTGAACTGCTCATACCATCAGAATTTTTTTTCATGTTTTCAGTTCTTGTTATAGTTTCACACTTTATATTCAGTTCTCTGCAATGGTTTACTTAGAAATATTACTTATTGGCTCTAAAAAGCAATTACAGAATCTCTCTGCTTTAAATATGGAACTGGGGGGACACACTGTTCATTTTTCCACTACAGTTAAAAATCTTGTCGTTATTATAGATAGTGAACTGACGTTTAAGAACCATATCTCTTATGTTACTAAGACTGCTTTCTTTCACCTCAGGAATATTGCTAAAGTGCGGAACATGCTGTCTATTGTAGATGCAGAAAAATTAGTGCATGCTTTCATGACTTCCAGAATGGATTATTGTAATGCTCTGTTAGCCGGCTGTTCAGCCGCAACGCTACAAAAATTACAGTTAGTCCAGAACGCAGCAGCTAGAGTTCTCACAAGAACAAAGAAATATGATCACATTACACCGGTTTTGTGCTCTCTTCATTGGCTTCCTGTACAATATCGCATTGACTACAAGATTCTGCTCCTTGCCTTTAAGGCACTGAATGGCTTGGCTCCGGCCCTACCTGAGCAGTCTCCTATCAACGATATATTCCAGCTCGCTCTCTCCGATCAAAAGAAGCAGGACTATTGATTGTACCAAAGGTTAGTAAATCCACAAGAGGTGGAAGAGTGTTCTCATATAGAGCCCCGAAGCTCTGGAATAAACTACCGGATGTTGTCCGCAGCTCAACTACGCTCACAGATTTCAAAACTAAATTAAAAACATATCTGTTTAAACTGGCATTCCAATAATTATCTCTTGGTATTTGTCTAAACAGATATGGTGCCTGAGCACCATATAAATACAAACTGTTTGAAAAAAACAATGTGGTTCAATGTTCCTCTCTAACCTATCCTCATTATTTATCTCTCCTCCTGCAGCTGATGCTGATCACTTGTTTGTTGTCTATGTTACAGTTTACTAACCGTTTTCTCCATTTCTTAGTTCCTGTTTTGTCTTTGTTTGTTTTGTTTGTTTTTTTGTTTTTCAGGTCCTGTCCGGCAAACCGTTCATCGATGGATTTTTAGTTTGTATGTTCTTTATGCTGGGGAGGTGATTAGCACCTGCCTCAGTCAGCGGGAGTCCCCTCTCAGAGGGAACTCCTGTCTGCTCTGCCTGATCCTCATGGGGACTTTGTGAAGCTGCTTTGAAAGCAATTGCTAAAGAAGCGCTATATAAAAACTGATTGATTGATTGATTGATTGGTTTGGTTCGCTGACATACTGTATATGGATGTATGCAGGTTTATGGTTTATTTATAGTTTTAATGTTTGATATTACCCTTATTTAATCAGTCTTTTCATTTTTGTTAATCATTAGCTTGTTACTCTCAGTGCTTACACTTTTTTAATCACTCTATCAATTCAGCAAGTGTTTGTACTCAGAACTTTTTGTTCTGATCTTCTCATTTTATTAAATTTTTTTTCATTGACAATGTTTTTTGTTTTGCTTTGCTTTTTTCCACCATCAAAAGTGTTATTTTAAAGTGTGGCCTTTCTATATGCTGCTTGAAGACACTTTAGTTTATGTTAGACTAATACTTGTGAAGCTGAGCCTGCTGACACAGTCATGCAAGCTTTCAGTGTTTGTTTTGCTCTGTGATTCGTTACGCGTGTCACAGACTTGCTCCTCCTGAACCTCCAGCTCAGGCAGTCTCCAGATGGGCTGCATACCTTTATAGGAGTCCTTAGGTTCCTCTACATTGCACTAACCTGCCTGTTCCAGAGCTAGAACCTGGATTCTTATATCATTCTGAAAATTCTAAAGCAGTACAGTGTAGCTTAGTTACAGCTTAGTGTGATGTTGGCATGTCAAAAAGCTTGTTTTCTGTCTGTCCATTGTCTTTGTTCCCTTTATCAAACAGAACGGTCACAACATATTTTAACAACATAACATATCTATAACATATATTTCAGCAGAGTTATACAAATTAACGAGAGAAAGGCATTAGAGAGAAATGACAATTGCAATTTCTTAAGACTTGCTCCATGCCTTATTTATATTTTAGGTATATGACTTTTTTGTGACCCAATTAAAAAGAGCAATGCTTCTCTTGAATCCTGGAACCCTCCTTTGTGTGCTATGTGACTCTTTTGCAAAGGGTTACTCTCTCTTCCAATGCAGACCATACATCAAGTCTGAAACTTTGAATGTTCGTGGGAAGTGCTTTTGTTGCAAGAATTTCCCTTGAGAGAAAGCAGCCGGACCTGATCATAAGTTTAGCCACCTGTCCAAAAGATTAATTTGAGATGGTTTATAGAGGGCTTAATGATTGGTGGTACACTCTTCTGCAAGAAAAAAATAATCACATCAGCTTGTGTCATTAGCACTCTTTTCCCCTGAGGTTGGAACGTGTGGCACTGTGCACAACTGGAATTAATTCCCTGACCTAATCAGAATCACATTCCAAGACATAGATTTGATTTTCTTTTCTTAAGGCTGTTATAGAATTTATGGATTAGATACAATGTGGCTGCCGTAATTATTAGTTACCTACCATGTAATTATTTTCTGCAGTAGTATTTCTGTCTTCTGTGTGCCTCACATGGTTTACACCCACCTACTGAGTCTTTGCATCAGCTCTTGAACTACCTTTAATATGGCTGTATATTATGTGATTATTACAATCGCAAAAGTCATTAGACAAGAAACTTTATAATCACAAGGGCAAATTATGCTTGACGAAATAAAACAACCATTGACAAGAATGCAATGTGTTAAAATCAATCGAATTGTACACTGTCATTGAAACATAATTGTTATTTGCAAGTGAGGTTACATTTCCTGGTTGTAATAAAATATGTTTACCACAAAATTGTTGTTATGGTCATCTATAAAGCTTATAAAGCTAAATGTGAAATGAATGCAGATTTAAATCTACCATCTAGCAAAGTTTGTAGAATTTTTGTGCCAAAGTGTTTTATCTCAATAATATTGTTGAAGTGCTGGAATCTTCACAGGCGTCTTGATGTGCACTCATGAGTGGAAGTGGACCATATTGAAGAGTTCAAGAATATCCAAATATACCTTACTAACATACACTGAAGATCACTGGAACAACAGAGTAAACAAATAGGATCAAATCAGGGGTTCTAAAACAATCAAATAAATAATCTAATAATTGACAGTAAGTGATACTTGGAGACTGTCCTTTCTTTATAGTGCAGGGAAAAGCCCTGGTGAAGGTTCAGTTGATTAGTCTGTAACTAGTGCCAATTTGGAACACTGCTAGACATTAAAGAGGCCCTAGGTAAAAGGGACAACTGGGTTGTAAATTCATTGAAAATCACACCTTCAACCTCAAACACAGAGGCATCTAGCATGTTTGATAACACCAGACAACATAGATTTTTCTTACTGCAGAGAAATGTATTCAGGGAATCTAATCAAATCAATCTGTCAATTTGTTTACTGTGAATCTGTTTACAATTTGTAAACTGCTAAAATATATATTAATCAATGCATTACTATATTTTTAATTTTGTTTTTTTTTTAACCACTTTATTTTAGGAAATATGTAAATATGTAAAAACACACATTCATATTAACAATGCCTTTATAAGTACAGCGTTTGCTATTCTTTAAATAACAGAAAATAGCAGCAAAATTAAGGTTGGCACAAAATGCACAAGCATTTTCAACAACTTCAGATATGTAAAAATAGAATATATCAGTTTGTTGTTTTACCTGCAGTTTAATTTTAAATAATTTGACAAATTTACCAGATTATGAAAATTATGTGAGATTTGGCTAGTTGACGCCTTTCTTTTTCAGCTGCTTAAATTCAATAGTATCTCAATTCAAATCTGATCAAATAAAATCACTTCTTTAGCCCAGCCATGATGTCTGTTCTAGAAGTTTGACATACTTTTCATAGCACGCTGTTTCATAATGTTTTATATTTTGGAGATATATGTATTTGTCGTTTAAATAAATAGATAGATAAATTTAATCAAGATAGAAAATTTGTTTCAGCTTCCCCGAGCATATTTGGTCAGTATTGTCCTTTCACTTAAAGTTTGCCCTCAAACATTGTGACGTGGGATAGTGTTTTCTGGTTGAAGCATAATTTGGTCACCAGGCTTCAGCTGTCACAAACATGGTTTTAACTTGTTTAGAGGATACCGAGGAATGACAGGTCACTGTAAAATATGCTTTTAGACATTACTGTACTTTAGTGGCAGTTCTTCAACGCTGCCACCACTTGCCACAATTTATATGGATCATTCAAATGCTCCCTCGCTGCTTGTGACAAACAGTATTTATTGTAAATCTATTCAATGCCAGTTTGACTTTCAAACATGGATCTACGGCATGCTGCTGAAGAAAGAATCTATTTCATAGTGACCATAAACAACACTTTACCAACCAGTGGGTGTCAGAAAGATGAAAAGCATGTAGCATTATCAATATTCCATGTTCCTTGCACTGATATCTTTTACTATTTTTCAAATAAACTAAATTGGAAAGCCAGAGCAATAAATAAACTCAAGCAATTTGACGAAGCAAACAACTTTTGTTTTGCAGTACATGTTGTATTGTAGGGCACTCTATCTTTTGTTCTCAGCAACTGTGATTTTCATGCAATATATGTGCTCCTACCTTGCCACTAGTTTAAATTAACTTAAACATATTTAAACAGTAAAATGCTTTGATTTTGCAAATGAGGAAAGTCACTGTTTAACTTAAAGGTCCCATATCATGCATGTTTTGAGCACTGAGAATCCAAATTTGAGCCCTCTATACTAGCGCTGCACTTTTAATAAGTTTCAAAATGCTGTATTTTTTTGTAAAAAAAAAAAAAACCTCAGCAACCACAGCAATTGTTAAATGTTGTAGTGTTTGCGTCTTTAAGATTTGAAGGAGGATAATCGGCATAGAGTCTCCATGTGTTTATGTGTGCTAAAACCAGATTAACGTTATAAAATCACGTAAGTTAGTGTGCTTCATATTATTGACAAGTAGGCAGGGCTAAGAACCTTTGCCGGGTAAAACGAGCCGTTTTTGGCTCAAAAAAATAAATAAAGGATTGCTCGAATATGTGTGAACTAATCTGAATACAACTTGGGACATGTTTTTGATGAGAAAACAACATTCAGCATGCCAGGAATGTCATAAAATTCACGCTATCGTCACTTTTAAGAATTTTTTCTAAAAAAATTATTTTTTAAAACTTTTTTCATGTTATTTTTTTATATTAATAATATGTATTAATTATTAATTTATCAAGTGTATAATTAATCATTGAGCTTGTTTGAATATGTGAATGTTTTGCATTGTAAAAAATGTTTTTCTATGGAACATCTTTAACTCATGAAGAATTTTAGGTTACAAAAAAACAACACAACTTTGGAAAAGCATGTAGACACTAACACAGTGAACTAAAAATTAACTGTATTAAACAAAACGTTCTTAGTAATACCTGAAAAATTCCACAGTTTAACAGATGTTGGGGATTTTTGAAGTTTTTAAAGGAAATCTAATGAGAAAGTACAGTGAAAATTTCTAGTTTCTACTTTAAGTCTGAGCAAATACGGTCTATCATCAACTGCTGAGAAGCAGGACTCTCTTTGTTTAGTTTGAAAAGGAGTTGAGTAAACTCTGAAATAGTGCTTATTGCTTATCCACTTTTGCTGTAATGAAAAGCATGTCCTGAATCTGTCATGGGAGATTAGGTGAATATGATTACTGTCCCTTTGCCTGTGTTGATATATACCCTGTGGCAGTACAGTCAACCATCCCATGTGTCTTACCGCTCTTCATACCTGACAAGATTACAAAGCTAAAATTGATTAAAAAGAAGTTGAATAAGTTTCATCTGAATTGAACTGAACAACAAAAGAATGTTTTTCTTCTCCCAGAATCATGCAAATGCATTTAGAACTTTACACTAGAAGAATGAAACCTGTATGAGTTGTGTGACTAGCAATATATTCAACTGATTTATAAAGGTGAATACGTCTCTTATGAACATGTTTTCTGATTTTGAAAGTTAGTACTGGTTGGTTGAGGGAACCCATCTTTGCTGGCCAGTATTACATTGAAGCAATAAACAAAGGCTAAAAAAAATCTGAAATTATCACAAAGATGTGCGTCATTATCACAAAGTGTGGTCATCTTACTCATATGTGACATTTTATTGTTACACATATGAAGAAGACTCATTTTTTTACCAAGACTTTTATACACACATGATAAATCGTTGTCAAGTTCAGATGGAATGGACTTTAATTCTTGTAAATCTTGTCTTTATTTAATGAACAAAAATGGCCATATTTAATTATTTGAAAACTGCCTATGTGCATCGCTATTAACTGAGCAGTCTTTATCTTTCCTGACCCTATGTTGGCAATAGCTGTGAATTTTTTAAGTGTGGGTTAATCTGAAAACAGCTACAAGCAAACTAAGTAAGGAAAGACTCTAATAAGAATGTAACAGATTTGAATGCAGCCCAATTCCAAAGGAACACATTGTGTTTTTTTCTCATTAAATAAAAGGGATCTCGTTTTGATGCTTTTTTGATTCTCATTTTGAATTTTCATTGTTTTCTTTTTTTTTTTCCTATATGCCAATAATATCAGAAAAAAAGGTAAAAGTTAGAAAGTAAAATCTTTTTTATAGTTAATCTGGAAGTTGAATCTAGCATATTTCAAACTAATCAATTAAGGTTATACATAACATCACAAATATACATATAAAATGCATTAGGGTTAATATGGGTAGTTCATTTTCACGTATGGATAGACCAGAAAAGTGTGTAATATTTTGACACGACTAAATTTGAGAGGAGACTCTCATCAGAATCACACAAAACACAGATTCCAAACACCAAATTTTGAATTGTCAGATAGCTTCTCCAATCTAGAGCTTCTCCTTATACAGCATGCCTTATACTGTATGGCACTGGAATACATCCATATCAGGCTAATTCTATGAAAAAGAAAAGGAAAACACAAATTACATAATTCAATAAACAATAAACCCTGTAAAACTCCAAAGCATTTTTTTCTGAGTCACATTACAACAAAGAAAGTTAGATGTTTAAAATGCAGTGGGTAAAATGCTATCCTGTTTAGTAAAGAGAGGAGATTTATAATATATAGAGAAATTTACAGCTTAAATTAAGCAATACCAATTTTTCTTCAGTTACCAGTTTCAGGCCGATTTCTAACCCTAAACAAGTTCATACAAAAAAGTCCAACACTATAATTTTTGAGAAAATAATTGCAATTTTAATTTAATTAAATTTTAATTTTACTCAGTTATTTCAGAGGGTTTAACACAAAACATTCATCCATCCATCTTCTTGTAAGCTTTGTCACTTTACTTTTTCTGGGGTCCCTACAGCGGAACGAACCACCAACTCATTTGTTTTACCTTCCAGCGCAACTCACCACCATGAAACATCCACATCCACACACACTCATTCCTACTCATATACTATTGATAATTGTGTTTACTCAATTCACTTGTACTGCATGTCTTTGGGCTTGTGGGAGAAACCGGAGCACCCGGAGTAAACCCACACGATCACGAGGAGAACATACAAATTCAACATAGAAATGCCAACTGACCTAGCTGAGGCTCGAACCAGTGACCTTTTTATTGAGAGGCCCATACTACCCATTGCGCCACCTTGACATTCTCAAAGTTAAAACAACAGCAGATAAATTAGGAACAAATAGAAATAAATCTAAGTGAATAAATAGTCAATATCTCCAAGATGAGCCTATTATTGTCTGAATTTGTTTGGAGTCTAAACCATGAAACTTGACAAACAGTGAGCAATCAAAAATATTATGGGTCTAGTTGTCTTGTGAAATTACTGAGCGTTTGACAAAGAAACCAGAATGAATTCCATCAGCTAAAAGTGTCTGGTATGCCATTGTATGCTTCTTGCTTTTTTGTTGCTGCATAAATGAATGCTCTTTGTCAGCAATTTGCACACTTTTTAGCTCTTGCAATTCTGTCATTTTGTATATTTGTATATGTGTTGGTTTGATTGAGTGATCGATTGATTGGTTGATTGATTGATTTCTATATGGATGGGCGAAAGGACAGATGGACGGAGGGATATATCTGTTTCTCCTTCTTATCACCTGTCTGTTTACCTTCATTTATTTCACGTACAGCTGCTCTTCTTGCACTCTGATTAGGCACACTATTTAGTCTGTTTCAGTCACTTTGCAAATTTTTACCTGCTCTATCTTTCTATTCTTGTCTTATTGACCAACATTTTCTGTTAATTTTAACATGAATTGTGAATTCAGTAGTGCATCTATACTCAACTCTCTTATGGATAGATTACAGTGTCAGATGTGTATCAGTTGCTTTCTTGGTATGCTTGGGATGAATATGAATATGAAAACTGTGAAATCCCTGTTGGTTGACCACAGTGAGCAAAAAAAAAACTAATTTAATAACAAGATATTTTTTAAAACATAAATGAAGCATTGACAAAAGTCTCATAAATATTCAATACAGAGCTACTGACTTAGTAGAATTAAAAGCATGAGCAAATTATTAAATTAAGATAAGCTGTGCAAGTCAGTTATTAGGCAGAAAACAAATGCAGTCAGCAAATAACAAATGTTTTGGCAAAACATAAAATGTGTTTAATCCTTAAACATTCATAGCTTCTTATTTAGTGTTTAAATCACAGATGTCTCAAGCATAGAAACAGGTGCTTTGAAGAGAATAACTAAAAGGCACAAAAACCTCAGCAGCTTCATAAACCAACATCATATAAAAAAACCTAGATAAAGTAGTATTTTTAGATAAAACTGAAAGTGCTTTCATCGCCACTCCAGACAATTTGCTTTAGATGCTTTTACAAAATGCGCAATATGATATGATTTTGCTGAAATGTCTCCACAGGCAGATATACAGTTTCAAATGAGTCTAGCAGCAATCTCAAAATGTCTTAGCATGACTATATGAGGTTGAGTGCATGATGACAGATTGCTTTGGGCTGAAAAATCCTTTAAGAAACAAATTCAAATTTCTCTTTTTGAAAGACTCAGCTTTTGATTCTGACTGAGATGAATGCCTCTTTAAAAGGATGTCTGCGGAGGCCGTTAGCTTATTTAATGAATACATCTGCAAACAAATACAGGAAATTAATTTGCAATCCAATGTTGCAGGGGGCTAAGGTCAAAAGCTCCTATCAAATATGATTTGAATGTAATTTCAAAAGTATTATGGGAGTGGCCTTGCCATCAGTCGTGTTTTATGATTGAAGAAAGGTAAGAGACTGGGTTTAATTAGTTTCATCTGAAGAATGATAGGGCTTTAATATTATGGCGTGATTCATCTTTCTCACCATCTGGTCCAAGAGAAGAGCTCCAGTGGTGCTGATTGCTTTCCCTGGTGCTATGAGGAGGTAATAGGCTGTTCAAAGCTGGCTCCACCGTGGACAGCTGAGAAGAGGTGGAGCAGCAGCATCTGGGCCTCAACCTGTCACCACCTGCCTGTCACGCAAGCTGCCTTAACTAACACAAGAAGCCCACTTTATTCAGTTCTATGGAGTTGTGTTTGGGGGATTGATGCGTCTTCGGAGGAAACATGTTTATTTTCCTATTGACTCTCAAAGTCATTGGATGTTGGGGCAAAAGTATCAGTTTCTTATAACTAATCAACACTTTCTCACTGTTTAGCAGAATGTCAGACAAATTGTTGAAAATAATCTGTTCATCTTCTACTGGCAGCATTAACAAAAGGAGGTCATTAGTCCAACAAATAACTCTAAGACTGTTGTGTTTTAAAACTTTATTCATTGGAACCCTGATGGCTCGTTTTAGAAAAAAAAATTAATACACCCCAAGCATTTTAGGAAGTTAATGAAGACCTATAAGCTGGGTTTTTCCCTAATCTTCCCTAGGGCAAATAAAATTTGTTGAACCAAAAATAATAATATTAGCTCAACTTTAAAGGAAAACAACTAACAGACACAATGGGGTTTATTTGAAATCGTAAAATGAAAGTTTTAAAATAAAATATTTTCTTATTTTATGTTTTCACTCTTCATTCCAGCAGGTGGCTTTAATCCTCAAATGGAGAAGAAAAGAAGAGTGAACCTTTGCGTTGAAGCACTGTTTTGCAGCAAACCACTATGACTGAATAAGACCAATGTACTCGCAAACCTTGAACATTTCTGGTAAGAAAATCAGTTTCCTGCTTCTTATAAAACACATTGTGTTTAGTTAAGCTAGATATTTTTTTATACATTTGATAATGTTGTATACTAGAGAAAAAGTATATCAGCAATAAATACAGATTCTATGTTAAGTGAAGATTAAATTGCTGCTTGTTCAATGAACTGCTTACATGGAGAAATAACCATTGTGTTATGATTCTATATTTGAAACAAAATGAAGCCTTTTTATAGATTCTGCAGACACTTTTAATCAGATTCCTGGTTTAAAAATGAACATAGTCATGTGTTATTTTTAAATAATGAATAATGCAGTCTTTACAGTACAGTGCGATTTCTCCATGCTTTAAAGGCTGTCTCTACTCAAAGTTGAAAAAAAAAATCAGCTGTGCCTAAATCACATAGATTAAGAAAATTGATGATCTATTGGAAAAGTGTCCAAAGACCTGTGTCCAAAGTCCTGGAGTACCACAGCCTTGCACATTTTAGTTGCGACCCTGTTCTATGCATACTAATCTGGCATCAGACAAGCAGAGAGGCTTAATTAGTATGATCAGGTGTGTTGGTTGAAGCTAATCTGTGCAGGGGTGTGGTTCTCAGGACAAACTTTGTATGCTTCTGAAAAATAGGGTTGAAAAAGCTCATCATGAGCTATTTACAAGCTTATATTATAAGTTAGCATCAAAGAAGAAACTCCAAAATATCCAAAATGATTTGTACTACACACCCAAGTTATACTGTATTTGTCAAGACTTTTATGCTTAACTGCTGTATATTTAACAGTTAGTGTAGGGTGAGTCTATTCCTTGGCGCATTAATGATGCTCTGTAAATATGAAGATATTTGTCTTCCAGCAGCGCTGTCTATTAAAGTCTTCAAACCATTCAATGCTACACAGATTGTACAAAGCATTTTTTTTATTCATCTGTATATTAATAATGCATGTGCTCATCTATGTTAAATTTCACAACTACTGCTAGATGTATGCTATAACTACTGCTGGTGTTAAAGTTTGCCTGGGGCCAACATCAAGGACTTAATCAAAATATATAGTTTTTCTTTATTTATTTTTTTAATTGGAGACTTTAGCCTTAAATTATTAACTACGCACCTTTGAAAACTCTCAAAGCAGAATTAAAAGGAAATTACAAATGAATAAATATGAACTATATCCAGACTTAATTCTTACAAGTCAGTTTTTTACATGAAATAATGGGAAGTAAAAGATTAATTTAAATGGGTAGTGAACTGATCTTAGTTACTTTGTGAGGAGAAACTAAGAAGTGATTGATCGTTTTCACATAAATAAGCTTATTAAACAACAAAGGTTTATTTTTATTTTTACAACAAAAGATGAAAATGAAGTTAACACACATAAATCCGTTTAAAAGATGTTCATAGGGGTAATTAAGATATGGTTTGAGGAATGGCAGGCAGCTAAGGCAACTCTGCTTGAAGTAAACTTGTTATGAGCACATTACTAGCAACCATTAATAACACTTAGATTTTCTTCTATGCATACCAATCAGAACAGAGGTAAGAGTCTTCCTAAGGATTCAATCAACAATACTGAAACTTTGGTTTGCAAATTGTTGTAAAAAGACTTAGTATGTTCTTCTGTAGTTTAAAGCCACCATGTTTTGTTATCTAAAACGTTGATAGACCCTTCATAGACCTCATTTAATGAAACCAAGATTGTTCGACCACTATATTATGGCAAACCAATGCAGCTTCGTCATTTCTTCTGTCCTCTACTCTTTGGAAACATTTTTCTTGTCTCAGTGTTGACTGGAGTAGAATCTAGTGTAAAAATATAAATGATTTAATTTCAGATCACTATGCTGGACTATTCAATTACCCAGGCACTCTAGAGATTCAAGAGGGTGTGTGTGATAAAATCATTCCTCAAAACATCCTACTAAAGCAATACTTTGTTTCTTTAATAAAATCAGAATAACTGCAGCCTGAAGCAAAATGACAGATGTAGAACGCCATTCGAACACCTTTTCTCTCAGCTCTCATACCACAAACTATACTGTGAAAACATAAATGCAGCTTAAAAAACAGAAGTGCATTAAACAAGGTGCAGGATGAGTCAATGTTGCCATCTTGTGGAAGTAGAATATCCAAAAACAGGAACGGCACCAATGTGAAGTATGTGGAATTCATAGTTCCTACCTCCTCTTTTTTGAAGAAACTTTAGAGAACTATATTATATTTAAATGCTATTTCAAAAAGAATCTTGTTAATTTAATACAACACAACAAGTCCAAACGTATGTGCAAGACATTAAATACACAAGTCAGTGCAGTTTGATTGCTGTAATGGTCTCATTTCAGTTTTGAGTGATTTAAAGCATTCTCTTGTTGTCCAGCACTGTTTTGATCCTCTTTAGAGATTTCTACTCTTGTTGTGTTGAAGATGATCCACAGTAATCAGCTCCTTTGAGTCTGTCCTGAGCCGAAGCACATCTTGCTGTCTTCAGATTTCATCATTGTCCACATGGCACAACATTACGCTTATGGGAGAATGCTGGATCAAAGCCTTTCCCTTTTTTACTTCAGTGAGACTCAGCTGTTATGAGCGCAGATGGATCGCTTGCCGACAAACCTAGAGCAAGCTATTGAAAGTAATTTATGCATGTTTCTGGAGGACATTCTTGGCATCTCATTGCCATGATGCTTTTAAATATAATAGTAATGATATCACTTGGCTGTGTCAACAAAGATGATTTGTAACTAGAGGAGCAGAATGACATTGACCTTTTTCTACTTATTTTACACAACAACGAGTTGGATGAAAAATTATGCATTTGTAAGCAGATCCAACTTAGACAAATATGTTATAAATAATACACATGTTCAGTGTTTACTGAAGTAACACCAAATGGTAATTTGGCCACCAAAAAAGCTCAATAATATTTGGAACAAGAAAATTGTTCTTCAAAGGTTTCTTGCTCAACAGCATCTGGCAACAAGTCCAGCCCACCAACACTAACGTAAGATGTTACGCTCAGACGACTTTTATATGTTTCAACTGTCCTCTTAATGAGCTCTGCATAAATTAATGATCCCAGATCAGTTGCTGCAATTATAGTGCCCAATCTCAGATTTGTAACAAATCTATAATTTTTTTTACATTAAATTGTTGTTGTTGTTTTTTTGGATGCCATCTTGTAGATTGTATAAAACAATGCTAGTAAAACCTCACCATTTATTTCTACTACTCTGAAGACATTTGAAGTGACGTAAAATAATTACATTTTTGAATACTGACCTAGACCTCTAATAACACACCTAGATATCACAATATCACACCTGGAATTGTTGGAGACAAACTTCTAAGATTGGTAAAATGGTCATCTAAAACACTGCATAAAAAGGGGGTGTATCTGATCCTTTACATGCCCACTTATCAGAGGTATCCAGCCGTGTTTGGACGTCTCTTACCATTCTTTAATAGGCTAAAAATTAAAATACTAAACTAAAATTATAATAATTATATAATTATAAAACTACAATACCCTGATGCAGACATAAATTAAAACTAAATGAACATCTAATAGTTGTTTTATAATGTTTTTTGTTTATTTTGACTTTTTTTATTTGCATACCAATACTCATTTGTCTCTGACCCAAGTCTTAAAATGTAAAAGATCACATTGGTACTTTTTAGGAGCATGAGATGAATGACAGGGCCTTTTCTGAATATGTAGTTATCTCATATTTCAATACACAGGATTTGAAAATTCCAGGCAGGAGCAGTTTCACAATGTTTATTCCGGGGTGTTTCTTGTATGGAATGTAGCAGATTACTAGAGCTTAACATTTTCAAGCACACTGGAGATTTATACTTACGAACCCTGTCCTCCAGGTGACAATACAAAAACTGTGAAGGGCATGTTCCAGAAGAGTGTGGGACTTTGAAACAAAATAAAAACAACACCTTCCTTTTTTTAAGAGGCTGCATGTTGTTCATGTTAAACTCTCTGTGCGTGAATAGCTCAAAAGAATTGTCATAAAACCCCTCAATGGATTATGCACCGTGCTTTCCATTTACCTCTATTAATAGGATCACACTTATTAACTCAACATGGGTTAAACTGCATCCTGAAAGGTGTTTTACACAACTCTACAACCTTTTCCAGACAACTGTTCTTGCTGTCAACCAGGGATTCGCCGATATTCAAAAAAAAAAAAGTCAAAAACATTTCTCTGACTCAAGTCAAACACGTTTAGGGCTCTCAATTACAAAGAATTCCTTAGAGACACCGTACAGTTATTAACAATGATTTGATTGATTGAAAACAAAATGATTTGGCTGGAAATGGGAGGATTAATTAAAGTCTTGGCAAATCAATCCAACCCAATTAAAAAAAGTCCATTTTTGATGATCTGTAGAGAAACAGTAAACATTTCATTTTGGGAGTTTTAGGAAAATAAAGTATTTCTTGAGTATACCTTAATGATTTGTCTATTTTTTAGTTTAGAGGTTATCGAATTAGCCCGGGGGGAAAATTGCGCTAATCACTCAAATCAAATTACTGAAATGATTTCATATCACCCTCTGTCCACGTAATTGTGAATAAAAGAATACTGACTAATTTCATTAAAAGACCCGTGATTGATTGTCTAGACATGAACTGCTGCGTGGGGCTCTCTAAAGTCCAACCTCTAAACTGAAATAACAAAAAAGGTCAGAGGAAAATGTCATTGAGACTGCACTAATCATTCCTTCATCAAGCTTTTAATACTAGAGCTCTTTCATGTTGTCCGAGCTCACCTTTTTTTGAGCCTGTCTCAATATAATACAGAAGTGATTTGTTGCTCCTATTGAAGGTTCTACAGACAGTCTGCACATTCAAAGAGTTTGTCTCAGTGTGAGTCAAAGGGCTGCAAGAAAATTCTATTTTGTGTGGGTAAAAGATTAATGTGTGTACATTTTTGTGTTTTGCCAAGGGCAATGAATGGGTTAAGGTCGACAAGGACTTGAGCTGGGAGATGTTGGATGAAGGTCACGTGTAAACCCTAGTGGAGAGTTAACTTTCAAGGACATGCACGTGTCCTGCTAAAGCATTCAGTAAGAAAACTGTTTGCTTTCAGAACACTGAGCCAGTCTGTTTGTATTTACTACTGTATTCTCTTCTCTCAACAAAGATTCTGAATTTAAAAGGAGAATGCAATCTGATGTTCTGATCAAACTGACAAGATACTCTTTTGGTTTTTATTTCCAGTGTTAAATAGAATCTTTTAACAAATGTTGTTTTAGCTGTAGTCTTTTGTTGCATTTTTAAGCAAGAATATGCAATATATATATATATATATATATATATATATATATATATATATATATATATATATATATATATATATATATATATATATATATATATATATATATATACAACGCATTTTAAATAGTTTTGAAAAGACAAAATATTGCACTGGAGATGTGAGTAATTTATAGTCAATAGGAAGACTCTTTCACTCCACAAAGCAAATGACCAGAACAAAGCCATGTGTAGAACTAGAATGATACAGTGTGATATATGCTGTGAACAACACAGCAATGGATTTTCACTGCTCAATTATGTTGATATTTTTAATCTTTTGGCAGACATTTGTTTTAGCGCCAACCAATCATAAGTACATAACATGATCAAGAAGGTGGATTCAGGTCTAACTACTAATGTAATCTCCTTGTAGATATTTGTGGACTGCAGCGTTGGGCTGCAATAAATATTTCTCATCGCTCAGTATTGCTTTGACTACGCCCAAAAAGTAGTGCTGAGGTTTGATTATGCGATGACTTAACGTTTGATGTGTATTATGTAATTTATTATCTTTGGGCAGCAGACATTACAGATAGTATTAATGTTTGCTCTGCCGAACACAACCAAAAAGATACATTTGGTGGTTAATTGTGTCTGTTTCTAATGTTTATCACTATGGTTACTAAAGTCGAACAAGGATTGTTTGAGTGAAGAGTGAAAAAACTAACCTGGATTACCTGTGCAGTTATTGGGAAAATACAACTCCTGCCAGCCAATCAGAATGGACAAATTAGACCTTAACATAAAAATATATAACAGCCCTATATTTATTAGACAGATAATAAGCAAAACTCAGACTAGTTAACAAAATTATGGTCAACGGCAGGAGCTGCATAACACAGGAACATTTTTTTATTAATTCATAAAAATAGGACTCAAAGTAAAGCTGTAAAAATTATTCAGGATCCCGTCTACACTTGAATTCACAGTATTTACTTCTAGAAGATGCTACAGAACTCCAATAGCAACTAAAAACATTTTTAAGAAATCTTTTATTACATCAGTTATTCATTTTTTGATAAAAATAGATTGTGTGTTTCCATAGCGGAGTTTTTCCATTTGTATGGTTTAATTTTTTTTTTAATGCCACTCTTTATAGATTTGTATACTTTTTTATATAGTTTTCCCATGGGAAAACCCATCTATTGATTTATTGATGTTTTTATGAATTATATTGTTAGTTTTATGAATGATAGTCTGTACCTTCTCAAGCAAGGTACAAGATGCGAAGACAACATACTACCACGACAAGATTGAACATGGAGGGGTGAGGTCTCAAACACTCATAACCTACTCACCGGGGTTCCCCAGGGTTCAGTCCTTGGCCCCCTTCTCTTCTCCATCTACACCACCTCCCTGGGCCCTATCATCCTCAGACACGGATTCTCCTACCACTGCTACGCTGACGACACTCAACTCTATCTGTCGTTCCCCCCTGATGACCTGTCAGTAACTACCCGCATAACTAACTGCCTAAACAACATCTCTACTTGGATGAAGAACCATCACCTACAGCTCAACATGGCCAAGACAGAACTTCTGGTGATCCCAGCTCATCGCTCTGTGCAACACGACCTCACCATCCAGCTGCAATCCTCTACAGTCACCTCTTCTCCTACAGTCAGAAATCTTGGAGTGATTTTGGATGATCAGCTGTCCTTCAAAGAACACATCACAAAGACAACTCGAGCGTGTAGATTTGCACTTCACAACATTCGAAAGATCAAGCCCTTCTTAACTGAGCATGCAACTCAACTCCTGGTTCAAGCTCTGGTCCTCTCACGTCTGGACTACTGCAACGCTCTCCTAGCAGGACTTCCATCAAATACGCTCAAACCTCTGTAGATCATCCAGAACTCTGCAGCTCGTCTTATCTTCAAGGAACCGAAACGAGCTCAAGTTACTCCCCTCTTCATCACTCTTCATTGGGTCCCCATTGCAGCTCGGGTTAAATTGGGAGCTAACGCTGGCATACAAAATTATCTCCAGATCAGCCCCTCTTTACTTCCATGGGCTCACACTCCTACATGCCCTCCAGAAGCCTGCGCTCAGAGAAGGAACAGCGACTTGTGGTTCCATTCCACAAGGGCAGAAGATCTCTCAGCAGAACCTTCTCTTTCACTGTCCCTGAATGGTGGAACAAACTCCCTGATCCAGTCAGGAAAGCAGCAACACTAACAGCTTTCAAAAAGCAACTGAAAACTCTTCTCTTCAGGGAACACCTACTATAAAATTTTTTTGAAAAACTACTTTCTTTTTTCCCTCCTCTGTCGTTATCTTCTTCTTCTACTTCCTCACTGCTTTGGTTTATTGATCAGTTGATACAATTCCTTTTATGAGAAGCTGAGATAGACTTTGACTGTGTAACAGATTGCATATTGTCTCTCCCCTAATGTAAGTCGCTTTGGGCAAAAGTTTCTGCCAAATGCATAAATGTAAATGTTGTCTTGTGAGGCCAAAGATGATTATTACCCTTGTGCTGATTTTTATTTGAAATCTTTTTCGTCCAATCATAGTTTGAGTTTTTTTTTATTTTGGATCATCATTAAGCATCTTGTTAGTCTATTTGAACTGATTTTTCAATATAATCCATGCATATAATCTCATAACCAAACTGAAGAAATGAAGCAGGAGGTTGGGTTTCATCGGTTTTCTCTTGCTAGTAACTTCGGCGGTTACAAGAGTGCACCCAGGCACACAATCTTATTGCAGCTTTCTCTCTTGGTGAGTATGCACAGTTACAATTGGATTTCCAATTTGGAATGTTTCTGTTTGAGCAAGTTGTTTGCCTTTTCTATGCTTAAATCATGGATTCAATTTATTTTATAATATATTTTCAAGTGTTGAATTACGAATTTGATTAATGGTTTCTCAAAAAAAAATGTATGCTCTACTACCTGACTGAACATAATTTCCGGCAACATTTAAATGTGTCTGAATAAAATTATACTGTCTTGTAAAGGACTTGGAGGAAATAAAAAAAACTCAAATTTTTATCTTTATTCATTTATTTATGTTTTTTTTTATTATTATCCAATCTAAACTTGCGCTATATGTGTGTACGTTAAAGTTTTGATGTTATAATACCTTCATAAAAGGCTCTGAAGAATGGTCTTTTTTATGAAGTCTGTCACACAAATTTTGTGTGAACAAATTTTGCAATTCAGTGGGGAACCATGGTACCCCATTGAAAGCACAATAGGATTGAATTTAAGTGCAGAAGGCAGGTGCAATATTTGTCTCTATATAGGTAGAGCTTCTGTCAGTGCACACTTACTTTGCTTTGGCAGTGCAGTGTGATAGTTTACCTCAGTGATTCCACCTGCAAACCAACCCAAGAGTAATTAAATTAACACGGTGTGCTGCAGTACTTCAGTCCTTTGGCCAGCAGCTGTAGACTTTGACCCAAAGGTTAAACACTGGCACCTCTGTCCTGGTTTCTGTGATTACCCTCTGAATATTTTGGGACTGGCTGATGTGAATAAATGCAAGTGACCTTTGGATCAGCATTTGCAGGTGTACAGTTCTCATAAAGTTAGGTCTTATCCTGCTGGAACAAATTATACCGTAAAGCTTGTGAAGATTATAAAGCAGTGTCCTGTGGTTTGAAATAATTGTGGTCAATTACAGTTAGACGGAAATATGCTGTTTTGGTCCCTTGTTTAATATGTTGAGTATAGTTTAAGGGATCTTGACCCTTGTAGTGGAGGGCAATGTCAGATTAACAGAATATCTCTGGGAATTGACAAAGAACTAGATAAACACGACCTGAGGTCCTTTTAGAACAGTTAAGCACAGCAGCTAACAATTTATTCAGCAAAGTAATGGCCTGGAACTTTAATTGTCATGGGTAGTTCATCTTCTCCCACAAAAGCAGCAAGCAATGAAGTCTCGATAGGATCCCTGTGTTTCACCTAAACTGAAGGTGATTAAGCTTTCTTCAGTTATAACAGCAGCCCAGGGTAAAAGAGTCATGCAGAGAATTTGTGTTGTTTGTGTTGGGTTTACTGTATATTGTAGATACTATAATATAGATTCACAGTTTTGAAAAAGCTTGATGTTGTTTTGAACGAAGATTTAAAGTATACAAATATGTGTTAAATATTTTGCAACTGTTGCACAAAGTATGATAATTATTTTGTTGACTTACAATTATTAAGCAAAACAATTTAAGTAAAGCTTTTAGATGGCGAATCAAGTCAGGTTTTATATATATAAAAAAAAAGTGATCATCAGCCACAGCCAGAGGAACCATTGCTGAGCTTGTGTCTGTCTCCTTCAGATCACACTCAACATAAGCAGAACACACTGGGATCCCCTTCCAATCAGACTCATTCAAGTATTCTTAGGTTAGTTTGAAACTTATCTGGTGGAAGACTTTATCTACAACCCCTCCAAAGAGGACTCATTAAGAGGGGTCATTAGTAGCAGGGGGGTGTGAGGATCATGAGTTCTTAGCAAAACACATTAAAAATCAAGAATGAAATCATTGTATTTTGCCAATAATTTTCAACCACATTGAGAGGTCAAAATTTTAGTTGGATAGACCTTCTGAGTGAAGTTATATCTTTAATTTAAATAACGTAAAAAATAAATGTGTTGTATGATTACATACATAAAATTCGAAATATTATTGAAATACAAATTATTTATGAAAAATTATTTTCATAAAAATGTAAATGTGGTTAGAATTGCCCTTGCTCAGGGAACATTGCAAATGTTATATTGTATTTTGTCTTTTACTTTTTGAATAGTAGGTGCTTATTTATGGGTGCGTATCAACTTTGTTTCAGTTTTATACATTGTCTCATCATCAAACTTCTACATTCTATGTGATGACTGAAAAAGGACTACAAGCAAAAGTCTTCTTTGATTAAGCACAGGCTTTTATTGCATATAATTTTAGTTAGGTTTCATGCATGTTGTACTTATGAGCGCGATTAGAAAACTGGTAGTTTTTCAATTGCAAGACTCTGTTGTTAATAGTGACTCGGTGTATCTATGCAGGTTTACAGAATGTCTTCCTTGGAAGCTGAAGCCCATTAAAATGATAGATTGCATTGTGTCTTGGTTTATGCTTAGGGACAGCTTACGCCCACAAAGCAGTCTAATTGTATTCATTCTGCTGTAAAATCCACAAAGGTTGAATCTGAGCTCTCAGGCAAATTGGCAGCATTCTACCTGACATCAGAAGACTGCCTTTTGGGGAGGAGGAGGAAATTGTAAGTTCTGACAATGAAAAGATGAGGTCTATATCATCCGATGTCAGTGGACGACCCTACCATGCATAATTTCAAAAGAAGGCTTACAGGCAAGAGATGGAAGGGTTTGTTTAGTCTTCTCTGAAGTTTTTTTTATCTGCTCACTTTTTCCATCACAACTAGTTAAAATGAATGACAATCAGAGGATCCGTGATACTGTTTGAACCTCCCAATTCCAACTTGAACATCTGAAAAACATTACCGATTATTTCTGTGCTGTGTTTTGTCATTTTCAGGCAATGTACTGTACTTTCAGAGCATAATAATGCAATTAAGACATTTTCAAGTGAGGTGACTCATTTGCTTTTAGGTTTTTAAAGATCAGCCAGATTGATCTACATGTGCCAAATGTCTTAAGCACTTTATTGTTTATTTGTTTGACGTAGCCATTCAGGTAATTTTTTTGTGGTCAGATTAGACATTCCTTTGCTCAGTAAGAATTTTTAAAATAAAAAATAGGGTGGAATAACATTAGCATAGAAATAATACAATTAGGAAGGGAAAACTGTTTATCTATGAGTAACTAGAAATAGCTTCCTAAATAAACATCCTAAATAAAATTAGGAAGTAATAGCAGTGCATTTTTTTCTGCATATGGTCAATTTCATAGGACAACAGGAGCATCATATATCAATTTTGTGTTTATCTTAAAACTTTGCAAACATCAGTTTTTACGTTCACTGTAATATTTACAAACATTTACTGTTTCAGATTCTTCTAACAGTGGCAATGATGTGGATTCCAGCTTTTTTCCACACATAAAACATAACGGCAAACAAAATATATGTGCAAATATATCTATAATTTACATTTTTATGTCTGTATTTTGAGCAAAATACTACTTTTGGCTTCTCTTCAGTACAACACATTTATTTTTTTATTAACAATAATAAGAATGAGTTTTAAACCTAATAAATAAGTTAATGAAAGTTTTATCAATTGAAATTGACTTAGGGTCTGTAGATAAACATTGGTAAACATACCAATGAAATGACCTTTTCTTTTATGTAAGATTTTTTTTGTATACCAAGTCTAGAACTTCTAGAACATTTTACTTTGAAATAGACTATGAAACAACTTTAATTGGAGTGAAGGCAAAAATAAAAATGGGTGCAAAATGTGATCACAGGTATTAAAGGGTTAAAGGGAATATCAAATGCTATGTTTACACAAGCTGATGTGAGTATTTGTGGGATGTTGCCCTCATTTTAACTACATGAATGGTGAGCAGACTGAGCACACTATGAGCTTTTATAAAACAACCTATTTCTGATGTTAAACTAATACAATAGTTATTCTTAAATTTTTGGCAATGAAAAAAAATGCAAATGTAAAGCATCTTGGAATACTTTAGAGCAAACTCTAAAGAAGCCAACATCCATCTGTGTTGTTTTTTTGTTCATTTATTTTTTTGTACACCTGCTTTGAGATCAGAACAGAAACATACTGTCAATCTGAATTTACAATAAGACATCTACATCTCAGTTACTTACCTAAACTTAGCGGATGTTTGTTTACACTTAGTACTCATAACAGGGATAGAGAACTGCCCTTTTAAACACTGTCCCCAAACTAAAGCATTATGAAGTGCAACAGCACCATCTACTGTGAACAGGCACTGATGCATGAACTAACTGCAAGTGATATTTCACAGCAATAAGTAAATTATATAAACATGTATGCCATTGTTAATCTAATACAGATAAAGCTACTCTTGTTGAAATTATAAACCGTACACTCTGACCTAAATTGGTCGGTCCTTGCATTGATTTCTCGGTTCCAGCTTGGATGGAGTAGACGTGGCTTTCGATGAGGCGAACAACCCAAGGTCATGTAATTTCAGAGGGCTTTCCAGATATTGTCATTTCCAACATCTGGAGTGTCTGTTTCGACACCTGCAGTCTTTTTACCCTTTAGCACTCCCTCTCCACTTGTCTTATGATGTACTGTGGCAATCATGTTGCTTTAATAATCATTTTTTTATTCTCTTTGAAATGTTCAGTCTTTGTGTCCACCTTTGCTCTGATGAAGACCAAAGAACTGAATTGCAATCTAACTTCATCAGATGTAATCGGGTTTTGTACGTCACTCTGTCCAGTGTCTTTCATCGTTTGACATTTCAGACTATCAACAAGTAACACGTTCAGTTTTGAAAGGTTACACTGCCACATTCCAGGTTCCTCTGTTTTCTACTATTTAAACCTGTTAGTGATCTATTTGATTGCCTGTAAGGCTTATTTTAACGACTTATTTGATGCAGTAAGTAGATAAAAAGATTCTGCCTTGATTAACAAGTTGTATACTGCATCATACTCTATAGCAGTAGTTTTCAAACTTTTTTCACCAAGAACCACCAAAAAGTTGCCGCTCCAACTACCACCATAATAAGCAACATCAAAATATATGAGTAAAGTATAGCCATAGCGTATAGACCCTCCTGTTCAGCTATAGTTAATTGAAGTTCAGTATTATTTATAATATTTTTATAGTTGTTCATTTTAGCCATGCTAAACAGTGTACATCCTGAACATTAAGAATAAACCGGGTCCGAAGTGTATAAACCAGGCTAAAGAGCGACCTGACCCAGAATGATTTTTTTATGTTTTTAAAGTTTTGTTTACTAGGCAAGTTTTTATTAAAACACTCCTTTCTCTTGCTGTCTTTCTCTCTTTTTTACATATTACTTACATATTATTTATTTTTCTTCTAGTAAGAGCAAGTGATGTTGAAGTAAGGGCATTATAGGTAAAACAACCATTTTTTTTTTAAATATTAAAGTTGCTGCTGCATTTATAGTTTATTCACATTCTGATGTTAATACAATGTTTTTGATGTTATTTTATTATCTTTATCTTTATGTTCACACTCTTTGAGATTAACATAGCTGAGAGTAAAATAGATATGTTAATAGATAAAGAGAACAACTTCATCATCAGGTTGAAGGTAAAAGAATTATGAATAACTCAACATACTGAGTCTCAACTAAAGTTGAGATTTCAGTCAGACTCCATCTGCATGAGCTGTTAGTGAATGAGCGCCTGGATTGGCTAAAACTAGACTCTGATAGATTATTCTGTTAAATCTTCAATTTTACTTATCATTGGATGCTATTTATAATCCTTTCTCCTTCTTACCAAAGAATCACAGATTTCTTTATTTACAGCATGTTTTATTAATGACTGGCTGAAAAGAGAGCGAGGGATTGTAAGGTCCACTAGCGCATCTGCGTCTACTCAGGAAGAAATCGGACTCCGGAAGAAACCGTGACTTTTTACATCTGCTGGTTCACTCTTTTATTTCACATGTGTTTGTAATGTGCTCAATCAACATATTTTTATTGTCAGTCGCCATGTCACCACTCCATGTCAACACTCAGTGACACGGTGTTCTAAAGTGCCATACGTTTTCACTCTTGCTGCTTTTTCGCCGCACATAATGCGCACCATCTCTTGGCTACATGTAAACATAGCTTTTCAGAAGAGTGTGGGGCTTACCTGATATGAAGCTTCTTGTTTCATTTATTTTCTTGTACCTTTGGCTCTTGCAGCTAATACAGAGATATAATCCTGATGCACGTGGGAGCTTCTCAGCTAGTTACACATGCTATGCACCTGTTATATACAGTCAACGCACAAGATTAACATGTTTTATTCCAATAATATATTTCTCCACACACACACACACACACACTGGTATTTCTATCTTAATGGGTAAATATACTATTATACTAAGTAGTATAGACAGAAAAACACACAAACAGAATTGACCTCCACGTACCTCTAACAGACGTTCGCGTACCACTAGGGGGTGTCCAAGTACCACCAGTGGTACGCGTACCACAGTTTGAGAACCACTGCTCTATAGGTAACCTGATCCTCACACAAAAAGTTATTGTAATGTAAACTCCTGCAGCTATTTACTTAATTTCAGATGATTTAATCGACAGTTTAGTATAAAGTAGGTTGTTTGTGTCATTGTTAAATACAGTTTCTTTTGAGGTTCATATCTGCAAGGACAGATGAGTCAAGAATGCATTCCAATGCTGAACACAAGGCTACCACATGAGGCTGCTGTAGCATGAAACTTAATAAAAGATCTTGTTTGTAATGTAATAAGATAATTCTTATTAATTCTACCTTAATTCTACATGAAAAGTCTATATTTTAAAAATCCCCAACTGTGGGTTAACAACTCCTAATGCCCATTTTACACATTAATTTTAGATTTGTTTTAATGTTTTAGGTATATAGGGTGAAATTTGATTCTGACAGAACGTGACTAGTAAAAAGATGTTTGTTGGCATTGTCATAGTTGGTGGTGTTGTTGACATATTTTTTATCAAATTTAAAATTGTCAGTCTTATTTATTTATTTGTTTTTGCTAAATGTTTTCTTTTCTTTTTTGGGTGGATGCAAATAGGGGAAGCTTCCTTATTTCAGTTGGGCCCACTTCAAAAAAGAAAAAAAAAACCTAGGCCATTCAACAACCATCTCAATAGGACCATTTAAAACAAAACATTTTTAGCATCCCTAACTGTGTGTTGACAACTCCTAATGGCCATTTTACACATTGATGTTTTAGGAACATAGGGTGAAATTTGATCAAACTATCTAGAGAAATAGCTTGATCGTAGAGCCTTGGAGATTTAACCATCTCCTTACAGAACCTTTAAAACAAACAAATTTTTAGCAGTTTCTTCAAGGCAGCTTTACAAAAGCCTATATAGCAATTAAGAGTTAAATAGCATCTCCTGTTAGATAATTCTATGGGGTAAAAATAAAACTACCATATACTGCTACCTTAGAGATTGTGAAGTTCCTTCCGAGATCAAGACATATATGTATTCCTGTTCAGTCAATAATGGATATTTTAATAGTTTGAGGAACATTTTGATTTAAACTGACCTGTAATCACTAACTAATATAAAAACCCAATTTTGTGGTGAAGTAAAGCTACCAATTCTTATTTATTTCTATTGATGCAGGAAAAATGGTGAAGTCAGGGTAAAAAAAAAACACAAAAGATCTCCCACAGCAAAAACTTTATAGCTTGCTCAATAAATAATTACTATCTACCTTATTTTTAGTACTAAACATGAAGTTTTAAAGTGACATATTCCAGACTTATAAATCAGATTTAAAACTTTTCCTTAAAACATACAATAAATACCCTTTAAATAGATGTTGATGGGTCTGACCCAGTTTAAGCTGTTGCTAAATTATATTTAAAATCAATTCTGCAATAACAAAGCTAAAAATACTTCATCAAACTATTGATTCAACTGTTGACACATTAATTTAACCAGCCGTTTCTTTTGAGTTTTTAATAATAATTGAAACTTACAATGCAACAGTGTTGTGTGATGATAATTTACACAGAACCAGTGACAGTATACATCTAAAATTACAAAAGCTTTACATAAAAGTGAAATATCAATATGATATAGTAATAATAATATATTTTCTAATATAAACATTATTAAACTTACAGACACATGCTAATTACTTTGGTGTTTTTTCCCTTTTCCTTTACCTTTTGTATTTAAAACTGCATGGTGGATATTCCAGAAATACTCCAACCATAAAAAGTTGCTTGTGTGAGCAGATATTTGTAAGTATTCACAGTGCACTTTTAAAATGACCTAAAGTCAAAATACATTTTCCACAAAACTGCACAAGTAAACAAGGATGCTGCCATATTTAAATTTGATGTCTAAATTTGATGTCTAACAAGAGAGGAGAGAAATATTACAAATATGCAATGTGTAATACAACATGTTTATCATACAATTATTACAAAAAAAGACAATAAAGTAGAGTAATTGAGTCAGTGTAATTTTTTGTACTTTGTAATAGTGGTGACTTACAGAAAAAAAAAGAATCTTCTGAGCTCATTCCAGTGTTGGCAGTTGTTTGTTGAGCTGTATTTTCTTCTGCGAAAGTAGCATTCCAAATGTTAACACTGTGAGTGTCTTTTTGGGGTTACAGGTCAGGGACTTGGAGGTTTCAAGGCAATTTCACGACCACCACACATGCCCCTGCTCTCCCGATGTTTAGAGGAACCTCCTGGAATAACAAGAGACAGAGGTTAATGAGCAGCGTCCACCTTTTGTGGATTTCCTCCTCCGCAGGGCTCTCAGTAGCACAATGTTCATGTGGGTAATCTTAAGAAAGAGAAACAGTTTGAGGAAGCCAAGGAAAGTCAAACACTAGGAAAACTAGAGTTGAATTAAGCTTTTGTGGCTCAGGATGTCTGGGGAAAAGGTGGTTAACCTCATGGAACTCCATGCCATTGTGACACAGTGGAAATCTATTGAATGGCAGGAAATGTTTGCACTTCCTGTGAACTGTAGTACATCTCAAGAGTCAATGAGCATTCAAAGTGTTAAAGCCAGGGTTTGTTTCCATAATGTAATTATTTTATTTAAGTGTATTTTATTCTAAAGAGAATCAGTTAGCATATTACGGAAAAGGTTAATGGTTTTTAAGAAAAGATGTTTGTCAATAGAGCCAACAATAAGTTTTCCCATCAAGAATAGTATTTAATACATAACATCATTTTCTTTTGATATTAGAAAGCATTTTTTTCAATGCATCCACTAAATGAAAGATGAAAACAACATTAGGGTTTTTTTTTTTTGTCTGTGTTTAAGTGTTCCTGTTTTAATCAAATTTGTGTGTTATTGAAAGCACATGCTGACATATTTGTAGGTCATAAGTTATTGATTTAACAGTCGTGGGAACAAAAGTCAAATTCCTTCATTGACGCTTGTCCTGGGTTAGATTTCCTTTGTAGTGTGTAAACTTGGATCTAAAATCAGCTACGTCAGTTATGAGAAACAAAATCAACCAAAAATTTGGACATACCATAATACTAAATTTTACCGTACTCTGAATTAAATATGTTTTTTAGTTGATAGCATTTGTGTGATTACTTTACAAAACACAGTTTAAATCATCAGCTGTTTGAGTAAAACCCAATTAAAACTTTATATGAAGACCATTTTACATCTTAAAGCTGTCTTTGTTTTGCAGATAACGATGAAACAACAAAAAATATATGTAGTTTAGTGGAAAATACAAAATTCAGATAAAAGTCAATGCTGTGTCAACAAAATACCACTTTAACATGGTCAGCGTGAGTAAACGTGTTTATTTTTAACCTACTTCCACAGTTAATGAATGCATTACTCTTTAATATATATAAAAGCGATGAGGCTCTTTTAGTGTCAGATCTTGCTGTAAACAAGTTTATTTTTGCTAGTGTTTGATGTTTATTAAACCTAAAACTCATTATTTGTATATTTTAATACACAATAGAAATTTTTATCGATGTCATTATATTCAGTTGATGTTTATGTTAAACTATTAGATCTGTAAGTCAACAAGGTGAAATGGTTGAACATTGTCAAACCCAAACTGTTAATTAATCAAATACCGGTACACGTCTTCTGCGGTTTATAATCATATTTTGAGCTTTTAGGTGACTTAATTATCATTATGTGTCATATCAATGAAACTGAACACAATATATTGATCCAAATGTAAATTAGCTATTTTGGTGACCAACATTGTTAACGTTTTAACAAAAATCGACTTCTAACATAACTTCTAAATATACAGGAGCCAGTGCCTTGTACCGTCTGAACTTTTTTTGTTTTTTTATTGAGTCAATTGACTATATACTCAGCCAACATTTCAATATCCTGGAGTATTTAGAGTGTGTGGCAAAACATCAAAAGGTGGGGAAAAGTTTTTGGTGCGAGTCAGTTTTCAGTCCAAGAATAGCCTTGGGGCACCCCACACATTATAGTCATGATGTCATACACAAATATATTAAAGAGCTTTCTCAACCAAACTCATTAAGCCAAGTAGGCAAATTAGCTAAATTAAAATGGTAATTGACTTGGCCTGGAAAGTCAGAAAACTGCTGTGAACATGAAAATGCTAAAATTGATATTAAAACAAACACACCTTTGCAAGTTTGAGATATGCCTGGACCCAATTATTTTATTTATTTATTTGTTTATTGCAGGGGTGGGGAGGATATGTGAAGTTAACTATAATTTGATTGTAGGCTATGTTCTGAAAGTGCTTATACCACTATTCCAAAGGCAGTCTATTTTGATCAAACACTCTTTGCACTAACCTCTGTCCAATCATTGTTCTGCGCATCATAAGATTCAACACTGTTTAAGTAGCTCTGCCCATCATAGCCTCCGACTGCATATAGCCTGTCTCCCAGCAGACAAACCCCCACCGCATCCCTTGGGACACTCAGAGAGGACACTGTAGTCCATGTGTCTGTTTTTGGATCATACCTGTAAGTGAATGAGTAATCACACCGCATGTTATAAATATGTACACACAAGCCACTGATGATAGCAAAGAGCAGTTTAACAGCAAAGTGTATGTAATCTCGTTTTTGAACACTCATGACTTTGATTAGAATCCCTTACAAGAATTCTATTGTGCTTTCAGCAGAGAGGGTAATAAGGGATTAATGAGTTTAAAATGGTTTCATTTTAAAACCGCTATTGCTCTTCTTTTTTTTATGTCTTTAATGTAAATCTCATTATTTTTTATAGGTATACTTTAAGCAGTTATCTCTTATCTGTTGTCTTAAAAAATTTTTGGAATTTGAGTGTTTGAAGCTAGCTTGCTATCTTTAGAATGAAATAATGTTTAATGACACGTAACAGTTATTTTCCTCAGAACTACAGGCTTCAACTTTAAGAGAACATAAATACATTTTTAGTTGATGAGCAGTGACACACACTTCAAACCTTTTCCATGCATGGGTTGTTTTTCTCCTTCATCTATTTGAGAATCGTCCTTTGATCATTTTATTATATCATGTTTTAATAGTGCATTTTAAGTTTTATTTTAAAGGAAATAAATGTCCCCACAGACATATTACATACTTAGTTTTAAAAGGCCATTTCCCAAATGTTTGAACTATTCTGGCAAAATCTTCACATCAGGTTTTCAGAACTTCTGAAGCTAAACTATGGAAGGCTAGGAAGGTTTACAAAAAGAAGTTCGCTATGGCCACAAACAATTGCACATTTTACATTCATTCAAGTCATCTCGGCCTGCTCTAATTCTTCACTGCAGTTTAATCTTTGACCAGCAGATGGCGCTTCGCACCAGAATAAAGAGACTGGCCACATTCTTCTGTAACAAGGTAAGAGTGGTTTCAAAATAAAGCAAGGTGTGACTGCCTTCACAGCCAAATGTGGTAATTATAGTGCTTGAAAACTATAACTATCTGCCAAGATGCATACCTAGCATTTTGCGGTGTGCTGTTTACAGTTTAATGATTATAATTAAGTGTTAGTTTTCCCCAGATGCTGCTCTTAGGTTGTTTACCTCTCTACACAATCTGACAGTCGTGAACAGTGGCTTGAAGCCGGGGCATCATGTCCTCCCACTGCATATAGAAAGCTGTTGTATGTAGCCACGCCCACTCCTCCCCTCCTCTTGGACATGGGTGCACACATACTCCATTTATTGGTGTGGGGATCAAAACATTCCATGGATCGCAGACAGGAGCTTCCATCACGTCCTCCCACAGCAAATAATCTGGCAAAACACAAAAGTTTCAGTCAACTGGACACAGTCAATATTTAATCTGCTTCAGGGCTATTGACAAGTGATTTACAGAAACTGAATTTCTGAAATGAACTTGCCTTGCATGATAAATATCAACTATTTGTGTATTTGCTTTATTTGAAAAGTTTCCAAAGATACGTAAAGCAACAGAATTTTCAGTTTCACATGAACATTCATGAAAATAAAAACACATTTTCTTTAGTTATTGAAGTTACCATAGTCAGGTGACCAGGTTATGAACAATAAAAACCTTAATAAGAAAAAATCTTTATGAAAAAATATGAAAACATATTTTGGAAAGTAAACAATGTATTGTCTTCTGATTTATTTATTTTATATTTAGCAATTAAGTTCTGTTTTTAATTCATTCGGTTGTTACCTGTGCAATTTCTTTATCCTAAACAGAGGCCCTGACTGAAATCCTTCCATTACAAAACTGACTTTTAATAATGGATTTAAAAGCAAATCATGCCAGTACATAATGTTATATGAAATTCTGTATTGTACAAGTATATGTCTCCATTTTAGAATTCTTTGTTGGGGGAATATGATTATATGTGACTCACATTAATGGAAAATGAGACCTACAGTATAGCATGCCTTGCTAACACAACCCATCAATGAATCACTTGAGAAGTAGGACACTGGGCTCCTTAGGTTGCCTGGAGCTTGAGGTTTCGTCTTTGACCTGCCTAGTTACAGAGATGGCCCTTGAGTCATCAGTCAAGTTTTCTGTTCGATTCAGACTCAAGCTCTTTTTATTGGAGAGAGCAACTGTAACAGACGCTCTCCTGCCACTCAAGTGAGTTTAATGTAAAAGACACTTGAGATTCGGTGGTCTCAAAGCCTATTATCTCCCGTCAGACTGAACAAGGTTACACAGTAGATTGGATACAGAACCTAATTCAGACCTCATCATAAAGAAGATTTACAGACAAGAACATTCTGCTCACTTTTCAATCTAGAGAAACCCAATATCGCCATCTCATCTTTATTGAAATTCCTTACAATTTAAAAGTGGTTTTACGTTGAAGAAAAACTTGGTATAATTTCATGTACAGGATAAATTAATAAAAAAATAAGCTTGTAGTCTAAAACTGCCACTACATGATAATCAATGAACTACAGGTTCTGCTCATATAATTGCAATATAATTTAATAGTTACTTTGTTTCAGTAACTACTTCAAAATGTGAAACTTTTGTATTATATTCATTTTTTAGACACATACATACTGATAAATGTACACTAGATCTTAAGCAACATGAAGTCCGTTCCTCTCCTCACTTCCTCCATACACTGGGATCTTGATTTCCAAAAGAACAGCCATGTTTACTTTCAGACAAAACCAAAACCAAGCTTAGCTTAGACACTTTCTGATGCTGTCTGCGTCTCTGTTAGTGGTCCCAAAGACAAAGAGGAAGCTTAGAGGTGATTGTGCTTTTTCCGTCACCTCTTGAGTGCTCCTAAGCTGCGGAATGAGCTGCCTGTGCACATCAGACAAGCTGACTCACTGTCGGTTTATAAATCTTTACTTAAGACTTTACTTACTTCTTGGCTTTTAACACAGTTTGAGGTGTTGGCTTTTACTGTTGATGATAATGATTTACAAAGTTTTTTTTATTATTTGTTTCTTGACGTTTTTATTAATTCTAATGTTGTGTGTAACAGAGTAGCTCCCTCACTTGTTTTTTTATATTTTGTAAAGTACCTTAGTCAACTGTTGTTTTTAAAGAGCTATATATGTTGTATTGTATTGTGTTGTAAAAGTGGCTTGACACAAAGAATGAGCTGAATCGCTTTTTTTTACATATGTCTATGTATGGTTTTTTTAAAGCAACGATTCCAGCTTTAGTCCACTCTTTATGAATTTTCACCACATTTTGAACAGGTTTTTTTCACAAATCCCTCCATGGCTGCAGTTATTCTATTGCTAGTACACCTTGCTTTTTTTAACCAAATAATCTCCTGCCCTTTCTATTTATGTGCTTGGACACAGATCTCTGTGAACATCAGTCTCTTTTAAAAATACTGTTTTTCCCTCCTTGTGCAAGAGGTGTATGGTCATCTTTTAGGTAACCTTGAAGGTAACAGTCTTCCACATGGTTCTGAACTAAACAAAAAAAAAAATTTAAAGGTCTTGGCAGGAGTTTTAAATAAAAAGAAAAATAGCCAATTAGAGTGTGACATTTTTCACAATAATGTAATTGTACTGAATTCTGGGCTTTCATGAGCTTTCAATTACAATCATGAAATCTACACTTATAAAACTATATATACTGAGTGTAAAGAATGATATAATAAACACGTTTCACTGATTGCATACAATTACTTAAAATACTTACACCTTTTCTTGTTACTCTAATTACATGAACAGCACCTGTTTTTATCCAGATCAAGCTATATAATCAGGGTTCACCAATGAAACTGAAAGACATAACACATATTTTGAGATATAGTCAGTTTTTTGCTGACTAGATTTGAATCTGCATTGTTTGTTTGTTGCATTATTAAGAACATTTGCGAAGGTTAAATCATTGGTTCAATACTACAGGTACACATAAATACTGTATTGCAATCTGCATGAGATAATAGCAGTCTTATGTGAAGCTGGACGGATAATAATGCACCAAAACACACAGCAGGAGTAGCATCCAAAACGTTTTGATGAAGGTGAAACTGGAATTATTGTAGACACTCCCCGTTTGATTACTTACTACAGCCTCGGTAGAGTAAATAGGACTGTAGTTGTTAGAACAGAAAAGAGTGTATGTTCTGTGACACACCACATCCTCCTTCTTAACCATCAAGACTGTTAGTCGTCTTGTGAGAAAAATACCTTCTAGAAATAGTTCTATAACCGATGATTAATTAAGCATTAGCAAGTGGTTAATACTTTTATAAAAATGACATTCGTTAATGCACATTTGTAAGTAGTTTTTAGATATAACTGACATTATTTAAAAACCAGTTAGTTATTATCTGCAAGAAACTCATGAAATCGTTTTAACGTGTTAAGTTTCAGATGTATATGCCCTAGCTAAAGTAGAAATTTGTGTTAATAAAGCATTTATTATCTAATTGAGAATTGTTACTATAAGTCAGAATAATACCATGTATGAATGTGGGTTCAAATAGTTTATTAATAATTTATTCACAAATTCTCATGCATTGCTTATAGCTAACTAACTAACTGATTTTTAAATAATGAAAAGGTTCAATGACAAATTATTAACTGATCATATAAATAATAAAGCATGGAATTAATATTTTGAAGCATTGCTTGCAAATCTGTTTACACATTTTTAAATGCTTATAAATTAACTATTTAAATAACTATTTGCTAATGCTTAAGCAGTGATTATTGGTGTGCAGTTATTATTAAGGGCTACCAAATAAAGAGACAAACAAAGCAATTACGTTATAACTGACAGGTGCAATAGTATTTATATCGTTACCTTATTTTCGAGAGTCATATCTCTGCTATCGTCTGCTGTTTCTGATGATGTCAGAATCAAAATCATGCGAGTAGTAAAACAATGCTGCAACTTCTAAGCCCATTTGGTTTCTCCAACTAAATGAATGTAAACTAATCAAACGTCATTTGCTCTACGGCAGTTATCTGTCAGATTTGTCTTCAGTCAATAGAATGGAGATTCATACACAACAAAAAGCAACAAAACACGGGAACACTAGTATTTTTTATCAGCAGTAGTTACTAGTTAAAGACTTGGAAGTTTGTTGTCATTTTTCAAAAACACTAACAGTCTTCTTTAGTAGATTCCAAATGACAACACTGGCTCTGACAAACCACATACAGCACTTTCAGATAACAGGGTTGCAAAGAAGCTTCCTATGAGGGTAACAATAAATGCAAAGAAACTAAAATACATGACATTACTTTGAATGCAACTAAGAAGTAACAGGACACCAGCCATTGTCATTGACATTTTAAACCTAAAAAGTATTGTTCTAATCTGTTCATATAAGTGAAATAGTTTTCATACAATGAAAATAAAACAAAACACAGTGAACCTTAAAGATTAATTAATGTCATGCTGACCCCAAAAGAGATGACGTTCACTTTTTAGATTATTCACATCATCTGCAGTTAATGACAAAATTTGCTAAACAGGAAGATTGATCTCAAAGAAAATAATCAATTCCTTACTTCCCATTGAGAGCAGTGACTCCGACTGTGCTTCGGGGAGTCGACATGCTGGCCACATAATTCCACTGGCGGGCTTGAGGGTCCCACCGTTCCACTGTGTTTAGATAGCTCCATCCATCATGACCCCCTACTGCATACATGGGCCCCTCCAGCACTGCAATCCCTGCTTGGCCAAGGAAAAAGAAAGAAAGAAACAGAAAAGCGTCGTACATGGGGCAAACATATTCAAAGTCTCTTGTGTTTTGTTAAATTAGCAAATTTGAAATGCAATAATTGAATAACAGAATTTGAATGAAAATCAATCTCAGTTGCTCTGCAGAAGACAACAAATTCTTCCAGTCAAATCCTAAGGAAAAGAGCCTTGAGATTCTGTGCTATTAAGCATTAAGTATTCATGGAGCATCTCGCTGCTCCCTTAAAAGGTCTCTAGTGTTTCTGTTATAAATCTCCACCTGACACTTTTGAGGTCTGGACTTATAAATCGTTCCTTGACCAACATTTCGGTTTTCATATTTCAATGCACTTTACGGACCTTGATGAGCAACCTTTGAGTGTCAGTTTTATGGGATTATTCTGCAAAGCATTTTATCTGCTAAGAGCTAAATTACCTGCTATATATTTCTGCTTAGTGTGCAAGGCAGATTGATTTTAATAATCAATACACAGTATTTTGAATGTGTTTTTATTAAAGCTTTTCAGTTGTATATTTTTTCTAAATATTTGTGCATGTGTCTTTTCTAGGTCAATGTTTATAGACCAACTCATGCAAATGAATTTCAAATGGGATCAAATTAGGCCTAAATTTAGGAAACAACGTTGTATAACAACGATTATATCCGCTGCATTTTTATTCCGAGGAGGATACGTTTAATATTTATTGATGCATAAATATGCAACGTAATCGGATTAAAAACCCATCAGAAGCAATGTAAGAACACACCTAATCCATGTCTGTGGGTTGACATTGGAGGCATGGTGGACCACACTTTAGTGATTGGATTGTAGCACTCCACCGTGTTGGAGGTTTTGAGCCCATCCCTTCCTCCTACCACATAGAGCTTGTTATCGATCACTGCCACCCCAAACTGAAGTCTTCGCCCATTCATGATGCCAACCTGGATCCATCTGTTAGTGCGAAGGTCATACTTCTCTATTGTAGTTGAGCCTACAACACAGAAGCCCAGCTAGTTGTTTGGTGGAGATTCATACTGATGGTCTTATCAAATCATGGACAAATACAGAGATACATAATGTACAATATTGTGTTTATTCTGAATGCAAAAGGAAGTACTTTATATAATTTTTTAATAGTGATCCACCTTTTGAGGCATCCATCCCTCCAACGGCATAAAGGGATCCAACTGTGGATTTTCGTGGTTTGGTTCTTGGGCTTTGAAGCATGGGCCGGCGCTCTGGTAATAAGTGGTATTTCATGGCTTCCATTAGAAGCTTCTGGCACTCAAGGTCTTCTGAAAACATGGTATTGTTTTCCAGATCTGCAAGAAGCTGTATAAAAACAGTAGAAACTTTTATATTAAAGTGAATATGTGACCAATGACATGGGACGTGGCACAAATTTTAATAGAACATGCTTTTAGAGATTAAACATTCATCAAAAAAAACTATATTAAGCTAATAGAATACTTTTTCTCACTTGCAGAATCTACATTTTTATTAAGCATATCAATTTACAAATAAAATTTATGTTTTCATCCTTAAAATAAAGTTTTCAACAATAATCATAAAGAATATCATATATTGAAATATCATAAAGAACAGTTCAAGATTGCTAAGAAAACTGGCAATACAAAGTTATTTTCTAACTTTAATTTTGTAAAAAGAGTGATGTAAGAGAGACCATTTTCCACTATTTTAAAATTATTTTTGTCCAATTACTGACAAACCTGGGGGGGTAAAAGAGGGAGTCGGATATTTGCCAGCAGTACTCCCAGATCCCGCTGTCGGTGCTGCACATCATAACGAACCCACATCATCAGAGCCTGGAAAATAGTCTCTTCATCTGGAACGTTGATGTCATCACTGGCAAGAAGTTTGACTATTTCCATTGTGGGCAGCAAGAGGAACTCCTGATTCTGAATCACCTCTAGAAAGTGCTCCTAGTTAAACATCACACACAGAAACAAAGAATAAGTAATAATTTAATAATTTATACATTTTCCTGAAGTGGTTTATTCTTCACTGTTTTTCAATCTGTTAATTCAATTCCACTGTTTTCACTTTTAATTAGATCATCTATTAGTTTCTATGACCATCATCTGTTATCAACACCATTACACAGCACAAACTAGTAGTACAGATTAAGTGTTTTAGGTCATGCTCATCAAATTCTAGGAAAGAAAAGAATACACAGCAGACAACCACTTCAAGCTATATTAGTCCATTAATACCTAAACTAAAAATATATAGTTATTCTTATTTAATTGACAGAATTTTTTCTAGTAACATTATCAATTCATTGATAGTTCTAAAATGAATAGTTTTATACTCGGGGTGGGCATTGATTAATTTAATCTTGTGTAATATTGAAATTAAACCAAATTAATCTAGATTCATCTAGATGGAGTCTAGATTCAATCTAGATTCATCTAGACTTTGGAATTCTGCAAAAGACATTCAGGAAATGTGTGCTACCCAAAATGACTTTGCTATTTTATGAATTGCTATTTTAAACAGTTAAGCAAAAAAGACTCTCCTCATCCTCAAAATTCAAAAATACAAAGTAATTTTGATTCCAAAACGTTTTTATAAAGACTTGGTAGCCGAGGACAGAGCTTTGGATTGAGGAGATGAGGCTGTCGGTTTTATCTGTTATTGAGAGCTCAAGGAAACTCCAAGATAACTTTACATAAAGTCAAAACAGATGTGGCTTTTTAAATATGTAGATATTGGTGAACTTACCGTTCATTTAAGAGTTTTTCAATTTATCCATACTCTTTTGAAAACATTACATATCAAATGTAAAGGCATTTTTATATGCTTATTGTTTAAAGGTGTAACAATAGCAATTGAAATAAAAAAATTTTGTTAGCATAAATATTTTATTTTATGTGTCCCATTAGGCTTTTACATCAACAATGCTCATGATATTCTATTAAAAGTAATGAATGGAAATAAGAGTTTTAATTCATCGTAAAAACTATTAAGTATGTTAAAGCTTTAAGCAGAACCATATACTTGTTTAATAAAGAAATATATTGAGAATTGCACTTTGCACATAGTGTTACGGATCGACCAGGACAAGTGGAGGTCCAATGATAAAACAAAGTTTATTAAAAACACAGATGATTGATGATATGATGGCAAGGGAGAAAACACACACTGAGAACAGTCACTGATTAAATAAGTACTTTCCTCTTCTTTCTTGCTGGTAGCTGATTGAAGGGAACGTCCCAGAGTCCTGGACGGGTTATGTGCTGTGGTAGCCAACGAGACCGGACAAGGAGTGAAGGTGAGTGACTGTTTATATATGGTACGGGTGATGAGGCACAGGTGATGGTGATCAGTATTCAGGGGATGGTGAACGTGGTGTGGGTTGATCGTGGGAGGAGCCAGGTGATTCTCTGACACATAGTTGGTCACTTTGTTGATGCACAGGCTGAAACGTGGGCTGTGTGAAAGCTAAAGATCTGCACGCTCCGTAGATCCTCTCCCGTTATGCAAACGTAGATCTCCAGGACATGGAGCTGGTATACATACCTCACATAGCCAAATTCATGTCACATCACGTTTGATGCAGTAACTTCACAGTTGGCAAACACACAGGTACGGAGACTCTGTATAGATCTGCGCCTATGTATACATACTATACATATAGACCCAGCTTCCAACCCAACTTTGAGAATAGAGTAACAGCAATATTTTTTTTTCTCTCCCGATAAGAGTCTCGTGTTAATGCAGCACGTTAATGCCGATAATGGCCCCCCACTACTTTATACATTTATTAACTAGCTGATATATTTACAAACTGTTGCACTTCAGTTTTTAATGCTCTTGAATGAGTTAAAAACATTCTACTAACCCTTGTTACATTCACGAATGGATTCATACATTCCTACAGGGACAAATAATGTGCATTAAATTCCAATGGTTTTATAAATAAAAATATGTTTATATTTTGCATTTAAATTGAGTAAATTGAGTGAATTATAAATGTGTCTAGTTGGCCAGACATGGAGTGACACATTCCCGGACACATGTTTTGCTTTTTAACTGCATACACACACAGCAGTGAACAAACACACCGTGATTTGATTTTGGCCTGTTTTTTTTTTTTGACCACAAGTTTCGCTTTGCCCTATTTTAGAATTGAAGCTGATTATATATAATGTAAATATGGTTAGGCGGTAGAAAGTCTGATGTGGTTTTCTTTTTCTTTCATTTTCTTTTTGATCCTGAGGTTTATTACCCTTTTCTTGGTTATTCTCTGTTGTGTTGTCATTATTGCAAATAATTTTATGAATGATTTACTTTGCCTGTCTTCAAGTTTTGCCTGATCCTAGTTTTTTTTTTGTGTGTGGTTGCGGTGCCTGGGGAGGGGTCAAATAAATGGTTGAGAAAAACACAAGAGATTGGTCTAGAAAAATACCAAAGTTGTGTTTGTTGAAAATGGGGGAGCATCATCAATCACACAACCTTCAACTTTAGGGATTGAACCAGTGAGGCAGCTATCTTGTGATCTCCAGATGATTTCCTTATCCCTACCCAATTCACCTGTACCGCACGTATTTAGACTTGTGGGGGAAACTGGAACACCCAGATAAATCCCACACAAACACAGGGAGAACATGCAAACTCCACATAGAAATGCCAAATGACCCAGCTGAGGCTCAAATCAGCGGCCTTCTTGCAGGGGGGTGATTGTGCTACCCACTGCGCCACCATGACGCCCTCTTCGTTACTTGTTATCCCTACATATTTTGTATTTAGTCTTGTGTCTGTCTAATTATTTTTTTGATTAGATAGTCTTAGTATTAGGTTCTATCCTCTTTCAGAGAAGTTTTTAGATGTAATAAGCTTCAAAGTTTTTTTTGCGTTTTATGGAGAAAAATGTAGAAATAAACTTGTTTTGTTTTGTTCAGATAGAATTCATAATTCCAAGGACACAATATGACCAAATAATTTAACACAAACAAATAATTTAACACTAATTCATTTAAAATCCCAGCATTGCTCTCAATTATGGAATATATTAAATGCTTTGACCAAGGATATAGCCCTATAGAAAAAATAGTCTGTTGAATGCAAAACAAAACATCAAAATATCATGACTGATAAAACCAAAAAGCTCTAAAACCTACATCTTTCTTGAATCATACAAATGAATTATAAAGAGGCCATTCTCACAGGTCATGTTCACCTTTCATCTTTTAATGATCTGCTCAGAAAAGCGCTCAAGGACATCCAAATCTGCCCTCTGATAAAACGTTGAGCTGAGGATTCCAGAAATCTCCTGTGAAGGCTTATTAATTTCTTTCACAGACTTTCAAAGTTTTCGAGCGCATCAGAAGGAATCCTCAGTCTCTCACAAATAAGAATAGTACATATCTTACCGATGCTCATCACATCTAAAAAGCATCATCTATCCTACAGCCATTCCTTTGCTCTCAAAGCATGAGACAGATATAATTAAATGAGTACCGTACATTGAATTCTAGTCCTTACCAATAACAGATTTAAAACTTCTTCTGGTAACATTGATATAAATTCATCAGTTGAAATTACCATCACAAGTATCCTGGTAATTAATTGGAAAGCTTCTCACAGGCAAATATTTTAGTGAAGGGTGCTCAACTGAATAACAAGTAACCTGCAGCAATATTAGCAAGAGAGGCGCAGCGCTTCAATCGAAGCAAATGGCTTCAATCGAAGGGGAGGATGTAAGAATTTAATGAGTTGTGCAAAACTGAAAATATTCATGAGGAGAAATATGGCCTAGAGCAGGGTTTGTTTTGTCAATCATTTATCTAAGTTGCTTTACTCTGCAAATGCTATTTTTCTTTAATGGTTGCCAACAAAAACCTTAGATATTCAAAAGAATGAACATAGGACTTCCAGCACACTGCAGGCTGTAGCATTCTATTATTCACACAGGTCTGCTGCTGCTCTCAGAAAGACATCAGGATGAGACAGAAATATGTTATCAAAAAAGTAGGTTTTTATTTGAGCAAGCGAACCAGGCGGCACTGTGAGCTCCGTGTTCATTACCGAAGCGATTGAACAGGAAGTTTTCTCGCTGGTGTGCTCTGATTAGATTAGCCTCTCAGCTCTGGAAAGCCCTTTGTAAACAGTCTGTGCAGATGTCCTTCAGGAGATAACGCCTATCTTCCTAAGTTCTTTCCGTACTTGGACAGAAAAATGCCCATCAAGCAATGTGTTCTGCGGATCTAAAGGCTCCTGAGAATACCTAATGCATTGGCGTCATTTATCCAAAGCTGCTTTTTCTACATTTTTCACACTTCAAAGAGCTCTGCACGACCTTTTATACTGGCCGCATACTGAGATACAAATGTTGCATCAAGAAATGTTATGCATGGGATTCTCATATATTCTTTCTATCCATATCTGCAATCTCTTTATTTATTTTTATTGGAGGACATTTTTAGAATTATAACAACCTTTCTTTCCAAGTTAAACAAGGACGTCTGAAAACATGGTATTAAAAAAACACAGGATTAATTTATTATTGCTGGTTTCATTATGTTCACTTGATACATAAATTAAATTTGAAGAAATAATACTTCCTGGCTTTAATAACTAACCAACTATGAATAAGTAAATACACATGGAAAAAAAACTATAAAAAATGTAAATACAAATATAATGCCAATTCATAAACAAAAGAAAACTTTTTCATATTTAATATGTTATACCTATTTGTAATATTTTATGGCTGCATGTAAAACATATTGCAAATTTAAAGCAAAGGAAAAAATCATGCATCCATGTTCTCCAGAGTGCAGTGAGCTGCATGGGACCTAGAAATGTCTGGCAAAGGACAAGATGTATGCCCTACACACTCACACAGATAGGTCGTTCATCATTGATAAACTTGAATATGACTTCAGGCATTCAACATTGGGCCTGAACTTCTGTGCCATCATACATTATTCACCTGCTGAGTTTTTTTTTTTCTTTTTTACATTAAGTTAAATGAAGGTATTTTATGCAGAAAAACGGAGTTGAGTGTTTCGATAACTGCTCAGCTCATGTATTGAAGCTATTGAGACATCTTACTACATTTAGCCAAGTTTTTAGACAAGAAAAAAACATATTTCTTAGCAAATCTTAAAAGACACATCAATGAAAGTAACCTCATGGAGTGTTAGCACCATGCTGATATAATAGCTAAAAATTAGAACACTATTCTGCCAATAATTTAGTTACTTTGTATGCCAGGTCCTACCGTAGTGTAGTTGTGCGCGACGTTCAAAAGATCAGTGCATCCCTGAGCATCAGCAAATGAACGAATCCCCAGGCAGTTTGACGGGTGCAGTTGTTTCATCAGAAAGTTGCAGCAGACCTGAATAACTTGCGAGAGCTGGAGGAGACAAGCCGCAGCTAAGAGACTCTCAATAGTCTCCTCTTTTAGCTCTAGGACTCCTGCAAATGTTGAGAAAGGAGAAAATATGCAAATAAAAAAACTTTTCAGAAATAATATAAAACTTAAATGGCCTGAAGAATGTTGAGTTAGCACTGAAGACATTTGGCCACCAGCATCAACAAAAGCAAACCTTCGGTTAGTTGCTAAACAAAGTTTTCATATAGAATAGAGGAACCCACCAAGTATATGCAAAATGAACCAACGCTCTCAGTGCCTCAGGATCAACTCCCTCCATTTTAATTTCCTCTTGTTTAGCTTCCCTCACATCATTGGTGAACATGGCAGCAAAGTAGTCTGAAACTGCACTCAGCACAAGTCTGCAAATAATGAATCATATATGGTTTAAGAATGTACAACAGGCATACAAGTAATTAAGAGTTGCCTTCTAAGATAATGACTTCTTATCAAAAATTAAATAAATAAAATCTCACCACAGTTTGAGTCGCTATTTTCATCAGGTTATTTAATGCTGCTCAGAGGTGGATTCGACTGTGCCTCGGTGTCAAACTGGGACACACAGTTAGGCTTGAGCAACAACATTCTAACAGAACGGCTTCAAAATGCTCATGGAGAAGCAATCTCTCTAAACAACACTACTGCATTGTGGAGAAAACCATTCATATGCTCCAGACTGTAAGAGGGATTGTTCCATGGTTTTGACGAGTCTTGATGCTACCATTTGCATGATATTAAAATTGAAAATGCACACAGTGCGGGGAAAGTGATTCTAAATGTGTGTGCAATGACAAAGATATAATTGATTCATAAATTTAAAATGTTTTATGTGAGTGTGTTTATCCGATGTTTCCAAAACAAACATGCGCCTAAACCAATACTATTTTGATATCTTTTTTTGGTTATAAGTTTGTTGCGACCCATGAAGTTGGTCATGAAGAGCCAAAAGTTTTTTTTTTTGAAAATCAAATACCCATTCCTATATATTTCATACAGTGGCAAACAGAAAAAACTAAAATACATGTCTGATAAAAAAAACTGAATAATGGTATTTGAAAAAAGGTATAGGTATATAGGTATAAGGTTTAAGCATTCGACTCCCATGAATGCTGCCCACAGGTCTGGGATCAAGAGACTTTTTTTTAAAGAATCTATCTTCACCGTCCCTGTGCAAAAAACACCTGTCCACAGACACATTTATCAGGGAAAGAACAGTCTGAGCTGTCTGAGATTATCAGGGAAGATCCCCAAGCAAGATTCCACCTTGTAGAGTTCAATAAACATGAGAACAGTTGGGAGACAAAAAGAACTGCCCATGCACAGTCAAATGTTGTATGAGGGAACATTAGAACATAACGATGACCTCACACACAACAGCCAAGGCAACCAAAAAAGGGTCTCTAGAAGCATATGTGCAAACCTGACATGGTCCAATAATAAGTATGTGATGTTAAATGTAAAATTTTCTCTCATAATACTTATTAGGTGGGTACTGATATTGCAGTTTAGCAACCTGAGCAGGTTCCCATTGACAGCAATGTTAAAAATTGCTAACTTTACAGCTAAAGAACATGTCTAAACCCCTGGCTCATGTGTTTATTCAATGCCTATTTCTTGGAGTACCTTCATAAGACCAAGGAGTGTGATTTATTTACTTATTACTCCATTTTTAAATTATATTTTGATTTACTTGAGTATACTTGAGTGAGAGCTATTTACCAGCAATGAAGTCAAGAAGAACATTTCTAAAAACTCTGTGCCTGATTTTCTTTCAGCACATTTTTTATTGTAAATTCAAGAATTACTACAATGGATCTTTCCAATGATAACTAAATTTGTATCAAATCTTTTATCTGGGGATTCCACTTTCGTTCAAAGACATCAACTGTTAAACAATCCAGAGCTGAATGTGATTGTCAACGAAAAGGAATAGCATGCAAAAGGTTGACGAACTGTCCCGTACACAGTTTGGAGGTGGGGAAAGCAAAAGCATAGGCTTATAAAGAAGATGAATTAGATTAGACAAATGTAAACCTCTATTGTGGAAATATTTCAGAACACTGAACTGCAACAGATTTTTCACACATTTTCAATAATTCTAAATAAATGATGAAGGAAAGATGAGTTTTGCCCTGGTTCAAAAGGAAAGCACAAAGAGTTGTTTCCCTGGGGTTTTTGAAAAGAAATATCTGGCCAGAACTTGGATAAAGGCTTTGATAAGAGAATTGTTTCAAACTTGAGAATAAAAATGTCAATTCAATCACACAAAGCACTGGATTTCCCAATGAAATATGTTTAGTGAATATGTTGAGCAATTAACTGAATTTCTCTAGATGGCAAGTTCAGGTTTTGATTCAAGTTATGCAGCTGTTAGCTTCTAAACAGAGAAAATAAAATAAAAACAGATTAAATATGACCAAGAATTAACAAAAGTCAACATCTTCCCTCAAATGTTTAGCAGCTTTAAAATAGTTGGGAATATGCTACATGCTAAATTACTAAAAATAAGAAACAGAAATCCACCAGTATAAACACTTTTAACTCTCTCGTTTAAGGGTTTTTTGGTCTGCTCTTAATTCACATCTTTCACAAAAACCATCTTAACCGATTCATCGGCCAATCAGCTTTTCATTGTATTTAACAAATGCTGATACTCATCTTTTTCTCAAGTTAACTATAGATGAAAGTTACGCGCACACAACGCACACACACATATATATATATATATATATATATATATAGATATTATATATATATATATATATAATATATATATATATATATTATATATATATATAATATATATATATATATATATATATTATGTGTGTGTGTGTTTCTTTATTTGAAAGAATGAGCAGATATTTAATATTGTAATATATCAACCAGGGGTGGATGTAGCCATTTTTGGGTTAAAAAAACCCCACAAACTTTGTTGTTGTTGTACATTAGCTTCAGTGGTTGCTGGATCTCCTTGAATAGATTTAATGTGTCTTTCTTGCTCGCCTCTTTCTGTTAGTCTTTGAATGACATAAGCTTCTCTTTCTCTTTCTTCTTTTTTTTCCTCTTCTGCCTTGCATTAGTCTGAAAACTTTGCTTCTGTTTCTAAACTTCTGTTGATGTGGTCATGGATTGTCTGTTATAAACATGTGATGAGGAGCAACACTATTTTTAGATGCCATTTAGGGTTTTTATATATGTTAAATATTTCTGTGGAGTATATAAGTATTTATCACAAGCCACAAAGCACTAGAACTTGGACCACAAGGTAATATTTGTTGAATCAAGTTCAAAAAATATTAATTTATACTGTTTTCGTTTAGTTTTTTTGTAAGATTTTTAATTAAGACATATGACAGATAGTGTTTGTTCATCATAATGTTGAATTTATTTAATATTTAATTATCCTTAAGTAGAATTAATAAAGAATAATTGAAGTTCCTTGTAAATATGAGGCGTTCTAAACTTCGATATTGTATTTGTGCGAAGAATATAATTTCAGACTCTTTTCAAGTGATTTCTAGAGAAGAGCACTTTCTATTTTAAGCAGCCTTCCTCTCGCTTTTTCCCTCTTCTTCTGTCAGGTTTTGCAGAGAAAGGTCTTTTGAAAGTAAGACGGCTTGATTTGGTGGATACTCACCTGTGTGCTGGGATCTTGTGATCTCCAGCTATCAAAAGTACATCACACAGCTGCTTGTGCTGAAGATAGGTTTCCATCTTCGAAAGGTCTGTTCCGCATGATTTGTGGCCTGGAAAAATTCATCGGAGCAGTTGGAGCTCATCCTAGAGAAACTGCTCAAAGCCAACCTGGGGGAAGAGGAAGAGTGCCATTGAGGCAGGGATTCTATGAATGTGTGCTCTTGACAGTTAGATAGGTTTGTTTGATCTATGCAGAGGACATGGAGAACTTAGCCAACACCTGCAACAAACTGCTGGGTCCACCTGTGAGTTAATCATTTCTTTTCCCTTCAGCTGACCTGCCAGTTCTGAGACTCAAACTAAGACATGTTGACTGACAGGTCTATTGTAAAAAAATGTGTTTTTCATTGCTAACTTGAGTCATGGCGATCTGCTTTACAAATGACTGGGTTTATATAACCCTTTAAATTGAAACTGTCTCTCCTTTACAGTATGTCATCATTTGCTCTCAAGCATTTCATTTCACAATCATATGTGGTCAAATAAATTGTGTTCAGGACTGTTATTTGCATAATGTCTAATGGATGGTGAGGGAGGCAATTGCAAAAAGGTACTTAAATAATGAAGCATAGTCAATTTCAAATGAAATAATTTTAAAAGTGTGTGACAATTTCTTGGTAGCCATTGTTGATTTTTGATACATCAAGTTCTTTATTTTTCCCTATTTGATGGATAATTCCGATTGACTGCACTCACTTTTGTATTTTACAGAAAAGTGAAATCATACATTTTTACAGAGTAACATGAAAAGAGGTGAACTTTTAGCCACCTCTAGTGGTTTGTTGACTTACCTGTCATTGAAAATATCTTGTCATGCATCATATTTTCCAAATGGTTTCCAGTTTTGATAGCTCACCCACAAAAAAAAAATATTTAACAGTCAAAATGAGCCAATACAAACAAAACATGGTGTCATGGTAATGTAATGCAAATGTGACATAATTACTGTGTCATCTGTAGAGTCAGTCCTTGGCTGATGACACATATACTGTCACATTCTTGGTTCATCTCTCTCATTATGTAACCAATTATTATAAAATAGGCACCTCTGAGTTTAAATGTCACCTTGTTCACCTTCTATTAAATCAAATTACACTGTTCTGATATTCCTATGAATCTGCACAATATAATTGATGTTTAGGGTTTATTTCAGAAGGTAGAAAAGCAAACATATCCATAATTTTTTTTCAAATTTCTGTATTTTACTTCGTTTTTAAAGACTTTAATGCCAGCTTGAGATTTTAGCAAGCAATGTTTATCTTTTCTCCACACTTGTTAGGGCTAAAATAGAAAACCATTAGTACTAAACTCCATATATAAATGGATTTTGAGTCAGAGTTCTCCTAGGGGACAGATTTTCCATCTACGTAAACTTCACTCCTTTTATTTGTTCATTAATTCTTCTGGACTTTGAGGCGATCCGGTCTCTTCAAAGAGTCTCGATAATGTTAATTCTGAGCTGCTCTCCCCACAGACAAGTGGATTACAAGCTATTGTGTTGGCATCTAAATAAACCCTTCTGATGCACAGCAATAATCTAACCCCTTTGTTTTGCTGTCCTTCATTGAACAAATCCATGGCTGACATTTAACCGATCCCTAGTACTGTTCAAACACTAGCTGGCTGTTTAGGAGCTATGGAGTCTGATTACCTTTATGTGGTATTTGCATTTTGATATCAAGCATTTTAATACTCTGTAACTATGGATGCAGACTTACCACCAAATCACATTCATTACTATTAAGAGTATCAGATCTTTCTACACTTTATGAAAATATCTGTAAAATTAAAGGAAAAAAGCTTTATTAAACAACAATACATTTTCTGAAACCCACTGTTCATTCTGGGAGAACCTGCTAGGCCTGCTGCCCAAGGAGGTGCCAATCCCAACATCGGTTGCCTTTCTTTATTTAAGCTTCAATTACTCAGCAGAAAAGGTAAAGATTGCACTCTTAACAAAGTGTTGTTTAAACCGTTAGTTCCCTTCTAAAATAGCACCAATGTTTAGTTAGTAGTAACCATGTTTGTTATAGGATTTCAAGATGTTTTACTCTCACCCTCAGTAGCTTTGCATAGCAGTCAATGAGCAGGGAATTTAGGCTCTTTTAACCATGAGCTTGTGATATTTTCTCTCTCTCTCTCTCTCTCTCTCTCTCTCTCTCTCCCTCCTCTCTCTCTCGCTCTCTCTCTCTCTCTCTCTCTCCTCTCTCTCTCTCTCTCTCTCTCTCTCTCTCTCTCTCTCTCTCTCTCTCTCTTCTCTCTCTCTCTCTCTCTCTCTCTCTCTCTCTCTAGACAATCTTAATTATGACAGATTTCTCGTTTCGAGAAAACTCGTATTCTGCAGGAAGTTACCATAATGGACTTTCAATTAAGACTGCATATTCATCTCCAGCAAATTTAAGCAGTCTCTCTCTTATGTTCATTCAACAATTGAACGCCACACTTTCACCACACTCAACCATCCATCT